>OX243869.1:7500000-8750000 GCA_945859645.1 Amphipoea oculea | reverse complement strand
GGGATACCTCTTGCATACTGTTCTTGGCATCGTAACTCATTTGTACAGGCAATTATAGATGCCTACGTCACGTATACGTTGAACCGCTTTGGCAGGAACGTATCAGTGGTGTTTGACGGGTACCCGGGACGAGAGTGCCGATCGGAGCACAAAAGCTGCCGAGCGATTCAGACGATATCTTGATTCTTCAACTGAAATTATTTTTGACTCCTCCACGATTATAAAAGTGCCCCAGGAGAAGATGATGTCGAACGATCGAAACAAAGAACGTCTCATTCAACATCTCTGCTCTGCATTATGTCTCGAAGGAATTGAAACGAAGACAGCGACGGATGATGCAGACCGCGATATTATTCTAATGGCGTTAGAGAAAACCAAGAGCCACGCCCATGTGATCGTAATGGGAGAGGACGTAGACATGCTTGTTCTCCTCTGTGGGTTGGGTTCTAACATCCAGAACTTGCGCTTTCAGAAACGTGGACGTAACAGACATGAGGCCGGGTGCATTCAGTATACCACTAGCGCGTTTAACCAAGGAGAAGTTGAAATGCCCAATGGATTTAAACTGTTTATACACGCTTTTACTGGGTGTGATACCACGTCCGCCCTTTTCTGGCAAGGAAAACAGAAATTGTGGGGACAATTTCAAAAGAGGCAAGACCTAGTAGACTAGGGGCGCAATTGCGTTACACATTATCAATCGGAATCGGTTTCATTTTGACAGTTCAACAACATTCATTGCGTTATTTACGTGTTGTGCAGACACATTTTTCGAACTTATGAAGCAATGGATTAGCAATTTGCTTCAAAATGATACAGATTCCGATTGATAGTGTGTCACGCAATTAAGGTGCTGGCTACCATCTTCCTCCAAACAGATGCAACGCATGCGGATATTGCGGAAGCTGGCGTAAAGTGTCTGGTGGCTCTTTACGGAGGCGTTGCAGGTACTCAGACACTGCAAGACCTGCGGTTCCAGTTGTTTGTGAAGACAGCGGCAAGCGCAAAAGTGAATCTGGCACGTTTGCCCCCTACTACCGAGGCATCCTCTTTTCATGCGTTTCGCACCTACCACCAAGTGCAAAAATGGCTGGGGGTAGAAAAGGATCCCACCGAGTGGGGTTGGGAAATTAGCTCCCGCGGCCTAATCCCGATCACAACATACAAAGAGCCAGCTCCCGCACAGCTTCTAAAAATGATAGCCTGCAAATGCAAAAGGGGATGTAGAGGGGCATGTAGTTGTTTAAAAGCTGGGCTGAAATGCTCGGCTCTTTGTTTGAATTGCGGAGGAAAGTCGTGTAATAACGTCGCGTTGATTTCTGTTGACGAAGACAGCGACGACTCAGAGCAAGATGAAGAAGGACTTCTTCCTCAGAATGATGAAGAAAGACACGAAGAGGAAGAAGAACATGAGCGCATTCTTTTTCATCTTTCTCAAAATGAAAACCATCCTGATGAAAGGGAATCCCAACCAAAGAAAAAACGACGATTGACTAAGAACAGTTCTTAGTCAATCGTCGTTTTTTCGGTTTGATTTTTTGTTTTTTTTTTTTAATTCGGTCATTGGTTTTGTTTTGCCTAGAACTTAGATTCCAAATCAAACTTCGAGCGAGATTATTGCAAGTGACCTCCCACCAAAATTCCTGTCTCATTTCCAATAACCCTATATATATTTTAGTCTTTTGTCTCTATAACCCATTATACCTTCTTTTCGTTTTTTTGAGATTGTGAGTGAACTGCTAGTCTCACGGACTTCGTTTTGGGCTCTAATAAAAGCTAAATAAATGTACTACAAAACATTTACAGTAACTTTTCTTCGTAGGGCAAGTGGTTTTGCCAATATTTCGCGAAATAAGTGTGGAAAACCTGAAAATTTCAATTTTCAAGAATAATTGGTCATCTTCGAAGTGCCATAGCTTGGCTCCTTTGGGGTCAATAGAGCTGCATTTGGGCTCAAATTGTAGGCAATTTAATACAGTTTATAAGTGTACGGAACATCGTTCGCAAAAAAATGCATAGTTTTGGCCCTGGAGAGCAAATAGTGAAAAAAGTCCCAAAATTTGGAAGTTTTTCTCGATTTTCTCAGTTTCCACAAGTTTTTCGAAGTTGCAAATTTGAATTTACACTACCCTAATAGACCCATACAACATACCAAAAATGCAGAACTACATCACGCTTTGCGAATTTAATGTCTTTATCCGACGGCCTAATAAGCCGATTGCAGATCATAATATACAAAAAAAGAAAAAAAAACTCTCTCTTAGTAGCTTTAATATACTGATAACCTGAACATAACCTTCACTGGCCGCCATGGCCCACGCACAATGGTCTACTTGAAGGACTAAGTGCGGAAATCAAACCCATAACATAGACATAGAATATACATAGATAACCTTCACTATGTCAGGATTAAAATAGGACACCTACTATGTTCTTTACGTCAGGTAATCTACATATGTAATGGAACTGAAAATAAATAACAAAAGAAGAGGCAATTAGAGACATTACTCCCCATCTTGCATTGGAAGCATTGTTTACTACCATACACTACACGTAATTAGCTTATACGTTCTACCTTACAGTAATTAATTCTGTTTCGTGGCGCTTAATCCGGGTTCCGTTTCCAAGAGATCTTTCGGCGAATGTTTTAAATCTAATTTTGAAAGAATTAACTTTGCATAGGGGGTAGAATTAGATTTGAATTATGTATGGTGATACGATACCCGAGAAAGTATGGGAGGTAAGAATGGTCCTTAGGGATCCGCACTTGTACCGTATTGTAGGGGAGAATCTCAACCCCAGTTTTTGGCAGCGGTATTAAGCCGAGTTAACTGAATGTCAAATCAAATCTGCATAGCTATTCACAACCATTCGAAAGGTTGTCGAATCAAAATGACACAATTTAAATTACTAACATGCCTTGCCCCAGACAGTAAATAGCTGTCAGAAGGTTACCTACCGGTCTCCTATTTGAGTTAAACTGACTTTTCGGGTTTTAGATTTGTGAAAAACCTTTAGAGGACATTTTTTAAAACAAAGATTGATTTTTCGATTCGCCACGGAAGCGTATCGAACGGTTGTGAATAGCTATGTTGAAGTTATTTTTGATACGAGAAATGCAAAATTGTCTGTAATGCTGTACAAGACACTTTTGGCGCGTGGCCAAAGTCAGTAGTAACACGACCATTTTGTTTATTCAACAAATTAATAAAAAAATGCACATTATGTTTAACAACAGCGCCCCCCCCCCCCTATCAACGTCAGTCGAATGCCAAAAGATTCATGTAGCAGTATTTGTTTACAGTGTATTGCAAAAGAACCAATTCTGAGAAAGATATTCAGTCACTGCCTCGACATATTAGCTCATTATTACTATTTATTGATTACTTATTGAGGGAAGAGGGAGTGCACCTGTGTCTGCGCGCACACTTGTGCACTATAATATCTCCCGCGCCGAAGGCTAGTCTCCGTTGAGATTGACCGCCGTGGCCGAAATACGGTCTGGAGGACTTTTATATTAACTCCCGTGAAAAAAAAATACCCCCGTTTTCCGAAAGACTTTTCAACCTTCAAATAAGAAGTTACTCTCGAAATCTCTGAATACCGAATAGAATAGAACTCGATTCAAACCGGTGTTAATTTGGCATTTATGTGGTCGGAATGAGTGTCAAAATCCGATAATAATTTGATTAGATTCGAGACTCGACGTCGAGAGCCTTTAACTTGAGTCTCTGATCAGTTTACCTGCCGTCAAATCTTGAACATAATCTGATTAGTCTTTAAGATATCACTTGTGAATAACAGAGCCCTCCAAAAGTTACTTGACACATTTCCACTGCAACTCTAATGCCACGTTATGATTTAAAATTCTTCTTTCTAATATTAGTACTATACACAATAACGTTTCTATTGGTTGATATATTAGGTCCTTACATATGAAATTGGCGTTTTGTATGGAAGGAACAAAAAGTCGAATATTTTTTAATATAATATATTTAATTAATCAAAGTATGAACCATTGTTTTCAATGCACTTTTGCCATCTTATAGGTAGTTCATTGATCCCTTTACTAAAAAAACCAGTCGGACGGGAATCAATAAAATCTTTGAAGGCGATTTGGACTGCCCCATCGGAGTTGAATTTTTTCCCTTGCAAAAAGTTATCCAAATTGCGAAAAAAATGGTAATCTGTTGGAGCAAGGTCCGGGGAGTACGGAGGATGTCTAAGACATTCCAATTCAAGCTCTTCTAATTTGGTAGCCGTCTGTTGCGCAGTGTGTGGTCTGGCGTTGTCGTGCTTTCAAGCTTTTTAATCTTCCCAATTTGCTTCAAGTAAATTAAAACAGTTTTATCACTAACATCGAAGCCTGCAGCTAACTCGGACGTGGTTTGCGATGGGTCCACTTCCACAATAGCCTTCAATTCTCCATTATCAACTTGGGTCTCAGGCCGTCCACGGGGCTTGTTCTGCAGGTCGAAATTTCCAGAACGAAAACGTTGGAACCAAAAACGAACTGTGTTTTCTTTTGCAACATGACCGCCATACACATCATTCACCCTTCGAGTCGTTTCCGCAGCACTAGTGCCACGGCGGAACTCGTACTCGTAAATAATGCGATATTTTAAATTTTCCATTTTGTAAAATGAGTGACGCAAACAGAAAAAACAGAAGAAAAAAAACAAATGAATGACGGTCATCGAAGCACAAATACATGAGTAAATAGCTGTACAAATTTGAATTTGGAATTCCTTACCAAAGAGGAGAAATTCGTGATTAAAGTGGCCAGTACGAAAAACGCCAATTTCATATGTAAGGACCTAATATTTGAGAATCGATTTTGGCAATATGTATGGTGTTGCAGCAGCTGTAACTCTTACATACAAATATACAAATACTTGGACCAATTAATGTTTGTTTCTAGTGACGAGACCGAATCACCAGACCAAATAAATCCAAGCTATAAATTTTTTTTTGACAAGATAACGTCTTATATAAATCGATGAACGCCGGCTGCACGCTCGAAAAAGCATGACTCTTTATCACGTTCCGCCTGAGCCGATTGTGCAAGCGAGAGCGCGGAACAAGCGATAGAGAGGCATGATCGAATGTTTTTTTTATGACGTATATCACGTAAATTATCGTACGTAAACCGACTTTACAGACAACCAATGTTTTTTTGCTTCCATAGTCAGGTAATAAATTGATAACACCATGTAGAGCACTTAATAACTCATCTGGCCTTGCACAATCGATGCCACTAGATTTCTACAGGCGATATCACTATGCATTGGTTCTTTTTGTAGATATAATCAAGCAGTTTCCGCTACTACGTGGCCGGACTTTGTAGCTTCTAAATGTAAGGCCTAAGACACTCTGAAGGTTCACAGAATAACAATCGCAACTGTGAAATTGAATGAAAAATTTTTCTGTAAGAAGTAATTCAGTCTGTCAGTCTATTTGTCTGTCTGTTCCCTTTTCGTGCCTAAACGACTGAACGGATTGCGATGATGAAGGCACACATGTATACCATAACCCGGGTTGGGAAACTTTTTATCCCGATGAAAGGTTACCGTGAATTGATTTCCGGGCAAAACCGCAGGAAAAAGCTAGTTATTCTATAATTACGTAAGCCGTAATTTCAAGATACAGCTTTCAGTTATAAAGTCCTTTTCACTGGTTATTTGAATACCTACAGCTATTTGGATATTACTGATGAAATGGATGCCATCAATAGATTGGGGAGAAATGAATCCTAAGATATCCTTTGACCAATCTATGCAAAGCTTGAGAATGAAATCCGACAAAATCAAATCACACGTAGTGAACGTAGACCATTCGACTGTGCCACGACTTTACGAAGACTATGTTGAATTTCAACACAGTTTGAAATGTAACAAAATCTATTCTACGAGTACAAAAGTAACTTTCCTATTTTTATAAAGAGAACTCAAATGCTATATGTCCCAAGGGAAGAATCTAGAAATAAACGTTATAAAGTACGATACCTACTCCAGAATTTAGTTTCTCAAGAATTGTTGAAATTGAAACTTCCACCATTTCCTATGGCAAACATCGAGCTGTGAGCCAGTAATATCGAGTTTTGACGCAACTTTCTTGCAATAATTTCCTGCCAAAGTTTCATTCCAATTTTTGGGATGCATTAAACGAGTCTCCACAATTGAAGCCACTATGTGCCTATAATTACACTTGTCAATATTCTAGTTGACTTTCTAAAATGACCGGGATAGGACCTTTTCAAGTATTTTTAGCTCGGGCGACAAGAGAGAACTTTCCCGTTCAAACAAAACCGCGTATTTATTCAATCTTCGTTCGCAACTTCGAGGATCCAGGTCCTTAGGGAACCGTTATGTTAAAAAAGTCAAACAGTCACTTTGTTCTCGTCCAATCTAGTGCTAATGAACCGGGGGAGTGCTGTATCAACTAATGAAATATCCACAATGCGTTGAAAGTTACTGGAAGCCAGTGCTGGAAGCGAGTAGTAGGGTTGTTATTTGGAACATATTGCTCAAGTTTAATTGTTCGATCGGGTCCCGCTTGACTTGTTAATAACTTGCGCATTGTTGTGCGAATGAGGTTTCATACTAAACAGGTCACGGTAATTGAATTTTGAATATAATAATATCTACTTCTTGCATAATGATTCGGTGTGTAAAATGTATTCGTTCCTTATTTAGGGTCGTTTATAAATTTATTTCAAGACTAGATTCATTAAAATATAGAACTCTATCATACTTGCTGAAGAAATTGGTAAACTTTAGCTGTTAAAGTTTTCAGAATTTTAAAGATTCGTCCACTTTCTCTTAGGTTTCCTTGTAAATTCACGCGGATAAGCTTAACTTGCGTTGCTTTTAACGCCCTTGTGAACCAGGGTATACATTGCTTTTCATTGCTTATCCGCGTGAATTTACAAGGAAACCTAAGAGAAAGTGGACGAATCTTTAAAATTCTGAAAACTTTAACAGCTAAAGTTTACCAATTTCTTCAGCAAGTATGATAGAGTTCTATATTTTAATGAATCTAGTCTTGAAATAAATTTATAAACGACCCTAAATAAGGAACGAATACATTTTACACACCGAATCATTATGCAAGAAGTAGATATTATTATATTCAAAATTCAATTACCGTGACCTGTTTAGTATGAAACCTCATTCGCACAACAATGCGCAAGTTATTAACAAGTCAAGCGGGACCCGATCGAACAATTAAACTTGAGCAATATGTTCCAAATAACAACCCTACTACTCGCTTCCAGCACTGGCTTCCAGTAACTTTCAACGCATTGTGGATATTTCATTAGTTGATACAGCACTCCCCCGGTTCATTAGCACTAGATTGGACGAGAACAAAGTGACTGTTTGACTTTTTTAACATAACGGTTCCCTAAGGACCTGGATCCTCGAAGTTGCGAACGAAGATTGAATAAATACGCGGTTTTGTTTGAACGGGAAAGTTCTCTCTTGTCGCCCGAGCTAAAAATACTTGAAAAGGTCCTATCCCGGTCATTTTAGAAAGTCAACTAGAATATTGACAAGTGTAATTATAGGCACATAGTGGCTTCAATTGTGGAGACTCGTTTAATGCATCCCAAAAATTGGAATGAAACTTTGGCAGGAAATTATTGCAAGAAAGTTGCGTCAAAACTCGATATTACTGGCTCACAGCTCGATGTTTGCCATAGGAAATGGTGGAAGTTTCAATTTCAACAATTCTTGAGAAACTAAATTCTGGAGTAGGTATCGTACTTTATAACGTTTATTTCTAGATTCTTCCCTTGGGACATATAGCATTTGAGTTCTCTTTATAAAAATAGGAAAGTTACTTTTGTACTCGTAGAATAGATTTTGTTACATTTCAAACTGTGTTGAAATTCAACATAGTCTTCGTAAAGTCGTGGCACAGTCGAATGGTCTACGTTCACTACGTGTGATTTGATTTTGTCGGATTTCATTCTCAAGCTTTGCATAGATTGGTCAAAGGATATCTTAGGATTCATTTCTCCCCAATCTATTGATGGCATCCATTTCATCAGTAATATCCAAATAGCTGTAGGTATTCAAATAACCAGTGAAAAGGACTTTATAACTGAAAGCTGTATCTTGAAATTACGGCTTACGTAATTATAGAATAACTAGCTTTTTCCTGCGGTTTTGCCCGGAAATCAATTCACGGTAACCTTTCATCGGGATAAAAAGTTTCCCAACCCGGGTTATGGTATACATGTGTGCCTTCATCATCGCAATCCGTTCAGTCGTTTAGGCACGAAAAGGGAACAGACAGACAAATAGACTGACAGACTGAATTACTTCTTACAGAAAAATTTTTCATTCAATTTCACAGTTGCGATTGTTATTCTGTGAACCTTCAGAGTGTCTTAGGCCTTACATTTAGAAGCTACAAAGTCCGGCCACGTAGTAGCGGAAACTGCTTGATTATATCTACAAAAAGAACCAATGCATAGTGATATCGCCTGTAGAAATCTAGTGGCATCGATTGTGCAAGGCCAGATGAGTTATTAAGTGCTCTACATGGTGTTATCAATTTATTACCTGACTATGGAAGCAAAAAAACATTGGTTGTCTGTAAAGTCGGTTTACGTACGATAATTTACGTGATATACGTCATAAAAAAAACATTCGATCATGCCTCTCTATCGCTTGTTCCGCGCTCTCGCTTGCACAATCGGCTCAGGCGGAACGTGATAAAGAGTCATGCTTTTTCGAGCGTGCAGCCGGCGTTCATCGATTTATATAAGACGTTATCTTGTCAAAAAAAAATTTATAGCTTGGATTTATTTGGTCTGGTGATTCGGTCTCGTCACTAGAAACAAACATTAATTGGTCCAAGTATTTGTATATTTGTATGTAAGAGTTACAGCTGCTGCAACACCATACATATTGCCAAAATCGATTCTCAAATATTAGGTCCTTACATATGAAATTGGCGTTTTTCGTACTGGCCACTTTAATCACGAATTTCTCCTCTTTGGTAAGGAATTCCAAATTCAAATTTGTACAGCTATTTACTCATGTATTTGTGCTTCGATGACCGTCATTCATTTGTTTTTTTTCTTCTGTTTTTTCTGTTTGCGTCACTCATTTTACAAAATGGAAAATTTAAACGCAAACAAGCAACTTGCCTAATTCGTACCCCTTAAGAGAAAACCGTCATATTTAGAAAATTAGGAAAGATAAATTAGTTTTAATTAAAAGTAATTTTTGTTTGCTAAATTGCTTTATTGTTTTCATAATCAAATTTAACATAAACCTTATTAACTTCTCAAAAATAAACAATTTAAAAAAAAACGAAAAAAGTACGATTTAAGACCATTCATCCCAAATCGTACTGCTATATCCTTAATTCGTACTTTGAGATCTATTCATTGGTATACAGTATTGAGAATCAGCATCATAATCAACAATGTGTTATTAAAACAAGTAGTAATTCTTAACAAATTCGACGGATGGTCTTCGCCAATTCTCGGCAATCATCGCAGTTATAATCTTTGGTTTTTTTATTGGTTCCTGCACAAAGTTCATGTACCCACGTCTCACATTGTGTGCTTATGAACTGTGCTCAGACCTGTCTCATCCATATTATAAATTTTTTCGGCTGTAAATTGACCTTCATCTAAGATGGACTCATATTTGTCGAAGAACGCCATCACCGTTTCTTTGTTGAATCCTTTACAGCGAGCCATAGACGTGGGTTCTGGGGTTCGTAAGGATATTTCTGGATGATTCTTCATAAATGTATAATACCATTTCCAACCAGCTAGTTGCGATTCATTATTGAATCTGTGTTTCAGTCCGTATTTTTCTGCTAACTGATAAGCTAAGCGCCGTAAATCGGTAATGGTCAAGCCGAAAAATCTAGACTCCAACAAAAGAACATGTCTGACTAGTTCTGCTTCCATTTCCTCCGTTAAATCACTCGGACGTCCAATTCTTTTTCGTGTATTCAAGCCTTTTAAATGTCGTCTAAATGTCGGTTTTGGTATTTTAAATACACGACAAACTTCGTTGAATTTTAAGTCCCCATTGTTATATTTTCTAATCGCTTCTTCCATATCTTCTCTACTCCAAGAATAATATTTTCTTTTTATCATGATGTTCTAAAATAGAAAATAATTATGTTTAATATGTTTTTAACTTTTGTGGTTATTTTTCCAATCAAAAATCTAATAAAACAACTTGTCATAAACAGTTTAAGAATAGGTAAATTATCAAATTCAGATTCATAAATAGTTTTCCTAAATCGTACCAGTACGTTTTAAGAACTTAACTCGAGTACGAAATAGGAGCAAGAGCCAAACAAATTTTAAATTTACCGCCAAAAAAATTGACAACAGTTACGATTATGACAACACGTCAGATGAAATCGCAAAGATACACATTAATACGTATCAAATCGTAAAATAGGTTACACACGACCTTATTTGAATAAAACTCTTACGAAATGTGTAAAAATATTACAACAATAGTTAAAAAAAACTTACTTTTTCTATATTTTGGTCGAGAGCAGCTTCACAGATGTTATCTGTCAGGTGGTGAAATGGCCGACTGTTATTTCTATTTTTTGACACTAGAGGCGCTGATAGCTGTTACCAAAGCCGAGTTTTAAGTGGAGTACGAATTTGGCGTAAGTACGAATTAGGCAAGTTTACCCTATTACGCCCGCCCGCTACGCCCGTACGTACCAGGGCTAAGTGCTTTTTAGGGTTCCGTAGTCAACTAGGAACCCTTATAGTTTCGCCATGTCTGTCTGTCCGTCCGTCCGTCCGTCCGTCCGTCCGTCTGTCCGTCCTCGCTTAATCTCTGTGACCGTTAGCACTAGAAAGCTGAAATTTGGTACCAATATGTATATCAATCACGCCGACAAAGTGGTAAAATAAAAATTGGAAAAAAATGTTTTATTAGGGTAGCCCCCCTATATGTAAAGTGGGAAGTGATTTTTTTTTTAATTTCAACCCTAACGTGTGATATATTGTTGTAAAGGTATTTAAAAATGAATATGGGTTTACTAAAATCATTTTTTGATAATGTCAATAATTTCGGAAATAATCGCTCCAAAAGTAAAAAACAATGTGTCCCCCCCCCCCCTCTAACTTTTGAACCATAAGTTTAGAAAATATGAAAAAAATATGAAAAGTAGAACTTTATAAGGACTTTCTAGGAAAATTATTTTGAACTTGATAGAAACAACAGTTTTTGTACAAAAAAGACAAAAGTTGTACAAAATCATTTCTGGACTAAGTTTGTAGTATAATCGTATATGCAAGCATTTTTTTTTTGACTTCGTTTACATATTTTATTATCCTGAACGTATCTTTTTTCAAACAAAAAAAGAATGATTAAAATTGGCTCTCGCAATCCAAAATTACCACCGAAAACTTCTGGCACGTCTATGTACTAATTAGTAACCCAATTCCCCGAGAGATGGCAATGTAGGTACTTATTACATTGGGTCGGGTATTATCGAATTGTACGTGGGAACACTTATTGTGACGGACGGGAAACTACGGAACCCTACACTGAGCGTGGCCCGACACGCTCTTGGCCGTTTTTTTTTAGATTATTTGTTACTTACAAGTGAGTTTTATCCCATATAAGTTACCGCATGTATCTCGATCCCGTATAATATCTGGAATATCGGGATAAAAAGTATCTCTATGTCCTAATCCAAGTCATGGTCTACCCATGTACCTTTCACCCAAATCCGTACAGCCGTTTTAGCCTGAAACCGTAACAAGATAAATATACAAAAAATCTAATCTTTTCTCTTTATAATATTACTAGCAGCGCCCCGCGGTTTCACCCGCATAAGTTTCCTGAGGGAATATCGGGATAAAAACTATCCTATGTCCTTTCCCGGGATTCAAACTATATCTATACCAAATTTCATCTATAACGGTTCAGCAGTTTAAGCGTGAAGAGGTAACAGACAGACACACTTTCGCATTTATAATATTAGTATGGATGGACAGTGTGGATAATATGGATAATATAATTACTATAACTCACAACTACCAAAAGTATAGTAATTAAACAGTAATAGTAAAAGTAATTAAAATACTACAAAATTTTCAAAAAGAACAGTTTCAATTTCATATTTATTTATTTATTATATAATTAAGATTTATTATAATATTCTGTAAGATCTATTACAATAGCCTGTGTTTTACATCTTGTAATAAATTATTACGTACTTCGAACAAGGCTTTTCGAGGCTATCTAACTACTATTAGAAGTTTAAGTTTTCTCAAGGCTATTAGCCAAAGGAAGGAAATTGGTGACATATTAAGACAAAGTGTTCGGGAAAGTTTTGCTATGGATATTTGATAATTTATGGTTGAATATTTAATTCTAGGATACACTCTCAAACAATACTGTAATAAATCACTCAATCAATATTTTAAAAGAACGAAATAAATAAAAGAAAAAATGAAAATTAAATCATCATCTGCCTAGCCTTTTCCCAACTATGTTGGGGTCGGCTTCCAGTCTAACCGGATGCAGCTAAATACCAGTATTTTACATGTAGCGACTGCCTATCTGATCTCCACAACCCAGTTACTGGGTAATACGATACCCCTTGGTAAGACTGGTTGTCAGACTTCCGGGCTTCTGACTACCCGTAACGACTTTCAAAGATCCACGAATGACAGCCGGGACCAACGGCTTAACGTGCTTTCCGAAACACGAAGAGGTCTCGGTATGTAAAGATGGTCACCCATCCACAGACCAACCGTGGCAAGCGTAGCTTAACCTGATCGATCGACCTGTGCGGCTGTTATTGTTTAGCTACGGACCCCTCTCAGATTGAAAGTGAAAAATTAAATGAAGCGTTAAAAAAACACTAGTTCATAAACGTTGGTTAAAGTTATTTAATAATTAACGTCTATTGTACACTTTTTGACGGATAAACGTCTCTTAACTGTAAGCAACGTTTATACATAAACCTTTTAGTCTATCAACTTAAGAGTAAACTAGTCGCGAGCTCGAACTCACTGGTGGTCATGGCCAAAATCACGCTGTCTAACTTGGCTTCGTGTCTGACGGAGCTAGTATCAGTGATGAGCAGTTAGACGCTAATCTACACGCACAACATCTAGTTCTCACGCACAGAAACACCGTTCCGAACTGATAGGCGCATAAAAATATTTGAAAAGTGCTTTGGAAAATGAGTTCTATGAAAAATCCATTACATAAATCAATCACAAATAAAGTTTTTTGAACTATTCGATAACTGAGCTTTGTCGGTACGGATACGAATTACTCTTTGAGAACGTGCTCAAAGAGCAATTCTAAAGGTAGCCACCTTTAGGCCTTTCAGATTTCCTACACACCAGCTTTACATTGCATGTGAGGTGCTAACAGTACGCCAATTATTTATACTGCACATCATATTACTTCGATAAAAACATGTAAATTAAACTAGCTTTTATATAAGTATTTAAGACCATCTGTTAAGAACTTGGTATGTACCACTAAGTATTTTTAAGTTTATAAATGTATTACTTTGTAAAAGGACCAAAAAAATAAATAATTATTAGAAATAATTATTATTAATTATTATTTAATTTTTAATATTTTTCAGTTCTTTTATTACTTATTTACACCCAAAGTTACGTTAAAAATAGCAAGAAAAACGAATCTTTGTTGGCTCTTAAGTTTTTAATGGCTTGTTATTTTAGAATTCTGCTTCCGTACAGACACAATTAATAATTAGATAAAACGATACAATGTTTAACTTTGGATGTACAATGTCAAACAGTGGAGTAATACTCTCCCGAAATTTCTATGGAAAAAACCGAGTGTGCTTATGACCACACGACTGAAGTGAAACTTCAAACGTATTTGGCTATGAGAGGAAGAGAGAAAGAAAATGTGCGCGCGCACTGCTTTCTCTTGCTTATATCCCCCACTCAACTCCCGTTCGCCTCGCCCGTAGCCCTTAGACATGGGTCGTACTTGCAAAATCGAGTACCAGGGCTTCCAAGTACGTCCACCTTAAGAAACCAGGGCCTAAAACCAGGGCTCGTGATACTTTCAAGTATTTTCTATCTGCATCGAAAACTGATCCATAACTTCATACAAATAAGAAGTACAATCGCGTAATCAAACAAAAGCCCTGTTGGAAGTAAAAAGTACTTGCATAGGAAATTGATCCGTGAATTCCTATAAATAAGGAGCACAAACGCGTTTACAAATAAATACTTTTACAAACCATTAAAGTAAAAATACTTGCATACGAAATTGTTCCGTAGACTCTTACCACACCTCGGACACTCCATACAACGCTCGCAAAATAATTACCTATTACTACTACATAAACAAATGACGTTTGTATACGTGCAAATGTGTGCGTGAAATCTAGTAGCGTAAAAAAAAATGGCGCGGAAAGCAATTTGTGTCGGGGAACCGAACGACATCGGCGGCGGCGCTGCCCGAACGTGTGCATTATTATGAAGTGACCATGTAGTTCAATTGTTTATTTATATAGTCGGGTTCGTAATGAAATAAAAACACTAAAATAGTTTAGTTTAAATGACTTATCTGTAAATAATGGGTTATTAAATCGCATGTTATTAAAAATGCGAAATCATACAAACAGTATATGTAAATACGAATTCGGAAAAGCATCACAATATCCAACCATCGTGATTTAAACTCAAATAAAACTTTTAAATCGCATAATTGTGTGTCAGCAATACAGCGCTGCGGTTCGCGAGCGCCCTTGCTAAAGAGTCGGCGACGAATACCTCGAAGTGCGGGGTGAGGTGCGGTATCTGATATGAGGGCGAGGAAGGGAGTGTCCTTTCTGTACGTAGTACTATTAAGTATTCTGTGCTCTTACTGATAAGGAGTATGATCGCATTTGCGAAAACAAACGCGGTTGTTGAACTATTTGAGTACCTACGTACTCGAGCGTCGAGGCACGACGGAGCGAGATACTTTCAAGTATTTTCTATCTGCATAGAAAACTGATCCATAACTTCATACAGATAAGAAATACAATCGCGTATTCAAAAGCCCCGTTGGAAGTAAAACTACTTGCATAGGAAATTGATCAATGACTTCGAATAAATAAGGAGCAAAATCGCGTTTACAAATAAATACTTGCAAACCATTAAAGTAAAAAAAACTTTAAAAAAAAAACCGACTTCCAAAAAAAACTTTACAAAGTGAAAAATAACTTTAATTTCGGAAGTCGGTGTCTTTGGATCTTTATTTTAGTTTTTTGCCACCGACTTCCGAAATTAAAGATATTTTTCACTTTGTAGTGTTTTTTTGAAAGTCGGTTTTTTCTTTTCTTAAAAAGTTTTTATTTCACGCTTTTTAGTGGGTCTGCTTATAATTTATCTAAGTTACAATAGCCTAGTGATCATCGCCTTTTACAAACAAAATATTGCTTTTCCCGATACAGGGAAGTTAATTGTTGAGGAGTTCTCCAGATCCACCATCAGCTCCGTATCACCATTCACATTGTGACGAGCATAAATTGCTTAGCAACCATATTAAAGTAATCGAATCGCAACCCGTGAAATACTTAGATATTATTGAGTAGTTCCGGTGGCCATCTGTGGTCTTCATCATCAGTTCCACATCACCAAATAGTGCTTTCCGAGAGCAAATGCACGAGTTACTATAAAAAATACCCAAATCGCTATAGGTGTGCCTATAATATTTGAAGAGTTCCTTCGATTTCTCCAGGATCCCATCATCAAATCCTGCCCTGATGTTTTTAGACTAGATGCTGATAATCCTGGCTGCAGCATTAGGCTAGACTTGTCAACATTGCATTGAACTTAGCATTGCATTGCATTGAATTGAACTTAGTCCTGTTTAAAATGAGCCCAAACACGACTACGGTGCTGTAATTTCAAGGTTGGTACTTTTTCTAATGCTCCTGGCTTCAGCATCAGGTCTTTATGTACTTCGGTGTTCCTCATTAACAGTACGTGTATCCACACATCGAGCCCTTTTCAATGAGCCTTAACACGATATATCTGCTGTTAGTTGTCGAGGAGTTAGGTACTCTGCAGACTATCCTGACTGCAGCATCAGGTCATGACTTCATGATCATGAGACCAAATGTGGCAAATGCCCTATCAAACATCAAAACAATTGACTAAAACAGTCCTTGCCTGTTCGAGTAACTTCTTACTGTTAAGGAGTTGTAACTTCCATCATCAGCCCAGCTACCTGAGATGGTGACAACCATACGCAAATACACAAGATACTTCGTAAAATATACGAAAAACAATAAGTGAGCCTATAAAATTTAAAGGTTGCTCTCGATTACTCTAAGATCCCATCATCAGATCCTAACTTGGTGACAGTGGGACCACCTCAAAACTATCTACTTTGGAACAAAAAAAGAATTTTGAAAATCCGTCGACAATTGGCGGAGTATTCGATGAACAAACATACAAAAAAAAAAAACATACAAACAGCCGAACATAGTACCTCCTCCTTTTTGTGAAGTCGGTAAAAAATACTTGCATACGAAATTGTTCCAAAAGGAGCATGATCACATTTGCGAAAACTAACGCGGTTGAGTACCTACGTATTTGAGCGAGTAGCCGTATAAGATACTTAATAGTCTTGCAAGTGTTTTGAGTCGGTACCCGGTGTGCGTACTTGGAAGCAAATACCTGGTGTAAAAACCCGGTCGCATATTTATGCGACCGGGACCGGGTTTTTACACCAGGTGTTTCCAGCTATTTTTTACGTTCCTTCCCTACTCGCGATCACACGTTTTCGTAACGCATTCGCCAGTTTACTCCCCAAGTCAAGCGCGCCTAAAGAAGTTTCACTTCAAAAATATCGAATAGTGGCACCTTAATACAAAATGTTAATAATTCACAGCCTAAGCCGCTGTGTCTAGAACCATTCAATTTTTGAAGTGAAACTTCTTTAGGCGCGCTTGACTTGGGGAGTAAACTGGCGAATGCGTTACGAAAACGTGTGATCGCGAGTAGGGAAGGTACGTAAAAAATAGCTGGAAATACCTGGTGTAAAAACCCGGTCCCGGTCGCATAAATATGCGACCGGGTTTTTACACCAGGTGTTTGCTTCCAAGTACGCACACCGGGTACCGACTCAAAATACTTGCAAGACTATTAAGTATCTTATACGGCTACTCGCTCAAATACGTAGGTACTCAACCGCGTCAGAGAACAATTTCGTATGCAAGTATTTTTTACCGACTTCACAAAAAGGAGGAGGTACTGTGTTCGGCTGTTTGTATGTTTTTGAAGTGAAACTTCTTTAGGCGCGCTTGACTTGGGGAGTAAACTGGCGAATGCGTTACGAAAACGTGTGATCGCGAGTAGGGAAGGTACGTAAAAAATAGCTGGAAATACCTGGTGTAAAAACCCGGTCCCGGTCGCATAAATATGCGACCGGGTTTTTACACCAGGTATTTGCTTCCAAGTACGCACACCGGGTACCGACTCAAAATTTAATACTTGCAAGACTATTAAGTATCTTATACGGCTACTCGCTCAAATACGTAGGTACTCAACCGCGTCAGTTTTCGCAAATGCGATCATGCTCCTTTTGGAACAATTTCGTATGCAAGTATTTTTTACCGACTTCACAAAAAGGAGGAGGTACTATGTTCGGCTGTTTGTATGTTTTCTTTTTTTTGTATGTTTGTTCATCGAATACTCCGCCAATTTTCGACGGATTTTCAAAATTCTTTTTTTTGTTCCAAAGTAGATAGTTTTGAGGTGGTCCCACTGTCACCAAATTAGGATCTGATGATGGGATCTTAGAGTAATCGAGGGCAACCTTTAAATTTCATAGGCTCATTTCTTGTTTTTCGCATATTTTACGAAGTATCTTGTGTATTTGCGTATGGTTGTCACCATCTCAGGTAGCTGGGCTGATGATGGAAGTTACAACTCCTTAACAGTAAGAAGTTACTCGAACAGGCAAGGACTGTTTTAGTCAATTGTTTTGATGTTTGATAGGGCATTTGCCACATTTGGTCTCATGATCATCAAGTCATGACCTGATGCTGCAGTCAGGATAGTCTGCAGAGTACCTAACTCCTCGACAACTAACAGCAGATATATCGTGTTAAGGCTCATTGAAAAGGGCTCGATGTGTGGATAAACGTACTGTTAATGAGGAACACCGAAGTACATAAAGACCTGATGCTGAAGCCAGGAGCATTAGAAAAAGTACCAACCTTGAAATTACAGCACCGTAGTCGTGTTTGGGCTCATTTTAAACAGGACTAAATTTTAAGTTCAATGCAATGTTGACAAGTCTGGCCTGATGCTGCAGCCAGGATTATCAGCATCTAGTCTAAAAACATCAGGGCAGGATTTGATGATGGCATCCTGGAGAAATCGAAGGCACACCTATAGCGATTTGGGTATTTTTTATAGTAACTCGTGCATTTGCTCTCGGAAAGCACTATTTGGTGATGTGGAACTGATGATGAAGACCACAGATGGCCACCGGAACTACTCAATAATATCTAAGTATTTTACGGGTTGCGATTCGATTACTTTAATATGGTTGCTAAGCAATTTATGCTCGTCACAATGTAAATGGTGATACGGAGCTGATGGTGGATCTGGAGAACTCCTCAACAATTAACTTCCCTGTATCGGGAAAAGCAATATTTTGTTTGTAAAAGGCGATGATCACTAGGCTATTGTAACTTAGATAAATTATAAGCAGACCCACTAAAAAGCGTGAAATAAAAACGTTTTAAGAAAAAAAAAAAACCGACTTTCAAAAAAACACTACAAAGTGAAAAATAGCTTTAATTTCGGAAGTCGGTGGCAAAAAACTAAAATAAAGATCCAAAGACACCGACTTCCGAAATTAAAGTTATTTTTCACTTTGTAAAGTTTTTTTTGGAAGTCGGTTTTTTTTTCTTAAAAGTTTTTTTTACTTTAATGGTTTGCAAGTATTTATTTGTAAACGCGATTTTGCTCCTTATTTATTCGAAGTCATTGATCAATTTCCTATGCAAGTAGTTTTACTTCCAACGGGGCTTTTGAATACGCGATTGTATTTCTTATCTGTATGAAGTTATGGATCAGTTTTCTATGCAGATAGAAAATACTTGAAAGTATCTCGCTCCGTCGTGCCTCGACGCTCGAGTACGTAGGTACTCAAATAGTTCAACAACCGCGTTTGTTTTCGCAAATGCGATCATACTCCTTATCAGTAAGAGCACAGAATACTTAATAGTACTACGTACAGAAAGGACACTCCCTTCCTCGCCCTCATATCAGATACCGCACCTCACCCCGCACTTCGAGGTATTCGTCGCCGACTCTTTAGCAAGGCGCTCGCGAACCGCAGCGCTGTATTGCTGACACACAATTATGCGATTTAAAAGTTTTATTTGAGTTTTAATCACGATGGTTGGATATTGTGATGCTTTTCCGAATTCGTATTTACATATACTGTTTGTATGATTTCGCATTTTTAATAACATGCGATTTAATAACCCATTATTTACAGAAAATTCATTTAAACTAAACTATTTTAGTGTTTTTATTTCATTACGAACCCGTCTATATAAATAAACAATTGAACTACTTGGTCACTTCATAATAATGCACACGTTCGGGCAGCGCCGCCGCCGACGTCGTTCGGTTCCCCGACACAAATTGCTTTCCGCGCCATTTTTTTTTACGCTACTAGATTTCACGCACACATTTGCACGTATACAAACGTCATTTGTTTATGTAGTAGTAATAGGTAATTATTTTGCGAGCGTTGTATGGAGTGTCCGAGGTGTGGTAAGAGTCTACGGAACAATTTCGTATGCAAGTATTTTTACTTTAATGGTTTGTAAAAGTATTTATTTGTAAACGCGATTGTGCTCCTTATTTATAGGAATTCACGGATCAATTTCCTATGCAAGTACTTTTTACTTCCAACAGGGCTTTTGTTTGATTACGCGATTGTACTTCTTATTTGTATGAAGTTATGGATCAGTTTTCGATGCAGATAGAAAATACTTGAAAGTATCTCGAGCCCTGGTTTTAGGCCCTGGTTTCTTAAGGTGGACGTACTTGGAAGCCCTGGTACTCGATTTTGCAAGTACGACCCATGTCTAAGGGCTACGGGCGAGGCGAACGGGAGTTGAGTGGGGGATATAAGCAAGAGAAAGCAGTGCGCGCGCACATTTTCTTTCTCTCTTCCTCTAATAGCCAAATACGTTTGAAGTTTCACTTCAGTCGTGTGGTCATAAGCACACTCGGTTTTTTTTTTTTTTTGTATGTTTGTTCATCGAATACCTACTCCGCCAATTGTCGACGGATTTTCAAAATTCTTTTTTTGTTCCAAAGTAGATAGTTTTGAGGTGGGCCCACTGTCACCAAGTTAGGATCTGATGATGGGATCTTAGAGTAATCGAGGGCAACCTTTAAATTTTATAGGCTCACTTATTGTTTTTCGCATATTTTACGAAGTATCTTGTGTATTTGCGTATGGTTGTCACCATCTCAGGTAGCTGGGCTGATGATGGAAGTTACAACTCCTTAACAGTAAGAAGTTACTCGAACAGGCAAGGACTGTTTTAGTCAATTGTTTTGATGTTTGATAGGGCATTTGCCACATTTGGTCTCATGATCATCAAGTCATGACCTGATGCTGCAGTCAGGATAGTCTGCAGAGTACCTAACTCCTCGACAACTAACAGCAGATATATCGTGTTAAGGCTCATTGAAAAGGGCTCGATGTGTGGATAAACGTACTGTTAATGAGGAACACCGAAGTACATAAAGACCTGATGCTGAAGCCAGGAGCATTAGAAAAAGTACCAACCTTGAAATTACAGCACCGTAGTCGTGTTTGGGCTCATTTTAAACAGGACTAAATTTTAAGTTCAATGCATTGTTGACAAGTCTGGCCTGATGCTGCAGCCAGGATTATCAGCATCTAGTCTAAAAACATCAGGGCAGGATTTGATGATGGGATCCTGGAGAAATCGAAGGAACTCTTCAAATATTATAGGCACACCTATAGCGATTTGGGTATTTTTTATAGTAACTCGTGCATTTGCTCTCGGAAAGCACTATTTGGTGATGTGGAACTGATGATGAAGACCACAGATGGCCACCGGAACTACTCAATAATATCTAAGTATTTCACGGGTTGCGATTCGATTACTTTAATATGGTTGCTAAGCAATTAATGCTCGTCACAATGTGAATGGTGATACGGAGCTGATGGTGGATCTGGAGAACTCCTCAACAATTAACTTCCCTGTATCGGGAAAAGCAATATTTTGTTTGTAAAAGGCGATGATCACTAGGCTATTGTAACTTAGATAAATTATAAGCAGACCCACTAAAAAGCGTGAAATAAAAACTTTTTAAGAAAAAAAAAACCGACTTTCAAAAAAACACTACAAAGTGAAAAATATCTTTAATTTCGAAAGTCGGTGGCAAAAAACTAAAATAAAGATCCAAAGACACCGACTTCCGAAATTAAAGTAATTTTTCACTTTGTAAAGTTTTTTTTGGAAGTCGGTTTTTTTTTCTTAAAAAGTTTTTTTTACTTTAATGGTTTGCAAGTATTTATTTGTAAACGCGATTTTGCTCCTTATTTATTCGAAGTCATTGATCAATTTCCTATGCAAGTAGTTTTACTTCCAACGGGGCTTTTGAATACGCGATTGTATTTCTTACCTGTATGAAGTTATGGATCAGTTTTCTATGCAGATAGAAAATACTTGAAAGTATCTCGCTCCGTCGTGCCTCGACGCTCGAGTACGTAGGTACTCAAATAGTTCAACAACCGCGTTTGTTTTCGCAAATGCGATCATACTCCTTATCAGTAAGAGCACAGAATACTTAATAGTACTACGTACAGAAAGGACACTCCCTTCCTCGCCCTCATATCAGATACCGCACCTCACCCCGCACTTCGAGGTATTCGTCGCCGACTCTTTAGCAAGGGCGCTCGCGAACCGCAGCGCTGCATTGCTGACACACAATTATGCGATTTAAAAGTTTTATTTGAGTTTTAATCACGATGGTTGGATATTGTGATGCTTTTCCGAATTCGTATTTACATATACTGTTTGTATGATTTCGCATTTTTAATAACATGCGATTTAATAACCCATTATTTACAGAAAAGTCATTTAAACTAAACTATTTTAGTGTTTTTATTTCATTACGAACCCGTCATATAAATAAACAATTGAACTACTTGGTCACTTCATAATAATGCACACGTTCGGGCAGCGCCGCCGCCGACGTCGTTCGGTTCCCCGACACAAATTGCTTTCCGCGCCATTTTTTTTTACGCTACTAGATTTCACGCACACATTTGCACGTATACAAACGTCATTTGTTTATGTAGTAGTAATAGGTAATTATTTTGCGAGCGTTGTATGGAGTGTCCGAGGTGTGGTAAGAGTCTACGGAACAATTTCGTATGCAAGTATTTTTACTTTAATGGTTTGTAAAAGTATTTATTTGTAAACGCGATTGTGCTCCTTATGTATAGGAATTCACGGATCAATTTCCTATGCAAGTACTTTTTACTTCCAACAGGGCTTTTGTTTGATTACGCGATTGTACTTCTTATTTGTATGAAGTTATGGATCAGTTTTCGATGCAGATAGAAAATACTTGAAAGTATCTCGATCCCTGGTTTTAGGCCCTGGTTTCTTAAGGTGGACGTACTTGGAAGCCCTGGTACTCGATTTTGCAAGTACGACCCATGTCTAAGGGCTACGGGCGAGGCGAACGGGAGTTGAGTGGGGGATATAAGCAAGAGAAAGCAGTGCGCGCGCACATTTTCTTTCTCTCTTCCTCTCATAGCCAAATACGTTTGAAGTTTCACTTCAGTCGTGTGGTCATAAGCACACTCGGTTTTTTTGCACAAAAGTTCCTCTTATAACGAAGAAGGGCAGCAAGGCAAGATTTTTGAAAATTCATCTAAATAGATGGGAAAACGTTTGTATGGAAATTCGTAATTTTTGCCAAAGGAAAACCTCAAAAAGGTAACCCTCAACAAAAAAGCAATAATGTCCCCACCTAATCTAAATTACAAAGCGTCCTCAAAATGTCAGTTATTTGAATGGACGAATGGACTTGTAACAACCAAACGATCGTAACACAATAATTTCCGCTAACGACGTATTTTTACATTTGTACGTTTTAATCCCCGTGATGGCTGTTAGGCTGCATACACATATATATCCACGATCACATAAACAAAATCACTCTGCCTAGCCTTTTCCCAACTATGTTGGGGTCGGTCTTTGACCGTCGTAACAGGTAGTCAGAAGCCCGAAAGTCTTGACAACCAGTCTTACGAAGTGGTATCGTATTACCCAGTAACTGGGTTGTGAAGGTCAGATATACAGTCGCTCCATGTAAAATACTGGTATTCAGCTGCATCCGGTTAGACTGAAGGCCGACCCCAACATATCGCACTGCTAACACAAGACTGTATCAACTCAAAAAAAGAAAAATTCAAGATAACTCATTCTTCATATGTAAAATGAAATGACTTGATAACCTGCAATCTCTGAAATTACTCATAATTAAAGAAACCCCTTAATTTTATCATTAAAACAGTGTTCACTTTTTACAATCGCTAACAGGAAACGAGTAATCAGTTTTCCATAATAATTTTAACCTGGCGGAGTTCACGGACTGTCTTGGCTCGGTGAGTGCAATTATTGACAGTTGTAACTTAGAATGTTGTTATGTCTTAGGTGATTTCAATTCGCACCCAACGGAACTATTTTATACGGAACTCTCAAGTTTTTGTGTCGAACAACAATGGACATGCATTGACACTGAGTTGCTGGGTCTTAGTTCGGATACCCACACTTTTATTAGTGATGCTCATGGATCGCAAAGGTGGCTTGATCATTGTTTAGTCACAACGGCGGATGTGCCTACTGTTATGCATTCTTATGTAAAATATGACGTGCAGTGGTCTGACCACTTTCCGTTGATTATTGTGTGTGACCTTAGTTTTGTTCAGATTCAGCAACCAAATGTTACCACTGAAGTGAATAGGGTGATCTGGGGAGAAAGAAGTCAAGAACAGATTCAGGCCTATAACAAAAAATGTCATGAGAAATTGCGACTAATTGACTTCCCGGATGACTTTAGAGAGTGTAGTGGTCAGACTTGTAATGACCCTCGCCACTTTCGGGTAATAGAATCAATGTATGGTAAAATTGTTAGTGCATTGTGCGAGTCGGCTACCGAGACAATAATGTGTGGGAGAAGTCCTAGAAAGCAAGGAGCAGTCGTGGGCTGGAACATGCATGTGAGCGGTGCGCATAGGGAGGCTAGGCGTAATTTTTTATGCTGGCTAGATAACGGTATGCCGAAATCAGGACGTATTTTTGATGAAATGCGTGAAGCTAGAAGGATATTTAAGTCTCGGTTGAAGTGGTGTCAAGATCACGAGACTCAAATTAAAATGGATATTCTGGCTTCACAGCATTCAAAGAACGATTTCCGATCGTTTTGGAAACATACAAATAGACTAAAGGGCAAGTCTAGCCTCCCTGTTTGCGTTGATGGCGTGAGTGATGCTAGACAAATAGCTGACCTTTTTGTGGACCATTTTAGTGTGCAATCACCATTAGGCCCATCTAAGTCGACGCTCAATGTTGAGCCACGAAAAGACCTAGGAGTTAAAATTACTGCTAAAATGCTCTTGAACAGAATTAACGTGATGCGTCGAGGAAAATCTCCTGGTCATGATGGTCTCAGCATTGAGCATCTCCGATTTGCTGGTCCACATTTGCCAAGAGTGTTGGCTATGCTTTTTACCTTTTGTCTGGGTCATGCTTATATGCCGAGTGACATGATCAAGACAACAGTGGTGCCTATCGTCAAAAATAAGACTGGTGACATGGGCGATAGGAACAATTACAGGCCAATATCTCTAGCCACAGTCACGTCGAAAGTGTTTGACGGTGTGCTTAGCGCTCAACTTAGTAGTCATATACGTGTTCACGATAACCAATTCGGTTTCAGGTCTGGATTATCCACTGACAGCGCTATATTGAGTGTAAAGCACACTGTGAAGTACTACACAGATCGCCACACTCCAGTTTACGCATGTTTCCTTGATTTGAGCAAGGCTTTTGACTTGGTTTCCTACGACATTTTATGGAGAAAGTTGGAAGAGGTTAATTTGCCACCAGCGGTGACAAATACTCTAAAATACTGGTATGGAAACCAAGTCAATAGTGTGAGGTGGGCTGGTGCCCTGTCTAGGCCGTATGGGTTGGAGTGCGGGGTGAGGCAGGGGGGATTATGCTCGCCTACGCTATTCAACCTATACGTGAATGATCTGGTTGGCGCGCTTAGCAGCATGCGTGTCGGGTGTCATATTGATGGAGTGTGTTGTAATAACATTAGCTACGCAGACGACATGGTGCTGCTGAGCGCGTCAATCTGCGGGCTTAGGAAACTCGTAGCCACTTGCGAGCAATATGCCAGACTACATGGTTTGGCATATAATGTTAGGAAGAGTGTGGTCATGGTCTTTGGGGCCAGGGGTAAATACCCGGAAGCGGTACCTTCAGTTAAGCTGAACGGTATACCCCTTGTGAGGGTAGACCGATTTAAATATCTGGGTCACTTATTGACCACTGGCCTCAAAGACGATGAGGATATTGACAGGGAGCGGAGGGCGCTGTGTGTGAGAGCTAACATGATTGCCCGCAGATTCAGGCGTGCCTCTAAAGAGGTTAAGCGCACTATATTTAGTGCTTACTGTACCTCTTTTTATACTTGCAGTCTGTGGGTTCATTATACTCAAAAATCATACGGCGCCCTTCGCATCCAATACAATAATGCATTCAGGGTGTTGATGGGGTTGCCCCGGTACTGTAGCGCGTCAGGGATGTTCGCTGAAGCTCGCGTGGACTGTTTTTATACCGTGATGCGGAAGCGGTGCGCATCCTTAGTCCGTAGGGTACGGGGCAGCGCCAACAGCATCCTGTCTATGATAGCGAGCAGGCTTGATTGTGTGTTTGTGAACCACTGCTGCAGGGTTTCAGCTGGGCCTGTCACCGTGCAGCAGTGATGTCTCAATCTGTTTTCTGTGTTTTGTAAGCGTATTACTAACTTAGTTTGTAAGTATATTGTTACTAACACTATGAGTCTTTGTTGCTTGTAATTAAATTATTATATATATATATATATAATTTCTGAAAAAAGCTTCATTTTGAGTTGAAACAGTCTTGTGTTAGCAGTGCGATATATAGTTGGGAAAGAGCTAGGCAGGTTTAGCAATAAAAATAAAATTGGAGTTATCTTTATTATTAGGTACTTAACCTACTGAATACTCTGGCGACTATGAGAGTGTGCTCCGACACAAAAAGCAAAGCCCGCGCCCTTGTGGTCCTCCAGTGTACACAAGCCCCTACATATCCGCGGCTATTCCAGTTATTTAGAGGGCAATTTGTTAAGCGTCCAATTACGTAGAAAAAAATATTACAAATTACCCACACGACTGACGATGTACCGTTGAAAACGCTACGCTCGTATTTCCCGCGTTGATCCTTTGAGCTCACGTATATTTTCATTTGGGTTTCGTTTCCCGCCATTTCCTTGATGGATGCCATTGTTTTCTAACGATGCTAGAATTAATACAAATGTATAAGGGAGCTGCTGCTGGGTATTTCGCGAAGCCGTAAAAATGAAATTGTTTATGCTGGTTGTAAATATTTTTATTGGTTTTCTGGAGTTATTATTTGAGCCTATATACTAAGTATTGAGTTAAAAGGAAATTGTGTTGCCTGAAGCTGAAATTAATTTTGTAGGTAATTTCGATGAGTAGCGCAACAACGTTTTTTTATTGTAGACTATATTGTGTCCCATAGATGGGCAAAAGCCTCCCCTTTTTAAAAGCTTTTATTTAACTTGCGATGTATGTATGTAATTATGTTTATTTATTATTTTGTATACACGTTTAGTTTGGATGACAACGCATGGTGTGACGTCATTCTAAATCTAACATGGCGGAACACCCAAGACCCAAGATGGCGGACTAGTGGCGGCGAGATTTACCTGTGTAGATAAAAAAGTAAATTAAATAACTTGATCTGATTGATTTTAATTTTTAATTTAAAATTATCAAACTAAGTAAATATGAAGGTGTTAACCTACGAAATAGTTTCTGAATTGGACACGACTCACCTTCGCGGGGAAATAATACAGGATGAAATTAAATTCATGGGCATCCTTTTAAGGGGTCATTGTACTCATCATTATGAACAACTTTTACTATGGGACTAAACCTAAAATCGCGAAAAAAAGTCAGCTGTTCCTTGCATTTATGTTCACATAACTCGTCAAAATGTAGGGAAGAGCTGATTTTTTTTCGCGATTTCAGGTTTGATCCCATAGTAAAAGTTGCTCATAATGATGAGTACAATGACCCCTTAAAAGGATGCCCATGAATTCAATTTCACCCTGTATAGAGCGTTCAACTTATCTCAGAATTAAAATAACGCATAAAACTAAATAATTAATATTACATATTTAATAATCTCGCGTGACATATACATACTCGCGTGACCAACATCGTATTTACTTGCCGCTTATTAAAAATAACTTCTATACTGAACCGGTTGGTACATGAGCAATATATTAATCTAATTACGTCTAATAACTCTTACGCACTAATATAATTGTTTTAAATTATCTTCGTGTAATTGTGAGTGGGTGGACAGCTGAAGGCTGTAGGCTGAAAAAGTTGACGTCACTATTCAGTGATCGATACATTTTATTGCGCGTGTTTTGTCATTCCAGCTCTGTTAGAAGAGTAAAAAAAAAACCGGCCAAGTGCGGGTCGGACTCGCCCATGAAGGGTTCCGTAGCAGCAAGTAACATTATTATACAAGTTCTTGTAGTTCGTTGTAACTTTGTGAAAGGTAAATTGCGGTTTTCGATTTATGACGTATTAAAAAAAAAACTACTTACTAGATCTCGTTCAAACCAATTTTCGGTGGAAGTTTACATGGTAATGTACATTATATATATTTTTTTAATTTTATCATTCTCTTATTTTAGAAGTTAGAGGGGGGGGGGGAAACACATTTTACCACTTTGGAAGTGTCTCTCGCGCAAACTATTCAGTTCAGAAAAAAATGATATTAGAAACCTCAATATCATTTTTGAAGACCTATCCATAGATACCCCACACGTACAGGTTTGATGACAAAAAATTTTTGGAGTTTCAGTTGTAAGTATAACCCCAAAATTTATTGTTTTTTTTTTTCTATTTTTGTGTGAAAATCTTACTGCGGTTCACAGAATACATCTACTTACCAAGTTTCAACAGTATAGTTCTTATAGTTTCGGAAAAAAGTGGCTGTGACATACGGACGGACGGACATACAGACAGACAGACATGACGAATCCATAAGGGTTCCGTTTTTTGCCATTTGGCTACGGAACCCTAAAAAATGGGATATATCTTACAATGTTTAGTTTCTATAATGAAACATTATTTTTACTTACTTATATCCTTTATTAACAAAAATCACAGAAAAAAAAACCTAACTTAACTAAAACTATGACACAAACTAAAATATAGCGTCGAAAAATTCATCCGCATCGCTGTCGACTGGTAAGTAATGTACCCAAGAGACTGGCGGCATTACCACGTTGCATGGCAATGCTTAGCCTTTGGCCAAGGTAAAAAAAGTCAGCTCTTGGGTCACGGGAAGTGTCTATAATTACATAAATATTATTTAATAATATTTCTATGTAAATTGGCAACAACACACTATCAGCCAGTAACGTTCCCACTCCTGGGACATTGCAGGTCCCCTCTCTGTGAGATTCTCTCTGTGGATTACGGCCTACTCCCGTGGGCCGTAATCTACAACGCGGGCCCAGTGCAGGTTGGTGGAGGTCTCATTTCTTTGAATTATTGGTTCTAGGACATGCCGATTTCCTTACACTGTTTTCCTTCACCGTTTTGAGAGCAGTAGTGAAGATATAAATTACATAAAGTAAAGTGTGTGGCTGGGTTAGAACTCACGACCTACAACCCGAAAGTCGGGACTGGTACAACTGGGCCACCCTGACTGCTCTCA
Organism: Amphipoea oculea; assembly: GCA_945859645.1. Taxonomy (NCBI): domain Eukaryota; kingdom Metazoa; phylum Arthropoda; class Insecta; order Lepidoptera; family Noctuidae; genus Amphipoea; species Amphipoea oculea. The sequence goes on along the minus strand of OX243869.1, from coordinate 8,720,894 downwards.
ATACTCAACTCACAAAGACAAAAAGCAATATTCAGAACATTGCAAAAACCAAATTCAGTATGATATATACCTTCATAAATCTTCCAAAGCCTATAACGACGTGAAAAAAGTTTTGGTCGAAATTGAGTTACGTACACAACAACGGACCATTTCTATCCATACTAATATTATAAATGCGAAAGTGTGTCTGTCTGTATGTCTGTCTGTCTGTTACCTCTTCACGCTTAAACCGCTGAACCGATTTAGATGAAATGTAGTATAGAGATAGTTTGAGTCCCGGCAAAGGACATTAGATAGTTTTTATCCCGATATTCCCACGGGAAACTTATGCGGGTGAAACCGCGGGGCGCTGCTATTATCCCATATTTTTAGATTCCTCATACTACAATATCATTTATCAAGACTTTCCAAGTACCTACCAACGATGTAGTACATAAAGTTAAAGCGAAAGTGCTTATTTTTTTAGTTCGCGCCCGTCTATCTTACGCTCGAGGGAAATTCAACCAATGTGCTACGTCGCACGTGATAAATTCACTGTATAGCGATGAATTTATCAGAAGAAAACTTTAGAAGACCATGTTGGTACTATAACTAATACCTCAATCAACTCAGCCTATCGCAGTCCACTGCTGGACATAGGCCTCTCCCAGACTGCGCCACAGCACCCTGTCCTCCGCCTTCCGCATCCAGTCTACCCCAGCCACCTTCTTTAGGTCGTCCGTCCATCTCTTCAGTTTGCTTGCAACTAATACCTACACTATAAAAATAAACAGTTTGCACCTACGTGACGATATGCTCACATGCATGCAGAAGATAGCGTCAGCAAATCGAGACGTACAGTCAGCCTCAAAAAACGAAAAAATATTAGCTGTAAGTTTCCCGAACAGCACCCTAATTGCGTAACACACTATTACTGTCAATTTTAATCATGTTGAAGCATATTTCTAATCCATTGCTCCCTATGTTCGAAAAATATGTCTGCTCAACAACGCAATGAATGTTGCTGAACTGTCGAAATGAGACCCATTACTACTGATAGTTTGTTACGCACTTACCCTGCTGGATATAATAAAATAAAGTTATAGGTAGGTCTATTCTGTAAAAATCTTTCCATGAAACTTAGGTGAAGTCAGCTGTCAATAGTGTCAATCGCTAGCATCGGGTGTAATGACAGTTCACTTCACCTACGAGATCGGCTGTATTTTAGTCGCTTCGCAGTCACACAGGTGTGCAAAGTTCACGCAAGTGTGTGCTAGGTTTCACGTTGTACGCATGAACGCATCTTATTGACACTACTCCATACAAGCTTAGACGTGACTAAACACTCGCCTATTAAAATAACGTCAATTTACTTCAGGCGCTGATTAATTTGACAGGACTAAACTAAAATTTACTTTCAGCTGTCCTTTTCTTAATCACATCACATCATACTATCACATCACACTAATCACACTAATATCATAAAGGCGAAAGTTTGTGAGTGTGTGTGTGTGTGTGTGTGTGAGTGTGTGTGTGTTTATATGTTTGTTACTTCTTCACGCTCGAACGGCTGAACCAATTTTGATAAATTTTTGTACGGAGGTAGCTGATACCCTGGATTAAAATATAGGCTAATTTTTATCCCTATATTTCCACGGGATCGACACTTATGCGGGTGCAACCGCGGGGCGCAGCTAGTGAAATATAAAGTAAAATATGCACTGAACATAAATTTAGTTTGGTTGGTGAATAACAGAATCGGCACCATTGTCAAGTTAATTTTAACGGCAAAGCGTGCCAGTCAGTTATTTTATAAGTAATATAAGTACTACCAATCACACTCGCGTGTCGCCGCTACCGCGTGAGGTGTCGGTGTGTGGAAACATTCTCGGCTTTATAAACCTCTACTGGTAGGTACGTATATAAATGTATTACCTCTATATAAACGAGTGAAATATTTCATCACGCGTTTCATGTTACGTTCGCGGCTGTACTAATTTACATCAACCTGTGTTGTAATGAAGATAAAATAAAATGTTTTGTTCATTTTGCTGTCCGTACTGTACCTAGAATGTGTCAAAATACTGTCGGTATCGATTCATTATCGCTGCTAACTTCAAAGGACTTAATTGTTAGAACCTTCTTACGTCTGAGGCCTGCTTGGGCACCCGGGTGCTAAAGAGGTCACACTATTACGTCCTGAAAAGAAAATGTCGAATAATGGGTCACTCTTTATAAAGCATGACTGTTCTTGTATGGAGCCGAAGGTATATTTCGCAAAAAATATGATGCTCTTTTTATAAAAAGAAAAGTTTAAGCACAAGCACTTCTTTTGCTCGGCACAAATATCTATAAACCAAATGCCTATTTGATAAATTGACAAAACATGTTTGTTTTATACGGGGACTTATGTAGGTAATTCGTAAGCAAGCCAAAAAATCCAGCAACAGATAGAAAATAGTAAGAAAAGTATTGGAGAGGAGGCAATACATGTAATCTGCAACGCAATTTATTTGCCAAAAAAGTAAACAAATATGAATTAATGGAAAAATAACTTTAAATCCTACAAAATAAAGTTCAGTTTACGATACAACTACAAACATTTACCATTAAAATAAACTTGATATTTGTTTAACTTGAAATGACAATTATTAATTTGAAACATAAGTTTGAATGGACTTTAGGTGGCAACTTATTAGTATTCCTATAAAACCCGCGTAGCATTTCCTCCAGCAAGCAAATTCTTTTAAAATTACTTTTATATTCCCAAAAATATCGTTAACTTATTATGCCACACGTGATATATAGGTACATAATCTATGTGTAGGCAGATAATTCACTTTGTATCCCCGCGGAGGGAGCTGAGTTATTTCAACGCGGTAGTTTTAGAAATTCAGAATATTTTCTTTTATCTTTTAGGCGTTCTTTTATTGTCTCAACAAGATACGACGGCTTATCGTGCGGTCCTTTAGGAATTTCTTACATGCTTACATGAATAATGTGGTTGATATTCTGGGAAAAAGATTGTGGAAAGTGTGACGGTGCTGCCACCTCTATTTTCCCTGAACATTTGGAAAATGTCGACTGTTGTACACACGGGCTAATCAGTTACCATTGAAGATGACAGGCTAGCTAGAGTCCGGCGTTTCTAAATTTGCCAAAGATGTAAACAACAATGTCCGCTCGAAATTGAATAAAATCGATATACAAAAACATTTATCTTAAGTATCTAATGTTTGTTTTAACTAGACGAAAACAAACATTACTTAAAATAAATGTTCTTCTTCATTCTTTCTTTCATTTTTTTTTGTTCTTGTTCATTGTTGTTTACATCTTTGGCAAAAGAAACGCCGGACCTTAGGTAGTCGGCAGCTTCTGTATGAATGCTTTCCTAACCTCAAATCTTCTGTATTATGTTTTTTACTGAGAAACTACTTCTCCGAATATTCAATGAACTAGCTCGAGGCATAAATATCACCTTTACCTACATGTAATCTGCCTATAAACTGTTCTGTGCCCTAATTGCGTAACACACTATTAATCACAATCTGAATAATTTTGAAGGGTATTGCTAATCCATTGCTTCATATGTTCGAAAAACTTGTCTGCTCAACAACGTTAATAACGCAATGAATGTTGTTGAACTGTCAAAATGGAAGCCATTCCTACTGTTAGTGTGTTACGTAATTAGGTACCTGATCGAAGTATTTTAGAAAAGCATCAAAGAGCTAGAGTTTCATTGGGAAAACTGATAGCCTTGTGGTTAAAAGCTTCAACTACGCTAAATCCGAAACTTGCTTTTATTTTGAGGGTGCTGGGTGTGTGGTGCGATAGACGAGTTTTCAATTTCAGAGTTTGCAGATGAACAAGAATTATCAAAATGTAGTACACATAATCAGCCTATAATGTTCCCACTGCTGGGACACAAGCCTCCTCTCGGTGAAAGGGAGTGGCCCGTAATCCACCACGCGGGCCCAGTGCGGGTTGGCAGATGTCACATGTCTTCGAATTTTTGGTTCTAGGACAGGCCGGTTTTCCGACGATGTTTTCCTTCACCGTTTTGAGAACAGTGTTGATGAAATAACTTACACAAAGTAAAGCGCCTGTCTGGGTTCGAACCTACGACCTCGTAAGTCGCGGCCATAAATGAAAATGTAGTACATAAATGATAAATACTATAGTAGTTATTCCAGAATAAATTACCTGGGTAAAAGTAATAGAGAATGTGTTAATCTGACAAGTTTAGCCCCAAATTTTTAGACCAGAACCTATAAACGTGACTCGTTCCCGTTTCTATCTTGTACTTGTAAATTGCGACAGTGATAGGAATAACGTTAAGCCTAATACGTGCCAGCTAAGTAACGTATATAGATCTCGGCCTTAGTGCTCAAGGATGGTCTTTAGTAAAATATAACGGCAGATATTTTGGTAAGAAATTTATGTAGGAATGGAACGCTGTTGAATGCATGACTATAAGAAAGAGCTGAATGCTAAGGTGTAAGTGAGACAGATGATGTATGCTAAAGACGTATGCTTGGGATGACGTGGAAGGTATTTGAAAAGGGGAATGACAGTTGGCTTTTTGGAATGACGAGGAAGACGTAAAGACGTGATTTTTCACTAAGATGTTTTTTTATGTGTTTTTACGAGTTTATAAATGAATAAACCAATTTATCTGTGTTCGTTGTGTTTTTGCTCTGTCTTCAGCCCTTTTAATCCCACATTTATGAAAGAGAAATTAGTGAGATAATGATCATGAAAATATAACATTGCCTTCTAATGAGAAAAGAGATTGTTACGATAAGCGTCTTATCGGATAAAGTCTGCAGAAGATCATTAATATAGATATGTTTCTCGAAACAGATAAAGTAGGTACTGTTTAGTACCAAAATATCCCTATCCTTAATACAAGGTTTGGTTTCATATTGATTATTGTTTTATCCATACAGCCTTTAGAAAATCTATAACCGTCATAATGTTCAAATATGGCTGAGAATCACCATTATTCGAGCATAAAAAAAAAACTGTGGCACTCCGGGAGTGCCGACAGAAGTGAAAACAAAACATTAACAGAATACTTTGCCATCACTCTCTAACATAACTATTTATGTCTACAGGGTGTTACGAAAAGGGTATATCAATACAAACGGGTTGAAGAGTGTATCTGGTCTAGAATCTCGGTACAAAATTTCAGCTCAAAAGCATTAACTATGAAAATGATATTTTTTTATTATTTCGACATCACTGCGCTGCACTGGCGCGCGGCGGCGTGATGTGCGTGTACTAGGCGCACAGACACACTACAGATAATGGATAATGACCCTCGTAGTGCGGTGACACGTTTGTTATGATTTCAATTTAATAAACTATCGAAATAAAAAAATATTAAGCATTTTCAAAGTTACTGCTTTTGAGCTGAAATTTTGTACAGAGATTCTAGACCAGATACACTCTTCAACCCGTTTGTAATGATATACCCTTTCCGTAACACCCTGTATACGTGAGGATTTGTAATTGGCTTTCTTGTGACTATGGTTTTCTTTTTTGTTTGTTTTTATTAGCTGTAAGTCCTCCGTGTACTAAAATAAATAAATAAACAATATCGGATATATACATTAAAATCGAGTACATCCCGAGGACAGCCGAACACATCCAAAGCGGTGTCGATTACGGTAACAGTGGCGCGAGTTCAATAGTTTTTTTCCATCTTAAAAAATGCCCAACGCGCCTAAAGAAATTTTCACTTCAAAAGTAACAAAAGTCGTCCCCTAAAACACCCAACAACACTTCCTAGTATTTGACCAGCCCCCTTATTCACAAACACTCGATATGCTTCCGTATCGTATCGAACATTAATCATTGTTATCGTAGGAGTCTTTGAACCCGAAAATCGCAAAAAAACAATCAGCTGTTCCCTACATTTTGACGAGTTATGCGAACATAAATGTAGGGAACAGCTGATTATTTTTTTGCGATTTCAGGTTTGGTCCCATAGTAAAAGTTGTTAATAATGATGCATACAATCTCCCATTTCGATTTATCGCATGTTTTCAATTTCACCCTGTATAAGATACTGGTTCTTAACATAGGAAACTTCAGTATCGTCACTCAATATAGAAAAAGCAACAATAGAAATGCAAAGGGCCATACACTATGCACAAGCCAATATTGGTGAAAAAGTTGGGTCATGACACCCAACTGTTTGACCAATATTGTCTTGTGCATGTGAATTGTCAAGCGATTTTGAACCAAGTGCGGTGCAGCTAAAACTATAACACTTACTTGCTCTGTATTGGAAAGCTCGCATCTAAATAGACTTGCTCCACGTAGTAACGCCTAGGGATATCTCGAAGGTAATACATTTTTGAACGATGGCCAAGGGTGAGACCGAATGAACCGCTCCTTTCATATCGAACGTTAGTCATCATCATAGCCTAACCTTTTCCCAACTATGTTAGGGTCGGCTTCCAGTCTAATCGGATGCAGCTGAATACCAGTATTTTACATGGAGCGACTGCCTATCTGACCTCCACCCACAACCCAATTACTGGGTGTTAGACTGGTTGTCGGACTTTCGGGCTTCCGACGACCCGTAACGACTGTCAAAGATCCGCGAATGACAGCTGGGACCAACGGCTTGACGTGCTTTGCGAGGCACGGAGGGGTCTTGGGATGTGGAGATGGTCACCCATCTATTAGAGCTATCTTTATAAACACAATGTATAGATGAAATAGGTCTAGCATAATACTCTCTTGTAACTTACCTCGTAAATACATACATGTGAATTGGGTCTCAAATAATGAACTGTCAAAAGTGTCAACTTTTCTTCTTCCCTTTCTGTGACATACTAAATGTACTCGGACGTGTTACTAATATATATCCTTTTAAATCAACGGTGTGTTTGCATTTTCAGTCCTTAATCTATCAGGTTATGGGCCCAGAACACCGAAATCTGCACGGCAATCGTAATATTTGCCGTCTAAATACGAAAGTAGAAGTTAAATAAAAACTATAACGTCTACGTATGCAGACATAAAAAATGGCCGGAAATGCTTCACCCATGCAAAGCATCGAGAAACTCAAAGGTATAGATAACTATTCTACATGGAAGTTTTGTATGAAAATGATACTAATCCATGAAGACCTGTGGGACACTATCGATGGTGAGCAGAAAGTAACACTTAGCGATGCAGATATGAAAAAATCGCAGAAGGCACTTGCAAGAATATGCCTGTCGGTTCAAACGAGTGCATTCCCCCATATCAGGAACGCAAAGGATGCACGTGAGGCGTGGAACAACCTGAGCAAAGCCTATGAGGATAAAGGGCTATGCCGAAGACTAAGTCTCTTAAGAACGCTGTTCAGCACCAAATTGGCAGAGCATGACAGCATGGAAAGCTACCTTGGCAAGCTGCAGGAACTGTCACAACAACTGCTTGATATCAATTCATCTCTGGATGATGAATTCTTGGCTGTCATCATGCTCAGTGGGTTACCAAGTAATTATGATCCGCTTATTATGGCACTTGAGAATTCAAATTTAAAGTTGTCAAGTGACATGGTCAAAGGTAAATTATTACAAGAATATGACCGCAGGAATAAATCTGAAGACACTATGGCATTCGCAACAACCAGAAAAGCACCAAAATGCTATAAATGCAAGAAGACTGGACACTTTATCAAAGATTGCCCGAGGAATAATAAGAAGAAGCCAGAAAAAGACAAGAATTCAGATAAGGATAAACCTCCCAAGGATTCATTCAAGGCTCTCTTAACGGCACTCTCCGTCAGCTTCCAGCCTGGTGTATGGTATGTGGATAGCGGTGCTTCAAACCATATGTGCAACAACCGAGAACTCTTTTGTGAATTTAGTGTAGTAAGCCCGTCACAAGTGAGTGTTGCTAATGGTGAAAAATTGCCAACAGCGGGACAAGGTAATGTGCGTGTCAAATTGCAAGACTGTGTGAGAACAATTAGAGACGTTTATTATGTGCCTAATCTTTCAGCAAATTTGCTTTCTGTTAGTTCTTTAGTGAAGAAAGGTTATAAAGTAACTTTTAATAAACAGAAATGTATTGTATCTGATGAGGATGAAGTTTTGGCAACAGCCACTCATAGGAATGGTATATATCAACTTGATGTCATTGATCGGCCTTTGTGTGGGGAGAGAGGCAATACCAATTTTGCTTCTTACACTACAGTTACCAAAGAAAAACAGTCTAGTGATGAGACTGTTATAATTTCTTCATCAAGCTCATCAAAAGGTACAGTGAAGGAGGAGTCGCAGGAAATGTGGCATCGTCGACTTGGCCACTTGAACTCTAGAAGTATGGCACTGATGAATAAAGGTATGGTCACAGGTATTAAATATAATTCTGATATTTTTAATCCTTGTGTTGCTTGCATTGAAGGGAAACAAACTCGTGTTCCCTTTCCTAAAAGGTCATATACACGAGCAACACAGTTATTAGGATTGGTACACACAGACTTGTGTGGACCTATGCCAATGCAGTCTATTGGTGGTGCTAGATATTTTCTGATATTTATCGATGCTTTCAGTAGGAAAACATTTGTCTATTTTTTGCATAACAAAGATGAAGTTTTTGAACATTTCAGGAATTTTAAAAACTTAGTGGAAAATGAAACTAACCACAAAATTAAAATTCTACGTAGTGACAATGGTGGTGAATTCGTTAACTCTAAATTACAGGCTTACCTGAAAGAGAATGGAATCAATCATCACACAACGGTCCCGTATTCTCCACAACAAAACGGTGTGGCAGAAAGAGCGAACAGGACCATTGTTGAGAAAGTCAGGTGTATGCTAAGGGATGCCGGCCTGGACAACAAATTCTGGGCAGAAGCTGTTAATACTGCAGTGTATCTCAAAAACCGGACACCAACTAAGGCTCTAATTGGACAAGTACCTGAGGAAAAATGGAGGAATAAAAAGGTAGATGTTAGTCATTTACGTATTTTTGGCTGCATTGCCTATGCTGTTACCCCAATTAGAAACAAATTTGGTAGCAGAGCGTGGTTCAAATTAATTAATTTAATTAAATTAATTAATTAAATTAATTTAGAAACAAATTGGATTCGAAATCCAAGCAGCATATTTTTGTTGGGTACTGTGAAAGTACAAAAGGTTTTCGTCTGTTGGATCCCGAAAAATCGTACAAGTGTGTCAAAGCAAGAGATGTGATTTTCTTGGAGAATAAATTTTTCAATAATAGGTCACATGATGATAATTTTGACTCTGTGTTCATTGAATTTTCTCAAAAGGATGCTCCGAGGAAACCTGTGAATGTTGTTCATGACCTAGAATCAATCCGGGATGGTGACCAATGCTCACAGCAAATTGAACGACCTGAGCAGAGCCAGCCTGAACCATCCACCGTAAGACCAGAGTTTTCTGATGACCAAAGAAGAACACGGTCGAGTATAATTACAGTGTATGATTCAGACAGTGAGATTGACACCACTTTAGAATCAAATCTTTCTGCGGATCCAACATACTTTCCAGGTAGTTCTACACTGGAAGAGGTGACATCAGATGAATCAGTATATGAAGATCTCAATGAGACTGGAATGTCTGTTCTGTTGGTTAAAGAACTATGCAACGACGATGACGAACCAGGAACGGTGCAAGAAGCTTTGGCAGGCACGGAAGCAAATGAGTGGGCAACAGCCATGACAGATGAGTATAAATCTTTTAACGACAACAAATGTTGGACTCTAGTAGAGAAACCGAAAAATCAGAAACCAATTAAGTGCAAATGGGTTTTTAAAAGAAAGAGAGGTCTCAATGGTGAACTCTTGAAATACAAAGCACGGCTGGTGGCTAAAGGTTACTCGCAGAAGTATGGAGTCGACTATGAAGAAACTTTCTCTCCGGTGGTAAGACACTCAACTATTAGAACTCTACTTGCCATTGCTGCTGAATTTAATATGGACATTGATCATTTAGACGTCAAGACTGCTTTTTTGAATGGCAACTTAAATGAAACAGTATATATGGAACAACCAGAAGGTTTCATAGTAAAAGGTAAAGAACATTTTGTGTACAAACTAAATAAAGCCATTTATGGCTTAAAGCAGGCTTCCAAAATGTGGTACGAGAGAATAAACGAAGTATTATTACAGAAAATGCACTTCAAAAGGATAACTTCAGAACCATGTGTATTTTACATGAGAACTAAGAGTGAATTAATAATAATTGCACTCTATGTCGATGATATTTTATTGTTTTCCAGCAATTCAACTTTAAAAGAAAAGGTGAAATGTGAACTTATGAACACATTTGAAATGAAGGATTTTGGATCCGCACACCACATTCTTGGAATGAGAGTAAATAAAAGTCAGAATAAAGTTACACTCGATCAAACTGGATACATAAAAAGGGTATTGGAGAAGTTTAACATGACGGATTGCAAACCTGCAAAAACACCACTAGAAAAAGGAATCAAATTACCAAAAGGTGATAACAAAAGTGAAAATTCTCATTACAGGAATTTGCTTGGCTGTCTCATGTACATAGCAGTATGCACCCGACCAGATATCGCTCATGCTGTGAGTGTGCTCAGTCAATTTAACGAGTGTCATACTGAACACCATTGGAAAGCTTTGAAGCGTGTTCTTCGCTATCTTAAAGGTACGGTAAACTATGGATTAGTTTTTCAGAAGAGTGGTATGGATGTAACTGCTCATGTAGATGCTGACTGGGGTGGAAATGAACTTGATCGTAAGTCTTTCACCGGTTTTATTTTTAAGCTTGGTAATTCATTGATTTCGTGGGAAAGTCGAAAGCAAAAGACTGTTGCTCTCTCCAGCACAGAGGCCGAATACATGGCAATTTCAGATGGTTGTAAGGAAGCTCTTTTTGTAAGAAGTTTTCTTAATGAATTGTTGAACAGTAATTGTAAAGTAACATTGAATAATGATAACCAATCTGCTCAAAAATTAACTACTAATTGTATGTTTCATAATAGAACTAAGCACATTGATGTGAGGTATCATTTTATTAGAGACAATATAAAGAAAAACATTGTTACTGTTAAGTACTTGCCAACAGATTTAATGATTGCAGATTTGTTGACAAAACCTCTGACAAAGGAGAAACATGACCAATTTGTAAAAGGATTATGTTTACATAATTTGTAAACTATGTTTAAAGCTTCATAGACATCAATAGGTAAATAGATTGTAATTCTGTTAAGTCTAGTTAGTACTTATGACATTGGTTTAAGGGGTAGTATTAGAGCTATCTTTATAAACACAATGTATAGATGAAATAGGTCTAGCATAATACTCTCTTGTAACTTACCTCGTAAATACATACATGTGAATTGGGTCTCAAATAATGAACTGTCAAAAGTGTCAACTTTTCTTCTTCCCTTTCTGTGACATACTAAATGTACTCGGACGTGTTACTAATATATATCCTTTTAAATCAACGGTGTGTTTGCATTTTCAGTCCTTAATCTATCACCATCCACAGACCAACCGCTGCAAGCGTAGCTTAACCAGATCGATCGACCCGTGTGGCTGTTATTACTTAGCCACAAGCCCCTCCATGAACCTCCCCGCACTGTAATCTATTACGCTGGGAGGTGTGGGTTGGTGGATGTCACAATAATAATATTATGGGCTTTCTAGGACATGCCTGATCATGCCTTTCAAGATTTTGTCTTTTTTTTTTATCCTTCCTTCTTTCTTAATCGTCTTTCCCCCATAAATACTTTCCCATATTTATTTATTCTGAATTGACATAGTAATTGCCTCTGGTTTCAAAGTTAGACGTAAATACGGTAACGGTGTTAAGTTGTCCCTTTGAGATATTTATTATTAGCTGTAAGAAACTTGTTTCAAAGAATCCTTTTTATTGAAAATTTATATTTATGAAGCAAAAATCCAATCTTTAAGAACTTTTTAGTCGTGATAAATGGCCTGGATGGTTAGATATTTATTTTAAGTTAGAGGGAAACAACCTCAATGTACCTAAAGTGTTCCCTACACTGGTGCTTACCTACTAGAATCTGCACTAACATAGGGTAAACCAGGCAAACGTGCCCCAGTCGGATACGTGCCCCACTCGTGAAACTCAGTGATGCATTTTAAACTTGGCGCTTATTTGATCCTAGCTGGTCAGTAACCCAAGTATGGCCGCGATGTAAACAACACAGTGCTGGTTTTTATTTAGTTTGAGTGAGAAAAAGTCATTAAAAGGTTTGTATGACCACATGAATTTGTTTTATATCTATTTTCACGTTAGTTAAAAGTATTTGCTCGATATTATTTCGTGTTTTTAAAGTTTTCAGAATCACCAGAATCTTTTGTGACTACACAAGAAGGAACACCATCTAAGACCTTACAAATAATTAGTCCATCGCCTATTATTCAACGTAAGTAAAAGGAAGCAAACTGTTAAGGTTTTGACATCAGAAACTCATTTAACAACTCGTAAACTGTTTGAAGATAAAAAAAGTTACAAGAGAAAAAGCGTAAGAAGAATGTTGTGAGGGATTTATCATCGTCATCAGAAAGTGAAGTAGAGTTGCAGCTTAGTGAATCTAGCGAAGAATGTTCTGATGAAAATAAAGACACTTCTGTAGAATGTCACGAGGATTACTATTGTACCAAGAAGAAGAGTGAATGGATTCAGTGTTTGCAGTGTTCTGGCTGGTTACATGAAGACTGTACAAATTATAGAGAGAAATTCAACAACGAAAGGGAAAGGAAAAAGAACCTCTAAATGAGAGGTTTTGCTGGGGCACATAAGACTGATCTATCCTTGTAATGTGCCCCACCCTAAGTTTCACAAAATTGTTGATCTCAGTTATTTTTAATGATATTTTAGATGATTTTTTAGTTTTTGTTATGCCAATTGAGTCAGAGGTTAAGACGGATTACTTTAATAAACATGTTCTGAACAAAAAATGATTTTTATTTAGATTCTTCGAATAGTGGGGCACGTTTGCCTGGTTTACCCTACAGGATTATCTTAAGGCGGTACCCGGACCAAAACCGCGTTTTTCTTCGTTATTCAGAGCACTCAACTCAACTCAGGAACAGGGGACCTCAATAATTATGAGAAATAAACTACATCTGAAAGCACATTATTAATGTTCGATACCCTATCATCACATTGCACGTTATTATTATTTTGTATATGTTACTAATACATTTATAATCTCCTTTTAAAAAAGTGACTAAAATAATTGATTGCATGCATCTTTTGCTAAATTTGACGTTCTATTAATTTGAGGATTTCACCAATGGATAGATAATTTAAAAATCGAAATAATCCATGTTTTAATTTATTTAAAACGATCGCTATTCTTTTTTTATTAAAATAATTCCAAAAATTGAGCGAGTTCTATGATAAAGGGGCGTGCGCAGGGTGCGCTGCATCCCTTTCGTACGAGGAAGTCGTGTCGCTCTCTGTCGCTGTCGCAATGCTCGAGGTTATATGATCGGGGTACCGCCTTAATATACCCATATTCATCATCATCATCATCATTTCAGCAGAAAGACGTCCACTGCTGGACATAGGCCTCCCCCAAGCTACCCATATTATATGAGTGGGAAAGCCAAAGACAGACTCAAGCAGTTAAAAAAACTACATCCAAGGAATCACAACCATGATTACATGATAATACAATTTTACTTACAGCTCCCTCGAGGCTGGCTCGGCCGATAGACATGCATGTGTATCCTCACCCTTACTTATAAGGAAAGAAAACTCAGAATCTTCCCGTCGGGACTATAAGGGCAGTTGTCTAGACGAAAGTGCGTTACATCTAAAACCTATTTGACTGTGTTTATTATTCGGGTTTATTTATAAACGTTTTTTTAACCGACTTCATTAACCGACTTCAAAAAAGGGGGTTCTGTATTCGACCCGTATGTATGTTTGTATGTCCGCGATTTTCTCAAAAACTAATTAATCAATTTTGATAATTCTCTACAATAATGTGATCTGCATACTTTCAGGAAGGTTTTAGTATATGTAATACATTAGGTAATTATTCCTATGTACGAAGTTATATGCATAAATGTACTGCATCTCCGGCATTTCTATGCGAATTTTGATGATTCTTCTACATAGTCGGTGTCTTCAATTCTTCAATGCACTAGTGTTAATTGAATTTGTGTGGGGTAGGTACAACTAAAAAGTGAAAAATAAAAAGTTTTTTACAAAAAAAACAACCGACTTCAAAAAAAAAAACTACAAAGTGATAAATAACTTTAATTTCGGAAGTCGGTGTCAAAAAACGAAAATGCGGAACCAACGACACCGACTTCCGAAATTAAAGTTATGTATCACTTTGTACTGTTTTTTTTTTTGAAGTCGGTTGTTTTTTTTTTGTAATTGTAAAAAAGTTTTTAAAGTTAAGTGACATTTAAACGTCAAAAATGTTTGATTAAACAGTCGCTAATCACTACTTAATTTTATACAACTTTTATAAGGGAGCTATAGCCTGGTATATAATGAATAGGTTGCTACAAGGCTCTTTTTGGCGCCTGAGTGACATTGACAGGGAGTCGTTGTTGGAATGTTTGTAAACATTTGTGAAAATTGTCACAGAATCTTTATTGAAGAAACAAGTTGGCGGCTTTGTTCCGATTTTAGTCACGCACCAAAAGATACTAAAAATTCGTGTTCTTCGTATCGAGAATGTTGTATTGAAGATTTCTTTAGAATATTTCATGCATTGTGAGCTTAAAGTATAAAGCATTAGGAGGTTAAGCACATCTCAAAGATTCAGTTTTAATTAAAAATGAAATTAATCTGAGATGTGGATTAAATGTACTGAATAGGATCCTCACAACAAAGTTTGGAATAATTAGGTTTTAAGACTAGACCGTTTCGTTCGAGTTTTTGGCAGTTATTATGTTTACTTTAGCTTAATGTAGTTACCTTGTGTAATTTTAGAGAAAATCCATCCTTCCTTTTCGAGAATTATATCAATTTCCTAAAAGTCACTCAAGATTTAAATGTAATAATTTCGGAAACAATATACTAACCCCCTTACTAATAAACGTTGTACAGCGTCTGTACCTATATTTACCCGGCGCTTTATCTTCTTCTTTCGAAAGTCAAATTACTGACGACTGAAAGAGAGAAATCGGTGTGTAACTATTCATGTGATATAATACATTTATAAGTGAGAGGGTTAATGGTTAACGTGACTATGTACAGACGCCAGCACATCAAGCTACTACAATCTGTCAAATTTCTTTAATAGATTTTCAACTTTATCGCTAATGTATAAGGTTTAAAGTTGATTGGGAAAACTTGACAGTTTCGGGTAGCTTGATGTGCTGGCGTCTCTACACAACACCATTATCAATTTAGGGCTGCGCTCAACCTGTTACCATGGATTGGGGATTCGAACGGGGACGCGAACTCCGTTCGTTAGTATTGAATTTCTGATTTTCATCCTCTACTTTTGCTGTTGACTGTACTAAATCCACGGTAACGGATATCCCTGCTACCCTGTAGGGTAATTGCGTAACACACTATCAGAAGCAATGGGTTTTATTTTGACAGTTCAACAACATTCATTGCGTTATTTGCATTGTTGAGCAGATACATTTTTCGAATATATGGAGCAATGGATTAGAAATATTCTTCAAAATTGAGAGTAATAGTGTGTGACGCAATTAGGGTGCTGTATACTAAATCTAACGTTACGACCGCTATTACCTGTGAACGTTGCGACTACAAAACAACCGTCTACTTACTTAACTAGAAACCAACCCCGCTACAATGCAGTCCATTGGACGTGTGACCGATTTATAACTGCCATATCTCAACCTAGTTCCAGTAATACTTGACATCCCTCGCCAGTGTTAGTGGTTCCCTTTGTTAGAAGATCGTTAGGCCACCTGAAAGGCTTTGGCAGTTTGAAAACGATGAAGTTTTGGGACGTTCGGTGCCTAATCTATTGTGTGTATGTTATGTAGTTCTGGTGAAAGTTTGGAGGTGAAACGGTGTGGGAAGAATAGCACTTGCTGTGATGTCTTGTTTTACTAAGTTTTCTCGGTAAGTTGTTAGTACCGAGTATCAAACCCGCGGGGCAATTGCGTAACGCATTATCAATCGGAATCGGTTTGAATTTGACAGTTCAATAACATTCATTGCGTTATTTTACGTGTTGAGCAGACAAATTTTTCGAACTTATGAAGCAAAGGATTTGCAATTTGCTTCAAAATGATTCAGATTCCGATTAATAGTGTGTTACGCAATTAGGATGCTGAGCATTGCCACCTAAGTTTATCTTGCCTCGTACACTAATATTATATGTTTGTAGGGATAATCTTCGGAACTACTGATCCGATTCCGAAAATTCTTTCACTAATGTGAAGCAGTATTGCCGAGTGCTGATATAGTAATGTGAGTAATAGGTATATTTTATGTTAAAAAAATAATTTTTTTATAAGTCGCGGGCAGAAACTAGTACCTATCTAAACCATTTTGATAGCAATCTTCTGATTATTTTTTCTTTAACACATCACGACATCCTTCTGGAATTCGCTCAACCATGTTGGCGTCGCCCACACGAGCTAGAGTCGAGGCGGCGTCGAGGCGCGGGCGCACGTTTTCAATAGGAATAAATATACATAGGTATTAGGTTATAGGTATTTATTCCTATAGAAAACGTGCGCCCGCGTCTCGACGCCGCCTCGGCTCTAGCTCGTGTGGGCGACGCCCCTTAGGGACAGCTTTCAGAGGCAACGTGAATTTCAGTTTTTTACACTGCGGAATTTCCATCAGACTGATTCCCAAAATTGTCAAACAAAATTACTAATTCAAAACCCTTAGGAAGTTTTTTACGAATACGGCGCTTAACGTATACATAATAAGGTCATCAAGAGACCCTTTTTTGAAGTACCTACTCGTGATAAAAGGACTGACCTACTCTCATTACATTTTATATGACAGGAATAAGTCTAATGTCCATTCACTTAAGTCCGTTCGTGTCCGGTCCCCAAAGTGTTATTCGGGATCATTGCCTTCAATCCCCCGTGGGGTTACATTTCATTTACTGACTCGAATACCTTCAGTTTTTCACGGTAAAATGGGAATTCTCACAAATGTGAATAGGTAGCGGAACGTTTCTTTACGAATCGAAAATAGAATAGTAGTTTTGCTCAGAGAAATAGAACCTAAACCCATAGGTCTTTTAGCGGGATTGTCTGGAAGGGCTACCGCTGCCCCGGCACATAAAGGGCTAAGGAAGGAACGCGGGTGGGTTTTAGTCAGTAAGAGTCTGACACTCCCTTCCGCTCCACCAGGGGCGGGAGGAGTCATTTAAAGATTTCCCACCCTCAAAAAAAAGCCCATAGGTCTTTGGTAAATTTTTCATTCATGTGGTAAACAAACGCGTTACCAAAATTATTAGTTTTCTTATTAATTGTAAACTTCAGGTTATGGATGAGAAACGGATATAATAATGAAACGTATTATGGATCACACCAACAATCCTTAGACCATCCGTTACTGGGTAATACGATACCCCTTGGTAAGACTGGTTGTCAGACTTTCGTGCTTCTGACGACCCATAACGACTATCAAAGATACACGAATGATAGCCGAGACCAGAGGCACCACGGAGGGGTCTTGGTCTGTGAAGATGGTCACCCATCCACGGACCAACCGCGGCAAGCGATCGAACCATGCGGTTGTTCTTAGCCACAAGCCCCTCTTTGTTTTTTTTTGTTTTTTGTTTGTTAACAAATAAGTACATAAGAGTACGCCTTACCCGGATATAACAATGGCTGAATGGGAAATAATAATGGAGAAGTTTTCACTTCTCTCATATGCCGTGATATGAATATTGGTTGGGTTTGTCAATATGTAACTACATTCAATACGGTACGGCTGGCTATCACGATTTTACAGCTTATTGGGGTTCATCTGGATATTTTTTATGGCAAAATATGGTATAATATTTTTATCTTATATAGCGACGAGATCGCACAAGACAGGGATGTTTGGAAGAAATTAGGGAAGGCCTTTGCCCAGCAGTGGGACACAAAATAGGCTGACAAAAAAAAAATAGCGACGCGAGCTTTAGTTGTGGTAACCAAGTGTAAAATCACTCTGTAAATATGTGCATGAAGGCGAGTAGCGTCAGCACATAACACACACACACACACACACGCTTCCGAACTCGCCATTGTCCCGGACGGTAACATGAACTCCTGAGTCCTACGCCTACACCCACATTCACAGCGTGGTTGTATACTCGGTTACCACAAGTAAAGCGCGCGTCGCTCCATAAAATAAAAATACTGTAGCATATACGAATCTTTTTTTTTTCGCGAAAGTTATAAGTTATACTTAGTCTTGTTTTGTCCATGATTGTTGGTTTCAAGTAGAAAATTCCGTAGGTGTTCTCTTGTCATCTTTTTAGCGTGGTGGTAATATTTTTTGTCTAGATATCATCTAATGCAGCATAATCAGCTTATGGTGTTCCCACTGCTGGGACACAGGCCTCCTGTCTAAGAGAGGGAGTGGGTTGTAATCAACCACACGGGCCCAGTGCGGGTTGGTGGATGTCACATGTCGTCGAAGTTTTGGTTCTAGGACTTGCTGGTTTCCTCGTGATGTTTTCCTTCACCGTCCATATAACGTAGAACGTAGGTGTTCAAATCGCTCGAAAATCCGATTCAAATTTGAGTGGTGAGGTATACAGCGCAGCAAGTAACCGTACTTCAGAGCCGCTATAACGTTTGAATCGGACTGTATCTTCGCTGTGTTTTCTTAACAAGATGATCATTTTAAAATTGTAAAAATGTAAAGTCTGTTTGATTTGGCAGCCCTACAATGCATATCATTATTTGCACAATACGCTCCGTGTCCAGTAGAGATAATTCTCTCGTTTTAATAATTGCTGATATTCGCATTTCAGTTTCTGCCCACGCAAATACTTTATAACTACCGCTTTTAAAAGGAAAATAAATTGCCGTCGAGTGTAATATACTTCCGCGTCGTAAGTGAATTGAATGCTTGATAGTACTTCAATGGTACTTCGTTGGTACTTCATGTAAATGTGGTCGAGTGGTCTTGAGTGCTACAATTTATGTCCGTAACGCAATTTTGTCGATTGCTGTCCGAGTGCCAACTTAAGGCTGTCTGTCTACCAGAGCGGAGCGAGGCAGCGGAGCGGAGAAACGGAGAAATATTAACCAATAGGATTGCATAAAATTTGCTTAAAATCTCAATGTCATTTTCTATTGGTTAAAATTTCTCCGTTTCTCCGCTCCGCTGCCTCGCTCCGCTGCGGTGGCCAGGCAGCCTCACTTTGGCCCCAATATCGAGTAAGGCTTGTCGCTTGACGCCATGATAGGTATGAAACACTTTTAGTAATAGGAATTGTACAAAGTAAACCCAGTGATGGTCGTTGCCGTTTATGTTGACTGTTCCGTGTTATCATAAGAGTACGAATTTTCCTATAGCGGTATGTCGGAGGATTTAAAAAGGCTTCAGTATGACAGCTACCTAAACGTTAGCCCAGACTATTTCCCTCAAAAAGCAAAAAGTCAGCAAAAAGGAAGGAGCCTGCCGGGGGTGCGGGATTGTCCGAAAGGGTTACCGCTACCCCGGAACATAAAGGGCTAAGGAAGGAACACGGATGGGTTTTAGTCAGTTAGAGTCTGACACTCCCTTCCGCTCCACCCAGAGCGGGAGGGGTCATTTGATGATTTGCCATCCTTAAAAAAAAGACTAAGTATTTCCCTACCAATAACATCATCATTCATGATCATTCCCCTACCCTTATCCCAATCCATTTGGGGTCGGTGCAACATGTCTTTTTCTTCCATATTTCTCTATTAGTCGTCATCTCGGTAGTCACTCCCTTTCTAACCATATCATCATTCACACAGTCCATCCATCGTTTCTTTGGTCTTCCCCTTCTCTTATAATCATCGACATTCATACTCAAAACTTTCCTCATGACATTTTCCTCATTCGTCCGTGTCACATGCCCATACCGTGAAAGTTTGTGAGGCTGGATGGATGGATGTTTGTTACTCTTTCACGCAAAAACTGCTAAACAGATTTAGATAAAACTTGGCACACACGGTTTATAGCCAGGATTAACACATAGGGTACTTTTTATCCCGATATTCCCTCGGGATCGAAGCTTATGCAGGTGAAACCGCGGAGCGCTGCTAGTTATCTATAAACTAACAGTTTTATTAGCTGTTTTTACTGATCATGATAAAGGTTTGCAACAATCAGCTTTTAAGTAGGTACTGCACCCCAATTGCGTAACACACTATCAATCGGAATCTGAATAATTTTGAAGCCAATTGCTAATCCGTTGCTTCATAAGTTTGAAAAATTTGTCTGCTCAACACGTAAATAACGCAATGAATGTTGTTGAACTGTCAAAATGAAACCGGTTCCGATTAATAAAGTGTTACGAGTACGCAATTGCTCCGCTGTATTAGATCCTACCCAGTTATCCTCCACTCTTGGTTGCAGTTTAGATTTAAAAAAAATATTCCTACAATAAAACTAACAGAACACCATATCAAAAATGTACCTATCGATAGATTCTATTCGTTTACTTTTTCCGACGTATCCACGTGTTCGACCTCAACGTTTCCGATGCTCAAAATTACTGGCGATCGATAAACCGTACATTACCAAAAAAAAAAACAAAGTGGAACGAAGTTAACGAAATCGATTCGCTGAATAAATAATTATCGATGTCGATTGTATCTACCTCAGCAATAATAATCTATATCTACCGGTTGTTTGGTTAACAGTACATGTGTAGTTTGTGCGTACAAGACTTATGTACTTATTAAGTATGTACGTTAAATTAAAGCTAAGTACTACAAAAATGAGGCAATAGTTTGTTCTTCGTGTCAAGTTCTAGGTTTTTCATTTGTGATACTGAATACTGAAAATGTTTCGTAACATTTCGTAATGTTACGAAATATTTTTAGTATTAAGTTGGGTAAATAGAGAGCCTTTTTTATATCGAACTAGCGGCGCCCCGCGGTTTCACCCGCATAAGTTTCGATCCTGTGGTAATATCGGGACAAAAAGTATCCTATGTGTTAATCCTGGTTATAAACTATCATTGTGCTAAATTTCATCCAAATCCGTTTTGTAGTTTTTTTTTGTGAAAGAGTAACAAACATCCATCCATCCTCACAAACATTCGCGTTTGTAATATTAGTAAGATTGTCATTAGTCGTTCGATTTGATGAGACACCTTTTTAGGCGAATTTAACCAAGGAGGTAGGTGTTATAGAATGTGTTTTAAGAATATTATTTTTGACTTAGACCAATAAATACTATGGAAAAAAAATAGTGGCACTCCCGGAGTGCCGACAAAAGTGAAAACTTGAACAAGTAAGTACCTACGTGTGTATTTTTGGAACCGTCATATAAACAAAACACAAACAGAATACTTTGCCATCACTCACTGAGTTGACATATCGGAGATACATTAAAACCGAGTACATCCCGAGGACAGCCGAACACATCCGAAGCGGTGTCGGTTACGGTAACAGTGGCGCGAATTAAATGTTTTTTTTCCCATCTCAAAGAATGCCCAACGCGTCTAAAGAAGTTTTCACTTCAAAAATCAAGATAGACAAGCAAACCATACAGTCTTATTTTACGTTTGACAGCAGCAACCCAATAGCAATCTTATCATAATAAGAATAAAGCTCGGGCAGCAAGCCAACAGCATCCTTATTGTAAAGAG
Source organism: Amphipoea oculea (assembly GCA_945859645.1). Classification (NCBI taxonomy): domain Eukaryota; kingdom Metazoa; phylum Arthropoda; class Insecta; order Lepidoptera; family Noctuidae; genus Amphipoea; species Amphipoea oculea. The sequence continues at coordinate 8,699,174 of OX243869.1, read as the reverse complement.
AATAAAGGTCACTGTGATTATGGCAGTGGTGCAAAATCAGAGGTAAAATAACTGTGAACGTAGTCAACGGCTGACCCGATTGATGGGCTGACAAAAAGATTTCACTTGCCTGAGGGTACCTACTAACTTTATCTGTTTTCAGTCGTCATAAGCAGATTTGAATAGAATAGACATTTATTTTACAAATATGGTTAAAACATAATAAGTGTTATTAATAAACTTATCACACTATATCACACTAATATTATAAAGGCGAAAGTTTGTGAGTGTGTGTGTGTGCGTGTTTATATGTTTGTTACTTCTTCACGCTCAAACAGTTGGACCAATTTTGATAAAATTTTGTATGAAGGTAGCTGATACCCTGGATTAACATATAAGCTAGTTTTTATCCCGATATTCCCGCGGGATCGACATTTACGCAGGTGAAACCGCGGGGCGCAGCTAGTGATACATTAAATCATTCGGCATGCAAACATTTATATTCTCATTCACTTAAATTTAACCAAAAGCTAGATGCAATAATCCAGAGCAATTATTATTTAGGCAATTTTTTTCTCTGATAAAAAATCAGTCGTACCACAGTAAATTATATTTACTGTGGTCGTACTGTAGTACGTTTTATCCATTAACCCCTTACTAATAAACGTTGTATACCGTCTGCATAGTTACACAACGCTTTGTCTTCTTCTTTCGAAAGTCAAATTACTGACAACTGAAAGAGAGAAATCGGTGTGTAACTCTTCATCTGATATAATACGTTTATTACGTAGTCTAGTCTTGAACAGCACTGTTGTCAAGTCTTTCCAACCACTTTGCCAAGGATTCGTCGCTTGTTGTGATGGCCAAAGTACAACTCTACCTACTTATTTTACAAAGAATGTCTAAATGGTACGTTATTTAATAGTTCCTCGGAATAAATTACTAAGTAAGGACAGGTATCGTTTCTCAGAGTAAGACCACCATTTATCATTCACTCACTACTTAGAACTTAAATATTAACTTCCGAAGAAAAAAGTTTTATACCGAAAACTGTCGTGAAGATTCTTGGTACCCTTGGACACCGTCAATGACCGAAGTGAAAATCTGTGTTACTTAATGGAGGTATATTTTTCAAGTTATACAGCGTGGCGTTTTGATGACGACATTTATTTAACACACATTTTGCGTTTTCGTTTCATTAACCTTTTAACCGCTTGTGTCGCATTTATGCGACACATATTTCCGTGCCCCTACCGCTCGTGTCGTATTTCTGCGACAGAGAACATGCATGTTTTTTTCGTTCTATTTTCGTCTTATTAACCAGGTTTAAACATCATCGTCATTATCTGCCTAGCCTTTTTTCCCCAACTATGATGGGGTCGGCTTGCGGTCTAACCGGAGCGGCTGCCTATCTGACCTTCACAACCCAGTTACTGGGTAGTACGATACCCCTCGGTAAGACTGATTGTCAGAATTTCGGGCTTCTGACGCCCGTAACGACTGTCAAAAGATCCATGAATGACAGCCGGGGCTTAAAGGTGCTTTCCGAAGTACGGAGGGGTCTTGGTATGTAAAGATGGTTCTCCATCCACGGACCCCGTCAAGTGTAGCTTAACCTGATGTATAGACCCATGCGGCTGTAATTACTTAGCCACAAGCCCCATATTGAACAAAATAATTTCATTACACATTATTATTTATTGTATTGTGTTTTATATGGGCCTTGATGCCTGAAATAAATGGATAAATTATTATTTATTTACATTTTTCTAAAATACACTCTTGGAGCAACCTGTACTTAAAGAACTGGCGTGCAGGGGTCATTTGCAGAGGGCACCTATCATAACATCGCATCAATCAAATTAAAACGAATAACGTGCAAAGAGTAGGCGAATTGAAGGAAAGAGAGAGGCCCTGTGTCGGCGAGCTGAGTGGTAGTTTTCAAATTACCCATTATATTTTATGTTGTTATCATTTTTATGATTACTGGCGACTAGCCCTATCCGTGTGTTTAATTAATATCCTCATACTGCGGCACGTTGTATTATCAGAACTTGTCTTCGGAAATGACTGATTAACAATTGTATTTTGTTTAAGAGCGAGATATTGAGAAGGTATCATGAATGTGAATAGTTTAAGAATAAAACAACCCAGAAAGCACATGAAGAAATATTGCAAGAAACTCAAATACACCTTTCATAGGTGACGGCGCGATTCGAGATCGAATGTTAGAGTTCGAAAATTGCTCTGAAACTATATTTGACGTTTTATACCTACATGACAGGTATAAAATGTCAAGCAGCAATATTCGGTGATTCGAACTCTTCTAATGTAAAGTAATAAAGATACTTGATATGGTTTATATTTAGCTTCGCTCATTGACACTTGATAGGATAAAAAAAAACACTTTTCAAAATGCCATACTACCGTCGTATTGATTTTTTTTTTTCAAAAAAAAAATGTAGCCTGTGTCACTCAGGATGATGTGCGGATTCTAACGATACCCCATACATCCAAATCTGTTCTGGCATTTAAAAGTTATGGTGGAATAAAGAAACTTACATACATACATACATCAATCCTGAATACATTACACTCCTTTTTGGGTAGCCGTGTAAAAAATGCAAGATTGGACTTTTTATTTACATACGTCCATAGTCAATGTGTTGATATAATCGAAATGACGTGAGTTTGTCGCCCTATTTCCTCTTCGCCGATGAGATTTATTTATTGGTTTTCGTCCGAGAATTTTTTTTAGTAATACGTTTCTCGGATGGTTCCGATCCTCTATGTATATGTGGCGTCTCCCCGCAAACCATGGCCCACCTTTCATCTTGCGCCGCATGCCCTGTACACATGAGGATCTAACGTCTGCATCAGGGAATGGGTGGAATGGGAGGTGTTAGCGTTGCCGAGTTCCGGGCCAAACAAGAAATTTAACCTCGAACGATATTTGCTATCGACACGCTAAGAAGAAGACTTATAGGGAAAAGTTTTTATTTTAACTACAGTAATTAGCAGGCAGGCGGCATGTACGCTGGAAGTTAGAAATAAGCAGCTCTTTTACGTATTTTTACTGTTCCTTTCTTCTTGTCTGTTTATGTGTGTACAGACACCGGGCACATACAAGCTACTACAATCTGTCAAATTTCTTTAATAGATTTTCAACTTTATCGCTAAAACATTAGGTTCAAGGTTGATTGAGAAAATTTGACAGTTTCGTGTAGCTTGATGTGCTGGCGTCTGTATGTACATAAATGGTTAAATAAATAAAGAAATAATTCCATGACTACAAGTTGGTTACTACAATGGAGTTACTAAACTGTTTTTATACTTGACAAAAAACTGATTGAAAACACAAACAAAAGGTAGGTTACTTACGGATTTTTTAATAGAATATAACTGACCGCTTTTATCGGGTTCCTCTTAGGTTTTATCTGTACAATAGATTAACCCAAAGACAAAATATTCCAATAAGCTAAAATTCTCGATTCTCGATACTCGCAACTCGAGTCGTAGTCCACACCGTGTGACTTCTAACTGATTACTATTGATCGCCGGAGGTGACTTGTTTATACGTCTAAATACAACACTATTGGACTATCCGACGTTCAGGGACGGGTCACTCACGTACAATCGATACATTTTGGTACGTAGCTTGCGTGAAAGTAAATTATGAAGACATTGAACTGCGTGGGGCGGTTTTTTGTTTATAATTGCTCGTGTCACGATGACAGCATTCATTTTTTCGTGACCTAAATTCACAGGACAGCGTGGTAATTGCGTAACACACTATCGGTAGCAATGGTTTTCATTTTGACACTTTAACAACATCCATTGCGGTATTTACGTTGTTGAGCAGACACATTTTTTGACCATATGAAACAATGGATTAGCAATATCCTTCAAAATTATTGGTATTAAAAGTGTTACACGCAATTATGTGCTGGTGCGTAGTTTTAGGTGTTATTTAACGATGGAATTAGTAACGCAATTTTAAAGTGCGACATGTCGGACTAAGCTTTCCATTCGATTCAACAGGCGGTCCCATTCTGAGTGGATTTTATTTTATGAGTTTCCGTCGGTATGAGAAAATTTTTACTAAAAGCCACTGCCACTGTAATCAAACTATCAGTGCGGCCTTTGATAAAAGAATATCACCCGCATTACTGTTATGATTGCAAAATGGAATCTGTTTCAACGTTTATATTTTTAAAATACCAAAATAATTAAGTTTTTTTTTTTTTTTTTTGAAGAGTGAAGTAGGTTACAGGACATTTTTATCCTGTGGTATTAAATTCACTTAACGCAGGACCACGCCAGCACACAGAATCATCCATTAGACCTACATTGCTTCCAAAGATTATGAAAACAAAAGAATGATATAAAAAAAATACACAGAAACATGTGCATTTATTATAAAAACATTTAATAACAAGGACGGAAAAAAATAGTCGACAGCTACAAAGATTAGTTATAACGTAGCGCCACCAATTCAAAACACATAATTCTTTCTGTGACCGCTGGGGGCGCTGTACAATATTTCATACATATTATTTACGGAGACGCTAGCGAGTTTTGGCTGTGCAAACTCATGGTAGAGCTACTGACACACCACCGTCACCACTGCGTATCTTTGATAGACTGTAATTTACACTACAACAAACAAGAGACGAGCGCTTCGCACCCCACACTGTATGCACCGCACAGTTCACACAATTCGCACAAAAGGCGCCCGACCGTGCTCAAAGCAATGACCGCAGCGCTATTGCTGGCGAGGTCGTTAATCATCTCTTCATGTTGCTAGGTCATAAATGTCAACCCGATTATTGAATGGGTATGGTAGATTGTTGAAATACCAGTTCGCTAGTTGTAGTTCATAATAGCGAAGTTTTTTTTTTTTAATTGTATTGTGTCGTGTTGAACCTCAATCTCTTTTGATTTTAACCGATTTTGAGATTTACGATGTTGATGCATGCTTGCCTAGATTACTGTAGCATCCCACAGCTGGGCAAAGGGCTCTCCCCATGACTTCCAGTCCACTTCTTCTTAGTCGAGTCTTTTTTCGAGTTTTTTTCTAGAAATAACATAATTGTCTGCTGATTTAAAGAAGTCGAGAATACATCTGAGATCTATAGAAAAAATCAAATCAATGAAAAGTCTTTATTATAATCGGAAAAGTGAAAGATGCCGTTTTAATGAAAACATTCTAATGACAATGTAATGGAAAACTAAAAGCTTAATTGATACGAGACTTACCTACTTCAAGTAGAAAATAATATTAGGTCAACCGTTACCCATAAGGAATTCATAATATTGCAGTACAGAAAAACCGAACTAATTGGAACTATAAAAAACTATCCTTTGTGAATGAAACTCTAACCAATTTTTGCCACATAAAGCTAACTAACTTTCTATACAAAAACGTAACCAATTTATATCGACTGAAACCTCGACCATGAGTTTGTCTTAATTGCTCCCGTTACCGAACACTATACTCCCTTTAGAATAAGATTAGACATTGAAATAAACCGTCCGTTCAACCGATTTTGACTTCTATTCCGTTGGCGTAAGGATGGCATTAAAATGAAATATAGGTAACACTCATTCAAATGCTAATTGAATTTAGGCACTAAAATACTAACACATTGTTGTTAGGCACTGTGACTGCCTCGTTGGTATAGTTAGTTAGTACATTAGTTTTAAGTACTTACATTGTTAGCTACTAACAAAATATGGACCTGGTCTGAATTAATTTTATTGTTGTAGGGTTGCTTGTTGTGAAATTAAAGCCCCGTTGAACTTGATGATACTTTATTGGCAACTTAACTTATTTTATGATACACGTTACAATAGTTATATATCATGAGGCAACCCTAAGTGGAAGGATGAAGGGGACTGCGTGGCTATCGCCCTTCAGACCTCCCCTAGCTGGCTAGTTTCCTGAAGACTGCTAGGCTATCGAAGCAGGGAACTAGTCGTGCTAAGGATCAGAGTTGGCTGGGTGGCTGCCGCGCTCAGAAACCTCTAGCTAGTGAATGACGATTTGTTCTTTTTTTTTTTTCCTATTTGGCATCTCGTAGTTGACCTTGAGAGGTCATGACTACTTAACCGGACTATCCTGTGGTTGCCTTAAGTAAACTCAAAGCCTCCAGCCAGGGGCGTATAACTAGTATACTAAGCGACTACACGCTAAGGGCACCCCCTTTGGGGTACGAACCTCGGCTTAGGGCGTCGCTGGGGGAGGGCAGCAAGATGGGACAGGCTGGATCAGGTTAATATTATTTAAGCTTGATCAGGCCGGCGTTTCCTATATGACTACTCTGAGAAGAAACGCCGAAACAAACTCAGAGGTCACGGTCGGGGATTTCAGGCTACTGGCTCAGCTGCGGCGCGGGCTGGCCTTTCTTCAAGCAAGGGTTGGAGGGGAGCATTTAGTTGGGGACGTCGCGAGGGACCTCGGCGGCGAGGTCGGAATGTCGGTGTTTTGTGTTTGTGCACTGTACTGGTTGCTTTATTTCTCTCCTGGAGGAGAGTTATGCGGTCGTCAGGTTCGGAGAGAGCATGCCTTGGACGGCGAAGTTTGCTGATATTGGAGCCCCGTCCAGAGAAGTTATTAGATAATTTCTCACCAAAAAAAAAGGCATTCTCCAGTCAACCAAGGGTGGCGAGGTGAAGGGTGGTTATTCTGTTTTTCCATCAGCTCAGTAGCGTCATAGAGTCTGGATTTGTACCCGTTTGATGGCAATAGGCTCGCCCTCTATTACATATGGGACTTAAAGATAACTGGCGAAATGAGGGTGTACCCTACCATTAGGTACGTCTCTGCCTTACCCGTCGGGGATTACAAGTGTGATGTTATGCTATGTGTTAGCCCCTTCGTACACAAGGCTACTCAAATCTTAGATAAGTACTCAACGATTTTAGTCTTCAAGCGACTGCCGCCATACAAATCCATTTTGAGTATCTAAGATTTGAGTAGCCTTGTGTACGAAGGGGCTTACTGTTAGGGTCTCCCCACATTTATCGACGCGGAATCGGCTTAAGCCGAGTGCGTATCACCACACTACTCGACTTATCGCCGAGCTAATAGGCAAACGGCTCGTTTCGCCGTCGGTCGGCGTCGCGACGCGTCGTCCGAGCCGAGCCGATGCGAATGGTATTAGTAACACCCTTATTACGTAGACATAAAGGATTTTTTGACCGGTGTTAGCCGATTCCGCGTCGATAAATATGGGGAGACCCTTAGTCAACAATATTTTCATCAGCTCTCCTACCGAAACAGACACAAACAAAACATTGTCAATGACATTATTCGTTTACACAAAACCTTCTATTTATTTAATTTCATCTCACACGCTTGTTTTATGTTCTGTTTGTTTTGTTTTAATTTATTTTAAAAACTTTATTACGGGGACGTACGAATACACAATGTTTCGCAGTTAAATTGCTAAGCTTGGGGCGTATTTAAGTTATGAATTAACAATTGCATACTGTATTTGGACTGACCAAATGTTCCAAAATTACTTACTGATTCCATGGAATTTTCATACACGTTACTACGTCGTCGGCTTAATTTTAAGGAATTACTTTTTACAGGAAATTGCTTGAAGCAGTTGAGAGGTTAAATTAAATGAAAAATTAAAGGTGGGTAATTTATTTTTATACTTTTTTGTTCTAGGATTATGCACGATTTATTTCCGTTGGATCCCGTTTTTGAATCCCATTTTAATATTTTTGGCGTTGGATCCCGCAAAACATTATTATGTATTTCCGTTAGATCCCGAATTTAAAAAATGCAAGATAATTACGTTTTATTGTCGTTGAATCCCGAAAAGTATTTCCGTTGGATCCCGAATGCTTAAAAAAATCTGAATGCGGGTACTTTCAACAACAAAATTGTTTATAATAAAATGAGGGGTTCACTAATGTTTCACCAAAACTCCATTGACAAATTAGTTTACAACCAACGTTTCGTATACTATTTATTTCACAAACAACTCTCAAATGTCTCGCTGATGGTGGCGCATGTGTTGGATCATTTAGCTCCCTTCAAAATGGTTGAGCTGAATGGTGCTGATGCATGCGTCATGTTCGTGAACGGGCGCCGTCAGTAGGGACTGGTCATCTCTTTGCTGCCATGGCTTATTTTAATTTATTATTTGAATTGTTGTTTTTTTCTCATCTTTTCATTATGGACGCTTTTAACGTTCTGCATCGTTCTCACATGTATAATTTTTAACATGAATGATGTAACCAAGACTTTGTAACCACATTATTTTGATTTAAAAGAGTGTCCATGGAGTTTCTTGCCCGTTCTTCTCCATAGGTACCTACGCTTTGGAATGGGCATTTAGCTTCATTTTTTCTGACTGACTGACTTCTTGACAATTCAAAAGTGCCTGTAAATGGTTTAATTGAAATAAATGCTTTGAGTTTGAGTTTGAGTTTGACTCATTTTCTATATAATCTAGTCGTTTCTGGCACTCGCCGGCCGCTGCCGCGGCACCGCTCGCTTCGCTCGCTCGGCTCGTGCGTAGAGATCACAGTTTTGACCTAACCTAACCTAATATTGTTTTTTTTTTTAATAATTAACCTAACCTAACTAGTTCGGTTCCGGGTACCCCACTAAAAATAATCTATTTTTATTGTTTGATAAAGGTAAATCACTTTTCTTCTGAAATGTACACATGTTGTTATAATATGGGATTCAACGGAAATAGCAAACGGGATCCATCGTTAATACCTAAAAAATGGGATTCAAAAGTGGGATCCAACGACAATAAACGTTATGCACTGGGTTTCAAGATAAAATTGTTATTTGGTAAGTATCATATCAATATGCTATTGGAAACTAGTTCATGGTCACCGGTAAATTTAAGAATCCATACAATCTTGTTTGTACAAATTAGAACCACGCAACATGTTGCTGAATGTTTGAATAGTAACTAAATATCTGCTTAGTTAACATTTAATATCCATCAATTCATCTATAGGCATACAGGATGTCTCTGGAAGTATGGATCAAATCGAATAGGGGCGTGGGCAAGGTCATTTCCAAACGTTTTAGCAAAAAAAAAAAAACACTAAAAAAAAAGAGAAGAAAAATCGAATCGTTTTAAAAAAATCTTTAAAAAAAACTATCAGGGCTATCAATTTTTTTTTAGATAGCTTTGATAGTATTTTTTATGATTATTTTCTTTGAGCACTATGCGAAGTGATTGAAAAAAATAAATAAAAATCGGTCATAACTTTTGAACCGTAAAAAATTTCACTGACATTCTCAGGGTTAAAAAGTTTGGAAATGACCTTGCCCACGCCCCTATTCGATTTGATCCATACTTCCAGGGACACCCTGTTTAATTATAAAATTCAAAGTCCTGACTGACTGATATACCAACGCACAGAAATTTGGAGGATGTGTTCTTTGTAAAAGAAAGGGTTTTTCGAAATTCCACCCCTGCGAAGGTGAATGTGGGGAGTGTGAAATTTCACGCAGACGAAGTCGCGGGAAAAAGCTAGTTCAATGACATATAATGCAACGGCCTATACCACTGCGTCATCATCATCATCATTTCAGCCGAAAGACGTCCACTGCTGAACATAGGCCTCCCCCAAGCACCTCCACTTCGACCGGTTTTGTGCTTCTCGCATCCAACGAGTTCCTGCGGCCTTCACAAGGTCGTCGGTCCACCTTGTGGAACCACTGCGTCAAGAAGCATAAAATTTAGCACAAGAGTTCCCTTTATACCTTTTGAAAATTAATTCCCTTAAGTGGTTGAAATATTGGGGATGATAGTTCGTATGGAAGTTATATCATCTGCCTATCCTTTTACCAACAATTTTGGGGTCGGCTTGCAGTCTAATCGGATGGAGCTGGATACCAGTATTTTACATGAAGCGACTGCCTATCTGACCTTCACAACCCAGTTACTGGGTAATACGATACCCCTTGGTAAGACTGGTTGTTAGACTTCTGGGCTTCTGACGACCCGTAACGACTGCCAAAGATCCACGGTTGACAGCCGGGACCAATGACTTATCATGCTTTCACTGCTTTCCGAGGTTTGTATGGAAGTTATAATAGTCATTTATGCCGATGGGCAATCATTAGGCAACACGGCATATATAAAAGAAAATTGAAAAGCGCAAAAGCTTTTAAGTTTTAGTTGTTTTCGGAGGCAACATCCATTCTTATCTAAAACAAAAGCTACACGTTTTATGTCAGGTCATTGAACTATCCAATGATTTCCTAAGATACGCTTCACTGCACAATCCTTTATTTCTTCGCGGCCATTGTTGAAATTTCCCCTAAGGCTCTTGTCATTGAAGCTCGGAAGTTAAGGGTACTTCTTAAATATGTCTCCTCGCGTCCCTTTATATAAAATGAGCATGTATATTTTTTTTGCATTTCGTCGGGTTATGTGGATCAACAAAGATGGCGTTTGTTTTGTTATACGATTGAGTTTTGGGTTGCGATTCAGTTCGGGTTGAAAGAATACTGAAATGTTTTGTCTTCTCGTTACGCATGTTTGCACATGTAGCTAAGGCACAGCTCGCACTGCGACGATTTTAATCGCGTGTTCATGTATAAAATAAAATCGCAAACAGTATAATATTTCAAGCCAATTCTCAAGCGATTTTTTACCGCAGTGCGCGGACTACACAAGCACACATATTGGCGATTATTTATCGCAACACTGTGTATTAAATTTTGTGATGCGCGCTTAGTCTTTCAAAGAAGGCATGTGCTTCGTAACACATTTGCAGGTATTGAGTTATAATACAAAGTATCGAATGAAATGTAACCTAACACCCACAGAAAACGTTATTTTTAAATTAACTAACCTCTATTGTTTTACTGATGGGCAAAGGTCTCCCTCATCCCCATAAAAGATACACTTAAATATATGTATATAATAAAGATCTGTTCAAAATTGAGAGTAAGATAATAAATTGGGTAATTTGATCTCCTAAATGAGTTTTCATAAATCAGAATCAGCTGCTTTAAGCCATTCCTGCTTGGATGGAAGCCGGGCTTCATTAAAATTGTAACGCTTAGTTAGGGAAAGAAGAGGGATCTTATAAATAATTGGGATTCGTAAACAAAAACAACGCTATGTGCTTTTCCGAGTTAATCGAAATAAGGGATCGAAATATTCGAGGTCTTTCTGCTATAACCTATAATGATTACTACTAACTGCCCCGTTGGTCTCGCGATACAAGTCCTGAGCGTAGGGTCCTGGGTTCGAGTCGGTCGAGCAAAGTGTTATTGAGATTTTCCATGGCAGACATGTTGTGAGCCACTCTTATTTTAAGATCTTACTTGCATGTATAATTTTAATTCTGTATGTATACACAAATCAAATCAAATCAAATTTATTCGTAAATGTAGGTTTCATTACAATAGGATGTTATAATAAGATGGTCAGTTCGCTACATTTTACTCGAGAGTATACAAATAATAATAAAGTTAGTGGTGTCGAAACCACAGACACACATTTAAAATAAAATAATTACTTAATGTCAACATAATAACAATCTAAATATATGAACAAGAAATAAAAATGTGTATACATACAGAATTAAAAAAAAAGAATCGAGAATTAAGAAAGAAAGAAATTATATTTGCTCGAACATGTCATGTTCGAGCAAATAAAATTTCTTTCTTTATTTCTTTCCATTAGGAATTTCTTAGTAACAGCCCGGAGTTTGGAAGTAGGCGGTGTGATAACTCCATGTCTCGTAAAGCACATAAAGCCGTTGGTTTTACACTTGATCTCCCTCCGGTCGTGTCGGATTGCCGTCCCATTTGAGTAAGAGTGAGGGAAGGTGAAGTGCATCTGTGTCTGCGCACACACTATAATATCTCCCGCGCCGAAGGCTAGTCTCCGTTGAGACCGGCCGCCATGGCCGAAATACGGTCCGGAGGACTTTTTATAACGATTAACTGCGAACATCAATCCATCATAGATCAACGAAATAGCGAACTCATCTAGTTTGTAACATCAAATATTTTTCGCGTTTATCTAAAAGTGTTTTTGGAACGATGTTCCTTAATGCGGCTTGCGTTAGAAGTTGACTGGTACATGGTCACTTAAGGAAAAAGCGTTAAGCCCTCTCTATGCGACTTCTCTCTCTCTTTCTAGTATATACTAGTGTCTGTGTGCGTGCGAGTAACGTGTAAAGGCTCCCCGAAACGATCATTACAATCCTAACTTATCACACTATCACACTAATATTATAAAGGCGAAAGTTTGTGAGTTTGTGAGTGTGTGTGTGTGTGTGTTTATATGTTTGTTACTTTTTCACGCTCAAACGGCTGGACCAATTTTGATAAAATTTTTGTATAGAGGTAGCTAAGACCCTGGATTAAGATACAGGCTACTTTTTATTCCGATATTCCCACTGGATCGACATTTACGCGGGTGAAACCCCGGGGCGCAGCTAGTAATATTATAAATGCGAAAGTGACTTTGTTTGTTACGCGTTCACGCTAAAACGGCTGAACGGATTTGGATGAAATTTGGCATACAGATAGAACATGACTTGGGTAAAGACATAGGCTAATTTACATCCTGGATCGCAGACGAAGTCGCGGGTAATAGCTAGTTGTCAATATTTACGTAATTGTTACACATTGATGTGCAAATTTATTGTCTACCAAATACAATTGAAGCGATTGACCATATTACTACAATAGCAACTCCTCCTTTCTTTCTTAAGAAGTCGTAATCCTCTTGCATTCCAATTTATGTGGAATGATCTCGGCCGGCATGCTTTCTCTTTCACACAGAAGTGTGAAAGAGAAAGCATGCCGAGATCATTCTGCCGAAAAATATTTCTGCCGATTTGCTGATTCAGAAGAATCGGCAAATCGGCAGAAATATTTTGCCGTCATCTAACTTCTATACCTAACTCCTATTTTCGAATACTAAAAAACCTGAAGAGGTATTTTTTTTTTGTTTGAACTCACTAATTTCTGGAACTACTCGTACCTACCAGTCAGATATGAAAATTTATTTTTGCATTTGATACCCCCATTCTTGGGGAAGACTTTAAACTATTTACCTTCACGCTAAGATTTTTAGAAGCCGAATAAAAATAAAATAAGCCAGGAAGAACGCTAAGCGAAAACGAAGTCTTAGCGCGAGCGGGTGATAAGATGCGACGCGGTTGGTAGGGGGCCATCACGCGGATGAAGTCGCGGGTAGAAGCTAGTATATATCATAATACAGGTAGATTTATTCGATTTGCTCATGCAGACTTACCCTAATGCACGACAAATACTTGGTAAAACTGCGAAGTTTACCAATTAATTTATAGTAGGTATCTCTATAAGTACCTATAATACTTACGCAACGTTTTAACCAATAACGAAGGCAACGAGAGAGGTTGACGTAACTCTCTGAAGCCAGCCAAAGGTTGTTTTAATCAGAAAATTAATTTCTAGGAAATTATACCAACTCTTCGGAGACAGACGTTGTGGTTTTGAAAAAAATCGTCTAAGGGCTGATTTTTCCAATGCCAGGTATCTTTATCCCAGGAATCATTTTGAATTTTTGACAGTTTTTCCATACAAAAACTGTCAGATGTCAATTTTATTATACCGATAAAAGATATCTGACGTTGGAAAAATCAGCCCTTAGAGCTTAGGGCTGATTTTTCAACCGACCGATATTATTTATCACACTAATATTATAAAGGCGAAAGTTTGTGAGTGTGTTTATATGTTTGTTACTTCTTCACGCCTAAACCACTGAACCGATTTAGATGAAATTTAGTATAGAGATAGCTTGAGTCCCGGAAAAGGACATAGGATAGTTTTTATCCCGATATTCCCACGGGATCGACATTTACGCAGGTGAAACCGCGGGGCGCAGCTAGTTCGTGGAATAAAATTGACATCGGACAGTTTTTGTATGGAAAAACTCGTCTCGTTTTTTTAGTGCAAGGTATGTTCCTCAACACTAAAATCTAATTTTAAATGAACTTCTGTTTTTATTCGACAAATAAGGTTATATGTTTTATAATACAGCATTGGATTATATATCACCATAGCTTTACAATCAATGGAACTGGAACCAATTATCTCATGCTTGAGCAGAAAACATCTCCTTTCTCACTTTGCCTGAAAAAGGACTGAAACACACGTTTCACTCCAATAAAAGACAAATTCAGACAATTTCGGTCGAATTTGTTTTGATTAATTTATATTTTTGCTTAATGATAATACTTCATTAAGCTCGCATTTTCCATTTAATTTAGCAATACCTGCTAATTGGACATCGGCTGTTTTATTTTTTTCTAACGAGCAAAAAATATTCCCCTTTACGAGGTCAATGGTATATTACTGTTTTTATTTATAGCTGGTATAAAAAGTAGGTCATTTTATCGTTCTAGATTTAAACCTACGCTTCCCAACTGTCAAACAAAATGTATATTTATTTGATACACTAATTATGTTCACTAGTGATTGATATTCTAATAATTTTGTTATCATTATCATAAAAATTTACATGAAATGATTTTATATCTGTAAGTAGGCTTGTACAAACTAAAACTAGATGGGTTCGGTGTTTCGTATCCGACTACTCTTAGAAGAAAGTCTGAAACAAACTTAAAGGTCACAGTCTCTTTTAAAGTCCAAAGTCCAGACACAAACTTGGTCAGATCATGTGAGGGCCATGTAGATATTACTTAGTACCTATATGAAATGATCTTTTCATCATTTTCGCTCGCTTGGGTATGCAAGATAGACATGTAGTAATTAAATAATTCTCGGGAGATATATTTCTCTCCATTATTTACAAAAATAACAAAATTAAAACCTAACTAAACTAAAACTATACACAAACTAAAATATAGCGTCGAAAAATTCATCCGCATCGCTGTCGACTGGTAATGTACCCAAGAGACTGGCGGTGGTCTTTTGAGGAAAGACCCCTACAGATTTGAGTGGACCTGTCCAGTCACTGCTATAAGTTTTGGCAGTCAGTTTTGCATACATTATAGCCTTTGCTTATTCTATAAGTCTATGTATTCTTTGTATGCTTTTACAGTTTATCAGCTTGCCTTCAGAGCTGTGTTTGTAGAATTATTTTGCATCGGATACTTTTTTTTTGGGTGGGAAATTATCAGATAACTGCTCCCGATCTAGGCGGAGCAGTCAGAGTTTTACCGACTAAAACCCACCCGTGTTCCTTCCGTTGCCTGTGCCAGGGGCCACGGTAACTCTTTCGAACAACCCGCGACCCTGGACAACCCGGGACTACTTTGTTCCTATAATTGTAACCATCACCAACATAATTTATTATGTCTTTCGGTTTCAAGCCATCGTAAAATTATAATTTCACCAAAACAATTTTCCTGTAAAACGGTTTACCCATATTGATCCTAATCTGTTACGGCTTAAAGTGCCTCCTAAAGCTTGTCATGTCCGAAATTAATTGCCGTTTTATGAGGCCGTTAATCCTGTTTTATTTCCAAGTTAAAGTCAAATTAATTAATATTTAGCATCTGAAAGTAACTCTTTCTGTCTGTCTGTCATACTTTCGGGGCCTTAACGGCTAAATGGATTTTGTTTAAATTCGGCACACAGATAAATCATGACCTGTTTTAGGATATTATAATTATTATATAATAATTTTTATCCCAATAGTACTTACCTACGTTCCCGTAGGATAATTTTTATCCTCTACGGAGTCGATGCTGTGGGCAAAAGCTAGTATAATATAACTAGCAGCGCCCCGCGGTTTCACCCGCATAGGTTTCCCGTGGGAATATCGGGATAAAAACTATCCTTTGTCCTTTCGCGGGTCTCAAACTATCTCTATACCAAATTTCACCTAAATCGGTTCAGCGGTTTAAGCATGAATAGGTAACAGACAGACACACTTTCGCATTTATAATATTAAGTATGGATTTTTATTTCTCCAGCTTTTATGGCAGTAATGACGTCATCAGTGTTAGCTGACGTAACGGACGGTCTACTAAAGTAATGTGGGACTAAACATGTTATACCAACATTTCATTATAAAGGCATTAATTTGTTACACGCGTCGGTTGCTTTTACGAAAACCACTGAATTATGTACCTAGTCTAGCTTTTGGGGACGGACGGAGTTTAGCTTTGATTTTTTGGATAACTGCTAATTTTATTACGGGCGGGACACCATTACCATAATCAGGGTGCCAGAGAAAGCTCACCGTCCGATCAGGACCAGGCCCGTGCCGGACGGCGCGTACGTGTTCCACGCGCGCCTCAAAGAGATGTCAGCATAAAGGAAGGGGCTTGCCAGGGCCGAAGCCTGCCGGGGGTGCGGGATTGTCCGAAAGGGTTACCGCTACCCCGGAACATAAAGGGCTAAGGAAGGAACACGGATGGGTTTTAGTCAGTAAGAGTCTGACACTCCCTTCGCTCCACCCAGAGCAGGAGGGGTCATTTGATGATTTCCCATCCTTAAAAAAAAAAAAAAAGGGAAATGTCCCTTCAGCACATGCTCCTACATCCACTTTTTTTTTTAATAACCGACGAAAAATTTCTTCATGGGTTCTAGAATCATGCTCTGAATTCATGGTTACAGATTGTGCGTCGATGTCTCTGCCTGTATAGCAGTCTACCTGCCATGGGAACAGCCGGCGAACCCCAAAAAATTTTGTTCAGCTGGCCAAAGCACAAATTTTGATACTTTTATCACATTTTTCATAAGCCAGTAGTTGTAAAAACTATTTGAATTCGGGAGGTCAGGTCGCCCTAACGTTTATTTAAACAATGTAAGATCTAAAGTTTTTAAATCACTAATTGGAATTTTATTATACAGGGTTGTCCCTGGAAGTATGGATAAAATTTAATAGGGGCGTGAGCTAGGTCATTTCCAAACATTTTAACCCTGAAAATGTCGGTGAATTTTTATACGGTTCAATAGTTATGACCGATTTTTATTTCTTTTTTCAATTACATCGCATAGTGCTCACAGAAAATAATCAATCAGAAAATAATAATCAGGGCTATCTAAAAAAAAAAAAAATTGATAGTCCTGATAGTTTTTTTAAAAGGTTTTTTTAAAACGATTCGATTTCTCTTTTTTTTTTGTTTTTTTTTTTTTGCTAAAACTTTTGGAAATGAACTTGCCCACGTCCTTATTCGATTTGATCTATACTTCCAGGGACACCCTGTATATCTAAACACACAACTTTTACAATATTTATTTAGCCAGTCTCGGTAAGTCATTTAAAAAATTCTATTCAATTATTGATTCTTGTCTAAAAACTCTCACAAACGTTTTTCCCAAATAAAAAGTTTCTGACGAATATTTTCGATAAAACAGTATTTGGTTTTAATCAATACTCTGAGCTTTAAATTCTTTATTGGGTTCTAGCCCAATTTGTCCCACTTTGAACAAATTAAACTACTTTCTGTTCGCTACCGCCCTTTTGTTGAACTTTGGCATTAGAGTGTTGGTTCTGTACATTTTAGAGACGATAACGCTTTTACTGGAGATGCTCAATCGGAATTTTATTAAGAAAATAAAGTAAAAAACCGAGTGTGCTTATGACCACACGACTGAAGTGAAACTTCAAACGTATTTGGCTATGAGAGGAAGAGAGAAAGAAAATGTGCGCGCGCACTACTTTCTCTTGCTTATATCCCCCACTCAACTTCCGTTCGCCTCGCCCGATCACACTTTTCGTAACGCGTTCGCCAGCTTACTCCCCAAGTCAAGCGTGCGTAAAGAAGTTTCACTTCAATAAGTAGGTAGGTACTCATAATTTATTTAAGTTGCATGGTTATGACGTAGTAGTAGGTGATGTGCGCTTTTATCATTTGTAACGTCACGATACACCATAGACGTCCCTTCCACATCCATAACATGTATCGAAATACGTGTACGTGGAAGGAACATTATTGTGGACGGAAATTTAAAAGCGGCGTCTTCATATACTTATTTCTATACATTTTACTTTCGTGTGTAATCGTTACGCCGTGGCGACATCCACACACATTAGGTGCTGCTTCAAAGGGCACGCCATGATAGTGGCGATAAGACCCCTCTTTGAGGAGTGGCTAGAGAGGCGTCACGGCGTCCTCACCTATCGCCTGACGCAGGTCCTCACCGGACACGGATGTTTTGGGAGGTTCCTGCACATCATCAGGCGGGAGGAGACGCCCGGGTGTCACCACTGCGAGGATCGCCCAGAGGACACGGTGGAGCATACGGTGGAGGTCTGCCCCGCATGGGCGGAGCACCGCCGTGCCCTCGTTGAGGCGATCGACAGCGGCGGCGACCTCTCGCGTCCGGCCCTGGTTCAAGCCATGGTCCGGGGCGAGAGGGAGTGGGAGGCGGTCACCTCCTTCTGCGAAGCAGTCATGCTAGCGAAGGAGGTGGCTGAACGGCTGAGGGAGAGAGCCTCACACCCCAGCCGCCGCGGGAGACGCTCCGGGCGTCGGGAGCCGCGTGACGACTCCCGGCCACCGTAGGCGCGGGCCTGCGGACGGAGAGTAATGGGTAACTCACCGTCCGATCAGGACCAGGCCCGTGCCGGACGGCGCGTACGTGTTCCACGCGCGCCTCAAAGAGATTTCAGCATAAAGGAAGGGGCCTGCCAGGGCCGAAGCCTGCCGGGGTTGCGGGATTGTCCGAAAGGGTTACCGCTACCCCGGAACATAAAGGGCTAAGGAAGGAACACGGATGGGTTTTAGTCAGTAAGAGTCTGACACTCCCTTCGCTCCACCCAGAGCGGGAGGGGTCATTTGATGATTTCCCATCCATAAAAAAAAAAAAAAAGGTGCTGCTTCAAAAATCACCGTGTATGGAGTAAATCACGGACATTAATGCAAACTGAATTAAGTATCTTTTTACTAGACTTTCGGAAATTATGATAATACATTTGTCTTCCTTACTGAATAACAGCCCTTAATTTAGAAGAATGTTCATTTAATAAAGCATTGTTTTCCTCCGTAAAAATGTGCGTAATCACTGAATTGTTTCTTAAGAACACTTTCAAGAACTCGAGGGGTTGGAGACGCGGAACTTAATTTACGAAGTAGGTACCGTATTGAGTGAAATGGCGTCGACTCATCACATTTGATTTTTTGCTCTTGCTTCATCACGGCGCCTTGTCAGGTGGGGTGGTGGTGGCGATGGTGGTGGTTGTATTCCAAATATTACAAGTGAAAAAGTATAAGTGCTCATACACACGAACAACATGCGTGTGTATGCACACTAAGAACCCATGTGTCGACAAAATCATTTATCGTTTTTCTTGAAGAAGAAATATTGAAATATTTCGTGTGTTTATTCAAAGGTCAGGGTCGACATCGACGTTCGTAACAGTTCAACATACCATAACATCACGCATGTGTTCCTCGAATGGTAAGGCTGAGGTGTACAGTCACGTCTATAAGTATGTATACACTTGGCTTTATTCAAAGGCGATTTTCTCCTTTATTTTTGAATGAAATTTTATGTTATTACGAACATAGTATTTTCGAACCCATAGGTTTATTTTAAGTGTCGTATTTCAACGTTGCATTCGTTATTTCACGAAAAAATCGCAATTGAAAATTGCCAAGTGTTGACATATTGGTGCTCGTGACTGTACCTACAGTACACCCATATTTCGTCAGTTATACTCTAACACTACTTTTTAGGGTTCCGTACCTCAAAAGGTAAAACGGAAACCTTATAAGATCACTTCGTTGTCCGTCTGTCTGTTCGTCAGTCAAGACTCTTCTCAGGAACGCGTAGAGTTATTAAGTTGAAATTAATATCATATACTCAAGGCTGCAGTCCTTTATGTTTGTTTATTTGCGGAAAGAAATTACGCAAAGAAACAATATACATACTTAAACACAAAAGAGAACAAGTTGTGGAAAATATGCGTCACATTTACGCAAAACGGCCATCACTTTGCATAGTTCTGTGTCCCTAGGTGACAGCCGATTTTGACGTGATGACATCAACCCGTGCAGTATTAAATAAGATACAAAAGAAGAAAAAAAACATAAAATAAATACATAATACAAGTTCTAAATCATTATATAAAAAATGTCATACTAAAATTCTAGACTCGGAAGCCTTAAGCACTTAAGTCAAATCTTTTTGCATGCAAAAATGACTTAAGTTCTTATGGCTTGCACTTAAGTTAAATCTTTTTGCATGCCGAAAATATTTGACTTAAGTAATTTTGGCTTCCGAGTCTAGAATTATAAAGGCGAAAGTTTGTAAGTGTGTGTGTTTATTTATTTGTTACTTCTTCGCGCTCAAACGGCTGAACCAATTTTTATAAAATTTTGTATGGAGGTAGCTGACACTCTGGATTAACATATAGGCTTCTTTTTATCCCGATATTCCCACGGGGTCGATATTTATGCGGGTAGAAACCGCGTGGCGCAGCTAGTAATATATAAATGGCATTATTCCGTTCCGTCGGCAACGACACTCGCGCTCGAGCTTGTAATTGACAACATTTCAAACTTGACACGACCTTAAAACAAAAATAATTTCTTTATTTTCGTATCCTGAGTTCAAATATATTTTTATTTTATTTTATTATTTCTAAATTTCTGAGAAAAAAAATAAACATCAAAAAACATGTGATGACGTCACATAAACGGCGGAATGAGGTAGTTACCTTTGCGCATTCTAATGTCTTTGATTGAAAACATTATATCAAACAAGACATGTCAATGTCACCTAAGAAGTGTAACCAGAAAACAACTAAAAAACTGAATTGAATTCAACAATATTTTTTCCTATCAACTCGACACGCTGCTTACTGTTAATATTATCAATGTTTGATTGATATTTCGCCAGTAAAATGGATCCCAATGAAAAATATAGGTACGCCAATGACGGAACCAAAACAACGACTGAGACAAGTGACATCTAACAGTTTTTTTGACTGGTCACTATAAAGCAAAGGTAATATCGCCATTCTGCCGTCATCTGGCACTTACGTCTTTTTAGAAAACACCGAATTTCAAAGTTAAAATTATGAATGAAAAGTACATAATTTCGAAAAACGAAAAAATATGGGTGCCCTAGATTTGAATTTACTTTTATACAGGGTGTCCCAAAACTCAACGTCAAGCCGAAACGGGGTGACAGGATTGATCATAACCATCACGAGAAAAATCTGAAAAAAAATCTATCCCATGCAGTTTAAAAATTATGGGCATTTTAAGAAAAACCTAGAAATTTGATCAAACTGTACCATTTTTCGGTTATTGTGGTTATTCTTTTTTATTTTTGTTCATTTGAACTTTGGAAACGTAATCCTAAATAACATTTCTAGAATCCCAATAAAAAATAATGACACAATTGCCTCAAGTTTCCGAGAATTGAGACTATTTGTTAAACTACGAATTTAAAATTTTCAAGATTCGTCGACTTTGACAGGCCCTCCTATAAAAAAAATGTACTAGAGTGCCTTGGCAAGTGGCATTAAAAGTTGGCGCATTTAATCAGAATTCTAAAATGGTACAATACTTGTTAGTTCCATACAATAGAAAAGAGTAAAAAAATTAAAACCTCAAGTAACCCGATTTTTGCTATCTCATTTTACTCAGTTAAAATGTTTTTAATTCACACAAGCTCTAGGTAGGTTCTTAATTTTAAGACAAAATGATGAGAGAGATGGATAATGGGTATGTTCGCCATGAGTGAGCGAGACAGATAGTGACGCCACTTTTACCAAAGTGAAAAAAAGTTAGTAAAATTAGTAAAATAATTAGGTTTGTTGGAATAAAAGTCTGATGATAGAGAAATAACGTTTTTTATTACAATAAATGTTCAAATTGTTTACCATCAGCCTCAATACAAGCCCTACATCTTCTTAAAAAAGATCTACTTATTAGTCGGGCATATCTTCGAGAGTTGATCGCCTCAGCTGCTTGAGAAATGCGTTCACGCAGGTCGGCTACGTTCTCAATGGGCTTTGAGTAAACTTTTTCTTTAAGAACTCCCCAATAGAAAAAATCCAGGGGATTTAAATCTGGTGAACGGGCGGGCCACGAGATAGTGCCCGAACGTCCAATCCACCTTCCCGGATATTCCTGGTCAAGGAAATCTCTTACTTGCACTGCGAAATGCGCTGGGCAGCCATCTTGTTGAAACCACATGTCGCGAAGATCTGCTAGTGGTACGTCCTCTAACAGGGTTGGTAAATCTTCTCTTAAAAAATGTAGGTAATTAGTTCCATTCAAGTTCTCAGGCAGTTCAATAGGCCCAATAATTTTACCGTTTAAAATTCCGGTCCACAGGTTTACTTTAAAACGATACTGGGATCTATCTTCTCGCATTAAATGTGGATTCTCCACATGCCACTCGTGATAATTGTGCAAGTTCATGTAACCATCTTTTTTCAATGTCGATTCATCTGACCAGAGAATTTTTTGGATGAATTGGGGATTCTCATTATGCCTCTGTAGCATTGTTCTACAAAAAGAAATCCTTTCCTGATAATCTCGAGGTAGAAGACTTTGAACTCGTTGTACGTGAAACGGATGCATTTCGGCTCTTTGTAAAATACGATGAGCAGTGCTTTTCGGTATTCCCGTTCTTTCTTCAATTCCACGTACGGAAATACTTCGGTCACGTGCGACCTCTTGCAATACTTCTTCCTGGAAAGGAAACACAGGTCTACCTCCAGCCTGTATTTGATTCGGGAAATGGCCGCCCTCTGTGAGTGAACGGTGCACATTAACAAACACGCGGTGATCCGGGTAGCGCTCTAAATTTGGATATCTTTCACGATAAAGTCTAGCGGCAGCACTTGCGTTGCATCTGCATTCCCCATAAATGAGGTGCATGTTCGCATATTCTTGTGAAGTGTAGCGCGTAGGCATGGTAGATAAAAAGGATGCCAACACAAAAGTCCAGAGAGAAGCCAAAGTTGCCGGTATGTTATCAACAAGTCCAATTCACAAAGATTCAAGTCCAAAAAGAGAAGCCAAAGTTGTCAGTACTAAATCAACACAAGCGAATACGAACGTGCGCAGTAGACGAATGAGCGAAACGTACTAACTGGTTGGTGTCGGACTGGTAGCGTAGCCATTTGCTTGGCTGAAACTAGTGCGAATGAAACAGATAGATGCCATAGCATCTATCTGTTTCATTCGCACTCGTTTAAACGACGCATCTCCGTCTCAATGCGTGGCGTCACTATCTGTCTCGCTCACTCATGGCAAACATACCCATTATCCATCTCTCTCATCATTTTGCCTTAAAATTAAGAACCTACCTAGAGCTTGTGCGAATTAAAAACATTTTAACTGAGTAAAATCTGATAGCAAAAATCGGGTTACTTGAGGTTTTAATTTTTTTACTCTTTTCTATTGTATGGAACTAACAAGTATTGTACCATTTTAGAATTCTGATTAAATGCGCCAACTTTTAATGCTACTTGCCAAGGCACTCTAGTACATTTTTTTTATAGGAGGGCCTGTCAAAGTCGACGAATCTTGAAAATTTTAAATTCGTAGTTTAACAAATAGTCTCAATTCTCGGGAACTTAAGGCAATTGTGTCATTATTTTTTATTGGGATTCTAGAAATGTTATTTAGGATTACGTTTCTAAAGTTCAAATGAACAAAAATAAAAAATAATAACCACAATAACCGAAAAATGGTACAGTTTGATCAAATTTCTAGGTTTTTCTTAAAATGCCCATAATTTTCAAACTGCATGGGATAGATTTTTTTTCAGATTTTTCTCGTGATGGTTATGATCAATCCTGTCACCCCGTTTCGGCTTGACGTTGAGTTTTGGGACACCCTGTATAACGTAATAATACATACAGGTTAAAAATATGAAATGTTGTCAATTGAATGAAAGTAACAATTAACAAATCAAAGACAATAATACCAACCAAGCCTTTTTCCCCACCATAATAACCATTCCTCAACCAGTATCCTCCTGCAAATTAACTAAAGCCTTACCCATAATACCACAGCGGCTTACCTGAACAATAATTGAAAATACACTCAGCAGCAGAAAAAGTGGCCCAAAATGAAAAGATGATCTAATTTTTTTTTTATAATAAAATATCGTTGTAATTTTTATTACACGTAATGCGTTAACGGTTTATAACGTAAGTTTACTTAAAATTAAGACTTTAAAGTTAAAGTTTTAGTAACAATTTCGGAAAACAGTAAAAATAAAGCTTTTAAAAGAATTTTTATTTAAAATTTTCTCAAATTATCTTGGAATTACAACAAAAAATCACTTAAATTAATACCGATTATTACCCCCTCTTGCTTCGATGACGGCTTGCATGCGTTCTGGCATACTTTACAGTATGTTTTTATGTCTACTTGAGGAATTTCCTCCGACGCTCTGACTAGAGCCACCTTTAGCTCACGGAGTGTCTCTAGCGGGTTTGGCACCTACCGTCATCAATTCGAGGTGTTCTGATGACGGTAGGTTCATAAATAACACTTAGTTTGTTTACAAGCTTCCTTTATGCACTTGGGCCACTTTTTCTGCCGCTGCGTGTAATACAGTCATTTGAATATATCTTGCAGCTCGGTTGAAGCCGAGATTAGACCCGCCCGGTCCAATTACAATTGGCCGGTACCCGTACCGGTAGCTCGGTTATTTTTATACGAAATAAATCCATTACACATTGGACCGTCTGTTACACAATTCATTGATAGATTGGACGTGTGAAAATGTGTTTTTAAAATCATGAAAAATTTCGTAATGTTTGTTTTTGCATAAATATTAACATACCATACGCCTATAATCCGCGAAGGGTTAGACCACAGAGTATATCCTACCTACGGAAAGGTTGGACAGAGGTGCAATTTAATTTCATAAATGTGCTGTTTGTTTTCTAATAATAAGGTTAAATTTTATTCAAAACATCCATCGGTTTCTTACTAAACTTCAACTATGTCCGACGATCCTGCATACTTATCTCTTTTGTTGACTGTACATATCGCACACCTAGATCTAAACAGCGATTAACTCAAAAAACACTTTTTTCAGAAAAGTTGAAAATCTGATTACCATCTCCATGTGCACTACAGGAGTTTGCTGTATTGATCAATACTTTTTAAATGCAGATAGAATAATGATGTTATAAGTTTTTACATCTGTTTTGTTGGTCGCTAGGTAGTGAGTTAAGGAATTCGATGGTATGCATACCTCAAATATTTAGATTTTAGAGTTAGCTCTCTTTAGATCTAGGTGTGCGATATGTATTATCGTGTTTAGATATCGGTACCCAACTTATCTGTGAAGTTTACACAAAAAAAAAACAGATTTTCTAAGCTAATATTTCAAGTGGCTACAATAATTGCGGTCGTTGACCCCACAAAAAAAATCATCAATTTTATTTATTATTCAATTTTTTATGTCGATTTTACCTATCGCGTCTGTGGAGTTTAGTTAGCTAATTTAAAATAACCCTCTATAGTTCAATTTCTAGATATGACTAAGCTAAATTAACATTGCCATGTTGTCATTGTTTTGTCTATAGCTCCGATCTACCTCACCAAACCATAATTATCGTCGTAAAAGCTAATTTGAATACATTACTTCGACAACGCCGAGCCCAAAATGTCTCTGACGTTATTGACTGACGCGGGCTATTGAACTTTAGTTTAATCCATTTTATATCCTTTAACAAATCATGTAAACGATAATTTATACGGAAAGTTTTTCAGTTTAAATCACTTGACAAATATTTGAATACGTAAGCGCAAATCTAAGCCGATTTCCAATGGGGTACTAAGTACATACTCGTAAGTGGGGGTAGACTTCCGTGCAAAAGTAGCTGTAGATTTTCTAATCTTTTTTTATTAAAAAAAAAGTACACAAGTTAAACAAATATCAACTTTATTTCAATGAAAATTAAGTTGATTTCAGAGTGACTAGCACTATTGAGAAAGTTATAAAAATGTTTGAAGTTGTAGCGTAAACTGAACTTTATTGGGTAGGAATCAAGGTTATTTTTCCATTAATTTTTTATTTGTTTACATTTTTGACAAACAAATCGCGAATGCACGGTACATAAACTCACGCCTTCTTCCCTGGGGATAGGCAGTAACTACAGAACGCCACCTACTATGATCCATAAATTTATTCCTTTTGCTGCGTTTATGTTCATACATCAGAAGGCCAATTCTCGTAATTTAAAACGTTCAAAATCTAGTCGCAGTCTCATCTCGGCGACAAACAAATGTCAAAAACTTGTCAAAATGTAGGGAAATTAGAGGTATTTTTTGACAGATTGAGACTGAGATCAGGCTGTGAACGTTCTTAAAATTACGAGAATTGCCCCTCTGGTTATAGACGAACGCCGATTGCTAGTAGGTACTACGCACATGACCTTTCTGAAGAGTATCATCAGTAAGGTCACTATATGCCCCCTCCTGGCGGTTCCATTCACATCTGCCTTGTACAGACGCCAGCACATCAAGCTGCAACGATCTGTCAATTTTTTTTAATAGATTTTCAACGTTATCGCTAAAGAACAAGGTTCAAAGTTGATTGGGAAAATTTGACAGTTTCGGGTAGCTTGATGTGCTGGCGTCTGTACACAAATATCTTGTGTTAGTGGCCTTTTGTTTAAAGAAACTGTCTATTAAAATTGCCTCTGATTGAAAGGTAATAAAATTAGAGCTTATATTAGGTCCTTACATATGAAATTGGCGTTTTGTATGGAAGGAACAAAAAGTCGAATATTTTTTAATATAATATATTTAATTAATCAAAGTATGAACCATTGTTTTCAATGCACTTTTGCCATCTTATAGGTAGTTCATTGATCCCTTTACTAAAAAAACCAGTCGGACGGGAATCAATAAAATCTTTGAAGGCGATTTGGACTGCCCCATCGGAGTTGAATTTTTTCCCTTGCAAAAAGTTATCCAAATTGCGAAAAAAATGGTAATCTGTTGGAGCAAGGTCCGGGGAGTACGGAGGATGTCTAAGACATTCCAATTCAAGCTCTTCTAATTTGGTAGCCGTCTGTTGCGCAGTGTGTGGTCTGGCGTTGTCGTGAAGCAGCAGTGGCGTGGAGCGATTGACCAGCCTTGGTTGTTTAGCCGCTAGCTTTTCCATCATGGTTTGTAATTGCTGACAATAGACATCAGCTGTAATAGTCTGGCCAGATTTGAGAAAACTGTAATGAACAATACCGGCACTAGTCCACCAAACGCTTACAAGTAACTTTTTTGGGGTTAATTTTCGCTTGGGGCAGGATTTGGCTGGCTGGCCAGGATCCAACCATTGCGCTGAGCGCTTCCGATTATCGTAAAGAATCCATTTTTCATCACAGGTAATGATTCGGTTTAAAATACCTTCATTGTTGTGCCGGTTCAGTAATGTAACGCAGCAGTCGACGCGCGTTTGCCGGTTTGCTTCAGTCAATTCGTGAGGTACCCACCTTTCAAGCTTTTTAATCTTCCCAATTTGCTTCAAGTGAATTAAAACAGTTTTATCACTAACATCGAAGCCTGCAGCTAACTCGGACGTGGTTTGCGATGGGTCCGCTTCCACAATAGCCTTCAATTCTCCATTATCAACTTGGGTCTCAGGCCGTCCACGGGGCTTGTTCTGCAGGTCGAAATTTCCAGAACGAAAACGTTGGAACCAAAAACGAACTGTGTTTTCTTTTGCAACATGACCGCCATACACATCATTCACCCTTCGAGTCGTTTCCGCAGCACTAGTGCCACGGCGGAACTCGTACTCGTAAATAATGCGATATTTTAAATTTTCCATTTTGTAAAATGAGTGACGCAAACAGAAAAAACAGAAGAAAAAAAACAAATGAATGACGGTCATCGAAGCACAAATACATGAGTAAATAGCTGTACAAATTTGAATTTGGAATTCCTTACCATCATCATCATCATCATCAGCCTATAATGTTCCCACTGCTGGGACACAGGCCTCCTCTCTGTGAGAGGGAGTGGGCCGTAATCCACCACGCGGGGCCAGTGCGGGTTGGTAGATGTCACATGTCTTTGAATTTTTGGTTCTAGGACATGCCGGTTTCCTCACGATGTTTTCCTTCACCGTTTTGAGAGCAGTGGTGATGAAATAATTTACACAAAGTAAAGCGCCTGTCTGGGTTCGAACCTACGACCTACAACTCGTAAGTCGCGGCCGATACCACTGAGTGACTGGTGAGAGCAGTGGTGGCCCAGTGGTATCGGAATTCCTTACCAAAGAGGAGAAATTCGTGATTAAAGTGGCCAGTACGAAAAACGCCAATTTCATATGTAAGGACCTAATATAAATAAAGGATGGTCTGGTTTATTTCATTTGACGATATGTACATACGCCAGCACATCAACCTACTACAATCTGTCAAATTTCTTTAATCGATTTTCAACTTTATCACTAGAACATAAGGTTCAAAGTTGATTGGGAAAATGTGACAGTTTCGGGTAGGTTGATGTGCTGGCGTCTGTACCTGTTGAAAATCTATTAAAGAAATTTGACAGATTGTTGTAGCTTGATGTGCTGGCGTCTGTACAAGGCAGATGTGAATGGAAACCCCAGGAGGGGGCATATACCTAGTGACCTAATTGGTAATACTCTTCAGAAAGGTCAGGTGCGTAGTACCTACTAGCAATCAGCGTGCGTGTATGGTCAAATGTATGAACATAAACGCAGCAAAAGGAATAAATGTATGGATCAAAGCAGGTGGCGTTTTGTAGTTACTGCCTATCCGTGAGTTTATACAGGGTGTTACAGAAAGGGTATATCAATACAAACGGGTTGAAGAGTGTATCTGGTCTAGAATCTCTGTACAAAATTTCAGCTCAAAAGCAGTAACTTTGAAAATGCTAAATATTTTTTATTTCGATAGTTTATTAAATGGAAATCATAACAAATGTGTCACCGCACTACGAGGGTCATTATCCATTATCTGTAGTGTGTCTGTGCACCTAGTACACGCACATCACGCCGCCGCGCGCCAGTGCAGCGCCGTGATGTCGAAATAAAAAAATTTTGAGCATTTTCAAAGTTAATGCTTTTGACCTGAAATTTTGTACAGAGATTCTAGACCAGATACACTCTTCAACCCGTTTGTATTGATATACCCTTTCTGTAACAGCCTGTATACCATGCATTCGCGATTTATTTGTCACAAATTTAAACAAATATGAATTTATGGAAAAATAACTTTGATTCCTACACAATAAAGTTCAGTTTACGCTACAACTTCAAACATTTTTATGTACTCAACTGTCTAAGCTAGGTATCATTCCATGATTAGACTGGCGATCGAGAGGTTGTTATTTCAAATCGGATCGTAAACCCACTTCTAGTACAAACATAATCATCATAAATATGTTTTGTTTAAGTAGAATTGTTTGCTCCTACTTTTTGAATTCGGTTATATACAGGTTGAATTTTTCAAGTGGGCGTGGATGGCCAAATCCGAAACTATGAGGAATAGCGAAAAGTACTGAAAGGAGTCACGGGGTCGATTTTGATGAAAACTAAACTGAATCATTGGATTTTTGAAAAATCAATATTTCTATTCAGGAATCGAACTGAAAAATCGAATCGAATTTGAAAAAAAAAACAAACTTTATTATTAGGTACACCATTCGATAGTGTCGCTAATAAGGATCGAATTCTGGGAAGTAATGACATTCCTAATAGTTTCGGATTTGGCCATCCACGCCCACTTGAAAAATTCACCCTGTATACCTATGCTGTACCTATCAGTCAAAGGTTTATTTTTATTCTCGTTAGATTTATTATATGCAAATATATGTAGTGCATAATATAAATCCTCATTTTTACTTTTTTTTTTTTGATAGTATGCCAAAACTGCGGGTAATAAAACATTATGACCGCAAAGCTACTAAAAATCTAAGAAAGAAAAGTAAACTGAAGATGCATAGAATACGTAGGTACCTATCTTACACGATTTAACAAATATAGCTTTTATGGTATACTTTACGGCTTTGAAACGTTTACGTACCCGTCTAAAGCGCTATTCATAAATATAAGAAGTTCCTTTCTATGAAGTTTAACATTTTATGAGATGTAGGTAATATACACATAAACAAACAAAAACTCTAAAAGCGATAGCAGAAAGGTGGGTTGGTGATATCGTCAAAGTCGCGGGCTAAACCTGCACCCAATCTCAATCTGAATCATTTTGAAGGATATTGCTAATCCATTGCTTCTTATGTTCGAAAAGTGTGTCTGCTCAACAACGTAAATAACGCAATGAATGTTGTTGAACTGTCAAAATGAAACACATTGCTACTGATAGTGTGTTACGCAATTACCTCGCTTGATTAGGGACGTACGGAGTCGGGAAGTATGGCAAAAAAAAAAGAGCCCGCCCAGCAGTTTGTGACCTGAAATGATGACGCAAAAACAAAAACTGTTATTTAAAAAAAAACCACTTGCACGATTTCTTAGCTTACCTATTCAAAAAACCGAAAATACTTTCCCAAGCTTCTGCTTTATGTACTTAACACCAGATAAATACAGGAAAAAATAAAGAGCGGTAAAATTCTATGGTATGATGTGTATTCTGGGCTGTTTTTCAAATGTTTTGCGAAGTTTAGTTCAACCTCTCGACTTTTCTGCCATTTCTTTTTTCATAATCTCCAAGTTTTCATCGTCTATGAGAATTGTAGTTGCAACGTTAACCCACGGTTTTTAATAATAAGACGCATTTTCTGGGCACGCTCGTTCCATCATTCGACCTCATCCATCGCTTTCCATCACGCGTGATCGAGGTCAGGAGCAGGCACATTTAGCAAAAGAAACAGTTTCACTCCGGGAGTGCCGACAGAAGTGAAAACTTGAACAATTAATTTTTGAATCGTCACACAAAAAAAACACAAA
Source organism: Amphipoea oculea (assembly GCA_945859645.1). Lineage (NCBI taxonomy): Eukaryota > Metazoa > Arthropoda > Insecta > Lepidoptera > Noctuidae > Amphipoea > Amphipoea oculea. The sequence goes on along the minus strand of OX243869.1, from coordinate 8,668,354 downwards.
CAGAATACTTTGTCATCACTCACTGACATTTCGGAAATACATTAAAACCGAGTACATCCCGTCCCGAGGACAGTTGAACACATCTGAAGTGGTGTCGGTTACGGTAACAGTGGCGCGAATTCAACGGTTTTTCCCATCTCAAAAATGCCCGACGCGACTAAAGAAGTTTTCACTTAAAAAAAAGAGCCATCACATGAAATATCGAATCATAAAATTGTATCAGTCACTGCCCGACAGCTCGATCAAGTCACAGCGTACGGTTTTGTCACCTCTATTTGCCAGTCAACCCTAGCATAACAACAGCATGTCAACGCCACAGCGCAGCAAAGTACTTCAGCGTCCCCACTACGAAAGTTAATCGGATTTAAGCCTCTAATCACACGACATCGAGTGGTTTTCATTAAATAAACATGGCGCTTGACAAGACTTATGACCGTTATAAGTTCATTTTGTCGACAATTTGAATCGAAATCGACGCGTCGTCGATGCATATATGAATAAAAGATTTTGTTTATATTTGGTGTTCTTTTTTTAAATACTTACTTGATTTTTCTTCGCTTACCTTCCGTTGTGGGATGCTCTTGTCCGGCTGTGGACATTTTTGTGTTAATATTGTTCTTATAATAACGACTTGAACTGCAAATAACTTAAATAATTATTATTTTGGATATCCGCTCGGGATATTGACCTCTTCCCATGGCTCACTCATGTGTACAATGCTCTTGGATGAGTAAACAAAGTCAATTGATGTAAACCGTTTAAGCTAGCAAGTAAAATTGACTTGGAAAAATTGGATTATTATCGTCGATCGTATTTACTAGAGCAGGACATTAGAGTATAGGAATGAACTTAGTATATGTAGATAGATGACATGATTATTAATTTATAATGTTCGATGGTGAAAATTTTCAGGATCAATATTGTCGAAATTATACCTAATTAACTGTTAGATAGATAGATAAAACAATTATTTAGTGCAACAAAAGACACAATAATAGGCATTAAAAAAACATCAAAAAAGGTGAGAAAAAAAACAAAGATTAAAAAGATAAATTGACCCATAGACACCTCATACTTAAGACATTTTTTTTCTATTGAGGTAATTATATTATTTAGTAGAAGTTGGTTAGGTCAAAGTCAACAGTGGTTAGCAGCCTAATTGCGTTACGCACTATCAATACGGCTAATCCATTGCTTCATAAGTTCGAAAAATTTGTATGCTCAACACGTAAATAACGCAATGAATGTTATTGAACTGTCAAAATGAAACTGATTCCTATTGATAATATGTGTTACGCAATTGACAACATTTCAAACCTGACACGACCTTAAAACAAAAATACTATTTCTTTGTTTTCGTATCCTGAGTTCAAATATATTTTTATTTTATTTTTTTATTTCTAAATTTCAGAGAAAAAAAATAAAAATCAAAAAACACGTGATGACGTCACATAAACGGCGGAATGAGGTAGTTACCTTTGCACATTCCAATGTCTTTGATTGAAAACATTATATCAAACAAGACATGTCAATGTCACCTAAGAAGTGTAACTAGAAAACAACTAAAAAACTGAATTGAATTCAACAATATTTTTTCCTATCAACTCGACACGTTGCTTACTGTTAATATTATCAATTTTTGATTGATATTTCGCCAATAAAATGGATCCCAATGAAAAATATACGCCAATGACGGAACCAAAACAACGACTGAGACAAGTGACATCTGACAGGTTTTTTGACGGGTCACAATAAAGCAAAGGTAATATCGCCATTCTACCGTCATCTGGCACTTACGTCTTTTTAGAATATACCTAATTTCAAAGTTAAAATTATGAATGAAAAGTACATAATTTCGAAAAACGAAAAAATATGGGTGCCCTAGATTTGAATTTACTTTTATATAACGTAATAATACATGCAGGTTAAAAATATGAAATGTTGTCAATTGCCCCGCTGGCTGATTTAGAATAGATGATCTCAATGGTGAAAACTCTGCCGATTATTAAGTACTATTTGAATAATTGTTTGACAACAAAGCAAATTGACTGATATAGCACCGTCCAATTTGTCATGGCGGATTTCAAATAATGAGAACAACTTCACTATTTTATTGTTGATTGATCTATTCCCAAAAGTAATAAAGAGATTCAGTATACCATTATTAATCATGCTTTCAGTACTAATGGAGCAAACAAAGTTATATTCAGACTATACAGCTTACAAATCCATTTGCAACAAACACTTTGGCTTTTCGGTTTAACAGACATTTGTATTCACATTAGGCATTCGCATTATCATGAATGTTAAAGTTTATTGTTAATGTATTTCTACGCATTTAGAGGCGGTATTCAAAATATTGTGGGTGTTCAGATTCTGCATTATCAGTTGAGCTGAATGGTGCTAATACATGCGTCATGTTCGTGAACGGGCGCCGTCAGTAGGGACTGGCCATCTCTTTGCTGCCACGGCTTATTTTAATTTAATATTTGAATTGTTTTTTTTTCTCGTCTTTTCATTATGGACACTTTTAACGTTCTGCATCGTTCTCACATGTATCATTTCTAATATGAATGATGTAACCAAGACTTTGTAACCATATTATTTTGATTTAAAAGAGTGCCCATGGAGTTTCTTGCCCGTTCTTCTCCATAGGTACCTGCGCTTTGGAATGGGCAACTAGCTTCATCTTTCTGACTGACCGACCCCTTGACAATTCAAAAGTGCCTGTAATTGGTTTAATTGAAATAAATGCTTTGAGTTTCAGTTTGAGATTGCAAGACGATAATTTCCGAAAATGTATTCTGCCAAAAATACAAATGAATCCCAAATACACGAAACAGATTGCAGGTAGTTAAAAATAGCGCTTTATTTATAATGTACAGACGCCAGCACGTCAAGCCACTGATGTGCAGTTGATTATATCTACCTACCGAAACATTTTTTTGTAGCTAAGAATAATTATTGAGCCACTGAATCTTCGACGTGTTATTCAACCATAGTCTATTCTTTTAATACTTTCAACCATTTAGTCGCCAATCAATTCGATGTATTTACAGAGTACAGACGCCAAGCACATCAGGCTACTACAATCTGTCAAATTTCTTTTAAGGTTCAAAGTTGATTGGGAAAATTTGACAGTTTCGTGTAACTTCATGTGCTGGCGTCTGTACCAAGATACGTCATTTAGAGAATGAACAATATTAAATGCCAAAAACATGCCAAAGCAGCTATAACTCTTGTTAACTTTAGTAATGTTTTTAATAGTGAGACATTTAGTATGCTGTGTTTTCGTGGGTGTATTGGCTTGCACTGTTTATACCGATTTCGTAAGATTTTATGCAATGTTTATTTATTTTATGATGATGATGTTCCAAAATTTCGAAGACACGTGATATCTGCCAACCCGTACTGGGCCCGCGTGGTATATTACAGCCCACTCCCACTCGAAGAGAGGACGCCTGTGTCCTAGCGGGGGGAACATTATAGGCTGATTATGTTATGTTTATGCTATGTTGTCCCCGTGTCAATGGAACAGTCAACTGCACTTCCATGGTAACGTTGTAGCGTAACGTACACAGATATAGATAGATCTAGATAACGCAAGAGCATCTACCTCGCGTGCCAAAAATCGCACCAGCTTACGTACAAAAATCGTAAGCCGCCATTTTTTTTTTTTTTCCTATATGGCATCTCGTAGTTGACCTATAGAGGTCGTGACTACTTAACCGGACTATCCTGTGGTTGCCTTAAGTAAACTCAAAGCCTCCAGCCAGGGGCGTAAAACTAGTATACTAAGCGACTACACGCTAAGGGCACCCCCTTTGGGGTACGAACCTCGGCTTAGGGCGTCGCTGGGGGAGGGCAGCAAGATGGGACAGGCTGGATCATAATAATATTATTTAAGCTTGATGAGGCCGGCATTTCCTATCTGACTGCTCTGAGAAGAAATGCCGAAACAAACTCAGAGGTCACAGTCGGGAATTTAAAGCTACAGGCTCAGCTGCGGCGCGGGCTGGCCGTTCTTCGAGCAAGGGTCGGGGGGAAGCATTTACTTGGGGACGTCGCGAGGGACCTCGGCGGCGAGGTCGGAATGACGGTGTTTTGTGTTTGTGCACTGTACTGGTCGATTTGTTTTTCTCCTGGAGGAGAGTTATGGGGTCGTCAGGTTCGGAGAGAGCATGCCTTGGACGGCGAAGTTTGCTGATATGGGATGGGGTGTATTTGGTGGCCTCGACAACCAGTGGGTTGCGATGTTTGGCGGCGGTATCAAAGAAACTCTTGGAAAGACGTTTCATGAATTGTTTGATGGTGGGGATTTTGAGGTCAAGATGGAGGATCTCATTTCGAACGAACCAAGGGGATCCCGTAGCCTTACGGAGGAAGCGGTTTTGGAGGGTCTGCATCCTGTGGATGTGGTGGGGTTTCGCGTGAGCGAAGACTACACAGGCGTAGGTCATTATGGGTCTAATGCACGCAGTGTAGATCGTAAGCCGCCACTGTCGCGCTCAGTCCTTATACTGCTGGCTGGGTGAGCGTGAGCGCTGGCGCTAGGCCCCGGGGGTGGGGCGAGATGGGTGCCGCACGCGGCGGCGTTTTTGAATCGATTTGATTTCCCATCACTAATACTAGTGCTTGTGACGTCATAGTAGGTAGTCGAAAAATGGCACGCTTGGTTTTCATACATAATTATCGTGATACTTGCGTTATTTAGGTCTTTCTATATCTGTGTGTAACATAGCATTCAGAGCAGTCAAAGTCTTACAAGTGACGTGTAAGTTCCTCGTTGGTCTAGTGTTCGCAAGCGCTACCGCTGAGCATGAGGTACTGGGTTCGTATCCCGGGTCGGGCAACGTGTTATTGGGTTTTTTCCGCTTTTACCATCTAGAAATTTTCAGTAGCAGCCCGGAGTCTGGATTAGTGCCCGGTTGAAGGCAATAGGCCCGTCCCCTATTACATGGGACTTAAACATAACTGGCAAAATTGTGGGTGTACACTAATAGTACACCTACAATTCGCTACTTGTCTTTAGTCCTGAGTGTATCTATGTACACCTCTGTCTAACCCCTAAGAGAATAAAGGCGTGATGTTATCCATACTAATATAATAAACACACATAATATAATAAATTCGAAAGTAACTCTGTCTGTCTGTGTGTCTGTATGTTACCTTTTCACGCCTAAACCACTGAACCGATTTAGATGAAAAGTATAGAGATAGTTTGAGTCCCGGGGAAGGACATAGGATAGTTTTTAACCCGATATTCCCACGGGATCGACACTTATGCGGGTGAAACCGCAGGGCGCAGCTAGTCGTTCATAAAAATGTTCATGTTTCGTTACAAGGGCATGATGACAGACGAAAACAAAGTCTTTCAATTTTTCAATTTTCATAACGTCAGAAGTTATAGACAGCTTCATCGTGCAAAAAAATCATGTGAAAAATATTGGCGTAAATCCGATTTCAATATTACCATTTTATTCAAATCCAAGAGCTTAATATGTACTTTAAATTCGATTACTCGTTCATATGTATCTATGAGATTCAAATTTTAGTTAGAAAAATAATTATTATACACCAAAGACAATAATTTTCAAATTATTGTCTTTGGTGTATTCAACAGATTAAGTTGGTCTAGACTAGTAGCAGGAATTACTTGTTTTTAATTTTACTTATCTATTGATTTCATAGCTTTAACAGTAACTGATACATTAGCATTTCGTCAATACTACAATTAATTTTATAACTCTGTGATTAGCGATGTTGTTATCACTTACTTCATGTTACCTGTCAGGTCAGCCATTTTTTGATACCCATACATTCTTCCAAGCTAATGTAAGCAATCGAGTATTCATGGTCTTTTTAAGAAAATTTCAAAAAGGCTGGTTGACACTTCCCGTGACCCAAGGGCTGGCTTTTACCTTGGCCAAAGGCTAAGCATTGCCATACAACGTGGTAATGCCGCCAGTCTCTTGGGTACATTACCAGTCGACAGCGATGCGGATGAATTTTTCGACGCTATATTTTAGTTTGTGTATAGTTTTAGTTAAGTTAGGTTTTAATTTTATTATTTTTGTTAATTAAGGATTTATGTATTATTCAAAACAAAATAAAACCCAGCAATCGTTACTTTAATAAAGTTGCCTTCCAGAAGTTTGTTATTCTCTAAACCAAAAATGAATTCCCAATAGAAACTCTCAACAAATCGCAAGCCGCCAATAAACTCTTTCACCAAAAGAATTAAAACGATCCTATAAAAATTTCAAACGTCCAAACAATTCTCCTCGCTGGTACGATTAACCCCAAAAGGCCCGCTGAGGCCAAACCTCGCCGGTTTCAATTAGAGCCACATGTCGGCCATTACCGCGACATGACCCATATGCACTGGAAATACGTATAGCACGTACTTTTAGTTTTTGTTGCAAGTTTGGATGTTCAACTGAAAAAGGAATTGTATGCACGTGGCTTGGAGCAAAGTAAAAGTTATCAAATTTGTCTTAGTTGTATGAGATATAATAGGGTTTATTTGTGACACATTTTACTAATCTGTATTTTTGCGAACCTGTCATTTTGCTAATCTGTCTTTTTGCGAACCTGTCACTTGGCTAATCTGTCTTTTTACGATTCTGACCATTTGTGACAAAATACTAACGCCTGACAATTCGCTAATCTGTCATTTTGCGTTTCTGACGTTCTTCGCCCAAACCTTTGTAATACCTTTGTCGTCATAAAACATACCATTATCATATGGCGGTGAGGAAATTTGGTTTCATATGGCCCTATACAATGTGGATACGACAATACGACAATAAACTGCGTATATCTAATGACGTTCCCTCTGCATGGCGAAAATTCAATTTTACACCGTGTTATTGAATTAACGCTAAACCTCTTAAGGGGTCATTGCACTCATCATCATGAACAACTTTTACTATAGGAACGAACGTGAAATCGCGAAAAGAAAATTAGCTGTTCCCTACATTTTTTTTTTTTGAATCTATTAAAATAACATGACTCTATTAATTGATTTTTTCGCATGCTACAATGTTTTCAGGTTTCACAATTCATTGTCGGGATTTTTTTTAGAAATATTTTGATGTTTTTTTCGTTTCTACTGTATTAAGTTAATTTTTGAAAAGTACATAATTAATTTCCATTACAATACATACAAATTATACAATGGTATATAGTACTAGCAGGAGTACAACAATAGAAACAGTTGCAGAATGGAGGCAAACATTTTTTTTCTCTCTCTAGTGCCACAGTATCTAGTGCTTCACATTATGAGTCGTGCAAAAAAAGTTTTGTGTTTGGAACAACAACAAATTGTCATAATTACAATAGAAACGATAATAGCTACAAAAGTGAATACTCTGTTGCAGCTATCAATGACCGTCACTTACCTACGTAGTAGTGACAACTTTCCCAATACAGGAAATGTTGTCTATTCCTTACACCACTTTATTATTATTGGTAAAACCATAGGGTAAAACTATTACGAGCTAGATTTTTATATGTGTTTTCACATTCTAAACAAACCTTACTAAGCAACAATCTTCTGAAAAAAACATTGACAGTTTTTAGTAACGCTTCACCACCGATTGGTCAATACATATGGTCATTGTCGTCGATGAGAAGTCACCTTTTTGATATTAAATCAAGTAATACCACATTTAATTTTCCTGATACCATTACAACTGTTTCCAATAATTTCTACTCCAATTTTATTACACGATCTATATTCGGCTTCGCAAGGGTTTGGGACAACGGCAATAGAAGATACCTTTTCATTACGGAAAATTTCCTGAATGTTTTAATCAAATACGTACATGGAGAGTATTTGTGGCTTCGGATTGTAAAAGTCATAATATTAAACAACTTTTGTTTGATATTCCGATTAAGCCCAAGAGTGCGGTGAGGGCCATACGACCGCTTTCAATTAAAGCCATATGGAAGCTATTACCTTGGTTCGACCCAGATGCACTATAACGTTTCAATGTGTCAGCAATTTGCTCACTTTTTCTGAACGACAATTTGAAAAAAGTTTCAATGGTTCAAAGGAGAGGTGGATGAAGCTGTTTTATGTTTCACATAAAATGAAATATGAAGCCAATTTTAATTTGTTGAATTTTTTACGGATATCTGAGATACAGGTTTATCCTAGTTCAGGTCGATCCCAATATTATATACCTACCACTTTAGTGTACGGCTTGATATTGTAAATATGAATTATTTAATTAATAATAATAATCTTTATTACACAAGAAAGTGGTTACAAAATAACCACTTTCTTGTTTATTGTGTTTCAATCATATTTGTGTTTCAATTAAATAAACAAATAGTAGAAGAAAAAAAAAACTATCCTATATATAAAAATATTCTTTTGAGAATTTAATAAAGGAAAGTCAAGAGAAGGAAAAGAGAAGAGAGATTCGTCGACAGAAAAGGAATTTGTATTATTCTATGAAAAAGATAAACGCAAAGTTTTTGCAGAAACAAAAACTGTACCATAACCGTATTTACATAAAAATAAATGACAAAGGAAATAATAAAATGTAACCTTGACTATGTGGTGTAGATACCGGAAAGAAACGCGACATCGCGACATCACCTGGCTGTTTCCCCGAGTTCTTATTATTAATGAGTTTCTTTTCTTATTATTAATGAGAACGTCAATATATGACGTCATTCGTTTAATCATATTTTAACATCCTGAACTATCAAGTTTTTCTTTGTTCTTCGTGTACTTTAGGTACTGTTATTTCCACATAATCATAAATATAGTCATATTATTAGCTTACCTGTTTCTGTCCGCGACTTCGTTCGCATGAAAGTCGTAAGATACCGGATATACTAAAATGACAGTCACATTTTATAAAACTCCCTTTGTCTTGTCCTCCCCGGCCCACCGCATCGGATCGCATCGCCCACCTGCGCTATTACTTCGTTTTCGCATAACCTTCTTTCTGGCTTTTTTCTTTTTGCTCGGCTCCTAAGGTTCGTAGCGTTATGTTAAATAACCTATAAACTATATCTATAAAATGAAAAAAAAAAAAAAAAATTAAGTCCTAATGGTAGTTCCAGAGATCAATAAAAAAAATCAAACTACAAACTCTTCAGCGTTGTTTAGTATAGATTACTTGCTTTTGAAATAATCAGTCGCTGCGTATGATGCCGTAGACAATTAAGCATAGGTATAGGGTGTTTCATGCCATTATATTAGCAGAGTATCAAAAAACATTGCTAAGAAACAATGAATAAATCCAAGTCAAAGAAAATGTAAGGCAGAATTAATTTCCACTTTTAAATTGAAGTCTACAATTAAACATTTGAACTGTATTTAAACCGGATCCAAAGAACCACGAGGCCTTTGAAGTCGACGACAATACAGTTACCATAAAAGATTTAACAGATATAATAAAGATAAGGAACAAAACCTCCCAGAGACAATTACAAAGCCACCTCTTTCCTTTTTCCTCGAAATGCGGCAATCTGTAAACGGAGAAAAGAAATAGAAAAACAAAATGAAAGCTTAACAGACATAATAGAACAATTAGTCGGTCGTTGAAAGGGGCTGCAATAATAATTAGATAGCGGTTAAAAACAAGGCTGTTAAAGATTATTTTTTTATTTAAGTTTAACTTGTTGCTCGGTTGAGTTTGGGATGGAAGTAAATAAGAGGCTAGCTTAAGGAAAAAACAGTGGCACTCCGGGAGTGCCGACAGAAGTGAAAACAAAACACAAACAAAATACTTTGCCATCACTCACTGACATATCGGATATGCATTAAAATCGAGTACATCCCGAGGACAGTCGACCACATCCGAAGAAGCGGTGTCGGTTACGGTAACAGTGGCACGAATTCGGTTTAGTCCCATCTCGGCACCTTCCCATCTCGGCACCCATGAATTAATTTATCATCTTTACGAAAAATTCCCATCTCGGCACTCCGTCATTAGTCGTTGCTAAGTACAGTCATCAAAAAATGGATATCACTGTATCAGTATAGTGAGTAAATCAAATTGACTCAAAACTAAAAAATGTAAAAAAAAAGTAAAAAATGATCAAATTTTTCAAGTGTAACATTCCTATTTCCAAGAAAAAAGAGAAATACGTAAAGTCCCATGCCGAAATCAACCAAATTGTAGCAAATTATGAAAATGGTTCGATAAATTTAAAAAGCTGCATAGAACAACTGTCTGTAATAATTGCCATATATTTGTTTCGTGGACGACGATAAAGTAACTGTGATTTTATTTATTTTTTATAAGTAATGTTTAAAATTATTGCTATTATTGTAAGAAAATTATGTACAATGTTGATTTCTCTGTGATATAGAAGATTAAAAAATAGTCTATTTACAACTGTTGATTAGTGTAATTTTTTTTTATTAGTTTGTTTTTTTTGTATGAAGAGTAACAACTTGCGGTGATTTTATTATTTCAGATATTTTTAAGACTAATATTTTTTTTATATTTAGAATTTTTACCTATTATGTTGGTATAAAAATATACAATTCTGATTTATGTGATAATTAAGACTGAAAATGAATGTACAGCGAGTTGTAGCAATTAGCTGACCCCCTTTGCAATTATTTTATATTTTATTTATTTGAGCGAAGTAAATAAAATATAAAAGAATTGCAAAGGGGGATCAGGTAATTGCTATTTCTCATATATTTTAAAATTTGTTATGTTACTGCAATGGAGCCTCTAAAAAGCGATTCAAGGGCTTGTCTGTGAAAATGGTAATTTAAAAAGAAACACAAATGATTTAATAAATAATAAAGTTGATTTACTTACTATACTGATACTGTGTTTCCGTTTCTTTTTGTGTACCTTAAAATGATTCATGAGAGGGTGCCGAAATGGGAATTTTTCGTAGACAAGATAAATAAATTCATGGGTGCCGAGATGGGAAGGTGCCGAGATGGGAATAAACCACGAATTCAATAGTCTTTTCCCATCTCAAAAAATACCCAACGCGCCTAAAGAAGTTTTCACTTCAAAAATAATGCTAAGTAGTAATTTGAAGGTATTTTTGTAGTGATCAATAGTTTGTTATTTAGATTCTTTAAAATATGAGTAAAGTGGGTGGAGGAATGAGGAAAATGTGAGGAAAGTTTTGAGTATGAATGCAGATGGCTATAAAGAGTAGGGAAGACCTACATACATATACATATTTGTATATATGTATGTAGGTCGGTATAAATAATTATGTGTGTAGCTACACACATGGGTTAACTGATAAAACAAGGGATATTTATTTTATTGCAGGAGGATTTTCAAAATTCGACCTAATTATCCAATTGCATACATCAATATTTCTGGATATTCACATTTTTATCTGTCCAAAGAGGCTCGTAGTTACGTAGTAACAGCTGCATGGGTCTTTAAGGTAAAGCAGCGCTTTCTGAGGTCGGTCCGCGGAGGGGCGACCATCCATTAAAAAGAACGCATGTTAAGCCGTTGGTTAGACTGGAAGCCGACCCCAACCCACACTGGGAAAGGCCGGCAAATGATAATGGAGGGAACACAAATCATTCCTCTCCCTGGCTTGCTTTGCAGTCGGGCGCTTTTGGACAATCCTGGTTTCTTTAGTCTTACCTTGGTCACCATTCAGTAACTGCTTTACTCCATCCGCCATCTCGTCGTGTAACGAGATGTCCTGCCCAACTCCACATGAGGCGCAATGCCTAGTCCCCGAAATCGTAGACTTATGACTGACAACGGATTTCGGCGTTACGCACTCGGTCTAGTAAGTTTATGCCAAGTATGGCTTGCTCCATGGCCCTTACATCATCATCATCATTTCAGCCGAAAGCTGGACATAGGCCTTTTTTTTTTTCGATGGGAAATCATCAAATGACCCCCTCCCGCTCTGGGTGGAGCGGAAGGGAGTGTCAGACTCTTACTGACTAAAACCCATCCGTGTTCCTTCCTTAGCCCTTTGTGTTCCGGGGTAGGGGTAACCCTTTCGGACAATCCCGCTACTGGACGTAGGTAGGCCTGCGGGGCAATTGCGTAACACATTATCAATCGGAATCGGTTTCATTTTGACAGTTCAACAACATTCATTGCGTCATTTACGTGTTGTGCAGACTCATTTTTCGAACTTATGAAGCAATGGATTAGCAATTTGCTTCAAATTGATTCAGATTCCGATTGATAGTGTGTTACGCAATTAGGGTGCTGGTCCTTACATGCATAAAGTTAATTATGATGTCCCTAAGTAAGTCCCTCGTTTACCCAGTCATACTGTATAGTTATGTAGTACATTACATTGAAATGCATCAATATTCATGCCGCGGGCAAGTACGATAGGTAGGTAACTGTTTCATGGTACTGCAAATTCCAATGAATGCTATTCACAAAATTAACCAGTCTATTAAGTTCGATTTCAGTTGAAAGGACTTGGCAATGTTGAATACTTTTGTGTTAGTAATAGTTCAGTTTCAATGCTGAATGGGCTTCAGTATCTAACAATAGTTTACTTTTCTGGCTCCAAGAGATTATAGTCAATTTTGGTGTAACAGTGAGTCGACAGTGCGGAGGAAGTTTTCGGCGCCATATTTTAGTTTGTTAATAGTTTTAGTTACGTTGAGATATATTGATTTAAAAAAAAATCCAATGATGCAGTTTTTGTTTTCATCAAAATCGAGCCCGAGACTCCCTTGAGTACTTTTCGCTATTCCTCATAGTTTCGGATTTGGCCATCCACGCCCACTTGAAAAATTAAATCTGTAGGTATATACCTTTTTCGGTACTAGGTACAGCTTTAACCCTCAATACACAATCTTACACGTGAGTTTGTATCATCATCAGCATCCTCTGAATGGATTCTAAAATTGTTTCACAATGCCCACACATTGCAACGTAGTCTGACGTCTGACGTCACAACACATTTACGATCGTCGGAGAATTGAGTGCTAACAGATTCAGTTTCTCTAAATGACTTGTTTACTGCAGTTGATAACTCGGTCAGTTTCCGTTCTATTCCCAAGACATTTGTTTACATGTTGTCATCATGGAGGAATTTTGTCATCGCTATTGGTACATACGGCGACGCATTAAGCTATATATTTAAAGTTTTAGCTGATCTCACATTGTATAGGTTTTTCGTATAGTCAGAAATCAGTTAATACTGGCTATGTATCGCTTGCTGTGTAGCCGTGCGTACTATGGTAGGTACCCTGCCATAAATATGGTATAGACGCCAGCACATCAAACTACTACAGTCTGTCAAATTTCTTGAATAGAATTTCAACTTTATCGCTAATAGCATAAGGTTCAAAGATGATTGGGAAAATTTGACAGTTTCGGGTAGCTTGATGTGCTGGCGTCTGTACAACGAATTTTTGAAAAAGTTTGACGTTATAGCGTCGGCTACATCACGTCACTCTGAACTGTCTCTTAATAAAGCACGATTATTGATATGCTAGGTTTCATGGCTAAGTAATTATAGCCGCACGGGTCGATCCGTCAGCACCCTAATTGCGTAACACACTATCAATCACTATCTGAATCATTTTGAAGGATATTGCTAATCCATTGCTTCATGTTTGAAAAAAATTTGTCTGATCAACAACGTAAATGACGCAATGGATTTTGTTAAACTGTCAAAATAAAAGTCATTACTACATTTTCTAGATAGAAAACCCAATAACATTTTACTCGACCCGGGAATCGGACACAGGACCTCTCGCTCAGCAGTAGCGCATGCGATCACTACACCAATGAGGTAGCTATCACAAAAATATCTCTGCTTTTTATCCACCTGGTTTTAGGTTCAACTTGAAATGATATTTAAGGTAATATACTAATAAATAATAATAATAATAACTTTATTTCAGGTGGCATAGACCCATAGAAACCTTAACCTAGTACACATTACATACAAATTTATAATTTGCCATGACACGCCACACCTACACACGACATGACCCACTGATTCTGAAAGGGACAGTCAAAACGTACCTACTGCTATTGCGTTCAGAATGCCGTTGATGCTACCCCGCATACGGGCCAGCAGGGAAGCTGCTTTTTTGCGCATGATGGCCTGGAAACTATCAGTGCGCGCTTCAGCAAACATCCCATACGCGCTGCGCCGCCACGGCAGACCCAACAACATTCTGAACGCATTATTGTACTGAGTGCGCATAAATAAAAGACAACATTATTTTGAGAAAATTCAATTCCATTAATAACTAATATCTAATTAAATAATAAAAATAACAAAATGAAATCCTAACTTAACTAAAATTATAAACAAACTAAATAATTATAGCGTCGAAAAATTCATCCGCATCGCTGTCGACTGGTAATGTAGGTACCCAAGAGACTGGCAGCATTACCACGTTGTATGGCAATGCTTATTAGCCTCTGGCCAAGGTAAAAGCCAGCCAACCAGCTGTTTCGAATAAATAAATAAAAATAAAACAAAATAAAAAACTATGTAGCATAATTTACTCCATGAATCGACTGCCACAAATTGCAGTCCACTGCTGGACATTAGCCTCTCCCAAGTTTGAACATAACACCCGGTTCTCCGATATCCGCATCCAGTCTGTCCACCCGCTTGTTAAGCGGAAATGCGGTCGGAAAGACCTTTGAAGAAGCCTAAGTAAATAGTCGTAATTCGAGGTTTGGCTCTCGCCTATTTCCTTCTCCAATATTGGACCAATTAGATATTTTATAAAATGAATAAGAAGGATATCTACTGTGTCCCTATGATTTTCTTTTTTTCATTAATAGTTGTCAAACTTGTATACTAGGCCTCTATTGACAGCGGTTTAAATAGGCATTTTTTGAGGGTTCTAGTGCTTATAAAAATAATGTATCATCAAAAAGGAAAACAAAGGGACATACAAGTAGTTAATATTTATTGTTCTGTAAAAACACATTGCTTTATGGTCATTAACCAGAAAGAAAACAGGCGAGAGTTTTTCTATAGAGAATAGAATTTCCTCTTAAAGGTCGTTATTTCATCTAGTTGAGGGACCCACACTGCAATTGGTTATAATATTGTTTTAATTAATTAATTTAAATATTAACATTCTCTTCTCTTGATAGATCTTTAGAGCTTTAATTGGTTGAATGCCGTAATTACAGACACAATTAAAAAGCCATTGTGTCTCGCGTGGATCCACGTTTAGGCATACGAACGGTTAAATGTAATTTTAGTAAGTTTTACTTAGTGGTTAGTTGTTGTAAAGTTACACGAGTAGGTATTTCAAAATTTTATAATATCCTAAGCCACCTCTTTATTATACATTCTTGTTGTTTTCTAACTTTGATACCGTGTTTTACTTGTATTAAAATGGATTCTTTTAAAACTTAAATGGATAAGTTTACCTAAACTTGTTTAATATTCATGTACCTTGGTCTAGTGAATGGGATTTTGTTGTTGAATTATATTAATTGGACCAGTACTTAGAAGTCTTAATACTAGACAATAGGATTATGAATTTACTGCAATGATACAAAGCCTTTGTATTGCGTACTAAATGATAATTCCTTTGTGAAGTGATTAAGTGATACGTGTACATTAATTGGGTTTTGGACTGCGTTGCCGAAAATCCAGTTGATTGGCGTGCAATAGGAAAGGCCTTTGTCCAGCATTGAACTGCTATAGGCTGATGATGATGATGATGACCGTGATGACACCACATAAACCACGCTTAAGGGGCATGTCAGTTTCAATATTCCACTGAAAATAGTGACACTTACAGCTCTTAAACGCGGTTTATATATGCTGCGCGCGTTCGCGTTCAGTTTCATTGGTGAAATTTGCATTTAGTTAGACTTAATAGAATCATCCAATACAATGTATCCCTCTATTATTTATATAAAGGTATAGGTATTGATCAAGTTAAGCATAAAAATAAAATAAAAAGGCATTTAAAATAGAGCCTTAACAAAATTCGCTTCGGTTCTTTTTTCCGCATTTAGGTATCCTAGAAACTAGAAAAAAGAAAAGAAAGAAAAATTGTTTATTCTGCACAAACAAAACGCATACTAAAATACAAAAAAAAATACAAAATATACACATACAAAGTAGCCAAAAGCCTCGTACTCAAGCCATAAAAGATTGACAATTTTGTCCATTACTTGATGTCAGGGCCAAGGACCAATGACAATACACACAAATTTGCGCTTGCGTCACTGGCAGATGACAACAAAAATCAAAAATCGAAACAATATTATTATGCCAATTTTATTGTAAAGAGGAAAAATAACTAATTATGCAATAAACAGACAACAATAATAACAACGCAACTAAAGCTAGCTTCTGCATATTGCAAATTAGAAACATAATATACGAATCTTCATTTGATCTACAGTATTAAACATAGCTTTAATGCACACGTGAAATGTTCAGACAAGCTCGTTTAGCTTGCCCCATTTACCATTCAAGCGTTTAAACTCAGATTTTAATTCCCATTCTCGTTTAAAGAACAAAAGAGAACACGGAATTCTATTCGAAGAACATAAAACGCAGTGCACCGCTTTTATCACTATTACCTACAAATGACGGTCATAAAATATGGCAAGTTGACCTTTAGGTTTTAAATCGTAGGGTTGTGATTTCTTCGGTAATGTAAACATGGGTAGAAATCGTTCGTAGGTAGAAACTGACTGCTTTCATACTTCGTACAAACGTGTTTGAGTTACGATTGCAATCTTGATGGTATTTATGTTAGCCACTTCATCGATTCCAAGTTCAAACGGAAACCAACTATTGGTTTTCGGGCAAAATACTGGCTGGCGAATCAGAATTTGTTTTTGACGCGACTTTCATTTGTTTTTTTAATTTAATTCTAGAATCGTATTTGGAATGTGGTATGCTATTCGACGTCACACAATCGAGTTTTGCGTCGGTGTTACATGGCGCAGAAATGAATATAGCTGAAAAAATCGTATTTTTTGGCCCGGAATTGGATCTACGTACCGACATACTGAATATTTTTTATTCGTGCATGGATTCTGGTCCCCTCGGACAAGCGTCGCGAATTTCAGTGCCAAGCCCGAGCAAAAGTTAGTGTTAATTAAAACCTGTTAAAGCTCAAAAAAACTTTCGCATTGTCAAATAAAATATTGTCCAGGTTTCCGCGTTTTTCTTAAAATAACGTTGATTTAAAGGGCGTGTGTTTTCTTTCTTTGACACATATATTTTTCTTTGTGGCTTGGCGAGTTTCCAAGTAATATCAACGAGGAAGAAAGATACGTATAACTTTTGGGTCACGTATTCAAGAACGTAGGTAGATGTATACCAGTATACCTATTGAGTGCTAAGATTCCAATCGTTGCTGTTATGCACGAAACATTAAGCTATTTGGGTTTTGTCGAAATTTGACTCTCCTTGATTAATTAAATCGTCCTTATTCATTCATAGGACTTACGTATGTGTGCCTCGGCTTTGCCTCGGCTCACATTTACACTTTCGTCCATCAATGCCTCTTTTGATGGCCGCTGCAGTAATGTACTATTATATTATCGTATTTAGATATATCGATATCTAATCGATCGATGATGGATATCGATCCATCACGTCCGCGGAGTCACGCTCTAGCTAATTTAATTTGACCCTGAATAAATAACCCTCTCTCACAGAGAAAAGGCCGATGTCCTCCTAGCATTGGGACTGATTATTATGATGTTAATAGCCCTGTTTGTCATTAGGTTAAATTAAAATAGTAAACAAGGAACTTGATAGCGTCGCCATTCTTGCTTCAAGCGAGGATGCATAGATTTTGTTCGGCTAATCGAATGAACTTTAACAAAGATTAATCTCCTGAATGAAGCCATCTTTTCACAACAAAAAACATCAGGCCATTAACCTAAGAGAAGGGGATTATAAAAGTTAATTGCTAATTTCTGCTCCATTACCCGCCTGATCGAATACCTACAGTGATTTAAAACTCTCAGGAACTTTCTCATAGAAATAAAAATATAAAGTTGTGAGTACCTACTCGAATTTCGAACCACTACGTAAGTCTAAAGGTTTATGCACACACATCAGTATCGTCACTCCGTTTTAACGTGTCCGTGATGTGGCGTTTACTGAGTAGTGACGTGACTGACGTGTCTGACCGATGTCCTGTCTACGACGTCTACTAAATGAGAGTGCCAGGTTGTAACGTATCTGACCCGATGGCAGAAAGTGAACCTAATGAAATCATTGTGAATGGTGCAAAAGAGTGGGCCGTAATATACCTTGCGGGCCCAATTGCATAGTCAGCCATAACGTTCCCACTGCTGGGATAAAGGTCTCTTCTCTGTGGGAGGGAATGGGCTATAATCCACCACGCGGGCTCAGTGTGGGTTGGTAGATGTCACATGTCTTCTAATTTTTGGTTCTAGGACATGCCGGGTGTTTTCTCATGATGTTTTTCTTCACCGTTTTGAGAGCAGTGGTGATAAAATAAATTACGCTAAGTAAAGTGGAGAAGTTATAATAGGAATGTTTTTTTTTTTAATTTTGGTGTGACTGATTGTTACCGATCAGTCCACGCGTATCCTTGACGATGACGTGACTGCAGTGTGTGTGTGTGCACGAACCTTAATATTTTAATTTTTATGAGAAAGTTTAGTATAAAGCTGTGAGTACACGAACCGCTACGCAAGCTTAATTAGCCCAAACCTTGTCTACAAAGTTAATTAGGCCAGTACTATGATAGGTACGGTCTTATGAGACTTACTTAGAAGATAATTATGCGTAGTTTTTAATAACGAAGGACTTGAAAAATGTCGCTGGATAATTAAATTTTGTTTTTATTTTTCATTTTGGTCTTGAGTTTCAGGTAGGTAGGCATTATTTTTTGTCCTAGAACCAAAAGCTCGAAGACATGTGACATTTACCAGCATGCACTGGGCCCGCGTGGTAGACTACAGCCCACTCCCTCTCGAAGAAAGGAGGCCTGAGTCCCAGCAGTGGGAATATTATAGGCTGATTATGATTATGCATTATGCAATTTTTTTACTGATATGGAAAACTCAAATACATCATATTTTCATGAACGTAATAGGTAAGCTTCTTTTCCTTCCATAAATCACGCAAAACAATAAAATGGTACAATAGGCACATGTAAAATATTTCAATACCCATGTTATTTATTTTGACCTAATAAGTTCCAAAAAGGATGTAAATAATAAATTACGGTAAAACGGTCTGTCATTCAAAACTATGTTCTAACGTTTTGAAATCGATGAAATATTACCGTGGACTATATTTAGACACAGTTGAGCTATGATTTATTAACCCACGCGTCATCTAACATTTTTACGCGTTTCTATTTGATTAATTATTTACACGATAAGGTCTGTAGGTCTTTTTATTACCGTTTTCCTAGGAAATTAATTAATTTTCTATTTAAGTGCCGGAGGTTGGGCACCGGCAGGCACCGGTCTACACTTGATAGCTTATACATAACATAACATATCCTCACACCTATAATCCCCTAATGGTTAAGCAGAGGCGTACCGTTTTTTTTTGCGGTGGGAGTTCTCGAAAATGGCTCTGTTATTCAAAGTAGTTTAATTGTAAATTAAAAAATTATGAGTCGTGCACTTTTGGGTTTTCCTTTGAATATTTCTACTTGAATAAAAAGAAACGTCAGAAGCTTTAACAACTTTAGCAGTTTAGCCTTATTCCCGAAGAGGTCAGAATTTGCAAAAGTTTTCCAGGCTATATCGTTACGAAAACCGATCGACTTTTGAAAGTCACTACTACAATGCTAAAGTTTGTAATACAATGCTAAAGTTTGTACCTATTGTAAGTTTGGGTAAACTGTAATTAGGGCCAAGTAGGTAAGCAAATACCAAACAAAAGATCAGATAGGTACTGTGTTAGAACTTCGAATTTGTAAGTTCTGAAAATATAATAAAACTAGACCCTGTAGTAAAGTACGAGCGGTGGTGGCCCATGGGTAAAGGCCGCGATTTACGAGTTGTAGGTCGTAGGTTTGAACCCAGACAGTCTTTTTACTTTGTGTAAATTATTTTAGCACTACTGCTCAAAACGTGAGGAAACCGGTATGTTCTAGAACCAAAAAATTCGAAGACTTGTGACATCTACCAAAGTACCAAACCACATTGGGCCCGCGTTGTGGGTTACGACCCTCTCATAGAGAGAAGGCCTGTGACCCAGTTGTGGGAATATTATAGGCTGAATATTGCTTCTACAGTATGTACTAGAGAAGTTTATTATATCAACAAGGAATTAGAAACATAAACACGTAGCATTCATTTGTTTACACTAATACGCTCGCCAAGTTTTTTGTAATCACGTCAATGTAGAATTTGTCGAATAAATCACTACACAAGTATACAAATTAACTAATATAATCCAATCATCATCTACATTAATACTTCGCTATGGTATTTTTATTTAGAACTGCACTCGGCTACGCCCGCGTGGATATCGGAGATTATACCGGGAAAAAAGTAGCCTATCTAAAAGTAGCCACTCCTTATTGCGAGATTTTTGACAGATATCAAACCGTGAGACACTTACAGACTAGAGGATAAATCAGCTATCTGCTAGTGAAAGTCCCGTTAAAGTCTATACTACCCGTTGTAAGTACCGTATATACTTTTATATGCATTTAGTAAAAAGCTGTTG
The DNA here is from genome assembly GCA_945859645.1 of Amphipoea oculea. Taxonomy (NCBI): domain Eukaryota; kingdom Metazoa; phylum Arthropoda; class Insecta; order Lepidoptera; family Noctuidae; genus Amphipoea; species Amphipoea oculea. Next base: position 8,647,732 of record OX243869.1, on the reverse strand, counting down.
TTTTGACATTACAAACGGACCTTTTAATTTTGTTTATTTATAGTTTGTTTTATACGGAAAGTTGTTAATTTATTTTATCATCATCATCATAATCAGCCTATAATCTTCCCACTGCTGGGACACAGGCCTCCACTCAGTGAATGGGAGTGGGCCGTAATCCACCACGCGGGCCCAGTGCGGGTTGGCATTTATTTTATGAGTTCTACATATTTTGGTAGATGAAATCTTTTCCTGCTGATGATAGATAAATTGCGTGATAAATAACGTCATTAAGAAGCGCGAACAGCAGCTGTTACATAATGACAAATTATTATTAATTGATAAGATATTTTGCCTGCGTTGGGTGTTATTAAAAAGAATAAAAATCTAAATTTAGAAGAATTAATACTAACAACTAATTCTCAGAAGTATTGTTAAAATTTTGGGAAAACTCGGTAAACTGTGAATTTTGTACGATACAAAATGCACTTTGATTAATCCCAGCGGGGTAAGACAGGAATAAATCGTAATTTCGTCACACACTAACAGTTAAATGTCTTTCATTTTGACAGTTCAACAACATCCATTGCGTTATTTACGTTGTTGAGCAGGCAATATTTTTGAACATTTGAAGCAATGGACTAGCAGCATCCTTCAAAATGATACAGATTGTGCATGATAGTGTATTACGCAATCAGGGTGCATGAATTTAAACTAAATCTGCATTCATGCCGGCATGATTAAGTTAAGTATACCGTGTCATTCTCATCATCATTATCATCAGTTGAAACGTGTCCACTGTTGGTCGACGTCCGCAGAACAAGCATCGTCACAAGGACCGGACCTGCTATGCCTCTATTCGCAAAAACTGTGTCGTCATTATCATCATCAGCCTACAGCAGTCCATTAGACATAGGGCTCTCTAAATGCACGTCATTCAGCTCGGTTCTCGGCAACTCTCATCCAGCTGCTACCAGCCAGCCTTTTTTTTTTTTTTTTTTGTAACGTGGAGAAATGCTCGTGCATTCTGCACTACCACGGGGAGATAGTGCAGTTATGTGGGACTCCAACCCACTAAAACTCCACGGTGTCCTCCTCTGCCGCTTACGGCGGGAACACGGGCACGCGTTAGCACTCATCCGTGAACCCGCCGCGGCTGTCCGTCACCGGACCCTCCTCTGGGGAGTATTCCCCATCACCGGCGCACCAGAACACATAGCACGCCGTGACCACCCCAGGGACCAAACCAGCACATGGGCGCCAGACGACCCCGTGTCTGGGCACCCTGGGAAGACCGTCGCTAAAACCAGTCTGAAAAAAAAAACTTTGTATCAACACATAAAAATATTTTAAAAACCGGCCAAGAGCGTGTCGGGCCACGCTCAGTCTAGGGTTCCGTAGTTTCCCGTCCGTCACAATAAGTGTTCCCACGTAGGTACAATTCGATAATACCCGACCCAATGTAATAAGTACCTACAGCGCCATCTCTCGGGGAATTGGGTTACTAATTAGTACATAGACGTGCCAGAAGTTTTCGGTGGTAATTTTGGATTGCGAGAACCGATTTTAATAATTCTTTTTTTGTTTGAAAAAAGATACGTTCAGGATAATATGTAAACCAAGTTAAAAAAAAAATGCTTGCATATACGATTATACTACAAACTTAGTCCAGAAATGATTTTGTACAACTTTTGTCTTTTTTGTACAAAAACTGTTGTTTCTATCAAGTTCAAAATAATTTTCCTAGAAAGTCCTTATAAAGTTCTACTTTTCAGATTTTTTTCATATTTTCTAAACTTATGGTTCAAAAGTTAGAGGGGGGGGGGGACACATTGTTTTTTACTTTTGGAGCGATTATTTCCGAAATTATTGACATTATCAAAAAATGATTTTAGTAAACCCATATTCATTTTTAAATACCTTTCTAACAATATATCACACGTTAGGGTTGAAATTAAAAAAAAAATCACTTCCCACTTTACATATAGGGGGGCTACCCTAATAAAACATTTTTTTCCAATTTTTATTTTACCACTTTGTCGGCGTGATTGATATACATTTTGGTACCAAATTTCAGCTTTTTAGTGCTAACGGTCACAGAGATTAAGCGAGGACGGACAGACGGACGGACGGACGGACGGACGGACAGACAGACATGGCGAAACTATAAGGGTTCCTAGTTGACTACGGAACCCTAAAAAGGAATCAGAAAATGGTTCACATGAAGCATAACCAACTCTTTAACATTTCATAAATGTCAGGATAAGTAAAAAGAGAAACACACTTTTCAGATTAATATTCCAACGAAAGTCTCTTAGCGCACAAATTTCTGTAGCGACCATCTTTTCTCGCTAAGCTTCGGGAACGTTCTCGGCATAAAATACGGAGATTATTAAGTACCTAATATCGAAAATGTACAAACACTTTCAACTCGAATATGGTTTAACATGAAAGAGTTTTATGATTTTGATGGTATCTTTATTGAAATTTATGTTATATTGACGAGGTGTTTGGCATAAAGTAGCTTTTTTCTAGGTTTTGCAGGTGTAATTTCCACAAAAGTAAATATTTCTCAGATCAATACAGATTGATAACAGAGAGTTTGATGCGATCTTCTATGTGGTAGGTACCTTATTTTATGTATGAGATCAATTCAATTCAATTAAAAGAAAGAAAGAAAATAATAAAAATAAAAAAATTCAATCTTTATTGCATCCATAATGTACCCATACAGGTGGTAAGTATAAAACAATAGATTCATTTATGGACCCTATCGGGCACAGCAAAATTTTTTAAAAGTAGGAGAGAGGAAGAGCACTTTTATGGTTTTCCTTATTATTAAATATTTATTATATACGTCCTTTTTATCAGTTTTTATTATAATAATAGTATTTGTTTTTAAATAATTATTAGACACTAGTTGACCTGACGAACTGCGTACCGCCTCAGAATTATTATCGAAATCAGTTAATTCGTTCTCGGGATATCATCAAAAAAGCAGTTCCATTAAAAAAAAAAAAAACATTATGAGAAAATGAATCATGTTTATTTTATTTATTTTTTCGTATATTTTACTATGTTTTAGTAGTTATTTGGGGCGGAGACAAATCCAACAAATCTAAGGTCATAAAAAACCGGCCAAGTGCGAGTCGGACTCGCCCATGAAGGGTTCCGTAGCAGCAAGTAACATAATATAAAAGTTCTTGTAGTTCGTTGTAACTTTGTGAAAGGTAAATTGCGGTTTTCGATTTATGACGTATTAAAAAAAAACTACTTACTAGATCTCGTTCAAACCAATTTTCGGTGGAAGTTTACATGGTAATGTACATTATATATATTTTTAAATTTTATCATTTTTAAATTTCACACATTTTACCACTTTGGAAGTGTCTCTCGCGCAAACTATTCAGTTCAGAAAAAAATGATATTAGAAACCTCAATATCATTTTTGAAGACCTATCCATAGATACCCCACACGTACAGGTTTGATGACAAAAAATTTTTGGAGTTTCAGTTGTAAGTATGGGGAACCCCAAAATTTATTGTTTTTTTTCTATTTTTGTGTGAAAATCTTACTGCGGTTCACAGAATACATCTACTTACCAAGTTTCAACAGTATAGTTCTTATAGTTTCGGAAAAAAGTGGCTGTGACATACGGACGGACGGACAGACAGACAGACAGACAGACAGACATGACGAATCCATAAGAGTTCCGTTTTTTGCCATTTGGCTACGGAACCCTAAAAATCGGTCCAGCCCATAGATAAAATCCGTGGTTCAGCCTTTCTCGAATTATAAATGGTATAACTAACCCGACTATGTCTTATTTATAAGGATTACCTATACTCATTTATTTATTCTCTGAATAACTGTGATTTATTGTGTGATGTCTTATTTAGGGTAGTCTTGTCTTGTAGCTTTGTACCTTTTAGAGAAGGCGCAAAACGATGTCTTATAAACATCCAATAGAAGCATTGCATTGCGGAGAGATAGCATAATCAGCCTATAATGTTCCCACTGCTGGGGTACAGGCCTCCTCTCGGTGAGAGTAATGCAGGTTGCTAAAAAGTCACATATCTTCGAATTTTTCATCACGATCACGATGTTTTCCTACACCGTATTGAAAGCAGTGGTGATGAAACTAAATATCTACACAATGTAAAGTGCTCGCCTGGGTTTGAACTCACGATCTACAACTCGTGAGTCGGAACCGATACCACTGGGCTACCACTGCTCACCGCGGAGAGATAATTGTATAAAAAAACAACTTTTGATTATTACGCAGTATATCCTCTCCTTTCGGCTTGGTAGAAATCAGAGGGGCAATTCTCGTAATTTTAAGAACGTTCACAATCTGATCTCAGTCTCAATCTGTCAAAAATACCTCTAATTTCCCTACATTTTGACAAGTTTCTGACATTTGTTTGTCGCCGAGATGACACTGCGACTAGATTTTGAAAGTTTTAGATTACGAGAATTGGCCTTCTGTCCTTATAGTGTCCCGTGGATGAAAAAAAAATACTCCGAGAGTACCGACAGAAGTGAAAACAAAACACAAACAGAATAATTTGCCATCGCTCACTGACATATCGGATACCTATACATTAAAACCGAGTACATCCCGAGGACAACCGAAGACATCCGAAGCGGCGTCGTTACGGTAACGGTGGCGCGAATTCAACGGTTTTTTCCCTTCTTAAAAAATGCCCAACGCGCCAAAAAAGTTTTCACTTAAAAAAAAAACCAATACTTTTGATTATTCGTAGTATCTCCTCTCCTTTCGGCCTGGTAGAAATCAGTGCTTATAGCGTCTCGTGGACGAAATAAGCTTTAAATTTATTTTAAACTAGTGTCTGTAACTTCTTGAATATTTAAAACCGACATTAATAAACGTCTCTTGTCGTAACGTGTCTTGCATTTTAGCTAAGACATGTTCCCATCTTTATTTTGCACAAGTAGTTTGACAGTGGTGAGACAATGACAGACATGTATAACCAAAGCACATGCTAAGTAACGTTTATTAATCTCTGCCTAAGGGTCAGTACACACCGCGACGCGACGCGACGCGCAGTTTTCAAGATAGCAATACAATTATAGACCTTATCTACTACACAAAAAGGTACACATCAGTGAGGAGGGCCGCGCGGCGCAACGCGGCGCCGCGCGGCGTAGCTCGACGTAGTAGACACACAGAATTATGTACTTTTTTGTGTAGCAGGTAAGGTCTATTGTATTGCTATCTTGAAAACTGCGCGTCGAGTCGCGTCGCGGTGTGAACTGACCCTAAGTTTTACTATAATCCGGAGTAGCGGGATTGTCTGTAAGGGTTACCGCTACCCCGAAACATAAACGGCTAAGGAAGGAACATGGGTTGGTTTTAGTCAATAAGAGTCTCACACTAATTCCGCTCCATCCAGAGCGGGAGGAGTCATTTGGTGATTTCCCATCGACAAAAAAAAAAAGTGTCACTATAATTATTAACTAACAAGTCTATTTTTAGTTCAGCCCTTGAAAAGCCCCTTGTACACTTCATAGTCCTACAGTAAAAAGGTGACGTATGTACTGTATCAACTGACACGCGTGTAACTCAAGTTACTTCATTAGCATAAAGTGCCATGCAAGTTCTAAGTTGATATACATAACTTAAGTGTACGCACCTGACGCAGCGGTCTTAGCGCTGCCATGTAAACTGGGAGCTTAGAGATAGCTTAGTTGCAACGGTGTATGTATGAATATGTACCAGGCTGGTATAATGCACTAGCTAAGTATGTTTAGGTACTGAACAATGCTGCAGGTAGTGTAACAGTTGTTCTCTAAACATCTCTTCGAAATTCGAACAGTCTTGAAGTGCGAACCCTCCATGATTAACCACTGCTGGATTGAAGTTCGCTTTTAGTTTATGTTTGGTCCCTTGAGTGAAGTTCAAGTGAATTGAACAGTGGAAGTAACTGATTCCGGCATTCGGAAATAAATTTAGGAGCACAACGCAAAAAACGCCGAAAAAAAAACAACTTTATTGTTTTTTATTATTTGTTGTTATAGCGGTGTAGCAGTATCTACAACGCCACATGCGAACAACGCGTCATACTGACATCACGCAATTTCCTGCATCTCGCAAGCAGAGATTACCGCGCAACTAGCATATTATATACAACGGCCTGACATAAATCATCGGGCAGTTGCCCGCCAGACACAACACCCATCTGGTTGGAGGATCCTCCCTTTTCTATGGAGTATGAATGAAATTTACACCCTGTTTCTCATACCCCTATACATACATACATAACGGAGAAGGCATGTTTGTCTCGTTATTATCAGCCATATTTCAACTACTGTGGGCGAACTATGGGTATGTGTTGGGTATTGCGCAACAGAAAAACGGTTTGCAGTTCAAATCAGATTATAATTTCTCGAACAATTTAATCACACTAGCAAATCACACACTATAAGTACACGATACAACCAGATACGGAACGCGGGACAGTTTCTGAGCGCATGTTGTTCGTTTGATGTCCGATGTCCAAGAGGCTCCACATCGTTCTGTCGCGCTGTTGTCGACCCCCCACGAACTCAGGCTAGACTCTGTCAAGCGCCGCCAGATGGCGCTGGCGTTCCGAATAGTCAAACGAATGACCGGTTGCGACACGGCCATCCTGCGATGCACACGTCCTCGTGTGTTAATCTGTAAACAAACATACCCGCAAAGTATCTCATAGCTCGGTCACTCCTGACCTTCATGGTTTTTTTACGAAACCCCACACAACACACACAATCTCTGCTGTTTCATCAGCAAGACTATTACTCGACTTTCCCTTGACCTGTGCCATAGCATGTGCCTTAGCCTCATAAGCGTACTTGATTCAACCAGAGCCATGTAATCAAACTTCAATCATCTAGTCAAAGCTAAAATCATCAACCAGAGCCATGTACCATCGTTATCCACCTTGACAATAAACTTAATCACTTAGAGCCTTAGACAGCTGGGAACCCACACACGAGTAAGCCACTCTAACGCCACGGCTCTCTTAGCCGACCAGCAATCGCATTGCTATCACACATCCATCGCATGGATCCATGTGCATCACCCCTGTGACTACACACAAACTTACTACGGCCGATAGAGAACCCCTACTCGCGTGGTTACCACTATCTAGGCTTGCTCATCACCACTGTGATCACCATCTACTTCGACTGGTACATAACCTACTGGCGTCATTCTTAACTTATCGTGAGCGTATTTAAAAAAAATGCATTGTAACTAGATTTGGCTATACCTAACATTGCAAACATTTTTTGCTATTGTTTACCAGGGAAGCACTCAGTACCAGAGTCGAAATAAAATGATAACGGCTCACCAGATTTGGTAGACAATAGATCTGCAACTGGTCTAATAGCACAGACATCCACTTGCTGCCACCGCCTCCTTGGCAGCAGTCGTGCACGAAAAGCACCGTCCTTGCTCAGCGATTACTCGCACAGGAGATCCAATGAGTGCAGCACCGTCCGACGCTGCCATCCCGCTTGTACACGTCCTTGTGTGTTAACCTGTAACCAAAAAAACCAACAGCAGTGCCTGTTCCACTCGGCCAATTCTGATCACATTGTTATTGAAATAAAAACAATAACAATCATCGATAAGAAAAGATTCCTCTAAGCTTTGGTAATAATTGGTCAGGAACTGTATCAACTTACTAGTAGATCACATACTATCATAATATTACTTTGCAAGTAAATGTCGGGTCGGGTAGAAATGTAATAAAATCTCAAGTTATTGCTCGCTAATCGTTACACTACATAAGAATTATTCTGTGCTGAATACACCGATACCAGTCAACGCAACAACGTTATTAACTCGTTTGCCACTTAACCTCTCCTTTCTTAACAAACATTCAGCACCAGAATCGTAAACAAAACAATACAGCTCACCTGTATTTTCTAACGTGTCTGGGGGTAGTTGTACGACGCAAACATCAACTCGCCGTTGCTGCTTGCAGCAGTTGAAGCACGTGCGCCACCATACGCTTGCACTGCTTGGCTGCCACTGCTCGTGCACCGGGCCGCGACATGTCCTGGTTTCCCACTCGCAGCACGCGAATGGCTTCGCTGACGGCTGCGCTGCTTGGCTCGATTCAGTTTCTCCACGTCACTGGTAGCTCCACGCCACGTCCTTGGTATGCTATTTACGATGGCCACGTTGATGCTGCTCCTTTGTCCACCTTGCAGTGAATTTTCAGCAAAACACAAATCAGCTGTCGTGCTGTGTGCTGTTACATTTGCACAGGCGTCCTACCGCGTGTTCTAATTACGGGAACGGGATACGACGAACTCGAACGCCGGTTAGGGACCCGCTTGTTTTTTTTTCAAACATGGCGGTAGGTGATACACGCGCGTCACGTATTCTGCATACAGTCTATGCCCCTAACGTCATGCACTACGATCGCGCATCCGTATCTGGTTTATCTGGGTTCAACTCGAACAGATCCACACGATTATTTAATAAGCATTCGCATGTTTACACTTTGTTTTTCAAATGTCAACGTGCGAGTACTTTCACTTTAAGCGTTCTGATTTTGCGCATAAACCAACACGAATCCCACTTCTGATAACGGAGAAGGCATGGTTGTCTCGTTATTATCAGCCATATTTCAACTACTGTGGGCGAACTATGGGTATGTGTTGGGTATTGCGCAACAGAAAAACGGTTTGCAGTTCAAATCAGATTATAATTTCTCGAACAATTTAATCACACTAGCAAATCACACACTATAAGTACACGATACAACCAGATACGGAATGCGGGACAGTTTCTGAGCGCATGTTGTTCGTTTGATGTCCGATGTCCAAGAGGCTCCACATCGTTCTGTCGCGCTGTTGTCGACCCCCCACGAACTCAGGCTAGACTCTGTCAAGCGCCGCCAGATGGCGCTGGCGTTCCGAATAGTCAAACGAATGACCGGTTGCGACATACATAATCAGCCTATAACGTTCCCACTGCTGGGACACAGGCCTCCTCTCTGTGAGAGGGAGTGGGCCGTAATCTACCACGCGGGCCCAGTGCGGGTTGGTGGATATACCCCTATAGCGGTAATAGAAATACACACTGTGTGAAACTGTCTACCTATTACGGTTCATGAGATACAGCCTGATGACAGACAAACGGGTGGACGGATGGACAGCTGAGGCTTAGTAATGTTGTCAATAAGGTGACCATTTTCAACTTTAGAACCTACCTATATTAATTTGATAATAATGAGAAAAAATAAAAAACAGAGCAATATATGAATATAATCAATAAATATTCTTAGTCCCGAATTAAAAGCCCACAAATAAACCTCTGTCATGTCAAGAGATCGATCTTCATTATTCTTTACTTTCGGAAACTTTTATAGTCTCAAAGATTAGGATTGCGTCGGCATCGTTTACGTTGTGACAGTGACATAAAAAGCCCCAAACGAACCAATATTGGATTACAAAAATAGGAGCTTGATTCCTCGACTTTCTTTACCAAACTTCTCTGTATAAATATATTCTCTTCTAAATATATAAAAGAAGAAACTAACTGACTGACATATCAACGCACAGCCCAAACCGCTGGGTCTAGAGATTCCAAATTTGGTACGTAGGTTCCTTATGAGGTCGAGGGATGCACTAAGAAAGGGTTTTTTGAAATTCTACCCCTAGGGGGGTGAATGGGGGGAAGGTGAAATTTCACGCGAACGAAGTCGCGGGCAGAAGCTAGTTTCAAACTAAATGAGGTCGGTCCTAAATTTAGCAACAAACAGTGTTACATACTCTCTAGCATAATGTTGCTTAGCTTATGTTAAGCCTGTCGATAAGCTCCCAGCGGGCCACCAACTACTATGGCCCATCTTGAAATTAGTGGAAATCTCTGGACCAACTAAGAAGCCAGGTTGGTCACTGCAGGTACAACTTAGTCAGTTGGGTGTACTCCGATGAGCCGCAGTGCGACTGTGAAGCCACATCACAAACGATGCCTCACCTCTTGTCGTGCTCTCCGTGCAAAAACACCTGCACTTTGGAACACCTTTGCGAGACCAACGCTGACGCTGTTCAATGTCCGAATTCTGTTCTAAGTTCATATAAAAAAATTATGAAAGGGAATCATCGATACGAAGAAGAAAAAGTGTTACATAATTAATTCAGTTTCCTAAACATGCAGTAATTAGACCAGATAGGAACTTGTTAAGTCCCATAGCTTGCAGAACAGCACCTCTTTTATGAATCTCCACCAGAGGGCCTAGAGAAGTGGCTGTCGCCTTCAAAGAGTTTTGTATTTTTTCTACAACGACTTTTGACATGAGCTTTTCAGTAATATCTGTAATGTCTTATGTCAGTCCCATACATTTTTTACTTTTCCATCATCTTTAATGCTTATAGAATGTCACTTTGTTTAGCAACAGGGATTTGGGTTCTAATGATTGTCAAAATACCTACAGCCCATTTTCAGAATAAAACAGTAATCGATATGCAGGTTGAAATTGAAAACATACGACTAACCGAAATAGGAGATTGTACTCATCATTATGAACAACTTTTATTAAGGGACCAAAACTGCAATAGCGAAAAAAAAAAAATCAGCTGTTCCCTACATTTTGACGAGTTATGCGAACATAAATATAGGGAACAGCTGATTTTATTTTCGCGATTTCAGGTTTGGTCCCATAGTAAAAGTTGTTCATAATGATGTGTGCAATCTCCCATTTCGATTTTTCGCATGTTTTCAATTTCACCCTGCGTAAAACTTTTTACTTTAACCCCCAAGGTTTTAATACTAGTCATAACTATACCCTTTAGGCATCATGACACCGTTGTCACACATTTATGGCAAATACCATGACCATTTCAATGTAATTAAACTTCATAACCTTCCCGTTATCGGACCATCAGACATGCGTCGTGTATTTGCATAGGGTAACTATCAGGGCCGGTGGCACGTAAGGCCATGGTAATCAACGGTTGGTATTACCTATGAGGTCTCTTGGGCCTATTTCATATGACATTATGGCGACAAAGGCCTCGGTTTACGGGCAGGTGACTCAGTGTCTGTTAGGTAGCCAGCGATGCTTCATAAAAAATAATGCGTACCTAATTCATGACATGACGTGTTCTGAAGGAGCAATGGTGGCCCAGTGGTAACAGCTGTGACCTTCGAGTTGTAGGTCGTGGATTTGAAACCAAGCGGGTATTTTACTTTGTGTAAATTATTTCATCACCACTGCTCTCAAAACGGCGAAGGAAAACATCGTGAGGAAACCGGCATGTCCTAGAACAAAAAATTCGAAGACATGTTGTGACATCTACCAACTGGCACTGGGTCCGCGTGGTAGATTACAGCCCACTCCCTTTCGAAGACAGGAGGCCTGTGTCCCAGCAGTGGGACCACTGTAGGCTGATTATGGTATGTAATGCTTATACTGTGTTCTGATAGGTTTTTTTGTCTTTGTTTTCAGGTACGATCTTCCTTATCAAGCGGTTTAGTAAAAAGTAAACCATTATTGTGCGAGTGGACTCCTACGTTGTTGATCTTGAAGCGAAATTACGATTCTACGGTAAGTACCTAACATTTTCTTATTAGGGACGATGTAAGCGTCAGACTACGATGTATGTGCACAATTTTCTTGCTTTTTTCACTTTGTGGGACACTAAACGCCCCTCGACGTAATAACACTAAAACTTCTATTGTGCCTCGTTCAGCTTCCTTCAGAGGGTTAATTTATGCATAAGGTATTAGTTTAGCTAATAGAGTTTATTTGTTACTACTAAACCCATAAGACGTCATATAAATTATTATGTTGTAGGTAATTTAATTGCCTTTTTACGACTGCCGCGACTTCTAAATCAACTCATAAATCTAACCTTTATTACTTATTGTAGACTACAAATAAAATCTATGACTAACCAACATTCCATAGAAACTCGACTTCTAAAGAAATGTTCCAAATGAAAGCGTGATCAATACATCCTACATACATAATGCCTTGATAATTACATTGTGTTGGTTCGAGGAAAATGCTCATACTTTTTTCTGACCGTGACTGTATCCTTCGTTTAGCGGCTTGCGTGATCATTGCTTATGCATGTTTGATGCACATCCACTCCAACAGTGCCTTCAAATGTTTTATTATTTTTAGGCCACCTTATAAAAGCCTCACCGTATTTAGTGCAATAGGTCGTGTTTATTGATTTGTTCGAAAATAGTCACATACGGATAGTGACCTAATTTACGTGGTTTTAACTTATGATTAAATGTGTCGCCGGCCTTTTGAGTAATTGGATCTATTTCAAGGTGTGTATTTTTATTTTTGTTTGTGGTAATTTTTTTAATGGGTAATTCATTATAGAACTATTTTTAGAACTGAATTTAGTATTATGATCGAATGAAACTAGGTTTACTCAATGATGTTAGAGAAAATATATTTTATTAGTACTGCAAACATTGAATTATTAGCTTTGAATTTAATGTTTTAAATAAAAAATGTGTTTTCAATAAAACCTAATTTTGTCTTTTGTCCGAATATAACATCCATATCTAATGAAATTCAGGAATACTAACTAACGATTCGTCCATACAGTATAATATCTAGTTACTTTAAATCAATTCGCTTCAATTTAGGTTTTGTGTTCACACTAAAAGCTTTTAAAGCAGCTATCAATAAATACACAATTCACTTTATTATCTCATCTATTTCGACAGAATTAGGAACACAAAACCTAAATTGAATTGTCTCGTTTGAGACATACTAAGCGCGAGCTTTTGTAGGATCCGAAACGTGTGAACCAGATACTAGGCTGAAATAGCCACCTATTTCAGTAAGTATAGTGTTAGGTAGTCCTGTTTCACGGCTTATTTTGGAGACATTTACTGTCGTTTGTGAAACAAGAACAGCGAAATTGGTGTAAGGAATTGTATTTATTTTAGGGATACCTAACTATATTCCATTTACATATAGCATTAGACAAATAACGTCCCAATAACGACAGTTATTGTCTTGTATTGTTGAAATGACTGAATTCTATTGTTTCAATTTATACGAGTATGTAAATGGTAAATACAATACATTGCTTTGTATTTATAGTGAAATCACGGAGCTTATTATTCGCTTATATGGAAATAACGATGGCGTTATAAGGTTATTTTTCTAATGTGAATGGAGTATAGATGTTTTTATTTGTTGGTAAATGGTTTCTTTGGGAGTAGAATAGTGTAAAGTGGAATATAGTTTTTTTTTAAAGAAAATATATTAGGGACTGGAGTAAAAAAGAGGTTTAAACATGTACTTGGGCAAAAAATCTACTTAAGCTATATAAAAGTATAACCTACTAGTAGGTGATTATGTCAATCTTCGTGGTCTGGAGAAATTGAAAGTCTAAACCAATTTCTTCTTGGTAAACAAACATGTTTTTTCTATGTAAAAAACCCTTTGAAAATGAAATGCTGTTCGTTGGCAAGCGCAACACTTCAGAGATGCTGGATCGATTTGGCAAATTTTTGTTTTGAAATGTTCGTAATTGTCCGAATCGGGTTGTTAGGGAAAGAAAAAAGTGAAAAGTAGCCGGGAAAATTCCGGAAAACTGAAAGTGCATTTTCTATGGGAGTTTTGCATGAATTATTGAAATTTGGACAGGACAACCTCTGTCGGATTAGCTAGTAGGTAATATTAATGTGATACTATAGACCGCTATGACTAAATTCTACTCTTATCTAAGTAAAGTATATTGTCTTTAAGGTTGAAAATAGGTCAAACAATGTTACAAGACGTGTAGGTCAGGGCACAGTCAGCTCATAAATACTTAAGTATGATTAAAAATTTCGGTGACGAGGTGTGTAGTCAAAGTGCTAACAATGTGGGTAGCTGACAAGCGCTCAAATAAAAAAACAAAAACAATAGGTACATACGTAAATAACCAGATATGAAAATGCGCTTCGCTCTTTTTAATTTACACACGCTGTTCAAAGTTTTCCATCCGACTAAGGACTATTTTGTCCAAAAAGTACAGCTAAAATAAAACTTTCTACTGTCGAAAGTTTATCGGAATCAGTGGTAGTTATATTTTAGCTGGAAACATCCTGTTACTAAAATAAGAGAGTTTGGGAAGACACGCAGCGGTTAAAATGGCACATGCACTCGGTCCCATCAAAAAACGCGAATATCTGTATATCCTACGTGGCCCTGGCCACGTAGAAGATGGCGGGACGAGCTGGATAGGTTCCGTCAAAACTGGAGGGAGGACGCGCGGGCTCGCGAAAGACAGCGCGGGCTAGAACTGTATATCTGTGTAGTTTAGTTCTCATGTTTTTTTATGTTATTATAATTAGTCTTAAGTTGTGGTATACAATGTTAACACTTACGTTGGAAATAAATTCTATTCTATTCTATGAAGCTTCATCCAGTGTGTCTTTTGTATATAAAGCTTTTCAGATATGTGTGAACAAACATAGAAAACAACCCTACGTCCTTCACCACAATCGGACGAAAAATGCCTCCGTTCTATTTACTTTTTTCTTCCCTTTTCACGTCGTATACTTGGCGTCCATTCACGTAGAAGAGTTTGACCTGACGTTGATATACGCCTGCGTGTTACCAAATCTCTTCTATTGAAATAAAGCAGAGATATCTACCGAAAAAACTTTTTGTAGGTAATCAAGTATGCTATGAACTACTAACACTAAGCTCGTCATGCAATAATAATAGTCTTCCGAAACATGCAAACAACATTGTTCTTGCCATTTAACAAGGTTGAAATTCCTTTAAAATACACCAACTCACCAATCGATTTTAAATTATAACTCAAGCTATTACAGATTATTTTTGCTTGATCGTTTATGGACATAACCGTTTGACAGCTGGGACATAAATTACTGAGGCCACTCCGCCCGCTATTTGTAGTGAGGGCTGTTTGAATATTCCATTGAAAACTTACGGGTAGTTTGCATTTATTCTTCATTAAGTCGAGTTTTTCACTTTTTCTCTGGTATAGTGAAACCGGTAATTGTATAGCTGTTTTGATATTTATTTATTTCTTGTTTACAGTGTGAATAGTTCGAAAGTAAAATAGTATGGGCAAAGATTAGGCCACGCCCTCTCTTTCTATTGGTTTATCGAACTGTGTCAAGTTTAGTATGGTCGTTTGAGGGTTAGATCACAATGCGGACACTAATGGATCAGACAAACTTTGTGATTGAAGGGTTTTTCTTGACCGTTTATTAGGCCTTTTCCCGTCTATGTGTACAATTTCTTATCTGAAAAGTGCTTCGTGTATTAAAATTGTATTATAAATGATTCAAAGTGGTATTTTGATTGTCATGATAACTTTTTAGTTAAATTAAACGCCTTTAAATAGTGTTCCTAATTAAAAAAAGAAACAGGGTGATAGATCGGTTATGCCTATTAGTTCCTACAAAATTAATCAGTAAGGAGGTTTTGTTAAATATTTGCGTGTCGCACGAAATACAATGCGTAGCCTATAAGTTCGGTCTAACATGTAGGGCTACAGCTCGCGTACACCTGACATCGGCCGAACTATAAAGTGACTGCGTATACTGCTTCAACCGATATCATCCGATGAAGTCTGGCAACCAGAGTGGCAATTCCTGTATTTTTAAGAACGTTCGCATTAAAATACAAAGATACCAGAGGCGCAAATCTCGTAATTTTAAGAAAGTTAACAGTCTGACTGATTTGCCAGCCCGTACTGGGCCCGTGTGGTGGATTACGGCCCACTCCCTCTAATTTCCCTACATTTTTGACAACTTTTTGACATTGATTGTCGCTGAAATGAGATTGCGAAAAGATTTTGAACGTTTTCAAATACGGGTATTGGCTTTCTGGTGCACGTACTCACATACTTTTTTTTACATATTATTAAATTTGATTCGATCGGCTGAGTTCGGCCAACAACGTACGAATTACGACTATAGTTCGGCCGATGACGGATAAGATGTAGGCCTCGCGCTAGGGCAAATAATAGTAACCTATTTAAATATAGATATATGAAAGAAGTATTTAAACGATAGGGCGGAATGTTAAAACTAAAAGTTTTCCTAACGATGCGATGACTCATCGAGTAGCTTCAAATGGAAATTTCCTGTTGAACTATTAAATTGTAGGTTGTTCCGTTGTCATGTTTTATTTAAACGTGGTATTTGTTAGACAAAGGTCAGTTTTTAACTAATTATGGTACGGTCGAAAAGTGGGTTAAGTATAGCTTAAATCAAGGTATAAGTTTAGCCTTTGTTCAATTTTAAAGCAATGGGCTTTGAAGATCCGTGGCATACCTACCTGACCGCCTTTTTTTTTTTAAAAAATGGCTGACATCAATGCTAACAGAAAACATAATAAGCCCAAATCCGTTAAGTCTCACGTTTCCGAGAGATGTTTGAGATAATCACTCTGAAAGTTTAAAGTAATCAAACATCTATGCAACAAGATGTAAGAAAGTTCAGAAAATATATGTAGGTATTATGTGATAAATTTTGAACGTTAATATCTCGGAAACGAGACGCTTAACGGGGTTTGGTCATATTATATTTTCCGTTCGTATTAATGTCAGCCATCGATTACCTAATATAGATTTCACGCGTGGCCACCATTTTGAAAAATAAAACAAAATGGCGCGACATTAGGTCTAAACATCTTCAATCACCTTTATAATAAAAAAAGCAAACTTTCACATTTTTAAACCTTCGTAATATACACAAACCTTTGATTTGTATCTATTCGAAGCCTTTGGGGTCATGGATGCGAAAGAAGCAGGAAAATACATTTTTTACAAAAAATATCAAAGCTTTTGTTAACAAATCTGTTTGTCTATCAGTAACGAAAAGTCTACACGACAGCCAATTGGTAAATACACAAAGAGCTGAGCCAAACTCTTGTGGTAACGATGCAGCAATAAACTTTGCAGATTTGTTGGAAGAGAAATTAATTGAAAACCTAATAAGAGGAACAAAGAATGAAGTTTTGAAATGTTCGCTGCGTCTGTTGGATGCTTTGCCATAAAATTATCTGGTGGGTTCTGTCAGGGAAATATCAAAGATGGTGTTGTCATTGACAGGTAAAGATCTACTCTTTTGTTCGATCGATACAATTATTCGTTTTGTCAGGAAGTATAAAGGGAAACTGTTTTACGAATTCCGCTAAGAAACATTACTACATTACCTATGTCGCAATTAGCGGAACGTTATGAGAGTCGAAGCAAATCGTAGCGATCGGAGCAAAGTATCGCTTTCGACTTAGTAGATGCAGTTTAGGTTTACTTCGGACTTCTTAGATTAGTCTTTCTGTAAAATTAACATCCACTTAACAACAATTTTTTTTATTTTTTATTTTAGTAGGGATTTCATTAAAGATTCAAATATTTACATAATTTAAAAAGCTAACAGTCCTAAAATAATAATATGTACGAGTATATAAAAAGGGAGGGGAAATAATCAAAGGGCATCAAAAAACTTATATGTTTGAGCCGTTTGGCGTTGAAACACTAGGGCCATGGGGCCCGATTGCCCACTTAGTATTTCGAGACATCGCCAAGCGGTTGGTCGACTATTCACGAGACCTATTTTTAGGCCAAAGAATCAGCATTGCCATATAGTATACCTACATATAACAGTGACTCGAAATAAATTAATTTTCTTGTAAACTTGGCATGTTATGGTGCAATAAACGTAGTATTTCGCGTTCAAAAAGCTGTGGCATTTAATTAGTTAAAGTTTAATGTTGTTATACCTAATTGGTTTCTTTAGTTATAAGTTGGTGTACCTAACAGTTGCACGTCGTTACTTTAGTGCAGATTGGTAACTTCATTTAAATACTTGTTTTTAAATAATTAAAAACCAAAGTACAGACGCCAACACATCAAGCTACCCGAAACTGTCAAATTTTCCCAATGAACTTTGAACCTTTTGCTTTAGCGATAAAGTCGAAATCTATTAAAGTCAGATTGTAGTAGCTTGATGTGCTGGCGTCTGGACATTATATAGAAACCAAAATACATCGAATCGATTGGCGAATGAGCGGTTGAAAGTATAAAAACTGATAGAATAAACTATGGTTGAATAACACGTCGAAGATGCAGTGGCTCAATATTTTGCACATCAGTACTAACACACAAAACTCGCCCTCACTGCTACGACATAAAGACGCTGGTTACCACTACCGATCTATTCTGTTAAAATTTCACCGTGAAAACTTCGGTATAGTGAGCTTGAATTGAGTTGTCATTCCACCTGATGCTAGGAATTGACACTATTGACAGCTCACTTCACCTAAGTTACTAAGTTTTCATAGTGAGATTTTTACAGAATAGACCGGTTAACGTGTGGTTGACTTTGACTGTTCTATCACAGATTGGTGACACAGCGTCGAAACCATTTTATTTTTTCACTTCCTTTGAAATGAACATTAAATAGAAATGCTCTACACAGCTCTAAATCAACCATTTCCTCGTGCATTTGTAACAGGATTTTTTGTAATTCAGTTACCGTCAGTACTCGAGTGTACAAAAAGCATTCTTCTGTGAAATTAAATTAAAAACTTGGCAAGTTCCTTGGGAGGGACTGGGAGTCTGTGACATAAGGACGAGGAAGGAAACATTATTAAAGCTCATACTTGAGCTCCGAGGTTCATAAAAGATATTAAAATGCATTCTTGGGAACAAATTTTGTAAAGACACGTGTTACATTCTCTGCATTGGCTTTGGTAATATGACAGGTACCTTCATATTTGTATTTCAGAGGAGAGACTGAGACAGATTTTCAGACAGGATTTTCTCATACAGGTTTTGGCCCTTTAGGTACAGACTAGCACATCAGCTACCCGAAACTGTCAAATTTTATCAATCAACTTTGAACCTTACGCTTTAGCGATAAAGTTGAAAATCTATTAAAGAAATTTGACAGATTGTAGTAGCTTGATGTGCTGGCATCTGTACGTTAAGCCGTTGGTCCCGGCCATCCTGACTGTCATTTATAATTCTTTGGCAGTCGTTACGGGTAGAAGGTGGAAAGTTTGATAACCAGGTTACCAAGGCGTATTGTGTTACCCAGTAAGGGTTGTAGAGGTCAGATAGGCAGCCGCTCCATGTAAAATACTGGTTTGCTGCATCGGGTTAGACTTGAAGCTGACCCTTAACACAGTTAGGCAAAGGCTAGGCAGATTGAATTCAACGTTCGCTTACGAATACTTTGAAACAAATGCTAGTGATATGAATTCACCTTTATAGAAGTCAAGTAATGAACAGAAAACCTGCAATAACTTTTTTCTTTCCTTCTTTCCTAGTAGCGATATTGTATTCTTTCATCTCAGCGCTCCTATATTGCCAAGTTTCAAGCAAAGAGTCGCGTGCTCATTATACATTCTGAAACCAATTTCCACAAGTATGTATTTAAGAACATAGGTATTTGGTATACCTGTGTGAAACTTCCCCTCATCTCGCGATCCTTACACAAACATTTTGTGTAATGAGCTGGTCCTAATTGAGAAATTCAAAGCTACTTACTTGTCATTCTTCATCTCAGCGAAAGATTTGAAGGAGAAGCTTTATATGGCTTTGTTAAGGAGCACATTCGCATAGAGTATAAATTAGAATGATTGCCGGAGTTGTATAAAACTCACGGCATCATTCTAATCTATACTTTATTACAGTGAGGTAAGAGTTACATCGCATAATTTCACTAATTTTAACCTACGTAAAATTTTTATATCGTGAATGTGCTCTGTTCCAAAATTGCCCCCTAGGCTGATAGAAATTTAGTTTTTCTTAATTATGTTAAAGCTTCTTCGTCCGTTTCGTTTCGTTTCGTCCCCCCCATTCACCCTCTTAGGGGTGGAATTTCGAAAAACCTTTTCTTAGTGGATACACATTCTTCACAAAGAACACACCAACCAAATTTCATGTCTCTAGGACCAGCGGTTTAGGCTGTGCGTTGATATATCAGTCAGTCAGGACTTTGAATTTTCTACAATAGTACAATAGTGTTAAGATCGGCTTTCCCTAACCGGAATGGGAATGTGCGATATGTGACTGCTCCTAAATTACCCTAGGCTGATATTTTCGTTTTTCCTAATTTTGTTAATATTAGTGTTATGGTTGGTTTTTCCTTGTCTTGTATTTTTGTACTGTACTGTACCAATATGACAATCAAAATATAGTGTTTGTGTGTCATCTTTTAGTAACAAAGCAAAAACTCTTTCAGAATATTTCACACGACTGATTAGCAGATATTTTTAAGCAGGTTAAGTTGTAGAACTTCTTAATTCAGACGCAAATTTTAGTATAAATATTTCAACTTATGAAGACCCAAGCTCTTCGTTCTAAAAATAATTCTCATCAACGACGAGAGCGTGCTTGTTCACAAAGTCTCGCAATTTACACCTGTCTCACTCTTACATAATATTAGAACCTTCATGTTTTTCATCTTGAATCTCATTTACTACTGAAAGGATTTTTCTCTCCTCACACGACCTCTTTTATATGCATAAACGCTCAAGAACGGCACTTAAGTCCAACTTACGCGAGAAACTTGGAATTTTATAAGTAGTAGTTACTCCTTGACATAATTGTTTGAATATATTTTTCTGAAGAGTTGTAAGTATCCGTGTTTTCAGTTAAATTAATCTACTCTCAGAGTCTAGTATTTAAAAAGTTTATTATTATATTAAAAGTAGCAGATTTTTTTTTCAGTGAACTCTCATCTAACTAAAATATCTGAATAATGAACCGATTAAATATATTTTCCCTTTAACAGCAATCTCATTCTCTACGATATTTTAAGAGTTGTCTGCGACAAGCGTTGCAAATTAGATTTTTGTCACAGAGTGTTTCGATGGTCCCTATTAACAATGTCGGCTCTGCAAAAAGTCTGTTCAGTAGAGCAGTTCAAAATTTGTTTTGGCAATTCTATATTTTGTCTATGTCAGTACATAGTAAATAATACTTAGAACATCATCATCATCATCATCAGCCTATAATGTTCCCACTGCTGGGACACAGGCCTCCTCTCTGTGAGAGGGAGTGGGCCGTAATCTACCACGCGGGCCCAGTGCGGGTTGGTAGATGTCACATGTCTTTGAATTTTTGGTTCTAGGACATGCCGGTTTCCTCACGATGTTTTCCTTCACCGTTTTGAGAGCAGTGGTGATGAAATAATTTACACAAAGTAAAGCGCCTGTCTGGGTTCGAACCTACGACCTACAACTCGTAAGTCGCGGTCGATACCACTGGGCCACCACTGCTCTATACTTAGAACAATCAGTGAAAATTTGAACATCCACACAGTCTTATAATTTTTTAATTTTAATATTGAATTTTTTTTTTCAAACTTTGAATTGCTCTACTGAACAGTAGTCTTTTTGCGGAACCGACATTGTTAATAGGGACCATCGGTTTATACTCTTGCACATAATGATTAGTTTAGCAGTCCCCAGCCATAATTAAAATTAACTGAACACAAATCCAAACATTACTACGAACTCAGGGGTTAACCAAATATCAAGCAGATTTGCGCCTTAGCACAAAGTTCGACCCGACAATTTTCACAGTCGTTCAACTTTAAGGGAATTCGGGGTACTTCGGGAGACTTCGGGCTATTTCAGCTGATTACAATGGAGGCCGCCCTGATTGAGCAATAAGTATTCCAATTGTCGCGTCGGCCTGGCTAACAACTCAATTTGCCCGATGGGATCAAACAGGGTATATTGAAAAGGCCTATATTACCCTTTAGTTAAGGAAGATCCAAGTTTTTGGGTCGAATTCGGGAAATGAACGATGATGGAAGATAGAAAGGACCCATGTTTGTTCCCTTTTGAGTGTGTTTACATGTTTTATGAAGCGGTGAGAGGTCGGTAGCTTATGTTTATTGTATAAGTTGCAAATATGAACATTGACATGACATGGGAGAGATCAAGATTCAGTGATGCGTTATGATTGTAAATACTGGACATAATGTTTTCTTTATACAGGGTTAGTCTTCAAAGACCAGCCAAATTTCAGGGTGTGGTACAGACCATCAAACTGAACAGCTTTCTCCTTGGGACCAACATCGTAATCGCTAATAAAAATTCAGCCGTCCCATACGGTTAGGTCGAGTAGGTATTGAAATTTTCTGTGGGACAGTTGATAAATTTTTCGCGATTACGATATTGGTCACATGGAGAAAGTTGTTCAGTATGATGGTCTGTACCACACCCTTAAATTTGACTGGTTTTTTAAAATAAAACTTGTATAAACTAGGTATCTACCTATGCCTTAGTATACAAAAGTAATCTTCATTCGCGATTTATTTGCCAAAAATGTAAACAAATATGAGTTTATGGAAATATAACTTTAAATCCTACACAATAAAGTTCAGTTTACACTATAACTTCAAACATTTTTATAACTTTTTCAATAGTGCTAGTCACTCTGAAATCAACTTAATTACCATTAAAATAAAGTTGATATTTTTTTAACTTGAAATAATATTAATCGGTCAAGCTCCGCTAATGAGACACAATTGATTTTCTATTGTTTCGTCGCCGATCGGCGACGCGCGCTGCTTGACCGGTTAATTTGAAACATAAGTTTGAATAAACTATAGAAGTTTCTCTATATATGTACACATAAACACACGCTTTCTTCCCATGGGGGGTTGGCAGAACTACAGAACGCCACCTGCTACGACCCTGACATACTCCTTTTGCCTCGTTTACGTTCATACATCTTGTCATACACGCATGCCGGTTGCAAGTACTACTGACCTTTCCGAAAAACATAACCAATAAATAAGTTTTTCTATGTGAACCACATTTTATTATTTCCTACTATGGCCATATTCGAAAAACTAGGGCAATTTAATAATAAAGTAAATTAGAGCAAGCAAGGGTCATAAGTTCTTCCATAGTTCTTGGTAACCAGTCTACTTTAGCAACCCAAACCCATAGTCCAATTTTTTATTTTTCCATATCCTGCAATAGTCCTACACCAACCGGGAGTTATCCTTGGGTACACTTGCATAGTGCATACAGGGATAATCGTCGGTTGGTGCCGCAGTTCATTAAAATTTCCCAAGGGGACTCTGCGGGTTGGCTTCGGCCCCTCGTACGCCTTTCAAAGGACCGGGAATCATGAAATATGAAAATTGTATACCAATATTGCTTATTTCATTCATTCCACAGCAAACTACTTAGTTGATTACTGCATACAAAGTGAGCACAAACATGGATGCAAAAATACTAAAACGCAGAAGAATCTACATACTTAAAAGCACTGTCTATGCATGTTTCTGCATTAAATTACTTCAGTAAATAAGTAAAAGAAATGAAAGTTCCTTATTCGTGTTTGCTCATGTAGACTCACATTTTCTAGAGTTTGTAAAAGGCAAAGTGAAACGGGTTTCTTTTACGAAAATATTTTCTATTTGTTAACAACTCACCTTTTCACCTTACTTCGGCGAAGCCCAAAAGGAGGGTACAGTCAACAAAAGAGATAAGTATGCAGGATCGTCGGATATAGTTGAAGCTTAGAAAGAAACCGATGGATGGTGTCGACTGAAATTTAATTTGATGAATGAGCTGTTTGTTTTCTATTAATAAAATTAAATTTTATTCGAGAACATTCATCGGTTTCTTACTAAACTTCAACTATATCCGACGATCCTGCATACTTATTTCTTTTGTTGACTGTACCTAATGTTTTTTTTCTTCACGGATGGTAGAGAAAATCTAAAAGACGTCACGTGCCACAGTCAAATCCTTATTATACTCCATTCGCTCCTTTTCCATACAATACGAGCGCCTACGCACCCGCCATTTTGAAGAACACAAAAGGTCCGTCAGTGTATATTCTAGTAGCGTGACCCCTTCCGCATTTCTACTTACCTACAAGGTTTATTTATTTATGAAGACGTGTAAACCTGCCTTAAGGGGCCGGCGTAGCATGCGTAGATCATACAAACGTAATACCAAAATAATTTGTAAATCAAACATAATTCTTAAGTGTTTTTATTCCGATTGGATTACAGAATATCTAGGTTCCGAAATATATATTTTGAAAGGACACTGATATAAAGACGAGATATGAAGAATTTCAAATTCTATAGAAAACTTATTTTTCTCATAACTCGTCTTTAAAACAGTGTCTATTCAAAATATATATTTGGGAACCTAGATATTCCGTAATCCAATCGCAATAAATACACACTACATTAAGAAGATGTTTGATTTACAAATTATTTTGATATTACGTTTGTATGAACTACGCATGCTCCGCCGGCCCCTAAGTAATAACACGTGTCGCCATCGCCAATAAAACGTGCGGCGGCCAGAAAACTTTATTATAGACAGAAGGTTCTTTGAATTATTGGAAAGGTCAACGAAGGGAATTAATTAAACAAATTATACTTTTCTAACAACTTTCGACAAGTATGGCGTGTGTACGGCTTTAGTCACGTTTATCGTTGTTGTTGTCGACGTCGTTCATTTTGCGTTGGTTGGGGTTGAAGGAACACTTTCGGAATCTATTAGCGGGGCAATTGCGTAACACATCAATCGGAATCGACATTAATTTCATTCATTCATTTTCATTTTGACAGTTCAACAACATTCATTGCGTTATTTAAGCACGTGTTGAACTGACAAATTTTTCGAACTTATGAAGCAATGGATTAATAATTGCTTTAAAATGATTCCCGAATGATAGTATGTGGCGCAATTTAGGGCGCAGAGATCAAAACATATTATTATAAGTACGTCCTTATAGAATTTAGAGCTAAACTATGGAGCCTTAAGGGCTCACAAGAGAGCAGTGGTGGCCCAGTGGTATCGGCCGCGACTTACGAGTTGTAGGTCGTAGGTTCGAACCCAGACAGGCGCTCTAGGTACTTTGTGTAAATTATTTCATCACCACTGCTCTCAAAACGGTGAAGGAAAACATCGTGAGGAAACCGGCATGTCCTAGAACCAAAATTCAAAGACATGTGACATCTACCAACCCGCACTGGGCCCGCGTGGTAGATTACGGCCCACTCCCTCTCACAGAGAGGAGGCCTGTGTCCCAGCAGTGGGAACATTATAGGCTGATGATGATGATGATGATGAAGGGCTCACAAGAGTTGGTAAGTACTGTGAGAGTGGTACTTCAATGAATAAAAGACTATTTACTTTTATTTCGTGGATCTCCAACAGAGGCTTCACAATAACTTACATGTACGTTAACGTAAACAGGGACAAATACTAATGTGCACTTCTAATTATAGGAGACCATATAATTCACTTATTATAATATAGGTTAGTACATACAACAAGTTTGACAAGGACGAATATAAAGCGTAATTATTGAAATTATCAAATCAATATAAATATTGTTTTAATAAGCTGTGAGATAGAATTTAATAAAACTGTGGACCAAAATACCCTGCCCTGACACAGGTAAAACTGGTAGAAGGCGTCGCGGCAGACCCCGTAGAAGATGGCGGGAAGAGCTGGACAAAACAAACGACCAGTGGTCCACTTTAGCCCTGGATCGAAAGAACTGGAAGTCTTGGGGAGAGGCCTTTGCCCAGCAGTGGGAACAGTATTTATCTGATGACATCCCTGTCAGCTCACTAAGTTGGTTCCCTATTTGCTTTTACCTTCTCGTAATATCGTTTATCTTATAATCTTATGCCATTACCTTATAATTAGGTAGGTACTCGAAAAGGTTGCAGGGTAAAACCAAGCACATTAAGATCTCTAAAGTGCAGACGCCAGCACAACAAGCTAGCCGAAACTGTCAAATTTTCCCAATCAACTTTGAACTTTATGTTTTAGGGATAAAGTTGAAAATCTATTAAAGTTTGACAGATTGTTGTAGCTTGATTTGCCGATATGTACACCGTACAGTTTTGAAACCAAAAGTTTCGTAGTATTTTCAAGAGAAATTTATTTATTTATTATTGCGATAGTGTACATTTGTCTAAACTCTGATCTTAATCTGTCAAGCTCCGCTAATGAGACACAATTAATTTTCTATTGTTTCCTCGCCAATCTTATTACTAACTCCTTATTATAATTAAAGGAGACGGCGAGTTCTGGGCCCAGCAGTTAACTAGTTGAAATGGGTATTAAAAAAACCGTTATATTTTTCTAAAGGTAATCACCAAATACAGTACCATGTTTCTATCTAGGAAGCGAGAAAAGTTAAATTAAGTTATAAAACTAAATAATCGATTAAGTACATGCCTGAATTCTAAGTAATCGATAGTGAATAAATCGGTAAAATCTCAGAATATGTATGAAAATCGAGTGACAAATGCTTATCAATCTTTTCGTGGAATCGATTCATAGCGAATCGAGTGAATCCTGTAATTTTTCTTCTGTTAGCAACATTGGTCACTCAGTATCTGTGCTGTCACCGACTGACAGATGACAGGTAGAAAAAAACCATGCCGGCACCTATAAAAAAGTACTCTGTGACCGGCACTCGTTCGTTTTCTTTCGTTGTGAGTGCGCACGTATTTTCCATGTTTTATTGAATATCCCACGACCTTGGCTTTGTATATTATAAAGGACTATTCGACGGATCTTGCTACTTTGAATTACCTGGCTCTCTATTTTGGACAACTGATTACGCCTATCGTTCGGATATTGACGACATGGATCGCTGTGTGAATTGTACCATTGCGACTGGTCGCAGTAACTCTATTGGCAGAAGAGTCTTGGACGATGAGGCGATTTTATAACTTATTCATCAGTGGCGTGAATATCAGCCTGTAAGTACCTATTTAAAACGAGCTTTTAGCCTATCAAGCGAACAAAACCAGACTTATGTACCTACTGTTTACGGCCTCCAGCGTCATGTCTGTCGGCTGTCTTTTTGTTGGATAGCATATATTAAAACAATACTTACTTAATACCTAATTAGTTGATTAATTAGCCATATGAATCTATGGAACACTCATAAAAAAGGTGTAAGTAACCGTCAAGTCCCGATGGGACCGATTCGGTTCCAAGCTTTGCTGCTTTGAGGTATTGACTGTTATTGGGGCCATTTCGGTCTCGGCTGGGACGTAGCGATTTAGTTAAACATGCATTAGGATTAGGTACATGTAATGAAGCTTGATTATGGTTGAACAAGATTCAAATAGTTAATTTTTTTCAGGTTACCAGTGAAAACTATGTATGCCAAGCATGTTGGAACTTGGCCCAAGATGATTGTGGTTCTTGGGAGACGTCCGATTGAAGCCTTTTTAGATGATATTCTCATAATTATTGAAGACGAATAATAAATATTTTATACATATATTGGTGTTTTATTTTACTTTCTATTCTCCCTTTTTTAAAACGTACCTACTGCTTCTAAGTGCAGGATATTGGTATCCTGCACTTAGAAGCAGTAGGTACGTTTCTCTCGAAGACATGTCTTTTCTCGAAGACATGTCTCTACATCCAAATGTAGAGACATGTATTCGACTGTAGCGACTGTCCAGGGCGTGCCAAACGTGTCAGGATCTTCAACACGTCACACATGGAGGCTCTCTACTTGCACTCCATGCATAAAACCATTATACAGCCAAAACCATTCAAAAATATTTCGCAAATTACATAAAAAAACTACAATGTTATAATGTAACCTCACTTTTACTATATTTCATATATAACCTCACTTTTACAATATTTCATATAACTTGATTCCTGGATAGCCAAATTTCACCAAATTTTCAGTGAGGCCTTGTTATTATATCCACTTACAAACAAGGCTAGTTTGATTGAGTTAACACCTGGGCCCAGGAAACTATGTAGTCTTTCCCTTCTCCTTTTGTAAGTTTAACATAATACAAACAAAAATAAAAAATAAATTATCTTGCTATAACAGTGAATGCATTTTCGTTCGCAAAAACTGTGAAAAAAAAAACGTCTTTTTTCCCTCGAATAAAAATGCAACATCGACGCTTACTCGGAAGCTGCGCAGCAAAAGTGTCAACACAGTTGCTATGCGGCCAAAGTCGCAGGCTTTTGCTAGTGTCGTTATAAAGTGAAGAATGGTTCGTGAAGTGCTCGGCTCACGCTTGACTAAATGTTGAAGCGGTTTCATGAATAATAAATTGGCCAATGGCAAAAATGGAACGAAAAGTAAGCCGAGTTTCGCTGTAAAGTAAAATGTTTCTGAAAAGATTTAATTAAGTATTCCTTATAACTCTCGAATTTCAATGAAAAGTATTAAGTAATTAGTATTCCCAGTCGTGTTGTTTATTTACCTTCTTCTTGACAAATATTGACCTTAGGTGTTGTTAAATTACGACTTTTTTACGTAAATTACTTCACGAAAAGCTGTGAAATAAATACAAAATCTAAAATATTTTAAATTATACGTAGTAGATAATAATTATGAAAATTACCTATCTTCTTTATTAGATTCAGAGGTTTAGTAATCAAAACAGAATTATATTGGAATGTGAAGCTTTCGTTCATGGAAAAAGAAAAAAATGTGTTAATAATGAGGTGTTTCCGCTCTTAGCGACCGCTTTGTGTTCCTTTCAGGAAACTTGTTTTCATTAACCAAACAAAATATTTGAACTAGTTACAATCAAATGACAAAAATGTTATTCAATTTTGGACTTTGTCACATTAAACATGTTATTTTTGACGTCGGCATTTGCATCGTATTTATGACTGGCCGATTTTTCAATCGACAGATAATTTTTATTCGTGGAATAAAATTGTCGTTTGACAGTTATTGTATGGAACATAGAAATATAAAAAACAGTATATGGTATGGAAGAATTGTCCAAAATTCAAAATTATTCCTCTGATAAAATTATCTGGCGTTGGAAAAATCAGCCATTAGTTGGTTCTAAGTACTTACTTATGGGTAAGGTTTTCGTGAGTCGACCTACAATAAATAGAATAGTCCTTTAAACTGAATTTCGGCAATGGAGGCCTATCTCAGCGGAGACTAGCCAAGTACGCTGGAGATTTTATAGTGCACAAGTGTGTGCACAGATACCTAGGTGCACTCTCTCTTCCTCCATTTATATAATTAAATTGAGTCAAACCCTGAGAAATTAATTGAAGGTACGAGTACTTAAATTAATTTCTCATCTATCGGAACTTAAATCCATTTCTCAGGTCAACCTGCAAACTGTATCCATCTTAATCTTTTAATGAGAACACTATTACTCATTTATTTATTACAGGGTCAACCGGTAAGCCACCACAAAAAGGGGAAGAAATATCGCAGTTAGTTTTTTTTTTGATCTTTGAATCTTCTTACATTTTTATAAACAAACTTACATTCATTTGTCACGTCAAAGAAAGTTAGGGTTGTTACATTGGGAATTTGAAATTGCGCCTACGTTCTTGGTAGTTTAGTTGGATTTGGTAAGTTTCTACGAATTTTACGGTATGAATAAATTGGTTGCTACCCAGAAAAATGAGTGAAAGTGATTAACTCTAATATAATATGCAGAGATAATAAATACCACAAAGATTAAATCAAGTTATTTAAACCATTTTCAGTTCAAAATAATTTATGCGAGACCGAATCCTACACTCCCAAGTCCTATAAGTTTCTCATGCCCCTTTGTCAACCCCACGATGGAGGAAGTCCAAATAAAATAGAAGGGATGTCAGGGAGCCATGAGGTATTCCCCAAGAGCTAACCTCCTTACTAATAAATTTTGTATAGCGTCTGTATAGTTACACAACGCTTTATCTTCTTCATTCGAAAGTCAAATCACTGACGACTGAAAGAGAGAAATCGGTGTGTAACTATTCATCTGATTTAATACGTTTATTAGTAAGAAGGTTAGGATGTGGCTGGCTTGACAGCGAGCGTAACAACTGCTTTATAAAAAAAACTTCTCTCGTTTCTACCAACCCTAAATTATGTTGAGATACTTACCTTTTCGGCATTCAAATTATTAAGATTTATTTTGTGAAACATAATGATGAGGGTTCTCAAAAATGACGCGGTATATATTTTTATTTTATTATTTATGTGCACACCGAAAAAACAAAAAAAATACATAGGGATATGATATAATTATAATTTGAGTACAAAGGTACTTTTTGTTTGCTGTTCGTACTCCATCTTTTCCCTACGCAATTTATTTCGTTTATTGTCGTTGGATCCCACTTTTGAATCCCATTTTTTAGGTATTAACGATGGATCCCGTTTGCTATTACCGTTGAATCCCATATTATAACAACATGTGTACATTTCAGAAGAAAAGTGATTTACCTTTATCAAACAATAAAAATAGATTATTTTTAGTGGGGTACCCGGAACCGAACTAGTTAGGTTAGGTTAATTATTTAAAAAAAAAACAATGTTAGGTTAGGTTAGGTGAAAACTGCAACCTTTACGCACGAGCCGAGCGAGCGAAGCGAGCGGTGCCGCGGCAGCGGCCGGCGAGTGCCAGAAACGACTAGATTATATAGAAAATGAGTTGTTTGTGAAATAAATAGTATACGAAACGTGGTTGTAAACTAATTGGTCAATGGAGTTTTGGTGAAACATTAGTGAACCCCTCATTTTATTATAAACAATTTTGTTGTTGAAAGTACCCGCATTCAGATTTTTTTAAGCATTCGGGATCCAACGGAAATACTTTTCGGGATTCAACGACAATAAAACGTAATTATCTTGCATTTTTTAAATTCGGGATCCAACGGAAATACATAATAATGTTTTGCGGGATCCAACGCCAAAAATATTAAAATGGGATTCAAAAACGGGATCCAACGGAAATAAATCATTTATTTGACCGTTTCAATGTCGAAAACAAAAATGATTTGGACGATAAGAGTCTATCCTATTTTAAAAAGGTGCTTTTTTACTTTTTCATTATTGTAATAGTGCCAATAAGTAATTCAATAAATAACTATGTTGTGACCACATAATTAATACTTGATCTTATTTTTTGGTATTTTATTAAAGAGTGAGTATATCCGTCCACAATATAAGTAACTAATAGGAGTACAGTATTAGAAAGTGTGGTGTTCACTATGATCTCTTATTAGGGGTTTAGGGTTTAGAATAAAATCACCGGATTATCAGTAAGTACACAACAACCCAAAGGGAACGTCCAGTCGCCACGGGGATAAACTGTGACTGACTGACATTGTTGCCAGTGAGTTGTGTGCTTCATTTAATAGTACATCACAGAGAGGTTAGTAAAAATAGGCATAACGGACACTCCCCTGTGCAGAGCCTGCATGGAGGCTGAGGAAACCGTTGCGCATGTGCTCTTTAAGTACACAGGCGTCACCCAGATTAGGTCAGGAACCCTCGGGACACCCAGATCTTACACAGATGTTCTCAACAGGCCAGGAGACATAATCAACTTCTGGATATGTGGGCTGGTTGGAATAACAACCGACGGCCGCCTTGGCCCACGCACAATGGTCCACTTGAAGGTCTAAGTGCGGAAACCAAACCCATAACATAGAACATAGAAGTAAGTGCCTTTTCACACGTCCCGGCAACCGGGTAGCCAGTGTCGACTATCCGGTAACACTTGCCAGGCAAACTACGCAGGTACGTGTGAAAGCTAACGTACAATGGCTATACACTTCGCCGCCGGGTACCCGTCACCGGCTACCCGGTTGCCGGGACGTGTGAAAAGGCACTAACTGATCTCATTGTTATGTTAACCCTAGTCTGTGATGTAACTATCTCTCTCTCTCTCTCTGTAGTCGGTCCCTCATGTCTGAGGATCGTGGTCAGCTTAGGTCAGTGTAACTATACTTTTTTGGAAATTAGTGTTAGAATATTATTCTTCCGTCGTCCACCTAGATCAGGGTTTCTTAAACTTTTAGCAGTCACGGACCCCTTTCCAGAGTTTAAAACCTCCACAGACCCCTGTCAAACAATATTTTAGGAAAAGAAAACAAACCTTGTTTATGTAATAATTATGTATTGTATTAAAAATCACACTTTTTTGTTATTTTAATTACACATAGTAGGTACTATTAATGTTAATGAGAAGGATGCTGCTGCTTGGCCTCAATAAGAAGGTTAAACTGTGGAACAGTCTTCGACAAGGCAAGCCTCATGTCATCTGCGACATTCAAACGATTGCGATTCTTTGTTTTAATCGAAACTAGAAAGGAGAATCCTGCTTCACAGAGGTACGTAGTAGCAAATGGTATCAGAAAGGACATAGCTCGCTTGACGAAAAGAGGGTAAGCTTGGCTCAAAGAACACCAAAACTCACCAAGATCTTTTGCATGAAACTGTACTTATTAATTACTAGCTGCTGCCCACGACTTCGTACGTGGATCCGGTTGGTTATGCCAGCGAAATCGGGGTCGTCAAAATCGAAGATCTGAAACGTCTGATGTCGAATTCTAAGAGCCCGGGCTCTTAGAATTCGACATCAGACGTTTCAGATCTTCGATTTTGCAAACCACAACGGGATGCGCGAGACGATTCGAGACGTTCCAGATCTTTCATTTTTGTAAGTCAACAGGAAATGCCCATTAGACTAAACAACTTTTGCTAAGACGTCATTCCTATTATGTTATAGTGTCGCTGGGCTTTGGAGTTCCAGAACAGGTGTTCCAGATCTTCAAATTTATTCTCACAGCAGAAAATGCTCTTCACGTGGAATAATTTTTGCTATGGCGCCATTTTTATATCTCTTATATTGCGGTTCTGCATCAGGTGTCCCATTTTCCAAAATAAATTATAGCTTTTATGTTGCCCAGACTTAATACCTACACAATAAAA
Organism: Amphipoea oculea; assembly: GCA_945859645.1. NCBI lineage: Eukaryota > Metazoa > Arthropoda > Insecta > Lepidoptera > Noctuidae > Amphipoea > Amphipoea oculea. The sequence goes on along the minus strand of OX243869.1, from coordinate 8,615,043 downwards.
AAACTTTTCTTTCCGTAATTCCGCAGCGGATCCCAAGGGTACACTGAATTAATTGCAAATAACTTGAAAAAAAATTCTTTATAAACTATATTTTCTTGATAATTGGATACGAAATATATTTGGAGAAACTTGGGGTCATTTACTGGCAATAATGAACCAATGAGGTGGTAAACTTGGCCTTGCACTTTGAATGTTGGCATAAATGGGCCTTCTGAAATTTGTTTCGCACCAAAAGGTGTCATTTGAAAGGCATTAGGTATTGTACGAAAGGAGATTGTCCAAGAAATGTTTTGACTGTGGATGGTCACCGATTAGGAGTGATCTTAATATTTTTGGAGGATTTTGTGATATTTCAATATGTACTTTCCCACCTGAGCAACACATACCGTTTGTTTCCAGCTTCACAAAAAGTACAATTTTTAACCATACCTCAGATGGCGGAATATGTGGCGTAGTCAATCATAAGAGTATACGTAAATGCACTTCGTTCCTTATCAACCCAAGGAAGGTCGCCATGCCCTACGGCTATATCTTGAGACACATCCGATTCTTCAGATGATATCGACATTCTGTTCAGAGAATGTCGAAGTCGATCAGAATTCAAACGTTCTTTGCGCTCTTCTTCTGTCTCTTCATGCCGTACTCCAGCAATTCTTTCCCTCTCAGTTTCTAACTGATTATGAATGTTTTGTTGTGTGCGTGTTCGGGACAATGTATGATAATCTCGATCAGCAGTTAGTCGCGCATCACGTTCATCACTCGTTTCAAAAGACCTGTTAGTAGATGCGCGAATACGCTGAGAACAACAACAACTGAGAACAACTCAAGCGTGATTCTGTATCGGCAAAAGTTTCCGATTTGCGAGACAATGCATGTCGCTTACGATCAGCGGACAGTCGCGCATCACGTTCCGCACTTGTCTCTAGAGACCTAGAAGTCGATGTGTAGATACGCTTGGAACTCAAGCGCAAGTCTCTATCCGTGAACGTCTCCGACTCGCGAGACAATGCATGACGTTCACGATCAGCGGTCAGTCGCGCATCATATTCTTCACTGGTCTCTAGAGACCCGGATGTAGATGCGTAAATACGCTGAGAACGCAGGCGTGCGTCGCGATCCGAAGAGGTTTCCACGGAGCGAGTTGCAGCCTGATGTTGAACAGTATCAAGGCTCTCCTGACGCTCTTCGGTAGATTCTTGGGATCTTATGATCCTCAATCTTTTAGCTCCTTTGGAACATTGGGAAAGATTTGACCTCTTTCTAGGCATGGTTATAGTTTTATTGTGAAGATACCTGATCAATTAAAATCTAAGTGACTGCTCTCCTGCGTTACCGGGTAGGCTACCGTGTCACGAAGATAAATGGAAAAGGAAATTAAACACTCAAATAACATAAGCCCGAAGGCATATTTATTCGATAAATTAAAAAAAAAATGGGAGTTTTGGCCAGTAGAGTCAAATTTTCAATGATATACCATCGTCATCGAAAATCAGTCCTAAACTGTTACCGCCTTCACCGCGTGGAGGTACTCCCAGCTTATGTTATTTTATAATTATACAGTGAAATTAGTGATAGCTTTGATTTCCACATCACATGTTTCTGATCTTCGATTTTTATAAGTCAACAGAAAATGCCCATCAGACGGAACCACTTTTGCTAAGACGTCATTCCTATATGTGTTATGGTGTAGCTGGGCTCTTGGAGTTCCACATCAGGTGTTCTAGATCTTCAAATTTATTCTCTCAGCAGAAAATGCTCATCACGTGGAACAATTTTTGCTATGGTACCATTTTTGTATCTCGTATAGTTTAGCTGGTCTGTTGTGGTTCTGCACCAGGTGTTCAAGTTTCCAAGATAAATTATAGTCTATATGTTGCCCAGACAAAATACCTATACAACAAAAAAAAATCATTCAAATCCGTCCAGTAGTTCCGAAGATTAGCGTGTACAAACAAACAGACACACAGACAATTTTTTTTTTTTAGATTCGTGGCCTATTACTGTTTCTAAACCCCCCTCAATAATTTTTTTTTAAATATATTGAATGTACAGACACAGTTTTTTTACTGTTTTATTATATGTATAGATAGCTGCTGCCCACGACTTCGTACGTGGATCCGGTTGGTTATGCCAGCGAAATCGGGGTCGTCAAAATCGAAGATCTGAAACGTCTGATGTCGAATTCTAAGAGCCCGGGCTCTTAGAATTCGACATCAGACGTTTCAGATCTTCGATTTTGCAAACCACAACGGGATGCGCGAGACGATTCGAGACGTTCCAGATCTTTCATTTTTGTAAGTCAACAGGAAATGCCCATTAGACTAAACAACTTTTGCTAAGACGTCATTCCTATTATGTTATAGTGTCGCTGGGCTTTGGAGTTCCAGAACAGGTGTTCCAGATCTTCAAATTTATTCTCACAGCAGAAAATGCTCTTCACGTGGAATAATTTTTGCTATGGCGCCATTTTTATATCTCTTATATTGCGGTTCTGCATCAGGTGTCCCATTTTCCAAAATAAATTATAGCTTTTATGTTGCCCAGACTTAATACCTACACAATAAAAAAACTTTTCTTTCCGTAATTCCGCAGCGGATCCCAAGGGTACACTGAATTAATTGCAAATAACTTGAAAAAAAATTCTTTATAAACTATATTTTCTTGATAATTGGATACGAAATATATTTGGAGAAACTTGGGGTCATTTACTGGCAATAATGAATCAATGAGGTGGTAAACTTGGCCTTGCACTTTGAATGTTGGCATAAATGGGCCTTCTGAAATTTGTTTCGCACCAAAAGATGTCATTTGAAAGGCATTAGGTATTGTACGAAAGGAGATTGTCCAAGAAATGTTTTGACTGTGGATGGTCACCGATTAGGAGTGATCTTAATATTTTTGGAGGATTTTGTGATATTTCAATATGTACTTTCCCACCTGAGCAACACATACCGTTTGTTTCCAGCTTCACAAAAAGTACAATTTTTAACCATACCTCAGATGGCGGAATATGTGGCGTAGTCAATCATAAGAGTATACGTAAATGCACTTCGTTCCTTATCAACCCAAGGAAGGTCGCCATGCCCTACGGCTATATCTTGAGACACATCCGATTCTTCAGATGATATCGACATTCTGTTCAGAGAATGTCGAAGTCGATCAGAATTCAAACGTTCTTTGCGCTCTTCTTCTGTCTCTTCATGCCGTACTCCAGCAATTCTTTCCCTCTCAGTTTCTAACTGATTATGAATGTTTTGTTGTGTGCGTGTTCGGGACAATGTATGATAATCTCGATCAGCAGTTAGTCGCGCATCACGTTCATCACTCGTTTCAAAAGACCTGTTAGTAGATGCGCGAATACGCTGAGAACAACAACAACTGAGAACAACTCAAGCGTGATTCTGTATCGGCAAAAGTTTCCGATTTGCGAGACAATGCATGTCGCTTACGATCAGCGGACAGTCGCGCATCACGTTCCGCACTTGTCTCTAGAGACCTAGAAGCAGATGCGTAGATACGCTGAGAACTCAAGCGCAATTCTCTATCCGTGAACGTCTCCGACTCGAGAGACAATGCGTGACGTTCACGATCAGCGGTCAGTCGCACATCACGTTCCCCACTTGTCTCTACAGACCTAGAAGTCGATGTGTAGATACGCTTGGAACTCAAGCGCAAGTCTCTATCCGTGAACGTCTCCGACTCGCGAGACAATGCATGACGTTCACGATCAGCGGTCAGTCGCGCATCATATTCTTCACTGGTCTCTAGAGACCCGGATGTAGATGCGTAAATACGCTGAGAACGCAGGCGTGCGTCGCGATCCGAAGAGGTTTCCACGGAGCGAGTTGCAGCCTGATGTTGAACAGTATCAAGGCTCTCCTGACGCTCTTCGGTAGATTCTTGGGATCTTATGATCCTCAATCTTTTAGCTCCTTTGGAACATTGGGAAAGATTTGACCTCTTTCTAGGCATGGTTATAGTTTTATTGTGAAGATACCTGATCAATTAAAATCTAAGTGACTGCTCTCCTGCGTTACCGGGTAGGCTACCGTGTCACGAAGATAAATGGAAAAGGAAATTAAACACTCAAATAACATAAGCCCGAAGGCATATTTATTCGATAAATTAAAAAAAAAATGGGAGTTTTGGCCAGTAGAGTCAAATTTTCAATGATATACCATCGTCATCGAAAATCAGTCCTAAACTGTTACCGCCTTCACCGCGTGGAGGTACTCCCAGCTTATGTTATTTTATAATTATACAGTGAAATTAGTGATAGCTTTGATTTCCACATCACATGTTTCTGATCTTCGATTTTTATAAGTCAACAGAAAATGCCCATCAGACGGAACCACTTTTGCTAAGACGTCATTCCTATATGTGTTATGGTGTAGCTGGGCTCTTGGAGTTCCACATCAGGTGTTCTAGATCTTCAAATTTATTCTCTCAGCAGAAAATGCTCATCACGTGGAACAATTTTTGCTATGGTACCATTTTTGTATCTCGTATAGTTTAGCTGGTCTGTTGTGGTTCTGCACCAGGTGTTCAAGTTTCCAAGATAAATTATAGTCTATATGTTGCCCAGACAAAATACCTATACAACAAAAAAAAATCATTCAAATCCGTCCAGTAGTTCCGAAGATTAGCGTGTACAAACAAACAGACACACAGACAATTTTTTTTTTTTAGATTCGTGGCCTATTACTGTTTCTAAACCCCCCTCAATAATTTTTTTTTAAATATATTGAATGTACAGACACAGTTTTTTTACTGTTTTATTATATGTATAGATAGCTGCTGCCCACGACTTCGTACGTGGATCCGGTTGGTTATGCCAGCGAAATCGGGGTCGTCAAAATCGAAGATCTGAAACGTCTGATGTCGAATTCTAAGAGCCCGGGCTCTTAGAATTCGACATCAGACGTTTCAGATCTTCGATTTTGCAAACCACAACGGGATGCGCGAGACGATTCGAGACGTTCCAGATCTTTCATTTTTGTAAGTCAACAGGAAATGCCCATTAGACTAAACAACTTTTGCTAAGACGTCATTCCTATTATGTTATAGTGTCGCTGGGCTTTGGAGTTCCAGAACAGGTGTTCCAGATCTTCAAATTTATTCTCACAGCAGAAAATGCTCTTCACGTGGAATAATTTTTGCTATGGCGCCATTTTTATATCTCTTATATTGCGGTTCTGCATCAGGTGTCCCATTTTCCAAAATAAATTATAGCTTTTATGTTGCCCAGACTTAATACCTACACAATAAAAAAACTTTTCTTTCCGTAATTCCGCAGCGGATCCCAAGGGTACACTGAATTAATTGCAAATAACTTGAAAAAAAATTCTTTATAAACTATATTTTCTTGATAATTGGATACGAAATATATTTGGAGAAACTTGGGGTCATTTACTGGCAATAATGAACCAATGAGGTGGTAAACTTGGCCTTGCACTTTGAATGTTGGCATAAATGGGCCTTCTGAAATTTGTTTCGCACCAAAAGATGTCATTTGAAAGGCATTAGGTATTGTACGAAAGGAGATTGTCCAAGAAATGTTTTGACTGTGGATGGTCACCGATTAGGAGTGATCTTAATATTTTTGGAGGATTTTGTGATATTTCAATATGTACTTTCCCACCTGAGCAACACATACCGTTTGTTTCCAGCTTCACAAAAAGTACAATTTTTAACCATACCTCAGATGGCGGAATATGTGGCGTAGTCAATCATAAGAGTATACGTAAATGCACTTCGTTCCTTATCAACCCAAGGAAGGTCGCCATGCCCTACGGCTATATCTTGAGACACATCCGATTCTTCAGATGATATCGACATTCTGTTCAGAGAATGTCGAAGTCGATCAGAATTCAAACGTTCTTTGCGCTCTTCTTCTGTCTCTTCATGCCGTACTCCAGCAATTCTTTCCCTCTCAGTTTCTAACTGATTATGAATGTTTTGTTGTGTGCGTGTTCGGGACAATGTATGATAATCTCGATCAGCAGTTAGTCGCGCATCACGTTCATCACTCGTTTCAAAAGACCTGTTAGTAGATGCGCGAATACGCTGAGAACAACAACAACTGAGAACAACTCAAGCGTGATTCTGTATCGGCAAAAGTTTCCGATTTGCGAGACAATGCATGTCGCTTACGATCAGCGGACAGTCGCGCATCACGTTCCGCACTTGTCTCTAGAGACCTAGAAGTCGATGTGTAGATACGCTTGGAACTCAAGCGCAAGTCTCTATCCGTGAACGTCTCCGACTCGCGAGACAATGCATGACGTTCACGATCAGCGGTCAGTCGCGCATCATATTCTTCACTGGTCTCTAGAGACCCGGATGTAGATGCGTAAATACGCTGAGAACGCAGGCGTGCGTCGCGATCCGAAGAGGTTTCCACGGAGCGAGTTGCAGCCTGATGTTGAACAGTATCAAGGCTCTCCTGACGCTCTTCGGTAGATTCTTGGGATCTTATGATCCTCAATCTTTTAGCTCCTTTGGAACATTGGGAAAGATTTGACCTCTTTCTAGGCATGGTTATAGTTTTATTGTGAAGATACCTGATCAATTAAAATCTAAGTGACTGCTCTCCTGCGTTACCGGGTAGGCTACCGTGTCACGAAGATAAATGGAAAAGGAAATTAAACACTCAAATAACATAAGCCCGAAGGCATATTTATTCGATAAATTAAAAAAAAAATGGGAGTTTTGGCCAGTAGAGTCAAATTTTCAATGATATACCATCGTCATCGAAAATCAGTCCTAAACTGTTACCGCCTTCACCGCGTGGAGGTACTCCCAGCTTATGTTATTTTATAATTATACAGTGAAATTAGTGATAGCTTTGATTTCCACATCACATGTTTCTGATCTTCGATTTTTATAAGTCAACAGAAAATGCCCATCAGACGGAACCACTTTTGCTAAGACGTCATTCCTATATGTGTTATGGTGTAGCTGGGCTCTTGGAGTTCCACATCAGGTGTTCTAGATCTTCAAATTTATTCTCTCAGCAGAAAATGCTCATCACGTGGAACAATTTTTGCTATGGTACCATTTTTGTATCTCGTATAGTTTAGCTGGTCTGTTGTGGTTCTGCACCAGGTGTTCAAGTTTCCAAGATAAATTATAGTCTATATGTTGCCCAGACAAAATACCTATACAACAAAAAAAAATCATTCAAATCCGTCCAGTAGTTCCGAAGATTAGCGTGTACAAACAAACAGACACACAGACAATTTTTTTTTTTTAGATTCGTGGCCTATTACTGTTTCTAAACCCCCCTCAATAATTTTTTTTTAAATATATTGAATGTACAGACACAGTTTTTTTACTGTTTTATTATATGTATAGATAGCTGCTGCCCACGACTTCGTACGTGGATCCGGTTGGTTATGCCAGCGAAATCGGGGTCGTCAAAATCGAAGATCTGAAACGTCTGATGTCGAATTCTAAGAGCCCGGGCTCTTAGAATTCGACATCAGACGTTTCAGATCTTCGATTTTGCAAACCACAACGGGATGCGCGAGACGATTCGAGACGTTCCAGATCTTTCATTTTTGTAAGTCAACAGGAAATGCCCATTAGACTAAACAACTTTTGCTAAGACGTCATTCCTATTATGTTATAGTGTCGCTGGGCTTTGGAGTTCCAGAACAGGTGTTCCAGATCTTCAAATTTATTCTCACAGCAGAAAATGCTCTTCACGTGGAATAATTTTTGCTATGGCGCCATTTTTATATCTCTTATATTGCGGTTCTGCATCAGGTGTCCCATTTTCCAAAATAAATTATAGCTTTTATGTTGCCCAGACTTAATACCTACACAATAAAAAAACTTTTCTTTCCGTAATTCCGCAGCGGATCCCAAGGGTACACTGAATTAATTGCAAATAACTTGAAAAAAAATTCTTTATAAACTATATTTTCTTGATAATTGGATACGAAATATATTTGGAGAAACTTGGGGTCATTTACTGGCAATAATGAACCAATGAGGTGGTAAACTTGGCCTTGCACTTTGAATGTTGGCATAAATGGGCCTTCTGAAATTTGTTTCGCACCAAAAGATGTCATTTGAAAGGCATTAGGTATTGTACGAAAGGAGATTGTCCAAGAAATGTTTTGACTGTGGATGGTCACCGATTAGGAGTGATCTTAATATTTTTGGAGGATTTTGTGATATTTCAATATGTACTTTCCCACCTGAGCAACACATACCGTTTGTTTCCAGCTTCACAAAAAGTACAATTTTTAACCATACCTCAGATGGCGGAATATGTGGCGTAGTCAATCATAAGAGTATACGTAAATGCACTTCGTTCCTTATCAACCCAAGGAAGGTCGCCATGCCCTACGGCTATATCTTGAGACACATCCGATTCTTCAGATGATATCGACATTCTGTTCAGAGAATGTCGAAGTCGATCAGAATTCAAACGTTCTTTGCGCTCTTCTTCTGTCTCTTCATGCCGTACTCCAGCAATTCTTTCCCTCTCAGTTTCTAACTGATTATGAATGTTTTGTTGTGTGCGTGTTCGGGACAATGTATGATAATCTCGATCAGCAGTTAGTCGCGCATCACGTTCATCACTCGTTTCAAAAGACCTGTTAGTAGATGCGCGAATACGCTGAGAACAACAACAACTGAGAACAACTCAAGCGTGATTCTGTATCGGCAAAAGTTTCCGATTTGCGAGACAATGCATGTCGCTTACGATCAGCGGACAGTCGCGCATCACGTTCCGCACTTGTCTCTAGAGACCTAGAAGTCGATGTGTAGATACGCTTGGAACTCAAGCGCAAGTCTCTATCCGTGAACGTCTCCGACTCGCGAGACAATGCATGACGTTCACGATCAGCGGTCAGTCGCGCATCATATTCTTCACTGGTCTCTAGAGACCCGGATGTAGATGCGTAAATAATAATAATAATAATAACAATTGCTTAGATGCAACATTAAAATAGTCTTGTCTGAATAATTTATAATCACGCTTAAAGCGACCATTTACCACCTCTACCACCCATCTACACAATGTGACACATCGGCTTTTGTTAGCCTGCATAGTTGTGAGTTGTTGTTGACCTGGGTCAACGGTTTCAGGCTTATGTATTTGATAGTTGCATGACTCTAATAATGGTATCGCATCCCTGAACCCCCTATCCAAAATAAAAACATCATTTTCCCTGTAGAAAGTCCTCATAGGGCCTCCTGAATTTTGAAATAAATCTTTCATAATGTCCGCATCAGTTTGTGTGGCAGCATAAGGCCCTACGACATCTACTATATGACCATCTGTGCACACAATCATGAATGGTTTAACCAAGTTTTCATATTTGTGAAGACTGTAGGTTTGTTTCTGATAGAGATAATTGGCGCTTTTTTGGATATATATGTAGGTCCCATCACAAACTGAAATGGCAGGCCTGACTTCTATAGGAAGGTCTTGGTTGCCATATAATGCATTAGGAATAGCTAGATTCCTTTCTGCTATTTGCTGTGGAGTTATATGCTGTAATCCAATATGCCTTGGAACAAAATGTTCGCTTAAACATGACCTCACTTTGTTCATGTGCGACTCTAATGTTGATCGGCACATGTTAAATAGTGAGGCCAGTCTCCGATTACTTTCCCCAGTCCGAAGTTTAATCAAATAAATGGCTAATGCAGTTTTCGGTTCCTTGACAAGATTTTCCAAAGGAATTTCATTATATAGCGCTAAGAACTCTGTCACTGTAAGTCCCGTCCAATAGTGACAAATGTGATGTGGCATTTGATCCACATTATTAAAATCAAAAGTCACTGGATCTCTTTTTAGAAGTCCTATTAAATCTTCTGACTGCTGAACAGTAAAATAAGATGAGGTGTTTGTGTCCTCAGGTAATAAATGCCACTCATTAGCAAATAAATGTATCTCGCATATTCGACAACTGATGGGAACGTAATAATTGCGTTCTTTAAGTAACATTACCTTAACAAAGGTAGGAATCAAATGCCCTGATTGATTATTACACTCCCTAAAAATACAATGGCTAGAAGTATTTGGAGCACGTTTGTAACTAGGCAGATAATTCATTTGGTCAATCCTTTGTGCTGCAGCAGGATTATCAGCTGGAGGAGGTGGTGGTGGAGGTTCATTTGCGACAATGGGATTAGCAATTGGTGGAAGTGGAGGTGGTTCGGGAAATCCAGGTTCATTTTCCTCTAGTTCTTCAACCTGTCTTTGTATGTTCAGTACTAAGTGCCGATTAGCTCGCATCCAACAGGGATGACATGCTTGCAGATGTGTCCTCCGAGTCTGTAACAACGTTTTAACATTTTTTACAATACAATAACAATTTACAGCAGCCAGGGCAAGATAGTAGACTAAAAATATAAGTTCAACAGCACACACTAACCTGATTGTAAGTATTCCATGAGAAGAAAATATCAATTAATGGACTGTTTTCTTCAACGATGTGATGTCGCACTGAGTAACGCCTCCCCATAACAGAGCGTCCACAACCAATACACACCATTGGGTAGCCCAGTACTCTGCTACGTGTACCTTCTTCCGAGCGTTGGTTTAGCAATACATAACATGCATTGCAAATCAATCCATCTAAAGGAAGCTGAAAAACATGAGATATTGTACTCAGTAAAATAATACGTGATTGTTATATTGTGCTAGCACTCTTTCGGATTATGGAACTCAACTGTTTAAAATGGCAAGTGAAGATGGTAAAATATGAAAATAAGTACTACTGGGTAAGTACATACCTCGTATAAAGATAACCATTCTGTCAATGTATTTTGTAACTGCGGTGTTAGAGTGCTTACAAAATGCCTTCGCATTCGATTAGTGGCCACACTACAATTCAGGCACCTTGACATCGTGAGCGTCAGAATCCAAATCAAATAATCCAAATCGTAAACAAACAAGTCCAGTAAGCACAGCAGAGTATTAACGTTAGAAGCGTAAACGAAAGTCCGATAAACGATAGCGTGGGGTCAAGTTAAAATATCCAACAGAGTAACATAAACAGAATACAGTAATACGTGCTACGGTCAACGCAAAACTGCACATAGCACAGGCACGGTAATGTCACGGTAGGTAATGTCATCTATATCGTGGTAATATTATCTACAGTATTCTGTCTTCATACAAACGGTCGGAACGCGAGTCATACCTACGCACCTCGAGTTCGGTATACCCTCGGTAAACAAACAGACGCGAATGCGCCACAGTGACGAACGGACGGTGGGATGATTTTGTAAGCAGTAAGGCTAGCTACTTACTTATGTACTTAGCTACTTACATATATTATTGAATTAGACGAAATATCATTATGAAATGACTATGAGAATAATAAATGGTTGGTACCTACCTTCTGGTTTACATTATAATTTACTTTTTAAGTATGATTGTGAAGTAGGTAGTTAGAGGTTTTGATTCGAATTTAGAATCACAAAACTAGAAAGAAACTCAAGTAGGTTGATGAAATTAAAATACTGTAGGCGGGCAGCCCTATCGCGTGTTTACGTACCGCGCGGTTGTAGGTTATTATTTCAAAAACAAGGCTGAGTCACAATACTGTTAGATAACATTACCGTGGTACAGGGCACTGAGTGACAGGTGACAGACGTGAAAAAAATAACTAGGACGTTCGGATAAACACTGTTGAATATAATTGTCGATGCTTAATGCGTAACGTGATCAACATCATGACGCACGGGCCACGGCAGCTCGAAAAATAATGTCTGCGATAATCGTGAAAACGTTGACTTCTACAGGTATTTACTTTAGCAATACGATTCTGGTAGTCGCGGGTGTTTTTTATTTTAATGCAACCTTCAAGCGTGCTACAGATACGGTGTTTGTCTAATGCATGTATCCAAACGCACATGCAATTTGTATTGCATTTCTAAAAACCAAAAAAATCAATTAACACACATATTTTTTTGCCATTTTTTCTCGCCTGCTCTAGAGAAATGTAATTGTTGCGATTAATTTTAGTATATTTAAGAAGTAATTTTCATATATTAATAATTACTGTACATTTAAGTATTCTGAATTGATTTGAGGGCAGAATCCGGCCATGTCATTTTTTCTTAATTATGTAAAAATTTCGTAGCTGACTACTTCCAACCAATTTAGTTCTATTTTTTAATTCATTCCCGACCTAGAGATGAAGCAATTACTATGAGTCTTTCCCGCCTTAAAGTGGGAAGCAACGTTGTCCACCCGCTATTCGGATCAAACAAATACTACTTTCCGAGTATGAGAAATGAAAAAGCTTTGCTTACTGTAAGTACCGTGTGATATATCAAATGAAAGGGTTTGTCGTGAGGGTCACAAACATATTTTTAATAACTAAAAAAAAGTTATTTAGAAACAATATATCTGAAACCACAGCCTAAAATAAAAAGAACTACAAAATATAGTTCTGTGATTATTCTAGATTCCAAGAGATCCTATCAGACGTCTGGTCTTCAAATAGTATAGCAAATCTCTCATTCTATACTGCGTACATACTTACATTTGGTCACAGTCAAAATATGTTCGGGACGTTATATTTAATTTGAAGTTGGTATTTTTAAATGTTATGCTTAAAACACTTGTTATAAGAAGTCGGTTAAAAATAAGATTTTTGGCATTTTCAATCTCAATAGTAAGAAATGCTCAAGATGTTATTCCCCATAAGAAAACAGTAGGACTTTGCTTTTCTGGCTGGCACTTTAATTTTTGAGTAGGTACCTTATGAATGATGGGTTTATGAAAAACAAACTGATTTTTGCAGTCGATCAAATTAATGATGATGTACATTGTGCATGCGTGAATATTCAACCCTAACGGAACCTTTCACTGTGCGTGGTCCGACATAAACATGGAAAGATTTTTTTTAAATTTCGTTGGGAAACTACCACAAAAACAAACAATTACCTTTACTCAAGTAAATTAATAGAAACAAAAACTACCAAGCTCATAAAACTAACAACACATATTAAAATGTAAAGTGATTGCGGAATACGCAATTTATACAATTAATTTATCATCATTCCCAAACTTCTGCTCAGCCTACCTAAAAAATGTATACTGGGCATTCTGTAGCAAACTATTAGAAAAGTATCAAAAATAATTTAATACTTAATTGTAAAATACATAAAAATAATTTTATACGGCAAGCGCATTCGAAGGTAAATTCAAATATAGAAACAAATTCTTGTATAATAATAATAATCTTTTTGTATAATATCAGCTAAACAGCTCTGAATGTCCATAAGAGTGTATAGTGTCCAAGTGGCAGTAGAACACTGACTCCTAAGTCACAGGTTTTCCTAGTTTAGGAGTCAGGGTTTCAACTTTTGTGCGCCTTATTTATTTATTGTGAACCTTAGCTAGATATGCCTATTGTAAGGATTTGTATCAATAAAGTTATTATTATTATTATTTCGTTTATTTATTTATGTACATATTATTTTACATTTTTAAATATTTCTTAAAATATAAAAAATAAGTATAAAAAACATTTAAAAATATAAAAAATAGTATTCCGCCGGTGTCGGGAGCAGAGTCCAAGCTACCGGTGGTTAGGGCTCCAGAGACAGGAACCTCCTCACAATACGAGCCGTATCAAGGAGTACTGCCTTCTGAATCAGGCCCTTGATCCAACCGCCTAACGAGAGCCTCGACAGATGTTGATCGAGGCTTTCGGCCATAAGGCCATTGGCCGATACGACAATCGGCACAATGATAGCCGAGCTCACATTCCACATGTCAACAACCTCGTGTGCTAAGTCGAGATATTTAACTTGTTTCTCTTTCTCAGCTTTCACGAGGTTCCCGTCATGTGGAATGGTAACATCGACAATCATTGTGCGGCGCGCTAATCGATCTATCACCACTATATCAGGCTTATTGGCGACAATAGTCCTGTCAGTAATGATAGACCGATCCCAGTACAGCGTGGCATGGTCATTTTCAAGAACTGGGTCGGGCACATACTTGTAATACGGTACCTCAGAATCCACAAGTTTATATTTCAAAGCAAGTTGCTGGTGAATAATCCTGGCTACTTGGTTATGCCTGTGCAAGTACTCGCCGTTAGCTAGACGAGAACAACCAGAGATAATATGTCTGATAGACTCACCCGGACGGTGGCATGCCCGACACACGTCAACCGTCCCGTCCTTCATAATATGTCTCCGGTAGTTATTCGTCAAGATAACTTCGTCCATAATTGCACAGACGAAACCTTCGGTTTCCCCGAAAAGATCACCAAAACGTAACCAGGATACGGACGCTAAGAAATCTACACCGGGCTCATGCAGAGCCCGATAGAAGCGCCCGTGAAGCTCCTTGCTTTGCCATACCTTCCTGCGGTCATCGGTAGTAAGTATTACAGGTTTGCGCCAGTTCTCTTTAGCCATGGAGAGCGGGGTGAGCCCCTTGTCCACTGCGACCACATCACGGTGCATACCCACTTCAGCTTTTAAAAAATATTCCCTGAGACTGCACACTTCGCGGTTGTGGAGGGTCTTTGCATTTAAAAAGCCTCGACCCCCACACTTCCGCGGAATATACAGTCTCATCACCGATGATCGTGGGTGATGCATCCGATTTGCAGTCAGCAGTGTGCGGACCCTTCTATCCAGGACGTCGAGTTCGGTTTGAGTCCATTTGAGTATGCCGAAAGAGTACATCAAAACCGGCATGACCCAACCGTTGAAGGCGCGCACCTTATTTCCGCCCGAAAGAAGACTGATTAATACCTTCCTCAGGCGACAAAAGAAACGCTCCTTTAACGATTGCTTCATGTCAGCATCGTTGATGCCTAATGCTTCCGACATACCTAAATACTTATAGCTTTCAGATGAGGCGAGGGATCTAAGGTTTATGGAATCCGAGAGTTGAATTCCCTCAGAATCCATAATCTCCCCTCGCTTTACATGCATGACTGCACATTTGTCCACACCAAATTCCATCCTGATGGCGCTACTGAAAGTTTCAGTTACCTTCAGTAGCTCCATCAGACGCAATTTGTTGGGGGCAAAGAGTTTCAAATCGTCCATGTAGAGGAGGTGAGATATGACCTGACCACCTCTCCTCAACCGATAGCCTAGACCTGAATCCTCCAGTAGTGTGCTTAGAGGATTCAGGGCTAAGCAGAACCAAAGTGGACTCAAGCTGTCGCCCTGAAATATTCCCCGCTTAATCCATACAGGTTCATCATTCCCCTGGATCTGCCGACATCCTGGATAGCGAAGGACCGTCTTCCATTGCCCCATACACGACTCAAGGAAGGTGCGTAGAGTTGCATCTATCTTGTACAACTCCAGCACCCTCATGAGCCATGTATGTGGCACCGAGTCGTAGGCCTTCTTATAGTCTATCCAACATGTCGACATATCCTTGCGGGATCGACGAACCTGTTGGCTAATGGCCATGTCTATGAGGAGTAGCTCCTTAGTACCGCGGGACCCATTCCTACATCCATTTTGAGAGGCAGACATAATCGAGTTACTCTCAATGTGCGTATTAATTTTCGCTCTCAAAATGGATGTAAGAAGTTTATAAACCGTCGACAAACACGTGATCGGTCTATAATTCTTGGGTTCCGCGGGACTACCTGATTTATGGAGCAGGTGGGTAACGCCTGTTGTTAGAAACTGCGGTAGCGACCCAGACTCTAAAGATGACTGGAACTGAGATGCCAGGCAAGTGTGTGAACTAATTAGCCATTTCAACCAAAAGTTGTGCAGTCCGTCTGGTCCCGGCGATTTCCAATTCGGTAACGGACGGACCGCTTTGGCAACGTCTAATGGCGTAATTAGTACTGTTTCCATCTCTGGTACAGTCTCACACACTCGCTCGACATCCCGTATCCAGCCAGCTTCAGTGTGACAGACGGGCACCGACCAGATGTTGCGCCAGAATGCACTCGTGGCGGCATCATCCGGGCGGCATACATCTGTCACATTTTGTTCAGGTCGCTCCCAAGCTCTATACACCCACCTTTCATCGCTCTGGAACATGCGATTCTGCGTGTATCGATCAATCCGCCGCTTATACCGCCGAATTCGGCTCGCCCATGCACAAACTTTCTGCTTCAGGAAGTCGATGCGCTCTGTGACACGGGATATGTATTCTCGAGGGCTGATTCCAGTCCCTGAGAATGCTCGCCTCACAAAGCGCATCACTCGTGGTCGTGTATTGCCCTCCCTGAAGCAGTATAGTTTGCCGATGAGTACCCTGGTCTCATCGATACGACACTCGATCCTGTGCTGCCAGGCTGGTACGGCTGGTTTTGGTCGAGTAGCTCCGTCACAACTTGGAAACTTGACGTTAGCTAAACGACATGCCGCCACAGCCGCACAATACAGGATCGAGTGTGTATCAACGAGATCCTCGCTGCTCTCGAAGAAATTCTTGAGCTGCGAATCCAAGGCACACACCAACGCCCTATTTCTTTTGTGCATGGGTAATCGTGGTAATCGGGGTCTAAGCTCGGTCGGAGTGAATCTATACTCGAGAAACGCATCCTCCAGTGCGCTCCTCAGTCGATCGTTGCACTGGCTACTTACTGTGTCAACCCTATCATCCTCTTCTTCAACACGATTGAACCGCGGCGGGATGGCATCAATAGTTGACGCTTGTGCTGCGGTTTGTGCCGGAGTCGAGACGATATGGTTGCTCAGTACCTCTGAGCGCAGCCTATCAAGTGCGATATCATCCAACCTGTGACTGCGTTGGATGACCCGCACCTGATCCGACAGTCGTTGGGCCGAGACGTTGACGGTTGGTTCCAGTTCCTGGAACAGAGACAGCATCCTATCGCGGTACGCAGTGAGGTTAGTTCCCCCCTCTGTAGACCCGTAATATGCGCGCATGACGTTCTCGTTCATAGACAGAGTCCATCTCATGCGCTGCACACAACCACCGGTAGCGGGGACCCGGCTCGGGGCCGGTTGGCCCCTAAGTCCCAAGCTCTTCGGTGGCCGGCCTCTCCCCTGCCGACGTACAGGTGTTGGCGACGTCGGCGGGGAAAAATATTCGTCGCTCGAGCTCGACGTAGCTGCCACGGCCGGTGTCACAGCACTCTCGATGGGGCTGGGTTCCGGCGGCAGCGGGGCGGAGCTGAGCGACGAGTCCGGAGGTGGTAGGTGTGTACGGCGAGCTGCTGATCTCGTCAACATTATGTATTTTTCATAGTTTTCACAGATTTATTTTGGCGGAGGCTGAATTTGACAGCCGTCATATTTAATTTTTCTATGTTTGTATATATTTATCATATTAGCTTTGGTTTATTGTCTGTAGGTAATTTGTGTTTTATTCCGAAAGGTTTTATTTGATAACTATTACTATAAAAGACGGGAAATTGATAAAAACAACAAAAATAAAATATAAAAAACAAAATGTACGTTGTTGACGTATCAGTGTTGCCACAGTATTATTATTATTATTATTATTATTAATTCGGCGCGAAATTCAATAAATGACTATGGTCTAAGGTCCTCAGTGTTATTGACTCAGTTCAATTGAATGTCCAAAAAACTATTAAAATTATATTAGAAAAGCATAAATCATTATTATAAACAATGCTTATTGTATTTAATGCTTAAAAATTTTTATTTAAATTTCTGAGTATCGATTTCCGATATTCGACATATTAATTACCTACCCGAGTCAATCGAAATTAAAAAAGAAATCGTTTTGCATAATCGCTTTCGCACATCATTACGATAAAAAAAACAATCATGGACGGCGATTTTGAACACAAATTGAGTAGTGGTAATGAATAATACGTGTTATTCGACCTGTGTTTCAATATTACGTTAAGATTTGGGCATTTTCGTGTTGTTAATAACATTTACAATAATATTTGTCACATTTTAAATCTTATCTACTTGTGTGTGTGTGATATTTGTGAAAAGTAAAAATGTAAACACGCAATATTGGCGCGAAACTTCGACATTAGATATAAAAAAACTGCATTACCACTACTTATTTTAACTTGAACAACGTATGAATTCGTCAAATAATTAAATTATGTAGTATTCACTGCCCCTGTGGTGGAGTTTGGATGTTCGAAATCCCCAATTTTTATGTTTTTTAGCCTCGACCACCACTGACAACAAAATGGCGATTATCGCATTTACAGACTTGAATTTTATAAAGGTAAAGTAATAAGCTTGCGCGCTAAATATGAAATATTTAATGGCGTTAACATATGAGTTTTTTATCCAACTCTCTTAATTAACGCACATTCATAAGATTTGATGGGTAGCTTAATAAATATTTACATAATCAATGTAGGGTGTCGTATGTCGTAATTCTTGGGTCCTAAAGGGGTCATTACCGAGCCGGCGGAGGTTTGTGTGTTCGGGTCCTAAAGGGGGCGCTACCGAACTATACGGTTAAGAAACCCTGACCTAGATGGACTGAGGTGATCCACCGATAAGAAAAAGTGCCCATGGTCCACCCTGGTGAACTAAGCCGTTGGACCACGACCGAATCCTGTTAAATAAATCTATTATATAATTTTCTGTGATATTATGGACTGTACATGTGATTGTAATGTGTAACATTGTCTGAAATACAGATTGACTTTATTTAGGTTTTTGATATTGAATACTAAGACTACATAGGTACATTACTTCCGTAGATCACCGTTCCCCGTTACCTACAGACATTGCACATTAGTGGTAACAAATTGACTTTGACAACACTAAGGGTAGTTTTCGTAGTGCAAGCGTTACATGTGTTATTTACTATATAAAAAGTAAATTATGGATTTACGTCATTATCGTCTGCCTAGCATTTTCTCAACTATGTTAGGGTCGGCTTCCAGTCTAACCGGATTCAGCTGAATACCAGTATTTTACATTGAAAGATTGCCTATCTGACATCCACAACCCAGTAACTGAGTAATACGATACCCCTTAGTAAGTTACGTCATCATTTATACAATTCAAGAACAAGAAGAAATTACCTAAAAAGTTAATTGGTAGTTAAATCATTCAATACAAATAATAAATCCAATTACAAAGTTTTCAAGCTTCGACAGATTGGAAATTAATTAAGTTCTTTTAAGCTTTCGTTACGCACTTGGCAAAGTCCAAATGATTCGAACGGTCCTTCAATTAAGTGATTTTTGTAACCGAGGAAAATTGATTTTAAGAAGTACTACCTACTTTGGATGTTTTAAAAGCTTTGCTAGGGTACGATGTATGTATGTGATTTTATAAAAGAGTATAATTATAAATGTGTATATAAATATAGTAAATGTATCTTTATGTCTATAGTGTTTTGTATTGTATATTAGAGTAAGGTATCTAAGTTACGTCTTAAACCCACTGTAATATTGTAAATATTCGTAAGCCGCTTTTAGCGGTGGATGCGTTCCGAATATAACTAACTATAGGTACTAGAGGACTTTGTAGTTTTGTAGCTAGGTACAAATCACATTCGAGGAATAATGTCTTTTATCTTTGTTGCATTTAGGCAGATGAAATAGTCAATGTGACAGCTTTATGTAGTTATAAAAATGTTTTATATGAACTCTAGTTTCATTACCAACATAAACAAATTTTTTATGTGTTAATAACACTGTATTACTTAACAA
Source organism: Amphipoea oculea (assembly GCA_945859645.1). NCBI lineage: Eukaryota > Metazoa > Arthropoda > Insecta > Lepidoptera > Noctuidae > Amphipoea > Amphipoea oculea. The sequence goes on along the minus strand of OX243869.1, from coordinate 8,595,436 downwards.
GGGGTATTACTGTATACCCAGTAACTGGATTGTGGAGGTCAGATAGGCAGTCGTTCCATGTAAAATACTGGTATTCAGCAGCATCCGATTAGACTGGAAGCCGACCCCAAGATCGTTGGGAAAAGGCTAGGCAGATGATGATACGTAATAATGACACTGTTCGGACAGCAGTCTGAAATAAAAGTACGTATTGAATTATATTATAATAATTTTTGTGAAATTATTTTATTCTGTAAACATTTTAAGATTTAATTCGATTCATTCTAGAAACGGCTGGCATGGGTATGTGCATTCTCGTCAACTTTTTCTTACTTTCAAAACAATGCCGAAACAACTCAATATTTCTTGCAGTTTACTCCCTCAAGTTCTCTGGACAATACAGCAAACTCTGAGAAAACTTGAAAACGAAGCAATTTACTGCATTCAAGGCGCTCCGACGAGCAGTGGTGGCCCAGTGGTAACGGCCGCGATTTACGAGTTGTAGGTCGTAGGTTTGAACCCAGACAGGCGTTTTACTTTGTGTAAATTATTCAATCACCACTGCTCTCAAAACGTTGAAGGAAAACATCGTGAGGAAACCAGCATGTCGTAGAACCAAAAATTCGAAAACATGTGTCATCTACCAACCCGCACTGGGTCCGCGTGGTGGATTACAGCCCCCTCCCTCTCACAGAGAGGAGGCTTGTGTCCCAGCAGTGGGAAGTTTATAGGCTGATCATGTAAGGCGCTACTAAATGAAAGATCGGCTTTCATAAATTCGTCTTCCTTTTTGTAAACGTGGACAGTTTGAAACAAGTTGTTACCAAAACAAAGAAATTCGTGGAAGAATTGCCACTATTTCTACCCTTGTCAATTGAACTAGCGAAAGTTGTTTGGTAAGGGACGTTATTACTACCCACAATCCTGAGTATTTTTCACAGTCATCGTCTGTAACTACGAAGAGGGAAAGAGTGTGTACTAACTCTAAGACCCGCCATCCTGTATAAATGTTAGCAGTAAACACATTAAGTGATTTGTGGTTCAAGCGGGTCTAAATGATTTACTTCAGAGCCTATACTACCTCAAATGGCTTAGCGTGATCCTCCGTTATGTCGAAAATACTGCACCATTAATTGTGAAATAAATATATGGTAAAGTTGAGGATTAATGCTAAGTCCTATGTTAAACGAAAACACGAAATATAAAATTTTCTAGATAGAAAAAAAAATCCAAAGTTACCTCTAACCCGAACAATAAACCGCTGGTATTCAAAAATACTTCAAATTAGATCATGAAACTTTGCATACTAACTGAACTTACTTTAAAGCAGGTCTTATGTTATTTATTTTTTTATAATTACCATTATTTTCACTGTAAAAAGCAAATACCTACACTATTGGCGCAGCCTGCCGCCCAGCACCACACTCTGTTCGCTCTCACTTAGTCCGCGAGCAGTATCGTATGAGCGAGATAAAGAGCGAATTTTAGCTGAGGTAGTATGGGCTTTTAACAACTAACATAAAAATAATGCGGCCAAAATCATCATCATCTGCCTAGCTTTTTAACAACTATGTATGTTAGGGTCGGCTTCTAACTGGATGCAGCTGAGTACCTACCAGTAGTTTACATCGAGCGACTGCCTATCTGACCTCCACAACCTAGTTACTGGGTAACACGAAACCCCTTGGTAAGACTGGTTGTCATACTTTCGGGCTTTTGACGACCCGTAACGACTGTCAAAGATCCACGAATGACAGCCGGGAATAACGGCTTAAGGTGCTTTCCGAGGCATGGTATGGTCCTGGTATGTAAAGATGGTCACCCATACACGTACCAACCGCGGCAAGCGTAGCTTAACCTGATCGATCGACCCTTGCGGCTGCTATTACTTAGCCATAAGCCCCTAATGTGGCCAAAACGTTACCCAAAATAAATTTGTGTAAGCAAAATCCTTTCAATATTTTACAGAAAGGATACAATGACTCGCACGCAAAACCCTACACAGAATTAATTACCGGAATAATCAGTGGTCAGGCTCCGTGAAATATTAACGGTAATATCTTAATTATACACGAGTAACAATTTACTTTCTCACTCAATTAACGAATGATTACTAGTGATCGGAATAGGCTGAGTATAGTTACCTAAACTTCGGAGAACAGAGACAGAAAGTGGAGACTTCCTTAAGACGACATTTTTTCCCGGGGTTCGTGAAAAATCTTAAATAAGTTGAAAATAAGCTTTATTTAAGATGGGTAAAGGCTATTTTTAACTAAACTTGCAATTACCAAATTTCGGGATTTTCACGTAAAATCCCGAAATAAATAGTAGAACTTTAATTCATGTATTCTAATTATATGTAATCTATGACACAACGGTTAAAGGATCGTAAATATATTAATGTGGGGCGTTCTTCTTCATAGATATTTACGTTTTGCAATGGAATCGGCAACTAGCTTCAACCTTCTAACTGACGGACGCTTTGCCAATTCGAAAGTGCCTGTAAACAGTTTAATTGAAATAAATGCTTTGAGTTTGAGTTTGAATTTGAGTTTAATAAACTTATGTCAAATAAAAAAGTCGAGAGAACTTTGTTGCAAAGGGTAGGTACCTACTTTGTACTTCCGAAGTTTTTGTTCATCTATTAAGGCAAGAATTATTATTATGTTACTATAGACTTTGTAACTATGGACGATAAAAACTACGTTGCAAAACTTTAGGAGTTTTTAGTGAATAGAATTTGTTACGACTTAAAAACAACCAACGTTGTTTGCCACCGACAGCCGACTCCAACTTTGAAAAAAAAATCCGCGCCGATTGCATAATTTCCCCCCTTGTTTGAAGTGTTTGTGTAGAACACGAGCTTAAAAATTTATAATAACTGGAATTAAAAAAAAACTAGGCAGATAAAAAAGCAACTATTGAGAGCATGCGATTTTTTTTTTTCGATTTCGCCCAAGCGGCACCGCAACCTACTTGTTGGCCGCTACGTCATCAGCTTACCAGCAAAAGCCCTGACGAGCGGCCCCTCCTCGGGTTCCTCTTCGCTTTACCATGAGTGAACAAGCCACAGCTACTGAGGCTCAGTAGCCTCTCACTCAGTAGTACTGGGGCTCAGTAATCATCATCATCATCAACTCCAAAGGGACAGCATAAATTAAACGCTTGTATTTTGCTCTTACATTTCCTAATCTTTTTTGTTGGGTTTTATTTTCTCCCATTTTCAATTTACTTTCGGGACCAGTTTACGTTCACAGCATTAGGGTAGCGGAGCTTATTTCTTTTGTTGGAAATAGGACGTACCCGTGAATTTGCTTGGTGTTTATTTTATTTTAAGTCGGCTTTTATTCAACGATTTTTGCTTTTGTGACATTGACCTTAATTCTGTTGTGATAGGTGCTATTATTATAATCCCTGCAGGATTATGATATTATCTTCTTTCGGTTATAAATCTAAAGAAAACTTGATATTTTGTCCTTTTTTCTATTTTATTGTTTGGAAATCCTTTTGTAAGCCCTTCCATCTGTAAAGGTAATGTAGAATTTTTCTTACGAAAACCCCTCGTTGGTCTGTGGTGGCATACGTAGAGAGGTTACCGGTATCTACAGTGATACGCACTCTTGCGCGCGTCTTGTGTCTTCAACGATACGACAAACGTTAATGTTGGTACGTTAAACATAGTTGGTATATTGGCGTGTGCGGGCTGGATAGAAAATATTTATTTAATGCTTTGTGTTTTACAATGTTATTTACTTTACTATTATTAAACAGGTCATCAAAAAAAAAAAATTGTTTGATTCCTGTAATTTTTTTTGGTTTTCTATCTCAAATTGACGCGTATTTTTAAATGTGGCAACAATTTTTCTCTAACAGCTTTTGTTTTTGAGTTACAGCTAACTAACCTCATTTACTATAATTTTTACTTAGATTTGCGTTTTTTATTGGACACTGAAATATATTTTGTTGTTGTTTTCGAACCTCGAAACCATCATGACGATTGCTACTTCTGCGTTGAGAAAACAAACGAAATTAACCCTCGAAATCGAAATAAGTGGTCATATCCTAACTTATCTTCTGCTCAACGACCTCAATTAAAATTTTGTTAACATAATTCATTATTTTTTTGTATTTTTTGTCAATATAATAAAACTGTATACAAAATGATTACCTAATGTATTATATACTACAACCTTCCTGAAAGTATGCAGATTACAATAATGAAAGAATTATCAAAATCGGTTCAGTAGTTTTTGAGATAATCGCGGACATACAAACATACATACATACATACGGGTCGAATACAGAACCTCCTTTTTAAAGTCGGTTAAAAAGTATTAAAGCTGTTAGCCAGCTCCCAGTATTTTTTCATAGTCAGGGCCATAGAAATACCCAATAACAGAAAAAAAAACAAAGGAAATAAGACTTCTTATTTCTATACTATTGTATAGAATCCAGTTCTTCTAACTGGAAAGACAGCTGTGCTGCTGGAGAGTTTGTCGAGCCTCTTCTTCTTCCCATCTAAAGCACTTGGAAGTGGTGATGGGCGAGCATTTTAGGCGACTATCTTATGCAATTTTAACGTTCAAAATGTGCTGATTCTCAGCCTAGTTTGAATAAATTACTTTTGATTGTGATTGATTCGTTTCCTCTAAAGAATCGCAGAGCGTTACCCAAGGAATTTTATCCTTATTCCAATATACCATACGAATATAGGCTAGCATCGTTACAAGCAACAGGTCTATACCATCAATATATTTTACTTACAGAGTAAGAATGACACAAATAAGAAAATAACTTATATTATCTTCTCATAACGAGTGTGATCATGATAATATATAGATGAGGGGAGAACTTTTTCTTAAGGTTCTTTTGGCACTGTGCCAATTTTTATTTGCTAGTTTTTATTAGAGCTCTTCAGCTTTCCGTAAGTGTTAGTGATAAAACTGATCTTGGGTCATGATTATTTTGATTTCATTCCTTATTTTTTAATATTGTGATCAATGACTTATGTTGCTGACTGTGCATGAGTGTGATAGATACCTTATACCTATGATACCTAATACTATTATTTGCTACACCAAATTCATACCAGCGTAACAAACTTGAATTTTATTGTTACTTTATGAACACAAAAACCCACAAAACCATTGTTTTCGACGTTTTTATAGGAGTGGCGATATTTCTTGGCAGCCATTAATTTGACCCTTCCCTTTTGCCGGAGGTAGGGTCATGGGGTAACGCTTTCTATAGGGACTTATTTATAGCCGCAATGCACCAGCTGCCGTATATAGATCTTCACTATCAGCTATTTTATGAGAAAGAAATAGAGTTATAAAATCACATTCACCATTTTTTTGTAGGGTATAATAAAGTCGTAGAAGTCATCATAATATTCATTTTTTTTCTTATTTTATTTATATTCAATATTTAGATAGCTTATATTGATAGATAGATAAATATTTTGTTATTTTTATCTTAATTCCAAAATAAAATCTTGAAGTATTAAATAAATAAATAAATATAGCAGTTCGTCGTGGACATGGTACCACAGCGGCTCCCCCGACATCATCTGTCATCAGAACACAGCCGCTACGCAAACGTCGGTGCGACGCTCTGTTAGAGTGATAGTAATCAGCCAGTGTCACTCTTAACCTACCTCTTCGATGATCCCAGTAACATCATAACAAAACTTAACGATACCACTTGCTGCGCCGTCCTCTCCTTGGTTCATATTTCAAAACAATTGTTTGTCAAAAGTACTGCACAAAACATTACCTGTAATCGATCTAACCTGCCAATACTAATGCACCATTGCAATCTCAAAACTAAGGAAGCGAGCTGATTTATTTACCTTACAGGGAGGTGTTTTGACACCGAACAACACATACAAACTCACTTCACACTTTCAAAAACTATTCGCTTTCCTTCTTTTCGTGAGACAATCACACTTTCAAATGTTACAGACCACGACCGTTTTGACCAGCGGGGTATTTTGAAAATTAAGTTGCCTTCAGAGTGACTAGCGCTATTGAAATAGTTACAAAAATGTTTGAAAATGTAGCGTAAACTGAACTTTATTATGTAGGAATTAAAGTTATTTTTCCATTATTTCATATTTGCTTACATTTTTGGCAACTAAATCGCGAACAGGATATATCTGTGATAGGAACACTAACTTATATGCACTCAACCGCACATCAGTGGAAACATCATGAAATTGACAGCGCCTTTATGTCGTAGGCAGCAGTGAACGTTTTCGTAGTGGAAGTGTCACCTCTAAAATCAAAAAGTCGCTTAAATAAAAAAACTCTTACATTGACGCCACCAGCGTTAGTGTACTGAGAATCCCATTATAAAGTACGAACGAACTTACTATACTGGATATTTACTCAGCTAAACGTAAACGCGCCTCGATAAGCTCTGAGATTTGGCTGATTACGTGTCTGGATTTGCGCTATTTTATTCCGAACTAAGCTTTACATCGCTTCGCGTGTTCCATTGTTTTTTATTTCAATTAAAGGACGTTTTGTGACGAAGGTCTTTCGTATTTGGGACTTGATGGAGTTCAATGTGCTTGTAAATAAGTTTTCGTTATTACAAAGATGAATGTTGTTTCGTGTAAAAATATAATATTTTGTGATAAGAATTAAATTGTTTCATAGACATGATGTTAGTATACGATTACCAATGTATAATTCTTCTGCTTCTGCCGGTGTAGTCACCGGCAGAAGCAGAAGAATTATACACTAAAATAAAACAAGAAATTACACATTAAGGTAGTCCTCAAAGTGTAATTTCTTGTTTTATTATAAAACTAGCAGCGCCCCGCGGTTTCATCCACGTTAGTTTCGATCCCGTGGGAATATCAGGATAAAAAGTAATCCTATGCGTTAATCCTGGTTATAAACGATTTTCGTACTAATTTTCATCCAAATCCTCTTAGCCATTTGTGCATGAAGAAGTAACAAACATACAAACACACTCACAAACTTTCGCATTTATAGTATTAGTGTGATATAATGTCTTATAGCATTTCATCGTCCGCCCGCGCTTTTTTTGTTTTAGCTTTGCGTTTAACCCTTCGTATGCTTAAACGTGGATCCACGCGAGATACAATGTGTGTCTGTAATTACGGCATTCTATCGGTTAAGGTTCGTAGCGTTAGTAGTGATGTTAAATAGCTTATAACCTTACTTATGAAAAGGACTATCAAATAAAAAAAAACAGTTTTTCAATTCCGACTGATAGTTCCAGAGATAAACAAATCGCATTCAAACAAATAAACAAACTCTTTAGCTTTATCGTATCATTATAGGTTACTAGGCTATATATGGCTCAGCGATTGTCATAATATTATTGGGAACGTTCGCACTGTGTCAGACCGACAGCGAGACGTCCTATTGAATACCTAAGTCCTGGCTGGGAAACACTTTGAAATGGAGCTGTACGAATCGTACATTTTATGGTCCTTCGAGCCGGATATTCACATAATTATACCACGGTACGATTATTTATCCATATTTATAAATTAATTGTAATTTCAAAATCAGCACGTTGTTGATAAAATCTGAGACCATGGCATGCTAAGACGGCCCCCAGAGGTTTAAGAGTGTGCCTATAATAAACCTGCACAACGTTGTTTTGAAATGAAGTATTGTTTTTTCCTGGTTAATGGTAACAGGCTCGCACCCTGTTATATTGACGAAATGACCGGTACACCTCTTGGGCAGAGGTGTTTGCGCCCGTTCGAGGAAACAAGGCGTGACCGTGATGTGATGTGTGTTATAGATAAATAATTGTCTCCCTCAATAACAGCTGTGTTAATTGTAATTTTTTTATTATCTGTCGTCATGACCCAGTGGGAATAGCTAGAAACGATATTCGTCTCACGCTTGAAGGAAAAAAACCTTCAAATGATAACAGAGACTTTTTTCAGACCCTTATCTTTCCACGATTTTCCGGGATTTTTCCGGGAAAAGGACTATGGGATACGATCGTACAACTCATCCGTAAAAGATTTGAAAACAGCCTCCAGTTTTATGACAGCGGGTGACATTTTTGTCCAAGAATTCAAGATAGATAAATGCTATCTTCGCCTGTCACCATAAAAGAAAAAAATGGTGCAAAAGATGGAATCATGTTTGATTAAACTTGTTACGTACAGAAGCCAGCACATCATGCTACCCGAAACTGTTACATTTTCCCAATCTACTTTAAACCTTATGTTTTAAAGTTGAAAATCGATTAAATAAATTTGTCTGTACTTTTCTGTCATTTAACGTTATGATAATTCTTAATTTTTTGTCTTATAAATGTGTTTGTTTATTAAAGTTACTTTATTTAGATACTCATTTAAAGTTTTTAAAGAAAAAAAAGAAAGAAAAAGTATTTATGGCGACTCATACAGGAAGATCACAAACTAAACTAAACACAGTAAAAAATAAGAGTAATTTTTTGAAGTGAATACACCTTTAGGCTCGTTGAGCGATTTTTAATATGGAAAAATGTTATGGTTCGCGTTACCGACATGCTTATTTTTTCTTACAATATTACGTGTGGCGCTTTGCCAGCAGTTAGAGCATTTTTTTTTTGGCCGTTGATGTCCCACTACTGGGCAAAAGCCTCCCTACTCTCATTCCACCTCTCTGTCCTGAGCTGCCAAGGACCAATCTTTATCAAAAGAGTCCACCTTATCCCGCCGTCTTCGTCTGGGCCTGCCGCGATATCGTTTGCCATTAAGCGGGACCGAACCGGGTCGTAAGTTTGGCCCATTGATCGTCCGATATGCGGCAGATGTGTCAGCCCAATTCGATTTAAGCGTAGCAGATTTCCGAGTCACATCAGTTATTTTAGTGATGGAACGGATTGTTGTATTCTTAACCCGGTCCGTAAGTTTAATACTTAGAATACTACCACCTACCACTGTTTGTCTCTGCATCACCCAAAGGTTGACTGGTAGAAAATGCCTATGGCATTAAGTCCGCCTCTGTACATTTATGTGCTTGAAGTAATAAATAAATAAATACTCCGTTCCTTAGCTCTCTGACAAACCCGGTTTTGTTTAAATTGTAATGAATAATTTTAATTTAAAATTTTAAAATTTTAATTTTGTATAGGTAGTACAATTAAAAAAAATATACACATGATAGATAGTACAATGTTATTTATAAAAAACAATGGCAGCAAGCAGTTTAACGCGATTAATAACTAGCTTTGATTTATAATTATATGTTGTGCGTTGCATGGTTTCACCACTTAACTAATATAAGGATTAACAATGGATTAATATGTAAGCGCACATCAGGGTATTACGAAACCCCATATATTATGTACCGTCCCGGGTACTGGCGGTGGACTACTTTTCAACCTTATTACTAAGGTCATAAGGGTGAAAAGTAGTCGACCACCATTGTCCGCGGTTGTACTTACGCACAGTTGAGTAATGAAAAAAAGGTTTGGCACTTTATGCCAAAGTTTTAGCTAGCCCTGTGTTTAAGACTGGCTGTCGCTGAAACAGGTTCTGTGGCTCTATTTTCACCTAGGGTCACAGCATTTAAGCGAAGGCCGTTTTGCGTGGATAAGACGCATATTTTCCCCCAATACCTTCATTTTTGTGTCTTTTTTCTTTCTTTGCGTCACGTTTATCACAAATGAACGTAATTTCTTTCGTTCTTTTTTTTATTTTTTTTTTCGGCTACGTCCCAACTGCCAAAATTTCCAAATCAAATGTCAGTTTCAAAAGGTGACTTCTTAACCTTTTCGTTTCACAAGAAGTGTAAAAACTGTTGGAAAAATCAATGTCTTAACAGGTCTTAACTATTAATGCAAGTAGGTACTCGAGCTGTTATGCTTTGATTTAAATTTTAATGGTAAGTTCGTGTCAGACACTAATGACTGTATTGTTTGCGTTGAAATTCTTAGTTTACTTCAGTTGTTAAACTTTGGAACATGTTTATTTACATTATTGACGGCTTCAAATCGGTGTAACATTATTGTTAGTTCAGAATGTAGTGGTAATTTTTCATTGGTTTTGTTGTAACGGTGGGCTAAAAATTAATGCACCTCATCATCTGCCTAGCCTTTTCCCAACTATGTTTGGATCGGCTTCCAGTCTAACTGGGTGCAGCTGAATACCAGTATTTTACATGGAGCGACTGCCTATCTGTCCTCCACGACCCAGTTACTGGGTAATACGATACCCCTCAAAGCTTAACGTGCTTTCCGAGGCACGGAGTGGTCTTGGTATATAAATATGGTCACCCATCCACGGACCAACCGCGGCAAGCGTAGCTGAACCTGATCAATTGACCCGTGCGGATGTTATTACTTAGTCACAAGCCCCTCTAATAATATAATAATTAATGCACCTATGCGGTTTAATAATATAGATAATTTTTGATGACTGATTGAAAGACTAAAAACTTTTGTGTCCGGAAAAAAGGACGTTAAAACCCCAAACAATTTCTATTTTGACGTCCTAAAATGATTAATGGACACCAATATAACCAATGTGCCTCTTTTTGTGATTCTCAAATAATTCCCATTTTGTTGTTCTAAAATACTAGTCAGCTAATAACTGCGACCAAATTGGATTTAAGGCTCGCTGGCCGCGACACTATTTGCTTGGCTCGCTCGGTTCGCGCGAGTTTATTCACAGTTCTAATTTAACCTAAATTATTTGGCCAGGGTGCCCTAGCTTAGTTACTGCGTCCATGTCGGTTGGTCACAGTTCTTACCTAATCGGACAGAGATACATAGAAATCGCTATATTTTTATCCTAAACAAGCCTAACAAATCTATAATCACCTTCTTATCCTGACTTTTACCAATAAAACCAACTAGAAGTAAACCCTATACGAATGGTCTTTTCTTTAGTGTATGCCGAATTTCAATTCAAACCCATCCCTTCGGGAATCCAAGCAAGCAATTATAACATTTGCATCAATTCCAAATGAATTTACCGTTAATGAAAATGTTCCGAATTTCATTTCTACGTTTTCTTTCGCCGAATATTTTGGTATTTTTTTTGTTGAAGAGGTAATTTGGTAGACTGAGATTATTCCAAATTTTTATTCTGACTTTAGTATCATCTACTACGTTGGTTTTAAGTCATGGTACCATAATTTAAAAAGTGTAATAATTTTACAATGATCTGACAATTAAATTGTAATTCTGTCGGTGTTTCTTCTTAGAGTAGCTTATTAGGAAACACTAACCTCAGAACCTCAGTTATTTTTAACCAAATCATTATCATTAATTATGCCAGAAAGTGGCACCGGTAGCTGAAAAGTTGTTTGGAAATCAGTTGTCATGGTTGTCAAAAGTCAAAGCATTTATTTCAAGTAGGCACAAACAAGGCACTTTTGAACGTCAAAAGTAGACACGGAGGAATGAGGAAAATGTCGTGAGGAAAGTTTTGAGTATGAATGTCGATGGTTATAAGAGTAGGGGAAGACCAAAGAAACGATGGATGGACTGTGTGAATGGTGATATGGTTAGAAAGGGAGTGACTACCGATATGCTGACTTATAGAGAAGTATGGAAGAAAAAGTCGTGTTGCGTCGACCCCAAATAAATTGGGATGAGGCCAGGAGTATTATGATGAACTAGCTGCGCCCCGCGGTTTCACCCGCATAAGTGTCGATCCCGTGGGAATATCGGGATAAAAAGTAGCCTATATGTTAATCCAGGGTGTCAGCTACCTCCATACAAAATTTTATCAAAATTGGTCCAGCCGTTTGAGCGTGAAGAAGTAACAAACATATAAACACACACATACACACACTCACATACACACACTCACAAACGTTCGCCTTTCTAATATTACTGTGATTAACTTTTATGCCGATTGTTTTAAAAAGCACGTGAGTGAATTTCCTGCGCAAGATTGCCAGTACAGACTTTTAAAGCGTAAAAAGCGGGCATAGCCTGAACTCCGAGGTAAGGATTATCTCATGTCAATTCCGATATCTGTCAGTTTCCCGCAGTAGAAGCACAAATGAACTTCACACTAAATTGTTTGTTTACACGGTTCGCGCTACTAACTCTGTTAGTCGAAGTGTCAGTTCGTGAAAGCCTAATAGGGATTCGTAAATCTGCTGTCTCGTGTGAGTTGTTGTGATTGGTTAATTGAAATCAGCGCCCTAATTGCGTAACACACTATCAATCTCAATTTGAATCATTTTGAAAGATATTGCTAATCCATTGCTTCATATGTTCGAAAAATGTATCTGCTCACCAACGTAAATAACGCAATGAATGCTGTTGATCTGTCAAAATGAAACCCATTGCTACCGATAGTATGTTACGCAATTGCCCCGCTAAACAGACAATTATTTGAAATTAATAAAGCCCGATTTAATTTAAAAGGATTTCTGAAACTGGGGAGTATAGTTGTCATATATTATTGCAGCACTATACAGGGTGTCCCAGGACACCTGTACCAGCGAAGGTTTGTGGTCCGGGGACACTAATACCCGTGGATTGAACCCCTATGTATGTTCTGCGATATTTTGTAGTTTTCCGAGAATTTTTTTTTCTGATTATTTTTAGATTTTTTAAATTGTAGGCGGTTTAAGTCATAACTTATTCAAAGTGGTGTTTCTTTGAATTTTTTTTTGTCAGTATTATGGCTAGAATGTGTATTTACATGTTGTAAAACACAAAACACCCAAATTCTAACTACTAGTAGCTCAGAATTTAATCACAAGGTTAACATTTCTGTTGGAGAGAAATTTATAATTTCTTGAAAACTACAAAATATCGCGGAACATACATAGGGGTCAAATCGATGGGTATTAGTGTCCTCTGAACACAGACCTTTGCTGGTACAGGTTTCCTGGGACAGTCTGTATAAACTCTATTAAAGTTTAGGCAAACCCTTTTTCAGGCTATAAACATATCAGTTGAAACCTCTAAGTGATTGATCGATTCTAAACCACCAAGCACCAAGTCTATAAATCTACTGATTCTATTGTCAGTCACAGTCTAGACCTTAGATTTTGTGTCTACAAATTACAAATAGGTAACCTAAAATTCTAACATACCTGTACCCATATCAATCATCCCTGTCCGAATGTAAACCGAATCAATTTTATCTTCAAATGCTTAAAACAATCTGAACTTTTTATGAAAATAATATCAATAAAAGGTAAAATTGCAAAAGGTAATTTCTAAAAGTACCTACTCATAAAATTACATAAATTCTTTCACTGATCAAAAGCTACATTATTGTCGAGTGTCATAGCGCGGGTAGAAGAAAGTTTTAAAAAATAATAATTATAAAAGGAAAAGATGTAATCTTAGATGCCAAAGCCAAAGCCCAAGTAGTATATTCAAAACAAAGCAATCACTCAACTTTAAACATCGTTTTTGTAACATTTGGTACTTTCCTTTCACGGCTTTATATTCCAATGTTCTATTGAAAAGTAAAGCATTTGTGCTCTTTATAAAATGGCTGGAAATGCGATGTTTTGGAAAGCTTTTGCCTGCTTCCCTCGGGCGATCTATTGTGAGATCTCGGCAATGCAGCAGTGTCTAGACGACACGACGATGGCTTCCGAAACTGAATTTAAATTTGAGGAAAGTGCAGGGCATTGTTACAAGGGACTTAAAAATAACTGGCGAAATGTAGGCGTACTATAGATGTACCTCAGTCAATACCAAGGCATTGTTTTTTCTTGAATATACTTTACTAGCTGCGCCCCGCGGTTTCACCCGCATAAGTAATGATCCCGTGGTAATATCGGGATAAAAACTATCCTGTCCTTCCCCGGGACTCAAAATATCTCTATACCAAATTTCATCTAAATCAGTTCAGGGGTTTAGGCGTGAAAAGGTAACATACAGACAGAAAGACAGACAGAGTTACTTTCGAATTTATAATAGATATTATAATAGTATACCTATATATGTAGTATAGATACTTTACTGTTTCGTAAATTCATACTAGTCCATGCTAATATTATAAATGCGAAAGTATGTCTGTCTGTCTGTTACTTTTTCACTTAAAAACTGCTAAACGGATTTGGATGAAATTTCGCACACAGATGGTTAGAATCCCGGGAAAGGACATAGGATAAAATAACCCCCAAACCCTCCAAATTTCATGTCCCTAGGACCAGCGGTTTAGGCTGTGCGTTGAAATATCAGTCAATTAGGACTTTGAATTTTATATAAATAGATTTACTGTTGAGACCTCTTTGCCCACAATTTGATCACGAGCTCTTCTTAAAATAAGCAGAAATAATTTAATATTAAGACGAACGTCTTCGAAGCGTGTTTGCTTAAACATTTAATTAAACACAGAAAGATTTTCTTACTTGAATTAATTAGCTATCTCTTTAAGGGCTAATTTTTATTCGTAGAATAAAACTGACGTCTGACAAATTTTGTATGAAAGAACTGTCAAAAATTCAAAATTATTCTTCGGATAAAATTATCTGGGGTTGGATAAATCAGCCCTAAGTTCTGTGTTGCTTTATTACGTTCCTTGAAAAATTGTAGCAATACGATGGGTCTTTAACATGGATGTACTTTAGGTACTTACCTGTACATCTGCCACACCCTTTGCGGTACACAGGCGTAATGTTATGTTGTATGAATTTTGTTCCAGATTCTATTAAATAAATTAGTCTGATTCTGTTTTGGCTCTTTTCATCTTTATTTCATTTTGTCTGAGAAATAATATTTTTGCGAGGGGCCCGTGGCTAAATAATAACAGCCGCACAGGTCGATCGATCAGGTTAAGCTACGCTTGCCGCGGTTGGTCTGTAGATGGGTGACCATTTTTACATACCAAGATCCCTCCGTGCCTCGGAAAGGACGCTAAGCCGTTGGATCCCGGCTGTCATTCGTGGAACTTTAACAGTCGTTACGAGTAGTCAGAAGCCCGAAAGTCTGGCAACCAGTCTTACCAAGGGGTTAGGGGGCAACTCGTCCACTTCGAAACTGGGCCCAGGGACCAGTTCCACCTTTCTAATTTTACTAGAGGTCAACTCGTCCCACTTCGAAACTGGGACCAGGGACCAGTTCCACCTTTCTAATTTTACTAGGGGTCAACTCGTCCCACCCAATTCCACTTAGGGGGCAACTGGGCCCACGTTAGTTTAGGTATTGAGACGATTGCACTACTGAATATTCTCCAGGGGTTTGGTGGTCCCAATACAGTGAAACTGGCAGTAGCAAGGGGAAATAACCGAAGGTTATTTTTGATCTCATTTGTTTTATGTAATCATAATTATCATGAATAATTTTTTATTCTATAATTAAAAAATATAGTTCATAACAAAACAAATCAAAAGTGCCCACACTTTTTTTTTTTTCTCAAAATCAAATAAAAAAAAAACAAATGGCGTGATAAATCGTTCAAGTAGAAATCTTAGCAAATTAATTTCTCTATACAATAATAATAATTTATTTAATAAAACGTTTACAAAAGGTGTAGGTATATTTAGCCAAGAGTAGTAAAACCATACAATTATAGTGTCTAAAAATAAACTAAAACTAAGATATGTTTTATTATAGTTGCAAGTAGTGATGGTTTGGAATTAGTATTAGGTAGCGACCCGCCCGAACTAGGTTTATTCAAACCTGTGTTTCAGGCCATCACTTTACATTTCAATTCAATTGGAGCGTTAATTTTTTAAACGAAACTGATATAAAAATAATTCATTAACAATTCTGAGAAAAAGCACATTGGTACATTAATACTAAGTCTAATACTAAGTCTATGTAAACATAACAAACGTTTTTACCATAGATATCCGAGAGATATGCCTTCACTGCATATTTGTTCAAGTTCAATTGTCACATTTTCCCCACTCCGGAAACTCACACAAAAACAAAAGAAATAGATACGGCACACATGATCAAATTGGGCGGCTTTTTTGGCACACACACAAGAAAATAAGCGTAACACTTTTGTGCTATCTTATTACACATATGCTCAAAAGGGGCGGGCACTAGAAAGTATAGACACAGTCACTGAATGCACACATGCAACTCTAGCATCAACATCATCATTATCATCTCAGCGCTATGCATCACTAGTGGATTATTTGACATGGGTCCGTTGCTAGGCAATTTTCTTTTTTTTTTTTTTCAAAAATATTCACTACGAGATATTTGTTAAATCCTTAAATAATATAATTAGTACAGTGATTTCTTAATTATCGGTGGTAGGACACGCCACTTGTCTTAAGGTTTGTTGTGATTGTTCTATTTTTGCAAATAAGGACGGAACAATTCGGCATTTTGTAAAAATACGAAATGACACCACACGTTTCGATACAAACATATGACTACGGCGCTTACCGCCTTCGCGCGTACCAACATAGGGTCAGATTACAACATAGGGTCTTTTATAGAGGCGACATGCGCCACGCCTCTATGCCATATCCCTCGATATCCGTGGTTTTTACAAAACCATTACAATTTCTACATCGGAACTGAAAAGAATTGCATCGATATGGAGCGACGACATCATTTGACACGAGAAGAGATAATGAGAGCCATCGGAATGTTGCAAGCTTGGAATCAAGACCTCAGTTACATTCAAAAATCTGTTTTTTATAATGCCTAATGATTGATTTCTGTGCTTGTATAATCGTATTATCTATGTGTTTGCGGAAATTAAGGTTTGTGTCAATCGTGACGCCTAAATATTTAATATGGTCGGTTTTAGCTAAAGTGGGACAAGTGCATGCAATGTCATGATTAAGTAAGCGTTGGATTATTGTTTCTCATTGTAAATAACAGGTACTTGGTTTTATAATGTTAAGAGATTTTTATCAAACAGTAGCTCTACTGTTTACTTCTTCTTACAAACTTAAAACAGCTCTGTTTTAAGTTTGTAAGAAGAAGTTAATTTAATTTTTTTAATTTTGGTTTTGAGAAAAAAGCGTTGGATTATTGTTTCTCATTGTAAATAACAGGTACTTGGTTTTATAATGTTAAGAGATTTTTATCAAACAGTAGAGCTGTTTTAAGTTTGTAAGAAGTTGTTTTAATTTTTTTAATTTTGGTTTTGAGAAAACATAATGTGTCACAACTTTTAATTTGTTTTGTCATTAACGTTATCTTTTAATTATAGAATAAAAAATTAGTCATGATAATTATGATAACATAAAACGAATGAGATAAACTAACCTTCGGTTATTTTTTTATTTCCCTTTGCTACCGCCAGTATCACTTTATTGGGACCACCAAACCCCTAGAGAATATTCAGTAGTGCAATCGTCTCAATACCTAAACTAACGTGGGCCCAGTTGCCCCCTAGGTGGAATTGGGTGGGCCCAGTTGCCCCCTAGGTGGAATTGGTCCCAGGTCTCAGTTTCGAAGTGGGACGAGTTGCCCCCTTAGGCCCATGGTCCCAGTTTTGAGGTGGGACGAGTCGACCCCTAGTAAAATTAGAAAGGTGGAACTGGTCCCTGGGCCCAGTTTTGAAGTGGACGAGTTGCCCCCTAACCCTTACCAAGGGGTATCGTAAAACCAATAACTGGGTTGTGGAGGTCAGATAGGCAGTCGCTCCTGTTAAAATACTGGTATTCAGCTGTATCCGGTTAGACTGGAAGCCGACTCCAACATAGTTGGGAAAAGGCTAGGCAGATGATGATGAGGTAATATTTTTGCGATATATTCGACTCGACGTGGCGGGACTCGACGTCACAGTACTAAATCTGTTTTTTTACAATGTGGGGCCTTGTCATCCCCCTTTCCACTCCACAATTTGCGGAATGGTAATGTCTTCTGCTATTTGCAGCAAGATAACAACCTTCTACAGAAGGTTTTGGAGGCAGATGATGATGAGGTAATATTTTTGCAATATATTTTTTGTACTACCTGCCATATTTTACAGTGTTCAATGTGAAAGATAGCGAGCCTATTATTGTCATTGATTACATAATACACAACCTCCAACATATAAAACTTTTCACTGAAGAACCGTCAGTGTATTTTATGTAAGAATCGTAGCAAGAGTATTGTAGTTTCTGCCTAACTGATGGGAGAAAAGGGATGAGGTCATGTATCGTCCAAAGATTATACCAGGACCTCAGAATCAATAAGGAGCTAAAACATTATTTTTTCCTACATAATTACCTATACATAAAATATCATGGGAGAAAAGGGATGAGCTTATGTATCGTCCAAGGATTATACCAGGACCTCAGAATCAATAAGGAGCTTAAATATTTTGCTTACATAATTATAAAGTAAACAACTAAAAACTTCCCAGCCATTAACTTGACTTTCTTCACCTTATCCGAAGTTATCCCATACGAAGTTACGAACTAATTCTCTTATAAACTTCGAGCGTCTAAAGATGATAATATTAATATTTCATGAATCCCTAGTAGATCCTGCAGACAACTCCGTACATAATCACGTTGGAAAATCTTGAAATTAATTCTTGCCGTATTTCGAAAGATTACGCGTGTGAAATGATTATCAAGGTTCTTGCAAAAGGGACTAAATCGAGGTAATCAATCACAATGTTGGGTTTAGCTCACGTAATTGCGCAGTGAGGGTAAACAAACACATTGTTTAGGGGAGTACCTACGATGAATGAGCTAAGCGAATATGCTGCCTCTGTCTGCATGAAATGATTATAACGTAATATTACGAAACTACATCGGACTTTACGCTTTTTATTTGACCTTCATTTTTTGTTTTTTTTATCTGATGTATCTGGAGTATTGCGTGTCGTTTAGTCTGTGCTAAATAAATGTATTTTCATTCTTTCTTTCTTAAACTTAGTGTTAACATGTTTTGAGACACAAAGGGCAGGATAGGAGGTGGAACATGGTTTGCGAATTAGCTCCACAATCACACCCTACTGCCGTTCTGTCAAGGTAGCCCCACTTTACCAGGTTGGGGTTATATCTTCCCACTTGCGTCCGGAGACGGAAGTGGGAAGATATTTTATAAAGTACCTTAATATCCAAGGACCCTTCCAAACATAGTACACTATGTTCATCTGTCCGTGGAAGGTGGCCTGTACTATGTACACATAGTACAGGCCACCTTTCACGGACAGATTTAACTTATGCATTATTTTTGGATTCGCAGGACTGTCTCGGAATAGGTTTCTATGGTTACAAAGGGTAAATCCGCGATATAATTTAACCGCTTAGAGCTTTCGTCTATAATGGGAACGTGATGTGAACACCTTTGAGTGAATGGTGGATACAATGTTGTTGAGTTAACTAACTTGGCTTGAAGAGACTAATAGCTGTGTCTTGTGGGTTTTCTTTATTTATAAACTAAAATGAATTACAATCCATACTAATATTATAAATGCGAAAGTGTCTGTCTGTCACCTCTTCACGCTTAAACCGCTGAACCGATTTAGATTAAATTTGGTATACGAGTAGTTCGAGTCCCGGGAAAGGACTTAGGATAGTTTTTATCCCGATATTCCTACGAAAAACTTATGCAGGTGAATCCGCGGGGCGCTACTAGTAAAATAAATTAAGCAAAACTGTTGAAATTTGGTGTCTCCGTCAGTCAGCGCGTTCTTTGACCGATATGGCTCTCCGAGGTTCCTCTATTTGTCACGGCCTCGCGTGTCTCTAGCGTACAGGGCACCAACTGTCTCGACTATGTGCTATTCTTTATTATATCTAAGTTAAATATTAATGTAATGTATACATAAATCTTCCGGAATAAATTCTCTAAATGATGTTTAAAATCGCATCAAAGTCCGTTGGGTGGTTTAGGAAAACAATGCGGTCACACAGCCAGACACGAAAAGCGACTTCATTTTATGATCAATCAATCAATCAACTCAGCCTATCGCAGTCCACTGCTGGACATAGGCCTCTCCCAGACTGCGCCACAGCACCCTGTCCTCCGCCTTCCGTATCTAGTCTACCCCAGCCACCTTCTTTAGGTCGTCCGTCTATCTAGCTGGGGGGTGTCCCACACTACGCTTGCCGGTACACGGTCTTCACTCCAGGACTCGTCTGCTCCACCGGCCATTGGTCCTTCGACAGACATGGCCAGCCCATTGCCACTTCAGTTTGCTTACTCTGCAAGCTATGTCGGTAACTCCGGTTCTTTTCCGGATAATTATATTCCTGATTTTATCCTTCAAAGAGACTCCGAGCATAGCTCGCTCCATAGCGCGCTGAGCGACCTTCAATTTGTGGACCAGTCCGACCGTCAGTGTCCACGTTTCAGCACCGTATGTCATGACGGGCAGGATGCACTGGTTGAAGACCTTAGTCTTCAAACACTGCGGGATAGGCGACGAGAGTTTTAATTTATACCTAAATATCATTTTATGATATTTAGGTATAAATATAGTGTTCACAATAAGTTTCGTCCTTTTTCACTTAATTCCAAAATGGTAAAATAAAGCTATGAATATTTTTTTAAAGGATCATTAATAAACTCGACAGAATACTAAGTATTTCAAAGATTAGCAGAAGTCTTGGAACCCTAATCTCCATAAGCTCTACAAACTACTTTCACTTTATTTCGGAGAAAAAAATATTTATCTTTACCTAACGAAAAGAAGAAAAAATATACATTTTTTCAGCGAAACTTTATCACTAGACTTTTTTTATTCATCACTAGGGATTATTTTCATGGACAATGACGTAGTCCCTACAATGTTATTACTTAGGTCTTAGGTCATAACTTAGAGTTATATTATACTGGGACACCAAGTGACGCCAACATGGTCGCGCTACCAACAAAATTGAAAAATAAAGAAAATTGGGTTTATTGGCACAACTTTACTTCACAAATGCAATGGATGCACAACCAATTGAACGCTTGGTGAGATCAGGGGACTACAGGACCTAAACGCAAAAAAACGCAAGTTTTATAATGCCTAAACGTACCTTTTTATGATCGACTACAGTAAACAAAATCAGAAAAATATATGGCATTCTTCAGGATATATGCTAGTTAGATAGTGTGATGAAAACATAATACAACTAATTTGATACGATAGAAAAAAATCATGAAGATACCTTTAAAAACTTTCTTTTCACAATAAAAACCATATTAATATACATACAATCATTCTGATTTTTTGTCAGATTATTCTACAAGCGAAATACTAAAGTACTAGTGCTTTAATTTTTTATTCCAAACAATAGATTTCTTGTAAATAGATAATTGCTTCATATTTTGCAATAAATTTTACCAGCGTTGTGTCATCGCGCTTCAGTTTCTTTTCTATGCAGTCGACGGTGACCGCGCTTTAGGTCATGTAGTCCCCTTTAAAAAACTTGAATTCATTCCCTGACAACAATGCAAAGCCTAAAGCACTAAGTCTAGAAGCAAGAGTTCCTTTTGTACAACGAAAATGCGCCCTTAGCGGTTTAAATAGCGGTAAAGTTTTTTATAGGAATCCGTAATTTTCAATGTGCGAAATCTCATCGGACACACGGCTTCCACTCTCTATAAAGCTGTATACATTTTGCTGGCAGTGCAACGATGGTTGCGCCACCATAGTGGTCCCGTATAATATTGCCCTTAGCCTCTAGACTGTTTCCTACGTCTAAACCAAATTAGGCTGACCCAGTACCCATAGCGCGTTAGATATTATGGGTCACTACTCACTAGCGTTTGCTTGAAGCAATGCCTGGTAGGCGTTTAGATAAAGCTTGATTGAGCAATCCAAGGCCGTGTCACGATTCATAGACATGATACATAATAGCTAGATGGACCGAGTAACTGGGGCAGACTGGATGCGGAAGGCAGAGGACTGGCGGACTGGTGGACTGTATTGTGGCGCAGCCTGGGAGAGGCCTATGTCCAGTACAGTGGCGTGCATTCGTTTTCACAATAGGTAGGCACTAGGCCGGGTCTAGTCTAGGCAAACGCGGTCAGTAATCAGAAAAAAAAGTGAGGCCAAAAGTTATTTTAAATAAAGTTATTTGAGTAGGCATGCCTACTTAAGGGTGATAAATTGCGAAGGTGGAATGTCGTGATTACGCGTGAGACGTACGTATTTTTAATTTTGTCGTATTAACTTGAACGAGTAAAGACCAATGACAATGTGCGAATAGTAAGGGAGCCGAGTAGGCCATCCGGCGATTGCCTACTGCCGCGCGTGTTTGTATGAAAGATTTTGTTTTTTGTTAGGTATAATTTAGTAGGTTTCTTAATTGTGGCGCACACACACTAAAATGTAATTGACAGGCTTATGTTGATATATCGAGGTAGGCACTGCTTATATGCCTATATGTATTGCATGCCACTGGTCCAGCAGAGCAGCAGAAATGATTCAGTAGTCAATTATGAACAAACTGTTTTCAGGATTGCGTTAATTCTGTTACACCTTGTATAACCTTTAGCAAAAAACAAACGTAATTTTATATCATGACGAATATAATAGCTACATAATATTTGGCAACTGAAACCATGTAAGAACTTTTTAACGAAAAAATTAAACCTCCGAAAAAACTGAAAACCAAAAAATAAAAACCTTTTTTTATTTTACCTTAATAAATAAGTTCTTAAACTAATGCAAGTATACCTAAGTAATTTTGAGTCGGCGCCAAACAAGCAACTTAATGTCGTTGCGAGTGGTCGTGCGGAGAGCGCATTTTTTGTTTGGAATGTTATATTTATCGCTGGAGATTTCACGTTGCATTATTAATTTGATTTGGTTATTTCTTTAAATTTAAGGTATTTTAGTGATCTTTGTTCATTGATTGTTTGGCGCCGACTCAAAATTTCTTAGGTATACTTGCATTAGTTTAAGAACTTATTTATTAAGGTAAAATAAAAAAGGTTTTTATTTTTTGCTTTTCACTTTTTTCGGAGGTTTAATTTTTTTGTTAAAAAGTTTTTATTTTATAATTTTTTGAGGCTATAATTTACTAATTACTACATGCTTAATTTTTTATTACTTTTAAAATAGCTACCTACCTTACTTTAGATATTAACTGTTATATAATCCTAATTTAATTATTATTTTTTGTATAATAAAATACTTAAAAAACAGGCTTTATAAAGCTCAGCATTAAAATCTGTGAATGAACAATAAGTCACCCCTATTTTCCCACCCTTAGGGTAGGATTTTTTTTCCAAATTTACATGAGACCAACTTCGAGGTATGTCCTATCCAATAAAAAAAGAATTATCAAAATCGGACTACTCTGTAAAAAGTTATGCGTGCTCATACATTACAATCATTGAGTGAACAATCAATCATCCCCTGTTTTCCTACCCTTAGGGTTGGATTTTTTTTTCCAAATTTATATGGGACCAACTTCGGGGTATATCCTTTCCAATAGAAAAATAATTATCAAAATCGGACTGCTCTGTAAAAAGTTATGCGTGATCATACATAAAAAAAAAAATATATACGCGTCGAATTGATAACCTCCTCCGTTTTTTCGTCGGTTAAAAAACAAATCAATGACAATTCTTGAGTAATTCAAATTCTCCAATTTCAGCTGTAACTTTGTTTCGATGTCTTTAATCAGTCAACTGTGAAATCAAATGAGATGAAATAACAGTCTAAGTCAATATCTTTCAATCGAAGCTATTGTCGGTATTTTACAAAAGGGTAAGCAGAGGTTACGAGGTACAGACGCCAGCACATCAAGCTACTACAATCTGTCAAATTTCTTTAATAGATTTTCAACTTTATCGCTAAAGCATAAGGCTCAAAGTCGATTGCGAAAATTTGACAGTTTCGGGTAGCTTGTTGTGCTGGCGTCTGTACAATAAGTAGGTGGGTGTTATTGGGTTTTACCATCTTGAATTTCTCAGATGCAGCTCGAAGTCTGGAATTATGTCCGCTAGATGGCAACAGGCTCGCCCCTCATTACATGGTACTTAAACATAATTCTCAAAATGTGTATGTACTATAGATACATCTCTGACCATCCCTTCGGAGAAACGAGGGCGTGATGTTATGTTAAGTAATCTGCATTCGCGATTTATTTGCCAAAAATGTAAACAAATATGAGTTTATGGAAAAATAAATTTAATTCCTACACAATAAAGTTCAGTTTACGCTACAAACAAAACATTTTTATAACTTTTTCAATAGTGCTAGTCACTCTGAAAAGCCATTCATTTCAGAGTGACTAGCACTATACTTTACTTAAATGCCATTGAAATAAAGTTGATATTTGTTTAACTTGAAACAATATTAATTTCCCATAAACCGGGTAAAAATAGATTAAATTAAAGACTACGGACTTTTACTGAGAATTTCTCAAAAGATAAAGTTTTCCCAACCTAGTTGTCGAACTCAGGATCCCACTGACAATAGACAACCACGTAGACGGTCTATGGGGCACAAACATATTCCATTTTTTCTTCATAAGCAAGTGCCAAGTAGGTACCGATACCTTTCATACCGTAGGTATCCTTATGCTAAATGGACGAAAACAATATTCAATATTTAAATGAATGCAAATTGGATATATAATTTTAGCGAATATAACTTTGTGGGATGAATAATTTTGCCCGTAGGGCTGACTGAACACGGATGTTTGATTATTTGATTAATCAATTAGCGTAATTAATAGGTACTCGTACATTGTTTGATTGTATGTATGTACGTATTACCAGGTAGCATAGATATCTGCGTGCCAGGTAGCCTATTGCGTAACATACTAACAATTGAAATGTCTTTAATTTTGACTTATCGATAACATTCATTGCGTTATTTACGTTGTCGAGCAGACGAATTTTGCAAACGTATGAAGTAGTGGATTACAAATTTGATTCAAAATCCTTCGGATTGTGAAAGAAAGTGTATTACGAATGTGTGTATACGATAATTAGGATGCAGCTTTCACCCACGGATTAACTCGCGTCCAAAGAAAAGTTTCCTCACGATGTAGGTATTTCTTCACCGTTTTGAGAGCAGTGGTGATGAAATAATTTACACAAAGTAAAGCGCCTCTGTCTGGGTTCGAACCTACGACCTACAATTCGGTAAGTCGCGACCGTTATGACAGGGCCACCACCGCCCTCCATTTCATGTTACGTTTCACAAATCTGCATCTGGCATTAGTAGGTACGTATAGTGTGCCGAAAGAATAAATAAAACACGAAGAGTGAAGTTTCTCCCTTTTCAAACGTGGAACTCTCGTTCCTCCACGTCCAATTGTTTCCAAGTCATTCAATATCATAAAGGGTCTCGCCGGGTTTCCATATGAAATCTGCACTGGCGTCTTTTTTGACATTGGTGCCTTTAATATGTTGCTAGTAGTTTAAAATAATTTTTGGCCAATTATCAAACCCCTAACTCCATTCGTTTTTGGAAAATGAGGGTTGCAACCCCTAACTTCAAAATTATTTTTCTACGAAACTATGATAGATATTCGCATGAAACCAACGCGACATGAAAGCTCTTAATTAGCTTTACATTACATATTTTTTTTAATATTTTTTTAAATAACTATAGGGCTGCAAAAAAAATATTGGAAAAAATAGGGGTGGTTTTTAGTAGCTATTTCTTGAGGTACACCGACCAAAAAAAAACCGTATAATCAGTACGTATCCAACTATAATATGTAATAATTACATAGATGTGAGATAGGTGGAACATATTCAAAAAAATAAAAATTTTATGTAAGTGGACACATATTGAATTCTAACTAATTCAATAAAATTCACTTAAATTAAAATTAAAACAGCATTTTCCATGAAATATTAATCTTTTATTTTCCATATAAAAATATTGAAATTATTTAATTTTCGTCACTATTTTCTTCTATAGTTGTAGTATTTGTAACATCAAATATATGTGTTAATATTTCAGCGAGCTTGATGATCTCCGATTTGTAACGGCCATGTGACAAACAATAAATTATTGATGCTACATGTGAGCAACAACCTATAGTCCTATTTCCATTAGCACAATCACAGGTGTATCTCTTTATGCCCTTATAGTTATTCATATTTGGTTCGTATTCAATAAAACATTGATATGTCTTGCTATTGATGTGTCGAGAACGAACTTTCATCCTTATTATTAATCATTTTCTTTTAAGTGTTCAATATTAATATTGTTGTCAATATCCAGCAGCTCAGCAAGGTAACATACCGCTTGTGACATTTGATATGTTCCTGTAAAGAATATTCTGAGGTCTTTTTCGGTTAATTCTGAAAAATCTATGAGGCAAGTAGAAGACAGTGTTGAAAAAAGTTTCTTGCGACGATTTATTTATTATTATAAAAGATTGTAAAGGCGTTTATGAATCATGATACGACATAGAAAAAATCTAAACAGACGTCAGGTTAGATCGAGTTTAAGTAACAAAATGAGATTTTTATTTTTTTGAATATGTTCCACCTATCTCACATCTATGTAATTATTACATATTATAGTTGGATACGTACTGATTATACGGTTTTTTTTTTGGTCGGTGTACCTCAGAAATAGCTACTAAAAACTACCCCTATTTTTTTCAATATTTTTTTTGCAGCGTTATAGTTATTCAAAAAATTATAAAAAAAATATGTAATGTAAAGCTAATTAAGAGCTTTCATATCGCGTTGGTTTTATGCGAGTATCTATCATAGTTTCGTGGAAAAATAATTTTGAAGTTAGGGGTTGCAACCCTCATTTTCCAAAAACGAATGGAGTTAGGGGTTTGATAATTGGCCAAAAATTATTTTAAACTACTAGCAACATATTAAAGGCACCAATGTCAAAAAAGACGCCAGTGCAGATTTCATATGGAAACCCGGCGAGACCCTTTGAAAACGTTTTGATGATGTAAAAATAAATTCATTTATTCGGCACACTTTAGTAAGAATATTAATTTATCTTTGATGTAAACACTAATGATTATGGTCTTAGGGAAAGAAAAGTCAATATTACCTACAATTCTTTATTCAAATAATAATACTAGGCATGCCTTTTAAGTTCTGTCGTTTCCATATTTCCCGGCAATTTTAAATTTGGAACTGTTCTATTTTCGAATGTGTTTAAATTTTGAATCTCAAAACAGTTAAAAGTATTAGGATTAATGCTATTGTTTAGTCACAGCGTCGATTGGAATCTGTCAGGTTACGTACGAAAATGAATCTTTCTAAGGAAAATGTTCGTGCAATTTTGGAAGAGACCTAACACGGCTTCAGTGTTTTGAAGAGCTAACATCTGTGTTCAGTGATGAAGCCCCATGTCTGCGGACTGTCGAACGCTGGTATTTAGAATTCCAGCGTGGACATACTAGTGTTAATGACAAATTTCGCGAAGGACGCCCAAAATCCGCCTTCACTGAAGATAACATCATTGCTGTGAGACAACTAATTCTCGAAGATCGTCATGTGACGTATCGAGAGATAGAGGCTCTATAAGGCATCTCAGGGACAACCATTCAGAAGATCTTGCATTAAGCGCTTGGTGTGAGAAAGCTAGTTTGCCGTTGGATACCGCATCTGCTTTCCAACGACCACAAGGCGGCCCGCGTCAGATGGTGTAAGAAAACTCTGCAAAGGTTCAACCGAGGAGAGTCAAATCACGTCTACAACATCATCAGTCGTGACGAATCTTGGATCTAAGCCTACGATCCTGATTCCAAACAACAATCTACAATCTGGGTCTTTCAAGACGAGCCAAAGCCGACTAAAGTTGTTCGTTCTCGAAGCACTTCGAAGATGGTGGCCACGCTCGTTGGAAAAACCGGCCATGTTGCGACTATTGCACTTGAAGATCGTAGAACTATTAACGCAGAGTGGTATACCACAGTTTGTTTACCACAAGTCATCGCCGAACTTCGAAAATCTAACTCAAAGCGACGCATCATCCTGCACCACGACAACGGAAGAGTGGAATAAATGTTATAATAACTGGTTTGAGCGAATGAAAAAGTGTATTAAGCTACGCGGTGAATACTTTGAAAAACAATAAAAAGTACTATAAGGTTCTAGTTGTGTTTTTTTCTTCAAACGACAAAACTTAAAAGGCATGCCTCGTATGATGTCAGAAAAACGTGAAAGTATTATAATGAGCGACAGAATCCTCTTTAGTTAGTGCTTGCCAAGTTATAGGAAAAATATATTCTACGAAGAACTTAATTGACTTTTATTGAGTACCAGTAGCGGGCGCTAATGAATTGTGTTGTAAATAAATAACTGCTGATATAATTACACAGCTGACTAAGTGATTTTTATATACTGTAAGTTAGAAAGTTCAGCAGTGTTGTCTATTAGTTAAAAGTCAAATAAACAATCAAAGTCAGACAGGTACGGTACATACAATATTGTTTTCGATCATATTATATTAAAATTACCTGTATCGAAATAATATTATGTGATGGTAAAAAAGGGCTAGATAATGAAAGCATTTTGTACGAGTTTCATTGCTGTCCCCAAATTATATTTTACTCTGAGGTACGAGTGTTCTCTAAGTAATTGGTTCGTGTACGAACAGCCATTGAATTAATAGTGTTGTGACATTCGGGCTATGTAATACGTTATTTTTTTAAAAGCGTTGTGGTCGATGGGTGTTGTTGATAGGTTTTTCGTAAATAGAAACAAAATATCGGTTTTTTTTTTACATTTATATCTGTATTTATATTTAGGAGGGGCCCGTGGCTAAATACTAAAAGCCGCACAGGTTCATCTATCAGATTAAGCTACGCTTGCCGCGGTTGGTCTGTGGATGAGTGACCATCTTTACATACCGAGACCACTTCTTGCCTCTTAAGCACGTTAACACGATGGTCCAAGCTGTCATTCGTGGATCTTTGACAGTCGTTACGGGTAGTCAAAAGTCCGAAAGTCTGACAACCAGGCTTACCAAGGGGTATCGTATCATCCAGTAACTGGGTTTTGGAGGTCAGATAGGCAGTCGCTCCATGTAAAATATTGGTATTCAGCTGCATCAGGTTAGACTGGAAGCCGACTCCAACATAGTTGGGAAAAGGCTAGGCAGATGATGATCTGTAATGTTTATGGTGTACATAATAAAGAGTATTCTATTAGATTCTAATATGAAATTGATAGTGCGACCTTCATCTGACGCTTTATCATACCGACTGCTGAACACAAGCATAAATAACAAAACCCGCTCTTCTGTCCACAGCCCTTAGCACCACAATTCTATGTTTATTTTACTTCAATAGGAATCACAATCGTTTGTCGTTTTATAGATAGTAACAGTGCAAATAAATGGAGACGCGCGTGTAACCTTACACGTGGTGAACTTTAGTGTGGGATTCTAGCGTGTTCGGTTAGATGTTGTAATAAACAAGCGTTTTTTACGCGTTCGTTGGGTTTTAAAAATACTCGGGGGTTATGGACCTAAAAGGGATGGAAGCGTCAATATAAACTGAATGTGATACTGAACTAGGTTAATAAACATAACATAACATCACGCTTGTATAGGACGCAGGGTTACTCAGATGTGCACCTTTACCACACCCACATTTCTCTAGTTATGCTTAGGTCTCATGTAATAGGGGGCGAGCCTATGGCCATCAACCGGGCACAATTCCAGACTCCGGGAAAAAACACTTTACCCGACCCGGCAATCAAACTCAGAACCTCATGCTTAGCGCATTAGACCACTAGACCATCGAAGCAGTCCACTGTGAACTAGGTATTTGAATGTTGAACAAAATTTTAAGGAGCCACGATAAGCATACATAAGCATAATCAGCCTATAACGTTCCCATTGCTGGGACACAGGCCTCCTCTATGTGAGAGGGAGTGGGCTGTAATGTTTGGTTCTAGGACATGCCGGTTTCCTCACGATGTTTTCCTTCACCGTTTTGAGAGCAGTGGTGATGAAATGATTTACACAAAGTAAAGCGCCTGTCTGGGTTCGAACCTACGACCTACAACTCGTAAGTTGCGTCCATTACCACTGAGCCACCACTGCCACGATAAATGGCCATTATTCGTGCAAAAATTGGCTTCAGAGAGTCGTCACAATTGGCTATTTGACAGTTGTAACGATAAAATATATAATATATTAGATATAGTAGCATATAGGTTCACAATAATCATACAATAGGTTTTATGCATTAAAATAAATTGTAAATATTTTATTTTTGAAAAATAAATTAGAGATTTTTTATCTGTGGATTACAAAAACTGAAACGCGAACGGCCATGATCGAGCATCGTATGACGTCACATCACAATAAATAAAACGTTGTGTGTTACTGTGTTTTATCATCGTTGGCAGTTTGCTGATTTTCCACACAAAATATACTTTTTATGCAACTTTTTATGCAAACTTTCCACACAAAATATGTTTAAGAGTTGAAGCGTCGTAGTTAGCTTTACTTAGTTTATTGAAATGTGACGTCACAGCCATAAATGTCACGTGATCGGCTGTTTCCGCGCGAATTTCAAAATACGGAATGAAAAAAAACATTTTTTTTCGAATAAACAACGCTTTTTTAAGAAAAAAATAATTGTAATAGGTATAAAATAAACCTACGTATATTTAAAAATATCTTTTCGAAAACTGTCAAATAGCCAATTGCTGTCTATTTATCTACTAGCTAATACACAGACAGGAATTTGATTAAATCAAACTGAGACTACGTCAATTTACAGTGTTAAAGCCATTTCATACAGCTGTCAAAGAATACAGCTGTGATTTGAATATACAGGCAATTTATGTTGGCAGGTAGTAAATTTGATTAATAATGAAGTTTCCTGATTTTACCTTTTATATAATTATACAAGTTCATCTGTCTTAATTGCTCAGAGAGTTTGCCCTCGATCAAAGAAAGTTTACCTAGAAACAGAATTTGAGTTTTAACTTTTTTGTTAAAATCAATATTTGCACAGCTTCGGCTGATCGTTTTATATTCTTTAAACCTAAACGGATACTTGATCTAGCTTTATTAAAAATAAAATTAATATTTATTCAGAAAAATAAAACCTGACCAATGATATATCTGTTTTAGTACCTACTTTATTAAAGTGATATCAATGTATTGTAGGTAACAATATGACTTCAGTTCATTTTAGTGTTTGTTAATTTGTTTGCTGCGTACATACATAATCTGCATTCGCGATTTATTTGTCAAAAATGTAAACAAATATGCGTTTATGGAAAAAAAAACTTTAAGTCCTAAAAAATAAAGTTCAGGTTAAGCTACAACTTCAAACATTTTGATAACTTTTTCGATAGTGCTAGTCACTCTGAAATCAACTTAATCATTATTAAAATAAAGTTGATATTTGTTTAACTTGAAATAATATTAATTTGAAACATAACGCCTTTTTCCATGAGGCTAGGCCTTAAATGTAAACAAATACCTATGCGTTTATGGAAAAAAAACTTTAAGTCCTAAAAAATAAAGTTCAGGTTAAGCTACAACTTCAAACATTTTGATAACTTTTTCGATAGTGCTAGTCACTCTGAAATCAACTTAATCATTATTAAAATAAAGTTGATATTTGTTTAACTTGAAATAATATTAATTTGAAACATAACGCCTTTTTCCATGGGGCTAGGCTGACTATCACTGCTTAATAAATTACTTATGGTTAAAAGAGACCGCAGTTATAACCAACCGTAGCATACCGGGATATTTTGTTTGATTAAAAAAAAAATATATAATTCGCCATTTTGTGGTGGCGGCCATCTTGTTTTTGAAATTTATCATAATGTTTAGTATTCTACTTGTCAAGCCCTTTCATTTGATACCCATATTGAGGGAGTTGTGAAAAAATATGTAGGTAATCCGCCATTTTGTGGCGGCGGCCATCTTGGACCGATTTTCTTCAAACATAGCTAAGAACACTCGCGACTAATTCACCTTTCAAACAAAAAAAAAACAAAATCAAAATCGGTTCATCCGTTCGCACACACACCCGTCGTTTTTGCGTCGGGGGTTAAAAAGGCATTCTTTTAAAACAACATTTATCGCAATATATTGTTACCAAAATTATTTAAAACATTTTATTTTTATTAAGCCTACAATATCGCATTGGCAAAGGCCTCTCCCAGGTCCTTCCAGAAACTTTTTTCCCGCGCCACCTCAAGCCAGCTCTCACGGTATGTGTCTAGTCACATACCGTGGGACCTAGACTCTAGAGGGGCAATTCTCGTAATTTTTAACCGACTTTAAAAAAGGAGGTTCTGTATTCGACCCGTATGTATGTATGTAAGTATGTATGTATGTTTGTATGTCCGCGATTATCTCAAAAACTACTGAACTGATTTTGATAATTCTTTCATTAGTGTGACCTACATACTTTCAGGAAGGTTTTAGTATATAATACATTAAGTAATTATTCTTATGTACGATGTTATATGCATAAATGTACTGCATCTCCGGCATTTCTATGGGAATTTTGATGATTCTTCGAGTCGTGTCTTCAATTCTTCAATGCACTAGTGTTAATTGAATTGGTGGGGGGTAGGTACAACTAAAAAGTGAAAAATAAAAACTTTTTTACAAAAAAAACAACCGACTTCAAAAAAAAAACACTACAAAGTGAAAAATAACTTTAATTTCGGAAGTCGGTGTCAAAAAACGAAAATGCGGAACCAACGACACCGACTTCCGAAATTAAAGTTATTTTTCACTTTGTAGTTTTTTTTTTGAAGTCGGTTGTTTTTTTTTGTAAAAAAGTTTTTATTTTTAAGAACGTTCACAGTCTGATCTCAGTCTCAATCTGTCAAAAATTCCTCTAATTTCCCTTCATTTTGACAAGTTTTTGACATTTCTTTGTCCCCGAGATGTGACTGCTACTAGATTTTGAACGTTTTTAATTGCGAGAATTGGCATTAAGGTCATTTTCATTCAAACTAGTTTATTATAATATGTAGGTATAAGGTGCTCTATTTCTCACTGTTACTTCATATTTTCCCGTTCATAGGTACATAAATAACGACACTAATAACATACAGTCTAGTCAATGACAGGATGTTATCGCGCAATCAATGAGGCGACAGTTGCTATTTATGATACATTCTCATGATATTACGTGTGTAATGTGTTGTTTGGTTCAGTGGTGGCCCAGTGGTAAAGGCCGCGACTTACGAGTTGTAGGTCGTAGGTTCGAACCCAGACAGGTGCTTTACTTTGTGTAAATTATTTCATCACCACTGCTCTCAAAAACGGTGAAGGAAAACATCGTGAGGAAACCGGCATGTCCTAGAACCAAAAATTCGAAGACATGTGACATCTACCAACCCGCACTGGGCCCGCGTGGTGGATTACGGCCCATTCCCTCTCACAGAGAGGAGGCCTGTGTCCCAGCAGTGGGAACATTTATAGGCTGATTATGTAATGTGTTGGGTTATATTGTTTTCTTCTGTTGACCTCTGAGTTTGTCTTGGCCTTTCTTCTCAGAGTAGTCAGATAGGAAAAGTCGACCTCATCTAGCTTTTTTTTTGGATTCTGTACCTCAAAAGGAAAAGACGGAACCCTTATACGATCACTTAATACTGGTATTCAGCTGCATCCGGTTTGACTGGAAGCCAACCTCACCATGGTTGGGAAAAGGCTAGGCAGATGAAGATGATCTTATATTACTTATTTGGGAGACACTAATTAAATACTTAATGGCATAAAAAATAACGTTGATGCAAGCCACGTTTTGATACCGTTTCATTACTTTAAAAAAGCTATGCACTTACATCACAGTATCAATAAAATCGCATCGCAGCCATCCCTTATCAAGATTGAATCAAAGTCATCACTAGCTGTGGAGACGACGACGTTATAAATTTCAGTACCTACCACTCTACTTTTAATGAAAGTCTCGCAGCGAGCACCGACACAGCTAAATAAAGAAAATCAATGTCCCTATCACTTTACAGTTAGGTACGGTCATCCCCGCGTCCACGGTAACAGTTTAACATTGATAGCGCCTTTATGTCGTAGCAGTAAGGACGTTTCTCGTAGTCCAAGTGTAACCTCTGACTTGTAGTCGACCGTACACAAAGTGAAGTATGAGGTTCAAGTGTTTTAATAAATCTGTCGCTTGTACTCAATGGACCGTATCTAGTAAGAACAAATGAGTGGTGAATTTGGAAGGCAGAGATAGTGTGACGTCATAGACCGACGATCGTTTTATAAGGAAACTAGCTGACCCGGCGAACTTCGTACCGCCTCAGAATCAATCAATTTTGTGTTAAATCAGTCAATCCGTTCTCGAGACATCAAAAAAGCCGTTCCATACAATATGTATGAGAAAATGAATTCTCTTTATCATTATTTCTTCGTGAGCTTTTTCCATGATTTAATATAATAGTTATTCTGCTATTAAAATTAGTCCAACCGTTCTTGGTTTATAAATGGTGTAACTAACCCGACTTTGTTTTGTTTATATAGTTAAACACGACCAGAAGATTTAAGTGTATATGTATAAAGTTATACTAGACTTAAAAAGTTTATTTAAAAAGAAAATACTCTTACCCCCTTATTCATAATCCTATTTTATCTCTATTTTAGCTAAAATAGGTTTATAGAACGTTTGTCTTTATCTGTCACGTTGTCATTTCTGTGTGTAAGAAAGAGACAAACCCCATTTTAACTAAAATAGGTTTGATAAGTTTTATGAATAAGGGGGTTAATGTTTAGTACCATTCATAAATTTATTTTTAAGCACATTAAAAAATCACTTGTAAAACATTGGTTCTTTCTAAAGTCGGTTTACGGACAACAGTTTTACGTGATAACGTCATAAGAAAACATCCGATCGTGCCTCTCTATCGCTTGTTCCGCGCTCTCGCTTGCTGACTCGGCTCAGGTGTAACGTGACAAGGAGTCTTGCTTTTTCGTGCGTGCAGCCGGCGTTCATCGATTTATAAGAAGTTAAAAAAAAATTAGGTATGCGATGAGGTATGTGAGGAAAGCTCTCACAGAGTCTTTATGCTCAAGGCTGTAATTCAGGTAATTCATCCCGAAACGTCACTACAAATTTAGGCTGGAAGCGACTTATACATAATAGTTATCAGGAATACAAGTAATGTGCAAGCACACGCCACGTTTACCCGGTTGCCGTAATTACAGAAACAATTATAAAGCCATTGTGTCTCGAGGAGACCTACGTTCGTACGAAGGAATAAGTCAACTGGATATTTTAGAAAGAAAAATATTTAAGCCATTACAGTGTATTTAAAACCCAACTACTGAAAAGGATGAAACAAGAAAGTACCTTCCCATGGTCCCACTAACATACTTAAAAGCTATGGTATCTAGCATGTGACCACGGGAAGGTACTTTCTTGTTTCATCCTTTTCAGTAGTCGGGTTTTAATAAATAAAAAATAGCCCCAAAATAAAATGCTAATTAAGCCCTTTCATTTGATATCCAACAAAGCACCATCCGAAAATATTTATTTTTAAATTCATTACCTTATGTCCTCTAGAGGGCGCCATATTAAATTTAGTGTGACGTCACATAGCCTATAACCAGCGGACGGTCAAGACACTTCTAACATAATATAATAATAATAATTTGACAAATGAGGAATTTTAATTATGCATGTTAAAACATCCTTTTTTTATTTTGATGATGATGTTTATGTAAATTCGTAATATTGAGCTAGATGCACACCATATTTGTACCCCTCCTAGCATAACATAGCGTTCTATACACCAAACTCAAGATCTGTATTTCTTTACCTGTGTTAACAAATAAAAGTGATTGGATTTGATTTGAAGTATCGCTCATTTTCCAAATTATTATAAGGACTTTTGAAGTTATGACGTAACAGATGAGCGTACAACATATACCGGTTAAAATCATATACCCTCCGTAGTCGGGTAAAAAATCAGCTGATCCCCAGAAAGTGCAATACCTACGTTGTAGTCTAGAGTTGATTCCATAGAAACATTTGTATGTGTTAGGTTAACCGAACCGAGGGATGGCCCAGGCTACTTTTCCTTCTCTGCGCGAGTACTCTGATGACTAGCAAAGCCCCGATGCCACTGACCTGTTATCTTATAAATAGTCTTCTGTATTTCCCTACTCGGTGAAAAGAGAGAAAGAAAATACGTTTATTTGCGGTGAACATGACGCAAAAAAGAACATAAACACAAAAAAAAGAAGGTAAGGGAAACATACGTCACATCCACGTAAAACGGCTGTCGCTCAGCATAATGCTGCGACCCTATGCAAGACAGACAACTTAAACTGGTAATCTTAATAATAATATGGCGACGCAATCCAGGTCGTCCATCACGCTTGTATCTCTAATGGGTAAACAAAGCTTAGAGTGTTGTTGGCGGAAAAATATTAAGTGCCTTCTGACTAATTTTCCCTGAGGATCGAGTATCAACCATGTTGAAGTTTTATGTGACAGGCTTTCGCTTGGTTGTGGCATTCTGTGGGAAGTTTTTACTAAGAATGGAACGGAGAACAGATGTTATTATTTTTAGCGTAGTTTCCAAAGACTGAAAAGATTACTTTTGTTTTGACCTACCTTTAAACGCTTAAAAATTAAATTAACTTTCGCTAAGACCAATTTATCGGTAGATGTAGAATTTGTATTAGAGATAACTGAAAACCCAAAAATGGGTCGTTAAACTCATCATTATAAACAAATTTTGAGTGTCATGACCTTTTCAGGTTTTCAGTATTTTCTATAAATAATATCTTTTATTAGCGTTTGTAGCTTCTATCCGGGTCACCCCGCGGCCGTAATTTGGATAGAAAAAAACAGTTCTTATTTAAATGCACGAAGGAGTAATTCGGTTATGCTAACTAATCGTCTTTAAAAAAATATAGCGCTTAATTTAAACTGGATTAAGGTTCAAACTCATTATTACTCTAGAGGGGGTTGGATAATGTAGTTTTTGCTGTACGCACTTACTATACTTCTAAGAAATGATGTAGGTGTCAATTACCAACCTTCTTTCAAAATAGTTGTTTAAGGAAAACTTAAAAAAAATCAGGCCACTGTTCCAACTCATGATGAATCGAAATAGTTTCCGCATAATAAATGAAAATGATCAACGATATGGAATTTCGGCAGCGTATCACAATACGTCGCTTCGACGTAGAACTCCCATAATTAATCACTGGTAGTACTGGTACCCACAACCGTTTCGGCGCGTCTTATCAACAAGTTTGCTAATCAAAGTTAAGTCATTAGTTGTTTTCTAGCTGGTGACAACGTGTCATCGTGTCACATACAATGTAATTGAAAGTTAACGACGGGTTGTTGTTACGGGGAAATACTTCGACATAGTGACAGGTAAATATACAGGATGGCACAGGGTGGCACAGGGTGGCAGGGACATCGATGCGCAACCTGTTACCATGGATTGAGTACATAATTCTGAATCCCCTACGCTGTAAGTTGTCAAACCGACTTCAAAAAAGGAGGTTCTAAATTCGACTGTATGTTTTTTTTTGTATGTTCGTTACGCGTTATCTCCGGCAGTTGTAAATCGATTTCAAAAATTATTTTTTTTATAGATAGGGGTATGCCTCAGGGGTGCCCAGGTGGTCCCATATAAGTTTTATTAACTTTGCTTAAGTAGTTTTTGAGTTAGCTTCAATAATACGTATTATTGCCACTTAGTTTATATTGATGATGTTATAATGAGTTGCTGTCAATGATATTTACATAGCAAGAAGTTTTATACGAAAATCATGTGGGGTAACTACGACTTAAAAGTGAAAAATAAAGACTTGTTGTCTTATTTGGAAGTCGGTTGTTTTTTTTTTTTGTAAAAAGTTTTTACTCTTCACTTTATATCTCTATGTTTTGATAATTGTCAGTAGATTACAATATAGCAGGCCAGAGCTTGCTTAATATTTTCGTGAAAGCATAAAAGAAAATTCAGTCATAAAAGTTTTATTCACAACATTGCCATTTTGCCAAATTAGAAAGCCCGAGTAAACCGCGAGAATTAACTAGTTCATAGTTATTAACATAGTTTGTATACAGCTAACGCTTAATAGCTTTAATTTCACAAATGGTGTGTCTAACGGAGTAACTAAAAATAATTAAACTGCTAAAATAAAGCTTATTCTGTAACTCAAGGACAGATTCATCATCATCATCATCTGCCTAGCCTTTTCCCAACTACGTTGGGGTCGGCTTCCAGTCTAACCGGATGCAGCTGAATACCAGTATCATGGAGCGACTCCCTATCTGACCTCCACAACCCAGTTACTGGGTACCCCTTGGTAAGACTAGTTGTCAGACTTTTGGGCTTCTGACTACCCGTAACGACTGTCAATGATCCACGAATGACAGCCGGGACCAACGGTTTAACATGCTTTTCGAGGCACAGAGGGGTATTTAAAGATGGTCACCCATCCACGGACTAACCGCGGCAAGCGTAGCTTAACCTGATCGATCGAACTTTGCGGCTGTTATTTCTTAGCAACAAGCCCCTCAAGGACAGATTATGCATAATTAATTTCATCCTTCTCGATTTCAAAATAGCTTTTGGAAGGGCACCTAAAATCAAATCTATTTTCTTGTAAATTTTGACGTTCAAAAGTGCCTTGTAATTGCCTACTTGAAGTAAATGATAAGTCATTTTGTGCGGCATTTGGGATATTTTAGCATTATTTAATTACTATGAGAAATATGATACGGAAATATTGTTTATCTCTACGAATTACCCCATCCACAACCAGAAACCCACTAGAAATTAAGAAATTAAGCTAGGAGTATTTAGCTCGGTAAAAGCTAAAATACAAAGTACCTCACAATCGACGCCATTTTTATAAAAATAAATAGATTTCCAAATCTTAAAATAAAATTTCGCAGACTCTATCCAATTCGAAATAATTGTTATTTGAGCTCTCAAAGTAAAATAAAAGAGTAAAAATCCATATCAGTTTAGAAGACCTCAGTCTACATGATGTCTTATTAAAGTGTCGGCATTATTGCTACGGCGTAGCTGACGCAGTCGCTACGCCGGCTACGCTTTCGTAGACGGCGAAAAATTATCCGCTACGCGTCGAGTCATTATTATTGAATTTTGTTATAAGGGTGGTTATGTAGTGTATGTGTTATTATTGATTATGGATCAAGGTTACTGATATCCGTAACATTACGTTGACACACTTTAATATACATAATATTATATTTTGAATTAATAATTATATTCAATAATTTAATTACTGTTTCTAGTACCCATACAAATTCAGATTTAACATTTTTTTTTGCAAAAAAAAAAGTTTTATTGCTTTTTTTACAGGATAAGTTAGGTAAGGTTACTATATTGTACGTCATAGCTTAATTATTAGAATTTTCTCTCTGCGTACAATAAACCCCGGGTTTATTGTGTCCATGAATATTAAACAGCCAACAATACAATTATTCAAACTCAAACTCAAACTCAAACTCAAAGCATTTATTTCAATTAAACCATTACAGGTACTTTTGAATTGTCAAAATTAAGTAGTCGGTCAGTTAGTCAGAAAGTTGAAGCTAGTCGCCCATTCCAAAGCGTAGATCT
Organism: Amphipoea oculea; assembly: GCA_945859645.1. Classification (NCBI taxonomy): domain Eukaryota; kingdom Metazoa; phylum Arthropoda; class Insecta; order Lepidoptera; family Noctuidae; genus Amphipoea; species Amphipoea oculea. The sequence continues at coordinate 8,556,118 of OX243869.1, read as the reverse complement.
CTATGGAGAAGAACGGGCAAGAAACTCCATGGACACTCTTTTAAATCAAGATATTACAAAATCCTGAGTACATTATTCTTGTTGCTTCTATATGTAAGAACAATGTAAAAAAAACACACAAATGAAGAAACAATACAAGAAATAAGATTAAAAATAAGCCCTGGCAGTTAAGAGATGACCAGTCTCAACCGACGGCGTCCGTTCACGAACATGACGCATGGATCAGCACCATCCAGCTCAACCATTTTGTAGGGAACCGAATGATCCAACACACGCGCCACCATCAGCGAGACATTTAAGTGAGCATGACACATTCTCAACTGCCATGCTCTTTCAAGTCAACATAAAAAAATCATAATAAACGGATCCATGGTTCTTACATTTACAAAATTGAAAAAATGCTTCTAAATGATACAAAACTATAGATTGCAATTTATTTAAGAGATGAATAAAAATTTTAATACCAAACAGGAAAAGGTGTTTAGTATTGCAGCATTAAACAATAAAAACATGATTGAATAAAATAAAAATAAATATTAAGATCGTAATGTCAGAAACACTAAAAAAGAAAAAGGGAAGCACCTCCTCCAAATATTGAAATTTTAACTAGAGAGCTCAAGGGCCTGTGGAGCAGGACCAGCATTTAGCCAAGCATTTTTATCTGCGATATAATCATCCAACTTATAATATGCTTGTCTACATAGTGTGCGTTTAATGCATGTTTTAAATTTCTTCTCATTTAGTTGAAGAATATCGAATGGTATTTTATTATAACATTTTACACAGTAACCCATAAAAGAAGTTTTTACTTTAGACAATCTGAAACGCGGTTGATCTAATTTGTTCCTATTTCTTGTGTTAAAATTATGCCTGTCACTTATCTTACTAAAAAGATGTAGATTTTTTCGAACGTACATGATGTTTTCATATATATATTGACAAGGAACCGTCATGATGTTAATTTTTTTAAACAGTTCCCTTAGAGAATCGCGTCTGCTGAGCTTGTATATGGCTCTGACAGCCCTCTTTTGCAGGATGAAGATAGAATCAATATCTGCAGCCCGTCCCCACAACAAAATACCGTAAGACATGATGCTATGAAAGTAACTAAAATAGACCAGTCTCGCGGTATCCACGTCTGTTAATTGGCGGATTTTCCAAACAGCGTAAGCAGCTGAACTTAGCCGCCCTGCAAGAGATGTTAAGTGCGGACCCCACTGCAGCTTTGAGTCAAGCGTAATCCCCAGGAAAACCGTATTTTCGACGAATTCAAGTATTTCCTTATTCAATACAACGTGACATTCACTACTTCTGACATTTGGTAAAACGAATCTAATGCATTTAGTTTTTTTTTCATTTAATACCAAATTATTTACAGTAAACCAATTATGGACCAAAAGCATAGCGTTATTTACGTCGTCAAGCTCCTGTGCACGTCTGCTTACTTTAAAAATCAGAGATGTGTCATCAGCAAATAACACCATTTGTGATCGGTTTATCAGTAAATGAGGTAAATCATTTATGTACACTAAAAATAGGAATGGCCCCAATATTGAGCCCTGCGGAACACCCATTTTGACTTTCAAGCCCGATGAATTCACACCGTTAATTTGAACTTGCTGAAATCTGTCATTTAAATATGATTTCATTAAGCTAAGAGCAAGTTTACCGAGTCCGTAATGCTCAAGTTTCAAGAGCAGTGTATCGTAATTTACGCAATCAAATGCTTTGGATAAGTCGCAAAAAATGCCTATTGCATCTTGTGCCTCTTCCCATGCGTTAAAGATATGTTTTAATAAGGTGACACCGGCGTCGGTTGTACAACGTCCTTTGGTGAAACCATACTGTTGATCGTGTAGGATGTTATTAAGATTAAAATGATTGAGCATTTGATTTAACATTACTTTTTCAAAAACCTTACTGAAAACCGGCAAAACCGATACGGGTCTATAATTATTAGTGTCTTTGCTGTCCCCAGATTTGAAAAGTGGAATAACTTTACTGAACTTCATTAAATCCGGGAAAACCCCTTGATCTACACACAAATTAAATATTAAAGCTAAATAGGGTGCAATTGTCTCAATAATGGATTGACAAACTTTAGTAGACATGCCCCACAGATCCTCGGTAATTTTGATTTTAAGTTGCTTAAATGCCTTTATAATGACTGTAGGGTTTATATGTTTAAAGTTAAATTCCACAGGACAGGCTGAGACATTCGCTCTTAATAATTCAATAGCTAGTGCAGGCGAGGAATTTAAAGTTTCTGTAGTTTTAATTGGGATATTGGTAAAGAAAGTTGCAAATTCCTGAGCGACATCGATGTTATCGCTAATGAGACCGCGGGAAGTGTCCAGTGTGTAATCAGTATTATGTTTTTTGTTCCTGTTCGTTTCATTGTTAATAATTTTCCAAACTGTCTTTATTTTATTGTCTGCTGATTTAACCTTGTTACTAATGAAAGAAGCTTTAGCTACTTTGCAGACATTTTTAAAAGTTTTAGAATATGTAGTAACATACTTATTAAACGTATCCGTGTTAATATACGGCTTAAGGCCATACAGTTCAAATAATCTATCCCTACTTTTCCTGATTCCCTTAGTTGCCCAGTCACTGAATAAAAACTTAGGGCAAATAGTTTTAGATTTCTTCTTAAAGGAATTATTGAACTCTGTTTGCACTAATGAAAAGAATTCTTTATACAAAATATTACCATTAGTCACACTTAGGCCCTGAGCACTCAACTTGCTAATTAAAGTAGCATTAAACTTATTCAAATTACCTGATGTTATTGGTCTAGTTTGAATCTGCACTTTTTGCATCGGTGTGTTGGACTCAAAAGAAACAGTTTGACCACTGTGATCAGAAGGAAGATAATTTACAATGGCTTTATCTAAATATTCGCAACAACAAAAGACATTATCAATGCATGTAGCCGTAGCCGTAGTTATTCGCGTTGGTTCCAAAAACACATTTGACAGATTGAATGATTTGAAGAGGCTTAACAATCTACTGCTATTTGAATTATTTTCTAAAATATTAATATTAAAGTCACCACAAATAATTACTGATTTGCTACCAGTTGCAAGTTTTCCCAAGACATCTTCCATTACCGACTCAAATATAGAATAGTTTTGATAGTTTGGAGGTCTGTAAACGCACACTATAAAATGCTTATCCAGCTCAACACAGGACAGTTCGATGCTATGTTCCACCGATAGTTCCACTATGTCTTTACGAGTCTTAAATTTTACACAATTTTTAATTAAGATTAATGAACCACCACGCAGCATGGATTTTCGGTTAAAGCAACTGCCTACACTATAGTTCTCATAATTAATCATCATTTCATAATCTTTCAACCAGTGTTCAGTAATACAAATAATATCAAACATTGTTTTTTCTAAAAACAATTCAATTTCTAATAATTTGGAAGAAAAACCTTGAATATTTTGATGAAACAATGTCAAGGAATTCTGCTTAGCCCCTTTTTTACAATTAACTAATTGAGTGCTAGAAGATACCTTGTTGGAGGTGGTATTAATAATATTGTTATTGGTACCTTCTGTTGTCTTACTGACTAGTTTAAATTATCGTGGCTAACCACCTTCATATTAGTACTATTACTAATTTTTATGGTGCTAATTACATCCGACTTCGACATACTACTTATGTCTGAGTTAATAATAAAAGCTAATAGCCATGCTATTTCACGTCTAAAACTAATAGGCAGATACACTGTATCCCTAGTCGATTTTAACTTTTCAACAAAAGTGTTGGTGTCAAAAAATATAATTTTGTCACTATAGTGATTAGCTAATAAATGCATATGGTTATTTAGCTTATGTATGTAATGGTTTTGCTTACTTGATAAGTGCTCAAAGTATGGGAAAGCACACAAAATTATTTTCTGACAATTAATCTTTAAGATTTCAGTGACACTGTCAGTGATGTCATCTATTTTTACATTTGCACTATTACCTACAAATACAGAAATAATGGCATTTGGATTATATTTATTGCAACTTACTGATGACATTATCTCATTGTATGATTTCCTAGGCATACAATAATTAACAGCAGATTGACCCAGGTTGTTACTTAATAATTTACCTAACCCTCTCCCTAAACTATCTGAAAACATAACAGAACAATAACAAGCATTACTAGAAGTTACAGCACAACTCTCTATCTGAGCTACTTGAGATGACCCTTGAACAACAAGCGGTGTATCTTGATTGGGGTTACAGTCCTGAGCTCCTCCAGACTGGGACGGGTCCTCCGTTGCCTCAGGTTGGATAGCCTCAAGGTTGGAATCCCTTTGACAAGAACATTGATGTGTGGTCTGAGTCATCGGGTCCCCTCTACCTGCCTCATCATTACACATTTCCATCAACTCGTTTGCAGCTAGGATGTGTTCCTTTATTTGTTTTTGAGAGCTCACATACTTAATATAATGTATTAAGCCATCAATACCTCATTCCGTTGTGAATCCAAGGCAGGCGGTTTCAATTACCTGCATTATGTATGTAGACAACTCGGTGCATAGGTATTGATATGTCAAACTAATTGGCTCTCACAATCGTGCAAATCGGCATTGCGATTGCAATTGGCAATGCTAATTGCTAATCATGTTGAGTCACACAGTCTGTCAGTATGTTTGACAGAATGTACAGTCTGTTATAGCAATTATCAGACCCCTTAAAAATTAAACGAATTTGAACCTTCTGCTTGTTAGCAGTAAGCTTATCGAACTAGAACAGTTCAACGTCTACGATTAATAAAACAGTTATTCGAATTTGATATTTAACACGCAGTGTTAAGGTAGGTATGATCTTGAATATTGTTCTAACTTGTAATATATTATTGCTAATTTCAACGACAGTCACCATGTTCGTGTGGTCTAGTGGTAGCTGCAGTGAGCTGACAAGAGCGTGGTTGCGAGTTCGAAACCAACATATTTTCTGCTGCGCATTTTGTTTTATAATATTTTTTTTTAAGTTATAAATAATAAATTATAACTTTAGCAACAAAAAAAAAAAGGTGAACGAAAATAAAAAAACGATAATGATGGTAAAAACGATTTTATTTTATAAAAAAAAATATTATAAGAATAACGTAAATGATATAACAGTTACTAATAACGTTGTTACATACTTCACAGAGTTTAATGTAGTGAATCAACATGTTATAATATTTAGAAATATATAGGTAGGTATGTATTTCTATTTCATAACAATAACATCACCACATTAAATATCGTTGAACTAAATAAAATAGCATTATACGTTGATGTTTTACCTACTAGGTATACTATATATCAATTTGTTTTGTAAGTATGTAGTTATGTTTAGTTATAAATAAGGTTTAGACAAAGACTTCTCGTCGGTAAATATGACAACATAATCTTCCCAATTAAAATTGAGATATTCTTGGGCAAAGCGGACCCTTGCTTGGCGATGTGCAGCAGTCAGTTAAATTTTACGTGCTGGCTTGTATTGTTTCAGTCCAGCAACACGCAAATGTTTTCTGACCGCCTGAACAGAAACATTACACTGCATTGAGTAGGCAAAAATGGGTGTTCAGTATGCCTTCTAACAATTGCTTGATGATGTTCTGACACAGGAGTAACATTGCAGGTTTTGGTTCAGGACGATCCTTTTGAATATTCCCTGTCTCTTCAAAACGTCTTAGCCACAGTCTGAGTGTATTTCTCTGAAACAACACAATAAGCATAATTTTAATAACCCGGTAATCATAATTTTTCGAATAAGTTTGCAAAAATACCTTTAGATAAACCACATTAGACCTATAAATGATCTCATAATGAAACAGTTAATTTTCTATTATTCTATACAGACGTTTTTAAGCCAACTAACGAATTAAGGAAGTATAAAAAAGAATACACTTACCGCTATATTAAGTTTCCTAGCAATCGCTTTAATACCAACATTCTCCTTATGCAAATACAATATTTTGTATTTTAAATAATCACTCAACTGAGACATGACGATTAAACTATCAAAACCGATAATAATAATTAATAAAAAGGCGTGAATTTTCGCAACTTAGTAAGGCAATATAAAAATGTTCGTGCGTATTCACTGCTATTTGTGCATAGAATGTCTTGTTCAATTTATTCTTCTACCCCATATTCCTAAAATCATTTCAATAGCAGTTTTTGTTGAATACGCATATTGACGTCGAACTACCCACTTATTGAAAAAGGTGAAACGTTTATCGTTTATCAACTTAATTGATATGCTTGTTCTTTACAATAATGCAAGAAATACTTAACGAACAATTTATATATTGAAAACAAAATTAAACATGAGACTAGATTTGAACTCGCATCTTGCACGTCTCAGCCTTACGCATGAACCACGACACCAGATTAACTTGAGTAAGATAGATGAAATAAGGTATTAGTAGCAATGACACAAATTATCACAACATTAACCTAACCTTTAAGTCTTGCTGATTAAAAATGAAAATTGCGTAACAAATACCCATACATAGTAAATGATCTAACACCAACATCTTAAAGCTCAAATTTGCGTATCAAAATTATTTATTGTTTCTGTTCATCGAGTAGTGTTAGTCCGATTAACTCATACATATTGAATAACCTTTAATGTTATGAGAGGAGGGTGCAAAATCGAGTAATTTTTAGGGGGGTCAGCTAATTGATATAAGCCAGTGTACATCACGCCGATATTCCTCAAGGAGGTAAGCAGAGGTGTGATTAAGTCCCAAGTGTGCATTATGCTATTACTCGGGTACAAGTCCAGATTCAAGGATGCTATTGAAAAATTTTCATGAAAAGACCCTATTAACTAAACCTTCTAAACTTATGTCTTCCTGTCGGCTGCGTTGTGGGTTATGTTATTACTAAAAATGATTTTGTTAAATTAGTTGCAAGTTCTTATTATAACTACAGCTTTGAGCCGTTAGGGGTCGAAACGCTCGGGTCATGGAGCCCGAGTGCGCGTCTCCTTTTTAAGGAAATTTCTTGCCGGCTGGTCGACACTTCACGTGACCAGAAGGCTGGGTTATACTTTGGCCAAAGAATTAGCATTAGCCATTCAACGTGGCAATGCTGCCAGTCTTCTGGGCACGTTTACGGACGACAGCGATGCGGACGAGTAGGTACTTCCACGCCTAAGTGTCCTTTGTTTTTGTATTTATTTGTATATTAAGTTAGTAATTTAATTTAGTATCTAGTGTAAATAGTTAGTTACATTTTCTCAATGAAACTTTAATATTTTATAAAAAAAAAACTGCTCTTCATTTCAATAAAAAAATGAAATAACACTGCTCCACCTAGCGATCGAGCCGAATACCTCATGCTCGTTGCATGCATGAAATTGGGTTTTTATTCTTTAAAAATGTTTTGAGCTAAGCCATCCAAGGCCTCCCTCCACTCCTTCCATTTTTTGCGAGCCCGCGCGTCCTCCCTCCAGTTTTGACGGAACCTATCCAGCTCGTCCCGCCATCTCCTACGTGGTCTGCCGCGACCCCGCCTCACTGTCTCAGGGCACCAATTCTGCGTTATTTGGGCCCACAGTTTGTCCGGCATGCGGCAGACATGTCCTGCCCAGTCCCATTTAAGTTGAGCAGCCTTTTGAGCCACGTCAGCTATCTTTGTTTTGGAGCGCAGTATTGTGTTTCGAACACGATCCGTTAATTTAACGCCTAGTATACTGCGCTCCATTGCTCGTTGGCAGACCTTGAGTTTGGACTTCTGGATGTTAGTCAAAGACCAAGTTTGTGCACCATAGGTTAAGACGGGAAGAATACACATGTCCATGAGCCTGCGTTTCAGTTCCATAGGCAACTCACTCTTAAATAGTTCCTTCAAGGACCAGTAGCTCTTCCAGGCGTTTTCCGTTCGTCTCGAGATTTCTTTATCTTGCCTCGCCTGGAAAGAGACTACTTGACCCAAGTAAAGGTATTCCTGGACATGTTGTATTATCTCCCCGTCTACTTTTATGCTTCTAGGTGTTTCATTGCACATGACTTTGGTCTTAGACATATTCATCTTCAGTCCAACCTCAAGGCTTGCATTGCTAAGTTCTTGGAGCATCTGTTCAAGTTCAGTGGCTGAGGATGAAAAGAGAACAATGTCGTCGGCGAAACGTAGATTTGTCAGTCTCGCTTCGCCAAGGACAATGCCTCTTTCCCTCCATTCGGCTGCCAGCTTTCTGAAGATTTCTTCGAGGGTACTGGTGAACAGTTTAGGAGATAGCGGGTCGCTGTTTGACTCCTTTCTCTATTTTAAATTTTGGGCCGGTGGTTTCAAGTTTTATTGCGGCTCTACTATTTTTGTAAATATTGCGTAACAGATTTATATAGGTTGAATCAATGTTTTGGTTGCTTAAGCCATCCTTATCCCCTATTAAATAGCTCGGTATACTCACTATACAGGTTGAAATTTTAATCACCGTTATCCTCTTAAGGGGTCATTGTAGTCATCATTATGAACAACTTTTACTGTGGGACCAAACATGAAATCACAAAAAAAAAAATCGGCTGTTCCCTACATTTTGACGAGTTATGCGAACATAAATGTAGGGAGCAGCTGATTTTTTTTCACGATTTCGGGTATGGTCCCATAGTACAGTAAAAGTTGTTCATAATGATGAGTACAATGAACCCTTAAGAGGATAACTGTGATTAAATTTCACCCTGTAGTTACACTGGGCGCATATAACTTTCTAATTTAATGTTTCAAACACCTAGTACATAGTATTGATATGTCAAACTAATTGGCTCTCATAATGGCACCCGGCCTAGCATTGCTATTCATGTTGGGCCATGCAGTCTACCAGTGTGGCAGAACATTTTCCCTAATATAGGGTGTGTACATTGGACATTGGATTTTGTTTTACAAGAAAGATTTGGGCTTAGGATTGAATTCGTGCGGTGAATGATAAAGCTCTGGCTAATTATTATGATTGGACATTAGAGAATGCGTTCACCAAAAGCCAAACGAATTCTTCCATGATAGGCCGAAAAGTAATTTGTTGTTTTAAAAATAGTACATTTGATTATGTCTGAAATTAGTCAGATTTTTCAGCGGGTAAGACAATTTGCCACTAGAATCTTGAGAGAAAATATTTCTTGTAGTCTAAACATCGCAACTAAGTACTGAAGCCGAGACTAATAACTCTCTCGAAGGTTGCGGCAAACCACAGCCGGTAATTAAGGGGATAATTGTGTTGTTAGATAGAACGCATAAATTAATAACAAGTGACAATGTCCCCAAACATCCCACAAACTCGACAAGGATACTTTAAGACTTGGCCAAGGCAAGGATTAAAGCAGGTTTTATAATATAAGGTATTATGTATTCACACTTTTATAAAAGGACACTTAATAGGTCTAAATGTTTTATTTTAAAGTAAGGTATCTTAGATTCGACAACCGTTTAAATGGTCGTTCAATTTTGCCCAGAGACATGTTTACTTGTTCAATAAATCTGTTTTTCAAATCGACCGTTCATATTCGTACGATTACTCGTCTACTTTCACAGACAAAAATCCGAAACCGATTTGTATCACTACTTTATTCACTTATTTCACGGACAAAAATCTGTTTCCGATTTTCCACCCTGTATCTTTCCCTAACGACCAAACTGCCATCGCGACCATTTTCACTGTAACCTGTCTGAGGTGATGGAATTTTAATGGAGAACGCCTCGAGCTATTTAGTCAAATGACATCGCTTGAAGTTTCTTACTAAACTCTTGGGAATTACCTACGGAATACTTAATGTCTGCCTTGTATTTCGGTGGTCGCAAGCGTGATTTCGTTTCGTAAACTTTTATTACGTTTTTGATTTGCAATTTCTCAGTATCAGCCAAGTGTTTGAATTTGAGCTCTGTTAATGATAAAAGACTCACCCCCATAACAGTCAACGATATGGAGTTGTGTTGAACTTCAACATACGAGTAACTGGCGGAGGTTCTCTTTTCAGTATGACAATACTGAGACACTAATCAAAGGGAGAAGGAGAGACATCTTCTTCTCTCTTTCAATCTATCCAAAGGTTGCCTTTAAAATATTGCTTTTAGTGATAAGACCGCCCATTGTGTCACTCTACGCATAATTCCAACATTTATATCTATATGTAATGAGTAAATTATTGCTTTTTATTATGTACACTAAACTTAGTATACATAATAAAAAGCATTCGTGGCTAAATACCTACTAACGGCCGCACGGGTCGATCGATCAGGTTAGGCTACGCTAGCCGCGGTTGGTCTGTGGATGGGTGAACATCTTTAACCGAGACCCTCCGTGCCACGGAACCCGACTGTCATTCGTGGATCTTTGACAGTCGTTACGGGTAGTCAGAAACCAGAAAGTCTGACAACCAGTCTTACTAAAGGGTATCGTATTACCCAGTACTTAACTGGGTTGTTGGAGGTCAGATAGGCAGTTGCTCCATGTAAAATACTGGTATTCAGCTGCATCGGGTTAGTCTAGAAGCCGACCCCAACATAATTGAGATAAGGCGAGGCAAGAGATGTTATTGTTACGAGCTTGGGGTTCGTGACAATAAAAACTGCCGATTTAATAACCAAAAATAGACACTTTAATTAAAAACAGCAATTACAACTTTAACACACTAACAATAAAACACAATCGCACTACAAGATCACTTGAAAGTCGCACTTGAAGATCGCTTCAATGTTTTCGCTTGTATCGCTTATCCAACACTGATTCCGGGACGCGGCGACACCGGTCTTATATAGGCCTCGGATAGTTCCAGAACCTTCTATCGTAGAAACATCTAGAATGTTCGAGTACATATCGGTCCCGGCCGACCAGACATCGATAGTTCTGGAAAGTTCTATCATCGAAGTTTCTAGAACGGTCGCGACTATTAGTTCTGCTACTCGATACTAGATGGCGCTAGTGGTAGCTAATATCACCATCAATTATGGCGCGCAACACTGCCCCCTCCTAAAACATGCTCGTCCCGAGCATCATTGGCCCCATGATAACGCGCCAGTCGATCCACATGGACGATCTTAGGAGTACCTCTCGCACCTTTCTGTATCCGGTAGGTTACGTCATTGATCTTTGTCACAATCCGGTACGGTCCGTCCCATGTAGCTTGAAGCTTAGGAGATTTCCCTTTGCTGCGGACTGGATTGTGCAACCACACTAGTGAACCTTGGTCGAACCCTTTATTGTTCATTTTGCGGTCATAACGGGTTTTCATCTTCTCAGACATTTGCTGGCCCGATTGTCTGACGTGCTCATAGATGTCATTCATTTTGTTCCGCAAGTCATTCGCATAATCGGTTATACTGCGTGGGGCATCAGGTGGTATTCCAGTGATCAGGTCTGCAGGCAACCGTAATTCTCTTCCAAAGTTTGCGAAAGCTGGTGTCACTGATGTACTTTCGTGAACAGCACTTCGATATGACAACAAAAACGGTTGTATGTGCTTGTCCCAATCTCGTTGCCGATTTTCCACAACTTTTGCCAGGTATCTCTCCAATGTCTGATTAAATCGTTCCACCATTCCATCCGATTGTGGGTGGTAAGAAGTTGTTCTCGTTTTATGAGTACCCATAACTCGACAAGTTTCCTGGAATATTTGGGACTCAAAATTCCTTCCTTGATCACTGTGAATCTCTAAAGGTACTCCAAAACGGCAGAAGACTTCATGAACCAGTTTATCTGCAACTGTTGAAGCTTCTTGGTTTGGAATGGCGAAGACTTCCGGCCACTTAGTGAAATAATCCATCACAACCATGAAATACTTGTTACCAGTTTCACTCTCCGGGAAAGGTCCCGCAACATCAAGGGCTATCCTCTCCCATGGTGCACCAACATTGTACAATTTCAATGCACCTCTACTACGAGTCTGAGGTCCCTTTACAGCTGCACAACTCGTACATTTGCGGCACCAGTCCTCGACATCGTCCCGACAGTGGACCCAGTAAAACCGTTCTCGTATCTTCAGTAGGGTCCGTTTAACTCCCAAATGGCCTCCTGAACAACCATTATGGTACAGCTGAAGAACATCCGGTACTTTAGCTTTAGGGACAACCATTTGAAAGTGACAGCTGTCTCCTCGAGCATTTTCCCATTTACGGCACAGGACTCCTTCCTGAATCACCAAGCTGTCCCATTGGGCCCAATAGCTTTTTGTGATCGAACTCATCGCTGAGACGTCGCTCCACTTAGGCTTAGGTGCTCTGGCCTTTATCCACTCCAGAATCGGCTTGATGTCCGAATCTTCCTGCTGTGCACGCTGTAGGCTTTCCTTCCACTCGTTGCTGAGGTCTGTCCTGAGCATCCTCACAGGTACCACTTCCTTACCCTCTTGCCTAGTACCATACTTGCAGTCTTCAGGACAAGGTCTTCTATACAATGCATCTGCGTTGCCATGAGATTTCCCGTCATAGTTTTGTGTGTACGAAATCCTCGGGGCTCTTTGAACATCAGACAGCACCCGCCTCGCAGTCCTGGCTATTACTCGTTTTCCCTGCTGCTGCTGGGCGGTGCTGTTAGCCGCACTACCCTCTGGAGACCAGCGATCTTCCCTTTCTGCAGTTCGCTTCGGGCAACTGGATCGAAGGTGGCCCCTTTCCCCACAGCCGTAGCACCTAGGGCTGTATCTTCTATTGCGGTCGCGAACTGTAGCCACTGCAAACTCTCTGACGCGATGGGAACGATGATCCTGCCGCACAGCTTCCACCTCCAGTGCATGGGCCGAGGCGTCCTTAAGCGTCCCGTGATGACCGAGCCTCACAGCAACTCTAACTTCAAGGTCGCGGATGCCATCGATGAATGCCTGCACCAGGTTCCCATCAATAAGCGCAGGTACGGACTGGTAAGCTTTACGAACCAGCTTCTCCACTTCAAGGGCCCACTGCTGCAGGTTTTCATTATTGCGTTGCACGCGATCCTTGAGCTGCGCACGAAACACGTGTTCCAGGTGAGCGTCGCCATACCGAGCCTCCAATGCCTCAAGGAGCTGCTCGTAAGTCACTTCTTTTCCAAGAGCTTCCAGCACAGTTAAGGCCTGATCTCGCAGGCCTAGGGTGAGGGCAGTCATGGCCTGATTTTGATTCCATCCGTTCGCCTTCATGACAGCCTCAAACTGAATTTTGTAGGCCGACCAGGAAGAAGTTCCGTCGAACGGTGGCACTTTGAATCCCCGTAGCGAAGGTGTTGTAGCTACGGGGGCTGCGATTCCATCCTCATGTTTAAGGTAATCCAGCGTTTTCTGTACGTCAGCCATTACGGTTTTCTTCACGTCAGCCATCACGGTTTCTTTCACTTGGTCGATTCGGGTTTCAACTTCCAACAGGCGGTTTTCATGTTGGGCAACCTTATCCTTCACCTCCTTCATGTCTTTCCCGAAGGCAGCGTGAAGGTCCTTCATAAGGAGCATCTGCTCTTCCTGGTGGCGCACCTGCTCCTCCTTATCCCGCTGGAGCTGTTCTTCCAACCGAAGAGCCTGTTCCTCCTGTCGGCGGGCCTGTTCCTCCTTGTCCCGCTGGAGCTGTTCTTCCAACCGACGAGCCTGTTCCTCCTGTCGGCGGGCCTGTTCCTCCTGGCGGCGAGCCTGCTCCTGCAGCATCATCATTAGAGCAGCAAAATCTGGTGCTGATGATGCTGGAGCAGCTATGGACGGTCCGGCTTCCGTGATCGGTAGTTGGCCCTCCGACGTCTGTGGCGTTGCTCCACCGAATCGCCTCTGGTCCGTCTCTTGCTGGCGTTGACTCCGGGTACGGATACCCTCCGTGTCGTCCTTCGGTAGAATCGGCATGATTTTAAATCCTTTCTTCTGACACCAATTGTTACGAGCTTGGGGTTCGTGACAATAAAAACTGCCGATTTAATAACCAAAAATAGACACTTTAATTAAAAACAGCAATTACAACTTTAACACACTAACAATAAAACACAATCGCACTACAAGATCACTTGAAAGTCGCACTTGAAGATCGCTTCAATGTTTTCGCTTGTATCGCTTATCCAACACTGATTCCGGGACGCGGCGACACCGGTCTTATATAGGCCTCGGATAGTTCCAGAACCTTCTATCGTAGAAACATCTAGAATGTTCGAGTACATATCGGTCCCGGCCGACCAGACATCGATAGTTCTGGAAAGTTCTATCATCGAAGTTTCTAGAACGGTCGCGACTATTAGTTCTGCTACTCGATACTAGATGGCGCTAGTGGTAGCTAATATCACCATCAATTATGGCGCGCAACATTATAATAAAGTGTATTCTATTCTATTCTGAATAGCCTCTGCTTATACCCTCAAAGGATAAAGGCATATATTTTGATAATACCTACACATACATACTATCTTGTGTTATATTTGTTAGCATGTTTGTAATGCCCAGTTTTCTGTAACGTTTCGTGTTCTGACGTCATTTGCACGCACTCTATGTAATTGTAGTTATTCAATGTTGCTAGGAAATTATGTAAACTGATGTGTAAGCTTCCTTGGTGACGTCATCGAGTACGGTTGTACCTACTGTTCGATTGATTATTTTGCCCTGTAGATATAGAGTGATATGATGAGAACTAGGTTAGAGAAATGTGACTTGCTTTTGTAATCGATGATAGTTGTGATCGTTACGAATGTGTTTATTAATGGGCTTACAGTACCTAAACCCAAAAAACGAAAGTTTAAGAAACAATAAAAGTATATGATTGACTAAAGTAAACAAAATTAGAAAAATATATTATGATATTTTTCAGGATTTTCAACACACTGTCTACCTAGGTAGACAGTGTGTTGAAAATAGAATACAACTAATTTGATACGATAGAAAAAAATCATGAAGATACCTCTAAAAACTTTCTTTTTACAATAAAAAACACACTAATATACATACAATCATTACGATTTTTTGTCAGATTATTCAACAAGCAACATACTAAAACTCTAGTATTTTAATTTTTTAGTCCAAATAATAAATATTTTAGAGAGCAGTGGTGGCCCAGTGGTAACGGTCACGACTTACGAGTTGTAGGTCGTAGGTTCGAGCCCAGACAGGCGCTTTAATTTGTGTAAATTATTTCATCACCACTGCTCTCAAAACGGTGAAGGAAAACATCGTGAGGAAACCGGCATGTCCTAGAACCAAAAATTCGAAGACATGTGACATCTACCAACCCGCACTGGGCCCGCGTGGTAGATTACGGCCCGCTCCCTCTCACAGAGAGGAGGCCTGTGTCCCAGCAGTGGGAACATTATAGGCTGATTATGTATTATTATGTAATAGATATTTTGTAAATCGATAATTGCTTCATATTTTGCAATAAATTACCAGGGTTGTGTCATCGCGCTTCTCTTTCTTTTTTATGCAGTCCGACAAAGACCGCGCTTTAGGTCATGTAGTCGCCTCAAAATGATTAATATATTCAATGTGTGAAGATGGGCTTGGGGCTAAGTAATAACAGCCGCACGGGTCGATCGATCAGGTTAAGCTGCGCTTGCCGCTGTTGGTCCGTGGATAATGTGGATATAGACCATCTTTACATAAATCAAAACACGTTAGGGCCCCAACACATAAACACGATACGACGTCGCGTCGTGCTATGACGCGGCATCGTAAATTTTGCAACAGTTAAAAACCTAAATTTTTAAGTTTTTGGCAAGACTTTTCACTTACTTTTTTAAAGACCATTTTCTTTGTTTAGACAAGGTCTTCTCAATCACAACTCTTTCCTCAATGTTTTGCCGGACTTTAATGTATTATGCTTTCATAAAAAGGTCAATTAATTCAGGTAACCGCAGTGAGAGTTTGAGATGTATGCGGTTGGAAAATCATTTGTCGCAAAACCTCAATGCCCGTTGAATTAGAAACATAATTATTCGATTTGACCTTACCTTGCTTTTAGGATTTATGATTATATACTAACATTTAGTCCTATATAGCTTTTAGTTCTATACTTAGCGTTTAGTACCTACACTAAACGCAATTGGACAAAAACCTATTTTCAGGCCGTCTTATCGCCGCACTCCAAATCGTCAGCTACTTCACAGAAAAGTAACTACTTCACAGTTAAAAATATGACAGACCAGCAGTGCCTCGCGGTTTCACCCGCATAAGTGCTGATTACGTGGGAATATCGAGATAAAAAGTATCCTATTTGTTATTCTGATATATACGCTATATTACTGCAAAGCTTCATCAAAATCCGTTTAGTAGTTTTTGCGTGAAACAGTAACAAACATTCATCCATCCTCACAAACTTTCGCCTTTATAATATTATTAGTGTGAAAGTGTGATGTGAAGTGTGATGGAGAACATTTTTATGTTATTTGCGTTAAGATATTATGCTGGTTAATAATAAAAGCTAAAATCGTCATCATTCGGGCTAGTACCAATGTGACTTTTTCAATTTACATACTTAATATAAGTCTGAAATCGCCAATCCAGCTTGGGCAAACGTGCCGATTAATTCTCGTGCCTTCTGTATAATATCTATAGCCGGGAGACATGACAGCCCGTTGGTGAGGTTACTTGTCACCTGTACATTGTCGGTGTTATTAGTTAATTACTAACATAGGTTAAGACTATTGTTACTAACCCAATGGATCTCCGTTATCTAAATAAATAATAATAATTATCTATAAAATAATGAGAAGAAGCCGTCGCCCTGCAATAGGAAAGTCACAGACTGGTATTTTTATAGTCATCATTATTTCAGCCGAAAGACGTCCACTGCTAGACAAAAGCCTCGGGACCAAGCGTCGCAAAATTGACCGGTGTGTGTTAAATTGAAAGAATAATTTATTTTTAAGTGACGTCTCTGAGTGCGGCAGTAAAAGGCGCGAATGTAGAATACTAAAACTTGACCTTAATTTAGCGCTTAGTAATGGTATGGTTTACGTAATTTTGTTAATAATTTGGCACTTGTTTGGCAATTACCTAGGCCCCTAGACGAAACGTACCTATAATTGTGCTCGTTTGAATAAAAAATTGCGTTTTTTTTTTTAGTTAGTTATTTAATTAACTTATTGTATGTAGGTGTCTCCTTAATTAAATTACTTATACCAATGTCTAGTCTTTCTTTATGTATATTAGTAAATTATAATCCTTTGTGCATTTACCATCATACACAAATCTATCTCTATCTATCTATGTTTGTTCATTTGTTCAAACTTTTTAAATATAGATAATTTTTATTAATCAAGATAATATTTACATAATATATAAGCTAACAGATTTAAAATAATAATAATTTTTATATAGGTATATGTATGAAAAAAAAGGAACAAAAGATTTTAGGGCATCAAAAAATTCGTCCGAATCGCTGTCAACAGGAACAGTCCCCAAAAGGCTGGCAGCATTGCTACGCTGTATGGCGATGCTGATTCTTTGGCCAAAAAATAGGCCAGCGCTCTGGTCACGTGAAGAGTCGACCAACCGCTTGGCGATATCTTGAAAACCAAGCGGAAACTTGGACCCCAAGGCCCTAGTGTTTTAACCCCAAACGGCTCGAACATATAACTTCCAATCAGGTTGGAATATTTTCGCCGTTCGAGGTTTTCTGCACCTAAATTATGTTTTGAAAAATTGTTTTTAGTGCTTAGTTTTAAGGTATGTCTTTGAATTACAATTATTATTATTTAATATAAATAATTACTTTTCCGACAAAACTAAAGTGATCCAGGCAGATTACATAAAATTTGTTTTTACCAGCTCGAGGTAGAAAGTAATTTTGCATCTATTTTGAACCTAACCTAGTGAACTCGGAGCAATTTTCATAGTGACCTGCCGGCTTCGGTTAACAAAGTGACATGTTTGTTCTTGGGTGAACTGACATTAGGCCTTGCCATTTTTATATGATGTCAAATCGATCTTCTGCATATGCAAATTATTTTAGTAAAAGGAAAAATTATTAGATAATGTTTCTTAAAGTCCGAGTGTATTTCTTTTCGTTTTTTTTTTATTAGTTTGTACTGTCCCACTGCTGGGCAAAGGCCTCCCCCAAATCCTTCCAGGAACTCTTTTCCCGCGCCACCTCGATCTAGGCCTCGTTCCGTAAACTTTTTTATTTCAAAGTTTTACTACCTCGAGAAATCTTAAATACAATATACAATCTAATACAAAAATATATATAAACAGGGTGTCCAGTAATTAATGGATAACCTCTTCAGGGGTCATTGTACTTATCATTATGAACAACTATTACGAAGGGACCAAACCTGAAATCGCGAAAAAAGGATCAGCCGGTTCCTACATATTGACGAGTTATGCGAACATAAATGTAGGGAACAGCTGATTTTTTTTTGCGAGATCATATTTGATCCCGTAGTAAAAGTTGTCCTAAATAATAAGTACAATGACCTCTTAAGAGGCTGTCCATTAATTACCGGATACCTTTTATTTTATGTCTTCTTCTTCTTAGCGTGCCGATGCTATCGTTGTGAAAGGATTAGCCAATCAGCGTGGAAACTCGCAGATTGCCCAGCATGTGCCGGACATATAGTGGCTATGTAGATACATCGCTCGGAAGGCTCCTTTCATGTAAAAGTATATAAATGAAAAAAAAAGGAAAAATTCATTGGGCATCAAAAAATTCGCCTGCATCGCTATTTAAGGGGAAAAGAGCTCAAAAGGCGGGCAGTGTTGCCACGTTGGCATGCCGATTCTTTGACCTAAAAATAGGCCAGCCCTCTTGTCTCGTGAAAAGTCGACCAACCGCTTGGTGATGTCCCGAAATACTCGATGAGCACTCGAACCCAACGCCCTTCGTGTTACAACCCCAAATGGCTCTTTATAACATTTTGTGAAATCTAAGTAATGTAAACGCAAAAACATACCGACTATTACTATGTGAATTATTTATTTATTTTATACTTCAAGCACATAAATGTACAAAGGCGAACATAATGCCAGACAATATTTGGGTGAAGCAAAGACAGGTGCAATTAAGAAAATTGAGATATATTAATATTTATTTAAAATATAAAGATACACATAGGTACACCTAATTACCTAAGTTATCTTACTATCTACCAGATAAATACAAAATCTGAGCAAATACAAAATACAAAATTTAAACAAGCCCTTAATTAATGAAACATTGCGAATACAATAGACGTTCATGCTGTCAAAGTTTAGTCAAGTCTCATTACAGTCCTTACACAGTATTTTTACCTCTGATTTGCATCACTGTCTAAATCGTAGTGATCTTTATTCTCATTACAAATAAGGTTGCTGTTGGGTTGCTGCCATTAACAAGTCTTTCAAAATCATTGTGATCTTTATTCTCGTCAAAATAAAGTTACTATTAGGTTTACTCTTTTCATGTTATAAACTTCTTTTAGAACAGTAGTCTGGGTCGGACTCGCACACAAAAGTTTCCGTACCACAAGTTATAAAACGCCGAAAAAAACAGGTTTCTTGTATGACCCCTTTAAATTTATTTAATTTTTATTATTTTTTGTTATAACGGCAATATTATAGAAATACACACTGTGAAAATGTCAACTGCCTACCTATTAAGAGTCATGAGGTACAGCCCGCTGACATACAGACCGACGGGCAGACGGACAGCGAATGCTTAGTTATACTAGTTTTTACAAGTCTACTGGGTTTAGTCACAGCAACTTTTTTTTAAATTTATCTAAGAAAAAACTTTAACACATTCGTACATTAATTGGCTAAAGGTACCTACTGCCAGCCATGCACGCCGGATATGAGTGAATAAATATACCTACATTATTGAAATACATAAATAAAAACAATTGCAACTCTAACACTAAAGTGAACGCAAACACAGACTGTTCGAATGAATTCAAATTCCAGCAATCAAATAATAGATCTAAAGCGAGGTTCACACGCACGAATAGACAGCGCAACCGAACGAATTAGCGCAAAGTCGCTTTGAGCCGAGAATTATCACTACCAATCAGCAACAAGTTGAAACCAGTTTTATTGTAAGGATTAGAGAACTGATTTGAACGTTTAAGTAATTAGTTGAAGCCGTTTGAAAAAGAAATTCTGTCAGTTTTGTTATTGCAATTCGCATAATAACAATTGGTTTTAGCGTAATTAATTATTTGTGGTGGATTAGTATAATTAATTTTGGCAATTTGAATTGGATAATCCCTAATGAAGAAATAATTTTGTTTGTTTTGTCTGCTTACCTAAAACCACATAGAAAAAAATACTCTTTATATTTCTATATTTACGTCTGTAATTTATTATTTATGTGGTTTACATATACACCACATAAATTACAGACATAAATATAGAAATTTTACAAACAGTCACTCCTTGTAAAATTTCTATATTTATTTGTGAATTATGTGCGCACAATGGGCGGTCTTTAAAAAGGTGAAGGAGATACAAATCTGTAGTGTAGTCTGTAGTGTTCCATTTACATAATAAATTAAATACATACATAAAGTATATTATACTAATCTAAATAAATATACATACCTACTTGCTACCAGTCAATATTTTTTTTTAATCTAAGCCTTGTAGAGAAGATAAAACTACATGCATAAGTACCTAACCCACCTAGTTAAAGGCTTCGGAAGATACATGACATACATGACATGATTGTGTTGGAATAGATGGCACTTGCAGTGTCTTACAAGTTGTAGGTCGTAGGGGTAGTCGAGCGCTTTACTTCGTGTAAATTATTTCATCACTACTGCTCTCAAACCGGTGAAGAAAAACATCGTCAGGAAACCGGCATGTCCTAGAACCAAAAATTCAAAGACATGTGACATCTACCAACCCGCACTGGGCCCGCGTGGTAGACAATAATAGATTACTGGCCACTCCTTCTCACAGAGAGTGGGCTTGTGTCACTGGAGTGGGAACATTTTAGGCTGATTATGCTAGCTGACACTTGAATAGGGAAGTTGTCAAGTTGTCACACGTGCTGAGCGTTCAATTGCGTTTGTCACAGTCAACTTTATTAATAAATACTCCTTTGTATTGTTACAGAAGCGGCATGGCATGAGCGGTGGGGTGGGCGCGACATGCGGCGCGCGCCGCCCGCGCAACCCGCCGCCGTCGCTCTCGCGCTCTCGTTGCTTTTGCGCTTAGTGAACGCCGGTCAGTACCCTGCTTTTATTACCTTAATAAGCGTGGTTTTACTAAGTGACAATACAAAATTTGGTGAATTATATTCAGGTGTCTAGGCGGTTTTAGTAAAAGCTATTATAATAAAATGGTTGTAAATATTTGGTTTCGGGTATTTAATTTGCCTTTTACATCTGAAAGTGCGCTTTTTGGTTTGTATTTAATTCAAGAACAAGTAGCTCCGGTCGCACAGCGTATGAGCCATGAGGCACAGCACGGATTTCTTTAGAAATAAGGCGGGTCTGCAATTTTATCTGATAAAGTATGGTAAACATAAATCTGCCCTAATTTAAATTCAAAGACAATCAGGATCTGCATAAATATCACATAATTAAAACCACTTAGGTAAAAGTACGAGTACCTTCCTCAGGGAGGTAACCTCGACCTGTACCTGACCTACTAACTGATATATTAAAGGTACTGAAGTTTAATCGATCTGTTAATGTTTAATAGAGCTCATAGGACTTATTTCTGCTGTGTGGTTCTGTTTGTGCAACTTTGTAGGGATAGTGACAATTTAGTCCTTTTCGCAATAGGTACTGGAAATCATTAGTATGCAACCATTTAAATAATCAGTTTAATAGGTACTAGCTGATCCGATCGCACCTGACATGTCACGTGTTGCCAAGGCTCAACTTGTTATTATGTGTAGGAGATCCGGCTCGAAGGACCGGAAGGAAAATTAATGTCCCGTAAAACGAGTTTTTCTTAATATCGTAATAATTTTTCAGGCAAACAACACTTTTTTTGCATCAATTTGTTTAGCAAACCAAAAAATCTAGCGAAGATTAACTTCTCCTCAATTTCTAGGCTCAATGGGCCCCGGAGTACCCGAGAACATTACCGTGACGTTCCTCAACCCCACCACGGTGAGGGTCTCCTGGTCCACCACGGCGGACCTGGTGGAGAAATATGACGTCACATACAAACCTTCCGACGCGAGGTAAGATCTGCCATTGCAATTTGTGACTGAGGGTTTCGCAGACTGGGGTTTTTTCGCGAAACAAAATCAGCTGTTCCCTACATTTATTTTCGCATAACTCGTCAAAATGTAGGGAACAGCTGATTTTTTTTTCGCGATTTCAGGTCGGTCCCATGGTAAAAGTTGTTCGTAATGATGAGTACAATCTCCCATTTCGATTTGTCGCATGTTTTCAATTTCAATCTGTAGATATACCCTAAGTAACGCTACAGTAAGAATTTTGTGAGCTTTAATGTTTGCATGTAAGGCGATTCTCACACTGCCCCGCATGATGCAGCGGGATGCAGATAACGCACCCACGCGCGTGATTTTTTACATACAAATTCAATAAAAACGCACTCACGCGCGTGGAATTTAACTCCGTAGCCCGCACACCGCTGCGTGAAACGCAGCAGTGTGCCAATCGCCTAACTGTGATGTAAATAGTCGGGAAAAGCGTAAATAATTTGTGGCTCATTCTTGCATTACAATCTGTTATCTGCCATCTGAATTTGTCTCTAAAATCTTAAAAAAAAAAACATTAGTATTCGCTTTTGCTGTTACTTGAGTCTGCGAAACTCCTCCAGTTGGGTGTTATCTGTTTTATTCTTTCTTGTCTGTCTATCTATCTGTCCATCTGTCTTTTCTTTTAGAGATATTATTTGTAGTATGTGTATAGAATTAACTGATAATATTAGTAATTCAGTGACGTGAAACAATTCCGCTTACATACGTACGAGTATAAACACATTGTAAGAAGCACGTGGATCCTTGTTAACGCTTGCTGTGCAAACATACTATCAGCAAAAGCTGCGGTTGACCATCTTTAGGCGATTTTCGTTTGCATGTCCGTTCTACTGAGTGAGAAGTGATCCCGCCCTTTCTGTTAAAGTTGAACAATAACAGTTCATTGCTCAGCAGAAATGAAAAAAAGATGACCATTTGTCTACAAACAAAAAGATTTTACTACTTACACGTGTTGTAGAATAAACAGTAGGTAGTGATAGTGACGAAATAGGCGTAAGCCTACTTAGCAGAAGCACAAATAATTCTCTTGAATTTAACAATATCTATCAATCTAAAATTAAATTTATCTTACTATAGTTTTTAGTATTAAAAAGCTATAGTAAGATAAACTTAATTTTATGATGAAAAATATTTTTTGTATTTCTATACAATACACCAATATTAGGCAAACGCGTAACATCGTAGACCTCATCGACACTTTCCATCAGGTGCGATTGTAGTCAAGCGTTAGCCGAAAAATGACATTCATCCCATTTAATTCTATCAATTTAGTTATTTAGTAAGAAAACCTAAATTAGGACAGGATAGTAATATAAAAATATCTCGTCTAACGTTCGAGTTCGAATCCCGTGAAATAATCAAGGGTTCAAAGAATGGCGGTAAGTCCCCTCTTTGAGGCGTGGCTGGAAAGACCTCACGGCGTCCTTACCTTCCGCATGACACCGGTCCTCACCGGACATGGCGCGTTCGGGAGGTTTCTGTTCCGGATTCAAGCGGAAGTAACGCCCGGGTGCCGCCACTGTGCGGAGCGCCCGGAGGACACGGAGGAGCACATGGTTGAGGTGTGCCCTGCTTGGAGGGAGCATCGCCGTGCCCTCGTGGGGGCGATCGGCGGCGAAGACCTCTCGCGCCGGGCCTTGGTTCAGGCCATGGTCCGGAGCGAGGAGGAGTGGCAGGCGGTCGCCGACTTCTGCGAGGCAGTAATGCTCGCAAAGGAGGAGGCCGACCGCATCAGGCAAAGGCGCTCTCGCCGCCGCCGCCGGGATTCCGATCCCGATTTCCGGCCACCGTAGGCGCGGGCTCGTGGACAGTGAGCAATGGGTGGCTCGCTGTCCGGTCGTCCGGTACTTTACCGGACCGAGCTCAAGTCGTCGACGGCGCGCACTGTTTCCGCGCGCCTTAAGGAGTTGTCAGCAACAGAAGCGGCCCAAACGGGTCGAAGCCTACTGGGGCCAGGGTAATCCGAAAGGGAGCTCGAGCCCCGGTATGAAGGCTAGGAGGAACGGGGTGGGTTGTTTAGTCAGTAAGAGTCTGACACTATCTCCTGCTCCGCCCAAGAGCGGGGGTTGTCATTAGATGATTTTTCCCACCATAAAAAAAGGGTTCAATGAATCTTTCTCTAAAACTAAAAAAAAACCTTGCCTAATTGAAACTAAGATAGTTAAGAGATTTTTTCTACCTATAGCTACAACATCTGGCCAATTTTGAAAGAAAACAAAGTGCGCACTTTATGAAGTTTTTATGTTTCGTTCCCAACTGACACCGTTATGATAACAAAGGTTCCGCCTTCGACTTATTATGTTGTGTTCAGTATTTTAGCCGAGTTAGAACTGAACCCGATATAAACTAATAAATCTGTGATAATTATATACAAGTCAAACATTTTGGCGGCTTGTTCTTTGACAATGGTAAGTAAGAGTTTGTTTATTAAGCATATTTTCAATTTAAACGATCGAGTCCCGAATTGTGTTCCTAGTCACGGTGCGGATAACACGATGTGCACTAGGGGAATTTATGAAGCCGTGGTGGCTGGAGTGCGGTGAGTTAGCTTAAATATTTTGTTTGATTATTTTTTTTATTTTCTTATAATATTACATATAATATTAATTACATACTTACTTATAATATTACATATAAATATAATATTACAAATTTCTGTTTTGGCTCATACTAATGACTTACTTTCTCACTCAAAATAAAAAAAGACCTTGTTTGCGTAAGACTCACAAGTTGCAACTGAAGTAAAAAAATTATGAAAACAACTGACTTAACCTCGCAAGTCATAAAATTGGGTATACAAAAGGTGGCCACTTAGTAAAAAATGGACCTTTCTCTGTCATTGGTCAAATAGAAAAGGGGCGGATCGCCCTGTGGTCATCTCATGCAAGCAAAAATTTTTCTTAAATGGTCAACCGTAGCTTTTGCTGATAGTACATAGTACGTAACTCATTGTTAAACATTTGAACCATGTACTAGGAAAATCAGTCTTCCAAGTCAGAGTTTATTTGTAAAGCTCACGAGTAAATTAGAAATCAGTTTGTTGATCCGAGTTATATAAATGAAGACTACGGCCAGTGTGCGAAGAACCCAAAGGTTAAGGAGTCATGGTCACTTTCTAGTCAACATCAGCATCTGCCTAGCCTTTCCCAACTATGTTGGGGTCGGTTTCCAGTCTAACCGGATGTAGCTGAAAACCAGTGTGGAGCAACTGCCTATCTGACCTCCACAACCCATGGTCATGGTCACCTTCTAGTATCGTAAAAAATTCTCTACTTCGAATTCAATCTCATTTTAGATCAGAAAGTGTTGGTACGAATCATACTGGTATTCAGCATCATACGGGAGGCTAGAAAAGGCTGAGCAGATGGTAATGAACCGTCAGCAGTACAGTCAACAGCAAAATTAGATGATGAAAATCAGAAATTCAATACTAATGAACGGAGTTCGCGTCATATATGGCAGCTGTACTAGTAGTAGTAGTAAATGTTTGGTATAATTTACAATTACATAATTTTGAATCATTTCGACGCCACACAGTTCTAACACGAACTCCGTTCATTAGTATTGAATTTCTGATTTTCATCACCTAATTTTGCTGTTGACAGTACCTACCAATATTGTACCCTTTTATCGTTCTCCTGTCCCTATCTCAATTTATTTGGGATCAGCACAACATATCTTTTTCTTCCATATACTCATCCTTATCAGGGGGTGCTTGTGCCTAAGTAATATCAGCCGCACGGGTCAATCGATCAGGTTAAGCTATGCTTGCAGCGGTTGGCCCGTGGATGTGTGACCATCTTTACAGACGAAGACCCTCCGTGCCTCGGAAAGCACGTTAAGCCGTTTGTCCCGGCTGTCATTCGTAGATCTTTGACAGTCGTTATGGGTCGTCAGAAGTCCGAAAGCCTGAGAAAACCAGTCTTACTAAGGGGTTTCGTATTACCCAGTAACTGGGTTGTGGAGGTCAGATAGGCAGTCGCTCCATGTAAAATATAGGTATTCAGCAGTATCCGGTTGGACTGGAAGCCGACTCCAACATAGTTGGGAAAAGGTTAGGCAGGTTGATACTCACCCTTATCAATGTACCTGGGTAATGTTTTTATTAATCCATTCCTAATATCCACGGAAAAATATTTAGTGTTGAAAACTACATTAGCAGGAACTCGAATCTGCAATTCTGCAGTCTAATTTAACTTTTTGTTAGCTCAAAATTCGTGGAAATATAACTCCGAGGATTCTGCGAATCGTGAAATGAATGCGTTCCAATTTCAATTTTAGGTTTTAGCAAAGGTTTTTAAAAGCACTTTCAATTGACTTTGACAGAAAAATTAACCTTCGTGATACGTTACGGTTACAGGATTAATAGAACGTGAGAGTTTCCTAAATAATTCCAGCAGTTAAACTTTTAATTACTTCGTCTGGCATATTAATTGAATACTCTAATGTATAAGCACACGTTATATTTTTGCTGAGCCTTTCACAATGCGAGATTTATTTTAAAAAGTATTCATTAGGAAGGTTTACAAATCCAGTTAGTTATAAGCTGCTTTATTTTCGTAGGTTTTTAGGACAGGCTTCTTAGAATCCAATACAGTTGATTATGCTAATAGGAGGCAGTAGTGGCCAAGTGGTAACGGCGACAACTTACGACTTGTAGGCCGTAGGTTCGAACCCAGTAAGGCGGTTTACTATGTGTAAATTATTTCATCACCACTGCACTCAAAACGGTGAAGGAGAACATCGTGAGGAAACCGGCATGTCTTAGAACCAAAAACTCGAAGACTTGTGGCATCTGCCAACCCACATTGGGCCCGCGTGGTGCATTACAGCCCACTCCCTTTCACTCACAGGAGGTCTATGTCGCAGCAGTGGGAACATTATAGGCTGATTATGTATTCTAACAGATTAAAGGTTCCCAACACCTATATTGTGACGAAGGGCGTAAGGGTCACTAAAGAAAATCGATCAATGTGTCTACAACAGTAACAACACATTATTTATAATTGACACACCTTAGCACACACCAATATTATAAGAAGCGTTAGCCTGATAGAATAAAATATGATTTATCCATAGTTTATTCTATTACACGTATACAAAATGACTATGAAAGAAAAATCTTTGTATCATTATGGCTAGAGCCAAGTTCAGAATTGCATCGTTGCAAAATTTAAAATAAACGAGACTTTAAGCGATATCAAGGCACCTCTTTGAAAGTGTTACCGTAATGTTGCACAAAGGAGAGGACGCAAACGGTGTCTAAAAATAAAGTCATGGTTGAATGAAATTCTTATATGAACCCTTGGAATACATGCGTGTGAAGACCAACTGGACTTTGAGGGTCGAGAAGTTGGAGTCGCGCCACAACACGAACTTCAAGTAGTTCGTGATGCATGTTCCGACACACCATCTCAAGAAGTTCCTCAAGGAAGAGTTCTGGCCGAAGGGTGTTCTGTACCACTGATTTCGTGGCCGGCTACATGACACCAGTCAGCGAAACACGACGCAGACACTTCGTGTGCGTTAGTTTTTAGTGCGATTATAATGTTGTATGTATTTATAGTATTTTTAAGTTATAATTATTAATATGGGCCTTGATGCCTGAAATAAATGGATAAATAAATACCTATAATACATGCACATACATGAACTCACGCCTTTCTTCCATGGAGGTAAGCAGAATTTACAGAACGCCGATCCTTACATACTCATTTTTAGGGTTCCGTAGCCAAATGGCAAAAAACGGAACCCTTATGGATTCGTCATGTCTGTCTGTCCGTCCGTCCGTATGTCACAGCCACTTTTTTCCGAAACTATAAGAACTATACTGTTGAAACTTGGTAAGTAGATGTATTCTGTGAACCGCAGTAAGATTTTCACACAAAAATAAAAAAAAATCAATAAATTTTGGGGTTCCCCATACTTACAACTGAAACTCCAAAAATTTTTTTTCATCAAACCTGTACGTGTGGGGTATCTATGGATAGGTCTTCAAAAATGATATTGAGGTTTCTAATATAATTTTTTTCTGAACTGAATAGTTTGCGCGAGAGACACTTCCAAAGTGGTAAAATGTGTGTCCCCCCCCCCTCTAACTTCTAAAATAAGAGAATGATAAAATAAAAAAAAATATATAATGTACATTACCATGTAAACTTCCACCGAAAATTGGTTTGAACGAGATCTAGTAAGTAGTTTTTTTTTAATACGTCATAAATCGAAAACCGCAATTTACCTTTCACAAAGTTACAACGAACTACAAGAACTTTTATATTATGTTACTTGCTGCTACGGAACCCTTCATGGGCGAGTCCGACTCGCACTTGGCCGGTTTTTCTTTGTTTACTTTCATACAGCTGGTCATACACGCACGCCAGTTGCGAGTCCTACGCACCTGACCTTTCTGAAGAACTTCACTAATGAGGTCACAACAATTCTTTGTAGGGCGGGGACGCCCCGTGTTTACAGTGACATCTGCTTTGTACAAATACCTTTTGTTGTCGCCTCTCAAACATCCTGCTAACATGACCAAACCATATAAGCATACTCTTTTCAATTTTGTCAATACATACATATTTTCAAGTTAAATGGAAATAGCATAGAGCTGAAATTGCAATGGGTTCCAGCGCATGTTGGTTTACGGGGAGGAGGCTGATTGTTCATCTAAATTGGCAGCGAAGGAAGGAGTCGAGCTGAATTTTGTACCAGATTACGTAGAATATGTTTCAAAATTCAAAATCATCATCATCATCATTTCAGCCGAAAGACGTCCACTGCTGGACATAGGCCTCCCCCAAGCACCTCCACTTCGACCGGTTTTGTGCTTCTCGCATCCAACGAGTTCCTGCGGCCTTCACAAGGTCGTCGGTCCACCTTGTGGGAGGCCTTCCAACGCTACGCCTTCCGGTACGCGGTCGCCACTCCAGAACCTTTCGGCCCCATCGGCCATCTGTTCTGCGAGCAATGTGCCCTGCCCACTGCCACTTAAGTTTGGCAATTCTTCGGGCTATGTCGGTTACCTTGGTTCTCCTGCGGATCTCTTCATTTCTGATTCGATCCCGCAGGGAAACTCCAAGCATAGCCCTCTCCATTGCCCTTTGGGTGACTTTCAGCCTTCTAATAAGGCCCATTGTGAGCGACCACGTTTCAGTGCCATATGTCATCACTGGCAACACGCACTCGTCAAAGACTTTCGTCTTGAGACACTGCGGTATGTGGGACGAGAAGATATTGCGTAGCTTCCCGAACGCTGCCCAGCCGAGTCGGATTCGACGATTGACCTCTTTCTCGAAGTTGGACCTACCTAACTGGACAGTTTGTCCCAGGTAAATATACTCGTCCACGACTTCGAGTGTAGCGTCTCCGATCTTCATGAGAGTGGGTGTTACATGGGCATTTGACATGACCTTCGTTTTGTCCATGTTCATTTTCAGACCCACTCTTTCAGAGGCTCTACTGAGGTCATCGAGCATTGTACTGAGGTCCTCCATAGTCTCAGCCATGACTACTATATCGTCGGCAAACCGAAGGTGAGTTATGTACTCGCCATTGATGTTAATGCCAGCTCCTTTCCAGTCCAGAACCTTAAAGACATCCTCCAGAGCAGCGGTGAACAGTTTCGGAGAGATAACGTCTCCCTGTCTCACACCTCGCTGCAGAAGGATAGGTTTCGAGGTCTGGTCCTGGAGTCGAACTGACATAGTGGCGTTTTCGTACAGACACTTCAGCACCTCGATGTACCGATAGTCGATCTGGCACCGTTGAAGAGACTGCAGTACAGCCCATGTCTCGATCGAATCAAAGGCTTTCTCGTAGTCCACAAACGCTAAGCAGAGAGGCAGGTTATACTCTTCGGTCTTCTGTATAACCTGTCGCAGCGTATGTATGTGGTCTACGGTGCTAAAGCCTTTACGGAATCCGGCTTGTTCGGGAGGCTGGAAGTCGTCAAACCTGCGCGCGAGACGGTTCGTGATGACTCTCGAAAACAGCTTGTAGACATGGCTCAGAAGTGAGATGGGCCTATAATTCTTAAGAAGGGCATTGTCACCCTTCTTAAAGAAAAGTATCACCACACCTCTGTTCCATGCCTGTGGTGTTTTACCCTCGAGTATGACGGAATCAAACAGCCTCTGAAGGGCCTTAAGAACGGGTTTTCCGCCGGCCTTCAGGAGCTCGGCCGTAATTCCGTCATCACCCGGTGCCTTGTTGTTTTTAAGCTGCCTCAGAGCCATCCTAATCTCGTACAGGCTGACGTCCGGGATGTCTTCGGTATAGTGTCGGGTCAATCTAGCTCTTGGGTCGTTTGCCAGATTCGTAACGGGGTTGCTTGTTGACGTGTATAACTGTCCATAGAACCTCTCGATCTCTCTCAACAGCTCAGGTTTGGCGGATACGATCCTGCCATCATCAGTCTTCAGTTTCATAAGCTGGCTCTGCCCAATAGACAGATCTCCAGCAAAAACCTTGGAGCCTCTATTTTGCTCTATCGCTTCCTCAATACGATCTGTATTGAAGCGGCGAAGGTCGCTTTTCAAGGACTTAGAGATCTGTCTGTTGAGCCGCCGGTACTTTAGAACATCATCTGAAGACTGCAGGATCATCTCGCGCCTCTCCTTCATGAGCCGCAAAGTAGGATCAGAGAGCTTCTTTTTCGTATTCGTACGACGGGTCTTGAAGATCTTAGACCCGACCGTATGGACAGCTTCCACGAACCCATCGTTATATTCGTCCACGGAGCTCCCCAGGCACTCGAAACGATTCTGAAGTTCGAGCTGAAAGCTCTCGGGGTTTTGAACTTGGATCGGCGCTGGGCGGAGCGTAGACCTCATTAGTCGAGACCTTTCCAGCTTTATATTTAAGTTCAATGTGCCTCTTACCATGCGGTGATCACTTCCGGTTTTCACCGCGTTGATCACAGAGACATCATTGAATATTTGCTTCTTCGTCGACATAATGAAGTCAATCTCATTTTTAGTTGCACCATCCGGGCTCTGCCAGGTCCACTTCCTGTGCTCACGTTTTCTGAAGAAGGAATTCATCATAAAGAGGCCTTCCTTCTCCATAAAACTAGCCAGTAGGTGGCCCCGGTGGTTCCGTCGTCCAACTCCAAATTGCCCCATTCGCAGCTCATCATCGCTTCGTTTACCCAGTTTCGCGTTAAAGTCCCCCATGACAACGGTGAAGTGAGTTTTAGAGCCATGCATGGCTCTGGAAATATCCTCATACATGGTCTCCACCTCATCGTCGGGGTGTGACGAGGTCGGGGCGTAAACCTGTACGACCTTCAGCGAATACCTTGCGGATATTCTGAGTATAAGGTACGCCACCCTGGTCGACACACTCTCGATCTTCACCACGTTGCTCACAAGGGACTTGTGGACGATAAACCCGACACCACCTTGGGACTGCTGGTCGCCCTCCCGGAAATAGAGCAAGTTGCCAGATTTAAGGATTATCGAGTCCTCCCCCTCTCTTCGGACTTCAGATAATCCCACTATGCCCCATCGCAACCTGCTCAATTCTTCCTCGAGTTCGGAGATCTTCTCGTCGGTCCGGAGTGTACGCGTGTTGTATGTTGCCAGGTCCAGTTTTCGGTTATTTTGGTAGCCGGATCTGTTCCGGGGATTCTTAGCACCCCTTGCCTCACCGTGGCCTTGGCCGCTACCGTAGCCAAGGGTAGGCGGGCCGCCGGGCACTAGGGGCCAAGTATTTTTCGTGCTTGTCATTTGGGGGGGGATTTGCCATAATCGCCACGCTTGGCATGCGGGTTGGCGATCGCAGTATGATATTAAATGCATAGAGAACGCTGCTGCCCATTCTCCGGTACGTCCCTTAGTCGCCTTTTACGACACCCATGGGAAGAAGGGGGGTGGTGCTATTCTTTAAGTCCGGCACCACACGGACGAGAAATTCAAAATAACAAGTTTTAATAACTGCAAACAACATTTTAACAGTAAGTCAGTAGACAAAGGAATATGGTACAAAACAGTTCAAAATGAGCTCCCTCAAGTGCCCTGGTTTGACAGTAGTAGGTTAAGTAGAAGTTATGTGAAGTTAGCTCTAAAATTACGGTCTGGACACTATCCATCGGCAAAGTTTGCATTTCTCATGAAGAAAGTAAGCTCGCCCAACTGCAACACATGCAATGTACGCGAGGATGTATATCATTTTCTGATGGATTGCGTCAAGAACCAAGAGTGAAGGAGAATTTATAATATCCCAGGTAGGTTTAATTCAATAAATTTTAGCACAACCGAAGTCAGATGTGGCGAAAAGATTTAGCGAGTTGGTGTACCACATTGATTAAGATTCTCCTTTTAATTTTAATTTAAAGCATTGTTCTGTAGTAGTCTGTACTCGTGTGAGGTGTGATGGGGTTGGATACGCATTGGGATGAAAACCCCAATTAATCAATAATGATTAAAAAAAAATACTTCATTTAAACCACAACTTTGCTTTATCACATCATTTCTCAGCCTCGTTATAGTTACACCACACATGCTTCGCAAGGAACGCATTTCCACCGCATTTATTTTACTTTCATGCCTCTTATGCCACACCTAACATTCATTTCTACATATTAGTGTGGGAACCACGTACACCAGTGTGAACGTTCCATATCATAATGTTATACCGTGAAGTTTTACAATTAAGAACACAACACAGTGTAGAAGAAGAAAAGATGAATTTAGAGAAAATAATAACTATTTAAACATAAAATATATGTAAAACACTACATAAAAATATACATAGTAATCTGCAGTTACAAAAACTCACAAGGAATTTTTGCCTACAATAATAATTTCATCCAATTAAGGGCGATAAAATAAACGTTTAGAAAAACATAACATTATTCCAAATTCCAATGACCAGTATCTCTGACATGTGTTACTTCAAAAGTGGGATCCAACGAAAATAAACGTCAAACCCAGAACAATAATAATGTCAGCTTTCTAGAGTAAATGTCATTATATTTTCAAAGCACTGAAACTCACTATAACAAAAGAAAACCAAAGGTAAAATAAATTCGGTAAACGGAAACTACGTGTCACTGATAACATTACAGAACTTATTTTTTTCTCAAACATTCTTGAGTTTGAAAAGCGAATTCTTTTGAAGATATAAAAGCGGTTAGCAGTAAACACTTTCACGTACGAAAAGCTTTGTTTCCTTCGCTATTGTAAACAAATAAAGGAATCTGTTTGACAATGAGGAGATCAGAATTTGAATGAAAATAAAATACTGCCTCCAGGGATGAAATAAAATATAATTATGATTTTTTTGTATTTTTCCTGACGAAATAAGATTTGAAAAGTAGAATTATGTTTGTTTGTATAAAAACATTTTGTATTAAACATCAAAAGCTGATAAAAAATTCTTATTTTGGCATGATATATATTATGTTTTCATAAGCTTGTCTTGATTTTATATAAAAAAATATGTCGTAGTGAACGCTTAATGATTCTACGTTGCAACAAACTGCTCAGCCAAATGATTAAAATAACTATTCTCCAAAACTGTCACCAGACAACAAAAGCTATTAAATTAAAATTATGAGCTAGATATGTGCCTAGACATAATGGGTTTTATTTATAAACAATGATTAAAGTTAAGCGACTTTTAAACGTCAAAAATGTATCGTTAATCAGTCGCTACTAAACTATAGTAGATACTTAACTTTAAGCAACGTTTATGAATAAAAGGGCAACCACAACATGTCTCTAGACTTCATTTTCTCCATCAATCACAGAAAACACATTTAAAATTGACATTTGAACATTAGTTTTTAACAAATAATAATAATAGGCTTTGGACCGTAAATGTAGCTAAAACCAGCATTTGAGCTGAGAAATAAGAACTCTCCCGATAATAATAATAATTTAATTCATAAATTCAAGTATCTTGACTTGGCTCGCGAGGTTGTCGACATGTGGGATGTTGACTCAGCAATAATTGTGCCGATAGTAGTTACAGCCAATGGATTGGTAGCCAAGAGCCTCGACCAACACTTGAGGAAGCTCTCGTTGGGCAGCTGGATCAAGGGCTTGATTCAGAAAGCAGTACTTCTGGACACGGCTCGCATTGTCAGGAGGTTCCTCTCTTTGGAGCCCTGACCGCCGGTAGCTTGGACCCCGTTCACGATACCGGTGGGCTACTATTTTTTATATTTTTAAATGTTTTTAAATTTTTTTATATTCTTATGTTTAAAAAAATAATATATAAGGTATTTAATTGAATAAAGGAAATAATAATTTTATTGTACAAAGAAAAACACACAAGATTACACATACACTAAAAATGATTGTACAAGCAGTGGGCAGAGGCAAGTTAAACAGCTTGCAACAAAAACAAATCCACATCAAAATAGAATTCGTGTAGTAGATTTGAAAAATTGGCATCCAGTTGAAAAATGCACTCCGTGACGGAAGATATATCTGGATGGCGGAGCAGCTTATATTATTTATGTCCTAAATTTAGTAGACGAGAGTTGTCATAACTCATGCTAAGTTTATTTTAGACGCCATCTCTACTCGAATTGCAGATGGAAACGTCATGGAATGTGTTCCAGCGCTTATGAGTGTAGGAGCTTATAGTTTATCTTTTCGTGATGTATTTGGAGAGAATATGTTTATGTTTTCTGTGGTGTTTTGAATTTTCTCTTGTTTTATTTTATTTTACACCTGAATATTCATGTTTTCTATTATTGATTAAATAATTGGTCCTAGACTAACTTAGACTTCTTCTTGAGCGACATATTATACTTATTATTTGCACTTGTTGCCACTTACGAGCAGGTTTATTAACTTAAATAAAGTGATTATGTATGTGCAGTAAAGGGCTTTGAAGGTTCGAGGTACGACCTACGTACCTAACTGCCCGCCATTTTTTTTTTCAAAATGGCGGCTACGCATGAACCTATATAAATCGATGATTGAGATAAATGATAAGACCAGTATGCCAGGCTTCATATAAAAATCTTCAAACCCCTTTCAAGTGACATTATTTATTGTAGCCGTCTCATTCCTGGGACGGCCATCTTCCGATTCTCCTTTCGGAACTATTGAACAGTATCACAGCAATATAGATGTTGCTAATGTTCTCACAGCTTCCTCAATAAACATATTTTATGATAGTACCTATCTCTGTTGAAAATGGTTTTTCATTAAGTACAATTTTCGCCCCATTTATACTCCGATAGAAAAATCAGAGATATATTTTTGTACAATTATTTTTATTAAATTCTTCAATAACGTTATCCCCGCTGTCACATGAAATTGATGAACGAGTTTAATGACAATTTCAAACTTGTGATGACGGAATAATCCTAACAAAAAAGAGCCCTATAATGAAACCCATAAGGCTAACACAATAGAAAAAATAAGCATACCATATGAGGCCGGAATAAATAATATATATGAAATTGAGCAGTTAATCATTATACTATACATAAGTACTTGTGTCAGCTGCCATTTAAATTGTTGACATGTTTAATTATGCACATGATAGACCTGTTGCACAAATTAATGATGAAGTTAATCATGAGAATACAAATGAATATGGAATGAAATCCAACACTGACGAAACTGAAATAAATGACGATCTTTGTATTAAAGTATAGCTATACAAAGGTATTGGCGCATGAAGCTAACTAGCAACTACTTTTAAACATTGTGTGAGTATGCAGAATTTACGCATACAATTAAAATGAATGCTGGCAGATAAATATTTTGTATACCAAACTCTTTGTTCGACTGCATTGAATTTAATTCAGCAACAAAATAGTGGTGGTCACAGCTGCGCAACGCTAACAGATTTGCCGAATATATGAATACATAATTGTTGCAGAAACAAAGTTAAAAGTAGAAATAAAAAATATATGAAATTCGTTGTGTCGACTGTCTATATTCATTAGAATTAGCTATTCCGGTTCCGCGGAAATAAAAGTTGGAATCAGAACGCCACTTACACCTTAGTAGGAGGTTAATATTACCTTTGTTAGCTTCCAGTATTTGTTTGAGAAGTCTGTCTTTCTTTTGCTCGGTGCCTGATTAGGTTTTTATAGACTTACTAGCGGTCGCCCGCGGCTCCGCCCGCGTGGATGTCGGTTACCGCTGCAAAAAGCCTACCCAGGAAAGACACGGTCAGCAAAATGATTCCCAGGTCAATTCACAGACACCGACAGTAACATTGACGACGCAGTCATTATCCGCAGGCTGCACAGATTGTCTTTCTGTGTATGTTAAGTTGTTAATGATGAAAATATTTAAATGTAATTAATACTAAGTTTTCACTTCTGCCGGCAGTCCCGGAGCGCAACCCGTTGTTTAAGGATAGATAACTAAAGCGATTATTGTAGAGCTTCTCCATAAACAACATTTGACGTTAAATTATTTTCAGGTAACAAAATATACTGATGGTCGGGAGCCCCGACCCGTGATAGGGCAACGTAAAGTTGCCCATGCGTAAAACATTCTTTTCGTAAATCAATTCCTACTAATTTGAATGTTTGGCCCTGGGATTTGTTTATCGTTAGTGCGAAAGAAATTTTTACTGGAAATTGGAGCCTTTTGAAGGGTATAGGCAAATCAGTAGGGATCATGGGTATTCTTGGTATATGAGCTAATTCACCAGCTGCAGGGCCGGTGATAATCTTCGCTACTATTAAATTATCTTTTAGCTCCTTTATAAGAAGTCTCGTGCCATTACACATGTTGGGGGGGCTTAAATTTCTGAGAAGCATTATCGGCGTGCCAACTTTCAACGACAGTTCATGAGGTGGTAGCCCAGCGGGGTTCAGAGAATTTAAAAATTCCTGGGGGTAGTGCACAGCGTCCTCGATGTTAGTGACGGTGTCTATGGATTTATAGCACTTAACTTCACCCGGTACTTTCTGCATAATTAAACTGTTTATTTCGTTGACTGTTTCATTCCTGGGAGAAACTATTGCTCTACAACACAGCCAACGAAAATCATTTTGATGTAAGTTTTCGATGTCAGGATATATAGCATCTATCAGACTATCTAAATTATGGACTATTTGGCCTAGAGACTCATCCAAAGTAACCGCATAATCGGTGCCCAAATTTAAAGATGGAAAAATTCCTTCTCCAAGTTTCAGCAGCTGTTGTGGAAAATTGCTATGCGTATTTCCATGTAGATGAGCTCTCATATTGGTGCGCAAATTCAAATGTTGAACAGATGTCCAAAGGTGAGACGATTTTAAACATGCCTTCATAATATCTGCTCGCGTACCTCTGTTGACGACTGGAAGCGTTTGTCGGAAATCTCCAGCAAATACAAAAGTGATACCACCCATGACATTAGCAGAGCTTCGGAGGTCTTTTAAAGTACGGTCCACGGCCTCCACATGAGCTCTATGACTCATGGTGCATTCATCCCATATTACCAACGACGCGTCTTGCAGCAACTTACCAAGAGGCCCATTTTTCCGAATAGAGCACGTAGACCGTTGATCTAAAGATACGGATAGCGGGAGTTTAAACGTAGAGTGAGCAGTTTTTCCTTCGTTCAAGAGAGTTGCAGCAATTCCTGACGAAGCAACTGCAATCGCTATCTTCCCTGATTGCCGTATCTTAGCAGGTATCAAATTTGCGAGAAAAGTCTTTCCGGTGCCTCCTGGTGCGTCCAAAAAAAATAATCTCCCCATGCTTCGCAACGGGCCGTGCAGCAGAAATCGTAATATTTTAATTTCGCCATAACTTCAAAACCAAACGTCCAATTTTAATCATTCAAAGACCAAATATTATCTCCATAAACTGTTCTTAGTGATGAAATCATTTATTTTGATAAGGATTAATAGCATGAGTAAAATAAACGCGTTTAAATGTAGTCCAAAAAAAATTCAAGATTTTTAAATAAAAAAATGGTTGCTGTGCCTCACTCGACATAGATGGGTATAGTGTGTCGCGGACTTTTTTGTAGATATTTATAAGATCTACAATTAATTAGAACATTTTATGGTTCTATCTTTTATAGTTTAGGCAGCGTACGCAAAATAAGTAACTTTTCTGGTTGATTTTTTACACCTTGTGTCCGAAAAACCCAAATATCTTACGGAACCCTATTTTTTTCCAAAATAAAATATAGCCTATGTTACTCGTGGATAATGTAGCTTTCGAATGGTGAAAGAATTTTTAAAATCGGTCCAGTAGTTTTTGAGCCTATTCAGTACAAACAAACAAACATACAAACAAAGTTTTCCTCTTTATAATATTAGTGTAGATTATGATTTTTTCATCAGCATCTTTTACTTAATAAAAATCTTAAATTCTTTCACTGGCAAACACCGTTACAACCTAAACCTTTGGGTTTAGAGGCATGAAATTTTGCACAACCTTTTTTTATATAACGAAAATGAGCACTAGGGAAGGATTTTTGAAAATTCATCTCCAGAAAGGCT
Source organism: Amphipoea oculea (assembly GCA_945859645.1). Taxonomy (NCBI): domain Eukaryota; kingdom Metazoa; phylum Arthropoda; class Insecta; order Lepidoptera; family Noctuidae; genus Amphipoea; species Amphipoea oculea. The sequence continues at coordinate 8,517,605 of OX243869.1, read as the reverse complement.
TAAATTGGGGATGAAAGTTTGTATGGAAGTTGATCTTTTACTTTATAATACCATCTATGTAATACATATGGAATGCAAGCAAGAAGAAGATTAGAAAATCTTGTATTCAAAGCGAGTATACAGTCCTATTAACTGCCATAATTTAAACATTACGTTATGTTCAGAACACGAAGCGTAGCTTTGGCTCCGTCGCTTTCGCGAACCACGCGTTTTCAGTAAGATTAGTTTGTTACAGTCAAGATGTGAAATTCCTCAGAGTAATTATTACGTCTTACTTCTGATATTTGATGTCTATGTAACTGTAATTAGTCGCTAGAGTAATTGTACAGTTGTACTTACTCTAAATGATAGGTAGGTACAAGATGATTCTCCAATGACACTATCGATTAGGTAGGTGCTACTTCGATTATAGTAGGTATTTACTACATGCTAATTACACTACAGCATTCAGTATTTAGTTATGAATCCTTCTTCACTTATGACGTCAGTAGGATAGTAACTGTTGGAGGAATTTTCTTTATTAATTTTAGATTCCTTATCGTGAAAGCCATTTATGATATCATGATAGAGTTTTGTTGTTTTTTCTAGTATTCCTGATTCAGTATATATGAATGAGATGGCCAAGTTCCATTCCGTGTTTTGAATTACATTGACATTTAAAATATGTAGTGTCAGCACAGAGGTGACCTACTAGCACAATTCTCTACTATCCTATCCTACTTCCTACTAATATTATAAACGCAAAGTTTGTGAGGATGGGTGAATGTTTGTTACTCTTTCACGCAAAAACTGCTGAACGGATTTGGATGAAATTTAGCACACAGATACTTTTTATTTCGATATTCTTACGGGATCGAAACTCATGCGAGTGAAACCGTGGGGCGCTGCTAGTTTTAAATAATACTAGTCCTTCAGACTGAATTTGGGCCATGGAAACTAATCTCCGCTGAGACTAGCCTTCGACGCGGGAGATATTATAGTGCACAAGTTTGTACAGATGCACTCCCTCTCCCCTCATTCTCATGGTTGGATGGGACTGTAATCCGATACGACTATTTCGGTCATAATACCTTGTTTATCACATTTGTAAATGATAAAATTCACTAACCAACCAGGATTCTACCTCAATTTCAACAGAATTAATAATATTATGATCGTTGTTAACGAATAAACATGGCCATGCTTGCAAACTCAAAAGTTAATTAAAAGTGAAATATACAACCATTTCCCAAATTTTCAATTGATGTAATGTTTCCCTATAACCAATTGCTGTGATGAATTATATTAACATTAGGTAAAATTTTTAGAAATCAAATTAAAGGTAATAATTTTGTACAGAATTCAATGATATTGTTTCGAGTAACCTCTCTGCTCGACAAAATTTTGACATTTGACACACCAGCTGACTCGACGGGGTGTTGCGAATTACGTCATGATAATCAGAAATTTACTTTAACTTTCAGCATTCGAATTTATTAAGAAAAATGTGTTACCGCGCCTATTTTGTAAAATAAGTTTGTGTCAAATATCTTTAACTATATGCTGAGGTCGGTAAAACCGCGTCATTCTACTGCGAAAGTTGTATAAAATAAATATTACTACACATATCCAAAAGGTAGACACCTTAAAATCACAGAAAATATGTACATAAACCACCTAATCTCTTGATGAAAATATGCAAAAGGGAAAAATAAAGATATTGTCATTCTCTCTGCATTCTTACTTTTACCATTTTTCATACATAAACTACATAAAAAACATGATCAAATCTTGATAAAAATTACTAAAAATTGTGTTGCGACGTGACACCTCTTAGTGCTGACCATCCACCCAATTTTCTTATTCCGATTCAAAAATGTCATAAAGCCTAATCGATAATCGGTATTTAAAAAAAAATAAAAAAAATTGTAGAGACTGAATAAAAACTCTTTGGTATATTTTATCATGAATTAATAGTTTTTTGAAATATAATCATTTTAATAAGTACAAACACGTACAGTGTGGATAGGGGTGTAATTTTTTATGGTTAAACGTCCGAATGAAAAAACGGAACCCATATAGGATCACTCGTGTGTCTGTCTGTAGGTCAGTTACAATCTATTTGTTTCGAATCTACTGGACCGATTAAGTTGAAATTTGGTACACATTTTGAACAGAGAGAGGTGGAAAGAGAGTAGGGAGGCCTTTGCCCTGCAGTGGGACGTCACAGGCTAATAATAAAATAAAAATAAATAATAAATTTCTGTGACTCAAATACGGACGTGTAACATGAATAAATTAATTTTGAATATGGGGTCACTTTTTGGGGTCACATTAGATAAAAAAAATACCATTATTATAGTTTCAAACTCAAATGGGTCCCGCCTGCTTCCAACTTTTATTTAATTTAAAATGGGCTTGTTTTTAGCTTTTCAGTTAGTTTTAGTATAAGGATGCAGTCGGGTTTTTTAATTTTTCTAATAACTTTTTTTTATTTCCATCTTTTTAGTTTACGAATGAGAAAGATTTCGCAGACGATTTAGTTCTTGATACGTGTTTTTTACGATTTGTCACTTTGAATTACTTTTAACCATATAAGTTGTATATATTTTTGTAATCACCTTTTAAAACTCTTTATTTTGATACTCCACTCGATAGGTATTGAGAAAAAAAATATTGAAGGCACAATATGGCGCCAAAAATCCGCCATTTTGTTTTTTTTTTAATTTTGATATGCCCATTGTCACTCTCACAGTAAATACGAATCTAACGACACCTCTCAAGCTAAAATCCATCGAGCCGTTCAGGCCGCAGAGCGTGCCAAACAATTATACATACATACATACTCTCGAAAAACATAACCCTCCTTCTGGCGCAGTCGGGTAAATAGTAGATTGTTATACAAGGGTCGAAAGGAATCTATTCCCATATGAGGTATTTAGAGTATAGTCCGAGTAGGAATTGATGACTTTCACCCGTGTTAAACACTCTACTTTTCATTTCGAATATAAGGAAAGTAAAAAATAGTGGTTTTTCTTAAATATTTATTGATAATAATATCATGAATAATAGGTACCTATTTAAAATGAATTGAAATATTGGAACAATTTGTGTGCTATTTTAAATATGGAACACACCGCGTCACCGCCGCGGGCCGTCCCGCTTGATAGGTATTTTTTTCACACTGGCTGTTTATACACTCGCAAGACCGCAACATTTTTCTTAATTATGTAAAAATTTCGTAGCAGACTACTTAACCAATTTAGTTCTATTTTTTAAATTCATTCCCGACCTAGAGAGGGAAGCAATTACTATGAGTCTTTCCCGCCTTAAGGTGGAAAGCAACGTCTTCCACCCGCTATTCGGATCAAACAAACACTACTTTACTTTCCAAGTATGAGAAATGAAAAAGCTTTGCTTACTGTAAGTACCTACCGTGTGATATATCAAATGAAAGGGTTTGTCGTGAGGGTCACAAACATATTTTTTAATAACTAAAAAAAGTTATTTATTATTCTATTAAGAAAATAGAAACAATATCTCTGTAACCACAGCCTAAAATAAAAAAAAAACTACAAAATATAGTTCTGTGATTATTCTAGATTCCAAGAGATCCTATCAGACGTCTAGTCTTCAAATAATATAGCAAATCTCTCATTCTATACTGCGTACATACTTACATTTGGTCACAGTCAAAATATGTTCGGGACGTTATATTCAATTTGAAGTTGGTATTTTTAAATGTTATGCTTAAAACACTTGTTATAAGAAGTCGGTTAAAAATAAGATTTTTGGCATTTTCAATCCTAAATAGCAGCCAAGGGGTTAATTGTAGACTTTCGCTGTAATAGTAAGAAATGCTCAAGATTTTATTCCCCATAAGAAAACAGTAGGACTTTTCTTTTCTGGCCGGCACTTTAATTTTTGAGTAGGTACCTTATGAATGATGGGTTTATGAAAACCAAACTTATTTTTGCAGTCGATCAAATTAATGATGATGTACAGACGCCAGCACATCAACCTACACCTAACTGTCACATTTTCCCAATCAACTTTGAACCTTATGCTTCAGTGATAAAGTTGAAAATCTATTAAAGAAATTTGACAGATTGTAGTAGGTTGATGTGCTGGCGTCTGTACATTGTGCATGCGTGAATATTCAACCCTAACGGAACATTTAACTGTGCGTGGTCCGACATAAACATGGAAAGTTTTTTTTTTAAATTTCGTTGGGAAACTGCCACATAAACAAACAATTACTATTACTCAAGTAAACTAATAGAAACAAAAACTACCAAGCTCATAAAACTAACAACACATATTGAAATGCGAAGTGATTGCGGAATACGCAATTTATACAATTAATTTATCATCATTCCCAAACTTCTGCTCAGCCTACCTAAAAAATGTATACTGGGCATTCTGTTGCAAACTATTAGAAAAGTATCAAAAATAAATACTTAATTGTAAAATAAATAAAAATAATTTTATACGGCGAGCGCATTCGAAGATAAATTCAAATATAGAAACAATTCGGCGCGAAATTCAAAAAATGACTATGGTCTAAGGTCCTCAGTGTTATTGACTCAGCTTCAATTGAATGTCCAAAAAACTATTAAAATTACATTAGAAAAGCATAAATCATTATTATAAACAATGCTTATTGTATTTAATGCTTAAAATAATTTTATTTCAATTTCTGAGTATCGATTTCCGATATTCGACATATTAATTACCCGAGTCAATCGAAATTAAAAAAAAAATCGTTTTGCATAATCGCTTTCGCACATCATTACGATAAAAAAAAACAATCATGGACGGCGATTTTGAACATAAATTGAGCAGTGGTAATGAATAATACGTGTTATTGGACCTGTGTTTCAATATTACGTTAAGATTTGGGCATTTTCGTGTTGTTAATAACATTTACAATAATATTTGTCACATTTTAAATCTTATCTACTTGTGTCTGTGTCATATTTGTGAAAAGTAAAAATGTAAACACGGTACGAATGGCGCGAAACTTCGACATTAGATATCAAAAAACTTCATTACCACTACTTATTTTAACTTGAACAATGAATGAATTCGTCAAATAATTAAATTATATATTATTCACTGCCCCTGTGGCGGAGTTTGGATGTTCGAAATCCCCAAATTTTATGTTTTTTAGCCTCGACCACCACTGTCAACAAAATGGCGATTATCGCATTTACAGACTTGAATTTTATAAAGGTAAAGTAATAAGCTTGCGCGCTAAATATGAAATATCTAATGGCGTTAACATATGAGTTTTTTATCCAACTCTCTTAATTAACGCACATTCATAAGATTTGATGGGTAGCTTAATAAATATTTACATAATCAATGTTGGGTGTCGTATGTCGTAATTCTTGGGTCCTAAAGGGGTCATTACCGAGCCGGCGGAGGTTCCTGTGTTCGGGTCCTAAAGGGGGCGCTACCGAACTATACGGTTAATCAGGTGGCTAATGAATTGACAGATTTGTCAATGATTGCTTTCACTCACCTTTGTGGAACCGTAACTAATTTGACTGGAGGATGTCTTCAAGGTTTTGGACTGGAAAGGGGCGATATCGTAGTCATGGCTGAGACTAATTTGTAGAAGTAGGGGCTTACAGACCCATCCAACACCCAGTGCGAGTGCGGTGCTTCGGACGAGACCATGCGCCACTTGCTGGAGTGTACTAAGTGCCCGTTCACCTGAACCTCGGATGGCCTAACGAATGCCACTGATGCCGCAATCAACATGGCCACCTACTGAGCTCTATCTATGTAAAAAAAAAACGAGTAAAAATACCATCGACACGAAAAGAAGAAGTTGTACAATTAGACTAAGGGAAGGTTCATATCTGACGGAACATGCGTCGCGTATTATCGGTCGCGTAACGCCAGAACAGACAAATGTATAGAAAAACACGTGACCGTTCACACTCAACCGATGATACGTTAGTGCGTCGAGCGAATAAATAGACGTAATCGTAGTTACGCCCGACGCATCTTCCGTCAGATGTGAACCTTCCCTAACAGTCAACAAAAGAGATATGATTGTATGCAGGATCGTCGGATATAGTTGAAGTTTGGTAAGAAACCGATGGACGTTCTCGAATAAAATTCAGTTTTATTAATAGAAAACAAACAGCTCGTTTATCAAATTAAATTTCAGTCGACAACATCCATCGGTTTCTTACTAAACTTCAAGTATATCCGACGATTCTGCATGCTTATCTCTTTTGTTGACTGTATCTAATGTTATGATCCATTATTCATCTTAAGGCAGATTTTTAATAGTCAGATATATTTTATCTGTAGAATAAATATAGCGGTTTGATATATTTTCTATACAAAAGCTGTCAAACCGCAATTTTTATTCCTCAGATAAAAAGTTATCTAAAGATTGAAAAATCGGGCCTTTTTCATTCTAAAACAAAGTTTTACGTAAGTCGAACAAAAGTAATCTTAACTTGATATTTTTCATGATCTACTTAGTGGCCGTAATTAACGGTTGAATAATTAACCGAGGCGCTGTCAACCGCAGGAAAGTTTTTCTCACGAACTTGGTACGCTTATAAAAGCGATAAAAGATTAAGTAGTTTATAACTTCACCTTTTCCGATAGTTTGTGTTTAACTTAATTATGCTTTCCCTAGAATATAGATAAAAGAGAGTTGAAACATTAGTGCCGTTCATCCATATCTATATATATAAAATCCAAAGTACTGACTGACTGATATATCAATGCACAGCCTAAACCGCTGGTCCTAGAGATATGAAATTCGGAAGATGTGTTCTTTGTGAAGAGCAGATATCCACTAAGAAAGGGGTTTTCGAAATTCCATCCCTAAGAGGGAGAATGGGGGAAGGGTGAAATTTCAGGTGGAGGAAGTCGCGGGCAGAAGCTAGTAGTGGAATATTCGCGAGTAGGTAAAACACTTTTGGGATTAAACGGAACATTATAGTTTTCTGTAAACAATTTTTAATATTTATTTACAACTTGAGAAAATGTAACAAACTATTTACACTAGATACTAAAATAAATGACTAACTAACTTACTATACAAATAAATACAAAAAACCGGCCAAGAGCGTGTCGGGCCACGCTCAGTGTAGGGTTCCGTAGTTTCCCGCCCGTCACAATAAGTGTTCCCACGTACAATTCGATAATACCCGACCCAATGTAATAAGTACCTACAGCGCCATCTCTCGGGGAATTGGGTTACTAATTAATACATAGACGTGCCAGAAGTTTTCGGTGGTAATTTTGGATTGCGAGAACCGATTTTAATAATTCTTTTTTTGTTTGAAAAAAGATACGTTCAGGATAATAAAATATGTAAACGAAGTTAAAAAAAATGCTTGCATATACGATTATACTACGAACTTAGTCCAGAAATGATTTTGTACAACATTTTGTCTTTTTTGTACAAAAACTGTTGTTTCTATCAAGTTCAAAATAATTTTCCTAGAAAGTCCTTATAAAGTTCTACTTTTCAGATTTTCTAAACTTATGGTTCAAAATTAGAGGGGGGGACACATTGTTTTTACTTTTGGAGCGATTATTTCCGAAATTATTGACATTATCAAAAAATGATTTCAGTAAACCCCTATTCATTTTTAAATACCTTTCCAACAATATATCACACGTTAGGGTTGAAATTTAAAAAAAAAATCACTTCCCACTTTACATATAGGGGGGCTACCCTAATAAAACATTTTTTTCCAATTTTTATTTTACCACTTTGTCGGCGTGATTAATATACATATTGGTACCAAATTTCAGCTTTCTAGTGCTAACGGTCACAGAGATTAAGCGAGGACGGACAGACAGACGGACGGACGGACGGACGGACGGACAGACAGACATGGCGAAACTATAAGGGTTCCTAGTTGACTACGGAGCCCTAAAAAGGACACTTAGGCGTCGAAGTACTCGTCCGCATCTCTGTCATCCGGAAACGTGCCCAGAAGTCTGGCAGCATTGCCACGTTGAATGGCAATGCTAATTCTTTGGCCAAAGAACGACCCAGCCCTCTTTCATTATTAATGAAAAAAAAAAATCACCAGTGCGATCCTTAAATTAATTTTCAGTTTTTTTTTCAGCAGTCATTGGTCAGTAACAGTTAAACACAAGATACGAAGGTTTTAGTTGCAATTTTTTTTTAAATTTATTTCATCTCAAGGTACCATAAAATCTTAATAATTGCGTCTATACTCTAGCGTAAGAACGAGTAGGCACCATATTTAATGTTGACACAACAAAATTAAGAACAAAACATTTCACCCGCGTACTTTAAACAGACGCGATCGCAACGGGAGCTAAAACAACACAAGAAGCCTGTAAATCAAATTAATTACTGTACTTTACAACACAAGCAACATTTATAGAGATTTAAATTGTAAATTCTCAGTAAGGCGTGTTATACACTTGTTCGTTGTTCGGGTTGGCGTTAATCGGCACAGCCGGGTGGCAAAATCACATCATTTATTTCATTTCCTAAGTAAGTAGTATCCCATTACTTCGGGTCGGCTCTGTATTCAACAAACATTGTCGACCTGTCGTCTAGTACTTGTTGTGTGCCTAACTATCTCCTACCTATCCTCCCATACGACATACCTTTGCACTAGTACCACAAAATATTTTTAATCAAATGTATATTTCCCCCAACTTGTTTTTGAAGTGAATCTTCTTTACGCACGCTTGACTTGGGGAGTAAGCTGGCGAACGCGTGACGTAAGCGTTACGAAAAATGTGATCGGGCGAGGCGAACGGGAGTTGAGTGGGGGATATAAGTAAGAGAAAGCAGTGCACGCGCAGATTTTCTTTCTCTCTTCCTCTCATAGCCAAATACATTTGAAGTTTCACTTCAGTCGTGTAGTCATAAGCACACTCGGTTTTTTTTTGTGTTTTGTTCTGTCTCTGCGTCATGTTTACCGCAAATAAACGGATTTTCTTTCTTTCTATATGTATAAAAGTCTCCCAGACCGTATTTCAGCGAGAGAGATAATTATAGTGCATAAGTTTATGCGCAGACACAGGTGCACTCTCTCTTCCACGCTCTCATAGTTCGATGGGACGGCACGTAAGTCCAGAGAGAGAGAATCTCAAATACATTCTACGAAGCCAATGTAATACCAGATAAAATCAAAATCAAAAGTCATTTATTCAAACTAGGCTGAGAATCAGCACTTTTTGAACGTCAAAATTACAAAAGACAGTCCCCCGAAACGCCAGCCCTTCACCACTTTCTATTGCTTTCGCTGGGAAGAAGTGGCGGAACAAACTCCCCAGCAGCTGTCTGTTCAGTTATAAAATAATTGATTTTATACAATACTAAGCATGCAAAGTAATTAACATTACGGGACACCGAACCTTAAATTAAATTATTTGCCATAGGTTAGCTAGCCACGCCAATATACCAACAAATACAATAAACACTATACGTACTCAAGCAAAAAATTAAAACTAAAAATGTTAACAAAAAAAACTTACTGACCAAATAAAAGCCTCCAGGTATAAAGGGCGTGACAGCTTACATATTTATGCAATGCTGGGTTCTGTTTACATAGCTGTCACTTGAAGTCACAAATGATAAACTAGGACCATCGAAGTAAAATAAATAAACAAGTTATTACTACTAATAACAACAATAAAACCATGGTCAGCAAGACGACCAGTCACCACAAGCAGCACCCTTTGACGAGCATAATGCAAAGATCAGCCATTACCTATATCCATTACCGATATCTAAGACACGCACCATGATATAGATTTCCACCTAAAGCAGACTACAACTGAATTTCCGCATCACCACATGCATAGGTAAATTCTACGAAGTCCTAATAATACGGACGTTACACACATATATTAATATATATACTACATATTTAACCAATACCAGTCAATTAGACACTGATACCACGTTATGCTGGTTTCCTAGAACTGAGCCATGTGCCACAACTGTTACACACGTTACAATGGCATACGGTTCACCCGGCCGTGCCTGCCTGAATATTATATTATTATACTGAGTTAATACAACTCAATATACTGAGTAAACTGTCGGAATTCCCGGTAACTGCCTGCAGTAACTACACTAGGCATTTACCGGGAATTTACGACAGTTCTCACTACTTTTACCAATTTAATTTTGCCATTTATGAGTCTAAGCTGCAGTAATCAAAAAGTGTTGTGGTGTTGTTAAAATGTTTTAACGTTGAAGTGGAGAAATTGGCGCAGAATTTTATAAAAGGAACAAATACTTTTGGAATAATGTCGAATATAAGGTTTGGATCAAATGGTAATAGTAACATCGGATTGGAGACTTAGCTCTAAATTTAGAGGACGTTCAGCCTTTATACAACTCTTGCTTAGTAGCTAATATTTTCCAAACTACATATTATAACTATGTTGGGGTAAGTTCAGCGCTAGGATAAGACCGTACGAATCAAATTCCCGGCTTATTTGGCAATATTTTATAATGCAGATAACATTGTATTCTACGCCATTTTATTTTGCCCAAAAGACGATCAGGACATTTTCTGTTTGTAATAATATGCACAAAATTTGATTCATACGGTTTTACCCCAACATACCTTATTTATTTATTTTACCATTTATGTACACATATATAAACAGACAAGAAAAAAAAAACAGAACAGAAAAATAGGTACAAAGGTGATGCTTATTTCATAAGAAATCTCTTCCAGCATACCTGCGATATGACAAGAAATAGAGAGATGTAGACAGCGTGTTAAAGAGTAAAGGAGACAAAAAAAAACATAAAATCTAAAGACAATTCACTTAATGAAACTAAACAAATAATATGAGAATATACTTACATACATACAAATAAACATAACACACTTCTAAAATAAATATCACACTTAATATGAGCTATTGGAACGAAGTTCTTGCGGCAAGCGTAATGCCTCCTCCATGCGACTTTTGCGACCGATGACCGTTAAGGTAGACGTGTTCTTGAGTGGAGACCGCGAATAGGCAAACGTAAGGTAGGACGCCCTCAGGCTAGGTGGAGCGACGATCTCCGCAGGGTGGCTGGTAGTGGATGAGAGTTGCCGAGAATAGAGCTAAATGGCGTGCAATTGGAGAGGCCTATATCCAGCTGTGGACTGCTGAAGGTTGATAATGATGATGATGCGACTTTCTCTCAGTAAAGACCATATTGTAGAGCTATAACCTATTATTGCTATAAATTGTTGTTTTTATTGGTAAAATTCCATTATGAAGCTTTGTGTGCATAGGACAGATCCTATTCACACAAAGCTTCATAGTGCAATTTGAATAATGATAACCAAATATTTTGAAATACTGGATAAAGATAAAATATTGTTTTTATACTAACCTATTACAAGTCGCGAACTGCTTTGTTAGGCCTATCCAACATAAGCCTTAGCTGTGTTTAATTAAGGAATAAATTAATTTGAATGTCATCACTAAGACTAAGGTTTGCTTTTCGTTGATAAATTCATTGCTACCTTCATGAGAAAGGATCTATAGCTGAGGTAACTGCTGTCAAAATGTACTATTTGGTCTTTGATCATAAGGGGGAAGTGTCACATCCATATATAACCCTACTGAATAACTATTTCATGTAATATAACAATTAAGGGTTATGTAAACTTCGAGTGTTGATGATTTTAATGTTATCATTCTGTAAATACATACTAGTTACGATCGCGAATCATGATCTTGCTGACTAAAACCCACCCTTGTTCCTTCCTTAGCCCTTTATTTTCCGGGGAAGCGGTAACCCTTTCGGACAATCCCGCACCATACAAACAACCTGACCTGCAAAATGCAATAAAACGTAGGTAAGAAAATTTCTAATTTTTCTCCTAAGTACACAAATTGCAGTATCATGACTAGAAACAATTTATTGTTGACGCAGTTCAAAATAAGTATGTTATGGTACTTTTATAATATTTTTCTTTAAAAATAATGTTAATCGTTTCCAAAAATTCTTCGTAGTTAAAAAATTGTTTTAAACATAAGAATAACACAATAGTTACATTAAATCAAACACAAATATCAAAACATTTTGTGAATTTATTCATCATCATCATCATCATCAGCCTATAATTTTCCCACTGCTGGGACACAGGCCTCCTCTCTGTGAGAGGGAGTGGGCCGTAATCCACCACGCGGGCCCAGTGCGGATTGGTAGATGTCACATGTCTTTGAATTTTTGGTTCTAGGACATGCCGGTTTCCTCACGATGTTTTCCTTCACCGTTTTGAGAGCAGTGGTGATGAAATAATTTACACAAAGTAAAGCACCTGTCTGGGTTCGAACCTACGACCTACAACTCGTAAGTCGCGGCCGATACCACTGGGCCACCACTGCTCTCGTGACATACTTATTTTACCATAACATACTTATTTTGAACTGCGTCAACAATAAATTGTTTCTAGTCGTGAATTTATTACCGAAAGAAAAATACTACAGAGTGATAGTAGTTGATTTGATATAGTCGATCCTGCATGGAGTACCTATTGCAGCCACCTTTGGGATGGCTCAGCGAAATACCAACTTGCCGCGCTGAATAACGATGATGGAACGCAGAGCTAAGAGGCTCATTGGCGACGTAAAACTGGTGGATGCCAAGCTTCACAGCTTGGCTCATCGCCGCAAGGTTGCCTACCTGTCGGTCTTCTACAGACTGTACTTCGGTGAGTGTGCCCAAGAACTCCACGACCTCATTCCACCGGCCCCCTTCTACCTTCGGACATCCAGGCGCACTGCAAGTTACCATCCCTACCTGGTTGCTGTTCCACCAATTCGCACTAAGCGTTTGCAAATGTCGTTTATAATGCGCACAGCAAAAGAGTGGAACTCTCTACCTGCGTCTGTTTTTCCGAGCGCATACAACCCGAATCTCTTTAAAGTGAGAGTGAACAGGCTTCTTCTGGGTAAGCTCGCTCCATCGTCGACTTTGTCTCTGTCATCTTTGACCTAGGCTAGAGTCAAGAGCAAGCCCATTTCAAATAAAAAAATAATAATCATAATAAGTGTAAGAGGGCATATAAGCTAAAAGTTTTCATTTATTCAGGCTGGTTTCTGACTGGGATAATGGTTTGTCTGTAAGGTGTGATCAATAAAGACCAATATGTAATTTGAATTGCATTGAGTTGTTCCTAGTTTGAGCCTCCTGAGAGTCATTTAAATGCACTTTTTTTTTCAACAATCTTGCGTTGAACTATACCTTAAGAAGAAGAAAAAGTATTAAGAAAGTCATGCCAAAATTTCATGGGCAAAGAAAAATTCTATTCTATTCTATTCTATGGGCAATTCACACACATTCACAATCAATCAATTCAATAAATTTTTATTTTGTTTTTACATTCTTAAGGGATGCAAAAATAAAATCTGCGTTTGTCATATTTTTACCTTCAATCAAAGCCATCGATTGAGCGCAATGGTTAAAAAGAAGCCATTTGTTTTAAAATGGACACAAAGCGCAAGATTTTTCTGAAAATAGACATTGTAGTGTAAAACAAAGCAAACTTTGAACATGAAAATCCGATTACAATGTTTCCCAGATATTATATTTAAAGAATCAGCGCGCGTCTGTTTTAAATATTCAATATTAAAATGGGAACACCGCAGACTGCTAAATATTCAGGAGTTGCTAGTCGATAGTGCAACGCTAAGAGTTGAAAGTTCATGCCACTAAAAAGGGAATATGATAATTAATGGAAATTAGATCGGTTTCCTGACTGTGCTGGATCGGATCTTGACACCGTTGTGAAATTAAACGGTTAAGCGTTTTCCTCTTAGCGTTTAGTTTTTCTTTGTTGACGATCCCTGGACGGTCGGCAGATTTTCAAAAAGAAAATAATTATTTAACTTGTACTTAGAAAGGTACGGATTCTTTTTCGTTTCGAGTATGGTAGGTTATCGTCTCACTTTTGGAAAGAAAGTCAAAATGAAATTTCATCATACAAAGATTCTAGTTCCAAATTATACTTGCGTAAATAGCAAGTAGGATGTTTTAATATACTGGAAATTTTATTTTTTTGTTACTACTACCAGTAAAATACTAAATCAGGTTGAATGCCGTAATTACAGAAACAATAAAAAGCCATTGTGGCTCGGATCCACGTTCACATCCACGTTGAATACGAAGGGTTAAGGAATAGTGACCTTCTTTTTTTTTACCATGTCCATGGCGATCTAAATGGAGTCGAAATAGCCAGTTCAATAACCTTTTAATAAGTAAATTATCTGGAATATAAAATGATTTATTTTTAGTTTATCTAACAAACAGTTCCAGGACACCGTAAAACAGGCTTTTGTATTAGAACATTCCTTATTGTGGTCATCGAAATTGGATATTTACTTCATAGATTCCAAACCTGTTTCCAAGCGGATCAAATTCATAGACCAATCAATTCCAATAAGAAACAAAAAGCAATTAATTCCCAGATATTACGTGTCCAACCCTTGCCCATTCATTCAGACCAACTGTCACAAACCGCAATGCCAATATCTAAGTACCTAAGACCTTTACACAATGTCAACTTAAATTAGCTAGCTCTCTTCCATACTATATTATAAATTCGATAGTAACTGTCTGTCTATCTGTCTGTCTGTATGTTACCTTTTCACGCCTTAACCATTGAACCGATTTAGATGAAATTTGGTAAAGAGATAGTTTGAGTCCAGGGGAAGGACATAGGATAGTTTTTATCCCGATATTCCCACGGGATCGACACTTATGCGGGTGAAACCGCGGGGCGCAGCTAGTAAAAAATAAATGATATCTTTTTTAGGGGTCAACGACCGCTGGTATTCTTGTAAATTAATGTATGAGTTGAGAAAATGTGTTTTGTCTTTTTGAAATATCGATACCAAACACGTCTGTACTTATTTTTCAACTTTCAAGTAAATACACTAACAGCGGTTGATGACCCCACAAAAATAATCATCAAATTAATTTCTTTTTTGTTTTATCATCTATAGGTCCTTACATATGAAATTGGCGTTTTTCGTACTGGCCACTTTAATCACGAATTTCTCCTCTTTGGTAAGGAATTCCAAATTCAAATTTGTACAGCTATTTACTCATGTATTTGTGCTTCGATGACCGTCATTCATTTGTTTTTTTTCTTCTGTTTTTTCTGTTTGCGTCACTCATTTTACAAAATGGAAAATTTAAAATATCGCATTATTTACGAGTACGAGTTCCGCCGTGGCACTAGTGCTGCGGAAACGACTCGAAGGGTGAATGATGTGTATGGCGGTCATGTTGCAAAAGAAAACACAGTTCGTTTTTGGTTCCAACGTTTTCGTTCTGGAAATTTCGACCTGCAGAACAAGCCCCGTGGACGGCCTGAGACCCAAGTTGATAATGGAGAATTGAAGGCTATTGTGGAAGCGGACCCATCGCAAACCACGTCCGAGTTAGCTGCAGGCTTCGATGTTAGTGATAAAACTGTTTTAATTCACTTGAAGCAAATTGGGAAGATTAAAAAGCTTGAAAGCACGACAACGCCAGACCACACACTGCGCAACAGACGGCTACCAAATTAGAAGAGCTTGAATTGGAATGTCTTAGACATCCTCCGTACTCCCCGGACCTTGCTCCAACAGATTACCATTTTTTTCGCAATTTGGATAACTTTTTGCAAGGGAAAAAATTCAACTCCGATGGGGCAGTCCAAATCGCCTTCAAAGATTTTATTGATTCCCGTCCGACTGGTTTTTTTAGTAAAGGGATCAATGAACTACCTATAAGATGGCAAAAGTGCATTGAAAACAATGGTTCATACTTTGATTAATTAAATATATTATATTAAAAAATATTCGACTTTTTGTTCCTTCCATACAAAACGCCAATTTCATATGTAAGGACCATATAAAAATGAAACCCGTTTTCCGTTGTCACGACATAACATGAAAACGGCTGGACCGATTTCGATGAAATTTGGTATAGAGATAGTTTGAGTCCCGGGAAAGGACATAGGATAGTTTTTATCCCGATATTCCCACGGGATCGACATTTACGCGGGTGAAACCGCGGGGCGCAGCTAGTGTTAGATAATTATCGATACCAATCATATCTGCAGTTTCGCTAGCTAATTTAATATGACCCTGTATATCAATATAAGTCAATAAATATAGGTACCCATTTATTGCTTTTAGAAGTCTCTAACCAAGTTATTGGTGAGACCTATATTGTACTGGGAAACTCAATTATGTACAGGCTGTGGTAGAATTTATGTCCACAAAAAAGGGATGACATGGTTATAAATGTAGGGTGACTTAAGTATTTGTTTGACGGTGTGAATGAATTTTGTCGTAAAATAGAAACAGTATGACTTCGGTGAAGGAAAACCTCGTGAAAAAACTTTTTTTTTTTTTATGCGCGTTAGAAGTCCTCACGGACTTCCTCCATTGTGGGGGTGACAGAGGGGCATGCCGGACTCTTACAGGCTAAAACCACCGCGGGTCTTATAATCTAGTATCAATCAATCAATCAACTCAGCCTATCGCAGTCCACTGCTGGACATAGGCCTCTCCCAGACTGCACCACAGCACCCTGTCCTCCGCCTTCCGCATCCAGTCTACCACAGCCACCTTCTTTAGGTCGTCCGTCCTGGGGGGACTACACTACGCTTGCCGGTACGTGGTCTCCACTCCAGGATTAGTCTACTCCACCGGCCATCAGTCCTTCGACAGACATGGCCAGCCCACTGCCACTTCAGTTTGCTTACTCTGCAAGCTATGTATGTAATATTTTTGTCTATACTAATAATAAAATAAGTATACAGGGTGTTACAGAAAGGGTATATCAATACAAACGGGTTGAAGAGTGTATCTGGTCTAGAATCTCTGTACAAAATTTCGGCTCAAAAACAGTACCTAACTTTGAAAATGCTTAATATTTTTTTAATTCGATAGTTTATTAAATTGAAATCATAAAAAACATGTCACCGCACTACGAGGGTCATTATCCATTATCTGTAGTGTGTCTGTGCGCCTAGTACACGCACATCACGCAGCCGCGCGCCAGTGCAGCGCCGTGATATAGAAATAAAAAAATATTAAGCATTTTCAAAGTTAATGCTTTTGAGCTGAAATTTTGTACAGAGATTCTAGACCAGATACACTCTTCAACCCGTTTGTATTGATATACCCTTTCTGTAACACCCTGTATACTAATACTCGTAATAAAGCTGAACTTTGTTTGTTGAGCTACCAGTCGGGTTTGAAAAAATCTTTTTGCATTTGTAAGCCCAATTCTATAGGAAGGCTATAGGAAATTTAACATCACGCTATGACCCTTAGGGCACGACCAAACTGATAAAACCTGACATAACGCTAAGCGAAAACAAAGTAATAAATAAATAAATAAATATTTAGGTCCTTTTACAAAGTAATACATTTACAAGCTTATAAATACTTACTAGTACCAAGTTCTAATGGCACGGGCAGGCGATGCGATGCAACGGGGTGAGCCGGGAAAGCAAGAAATTTCACGCGGACGAAGTCGGGGACAGAAACTTGTAATTAATATAGGTCTGAAGTTGTCAACCCGTCTTGAGCAAGCGTGTTAATTAATGCTCGTGCCTTACATGAGAAGAGACCTTTGCCCTGCAGTGGAACAATAATAGACTGGTATTAAAAAAAAAAGACAGAATGGTGAAAAACACGATAATTGTTTTATATCGAAAGGTAATCCATACTATCCATACTTCCATACTAATATTATAAATTCGAAAGTAACTCTGTCTGTCTGTATGTTACCTTTTCACGCCGAAACCGCTGAACCGATTAAGATGAAATTTGGTATAGAAATAGTTTGAGTCCCAGGAAAGGACATAGGGTACTTTTTATCCCGATATTCCTACGGGATCGAGACTTATGCGGGTGAAACCGCGGGGCGCAGCTAGTTTTAAAATAAAACCATTATCGTGTTTTTCGGCAATCTGTCTTATTTTTTGCCTTACTTTTTCAAATAAACATGCAAATTTAAAAGCTAATGAAGTAGCATAGCGAAGCAAAGTAATGAATGTTTTTTTCATTTCGATCTATATTTACCTATATAAAATTCAAAGCCCTGACTGACTAATATATCAACTCACAGCCTCAACCGCTGGTCCTAGAGACATGCAATTTAGAGGGTGTGTTCTTTGTGAAGAGTAGGTATCCACTAAGAAAAGGTTTTTCGAAATTCCATTCCTAAGATGGTGAGTGGGGAAAGGGTGAAATTTTAATTAATTTCAATTCACGCGGACGAAGTCGCGGACTGAAGCTAGTTATATTGTACAACTTCAGCTTCAACGAGAAATAACTTAAAATAACAAAGCACTCTCGAAACTTCCATCATATGTTTCGAAAAGAAATTGTACGAAAAATATAATTTCACTCAATTTAAGCCTTAAGGTACAACTTTTCAGTGCACTGCTCAAAACTTTTGCAACAGGGAAGTTTGTAGTAAACATAAACTTGCTAAAGTATAATACTTAGGTACTCAGATTTAATGAGGGGTTGTGAATATTTGATTTTGTCACGGATTTTAACGCTATGTGATTTCCTGCTGGACATACTATTTTCGTTGTACCTAATTTTTAAGTTTAAATTATCATGTTATCTACCTAATGTTTGTAACAAGATATTTTTATCCACGTTGTAGTCTAGTAGGTAGGTACAGTAGCTTTCCGGTGTTTGTAATATGACTAAGGTTCAATGTATGTTGACAATGAATGTCTATTCTATTCGTTCTAGAAATTAATTCTAAAGAAAGAAAGAAAGATGTTTATTTGGACACAGTTCATGAAACACAAAATACAAAATCAACAAAAAATAAAAAACAATGTTTCGACATATTTATCCATCTGATAATGTTCAGGGAATTCTTTGTTTTGTCTACGAAAACAGCTGTCTTATCTCTACAGGAAAATTAGTTTCTATTTTTTTTTTTTTCTTCATAAAAACGTAAATAAAATAAGGAAAAATTTTTATTATTTGCACGCCAATTTGATTTTTGTCTGAACAGATTTCATATTTGCCGAACAAAGCGAGCATCCTGTATCATTACTTACGCAAACAAATTGAATTTGTGTATGATAGCAATTTTAAATTCCCTTTGTAGTTATTATTGGATAAAATATGGGTTCGCTATTAATGTTTTGGTACATTTTTGCTAATAGAAATGACCTTAGAATTAGTTATGGTAGGTAAACATGATCACAACATTAATGATCATTACTGTATTTATGAAAATTAAAAAATAATACGACAGCTCAATTAACTATCGTTGCCTTAACTTTCTCCACCAAAAGTAACAAGGTATAACATAACATCGTGCCTGATTTCCCTGAAAGGTTAGGCAGTGCTGTACCTAGGGTAGGGTATACCCATGGTACATTATATATTATACCATGGGTATACCCACATTTATAGGGGGAGAGCAGTGGTGGCCTAGTGGTATCAGCCGCGACTTACGAGTTGTATGTCGTAGGTTCGAACCCAGACAGGCGCTTTACTTTGTGTAAATTATTTCATCACCACTGCTCTCAAAACGGTGAAGGAAAACATCGTGAGAAGAAAAATATCGAAGACGTGTGACATCTATCAACCCGCACCGAGCCCACGTGGTGGATTACGGCCCACTCCTTCTCACAGAGAGGAGGCCTATGTTCACATAGGAACATTATAGGCTGATTATGTATAGGGGGCGAGCCTCTTGCCATCAACCGGGCACAAATCCAAACTCCTTGCTCCTACTGAGAATTTCCTGATGGAAAAACCGAATAACACTGCTTGGCCCGGGAACCAAACTCCCATGCTCAGCAGTAGCACTTGCGAACACTAGACCAAAGCAGTCTTAAAAAATTCCCCAACAAAAATAACAAAATTGGATAATGATACTGGAAAACATGAACAAAACATTGCTAAATAATGTGCGACATAATTCCAATGAAATGACACTTATTACCGTTCTCAACAACAATTTCAATAAGTAACATGACATGCAATCTCCAATAGAAGCAGATATAGGAACAGACGCCAGCACATCAAGCTACCCGAAACTGTAAAATTTTCCCAATCAACTTTGAACCTTGTGCTTTAGCGATAAAGTTGAAAATCTATTAAAGAAGTTTGACAGATTGCAGTAGCTTGATGTGCTGGCGTCAGCACAAAAGGTGCTAGTATAGTAGTAGCAAAGCAGAATGCGTTCGATACGTGGGGAAGGCGGGTCGCGTGTATTGATTAAACATAGCATGATGGAATTAACGTCGACGAAGCGAACTGTGATTACGATCGTGATTACGTTCGATGGTATTGTACACGACATTGTTTTTGTTTTTGAACTTGAAATAACAACACGCTAAGGTATTGTGAAAGCAAAGGTTTTTGACACGAAAGAAAGCTATTCTGAAATGTGGGGATATACGTTGGCATTTCTTTAACGAATTTTCACCATCATCAACATTTCAGCCGGAAGACGTCCACTGCTGGACATAGGCCTCCCCCAAGCACCTCCACTTCGACCGGTTCTGTGCTTCTCGCATCCAACGGGTTCCTGCGGTTAATATTTTTTTGCTGTAGGAATTGATGGACGCTACTGTTGGCGTCAAACTAGTAGTTAAGTTCTGTGCCGACTGATTATAGGTCTACAAGTTAAGAAGAAGTAGACTTTTGAACAAATTTACAAACGCTACTGTATTTTGTTTTAGAAATGTGAAAGTTCATGCTGTTTTTGTAACTTTACGGTAGTGTAGTGACTACTTACTAGTACGGCTACTTTTAGGAACGTAAGTAACTCGCGTGCCTTTTGAAGGATTCCCCCCGAAAACAAAAAAGGTATAACCAACACATACAGTAGGTAAAAATTCAGTGTATGTATTATGATTATAATTTCCTTGATAATAAAATAAAGGAGATTATAATATTCTAATTGGGG
This sequence comes from Amphipoea oculea, assembly GCA_945859645.1. Lineage (NCBI taxonomy): Eukaryota > Metazoa > Arthropoda > Insecta > Lepidoptera > Noctuidae > Amphipoea > Amphipoea oculea. The sequence goes on along the minus strand of OX243869.1, from coordinate 8,496,676 downwards.
TGTTTGGTGGTGTGCGTTAGTTCAGGGACAATAAACTACAATAAATACATAGCTATAGCTATGTATTTATTATAACAACATGTCCCAAAAGTTGCCCCATGTCAAAAGTTTTATCGATGAATAGATATTATAATATTTATAATCTCTATTCATCGATAAAACTTTTATCAGAGATGACATGATTTATCACAACTTGTCAAGCTAGATTTTATGACGAATACTCTTTTGCTCTGTTATAGGAGATGTTCTTACAAATATTGTCGAATAAGACGATCGTGTTTTTATAGACGATATTCTTCATTAAGTTTCATGGTTTATGATCTGAGTTCTTAGTAGTTGTAAAAGTGTGTCTAGGTAGCGAATAAATCCCATTTCCGGCGTGTAATGAAGGTTTTTATGTTTATCTTCTGTCTTTAAGTGGTTCTTCAAAGTGATGTGTACTCAAGAGACATCATGTATAGGGCGTTTTATACTAAAACTACCTTTATTGAAAGACTAAAAGAACATGTAATGACTTTTTCTATTTGAAACGGCTTATGAAGTACGGTATTATGTATAATAATAATATATAATATTCCACAACTATCACACAACGCCATCTAGTCCCAAGCTAAGCAGAGCTTGTGTTATGGGTACTAGACAACTGATAAACATACTTATATATTTCTAAATACATACATATTATAGATAAATAAATTACACCCAGACACAGAACAAATGATCGTGCTCATCACACAAACATTTGTCCTGGGTGGGAATCGAACCCACGACCTCCGGCATAGCAGTCAGGGTCACTAACCACTAGACCATCAGGCCTGTCAAATCACTTGTAGTGTGCTTTATAAGTATTTGAATCCCGATTAGCTGATGAGTGGCTAATGTTAGATAAATACACATAATCAGCCTATAATGTTCCCACTGCTGGGACACAGCCTAGGTCTCCTCTCGGTAAGAGGGACAAATGTTATTGATTTAATATTTTACTCCTGGTCCTATAATGGTCTTACCAAGACGTGTTATCGTGTTACTCAGTAACTGGGTTGTGCGGGCAAGACAGGCAGTCATTCCATGTACAATATTGGTATTCAGCTGCTTCTGGTTAGACTGGAAGCCGACTCTAACATTTTGGGAAAGAATGAAGAGAAAATACATATCCATTTGGAATATAGCTTTTTTTTTATTTGGTGGCACTTTCACATTTAGCCCAAAAAAGTATGGACGGTGAATGTTCTTTGGAACAAGACCAATTAATGTTTCAAAAAGGTATATTTAATTATAATTATATAATGCTAGTTGCGCGGTAAATTCTGCTTGCGCGATGCAGGATTTTACGTGACGTCAGTGTGTTGTGTAGTTCGCATGTGGCGATAGATTACCGCTACAGTTATGTTATAGTCCCATGTAATAGGGGAAGAAGAGAGACTTACAGTCCCATGTAATAGGGGAAGAAGAGAGACTGTGCCAGAAATCCAGACTCTCGGCTGCTATAGAGAAATTCCTAATGGATTTAATGTTCTGACTTGAATCACCTATGACGTTATTATTTATTCATTTGATTACTTATGTAAATACATTAAAATACATAGATAAACAACATAACTGTTAAGGATAAAGATGCTTTTGAGTGTAATGGTAACATTGAATCCTACTAATAATATAAATGTGAAAATTTGTGAAGATGTTTGGATGTTTGTTACTCAATTACGCAAAAACTAATGAACGGATTTGGATGAAATTGGGGACATACATAGTTCATAACCAGGATTAACTCATAAAATACTTTTAATATTACCACGGGATCAAAACTAACGTGGGTAAAACCGCGGGGCGCTGCTAGTTTGAAATATATTTTCAGGTTCACAATATTCAGATTCCTATAGGTGCCTAGCTCGTAGACTATACTCATAATAACTGCTGGATTTTTATGAAATACTAGTATTACCTAGCAGAGCACCCTTGGGACATTGTTATGTTCATAATGCGCCTTATACCTGGAACTAGAATATTATACTTGATACTCTGGTTTTCATAATATCTAATATTAGAAGTTACGAGTATAGAATATAGAGACTGTAAGATGTTTAGGGTAACCAAGGGTTTACCAAGTAATCTGCTGAAAAACAAATAAAAAATAATGAATTACCTTACTAACGAGTATTACCTGTTATTTATCCCTGTTAAAGATTGTTGAGGAAAATTAAAAAAAAAAATTGGTTGGTAAACATGTTTTGGTCCAACAGTAATTATTATTATCGTAATCTATCGCTTTTTTATGAAATAAATCTCCTCGTAATAAGAGCTTGATTGATTGTAGAAAATGACAAAAGTTTTCATTGAAAACCTTTTTTCATCACAAACTTTCAGCGTGAAATATTTTTCAGAAAATCTGCCATCTCATCCATCACATTAATACCATCTAAATCAAAGCAATTTACTTGTCGATTTCTAAATCAACAAATGAACTTAACGATAGGTTGTCTACTTGTCTAGTCTTAATAATAAATGAGATCGTATTCAATACTATGTATGTTGTCTAAAGTGGGGTTAAAATCGATCTATGGTCTAATCCAAAACTATTTGAAGAAAATGTAAACAAATAAATCAGAGAACGCACCTGTGGATGAGTACATTGATTTGATTATTTTAAATACTTAAAGCCAGAATTCTAGTTTTGAATCGCCTTAAAAATGCTTTTCATTCGACAATTGAGGTTAATTTTAAAACCTCAACTGTCGTCGACGATTTTTTTTTTTCTAAGCGTATCAATGTCAAAAAGTTCAAACATCTTTGGCCCAAAATTCACCTGCTTGAACTTCGTTCACTGACACATTCATAAGATCATCAAATGCACATTTATTTATTACAATTTAATGATGTCATTGATACAAAGAAGAACCCTTCTACGGGTAAATATAGATGTATGTGTTCCTAATTCCCTGTAGTGAGTAATTGAAAGAAAGAAAGAAAGAAAATACATTTATTTAGCACAGACTCAAAGACACACAATACCAACCTGAACAAAAAAAACCAAAAAATGTAACCTGAACAGGGTTTGTTTACCCTTTTATATATGATACTTTTGGAACAGATATAACACTGTCAAATGCTTCTTAGGAATACCAAAACTTTGCCTTAATTGAATATTCGGGTCGACACTTTCGAGTCTAGCCGTTTTCGGACGACTGCTCAAATATTGATAGACTCGCCGAACTAACATTATGAGCTAAAAGTACGCAGTAATATTAAGTATTCTGTGCTGAAAGTTAAGTTTTCTGTCTTAGGAGATGTTTGTGTGTGTGTATTTTGGAAGATTAATGCTGAAATTCAGTTTTTTTTTTTACATTGAATTTTTGAAGAAGAATTATATGAACGAATTTCAATGCATAGACATATTAAGTACTAAAATATTATCTGGTAGCAAGAGAACTCATTCGTCATAATTATACAACGTCCCGACATCAATCGTTGGGCAATAACCCACCAGACGCAACACCCGTTTAGTTTGAGGAACCTCCCTTTACTATGGAGTATGAGTGCACTTTACACCCTGTTCCTCATACCTCTATATATAACTATCTAAATGTGGGTGTAATGAAGCACTGCCTATCTCGCTCCTTCCCTTTATGTCAGGAACTCTACTATCTCCAGTCTCTATATTAAGGTTTTAACGTCTTTCAGCGTCTCTGTCGGTACGAGTGACATCACTTGAGACTTAGCGCTTCCTAAACCAAATATAAGGCTTCGACCAAGGTGCTTAGCTTACGCGGCGGCTGAAGCAAAATTATGCAATAGCCTTTAGCGTCCATAGTGAAGTGACTATGGAGGACGCCTAGTTTCTACATTCATATCCACACGTTACGGCCCAGGTCCTGCTTTCACAATTTAAATTATAAATATGTGCTTTTGAATAAAAATACTACAAAACTCATATTTTTTTTACTTTAGCAGTACCTACCAGTCATTCTGAACTCGACTTAATTCAAGCTAATGGTAGGGGAGCCCAGAGGGTTTTTGAGCAAGCATATTCAGGGCGAGAAGTTGATAGCTGAGTAGGTCTGGCATGAGGAGAGAACACCGAAAATATATTTAAAAAGTTTCTGATAGGAGACCCCTGGTCAGGAGACCACTTTCAGATTTCAAAAAAGGGCCGAAATTAAAGTGATCTTCAGAGGCGTTGGTTTTGGCATGATCGGGTCTGGCCTAACCCATAATGACTTAAATAGGCAAATCTGACGGAGAAATTGTGGGCTTTCCCTAAATCTGACGACTTTGAAAACTCAGATTTGGGCCATTTCTAAAAGGATATTCAGGGCGAATGAAAGTTATTCTGTGCAATAGTGTTACATGTCCTGATAGTGAATATATAAATATCTGACGGGATGATGGAGCCTTTTGGCAAATATGAGGAAATTTCATCAATTCAGTAAATTACCCAAAAGTGGCCATAATTTTGCATTTATCCCTAAATCAAGGAACCTAGTAGCTTCGATTGCTGTTTGCATTGGAAGGTAACACGTTTGTGAAGATTTCTCCATATTCAGAAGTTTGAAAATACTAAACACTTGAACGTAATTATTAAAAGTTAAGTAGCAAAATTAAAACATCGTCGGAGTACACCATAAACAAAGTTGATTATTTCAATATTTTACTATGACACCAATTAAACCAATTATTTCAAAAACATCCTCATCTTATGGGCTATCTAATGAACTAGTAACGTTTTAAAAAATATTGAGAGATGCCCGTCAATTGTTTGATAAAACTGGCAAAGGTGGAAAGCCATACTTACTAAAATTAACGAAAACATTAAAGTAACAACTTGTTTACGTCGTAATACTTTTCTATTCGAGGTTTTATTGTAACTACGAACCTCTGCACTCGATATCGTTACTGATATCGCCTCCAATTCTCGGTGATAGTTCGTTATGAGAGTTTTGTTAAATAAGTCCCAACACTTCTGCTTAGGCCGCCAGCTGCTAGTTAACTAGATTAAATGTTAGATCATGAGATACAAATTTATTTCTAACCGATTTCTAAAAGAGGGAGGTTATTAGTTCGTCTGTATATACAGGATGAATGTTTCAAGTCATCATGTGGATGACCAAATCCGAAACTATAGGTAATACCGAAAAATTCTTAAAGTAGTCGCGGGGTGGATTTTGATTTTGACGAATACTAAAACTGCATCATTAAATTTTTGAAAAATCAATGGCTCTAGCCAGGAATCGAACTCGTAGATTTTGAAAAAAAAACACTGCCTGTTTTATTGCACCCTCCGACGGTGTCGTTAGTAAGGATCAAATTCTGGAAAGAAATGATACACGCCAAAGTAAAGGAAAGTGGACATTTTTAAGATTAACTAAAATCAGATAAACAAATTGATTAATTATGGTTTAACAATGAATTCAAAATATAATTTATTATATTAAAAACATAAGTTAACGGCCAAATAACTACTGTTACAGTGCAAACGAACAAATCACTTACATTCTATATACTTAAGAACTGTTACTATCTTAAAATAATTGTTTTCTGTTAAAAATGCGGCCTTTACTTTACTTTGTCGTATACCCCCCGATGGTGTCGCTAATAAGGATCAAATTCTGGAAAGAAATGAATACGACAAAGTACAGTAAATGGCGCATTTTAACAAAAAGGAATTATTTTAAGATAGTAACAGTTTTTAAGTATCTAGAATGTAAGTGATTTGTTCGTTTGCACTGTAGCAGTAGTTATTTGGTTGTTAACTTATGTTTTTAATATAATAAATTATATTTTGAATTCATTGTTAAACCATAATTAATCAATTTGTTTATCTGATTTTAGTTAATCTTAAAAATGTCCACTTTCCTTTACTTTGGCGTGTATCATTTCTTTCCAGAATTTGATCCTTACTAACGACACCGTCGGAGGGTGCAATAAAACAGGCAGTGTTTTTTTTTTTCAAAATCTACGTGTTCGATTCCTGGCTAGAGCAATTGATTTTTCAAAAAATTAATGATGCAGTTTTAGTATTCGTCAAAATCTACCCCGTGACTCCTTTAAGAATTTTTCGGTATTACCTATAGTTTCGGATTTGGTCATCCACATGATGCCTTGAAACATTCATCCTGTATATACAGACGAACTAATTACCTCTCTCTTTTAGAAATCGGTTAGAAATAAATTTGTATCTCATGATCTGTCATTTAATCTAGTTAACTAGCAGCTGGCGGCCTAAGCAGAAGTGTTGGGACTTATTTAACAAAACTCTCATAACGAACTATCACCGAGAATTGGAGGCGATATCAGTAACGATATCGAGTGCAGAGGTTCGTAGTTACAATAAAACCTCGAATAGAAAAGTATTACGACGTAAACAAGTCGTTACTTTAATATTTTCGTTAATTTTAGTAAGTATGGCTTTCCACCTTTGCCAGCTTTAGCAAACAATTGACGGGCATCTCTCAATATTTTTTAAAACGTTACTAGTTTGTTAGATAGCCCATAAGATGAGGATGTTTTTGAAATAATTGGTTTAATTGGTGTCATAGTAAAATATTGAAATAATCAACTTTGTTTATGGTGTACTCCGACGATGTTTTAATTTTGCTACTTAACTTTTAATAATTACGTTCAAGTGTTTAGTTTTTTCAAATTTCTGAATATGGAGAAATCTTCACAAACGTGTTACCTTCCAATGCAAACAGCAATCGAAGCTACTAGGTTCCTTGATTTAGGGATAAATGCAAAATTGTGGCCACTTTTGGGTAATTTACTGAATTGATGAAATTTCCTCATATTTGCCAAAAGGCTCTATCATCCCGTCAGATATTTATATATTCACTATCAGGACATGTAACACTATTGCACAGAATAACTTTCATTCGCCCTGAATATCCTTTTAGAAATGGCCCAAATCTGAGTTTTCAAAGTCGTCAGATTTAGGGAAAGCCCTTTGATTTGCCTATTTAAGTCATTATGGGTTAGGCCAGACCCGATCATGCCAAAACCAACGCCTCTGAAGATCACTTTAATTTCGGCCCTTTTTTGAAATCTGAAAGTGGTCTCCTGACCAGGGGTCTCCTATCAGAAACTTTTTAAATATATTTTCGGTGGTCTCTCCTCATGCCAGACCTACTCAGCTATTAACTTCTCGCCCTGAATATGCTTGCTCAAAAACCCTCTGGGCTCCCCTACCATAATGTTAAGGTAATATTTGTTTAAGTGGAAAGTAAAAAACGATTTGAATATGGAATAGCTAGCAAGCGACAGTCTATTGTTTTGCTTCTGTTGAAACTTCTCGCAGAGCATCGTGAGTGGTTGTAGCGGGCAACAGATGGTTTTTGGCAACCTAATCGCACCCGCCACCGCATCCTCTACCGCTCCCGTCACCACACCACGTGTTTACTGTGAACGAGGTCTAAAGGTCAAGTGTCACGTTAGCGTCTCCACGTACCTTAGCTTCTACTTTATGCATTGCTTCATCAAATGAGATCGAGATTACTTTGTCTCCCAACTTTTAATAGCCGATTATGAATTCATTTAGCTAAGTTACGTTATCACCTTCGCTATTCGAACTCAGTGGATTACTGACAAAAGTTTTGTGAGAGTTTGGAACTTCATAGCTTTCGAAATTGATGGATTTTCTGATGGGATATATGGGCTTTATCTTGTTCAAGTATATCAGACTTGTCAGTTCAGCTGTCATTTGTTTCTTGAAATGGAAAGATGACATGACATTCTTTCCATTTTGCTCAAATGAAAAGAATGTGTGTTTTCATTTGAGCGATTATATATACAAACTAGCTGTGCCCCGCGGTTTCACCCGCATACGTTTCGATCCCGTGGGAATATCGGGATAAAAACTATCCTATATCCTTTCCCGGGACTCAAACTATCTCTATACCAGATTTCATCTAAATCGGTTCAGTGGTTTGGGCGTGAAAAGGTAACATAGAGACAGACAGACAGAGTTACTTTCGAATTTGTAATTTTAGTATGGATGATCGTTCTAATAAATTATTATTAGAACGATCATCCATACTAAAATTATATATATATTATATAATAGCCATTAGGCTATTGGCTACCGTTTCACTTTTTATCGACCAGAATATCCAGTAGTATTTTTTTGTGAAGTCATAAATTATGGTTGGGTTTTAATGAGTTTCTTTCTTATCAATCTCTAACAGTTGTGTTATTATTTATTTGTACAGTTTCGTGAAATTCAAATAACATAAACTCTTCTAAATATGATTGGATTTGTTAACCTCGGGCTATGTGGCGTTAATTACGGCATCAATATCTTATGGGTACCTATTAGGTCCTTACATATGAAATTGGCGTTTTGTATGGAAAGAACAAAAAGTCGAATATTTTTTAATATAATATATTTAATTAATCAAAGTATGAACCATTGTTTTCAATGCACTTTTGCCATCTTATAGGTAGTTCATTGATCCCTTTACTAAAAAAACCAGTCGGACGGGAATCAATAAAATCTTTGAAGGCGATTTGGACTGCCCCATCGGAGTTGAATTTTTTCCCTTGCAAAAAGTTATCCAAATTACGAAAAAAATGGTAATCTGTTGGAGCAAGGTCCGGGGAGTACGGAGGATGTCTAAGACATTCCAATTCAAGCTCTTCTAATTTGGTAACCGTCTGTTGCGCAGTGTGTGGTCTGGCGTTGTCGTGAAGCAGCAGTGGCGTGGAGCTTTTTAATCTTCCCAATTTGCTTCAAGTGAATTAAAACAGTTTTATCACTAACATCGAAGCCTGCAGCTAACTCGGACGTGGTTTGCGATGGGTCCGCTTCCACAATAGCCTTCAATTCTCCATTATCAACTTGGGTCTCAGGCCGTCCACGGGGCTTGTTCTGCAGGTCGAAATTTCCAGAACGAAAACGTTGGAACCAAAAACGAACTGTGTTTTCTTTTGCAACATGACCGCCATACACATCATTCACCCTTCGAGTCGTTTCCGCAGCACTAGTGCCACGGCGGAACTCGTACTCGTAAATAATGCGATATTTTAAATTTTCCATTTTGTAAAATGAGTGACGCAAACAGAAAAAACAGAAGAAAAAAAACAAATGAATGACGGTCATCGAAGCACAAATACATGAGTAAATAGCTGTACAAATTTGAATTTGGAATTCCTTACCAAAGAGGAGAAATTCGTGATTAAAGTGGCCAGTACGAAAAACGCCAATTTCATATGTAAGGACCTAATATGAAAAGATTGCAGAATTCCGACTTGTTTAAATTTAATATCTGCATAGATATTTCAAACTTCTTCAAACAAAACATGTAACATTTTATTGGACCAAAGGGACTACTCGTTTTCTAATCTCAAAATCAATGAAACAAGCGAAGTGAATTTATTTTTAGATGCAGACAAGAAAGGATTTGTTGAAATCTCGCAAATCCCGGCGGAAAACGTTCGACGCAAACAAATAGGTACCCAGCAAGTGAACGAGATTGTACTTTCTTTTTTTTTTTTGAATTATGCACTTGTTCTAGAAGAATAGAACCACATTCATGTCTTAATAAAACGACAGTTTTTTTTTTAACAAATATCAACTTTGTTTTTATTAATCTGTGATTGTATAGATATTTACATAATATAAGCTAACATAAAAATTATAATATGTACAATTAGGTATATGAAAAAATAAACAAAATAGTTACAGGGCATCAAAGAATTCGTCCGCATCGCTGTCAACAGAAGTAAGCTTAAGGATCAGGACACATTGATCGACGGCATTCGACGGTTTGTCCATACAAATAGAGAGCAAAGTATGGATCGACGTAAGCATCCTTTTGAATCGACGCGACGATCGCGCTCCGGCGGCGGACTGACACAATTCAATCGGCAAAGTGCGAAAGGCCATCGATCAATGTGTCCTGACACTAAAGTGAGCAGTCATTCCACCTAAAGCTATTAGGATTGACCCTATTGACAGCTCACTTCAAGATCACTTCGCCGAAGTTTTCACGGTGAGATTTGTGCAGATTAGACTGCTTGCTCGCCCGCCATCTCCAATGACTGTTAAAATAATAATATCCTCTCGTCCGATTGCGGTCACGGTGGCCAATCTCAACGGAGATTAGCCAGGTACGCAGGTAATATTATATTGCACAAGTGCGTGTGTAAACATAGGTGCACTCTCTGTTCCTTTACTCTCATAACTCGATGACACGGCAATCCGACGCGATCGACAGTTTTTTAAATTTAAAACTATTTACTTTAAACAACTTGTCATAGAACATTTTATATCACAATAGCGCTCAATTTTTGATACAAAATTAGATTATGTGCGCTATTAACTTGACGAGTTGCTCACTTAAAGTTAAAGGCTAAAAACCTATACGCAGACCTCATTCCAGACTTCTCCGCGGTAAAGTAGGCTTGTAAGATGTTTTTAATTTGTTGCCCTTTTTTGTTGTTAGAATATTGACTTCGCAAATTAAGTGAATTGAAAACATTAAACCCACAAAAGAGTGTTATTTCAAACCTGAATACACAAAAAACGTTATTCGTTCAGTAAACCATACAAAATTCTCCACTGTCATAATAAAGATAACACAATAGAGTACAAAAAAAACCTAAGAATTTACCACAAATTGTGAACGGAATGGGTAGGGGTGGCGGGCGGAAGTCTTATTACCGATAAATTTCCTGGCGAAAACGCGGCCGCTTTTGTTGCCCGCATAACCCTAATTTGTTTCGATGGAGTTTCTCACACTACTATTGATTATAGACTTGTATTAGGTGATAATGGATAGTTATCACGAAGATGCGATTTTAGTGGAAAACGATTATCGTTTCAATTTCACGTTGCTTGATAGATTTCCTAGCTAAATAGCAATCGCTTTCAAAGCGTTCCGTAATACTACAACGACTTTCAACATGACTTTTTCGTCATTATTATCGCCGATGAAATGTAACTTTGTCTAAGCCCTAAGCTCCTGATTTAGAACCTTCCTGCGACTTACCCAATGTCAATGGTTTAAAACATCGTTATGACATAATTTCAATTCGACATGTTCAAAAACACGCCAGCTTGACCATCCATACCTACTACTATTTTATTTTCAGGAGTAATAAGTTATTGTAAGGTTCTGAATCGTCATAAACCATTTTCCTTTCTTTATGGCAAATTCGTAAAAAGAAATAAAGATACGTTGACAGAAATACCGATCAAGAATGAAATAGGTAATGTAGGGCAATCCCTACATTACCTATTTACATAAAGATAAATAGACAGGCGTGATGGTGCCTGTCAATTTGTCACTCTGTTAACAATTTTTCAAGTCACACAGGAAGGCCATAAATTATATTATCTTTAAAAGCTCAATTTATGAAGCAATACAGAAAATGTAAAGAAACGGAGTTACCGACATAGCTTGCAGAGTTAGCAAACTGAAGTGGCAGTGGGCTGGCCATGTTTGTCGAAGGACCGATAGCCGGTGGAGCAGGCGAGTCCTGGAGTGGAGACCGCGTACCGACAAGCGTAGTGTGGGACGCCCCCCAGCTAGATGGACGGACGACCTAAAGAAAGTGGCTGGGGTAGACTGGGTGCGGAAGGCGGAGGACAGGGTGCTGTGGCGCAGTCTGGGAGAGGCCTATGTCCAGCAGTGGACTGCGATAGGCTGAGTTGATTTGAATCGACAAATTAACAATATTCGATACACGTGGTACAATGGTATTTTTTCAGTATATTGTGAAGATTCACTGCAAGAATGTCTTTATGTAGAAAGTCAAATTTTATTTTAGAGTTATAAGCTTTTACCTAGTGTTAGTCAAATCTGTCCCATTTATTTCATCATTTTTTTCTTACTTCTTTCTTCCTGACGGTGGGGCCACATTCCATCTAAAATTCTAAGTTAATTTTGAATAAAGAATCACTTCGGAAAAAACAGTCCAACAAAAGATATTTAATTCAACGCTCCATGGTATACAACAAAAGTTCATAAAACTCGTTAACTGTAGAGCGTTGGACGTAATTCTTTGTCCGCATTCAGTCAATGTTGACGTTGTGTGATACTGAATGCGAGGTTTCTTGTAAATGTATAAAGACAATGGGGTAAGACTCCTTGAGTAAAGGATTGTTTGTTTTTGTATTTCTACGTATCGATGTTATAAATTACATCTAAAAATAAATTCGTTTCAATTTCCGATATACTTAACGTAAACTTTCTGTCCAATATTTTATTCGCAAATAAAATTTTAAAATGCAGTGTTTACGTAGCATGTGGTGTAGATAACCTAAAGCTTTCAGTGTTACTAATAAATTCTTTGTAAATATATCAGTACCGACCTGTTATTTGAGTTCTCAAAATTATTTTTCAGAAATTTAGACCCGATTGCACTACGAATCACTGACTGCGTTGGCGCTAAACAAAAAAACATCGACCTGTTTCGGTCAATCGTTTGAAGAGGACAGAATTATGTTTTAAATGATTATGTTTAGCGCTAAACGCATTAAGTGAGCATACACACGAGCGACATGCGTCAACGGCAGAGGCAACTGCAGTCGTCGACGCGTCAGCGGCTGCTGTCGACAGGCCCGTTCTCGACGGCAGCCGCTGACGCGTTGACGGCTCGTATATTTGAGTAACGTACCAAAATACACGAGTGACACGTTGTTGATGGCAGCAGTTATCTCATGCCTGTCGTGTACATACACACTATGTGATTTAGTGCAAGCGGGCCTAAATGCTAACCCCCTTACTAATAAACGTATTATATCAGATGAATAGTTACACACCGATTTCTCTCTTTCAGTCGTCAGTGATTTGACTTTCGAAAGAAGAAGACAAAGCGTTGTGTATCTATACAGACGCTATGCAATGTTTATTAGTAAGGGGGTAAAATGTTATTAATCATTAGAAAATTCAGTTTAAAAAATCTTCTAGAACTATCTAAATGTGGCCTCACCGTATACAGCTTTTCACTAGAATACAACGAAATTGACTCATCGTCTATTAGTTACAGAGTCGTCCTGGAGGTGGCTGGCAACTCGGATGCTGTCATTCTGAGCGGGTTGGAAGCTGACACGCAGTACCAAGTGACGGTCGCCGCGCTGTGGGGCGGTCACAAGTACAGAAGTAGGCCTATTGTCTTCCGCACGCTGGGTGAGTCTGCAGGGCACTTGCGTAACACAGTATCAGTAGCAATGGGTTTCATTTTGACAGTTCCACAACATTCATTGCGTTATTTGCGTTGTTGAGGAGACACATTTTTCGAACATATAGAACAATGTATTGGAAGTATGCTTCAAAATGATTCAAATTGAGAGTAATAGTGTTTTACGCATTTAGGGTGCTCATTGTGTTAAGAAATAAGCTGTTGCCCGTGGTTTTGCTTGCATCCTACAGTGCGGCCGATGAGAAAATGATTTCTTGACACCTGTCAGTTTCATATAAACGAAAACGTGTTTTGCGAATTTGTTCTTTATTAGCTACTAGAATTGTTACTCTGACAGGTGACAGGTACGCATTTTCTCGACGGCCGGACTGTAGGGGAACTTTATTACACAGTTGGATGAAAAGTATCCTATGTTTTCCGTGGAGTGTGTAGACAAATTCAATAGTCATAGTACAATGATTGAATCCTCGTGATTTAAGATTAGATTACTGAAATCTTAATTAATATTGAACTAGCTGCGCCCCGCGGTTTCACCCGCATAAGTTTCGATCCCGTGGGAATATTGGGATAAAAACTATCCTATGTCCTTCCCCGGGATGCAATCTATCTTTCTGCAATTTTATCGAAATCCGTTCAGTGGTTAAGGCGTGAAAAGGTAACATACAGACCGACAGACAGAGTTACTTTCGGATTTTTTATAATATTAGTATAGATAATAATATAGATAAACGCAGAATAATGTAATTAGTTTAGTTGTATCTGACAATTGCGCGGTTTATTCGTCGATTCGCACGAATTTTCGCTCGAAACGGGCGTATCGTCACTTTTAAATAATATTATTTTGCAATAGGTGACTCGCATGAGTAATTTATTTGTCGCTTCGAGTCGAAGTTAAGAAAAAGTAACACGTTTAATAATATTCATTTATTATCACTTCTGTGCACTGGTGTCCTTTTTTCTATACTTTATTGCACAAAATTCAAAATGTGCCAATGCTTAATACATATTTCTGGAGTTGTCGACTCGCCCACAAATAAATCAAATTAGTGCGAGTCGCCTATAGAAAAAATAGTATTTTCTAAGTGACGATTCGCCCGTCCGTATCGGGCGAGTAAATTCGTGCAAATCGACTAATAAACAGCAAGTAAAAGATCTTCATTAAATGGTTATTAGTATACTCGTAGATCTAAATCAAAGTACCTACACAATTTGTTAAAAACCTTTAAAGAAAATTAGAAAAGTCTTGTCATTCGAATTTTAAGTCAACAAATAACCATTACTTAACATTTTTTTTTATATTTAAGAATTTTTAACAGAAATTCTTTTTTAAAATATAATAATAGCCTTCCGACCGATTTCGGTCACGGTGGCCAATCTCAACAGAGATTAGCCAGGTACGCAGGAGATATTATAGTGCACAAGGGTGTGTGCAAACACAGATGCACTCTCTGTTAGTCCGATGGGACGGCAATCCGACACGATCGGGGGGAGATCAGGCGCAGGACCAACGGCTGTACGTGCTTTCCGAAGCACGGGGGTATTAAACCGCCAACTTCCAAACTCCGGACTGTTACTAAGAAAATCCTAATGGAAAACCCAATAACACTTTGTCCGACCCGGAAATCGAACCCAGGACTCCACGCTCAGCAGTCGCGCTTGCAACCACGAGACCAACGCGGCAGTTGAGTTTTAATATATCAGAGAGGCAAATTACGAGAATTGGCCTTCAGAAGGCCAATTCTCGTAATTTAAAACGTTCAAAATCTAGTCGCAGTCTCATCTCGGCGACAAACAAATTTTAATGTCAAAAACTTGTCGAAATGTAGGAAAATTAGAGGTATTTTTGACAGATTGAGACTGAGATCAGACTGTGAACGTTCTTAAAATTACGAGAATTGCCCCTCTGGTCTCGGATAGTTTAGTGAAACATAGTTCTCTTTGATTTTCAGAAACCATGTTTATTAAAACACGCAGCGCAATTTGTTGAAGCTAAAAGTATCGAATTCCGGAAACTCCAATGGTAACGTTACACGTGTAGCATTAGGTTATGGGTACAAAGGGCTCGTGTCAACGAATTTAGGTATATAGTTTGTTTGATATTTTATCTTTTTAACCGACTTTAATTAACCGACTTTAAAAAAGGAGGTTCTGTATTCGACCCGTATGTATGTATGTATGTATGTATGTTTGTATGTCCGCGATTATCTCAAAAACTGCTGAACCGATTTTGATAATTCTTTCATTAGTGTGATCTACATACTCTCAGGAAGGTTTTAGTATATAATACATTAGGTAATTATGCTTATATACGATGTTATATGCATAAGTGTACTGCATCTCCGGCATTTCTATGCGAATTTTGATAATTCTTCGAGTCGTGTCCTCAATTCTTCAATGCACTAGTGTTAATTGAATTTGTGTGGGGTAGGTACAACTAAAAAGTGAAAAAAATAAAAACTTTTTTACAAAAAAAAAAAAAACAACCGACTTCAAAAAAAAAACACTACAAAGTGAAAAATAACTTTAATTTTGGAAGTCGGTGTCAAATAACGAAAATGCTGAACCAACGACACCGACTTCCGAAATTAAAGTTATTTTTCACTTTGTAGTGTTTTTTTTGAAGTCGGTTGTTTTTTTTTTGTAAAAAAGTTTTTATGTAGTATGATCATGAGCTTTAGATATACTTAACTGAAATCATTTACTGACTTTGCTTGGATATTATTTTGTTTACTTACTATACAGGGTGTTACGGAAAGGGTATATCAATACAAACGGGTTGAAGAGTGTATCTGCTCTAGAATCTCTGTACAAAATTTCAGCTCAAAAGCATTAACTTTGAAAATGCTTAATATTTTTTTATTTAGACATCACGGCGCTGCACTGGCGCGCGGCGGCGTGATGTGCGTGTACTAGGCGCACAGACACACTACAGATAATGGATAATGACCCTCGTAGTGCGGTGACACGTTTTTTATGATTTCAATTTAATCAACTATCGAAATAAAAAAATATTAAGCATTTTCAAAGTTACTGCTTTTGATCTGAAATTTTGTACAGAGATTCTAGACCAGATACAGTCTTCAACCCGTTTGTATTGATATACCCTTTCTGTAACACCCTGTAGAAGCGTACTTTGGCAGAATATTTAAAAGGCAAGAAAATGTCAGCCTAGTCTAACTTGTCTCACAAGAAGATTCAGGAGTAGAAAACCACTAATAACTATAACAATAAAATTGTTTTTTAACCGGTCAAGCGGCGCGGTTCGCCGATCGGTGACGAAACAATAGAAAATCAATTGTGTCTCATTAGCGGAGCTTGACAGATTAAACTCATAACCATCCATATAATGATTAGCGTCTGTTTAACCATTTACAAATAAGGAGGTTAATGTTTAGATTTTTATGTAATTAATTAGACACCAAATAAATCACCATAAGGGCTGGCGCTGATTGACGTCGCGGCACGGCGCGGAACGGCAGAGCGTGCTTCGGCAGCCCGAAGGACGCCACGACATGCCGCGGCGGCCCGCGGCATGCCACGACGTGCGCGGCCTCCCGCGGCATGTCACGACGTGCCGCGGCCTCCCGCGGTATGCCACGACGTGCCGGGGTATGATTGTATCGAAATACAGTAATATGAATTCTAAACTCATTGAAATAAGGATAAGAAACTTGATCAGAAATAAAATCCTTTACCGTGCTTTGCTGTGCCGCGACGTCAGTCAGCGCCGGCCCTAACAAAAGAAAAAGTTGTTACCTAAATTCAACGCCATGATATTAAGATCTTCCATAAACCACCTTTGTAATATAATAACCCGCACGTGCTTCTAACATGTGAACGAACTTACAGTAGTCACCCTCTTGTCCGATGTTTCGCGTGTCAACTGTTAATATGGTACCCAAAACATGCAAGCAGAACATTAGCATTAGTAGGATGAGGTCGGACTTGGTTAGGTATCTATGATTTCTGCTTTTTATTAGCGTGTGAGTTTTTGGTTCGCTTTGAAGGGAAACGTTATTTGGTAGTCGTACCAATGTGAACACGAATATTTGCGGTCGGCAATTGTTTTGAACTAAAGGGCTATTTTAAGAACATTCACATTCTATTCTCAGTTTAAATCTTACTTTGGGCGCCGGAGTTCATCAAAATCACTCTTTCGCTTAGTTGTAACGCTGTATAGTGTTTAGATAAGTGTTTTTGTACAACTGAAGGTAATAAAGATTTTTTTATTTTTTCGTTCACAAGCTGTCAAAATTGTATAGCGTTTACCTGCATTTATGACATTTGATTGTCGTAGAGATGAGACTGCGACTAGATTTTGAATGGCAAAGTTTAATTGGGATTTCCCATCAGGACTTTCTCAGTAGCAGCTCGGAGTCTGGATTGCCCGGTTCATGGCAAAAGGTTCAACCCTATTACACACATGGGACTTAAACATAACTGGTGAAATTGGGGTGTACTATAGTTTAACCTCTGCCTAACTCTTCGATGTTAAGTCATGTTTATGATATTTCTTAAATGGCACCTTTCCAATCAACTCAGCCTATCGCAGTCCACTACCGGACATAGGCCTCTCCCAGACTGCGCCACAATACCTTATCCTCCGCCTCATGGATCCAGTCTACACCAGCACCGTCCATCTAGCTGGGGGGCATCCCACAATATGCTTGACGATATGCGGTCTCCACTCCAGGACTCGTCAGCTCCACCGGCCATCGGTCCTTCGACAGACATGACCAGCCCACTGCCACTTCAGTTTGCTTACTCTGCAAGCTATGTACCGACGCGGTTGCTCTATTTTAAATACAGCTTTGGCGCTAGTTACTGGCATAACGTTTTGCTTTACCATTTTTTTACGTAGGTATCTCACGTTTTTTCTCTAATTCTCCACTTCTCATCTAAAACACAACAAACCTTGTAGAAAGCACCTGTAACGTAATTCTAATGAAAAACATGAGTTAAATGAACCTAGTCCGGCCATTGGATGCACTGGCATCAGCAGTTACCATTAATTCTGGCTTTGTTTTCATCACCGTCTTTCTACTATCCAAGATGAAATTGGGACCTCCCTCGTCCCAATTTCTTCTAGAAAAATACCTTCACTACTGGTCTAGTTTTAACCAATTTTCTTAATGTCAACGATGTTCAAAGTTAGGTAAGTGCACCTGTTGCGTGATTCGGTCGCGTGAGACTGTCCCAAATACACACAAATAATAGGTCACTGACACCCCCATTATGTTAAATTACCTCAAACTGTGGGCGATGTAATATCTAAATGTTTTTGGGTAACGGCTTTTGATGGAATTACTCGAGCCGCGGAATTTAAATGCCGGTACTTTAGGGTTTTTATGTCAAACTCGATTAAACGTTAACGAAGTTAGTTTTGTGTGGGCATAATTGCATTCAGCAAAATGAAGGAATTAGACGGAAAAACATTTCCGTGGGTTGAACTGTCATTTACGCAAAAAGACTGGTTCTGCCTTTTTTAACTATACATTACTGCCCCACTGCAGGGCAAAAGTCTCCCCCAAGTCCTTCCAAGTGCCTTTACCAAATATTTTTTTCAAGATCGTAAAGAGATCTGAACTGGCCGTTTCTACCGTATAATCTACTAGTTTCTGCCCGCGACTTCATCCGCTTGAATGTTCACCTTTCCCCTATTCACCCTCTTAGGGATGGAATTTCGAAAAACCCTTTCTTAGTGGATACCTACTCTTCACAAAGAACACACCTCCCAAAATTCATGTCTCTAGAACCAGCGATTTAGGCTGTGCGTTGATATATCAGTCAGTCAGGACTTTGAATTTTATATACATAGATGTACTGTCTTTTTGTTCGTCCATTTAGTATCTATAACTATAATAAAATATCTTCCTAGTCTGGACGTCATCGGAAAACAATCATAGTAACAACAAATTCGCATTGAAACCATAACAATCACGCCGAGAATTTTATTAAATTGATTTACTGTAAATCCCCGACCTGCAAACGGGAGCACGTTCTTAATGCCTCCGTATACAAAGCTAGATTACACGGACACGGCCAGATGGAAAAAACGGACACAGGTAAACGAAAAAACGGAGGGAAACGGTAAACGAAGATCAACATTGGCAGAACTGTCGATGTAAATAAGTGACCTATTGCGTTGAGATTTATTGGAACCTCTACCTTGTTATTCCCAACTGGTAATTTGTGTTATACCGTGTTTTTTTCTGAAGCACGTTTCTGGTATTTGTGTCTTGATTTTAAACAGTGATGATTTTGAGATTTTGCTCTTATTATTTATCGCTAGTTAGTGGCGCAATAAAGTTAGTGGCGCAATACTTTGGTGCATAGAGCAAGTACTAGGTTGTAAAATAGCAATTATTGTCGATGTAACTTGACATCAGATGAGCCAATTTTTAGTCCGATCTTTTTATAGAATAGAATGCTCTTTATTATGTACACCATATAAATTACAGACAGGCACGCTACGCTACGGTCTGTGGATGGGTGACCATCTGTACATACCAAGACCCCTCCGGGTCTCGAAAAGCACGTTAAGCCGTTGGTCCCGGCTGTCATTCGTGGGTCTTTGACAGTCGTTACGGGCAGTCAGAAGCCCGAAATTCTGACAACCAGTCTTACTAAGGGGTATCGTATTACCAGTAACTGGGTTATGGAGGTAAGATGGGCAGTCGCTCTATGTAAAATATTGGTATTCAGCTGCATCCGGTTAGACTGGAAGCCGACCCCAACATAGTTGGGAAAAGGCAGATGATGATGATACATGGTGGTAAGAGCATAGAGGCACAAGCTGTTACCATAGATTCCGACATTTTTTTTTCCTGTTCTATACATTTATGATAAACTACGAAAATTTGAACGCAGAGAGGTCCAGAATCATGTACTGAATCCGTAACAGGTTCTGCGTCGATGTTTTTGTCAACCAGCGGGGTAATTGCGTAACACACTACCAATAGCAATGGGTTTCATTTTGACAGTTCAACAACATTCATTGCGTTATTTGCGTTGTTGAGCAGTCACATTTTTAGAACATAAGAAGCAATGGATTAGCAATATCGTTCAAAATGATTCAGATTGAAGTTGATAGTGTGTTACGCAATTAGCGTGCTGTATATACACATAAACTCACGCTTATTATACGTTATACATTATATACGTTATACTATTTATAATTCCCTTATTAAGTCGCATCTATTATATCTCATAGAAATTTGGGGAAGTGCCGGGAAAACGAAGTTGCAAGAATTACAAAGAGTACAAAATAAGGGGGACGGACCCGTGCTTCACCTATTTTCTCCACCTGGGTGAAGCACGGGGTCTACTGATTCTTGGTCGGGTCCCGTGCTCCACCTGATGACGTTATTGTACAGTGATGCAGTAAATTGTCTTTCCTATATGAATCAAAAGATCTAAACAATTATTTCGGTTTCCGGCTTTCATATCCTCGGTCCACGGCACTGATAAATTAATCAGGAAAATCTTAGCCTCCACACTGATTAATTTTGATGTGCCGTGTTTCATCGAGGCTATGGATGCCTGGAGACTCGCTTGCCCGAATACAGATCCACCCGACAATCCATCTTCCCAGAGACGGTGGGATGAGCCGCTCTGCAGTTCTACAGTTCTACAGAACAATTTACTTGACTCGTCTGCTACTTCTGCGGAACGTGCGCGCCTGCTGGCTGTGGGTAGATGGACGCGGGACTTTGGCTTCATGCACTACCTTCGTCGAACATAGGCACTTTGTTCGACGACACTACTTTTCGCCTCGCTGCTTCCCTGCGACTAGGTACTGCTTGCTGTTCCCCTCATCGCTGTCACTGTGGCGAAGATGTCAACAGCCTCGGACACCACAGCCTGTCTTGCAGCCGAAGTGCGGGTCGCTTAGCGCGCCACGCGAACATTAATGACATCATCCGACGAGCTCTTGTTACCGTCGGCGTTCCAGCTGTATTAGAACCCAATGGCTTGGTACGCGACGATGGCAAGAGACCGGACGGTATGTCACTATTTCCTTGGAAGGTGGGTAGGCCTTTAGTGTGGGACGCAACTTGTGTCGATACTCTTGCGCCATCCCACCTTCCTGGGTCGGCATGCTGTGCTGGCGCTGCTGCTGCGGCTGCGGAAAACCTCAAGCGGCGAAAATATAATAACCTTATCGGAAATTATATTTTCGAGCCGTTTGGGGTTGAAACCTTCGGGCCGTGGAGTCCGAGTGCTCATGGTCTTTTTAAAGAAACAAAACGGCTGGTTGACACTTCCCGTGACCCAAGGGCTGGCTTTTACTTTGGCCAAAGGCTAAGCATTGCCATACAACGTGGCAATGCCGCCAGTCTCTTGGGTACATTACCAGTCGACAGCGATGCGGATGAATTTTTCGACGCTATATTTTAGTTTTTGTATAGTTTTAGTTAAGTTAGGTTTTAATTTTGTTATTTTTGTTAATTAAGGTAAATGGTTTAATTGACATACTCATATTATTTTTATTTTCTACCTAAGTCTTATCAATTTCATGATAAATTAAATTAAAGGCAGGCCATTTTGGTTACTCCCTCTTAAGTATCAACATAATTATGTACATTGAGACCAATCAACGTTACCGCTAATAGAACAATTATTTAATAAAAGTGAATTTATTAATAATGAAATTTCTGTGGGTCATTTTTTGGAAAAAATGAGTTAAAATAAATTCTATGACTGACTTGCACACTCAATAATGGGCCCCCGAAAATGGTCGCTAGCACAAGTTAATAAATTAATAACTAACATTTTTGATCTTTTGCCGGCAGGTACTTTTTTGACAGAGTAGTATATTATTAAATTATGTATTTTTCTTAATTACTTGACTGTACTTGATCATCAGGTGGAGCACGGGACCTGACCAAGAATCAGTAGACCCCGTGCTTCACCCAGGTGGAGAAAATAGGTGAAGCACGGGTCCGTCCCCAAAATAAGGTCATAAAGATATTGTTTCGCTATCCATATCTAACATCAACCTGCAAAATTTATAAAGAAACAAAACTAATGAATATCAAACAACTCTACACATATAATACTTGCGTTCTGATTAGAAAAATTATAGACAAAACCATCCACACTAACTTATCATTTATTAAAAAATCACAAATTACTAAACGCAGTCTTCGTCGACCAAGTCTACTTGTTTTGCCAAGAATACGCACTAATTACGCTAGAAAGAACATTACTTATGAAGGAGCACAACAATTTAATAATCTACCCACTTACATAAAAAGTGTTAGCTCTTTCAGCAGTTTTAGGTCTCGGCTATCCAAACACGTAATTGAGAACTGCCTTGACTAAAGTCCTCCAATGTTTTTGAATGGCTGAGAGTTGAACTGCTGAATGAGTATAGAATAATTATAATACTATACATGTACTTTGGTGACGGTTACCTAAAATAAGTTTACTGAATTTTTTTTTTCCGTTCTCATGTAAGTGGCTTTTTTTGTCTTTATGAGAATAAATGATTTAAACCATATTTCTCATGCCGGTAGACAGAAACTAAAGATCGCCACCTGCTTCGTTTACGTTGATACATCCGCTTAAGGGGCCGGCGAACTACGCATGCTAATGCGTCCTTCATAGAAACGTAATACCAAAATAATTTGTAAATAAAACATATTCTTAAGGTAATGTGTATTTATTCCGATTGGGTTACAGAATATCTAGGTTTCCGAATATACAGGGTGTAATTGAATTCATGGGCATCCTTTTAAGGTATGTTCACATAACTCATCAAAATGTACGGAAGAGCAGATTTTTTTCGCGATTTCAGGTTTGGTCCCATAGTAAACGTTGTTCATAATGATGAGTACAATGACCTTTTAAAAGGATGGCCATGAATTTAATTTCACCCTGTATATTTTGAAAGGACTCTGATATAAAGACGAGATATGAGGAATTTGAAATTTCTATGAAAACCTAATTTTTCTCATAACTTGTCTTTAAATCAGTGTCCATTCAAAATATATATTTGGGAACCTAGATTTTCTGTAATCCAAATGGAATAAATAAACACTACATTAAAAATATGTTTAATTTACAAATGATTTTGGTATTACGTTTATATGAACTACGCATGCTCCGCTGGTCTCTTAATAGCAAAAAATACGTTTTCAAGATATATCAACCCCACCATGATCTCAAAATTGATATTTGCTTAGTTTTATTTGCTGACGTAGGGAGGAAAACTGTCCCAAGGAAAAACAAGGACCGCTATAAATAAGAATTTCATTTCAACTTTCCCCGAACTACAAAAACAAAACACATCACAACTCGCAGATCAAACGAGGGTGACTAACAAAAACAGCGGGTGTACACAACTAAAGTTGTTGATGTAAATAAAGTGACTTGTTGCGTGTGCCGCGAGCGTGTGTCCGCTCCCCGAGGATTCTTTGAAGGCAGGGTAGTTTTGTGTTTTAGGGTAATTTAGTCATGTTTTGTTCGGCGTTGTCTTTAAAATTGCATGAGAAAGGTCAAAAGGTGACATAGAAAAAAATTAAATTTTAAAAAGAATGATGTATTTATTACCTACATTGTACATTCGTAGCTTACCTTCCTTAAATCGTTAAAAGTTCCTTAAGTGTTGATAGTTACGTTTCAGGTCTAAAAGATATAAATTTAATTCATAAATTGAATAATGTCCTTATGTTTTTAAGTAGTCGGAGTATTATTGCGTATAAAAAAATGCAAAAAGATTCTAACTAATTCAGGGCTGATTTAGGGAGAAAAACTAACGCAAAAATTGTATAATATACCTACCTAGTGGAAAATAATAGATCAGTATTCAAAGCACAAAAGCTAACAAAACACTTAAGGTGATTGGATACTGACACTTTTTCATACATTCTTTCGGGGTACAAATCTCGAAAAATAAACGATTTTTGCAGAATAAAAGCACGTATATTAAGTTGTTATGACTTATTATTGACGCATATCGACAAAAACCTATAAAAAAAACACTATTTCCAGGATATCTAGGCCTGACAAAATCGATAAATTTTTCTATGTGTGCGCGGCCGGAACACGCCCTCTGCAGGATATTTCAAAGAACTATCGAGAAGCAGAACACAAATTTTTGCTAAGGTTATCAACAACAATTGATCTTGCTCGTTAGATGGCGTTGTTTGTCAATGTCAAATAGGTTGGCCAATTTTATAATAAATCGTTGAATTATGCGTGTTTTTTTTGACAAGTTGCGAATCGTTGGTAGGTATGCAATATTTCTTACAAGGCTGGCGCGGTGGCTCTGCCCGCGCAGTTATATATTAAATCAATTTATCAATTGAATCATGAAGTGAGAAAAAAAAAATTCTTTACCTACTTATTGATAGTATTTGCGATCTACCCTGGGTTCGTTATTACTGTATTGAATGTATGTACCTACATACTAAGTTTATGTACCTAAGTACCTACATAAATGTAAGTACTAACTTACACTTGAACTGTCTTCGAGAAATTTTTCTGAACTAAAAATCTTTCTGCATTAGGCTGGTAAGTACCTATTGAGAGAGACCTTCCCAGTTCCCACTGTTCCCAGACCGTCTATCCTATCGTCAACGCGGGCATAGTCAAAAGCTTGTTCACAGAACACTATTACCTTTCCCTAGCGAAGCTAAGCTTGTTTTTGTTGTTCAATCCAGCGCATTGTTTGAAAAAGAGGCAAAGCAAAAAGAGAGAGATAGCGCCTGAATGCTCGGTTGGCGTTCGGTTCGGGTTCGGTAACTTCCGCCGCTCACTCGCAGGCGGCAGCATGGACTTTGGGCGGCAGGCCCGGCCGGCACTATTGAAGCGCTTGGGTGGGTTAGCCATTCATTCATGATGTCGCATCGCACCTCGCACGCGCCTCGCTACTTGGCCGCGCGCATAAATGCACTACCTAGTTTTGTAAATGGCTCTGCATGCAGGTACATATAACTACATACCTACCTATAGTACGGACGAAGCGCTTGGCCCCGCGCCGGGGAGATGTGTGTTTGAATTTTTATCAATCTAGGTACCTACCGAACTAGCGTTATTTTTGACTATATGGAAATTATTTATAATATACACAAATACTTTAGCTTTTTCATATTATGTTTGTTCCTAACTAATATTGTAAATGCGCAATTGACTTTGTTTGTTCCACTTTCACGCTAAAACGGCTGAGCTGAACGGATTTACTTAGATGAAATTTGGCACATGGGTAGACCATGACCTGCGGGGTAATTGCGTAACACACTATCAGTAGCAATGGCTTTCATTTTGACAGTTCAACAACATTCATTGCATCATTTACGTTTTTGAGCAAAAACATTTTTCGAACCATAGAAATGATATACCTACATATGTTTCGAACATAGGTAATGCAAAGCAATGGATTAGCAATATTCTTCAAAATGATTCAGATTGAGATTGATAATGATTGTGTTACGTAGGTAATTAGAGTGCTGGGTTAGGATTACGACATAGGATACTTTTTATTCCGGTAGTACGATTCCGTGGGATAATCTCCGACATCCACGCGGGCGAAGCTGCGGGAAAAATCTAGTACCTCCATAAAGTACGATAAAGTAAAAGTAAATAATTTTATTCTACCTATGGAGTAGAGTAGCAGTACCTACCTAAATAAATTCTTAATTCCGCGTTCCGTTACCTAATCTCAACTTCTTCAATAGACGTATTGAAGAAGTTGAAATTAGGCAACGGACTTGTATAAAATGTAGGTACGTACCGTATATAAATGTAATACCTAGTACCTACTTGTACCGCGC
This sequence comes from Amphipoea oculea, assembly GCA_945859645.1. Classification (NCBI taxonomy): domain Eukaryota; kingdom Metazoa; phylum Arthropoda; class Insecta; order Lepidoptera; family Noctuidae; genus Amphipoea; species Amphipoea oculea. The sequence goes on along the minus strand of OX243869.1, from coordinate 8,470,763 downwards.
AGTACCTACAGGCACAAAATATAGAGAGTACCTACAGACTGCCATCCGCGCGAGACACGCGTAGCTGTGAAGTGCAAAAATGGAGTAACAAAAAAAAAAGTAATTATAAGTAACTGTTGAGTGGATGGTTGTTTAAATTCAACATTACGATGAATTATCGTTTTTTAAGCTACCAGTTGTTTCAGAGAGGTAAGTAGGCATTTGCTTGTATTTCGAATAGTTAGATAGGTAGGTAAGCGCCCCGGCCCCCGGCGCCGAGCCGTAAAAGCGAACATGACTTTGTGGCGTTGTAATATTTTTACAATTTATATTAGATATTTATTGTAGTACCTATAAGCTAAAAAATACGATCATTTCCTTTCTTGCTGTTTCATTCTCAACAATGAATCAAATAACTAGATACGAGTACCACTACTACACTAGTTTTTTGTGTTTTTTGTTTTGTGTGTTTTTTGCCAAAGTTGACAACCCCAGCGCGACCGCCGAGCGTAGGTATGAAAAGTGCAAGTACCAAATTACCTTTCTGTTTTGTGCGGTTGATCAAATAAAGTAATCTGAATACAGTCATTTATATTTACGGTACCTACTTTGAACAAAAAACATTTGTTGTTAATTTTTGTCTCTGTCTGTTTATTCCGGCTAATCTCCGAAACGGCTAGACTGATTTTGACGAGACTTCCACTGGCAGATAGCTGATGTTATAAGTTCCGCGAAAAAAAATAGTTGAAAATGAATGAAATTCAATACGTACAGACGCAAGTACATCAATCTACTACCGCGGTAATATTATTATGCGAGTCATACCTACGCGCCGCGAGTTCGGTTTACACTCGGTAAACAAACAGTCTCGAATGCTCCACAGTGACGAACGGACGCCGGACGATGTGATGGTTTTGTACGCAGTTACGAGCGTAGACCATATAGGTACATACCTACTGTTTGACAAATTGTACATAAGACCGAGGAGTACAGTCAGCCACTGTGTATGGCATTTGTGGACCACGAGAAAGCCTTCGATTCCATCGAAGTATGGGCAGTTCTGGCCTCTCTGCAATGATGTCGAATTGACTGGTGCTACATCGAAGTGTTGAGATGTTTGTACGATGCTGCAACGATGACTTTCCAGATCCAGGATCAGAAAACCAGCCCCATCCAACTGCTCAGGGGGGTGATACAGGGGGATGTCATATCCCCTAAATTGTTTGTGAAATACTAGAAGAAATACTAAAATTCACGGCAGTAGTACTTATATGTCACGAAATCAAAATCACAGCTGAGTAGACTTTACGAGTAATAGTCGACCAACTTTTAGTTGCAATGTATGGGAGGACATGATTTTCAACTAAGTACAATGTTAAGCTTGTTCTTGGGATAAATTCATTTCGACTACGGAACTCTTCATTGTGGTCCGACATGGACTTGGCCGGTTTTTCCTTGCTAATTTTAATGTAACTTAGGGTGTAAATAAGTACCTAATAAAAGATGTATAGACTCTTCAAAACAAAGTCGGTACCTACCAACAAAGCTCAATTATCGAAGAGAGAGAAGAGTTCAATAAACTTTATTTGCAACTAGCTGCGCCCAGCGGTTTCACCCGCATAAGTTTCGATCCCGTGGGAATATCGGGATAAAAACTATCCTATGTCCTTCCCCATACCTACCAAATTTCTTCTAAATCGGTTCAGTGGTTTAGGCGTGAATAGGTAACATACAGACAGACAGGCAGAGTTACTTTCGAATTTATAATATTAGTATGGATATAATATAGTATAAGTATATACAGGGTTATTGGAACAACACTAACATGGTCATTGTACTCATCATTATGAACAATTTTTTTTACTATGGGACCAAACCTGAAATCGCGAAAAAAATCAGCTGTTCCCTACATTTATGTTCGTATAGGTAACTCGTCAAAATGTAGGGAACAGCTGGTTTTTTTTCATTTTCTCATTTGAAATTGGAATTGTTGGTTTGAGTGGACGCTGGTGTATGTGAATTTGTTAGTTTTTAGGCTAAACATACAAACACACGTAAATAGTAAACACATAATACATATTACACATAACACTTATATACATATACATACACATACACACAACAGTAATAAAATTACACTAATGATTAAATACCCACAACCGTGTGTACACGGCCTAATAATTTCACGCGTCTGTACACTGCCTTACTGCCTGCGACGGCGGGCACGCTGGGCTGCGGTTGAATGATACATTATTATTATACCTACGAGTGACCGAAATTCGCGGAATTCCGTCGCGCCGCTGCATCTCTCGCGCACGACTCAAATAAACATTTTATATATTTTGTTTTATAGTAGCGTTTAATTATACAAAGAATCTTAACCGTCCCGTTGGTTTCGTGGTCACAAGTGCATCTGCCGTTCTCGGGGTCCTGGGTTCGATTCTCAGGTCGGACAGTGTTATTAAAATTGGGTTTTTCCCGTTAGGAGTTTCTTTACTCTTTTTCTTTTTTTTTTTGCCCGGAGTTTGGAAATTGGTGGCGTAATACCCCCGTGCCTCGGAAAGCACGTAAAGCCGTTGGTCCTGCGCCTGTTCTCTCTCCTGTATTTGCGCACACACTTGTGCACTATAATATCTCCTGCAAACCTGGCTAATCTTCTTTGAAATTGGCCACCGTGACCGAAATCGGTCAGGGGATTTATTATTATTTTATTATTTTTAAACCTAAACCTACCCTAACACACTACAAAAGCACCCTTAGAATAATTGAATAAGCAACTGACAACCCTTGTAGCAATCAAGTATTCTTTTCTTCGGTTTTTACTATAAAAAGTACGCTTTTCTTTAGAGAATGAAGGACAGTCATAAAAATATTTTCGTAAAAATATTTTATTTTAATTAACGCCACCTCTGGAAAACAAGTTCACAAACCAAGTTTATGAATACAACGCCATCTAGTTATATCGCAAGTAAAACTATACACGTAGTGTGTAACTGTACATGTGTGTGTAAAGACATAGTAAAGATATAAAGTGAAACGGCTAAATGTTTAGGGGTACAAATCTTTGTATGTGACGAGTTAACAAGCAAAGTGAATATCTAAAAAGATTATGTTAATGCGTTAGTTGACGCATATAATAAAGTTGTTTCGCAAAGCTTTCTGAGTTAGGCGTAAAAATTGAAAATGTTCGAAGTGCGAATGTGCCGCCATCTAGCGATAAAGTGGCTGGGAGATCATGTATCGAATAGCCTTAAGAGGTCTCTTACAAAAATGCGCGTAGATGCATGATTTCCTCGTTGAAATTGAATACTATTCGTCTGTTGGTATAAATAGCAATTAATTGGTAAAGATAGTTCGTTTTCTCTTCTACAATAATAATACAGCAATTTTTTTATTATTTGTCTATTTATTTAGCAATAATCGTTCTCCTGATGCAAGTTTAGGCAAAAACTTATGGAGAGCTGATTTAAGAGCTCTAATTTGCAGATTCTGTTGAATATGATCCATCAAAACAATTTTTTTCTTATCACAAGTATCATATACTTTTATAATAATAGAATACATTTTTGTTATATGCCTTATAAACAAAGAAAAAATTACTGGACCTAATTCAATTTTCTGCTGAAAACAAGTCTGAATATCTTCGAACTTCTACATCATTTTCAGATAGTATTTATACCAAAATAGTGTTCAATAATAGCTTAAACAATATCAATTAAAAAATAAACAAATATTGATACTTTGATTTTTTTATAAATAAAATAAAATTACTCTAAATTTCACCGCGCCGGCGATGCGCGCTCGCCCTGGCTAGAGGCCTTAATTTATTGAGGTATCCACAGGCAATCCTGGTTAAGAAGATGACAACCTCTTAGGTTGAACTGCGAGATGCCATTTATAACAAAAAAAAATATTTATATATATATATATGCGCGCTCAGTACCAAAATGTAAGAGGGCTCTTAAATACATAAATTAAAGATATGAGTTGAGGTAGATACCTTTAGGTACTAAAGTTCAATGACATGATATGAAACTATTTTAGAAGTTGAATATCCCTATAATCCATTAAACAAGAATAATTTTGAAGAAATGTCGACGTTTGATTCGCGAAGACAAAAGTGTTCAGAATTGTAAATATTTCGTGGAATCAAGATATTAATTTGCAAGTTAACCTTTTGAACGCCAGAGTATAAACGTACCTATCGCCGTACCCCTGACGCCAGGCCACTTTAACAAAACAACACACACACACACACTTAAAACAACAAACTCAATATTGGTGGTTTATTTATATTAGTTTCATGCAATACAATATAGACAGAAGCTTAAACTTTTAAATTATATAAATAAAAACACACAAAAGTAATGATTAAATTGTTTATTTCATAATATGGTGCGACCCGTGGGACGTGTATTTTGTCATATATTTGTGACGTTGGCGTTCAGGGTAAGATTTCGTTTGTCACATATGTATATGTGACAATGGCGTTCAAAAGGTTAAATTGATAACTCAAGGTTACTTGCAAATTTTTTTTTTTTATTAATTATATTATTTTTAATTATATTGATTGATGTGCCTACACCAATCAAACAATACATCTCTTACAGTACCTACAGACTAATATTGTGTGTTGCTTAACGGAAACGAATCACATGTAGTATGTAAGTATCGTAGTTTCTGCCTTACCCTTCTATGGGAAGAAAGTTTGAGTTTAAAGTATATATTTAAAATTATGTTTCAAATTAATATTATTTCAAGTTAAACAAATATCAACTCTATTTGAATTGAAATTAAGTCGATTTCAGAGTGACTAGCACTATTGAAAAAGTTATAAAAATGTTTGATTGTGTAGGATTTAAAGTTATTTTTCCATAAACTCATATTTGTTTACATTTTTGGAAAATAAATCGCAAATGCAGATTATGTATGTAATAATTTTGGTGATAGCATTTCCAAAGCATCATGAAAATCTTGCGTCAACATAAATTTTACGTGTGCAAAGAAAGGAAGCATAATAAATGATCGTGTAAATAAACAAGGCGTAAAACCTCTTCTACGAAATCCTTCAGTACCTACATAAGGTACTTGGTAATTTATAAGACATTAAAGTTGAGTACCTACTAACACTTAGGTACTTAGTTCTTGATACCACAAAAAGCTTTAACGCGGGTTGTAAATCAAAATTTATTATTGTCTATGTAGTGTTAAGTAAAGGTTTTATTTCGTACCTACTTGACAATTCTGATATTCCTAGAAAAAAAAAGATAAAAAGTAAAATAAAAACTTTTTTACAAAAAAAAAAAAAACAACAGACTTAAAAAAAAAACACTACAAAGTGATAAATAACTTTAATTTCGAAAGTCGGTCTCGTTGACTAGAAGAATCATCAAAATTCGCATAGAAATGCCGGAGATGCAGTACATTTATGCATATAACTTCGTACATAAAAATAATTACCTAATATATTATACTAAAACCTTCCTGAAAGTACGTAGATTACTTTAGTGAAAGAATTATCAGAATCGGTTCACTAGTTTTTGAGAAAATCGCGGGCATACAAACATACATACGGGTCGAATACAGAACCTCCTTTTTGAAGTCGGTTAAAAAGAAATATAAATATTGTTTGAAAAATTTAGCTGATTGTTTATTTATCCAAAGTATTACATAGAAACAAGTTGAGCACAGTGGTAGATATACTAAAATGATACATAAGAAATTATTTGTGCAAAAGATAAAGGCTACGAAAATGTATACCCTGTCTCCTAAACTACGAGGCCTGTTTCTTATGAGACAGCAGAATTAACTGAATAAGTATCAGCGTGTGTCAGTAAGTATTGTTTAGATATCGATTCCCAACACATCTGCAGAGTTTCGCTACTTAATTTACGAAACACTACGAAAACCGCCCTTACTGTTACGACATAAAGGTTCTGTCAATGTCAAATTGTTGCCACTTATGAGCGGTAAACTATACCTCATTATCACTGGCTGCCTTGTTCCACCCACGGCTGAGTATAGGCCTCCTTTTTGTCCTTGGTCTATACGAGTCTCATCCGGGTCTTCCCCACGATCTTCTGTAGGTCGTTCTCTTACCTGGCTATTAGTCTGCTAACGCTCCGCCTACTATTTCCCGGCAACCATTCCTTTAGGGCTCGGCTCCACCTGCCATCACCACATCTAGCCTCTGTGCCTAGTAACACGTTATTTTATCATACAACAACGTCCGATTACTAACGGTTTAGCAGCAATCAATGGTTTCTTGATACAATAACCAGACGTATTGCAGGAGGTACCCTATAATAGGGGGTATATGGACCAAAGTACCGACTAGTCGTACTCAGCGCTTCTCCTTTACATTTATTATGCGCATGGCTAAAGTGTGGAATTCTCTCCCAGCGTCTGTGTTTCCTTCCACGTATAAGGGTCAGGACACATTGATCGACGGCGTTCGACGGTTTGTCCATACAAAAAGAGAGCAAAGTAAGGAACGACGTACGCATCCTTTCGCTTCGATGCGACGAACGCGCTCCGGCGTAGTGTGTTCCTTTTCAATCAGCAAAGTGCGAAAGGTCGTCGATCAGAGTATATACACCCTAACCCGTCAGCCTTCAAAGCAAGAGTGACTAGGCATCTTCTGGGCTTGCTCATTCCATCATAGACCTCATCCATCGCTTTCCAACAGGCGAGACAGAAGACAAGAGAACTTCCGAATTAAAAAAAAAAAGCGTCTTTTAAATGGTTCTATGATCAATTTTATCTGTTAATATATACTCAACTATCATTCCTGCGCCATTCCATGGCAAATGGCGCAGCAACGACAGATGTACGCACAGTCCAGGCGACTAACGATCATGCTCAGGATGCTGTTGGCGCTGCCGCGTACTCTACGCACCAGGGATGCGCATCTTTTACGCATCATAGCGTAAAAGCAGTCTTCAGCGATGTTCAGCAAACATCCCTGATGCACTACAGAATCGCCGCAGCCCCATCAGCACCCTGAACGCATTATTAAATTGGACTCGGAGGGCACTGTAAGACTTTTGAGTATAGTCAGCCCACAGGCTGCACGTGTAGAATGATGTACAATAAGACCTAAAAAGTGTAATTTTGACTTCTGTCGAATAAGTGCAAGCCTGCGAGCTATCATGTTCGCCCGCACTGCCAGCGCCCTCCGTTCCCTCTCGATGTCATCATTGTCTTTGAGGTCAGAGGTCAGCATATGTCCTAAGTACTTGAATTTGGACACCCTACGCAAAGCTGTACCATTAAGCGAAATGTTAGGAAACACGTTACCTGTACTGTTTCCTCAGGCCTCAAAGACCATGACTTCACTTTTGAGTGGATTATATTTTAATCCGTGTTACTCGGCATATGCTTCACAGATCGTAAGCAGTTTCTTAATGCCACATACCGAAGCACTCAGTAGCACCATGTGATCAGCATAACTCAACTAACTTATTATTGACACAAAACCCGAGAGTGGTTAAGAAGTTTTAGCCACAAGCAGAAATGATGATAAATATGTATGAAAGTATGAGGAATAGAGCAATATACCAAATAATTATAAGTACCACAAGTGTTTTAGCACATACAATATCCATATTACAAATCTCTTGTTCTACAACAAGAAACAGAACAAGTAAGTAGTACAGTTAATCCAGAACGCTGAGCATCCAAGTATGGCCTGCTCTTTGTTGTATCGCTTACCTTTTGTACTTGCTCATTGCTCAGTAAGTTTTGGCACGAATCCAACCGGTTCATTTACCCTACAGTCGATCTTCCGGATGCATCGCTGTACTCATATCTGTGTATTACGCGAAGTGTTATTCTGAAGATTTTGGTTATAGTTAGTAAACTTAGAGAAGTAAATATAAAGAATTAGTTCAAGACTTTAATTGATTGTCAAAAATCTTAGTCTGAGCTCCTAAATCGCCAAGAAATGCAATCCAGTTAGGGCGAATTATGCCAATGAAACTAAACGCAATCAACTCACCTAAACCTCGTTCAAGAGCTGTCATTGTCAATATTCCACAACAATGATGAGACCACAACAGCCTTTGAACGCGGTTTAGATGTGCTCAGTTTCTTTGGTGAAATTCAACTTAAACCTACAAAACAGTTTAATTTGAAAATGAGTGATGTCAAGACTTTCATGAAACACTAGTTGATAATACGACTGTTTAATAACAAGACCTCTTTAATAATAAATACGATAAAGCTGTATCTACATAGCTAAGCTTTTAGAGTCATTGTTGATTCTACATACATTTTGGAAACCTACCTTTTTTATCAGGACTATGTGACGAACTCGGCTAAAATACTTCAAAATAAATCATTCGGCTGTACGGCGTACGCCTCCCGGATTTTAAATCGAGACTTATTCAATTTGAACACCCCAAATACTCCAGGGATTGCATAGTTTACGTCGAAAACGTTTTAAATGTCCGGGCCGGTTTTAACCTGACGATTAAACTCCGATTTGCGGATTACGTTGCGGTTTCATGTTTTTTTTAATATTTCTCATGAATTTAGGAGCATTTTAGCACTTCAGTTGCAATGGGACCGATGAATTTGGTTTAAATTATTTCTTGATATTATATATATTGGCTTCCTTTTTGTTTCTAAGTTGGTTGTCAACGTCCAATTTTAACCGTCTTTTTTCTGCTTTCTTGCTCCTTGTCATCAAAATGTTGGTCTTTTAAATCATCTAAACCTTTTTCAAATATACTCAAAGTATACGAGTAGGTACTCCAAAACAAACACGTTTCTTGTACGTTTACTTTGAAAGAGCTAGTCAAAGTTAATTTCTTGTCGACGTTGTGAACATTGAGCAAACAGAATACTCCCGTTGAGTACAAAGTACACAGAGAGTGCTCTGACCGATTTCTAAAATTAGATTCGACATTTAGTTTACTAGGTCTTACTGGAGTACTGTTGCGTAGATCGGTTTCTCTACGTTTTGAGAGGACGGCCATTTTGGATACACCTTTAGTTGAATTAATTGTCGATAATGATCAAATTAAGGCACGTATTTAATCAAACCTCATTTATTAACAAATTTTCTTTTATATAAATATTATTGATCATTCAATAATATAATGATTGCGCTTCTGTGTGAACCTGAAATTATTCCTATTTTGTAATCCAAAAAAATACTAAATAGCCAAATAACTACGAACAATTAAGATGTAGCGCTCGTATTCAATAAAAATTTAAAACACAAAACAGATATGTTAAAATTAACAAATATTTTATAAAATTGTAATATAATAAGAATAATGAAGTACGATCATGAAAAAAAAATTATTTGTTCTATCAAATTCTCCATTTTGTAAATTAAAATTAGTTAGACTGGAAGACCGGTTAGACTGGAAGCCGACTCCAACATAGTTGGAAAGGGCTAGGTAGATGAGACTTGAAGGTAAGAAAATTTGAATTTCGCGGGCTAGCTTGGCGCTTCCCCTTTAACATAAACGTAGAATATTATTACTTCATGATTTACTTTGAGTCCTATACAATCAAACGTTACGCATTGAAAAGGCTGGGTTGAATACACTCTATATATCAATGTATTTTCTGTAGGGTAGCCATTGTATTATTTTTCTTTTTCAATAACGTAAGTATTAAGTAATGACTTTTTACATCCCGTATTTCTATATACCCTTTTGTTCAAATTAGGATCCTATAGGCTTTTTGCAGATTATGATGAATTTCCACATTAAAATGAATATGATAGGTACTTTTAGGTAATCTATCTTGTATGTACAGTCACGTCTAAAAGTATGTATACACTTGGCTTTATTCAAAGGCGATTTTTTCCTTTATTTTTGAATGAAATTTTATGTTATTACGAAAATAGTATTTTCGAACCCTTAGGTTTATGTTAAGTGTCGTATTTCAACGTTGCATTCGTTATTTCACGAAAAAATCGCAATTGAAAATTGCCAAGTGTATACATACTTTTAGACATGACTGTACGAGTAAAATATTATTATAAATTAACCCTTCGTATGCTTAAACGTAGATCCACGCGAGACGCAATGGCTTTTTAAATGTGTCTGTAATTACGGCATTCAACCGATTTAACTCACTTCTCATGTCTGACTGTGTCTTATTCTAAACTACACAACGGTTTTGGATGCTATTTTCACCATAATTTAGAGAATTGATTCCGGAAGGCTTATGTGTTTAATAAATGAATATTAGACATACATTTAGCAAAAAAATTTCGATGGTTTGTCAAGTCGTAAAAAGCGTGTGAAGCAGGGGTGGGTCGCTAGTAATTTATACAGGGTTGATGACCTTACAACAAAATCATCAATTTTTTTTAACATGCTTTGGTATCGATACCCATCGCGTCTGCGGAGTTTAGCTAGCCAATTGAATTTAACTCTGAATTACGTACAGACACCAGCATATCAAGCTACCCGAAACTGTCAAATTTTCCCAATCAACTTTGAACCTTATGCTTTAGTTATAAAGTTGAAAGTCTATTAAAGAAATTTGACAGATTGTAGTAGCTTAATGTGCTGGCGTCTCTACTAAGAAAATGTATCAACAGTCTGCTGTTTTTACAGCTTGATTGGTTCACTAATTAATATGCTACCAAAATATAAACATTCACAATGGATATGTTTATTCAGTCCCCGTGAATGTCACCTGCAAGATTACAAGCTTCGAGCTTGTTATTGCAAGTTTTAATCAGTTGAAAGTTTGTTCAAGTGTTCTGTAATGCAGGGCAATTTACTGAGATATTCTATGATTAATGCATAGGTAAACAACTGGGATGAGTTGAAGTTTTACTAGCAGTTTATAAGTTAATTTATAAAGTCGTCTGTTAAATAGTTTTAGTATTGTAAACGCTAGCGACATCAGTTGGGAGCGGTTAGCTGGAAATTGTCATGGCTATTCTTAGAACTTGAATATACAGGGTGCTCAAAAAGTCGTGGATCAAACGAAATAGGGAGATAAAGGAGTTCATTGCCAACGCTTTTAAAGAGAGAAATAATTTTTGGTAACGCTTCAAAATTTTTTGAAAAAAATAATTGCTCTTGGGTACAAAGAGCCGCAAAGAACTTTTGTAGTGCTGAAATATTATCTAGTAATAATACAACACCGTTTGTTTTATATCACATTTTTTAAAAAATTAGTCTAATTGTAAAAGAACTGGGTATACAAAAATATTCATAACTTTTGTTTCTTCTTTGTAATTTCAGTGTTACGCAATTTTTCTACAATTTAACCATTTTGTAGAATTATAAACTTGTAAATTTTTGTGGTGCAGGGTCCTTGTCTCCTCATCTACTAAACTGCCAACATTTGACACAGAGTTAGAACACAACCCGGGACAGGACATAAGATACTTTTTATACGAGTATGCATAGAATATATTTCCCCAAGGATGAAAGTAAAACCACGAGCAGCAGCAAAGAGACTAATGTTTGTTAAAGCGTAAACGATCGAAAGCAGAACCAACTTCATCTTGCCATCCATTTCATTTCTGAATCAATCCAAGCGAATATTCCCTCCATTTACACAAACTATCTCTATCTTTAGACCCAAACACACTCCTTAGTCTAAGTCCTAAAACAATGTTATTATCTAATTAATGCGGATATCATGTCTGTGCAGAGCCCCCGAGGACTTCGCCCCAACAGGATGGAGGGCTGGTTGGTGCTACGCCCCGGTCGTCCGTCTCACCGCCCGATCCCTCGCCGACGTTTCCAACGGTAATATTGTATTCTGTGGTAAGGATGCTTAGAATTTGTACTGTGGACCGTGATTTTGAATGGATTGCTGAAGGCAAATTGTTTGAAACTGTATTTAATAGGAATTTGGTGGTTGTATATTTGCAATCACGAAATTCCTATTAGATGGGGTCTGTTTGTAGACAGCCTAAGTTGATTCTCTCTCATTTATTTTGGTTACAATGATAATGTTATCCAAAACTTGATAATTTTCTAAGAATCCGAATTTAATTTTCATCATTGCTTAAATTATATTTTGCGAGTTAAATTTGTGTGATTTATCATTATTTTCAAAGTATTATCTAAGATATGCCCCGTTGTGAGAGAATTGATTGCAATAATTGCAAGTTACCTACGTGCAATTATCAATTAATAAGAAAGCAATTTACAAGTTTCTTTTCTCTCTGCATATTATAATAAAATTGAAGCAAAAATTATCTTGCATCGTCTAAGCACTGTTCATACACTAAAATTTGTTATTTATTACTTCAATTTATGATATATGCCATAGGCACCGTGTAAATCAAGCTTTACTTTGTCTGTATGGTTAACGTTACCTTCGCTAGGACATTGATTCTAATGTTTAGATTGATGAGATTTTAACTATTAGGGTTCATGTTCTAGGTATTACTCGCGTAGGTGACTTTGGTGGAATAAGCCTTGTTCGAGGTGACTTGAATTTGAACTCTAGTTCATTGTAAATTAGAAGATTGTTCATTTGATTTTAAATGTGACCTATTTGACTTTTTACCTTGTTTCTTTTCTAATTACCTGAAATTAAAATTGACAAAAAGTTAAGCTTCGATCAATGTTGACCGAAGAAGTCAATGTTATGTTTTTAGGGGTCAAATGACAAAAATCTTCTTCTTGTCGAGTCGATGGCAATTACATAATTATGTATTACCTATTCTTTTCTTAGGTTAAATGACCATCTTTAAAAGAGAAAATTAAGGTTATGTACCCATCTGCCGCAGCTACGAATTTGGAAAAAAGTATTACAATACTCCACATATTTTTAACAAGAGTAATGTCACAGTCTTTACAGTATTTTTTCACCGTTATTTATTAGGCTTAGTCCACAGAAGGGTCAATCTCTTCTGTGAACGGTTAAAATTATCTTGACTTTTTTCATTTTAATTGACCTAATAAGAACGGCCAGTAAACGCTGATTGACTTAGTTAACTTTGACAATGGTGCCGAATCTGACTGTATTCATGGCGAAAATTAGCAATTCAAGTTATTATATTTGAACGGATGGTCCGCTTTGTTAGAATTTATCAGATTTACCAGGACCTGTCAAATCAAATCTTGTTTATCTTTAAATTAAGATTTTTATTTTCGCTTACGCTTGAATTTTAATTGATTTTTGAGGGGATGGATGTGTTAATTAATTCTGTTTTGTTTCGTGTCGATTATTCGATTTAAATTATCTCGACTTTTTTCATTTTAATTGATCTGTTCTACACTTTTGCGTTGTTTTTGGAAGATAGAACATTTGTGTTTGTTTTATTTTTAATATTTTTTAATTTAATGTATTTTCGTGAATAGTAATGTTTATATAAATAATATAAATCAATCTGTTACTTAATTAACTGTTAATTTAAAATATATTCGTAAATATAAGAACCTATTAAAACGATAACTTCAGTATAATTGAGATTCTGAGCGATGGCAAGTCGTTGATTGCATTTCTATGAAAGTTCACCCACATAATTTAAAAGTAAGAATATCGACAATATCAATAAAAATGGACAAATTCAATCTCCGGTTTTTTACGTTAAAAAGTACCTCCATTGATTTGCTCAATCGGAATACCGCAATTTGCAATTTGCCTTTTCGCAAAACAGTTTTAGTTTTTCTATCACAGGTTTTATCAACTCATTCTAGCAGGATTTTTATACCGAGTTTGGATGTAATAGTAAGGAAAATTTAATATTTATGAAATTGACGTAGTCAGTTTGCCGTGTTACGGGCATTTTATACACTACTAGCTGACCCCGGCGAACTTCGTACCGCCTCAGAATCAATAACTACAAAATGTGGGAGAAAATGAATTATCTGCATTATATTTTTTTCATATTTTAAAAGTTATTCTGCTACTCGGGGTGAGCACAAATCCAACAAAACAAAGATCATGAAAACCGGTCCAGCCGTTCTTGAGTTATTTAAATGGTGTAACTAACCCGACTTTGTTTTATTTATATAGATAGATTGTCAAAGAATGAGACTTGCGATTTCAATACACTGAGTCAATTTGCTAAACAATAAATTTGCCCGACTTTCTTTTTTACTTTTCTTAATATAAGGGATGTTACAGAAAGGGTATATCAATACAAACGGGTTGAAGAGTGTATCTGGTCTAGAATCTCCGTACAAAATTTCAGCTCAAAAGCAGTAACTTTGAAAACTCTTCAACCCGATACCCGATACTTCTTGATATACCCTTTCCGTAACACCCTGTAGAAGAAGAAGAAAATGAAGATAACGTAAATGAAAATAATAAAAAACCCATTAATATGTTTAAAACAGATACGAGGCGTGGAGATCGGCATAGTAGTTTTGGTGCTAATCGTATGGATCGGGGCGATAGCACTGTTCTTCAACAGATGGGGGAAGATCAGGATGCTGTTGCCATACCAGCCTGACTATAAACAGGAGCAATTGAAGGTAGATTTAACAATACAGTTGATATTATTGATACTGATGAAGAAGTTGTAGAAGAGGGATGAAAGCTTTTAATTACAATTTCGATACTGTTGACACTGATATAGACATTTTGAGAATGAAGAGTTTTTGATTATAATATTGTTAATAATGATAAAAATTATAGTATAAATGTTTAAGCTAAAATTATATAGATGTTGGAAGATCTAGACATAAATAATGAGATGAAAAGTTTTTTTGCGAAGCAAAAATTTTTTGTTGGATCAAAGTTTTTTAATGAACACTTAGAGATTATCTGTATTCCATTCGTTATTTGAAATTCTAGGTGTATAATTCAATTACTTATAAGATTATTCGGAATAAATTCAATTATCTCTTATCTTAATTCACTTTCATTGAAATTAAGAATTGTAATTGAAAAGACGTAGAGGGTCATTTGTATAACTGATAATTGTTACTATAGATGTTACTTGTTATTTTCTAGAGAACTTTTTTATATTTAAGAATCGTACAAGCATATATAATTTCAACAGGTGGATCAGTGTACTTCTCATGTACCAACGTCGCTATAGGAATTCAATATGGTTTGTTCATAGCCCACGAAATTGCTACTTTATTAATATTCCCAGTAAACTTAGATTCCTTTACCTAGTAATCGTAATAAAGTATTTAGAAATAATCGCTACGAGTATGAATTGTTCGATTATTACCCAACTTTTTTCTGATATCTATTTTATATATTTTCTTTGCCTTTTCTTCATGTGCGAGATCTAATACGTAATTAGGTAATAATTTTTATATACCCTTGTTGAGAAAGTTGGACGTTGAATATTGTAGATAGGTACTTCTAGCCTCAATTTTCATTCAGCTTTGCTTGCATTAAGCAAACTATCCTTTTTCGTGTTTATAGGAATGATACTATATATATCATGTTTTAGCTTATTCGGTATTGCCAGTTTCAATCTTATGTATTTCAATTAAAATCTTTAAATTGTTTTGCGAGAGAATATAACTTCAAACAGAATTTAAGTATTGCTTGTTAGACATTTTTGCAATTAGAAAGCTATGCCAGATTATCCAGGACTTCAAGGGCTATGACAGAACAAACAACTCGGAAACAATTTCACAACAGACTTTTGGAAAGTTTTTACCACATCTAGGTCTCCTAAAGACGATCATAAAACTTTCTTATTAATCTGAAATAGATTTTAAGATTGAGCGATTAAAATGCACTTTCGTTTGTCAGGTGCCTGGAAGCAGTGCTTTAGCGGCTGCAGCGGCGGGAGGTACCTGTGGGGCTCATTCCGCGCCGTCGGCCTGTTCGGTAAATGTAATTTCATTTTCTTGTATATTTGTAGATATCTTATTGATTTTGCTATCAATATTGACTTTAGCAGTATTCGTATCAGAATCAAAGTCATTCAAAATATTTTCATCGGACTTATCTATTTTAATTGTTGTCTCCTCAAAATTGATTTCAAAATCTCTTGTAGAATTTGTAGTTTTAAAATTAATTTTTAATATTTTTAAGCTCATATCTTTCCAAATACTTCTCTCATCTAAACTTATTTCATTACTTTTTGTACATCATGTTTAAATTGTACAGAACTTACTATACTTATGAACTTATTGCAATAAACACAATTCCAAGTTATTTTGGTTTTGGTAATTGGATATTCAATTAAGTGATAAATTGCAAACTGAAATAGATATTTGTTAGTCAGATTATCTAATCAGATTTATGTTTTTAGTCTCCATTGTCACGCAAAGAAAAAAATACAATTCTACAGAAATAAGTTTTTTTATATCCAGTATGATTATTTTTTAACGATTGTATCCAAAATAATGTTGTAGGCACATCAGATTAAAAGCATAATTATTTCTCTTAGTTTTATGGTTTAACTTGAAGTTAATACTCATGAACATTCATTCTAAAATTACACCATGAAATAAAATATATATGTACCTACTTATAAATATTAATCTGATACGACGACGTCAAGGTACTTCAAGTAATATCACATTGCTCCATCTCTCAAGGCTTTGTACATTGTTGTAGGTATTGTAACAATATAAAGAAGAAAATCTTTTGCTTCATAGAAAACTGAAAAATATTTTCTGTTTTTAAATATACATCTGAATAAATCTTCAGCTAGTATTGCTTGTCTTCTTAATTTATACCGAAAGCTTACTGGTAGTAGAGATAAAAACCGGTCTATTCTCTAAAAAAATTCAACGTATTTTTTTATGAATTTGCTTGAAGTGGTCTGACATTCTATTTGACGCTAGGGAATCTAGGGATTGACAGCGTACTTCAAACTCACACGACCTAAGCTTTCAAGGTGATTTTTTTATGTTTACAAAATGTACGGTCGAAAAAGTTATTTGGTATAAAGGCAGCTAACTTGCAACTGCTTTTAAACAACGGTGTGCTAAGTTAGTCAATTATTTTATACCACTCTATATAATTAAGGATGCCATACGCTGAAAAAGTTATAACGTACAAAGTAAAACTAAATATTGGCAGTGTAGTGGAAAGATGAATATTTTTGCCTGTATACCAAATAGCTTGTTCGATTGTACCAACTCGCAAACGTTCAATAATTTTTATTGAATTAATTACGTCAGTTAACTCCAATTCCAAATGTGGTCTGGTGGTACTATCCGGAAAAAGCCCTAGTATACCGGGATTCAGAATTTTAAAATAATGTAGTATGTAATACTTTGGAAATCGTAAGATTCATTTGGGTTGGTACATTTTGATATAGATAGGTACAATTACCTACTTAAACGTGACACTTCGCCTACAAACACATAAAAGTCCATTATACTATGTAATTTGGCTGTAACTGCCGTAGAATACTTCCAAGCAATTTTTATTGTAGGTGTAAAACAAATGTCACAACCCACGCTAATTTTACGCCTACTATGCAGCATCTAATCGTTCTAGAATACTATTACTATCTAAATGTAGTGGAGTTTTGGTGGCAATATGGAATATCACGATGACAATATTTCGACTATTCAAAATATATATATAATGACTAACACAAGTTACCCATCTACTGTTGTTTTAGGACTTATGAATACAATCTAGATACTATTTGAAGGTCGTTAAGTCAGGTCAGGGGCTAACCCTGACCATAAAGTAATGAATAAACTACTATCTACGAGCGAATTTCACCAATGGAACAGTCAGTTTAAACAAATAAATCTAAACCACGTTGTCAATGTCAATATTCCACAATAATGATGACAGTGAGAGCTCTTGAACGCAATATGGTGCGTGCATTTCCACTAGCGTAAGTTGTCCTTTATTGTGCTAGCGTCGACACCAATGATGATGTAGACTTGAAAAATACTAACGAAAAAAAACATTTAGAAAAATGTGAACAAAAACTAGATTTTTTAAAGATGTACTGTACTGAGATCTGGTCAGGGACGGACTACTCTGTTAAATTATGAATTATACTAGGCCTAATTACAAAAATATTCCACACGACATAAATATCCTGTTTTTTTAAGGCCTCCTAAGTTCACACTGTGGACACACAATAAATATGATTGAGAATTGAACAAGCACTCCTTGCGCTACAAACTTGTTCGGTCATTAATCGGCACAGCCCGACTGAGCTGGGTGGCAAAATAGAATCGAATAAATATTAGTTATTATTGCCTATGTAGTAATTGCTTCGTGTCGGTTTTATTGTGCCGACTCGAACAAGAGAGTAAAACGCCTAATAGCTTTCGCAGACGGCATAAAATCGGTGGCCGATTTTTGTAGAAGCTAAATGAAATAGTAGATATCAAAATGTATCAACGCATACATCCTACATAAATAGACAACCGATGATATGCTATTGCGCTCTTACACAATCCATAATCAAAATCAACTCAGCGTCTTGTAGTCCACTGCTAAACATAGGCCTTTCCCAGGTTGCGCCACAACACCCTTTTTTTTATGGATGCTAAATCATCAAATGACCCCTCCCGCTTTGGGTGGAGCGGAAGGGAGTGTCAGACTCTTACTGACTAAAACCCATCCGTGTTCCTTCCTTAGCCCTTTATGTTCCGGGGCAGCGGTAACCCTTTCGGACAATCCCGCACCCCCGGCAGGCTTCGGCCCTGGCAGGTCCCTTCCTTTTTGCTGACATCTCTTTGAAGCGCACGTGGAACACATTGAGAACACAACACCCTGTCCTCCACCTTCCGCATCCAGTCAGTCCCAGCCTCTTCTTAAGAGCCTATACTACCTCAGCTAAAATTCACTCTTTGTCTCGCTCATACGATACTGCTCGCGGACTGAGTGAGAGCGAGACAGAGTGCGGTGCTGGGCGGCAGGCAGCGCCAATAGTTTAGGTATTTGCTTTTTGTAGTGAAAATAATGGTAATTATAAAAAAAAAAATAACATAAGACCTGCTTTAAAGTAAGTTCAGTTAGTATGCAAAGTTTCATGATCTAATTTGAAGTATTTTTTGAATACTAGTACTACTACTACTACTACTACTAGAGGTAACTTTGGATTTTTTTTTCTATCGAGAAAATTTTAAGGAATCGTGTTTTCGTCTAACATAAGACTTAGCATCAATCCTCAACTTTACCATATATTTATTTCAAAATTCATGGTGCAGTATTTTCGACATAACGGAGGATCACGCTCAGCCATTTGAGGTAGTATAGGCTCTTAAGGTTGTCGGTCCATCTAGCTGGTTGCCACGCTACGCTTACACAACTACAACTAAAACTTTTTTAGTGCAGAAGGAAAAACCACCTCAAAATTCGCAAGTAAAATGGCCAAAAAAAAGTAATTAAAAAAATTAAAAAACTCGACTGCAACCTTATAATAAAACTAACTGAAAAGCTAAAAACAAGCCCATTTTAAATTAAATAAAAGTTGGAAGCAGGCGGGGCCCATTCCATTATTATAGTTTCAAACTCAAATGGGTCCCGCCTGCTTTCAACTTTTATTTAATTTACATACATACATACTCCCGAAAAACATAACCCTCGTTCTGGCGCAGTCGGGTAAAAAAAAACAAATTCCAAAATACGTTTGAATCAGATACCTCTACTATCGCAACTCTATCATTGACTGCCAAGGTTAGTGAATTACTTGGGTTGCAGTTAAACGAAGTAGCGTGATTCCTAACCGCAATGCAGCATTACTTAGCTGAAGGTCAAAGCAAATCCTGCAGCTTTGAACCTATACATATATAGAACTATAGGGCTTATTGTTTTAAACGTTGCGTGCCCTTTGATTTTGTTGATAAGGGCTAAATTCGATTGATTATCTTAATTGTTTTTCTAATAAAGGTTTTAAAATGATTATTGAAAAAGGTTAAATGTTTATCAGTTTAAGGTCTCATCGGTTCCTTAGCCCTTTTTGTTGCAAAAGGGTAGTAAAAAGAGGTGGTTTGGTCAATAAAAAAAAGTTATACCTATAAATGAAAATGAGTTAATAATTTTTCGGTGGTCAGTTCCTACTTAAAATATTTAGGTACCTATTGCTTTATTACTCAAAATATTTATTCAAACATAATTTAGTAATCAATAAAAACTCAATAACGGCTTATCTAAACAAAAAATGTTTACTTCTAAATCTTTCACTATGGGACCAACTTTGAAATTACGAAAAAAAATCAGTTGTTTAATACATTTTAATCAAGTAGGTATTAAACTTTTGTATTAAACAGCGGATTTTTATTTCGTGATTTCTGAATTGGTCCCATAGTGAAAGTTGTTCAATTCGATGGTCTACAGCACCTTTTAAATTTGCTCCTCTTAAAGTTTGTTGATATTCTTATTCGACTAAAGTGAAGTGGCAGATATTAAAACTATAACTGCTTACACTTCTAGACACACTCCCCATAGATTGTTATAAGTTAAACAAAACAATCATACAGACCTCTTATGCAAATACTCAACCGTTCCATAATGAAACATCGGATGCGGACGGACGTTAGCACGCTCTAAAGCTGTACGATAAAACGTGCTTCCAGAAAAGCCTTTTACATCAGGCTCCGATGTGTTTGAGTTGTTGCTGCTTTTATTGTAAAAGTTGTAAAGGTCCGTATCCGCGTTTTGTTTTTCAAGTGTTACTTATTGAAAAAAGGAATTTGGGGTACTATTAGGAGTTTGTGGAGTAAGGGTGCCTTTCCACCAGAGATGTGCTATGCAGCTATGCTGCGAGAATGTAAACGCTAAGCTACGAAACTATGTGACCGTTTCCAGTGATGCTAAGCTATGTAGCGGAGCGAGTAAGATGTGCTATGAAAATGCGCCACTGCAAGGTAGCTGTGCGAGGAAGATGTGCAGCTCGAGCTATGCGACGTATCGACAATAGGAAACGTACACTGCTCTGCATAATATAGTGACATAGCACGCATCCATAGCTCGCATCCATAGCACGCATCCATAGCACGCAGCCTAACTTAGTTGAACCCGTTTCCACCAGTTCTATGCTATGTGGACCAATGAATATGATTGGTGGATATCAAACGCATCCATAGCAACGTAGCATACCACATCTCTGGTGGAAAAGCATCCTTAAGTTGGGTTGTTTTGGGTTACACCCTTCTGTCCTTATTTCAATATAATAATAGCCTGTGCAGCACATACATTTTTATTAGCGGTCATCTCAGAATTCACTGCCATCCTAGCCATCCTCTACATTACATCAATCTTTTCCTTGGTCTTTGCCACTTTTCTTCTTGTTTTCTTGCATAAGATTTTTCAGGTCCGCATGTCAGTGATTGTATGCTTTTGATATAATTTACGAAATATATCGAAAAAAAAAACAGTGGCACTCCGGGAGTACCGACAGAAGTGAAAAAAAAAAACACAAACATAATACTTTGCCATCACTCACTGACATCGGATATACATTAAAACCGAGTACATCCCGAGGACAGCCGAACACATCCGAAGCGGTGTCGATTACGGTAACAGCGGCGCGAGTTCAACAGTTTTTTCTTATCTCAAAAACTGCCCAACGCGCCTAAAGAAGATTTCACTTAAAAAAAATAGTGATGGTATTCCATATTCCCTTGAATACATTCATGATTTAAGTTGATATTGTCATCATATTAAAGAGTACTTTCCATTTTATTTAAATAACTTGCAAGATCTTGATACAGTACCTACTCGTACATCAAAATACTTTACAGACCATCATCATCTGCCTAGCCTTTTCCCAACTATGTTGGGGTCGGCTTCCAGTCTAACCGGATGCAGCTGAATACCAGTATTTTACATGGAGCGACTGCCGACGACTAAAATACTTTACAGACCATTCACAGTTATTTTACCTTTGACCATCACTGTCCAAATCTTTAGATCTTTATTCTCATTCTAATAAGGTTGCTGTTGGGTTGCTGCTATTGAAAAGTCTGTCAACATTATAGTGATATAAAGAAAAGAAAGAAAGAAAGAAAATAGAATAGAATACTCTTATTAGAACATAAACACAAAAAATAAAATAAAAAGGTAGGGGGAAATATGCGTTACATCCACGCAAAACGGCTATCGCTCAGCATTATGCTGCGACCCTATGCAAGACAGAGCCACACATGCCAAGATCACACATCTTGCTGACAGAGGTAAAATAACACCTTCATAACCTTCTCAAAGTGGTCTTATTTGTCTTATTCGTTTTATTGAGTGACGGCAACGGAAAAGAAGTCGAACCAATTTTATAGCTTTCACCTCTTTAAGGATGTTACGAACTGGAACGCCAATATCGTTTTAAACTTTGCTAGAAAACGTGAGAAAATGTTTCCCTTGGTCGGTAAGTCGATAATCACCGTTGACATGAAATTATATCGATGGAAACTTTATTGTCTTGCAAAATTATGGACTATAATAGCCTGATAATAGGTTTCGAAAAAGTTTATGTACGCATAACGGCGCAGGCCGATACTCCGAAATTCTTTAAGATTTTTTTAACGTTTTTAATATTAGAAGAATGGTATTTTGTAAACAGCTGTTATCTATGCCAGCGGGTCACCAACTAATACGAGTAGTAGTTGGTGACCCGCTGGCATAGATAATAGCCATAGAGCTCACCTGAAAATCTCTTAAACGAGTGGGTCACCGCAGGTTCAACTTAGTAAGGTGGGGATACTCCGATGAGCCACAGTGCAACTGTAGAGCAAAAGAAAAAAAAAAAAGAAATAGAAAAAGATGCCTCACTTCTTGTCGTACCCTCTGTGCAAAAACACCTGCACTATGGAATACCTTTGCGAGGCCAATGCTAACGCTGTCATAGTGGCTGAATTCTGGTCGAAATTTACATATCACACTATCACACTATATCACACTAATATTATAAAGGCGAAAGTTTGTGAGTGTGTGTGTGTGTGTATTTATATGTTTGTTACTTCTTCACGCCTAAACCACTGAACCGATTTAGATGAAATTTAGATGGGTATAGAGTTAGTTTGAGTCCCGGAAAAGGACATAGGATAGTTTTTATACCGATATTCCCACGGGATCGACATTTACGCGGGTGAAACCGCGGGGCGCAGCTAGTAAAGAATAAAAGGGAATTATCGATACGACGCATAAGAAGATCTAACAAGATACAAGGTACTGTTACCACTACTGCATCATTCGCGTTCAAGTTAAAAAAATAAATACACGGCGCGATACCGATACTGATTTGACAGTACCTACATCCAACTAACATAAATAAATGGTCACGAACGAAATCGTTGATTCAATAATAGCCACTCAAAACTCTCGTTTCCATCCGGTACGTAAAATTGCGAATAAAACATTATTCTTATTACAATGCCTTTTAGAGGAGACGGAACTGAGCCTTAGTACTTTCAGGGGTCGTAATCAAAACATGATAGGTCCTCACAATCGCGCTCCGTGTTCCATCTTAACCACTTTAGGACTCGTCCAGATAGGTGAGTTATCGAGCGATTTTTTTTTCGATTATGAACGAAGACAGAACTACTTAATAAAGAAAATATGCAATATTAGAAATCGTAAGCAATTTTGTTTGTTTGCATAAATAAAATACTGGTTGTCGTTTTATTATTACTTCTTGAACTTGAACTTACAAGCATTCAGGAACTTTTTCTCGATTTTGCCACAGCAAAAACATATTCAAATATCATCATCTGCCTAGCCTTTTCCAACTATGTTGGGGTCGGCTTCCAGTCTAACCGGATGCAGCTGAAATATTTGCGTCAAACTTTCGATCAAATTCAGAGGATTTGCGTCCAAAACGACGAATCGCCCCTATCTGCATTAGCCCTTAGGAATACGATAAACTCAGTTATAAAACGTGTTTTATATTGCACCAAGCTTCTCGTTTCAAATAAAACAAGCTTGGCAGATGTGTCTTTTTTCATTACTTCAGTCTGATGTGATTTGCAGTTTCTATTTTATTAGGGAACAATAAAATCGGTGTCGATAGGCCATTTGATTAGATTGTTAGAGTTCACGTAATTTACAAGACGTGGATAGCAAGTTTTATTTATACCAGTTGAATCTGTAGATCTTGTTTTGTTGATGTTTAGAAAGCAGGGTTCTTCTTTTTGACCCTGAATTTCTCCACCAATCGATGCTTGGAAGAACTTAGGTTCTATCTTTGCCAGTAGTTACGTGTTAGTTATTTCCATTGTTAAATTCCAGAGTCGTTTTTTAATCGGTTGAATGCCGTAATTATAAAATCAATTAAAAAGCCATTGTGTCTCGCGTGGATCCACGTTCCGGCACACAAAGGTTTTAAATGACTAGTCAGCTTTTATTAAATGTAATTATAATCTAAAATGTAGGATAAAGACTACAGGCTTGAAAAAAAAAAAACACCTGTAACCTACGTCATTGTACCTGAAAACATATTAGTGAACTCAACTTCTCTTATTTACACTTCCTGTTACCAAGTTAAGAAAACACTCACATCTTCCTCATAAACAAATCAAAAGATCTATTTTAGGGCTCACGTCGCCGTCGTGTGTAACGCTATACATAATTGAGTAAAAAGTTAAATATACCTCAAAGTTTCCCTTACTAGTAACGATACCATCAATTAGAACTTTCTCGAAACTTCAGTTGTTATCGATGTTCGGGTACCTGATATAATTATTAGTTTGAAGTAGCTACTTTGTTTGTTACGGTTTCGGGTAGAAAGGTATCTAATATTGTGTGTGGACTTTTAGTGGCGTGGGCCCTAAAATGTAGCATCCTATTTTACTTGAGGGGTTTACAAGAGGCCTTTTGTGGTTTCGATTGTGAGATAATAGGGCTCACTTTTGGACACTAATACCTACTGTAGTACCGAGTAATCTTGATATTCATTCATTATTATGAAGATAGTCGGTGTAGTTCTTCGGAAAAGTCAGGTGCGTAGTACTCGCAACCAGCGTGCGTGTATGACCAGATGTATAAACGTCATCATTGATCATCATTTCAGTCGAAAGACGTCCTCTGCTGGACATAGGCCTGCCCCAAGCACCACCGCTTCGACCGGTTCTGTGGTTCTCGCATCCAACGGGTCCCTGCGGCCTTCACAAGGTCATCGGTCCATCTTGTGGGAGGCCTTCCAACGCTACGGAATTGTGGAATTGCCAAACTTAACTGGCATTGGGCTGGGCACATTGCTCGCAGAATAGATGACTGACGGGGCCGAGAGGTTATGGAGTGGCGACCGCGTACCGGAATATGTATGAACGTAAACAATGCAAAAGGAGTCTGTAAGGATCGTAGTAGTTGAAAAATCTATAGTTTCTGCCCCAAGGGAAGAAGGCGTGAGTTTATGTATGTATTATGAAGATCAAGCTTATAATTCTGATCAGAATAACTGGCTCTGTCATACTTCAATCTATCACTGTTCAAAACTTCTATTCACCTCTAAGCTTACACAAGTAAACAAACTTGATTCCCAGAGTTAACTTGAAAGTACTTGAAGTTTTATTAGAACATAAGTAAGTACTTTCAAGCTTAACTTCTGCTTAGTAAAATCTTCGACGTGAAACCTTGTTTTATCTTGCACTCTTTCGTTTTACCTTGCCTACTTAAGAGCTAGGAGTACTATAAGTTACGTTTCAGGTAAACGAGAGGGTAGTTAACATTGTTTTTATACAACTTTTTATTTCTTCTTTACTTCTCTTCGTTCTATCTTCGAACGCAAGTATTTTTTTTTTTGTTGGAACCTCTCACTTAAACAGTTTTTATCAGAAATGTGTGCTCATATTAAAAGAACTGACCTACGAAGATCTACTTCATTTAGCACGGCATACCAATGATTTGCTTTTCCATTTTTTTTTTCTACCTAGGGAGATAAAATCGCAAAAGATTATTTCAAATTTAATTTATTTTGCTGGTCATTTCGCCAATTAAAAAGCAATTATTCCTGCAACATTTCGCGTATCGAGTTTCATTATTAACGGCTGGCCTCAAAAGTATGATGAGTCCATTATTATGCTCATGATTATTTACGGTTTCAATAACGTGCATATTTCGGGATTTTCGTTTATTAAAACGTCATTACTGTATGGAGGCCTATGTCCAGCAGTGGACGTCTTTCGGCTGAAATGATGATGATGACTGTATGAAATGATGTACAAAATAAATATAATATACCAAAATTTTTAAGACATGTGACATCTACCAACCCGCACTGGGCCCACGTGGTGGATTACGGCCCACTCCCTCTCACAGAGAGGAGGCCTGTGTCCCAGCAGTGGGGACATTATAGACTGATGATGATGATTTATGATACTTTGAGAACTATTGTTCTTATGCTTTTTCTTTAAATCCTTTAAGGTTAATTACTGATACTTGTAACTCGTGGTCGAGAATCCCATACCGTGAAAATGGCGCGAGATAATTGAGCACATTACTCTGCAGAATTGTTTTGTAGAATGCACATTCTTAGAAAATTCTTGGTATCCCAGACTTACAATTTTATTTATTGTTGTTATTATCTGAAAATTGAACTATAAAATTGTAAAAAAAGGTACATAGTTTATGGTCGTGTGGTATTTAGTTATTTCATTTGTTGAATTCCCAGCCCCTGACATCGTCTCAGATGTCCCAGAACTCTTTTTTTTGGCGCGCCACGTGGCGCCTCACTACTTATACACGACTCGTACACAAAAAATTTGGTGTTCAACACACACCTTATCAATAAAGTAAAAATTGCATGCCAATACATTTAGTCAATAGTATCTCAGTACGGATGGAGACGAGAACACATTAATCTGTCAAGCTCCGCTAATGAGACACAATTGATTTTCTATTGTTTCGTCGCCAATGGGCGACGCGCGCCGCTTGACCGGTTAAACTACGTCTATCTAATGCTGTTTTCAATCTGCATATGAGAATTCAATCAAATATATATAATAGTTTAGTCACTATATTGAGTTAAGGGTTGCAAAAATCCGTAGTCGGCCCTACACTACAATTTTATTTGTTTGAATTTTTTTATTTTCGAGCTAGGATTTATTTGATATTTCCAAAATACCCTGCATTAGTATTGCCAGTGTTTTCATTTATTATTTACGACTAGCAGCGCCCCGCGGTTTCACCCGCATAAGTTTCGATCCCGTGGGAACATCGGGATAAAAGTAGCGAATATGTCAATCCAGGGTGTCAGCTACCTCCATACAAGATTTTATCAAAATTGCTCCGGCCGTTTGAGCGTGAAGAAGTAACAAACATATAAACACACACACTCTCAAACTTTCGCCTTTATAATATTAGTGTGATTCATAATCGTAATCCAGACTCATAATATTATAGATTCCGTTAAAAACAAACGAACATTAATAGGACTAATGGGATATCATTAGTATTCTGCGCCATCATTATCTGCCACTAACGTACTAATTACTGTGTCAATCTAAACTGATTGATCGTAATGGGTTTAGTTCGTTTGATTGAATAATTCAATATCTCTGAGAACAGCTAAATATCAAATAAACATGAGTTTCACAGAAATCTGCAATATAATCGACTTTTAAGAATCTTTCACTTTGTTCATGAAACTGTGGAACATTCTGGAAATTGTATAATTTATTTTACCGAGCTTATAACTGGAGATTAATTTGGCGTCTTGGAATTTGAAGGACTTAAAAGGCTTTACCGGTTATTGGTTTTGACCCTTACAGTCTTTGGGTCCCAAGAGTATACTTACCGAGTTTCTCGTCTGGTTCGGAAACTAAAAATAGACTTCAATCAACGTTTCTTCTCATCGTTTTGAGCAAAGATATAAAAGATTTACAACCGCGTCGAAGAGGATAAAACAAAGCGATAAGCTTTTGGTAATTTTCCAAGTTATAAAAGTGCTATAACTTTTTAAAGACACGTTACCTTCATGTTTTTAATTCCGTCTATTAACAAACAAAAACTCAGCAATCCTGAGAGAATAGTAAATTAATTGTATTTACTCCACGTCATATCGTGGTCCAATGGGCTTAAATAGGTATTAGAGAGGTTTTCCCCCGAGATCAAGGGAGTCGGTATCGGTATCTGTCAAGTATAATAACCCACAGTCCATCTCTATTTGCTCAAGTGAGCAATTGTTTTGGGTCGTTCTATTTATTTTGTGGGCTTTTTGCGGATTTGTACGTGTTGAGAAATTATTTTTGATTGAAAATAGGGCTATGGATTGCGAATATTGAATAGTGGATTGTATTGTATTCCAAGGACGTACTTAATTGCTTATATAAGGTGACCCGTTGTCTATTTTCCCGCGAGAAAATTCGTAGTTTTTGTCGAATCTTTGATTGAGATTTCTCAAACCATTTATCGATAAACCATCAATCTACAAGTCCATTAGGCTACGCAATTTCGATCACAGATTCCAATCAACGAAAAAAATCCACCCACATTTCTCACGGACCTAAATTCCAGTTCAAAAATGGAGATGTATTTGAAGCTATAAAACTGGTGACCCTTAAAAATGAAGTCATACTTTACGGAGGTCGAGGGTTTTCACACTATCGAAAAAAAAAGAATCTCATTCCGGATTCAAACAGCGGCAGCGTAGGAAGCTATAAAATCCGTGATGATATTAAGCATTGCCACTCACATATTGAAAAGCGTTGAATGTCGATATCTTAAGATTTATTGATACTTTTCAATGTGCTCTGAAGTACTTTACTTTATGAATGTGAATTTTACGACAGTGGAATGAGGTTGTTCGAAGCTGTTCATACAATTGTTTTAGTGGTGAATTGAAACATTGAGTTCTAGTACATACAACGATGAAACTTGACTTTATAATAAGTATTACATATTTTTCGTCGCTCTGACAATTTGATGAATATTTTTGCAGTGAATACGACAACATAGATTCATACATTTACATAGGTATTACCTTTAACAACTAAAGACGAAACAAAGGGAAAAATTTAAATGGAGATTCGATGCATAAAATGAAAGCGGGCACAAACTGTGTTAAAACAAAAAAAAAACAGACAATGGGTTCGTTTATGAATAAAATAACGTAAACGCGTTCGGCAAAGGGATTATAAATTATTTTCGATTGTAAATCAACGGAATGAATATGTAATTTGACAATTCTATCTCTAGATTTAATCGTAATAAGGAACTAGGTAATTGAATAGCTAATCCTAATTTACTATTTCAAACGAAAATTTTCACGTATAATTTTCCAATGTTACATATATATAACAGTCCAAACTTAGCTTATTATGTTAAATTCGCGTGACTGGGACAAATAAAATTAAGTCTAATTTATCCAAATTATACACCGAATCCAATACAAAGCAAAATATGCAGTGAAGCTTACCTACCAATACATAGATATACTAAGGAAAAATCAGGTAAAAATAATCGTTTTTCGGATGGCCGGCCACAAATATTAGCCGTAGAATCGATTACCGTTGGTGTAGACGTCTTCTGGAGTAGAGACCGCGAATCGTCAAGCGTAATGCACAGGACGTCCTCGGCTATGTTGAGCGTCGATCTTCGCAGGGTGGCTGGTAGCAGATGTATGAGAGATGCCGAGAACCGAATCGAATGGCGTGCAATTGGAGACCATTCTATGTAGTTGACTGCTCTAGGCTGATGACGAATCGTATTGGCGTAATCTCAGGAAATAGCTACCGGTCGACTCCTATAAGTGCTATAAAAAGACGAGAATAGGATAAATGAGCATGTCTTGCTCCTTAGTTTCAGAGTTCTTTTTATGGGACAAAATTGTTTTTACATCCCGAAACTAATATACAGGGTTATTGGAAAAAGACCAACAACATCTTAAGAAGTCATTGTACTTATCATTATGAACAACTTTTACTATGGGACTAAACAAGAAATCGCGAAAAAAAAAATCAGCTGTTCCCTATATTTTCACGAGTTATACGAACATAAACAGCAGATTTTTTTTCGCGATTTCAGGTTTGGTCCCATGGTAAAAGTTGTTCATAATGATGAGTACAATGACCTCTTAAGAGGTTGTTGGAGTTTTTTCAATAACCCTGTATTAGGCCATCATAAATGATGTACAAAGCAAAAATAATCACACAAAAATACTTGTACTTATGAACGTGCAAAACTGGTTTTTGCAAACAAATACTGCATTCTTTTACAAAACTCACAAACCATAACACACTGAGCGGTAAGATTCAAGCACTGAAATAATCTAAAACCACACCGGGTATTCTCAAGCAAACCCTCTCACAGAATCACCCTCTTTTCTTTTCACAACTTTATCCAGACACTCACAAGACTCTCCCTGCAGCGTGCTACAATTTTATTGACCCAATTCTGTTCATCGGATGTAATCCGAGGGATGCCTCTCAAGACAGCTATTAACTGGCTTAACTTTTATTTGCTTAGATCACGTGATTCATGCCCCAATTAATTTGGCGTGTACGTGCCCGCTTGACCCTTTGACCTCGGGTCAGGGGTTGGTAATATTTTGGTGACATCGTTTCTGGAACCAGTGACGTCAGGAGATATATTGTGACGTGTGAGATTAAAAGAAAATGTTGCACAATATTCCCTTCAAATGCCTTCAGATTAGGACCATCTTTCAATATTATTATGAGAATCCCTCTCATAATTATATTTAAAGATGGTTCTATTCCCGTATTTTTAAGAACGTTTACATTATAATCTCAGTCTCAACCTGTCGATCTGTCTGACAAGTTTTTGACATTGATTGTCGCTGAGATGAGATTGAGACTACAGTTTTAACGTTTTATTTTCGGGCATTGACCTTCATGTTTTTGCGAAGAATACGAAAAAAAAAATATGAATCATTAAAATACAGTTTAAAGTTTAAGAGCCTATACTACCTCAGCTACAATTCACTCTTTATCTCGCTCATACGATACTGCTCGCGGACTGAGTGAGAGCGAGACAAAATGCGGAGCTGGGCGGCAGGCAGCGCCAATAGTTTAGGTATTTGCTTTTTACAGTGAAAATAATGGTAATTATAAAAAAGTAAATAACATAAGACCTGCTTTAAAGTAAGTTCAGTTAGTATGCAAAGTTTCATGATCTAATTTGAAGTATTTTTTTAATACCAGCGGTTTATTGTTCGGGTTAGAGGTAACTTTGGATTTATTTTCTATCGACAAAATTTTATGGAATCGTGTTTTCGTCTAACATAAGACTTAGCATTAATCCTCAACTTTACCATATATTTATTTCAAAATTAATGGTGCAGTATTTTCGACATAACGAAGGATCACGCTGAGCCATTTGAGGTAGTATAGGCTCTTAAATAAGAAACCTAAGAAATTGAGTTTAAATAATTGATGATGATGATTTCCTTGAGGTGGTCTTCAAAGTTGAACTTTGTTAACTCGTTTCAAAATTAGTGTTACTTCAATGACATCTCTTTTAATGACAATTCATCGTCAATGATCATCATAATCAGCCTATAATGTTCCCACTACTGGGACACAGGCCTCCTCTCGGTGAGAGGGAGTGGGCCGTTAATGATATTAATGAGAAACTGCCGTTAACTTTGAAAGTATTTTTTTCAGCATAGGTAACTTAATTAGTTAAGTTAAAGCGTAGCAAATCCTAATTAGGAAGCTGAAGAAGCAAAACTAAAACATTTTGTAGAATTTTTAATCACGGCAACGAGTTGTCACTCTGAAATGAAATGTGGACCAAGACTGGGTTTAATTAAAATATATGTACAGTCACGTCTAAAAGTATGTATACACTTGGCTTTATTCAAAGGCGATTTTCTTCTTTATTTTTGAATGAAATTTTATGTTATTACGAAAATAGTATTTTCGAATCCGTAGGTTTATGTTAAGTGTCGTATTTCAACGTTGCATTCGTTATTTCACGAAAAAATCGCAATTGAAAATTGCCAAGTGTATACATACTTTTAGACGTGAGTGTACTCGTGTATCTACCTGTCATTTTTCACGAGCTTAGTATCTTCTTAGCACCTAAAGTTGCTGCACTAAGACCGGACGACGTCATTACGTCAGCGCCGGCTGTTGCTGAAAACCAGCACTGGGGCTCTGTTTTGCATAGGGTCGCCGCATAATGCTGAGCGATAGCCGTTTTGCGTGGATGGGACGCATGTTTCCCCCTACGTTTTTTTTTTTTTAATTTTTTTTTTGATTATGTTTTTTTTGCGTCATGTTCACAGCAAATAAACGTATTTTTTTCTTTCACTACACGAGTGTGCCGAATAGCAATAAGGTATGTACTTAATAGAAACCTTAAATTCATTAATTCACTGAGAGAGAACACACCGCCTAAACCACTGGGTCTAAAAACATGAAATTTTAAGCATGCTAAGGAAGCATTTTTCAAAAATCATCCCCTAAAGGAGTTATAATATTGTTATAAGGGATGGTATGGCAGTTCGTCATTTCTGCTGATAGGAATGCTTTATAATAAAGTAAGCTCTCTCTATCGTATCCGATAGAGATCTCTTTGTTTATTGTTTATCATTTTTAACCGACTTTAAAAAAGGAGGAGGTTCTCAAGTCGAATGTTTTTTTTAAATCTGTATTCGGGCATAACTCCCTCATATATAGACGGATTTTCAAAATTATTTTTAATGTATAAAATATGTTTCAGGACTGGT
The DNA here is from genome assembly GCA_945859645.1 of Amphipoea oculea. NCBI lineage: Eukaryota > Metazoa > Arthropoda > Insecta > Lepidoptera > Noctuidae > Amphipoea > Amphipoea oculea. The sequence goes on along the minus strand of OX243869.1, from coordinate 8,438,320 downwards.
CCCATATGAATTTGATTAACTTTGTTTGGGTAGTTTTTGAGTTAGCTTCATTAATACGTTTTTTTTCCACTTAGCTTATATTGATGATGTTTTAATAACTTCCTGTCACTGATATTTACATTGGAAGTAGTGTTAAATGAATTTGTATAGGGTAGGTACAACTAAAAAGTTTTACTTCCTACAAAAAAAGAAATAACCGATGCCGTCGTCCAAAAAAAAAACACTACAATGTGAAAAAACAACGAAAATGCGGCACCAACGACACCGACTTCCGAAAATAAAGATATTTTTCACTTTGTAGTATTTTTTTTTGACAGACGATTGTTTTTATAGTAGAAACACGATGAAAATATTAGCATTACCCTGGCAACACTCAATCATTTTAGACTGTTTCAAATCTGTCCGCGCAGATTCGATCGATCAATCTGTTTGATTTTCCCGATGGAGTAGGTACCTGCACTGTGTTGTCAAATCCAAGCGATTGTAGGAAAAATAGACGATATATTTTTTTCGCTCTACCTCTTCAAGTCAATTTATTCTGCGTTTTCTTTTTATTTAGATCAAGGAGATTCGTAGCCCTTTGTGTATGTTTCCATAAATTGCAAGTCCTTTGACGCGGTAACAAAAGCACGGTGCATATATTTTTTACCGACTTCACAAAAAGGAGGAGGTACTATGTTCGGATGTTTGTATGTTTGTTCATCGAATACTCCGCCAATTGTCGACGGATTTTCAAAATTCTTTTTTTTGTTCGAAAGTAAATAGTTCTGAGGTGGTCCCACTGTCACCAAGTTAGGATCTGATGACGGGATCTTAGAGAAATCGAGGGCAACCCTCAAATTTTATAGGCTCACTTACTGTTTTTCGCATATTTTATGAAGTCTCTTGTGTATTTGCGTATGGTTGTCACCACCTCAGGTACCTGGGCTGATGATGGAAGGTACAACTCCTTAACAGTAAGAAGTTACTCGAACAGGCAAGGACTGTTTTAGTAAATTATTAGGATTCCTACTTTTCACAGTTGTCTTCATGAAGTGTTGCGTGTTTAAATGTTAGTCTTTGTTTGTGCTAGTACGGAATATTATTTTCATAAAAGTAAAATCAGTATTTATTACTTTAACAAGGATTTTTGTTGTATTCTTTGTTCGTTCTTATTTCTTTGTCTTTTTGTCTATTCGATTCTTTAAAATCATTCTTCTTACCCGATTGCAGCGAAACCCAAAAGCCGAAGGTAATGTTTTTCAGGGTTACTAATCAACCTTACTTGACCTTTGGTTAATTCTAAATTTTTTAATTTAGAGTTTGTATAGTCATATTACTTACTTTTACCAAGAATCTTCTCATATTACACTTTTCCCAGTCCAATACCTAAGAACATAAAATTCAACATTTTCTAATAAGACCCGGTGTGTAATATACATGAAAGGTAATATCCGACCTTGCAAGTGAACCTTGCTTCTAAGCCAGCGATAGTGTACAAAGGGATTGGTTTAAGATTTTCATTTTACTTAGACTATATTATTACGTATACTAGGTTTTCACAGACGATTTTATGATATTCGTTGCAGTTTGCCGGGAGCTCGGTTTTACAATGGATCTTTACATTTTAACCAAATATAAAGATACATATAGATATTGTGACCTGACTAACAGGTAACTTTTTTACCTGAGCTAACATTTACGTACCTATATCGACGGTTCCCCGGCTATTTGATCTAAGCGACATTTTTTGCGAAATTGAGTTAGGTATAATATACATAATTGGAATCCGCGAATTTTTCGGATTCACGATATCACGTTATGTGTGTAGCCCGAAAATCTGACAACCAGTCTTACCAAGGGGGTATCGTATTATCCAGTAACTGGGTTGTGGAGGTCAGATAGGCAGTATCTTCATGTAAAATACTGGTATTCAGCTGCATCCGGTTAGACTGGAAGCCGACCCCAACATAGTTGGTAAAAGGCTAGGCAGATGATGATGACGTTATGTGTATCTGCGGGATAATTGCGTACACACTAACAGTAGAAAGGCTTTGATTTTGACAGTTCAACAACATTCATTGCGTTATTTACGTTGTTAAGCAGACATATTTTTCGAACATATGAAGCAATGGAATAGCAATATACTTCAAAATGATTCAGATTTTGATTGATAGTGTGTTATTATGATGCTGTAACCCTATTAAAAAAGTCTCATCTTATCCCAAACCTATGATACCTACTTGTAGTGTTTAGTGCTAATAGATTGAATCCTATTATTGTCTATGCGCTTGACATATGACTGCATTAACTACGCATTAAATGTCAAAGCTTGTCGGTATAATGCTTAGTGATTAGTTGGTTTACCACATCATTATAGCGACCACAGCATTTGCATGCTATAAGTACTTAGGTATACAGCAGGGTTTCTTAAACTTTTAGCAGCCACGGACCCCTTTCCAGAATTTAAAACCTCCACGGACCCCTGTTAAACAATATTTTAGGAAAAGAAAACAAACCTTGTTTATGTAATAATTATGTATTATATTAAAAATCACATTTATAACTCGACCTGCTCGCAGGCGCGGTCGCAGCCCAAGATTTAGGGGGGGGGGGGGTCATCATAGGCGCCGAGGAGGAATATTTTAAGGGAGGTACATCTTCTCGTTGGTCTAGTACTCGCAAGCGTTAGCGTTGGGTTCGATTCCTTTCTCAGAAGCAGGTAGAAGTCTGGATTTGTGCCCGGTTGGCGGCAGTAGGCTCGCCCTCTATGACATTTCACTTAATAACTGGCGAAATGTGGGTGTAAGCGAAGCGAGCTCGAAAATTTTAACACTCCGCCTCTGTTGATTAGGTGTTTTGTTTTATATTTTCAAGTAGAAATAGGAGTTACATTGTCGACTTATGCAGGCAAGCTCAAGCAGCTATCAGAACCTAAAATGCAAGAGCGAGCGAAGCGAGCTCGAAAAATTTTTATAACAGGCTTTTTAAAGGAAAATATTTATTAGGCGCCTTAAAAAACCCACTGTCATTTTATGGCTTTAAGGTTTTACTTCAGTCGGCAGTCCCCATGTCTCCCGATGTTCTTAATGTTTTTGAATATGTCAATCGGGGTTTTCGTGGCTCAAGTACAGTTTAAAGTTAGTAAGGCAAGTAAATCACTCAGACTCTCGACAGCTTGAATGATTTTGACTGTACTTATTAATTATAATTGAATTCGCTAGCCCGTCGCTCGACACTGCTTCATAGTTAAATAATTTCCTGATAAGTATGTTAAGGTTTAACTAAGCTACCGCGGACCCCTGACACATACGCCACGGACCCCCTGGGGGTCCGTGGACCCCACTTTAAGAAACCCTGGTATACAGGTTGGATTTTTCTCTGCGCGGTTAATCGTCGTTGTAGCTACAGAAAAACGTTCTTAGGAGACTGTCTTTAAATTGTTTAGTAATTGCTATCTGCATTCACAGATTTTGGAAAAATGGTACAATCGGCTAGAAAAACGTCAATTCTCACGTTTTATTTTTATGATATAAGTCGATGAAAGGGGTTTGAAGATTTTGGCCCTAAAATCAGCCGCCATTTTGATTTTTTTTTCAGAATCGCGGTGCACAACAAAAGTTATACATTTAGATAGAGGACACTTATACAAACAAAAAATGTAATATAACATAATATCCTAAGCGTCAGGTATCGGAGTTATTCACCGAAATATAAGTCGAAAACAACAAGGATTTTTTTGTTTTTTTCCCTCCAGGTAAGCATATTGAACTATTGAGATAATAGAAACGTTATGAAATCTTTATGCAGAAGAAACAAATGAAGAATAGACATTTTTTAAATAAATAATTAAACACGGCAATTTATAGTTCGTTATTTAATCCCAGAGACTGACTAGTGTAATGTCAAACTTATATGTATACTAAAAATAAACGAAAACACAAAAGACTTAAATGTCAGATTAGTCTGGGATTAAAAAACGAACTATAAATTGCCGTGTTTAATTATTTATTTAAAAAATGTCTATTCTTCATTTGTTTCTTCTCCATAAAGGTTTCATAACGTTTCTATTACCTCAATAGTTCAATATGCTTACCTGGAGGGAAAAAAACAAAAAAATCCTTGTTGTTTTCAACTTATATTTCGGTGAATAACTCCGCTACCTGACGCTTATGATATTATGTTATATTACATTTTTTGTTTGTATAAGTGTCCTCTATCTAAATATATAACTTTTGTTGTGCACCGCGATTCTGAAAAAAAATCAAAATGGCGGCCGACTTTAGGGCCACCCTCCATACAAAAATCTTCAAACCCCTTTGTATAAGGATTAAAAGTCTCTTCTGTAGCAACTCAGGTTATAGTACCATGAAAGCCACGAATCTCAAAAAAAAAAAACCTCATTGAGTTCTGACTGCCTTATCTCAAAAATCCATTCAGTATACTCAGCAGTACCTATATAGGATGGATTTTTGAGATAAGGCAGTAAGAAATCAATGAATTGTTTATGTTTGTTTTTTGATGATCTGATACTAAACTGCCCATTTAATTACTTACTTAACTATTGATTTGTTTCTTAAATTGTTGAGAAACTAGTACATATAACGGTATTCATTGATTAAAAGTTCGTTATCGCTCTTATATTCAACACCTCGAACATTTTATATAAAGAGTTGTCAATTTATTTTCACAAAACTATCAACTTGTTTTCCGGACATAGACATGTTTTCCTTTTATCTTGTCATCTAAAAAACCCAAACTCCAGTAAACTAAGCCTAACCTAGGGGCTTTTCGCTATAAAAATGCCAGACAGAACATTTAATGCTCTCAGCTTATTTTATCAAAAATTCTTTTGATACTATTAGATACCCATTCATGTTTTCCCTAACTTGAAATTTCGTGAGACGTTTAGACAATGCGCACACCAGAGTCAAAATTAAACATAAAAAATCTTATGACCATAGATATATGAAAGAAGTTTTTTACATTTCTATGCATATGACAAAACCTTAACGATTTATTCCGGTCCGTACCCCTGAGCCTCCCCCCCGCCCTTCATCCTGCCTCCTCGATCCCCTGCTAGGCCTTCTTCTGTTTTAATCTCGCTTGATGTCGTGTTTTGGTTGTTTGCGGTTCCGGTTCCAATTTTTTTCGTAGAATGATGGTCTATCTAAAGACAGTCTTAACTCAGGTCTGTTTACAACATTAGTTTCCATACGTTTACATAATTAAATACGTCACGGTTCAGCTTGAATCTTAGACCTATTATTTTCAAGCCTAATCACACATAAAGAGCAATTGACCTAAAAATAAAAAGCTCAGGGCGCAGTATAAAACATAAAAAAGAAAAGATGACGTCAGAACTGTGGGCGGCAACACACAAGGTGTTTACTTAAAGACTTATGATAAATATGCTGACATGTTTACGGTGGAAGTGATTTTAGGTAGATTTGTTTGCGTTTGTAGATTTTATTTATGACATTTCACCAGTTCTTTTTGTCTGTGTAGGTGGCAGGTTGATCTTGCTGTCAGATGATTTGATTTTTTCATTTCGCCTTTATCTTTATCGTAGAATCGTTCGTACGTAATTATCGTTCTCGTCGCCTATCCCGCAGTGTTTGAAGACTAAGGTCTTCAACCAGTGCGTCCTGCCCGTCATGACATACGGTGCTGAAACGTGGACACTGACGGTCGGGCTGGTCCACAAATTCAAGGTCGCTCAGCGCGCTATGGAGCGAGCTATGCTCGGAGTCTCTTTGAAGGATAAAATCAGGAATGAAATTATCTGGAAAAGAACCGGAGTTACCGACATAGCTTGCAGAGTAAGCAAACTGAAGTGGCAGTGGGCTGGCCATGTCTGTCGAAGGACTGATGGCCGGTGGAGCAGGCGAGTCCTGGAGTGGAGACCGCGTACCGGCAAGCGCAGTGTAGGACGCCCCCCCGCTAGATGGACGGACGACCTAAAGAAGGTGGCTGGGGTCGACTGGGTGCGGAAGGCGGAGGACAGGGTGCTGTGGCGCAGTCTGGGAGAGGCCTATGTCCAGCAGTGGACTGCGATAGGCTGAGTTGATTGATTGATTTATCGTAGAATATAAAATAAAAAAGGTTTAAATGAGTCATCATCATTCATTGAATAAAAGGAGAATTATAAGGTCAGGGCGACTAGAATCAATTCTATTTTAAGATCATTTTTGACGTTCAAAAGTGCCTTTTATGTGCCTATTTAAAATAAATGCTTTGACTTTGACTTTTGACTTTGTCATTGCGATTTACAATTGTTTATTGTGGCTTCTCTAGCAAAACACAATTCGAAATCGTACACCAATAGAAAGTACTGTAGCCATGATAATATCAACTCGATTTTGATCTATAAACCAAGATTCAGAATTCAAAGCTGGTCACATAGAATGACATATAAACGACCAGACATATAAATATAACACACATGCAAAACCCTTTGACGGATTGATCACATTTGCCTTTGAAGCTGAATATAGCTCGAGTTGCATCGGGCTTTGTCCATACTAACGATACGCTGCTATGACGTCATTATTTAGTAGCGAGAATCCTGGCTTCAGGGATCGGAGTTTTCTATGTGAGACAGTAAATTCTTTGAGTTTCGAGTGCCTGAATATAGGACAGATGGCTGTGATTTTATTCGATTTGTTAGTCCGACGTTTCGTTGAATTTTTAGTTTCACTGCATTTTGTCAAAGCTATTGAGCATAAAGAGGCTTTAAAGAGTTGGAAACATAATACACCTTATGGTTTATCGATCTGAAAAACAATAGGTAATCGAAAACAGAAAGTTCATGAAAATCTGTCATTTTCACTAGTCGGAGGAACTTTTGAAAAAGCCTGAGTAAAAAGTCATAGTTCGAGGTTTGGCTCTCGCCTATTTCTTGCTCCAATATTGGACTAATTTAAAAGATATTTCCTAAACTGTATAAGAAGGCCTATATACTGTGTCCCTATGTTTTTCTTTTTTCATTAGTAGTTGTCAAAGGACCATGCCCATATTAGTATGGAGGTGAAAGTCAGCAATGCCATGCAATGCCCAAATTGCAGCTCTATGTCATACGATAACTTATTAACAGTATTTTTATGATATCTAGATTTAATGTCATATAAAGCACTGATTGAAAAGTTATTGGACGTTAAACATGATACTGCCTACTGGTATTGTTTATACATTTTATCGTTTACAGTCAGCATTGCTATTAGTTTTCCACTAGGAACTTCATAATCATCACATAAGCTAGGCCAGATCAGTGTTCTTTTATATACATAAATGTCTGTAAACATTTTAGTTATTTGGAATTATCTTGTCTGTCTCCATAGTATCTCCATCAATATAAATGTGAAAACAATGATTGACAGAGTCTGGAGTCACCACTCACCCGATAGTTTTTTGGAATGTTTTTGACTTGGAGCTAAGTCTTTTGAGCCATTACTTTATTCGATTTTTGCTTGAATTATATTTGTTTATTTGAAGCGTTGATGTATTTATACATTGCCACAAAGTAGTTTTATCTTTTACTTTTGAGTGTCTGAAGACATTCGAATGAGAAATAATAATAGATACTGGAATCGATTAGTTGAATCAATTGATCAACAAAAATCGATTCCTTTTTCGAAGATTGTATATAACATGCCAATTATTATTTTATTATATTGAGAGCAGTAATGGCCCAGTGGTAAAGGCCGCGACTTACGAGTTGTAGGTCGTAGGTTCGAGCCCAGACAGGCGCTTTACTTTGTGTAAATTATTTCATCACCACTGCTCTCAAAAACGGTGAAGGAAAACATCGTGAGGAAACCGGCATGTCCTAGAACCAAAAATTCGAAGACATGTGACATCTGCCAACCCGCACTGGGCCCGCGTGGTGGATTACGGCCCACTCCCTCTCACAGAGAGGAGGCCTGTGTCCCAGCAGTGGGAACATTATAGGCTAATTATATGTGTATGCCAATTATTTAGCCCCAAAGTAAACAAAAAATAAAAACATAGTCCTATAGATGGCGTTGGTAAAAAACTAGTCTGTCTCTGGCTTTTGATAACAAAAATGGTTAACAGACTGTGCCATGTTTTTTGTCATCTGGCAGAAAAATCCCTCATTTAAACACAAACGATGACAGTTATTATAAAGTAATATTATTATGTTTACTTGTTTTTTTTTGTAAAACAACATATTCAATTATTTATTAATCACTTTTATGATTAATATCAATCATGTTGAGAGACCATGTTATGTCACTCACGCACGTCCGTCTCGATTTCCCTTTTTACACGTGTGACATGGACATCGTATTCAAATAAATGAAAAATATCAAGTCAATTTACTCCGCCTCGAGTTATTCGCTCTCGACACGACTAAAAAGGTTGATTTGGGGTCTTCTGAACTTTTCGAAACATATTTAAAAATATTCAATAGAACTGTCTCCAATAAATACGTAATCTATATTCAAAGCACTATAGAAGGCACACAATATGAATACCTACTATAATCTACATGCGGCTACTTTTTGTGAAGTTTTATCTTGCTGATCGTATCAATAATACGCAAATAAAACCGCAATACTATAATAGTAGGTATTCGTTATCATCGGTAACAAGTAACAACACTATCACAACGAATAAATAAATCGGCCAAAGGACGTGATTCCAGACCGTAATAAACTGCACTTTTAATGCATGAATGAATAAATGAAACATTATTTATCATAGGTGGGTACTGCAACGTAAGCAAGTCTTTTTTTTTCGTTTTTTTATCCAGTGCTTGTTAGGTTTCAAAATTAACAACTTAATTCTAGTTTTTATTTATTAGTACTATCTTGTAATTTACTTTATCTGGGGATTTCTGGGGCACAGATGGGCATGGTCCTTTGTACACTAGGCCTCCGTTGACAGCGGTTTAAATCGGCACTTTTTGAGTGTTCTAGTGCTTATAAAATTAATGTATCATCAAAAAGGAAAACATAGGGACATACAAGTAGTTAAAATTTATTATTCTGTAAAAAACCATTATAGTCATTAACCAGAAAGAAAACAGGCGAGAGCGTTTCTATGGAGAAACGGCCACCCGAATTTCCTCTTAAGGTGTCAAAAAACGTTCCGTACTTGGACAGTCGCTACTGTGTAAACGTTCACTGCTATCTTAGGAAACTTAAACTCAACCTTTCTTTATTGATGCTATAAAAAAAACCTATATTTCCCCATCATTGCGATGATTGGCTCATCATCGTCAGGTTTTACCATCACCAAATAAAAACCTTTAAACCCATGCAAAATATTGTAAAACATTTTAAAAGAGTAACGGTGGAGTTTCTTGCCCATTCTTCTCCATACGAAAATTACTTTTGGAAGGGGCGACTAGAATCAATTCTATTTTAAGGTCATTTTTGACGTTCAAAGGTGCCTTTTATGTGCCTATTTGAAATAAATGCTTTGACTTTGACTTTACTTAAGAACTAGCACCAAACTGAACAGTGCTTAACCAGAATTCTGCTGTTGTTATGTAGTTCCCTTTGCAACAAGTTTTCCTTTATCATCCCTATTTCGTCCCTCGCATCTGAGATAAGTAATTTTCTGCTCAACAGCAACGTCACTTTATAAAGAGCTTTACCGTTAAATTATGTTCATATTTTAATTTATTGTCTGACAACTTAATGAGATTGAGTCGTCATCCTTTATTTGCGGTCTTTCAACTTGAATGCAATTTTCTTGTGTTGCTTTAGTATGATTCAGTTCTTTGATATCGCGTTTGTTGTTTATAGTAGAATATGTTCGTTTTTCTTTGTTTTTAACATCGTCATTATTTTTAACATCTGTTTTTTTTTAAGTTTTTGAAGTGAAACGTCTTTACGCACGCTTGACTTGGGGAGTAAGCTGGCGAACGCGTAACGTAAGCGTTACGAAAAGTGTGATCGGGCGAGGCGAATGGGAGTTGAGTGGGGGATATAAGCAAGAGAAAGCAGTGCGCGCGCACATTTTCTTTCTCTCATTTACCTCAGTTCATTTACCAAAAACAAGTAATTATTTTCTAAGTAATTTGAGGATATTTGTGATTAGCATTGGACATTGATTCATCATTTAGAGCGCTTTTTGCATCATCTGCCATTTACGTATTACAAAAATATCAAACGAAATAAGTACTAGAATAATTATGTACATAAATTATAGTAGTCGTACAAATTCAAGCGAAATTCCATAAATCACTTGATTGCAAGAAATGGAATGTGACACAATTTTCCCAACATGCTTTTTCATTCAGTCACATAGTTAGCCTAACTTAATGGTAGGTTATTAGCGGGCCGGTATTGTAGAACGCCGGACTCTGTAATCGACTTTTCAAATTGTCCGCCAACAATAATTTTGATACCTTTATTTTGTGGTGAATTATGTTTCAATTTTAGTTGCCGTATTACAAATACATTTACTTACAGTGATATCAGAATTAAACTATGTATAGAACTGTTAGTGGTCCGTGGCTAAATAATAACAGCCGCACAGTTCGATCGATCAGGTAAGCTACGCTCGCCGCGGTTGGTCTGTGGATGGGTGACTATCTTTTTTTTTTAAATACCACGTGAAGCCGTTGGTGTTTGACAGTCGTTACGGGTAGTCAGAAGCCCGAAAGTCTGATAACTAGTCTTACCAAGGGGTATCGTATTATCCAGTAACTGAGTTGTGGAGGTCAGATAGGCAGTCGCTCCATGTAAAATACTGGTTTTCAGCTGCATCTGGTTAGACTGGAAACCGACCCCAACATAGTTGGAAAAGGGCTAGGCAGATGATGATGAAAACAGTTAGTAGTAGTGGGGATGCATGAAGAAGCTTTCCGACATCAAATAGCGGTTCGAAGAATAGTGTACTTAGATTAAACTGGAAAAATCTGGTTTTGGATTTGTAAATTCGATAACATTGATGAATGTTCGATTCGACACGGAAACGTATCGAATGGTTGTGAATATCTATGCTGTGTACTTATTCACCAACTATAACTTAGACACAAACAACGTGCAATAAAATAACACTTTTCTGCTGCAATCCGTTTCGATTCCAAAAAATATTGTTAACTAGCTGCGCCCCGCGGTTTTACCCACGTAAGTGTTGATTTCGTAGGAATATCGGGATAAAAAATAGCCTATATATATGTTAATCCAGGGTGTCAGCTACCTCAATACAAAATTTTATCAAAATTGGTCCAGCCGTTTGAGCGTGAAGAAGTAACAAACATATAAACACACAAACTCACAAACTTTCGCCTTTATAATTATTATTGTGATATACTATGTTTAGCATTTGCTTTCCACAAAACACAAAATCGGATATGCAAACAAACGTTGGAATAAATCCAAGCCAAACCAGATTTAACTGGAATACCCCAGTTAAACGTAAGTATATCCTTTTATTTCAAACAGTTAAACATTACGATTATGGGCGGACGCAAATAGAACTATGAATGCATTGAGGATGAGTTATGGCATTTCAAATGTATGAGATAGACGCCGTTGTTCTTGTTAGTATGTCGTTCATGTTTTTCGGGAAATGGCTGTTTTATTACTGTTTGCGAATATAAATGGTCTATGTTTATGAATGAACAAGGGATATTTTCTTCATACTCTTGGTGGTATTGACTTATGTTTTGTTCAAGAATGTCAATGAACGTAAGTTTTCCATTTCATTTTTCGTGAGTTATAAAAGGTATATCGTATTTCATAGAAAACAAACAATAAATCTGAAAAGGAACATTTTTACTGCCGAACTCAAAAATGTTTTTCTCTTTGGAAAATCGTTCGAAAACAGACTATAATAAAATATGCTCAAGGGGGCGCTATCGCGATCTTGTAGTGAAATGGTACTTGTAAGCTCAGATTTTTATTTTTGCTTAAGCATAAGGCTCAAAGTTGATTGGGAAAATTTTGCATTTTCGGGTAGCTTGATGTGCTAGCATCTGTACCTATTTGTCTCTAAATATTATGAAATTTAACTGCACTGCAATAACTCAACTTAATACTTTCACAGCATAAATTCCACTTACACCAATTAAGCTTATCATTTGAGTACATTAATTAACTTAATTTGTCTAGCACTTAATTAAGCCTTTTTTATTACGGTGACGCAGTAATAACTGGCAATTTTTCATTATAACTAAGTACGGGCGGCGCCCTTTCAGCTTTCATTCATGAATCAATTCTTCACGAAACTCAAGCTCAAAGCATTTTTTTCAATGAAGCTATTTACAGGCACTTTTGTGACTGTTAAGAAGCCGGTCAGTCAGAAAATATGAAGCTAGTTAACCATTCCAAAGCGTAGGTATCTACCTATGGAGAAGAACGGGCAAGAAACTCCATAGACACTTTTAAATTATATTTTTACAAAAATATTAGTTACGTCATTAATGTATAATTAGGTATACGTAAGAACGATGTAAATATGTATACCGATATCCATACTAATATTATAAATTCGAAAGTAACTCTGTCTGTCTGTCTGTCTGTACCTATGTTACCTTTTCACGCCTAAATGGCTGAACCGATTTAGATGAAATTTAGTATAGATATAGTTTGATTCCCGGGAAAGGACATAGTATACTTTTTATCCCGATATTCCCATGGGATCGAGATTTATGCGGGTGAAAACACGGGGTGCAGCTAGTATTATATTATTAAACGATATTATGTAATACAAAAGACTGAATCTAAATTGAAGCTGAAAATAGAAGAATTTTAAGATTCATTTGATTCAACATTAAGTCATCGTTTCGCTAAAAGACTTTCATGGACGATCGAGAAAAATTGGACATTAACAAAATGAGTTTGTGGAATTAGAAAAAGAAATGTTTTCAATTGTCTTTGATTCAAAATTTATAAAATTGATTGCAATACAAGCATAAGCATAATCAGCTTATAATGTTCCCAATGCTGGGACACAAGCCACATCTCGGTGAGAGGGAGTGGGCCGTAATCCACCACGCGAGCCTACTGCGGGTTGGTAGATATCAGAGAGGCAATTCTCGTAATTTTAAGATCGTTCACATTCTGATCTCAGTCTCAATCTGTCAAAAATACCTCTAATTTCCCTACATTTTGACATTAATTTGTTTGTCGCTGAGATGAGACTGCGACTACATTTTGAACGTTTTAAATTACGTGAATTGGCCTTCACATGTTTTCGAATTTTTGGTTCTAGGACATGCCGGTTTCCTCACGATGTTTTTCTTCACCGTGATAGTTATTTAATTTTATTATAATATTTTTGCATTCACCTTCAACTTTCCGCCCTTGTTCCATAATTATTATTTGGGGTCGGCGCAACACGTTTTTTCCTTTTATTCTCCCCCCTGCCAGACATCACTCTTTTATTCACTCCATTTTCTTTTATATCATCCTTCACACAATTTCTCCATCAACATTTTTGCATTTGCGTGAATTTTGCATATAATTGGCAAAAAAAAAAAAAAAAATGCAGGGTTTTTTTTTGTATGTAATTGTTCTTACTATGTAGATTTAAAACTAAATTATACGCTAGTCTTCTTCTTCTTAGCGTGTCGATGGCAATCTAAATGTACTCGGCCCAGAATTCGGCCACTTGTTTGGCGCCATCACTAGCGTGAGAACATTTTATTAAAACTATCTTTTATGAACTTAAATAACACAACCGAATATTTTAAAATGCATTTAAATGTTTCGTGTTTCTATTTATTTTTACATTTTGGTTTAAAAAGCAATTAACACTGCAAGGTAAACACGTTTAATTTTAATAAATAATTAGACAACGTGCATTCAACACACGCCAACCATTCATTATCAGGCATTATCAATTTTTACATCTATGATTATATTCCATTATTCAGACTTCGATTGTTATCTGTGTTTATAGAGACTATTTCAAACGGGCACTAAACGATAAGTCTAAAGATAATAACAATGCATTTTTATCTTTTTTCCATACTCTAAGGCTGTTTTTCCACTAGAGATGAGCGAGGATGTGTAGCGAAGATGTGTGTAAAACTAACCAATACCAACGCTAACTTAGTTCAAGCTATGAAAATGAAGCGATGTTACTGGTTCGTTTCACATACATCCCTCGCTAAGCATCGTCGCTCATCTCTGGCGGAAAGGCAGTCTAAGGCTGTCAACGGAACCCAATTACCTAGGTACTACAGGACGCCATTAGAGAGAACGCGTTCCTGACACCTGTCAGTGCGACAATTGTAGTAGCTAATAAAGATCAAATTCGCAAAACACGTATTTCTTTTTTATGACACTGACGGATGTGTCAGTTTCATATTAACTGTCTGTCTCTCTCTCTCACCGCGGGGCTGTATCTACAGGGTGAAATTAAATTCATGGGCATCTTTTTAAGGGGTCATTGTACTCATCATTATGAACAACTTTTACTATGGGACTAAATCTAAAATCGCGAAAAAAAAAATCAGCTGTTCCTTGCATTTATGTTCACATAACTCGTCGAAATGTAGGGAAAAGCTGATTTTTTTTTTTCGCGATTTCAGGTTTGGTCCCATAGTAAAAGTTGTTCATAATGATGATTACAATGACCCCTTAAAAGGATGCCCATGGTTTCAATTGCACCCTGTATACAACAGTAATGATAGTTGAAATTTTCGTAGAATACCTGTTTGGTAGGTAAATAATTATAATAAAAAGAAGGTAAACTATGATAGTTTTGGTGCCTACGGAACACTTAGTGCGCTATTCGGACTCGCACTTATAGCCCTCCAGACCGTATTTCGGTCACGGCGGCCAATCTCAACGGAGACTAGCCTTCGGCGCTGGAGATACTATAGTGCAAAAGTGTGTGTGCAGACACAGGTGCACTCTCTCTTCCCTCGCATAGCAAGACAACCAAATAACAAAACCGGCAGAACTAGGGCTGGTCTTAGTGCAAGAAGGATAGGCTATGATTGTAAAATCTTACGTAGAATGTCTTTCCTATTTGGTAAGAATTAGTGTCAAAGGATCTCCGTTGAGATTGGTAGCCATGGCCGAAATTCGGTCTGAAGGACTTTTTTTTATTTACGTAGGTATTGATCAATTTTTAAACCTTCAAATATTCATAGCAAGCTAGGAAATTGCGAAAAGAAATTGAATTGCAGTAAGTATTTATTTGAAAGAATGAAAATCCGAAAACTGTTAACAAACTAAAATATGGCGTCTAAAAATTCCTCCGCGACGCTATCGACTGATAATGTACCCACCCAAGAGACTGGCGGCCACTACCACGTTGAATGGCAATACTACAACGTGGTAATGACCGGCAGTCTCTTGGGTACAATACTTAGCCTCTGGCCAAGTCTTTTATTTGGAAACCTCAAATCCATTTCAATAAAAATCCAATGTTGTTTCTTGTTCTACTCGTACTATTCGAATCTTGTTCCAGTGGCATTTTATTCCTAAGCTGAAACAAATTCAAAGAGCCTTCACACACAAGGACGGGCCTGATCTTCATAGAAATTCTGAAGAAATCTCTGAGATTACGGCGACATGTATTTTGACAATGTGGTGACTACAATAGGATTTTAGTGTATTAACCCTTTGAAGTTTACTTGGTCGATTCGAAGGCCTACTTATTTGATACGACGACAATGTACCTACGCTAAAGTTGGAATAGGGATTTTAATTAATACTGATACTGTTGTTGGGTTTGGTAACTATGTGTTTGATGTTTATTTGAGCATAACTACCGAATATTATTCCATAGGTATACCTTTATCTTCTTCGTCCCAGTTCTACCATAGAAAGTAGGTCACGACGATCGTTTAGGAGAGTGGTCTTTTCAAATATTTGACGTTCAAAAAGTGCGAATTCTTAGGATAATAGGAATATATATATTTTTTTTTATTATTTGAATACCTATTATATAATATTACCTCCTACAAACATACCTGCGGGTCAATGTTTATTTCCTTTATACACAACTAGCTGCGCCCCGCGGTTTCACCCGCATAAGTCTCGATCCCGTGGGAATATCAGGATAAAAAGTACCCTATGTCCTTTCCCGGAACTCAAACTATCTCTATACTAAATTTCATCTAAATCTGTTCAGCGGTTAGCCGTGAAAAGGTAACAGACAGAAAGACAGAGTTACTTTCGAATTTATAAAATTACCTATACAGGCTGTTACGGAAAGGGTATATCAATACAAACGGGTTGAAGAGTGTATCTGGTCTAGAATCTCTGTACAAAATTTCAGCTCAAAAGCAGTAACTTTGAAAATGCTTAATATTTTTTTATTTCGATACCTAGTTTATTAAATTGAAAACATAACAAACGTGTCACCGCACTTCGAGGGTCATTATCTGTAGTGTGTCTGTGCGCCTAGTACACGCACATCACGCCGCCGCGCGCCAGTGCAGCGCCGTGATGTCGAAATAAAAAAAAATATTAAGCATTTTCAAAGTTAATGCTTTTGAGCTGAAATTTTGTACAGAGATTCTAGACCAGATACACTCTTCAACCCGTTTGTGTTGATATACCCTTTCTGTAACACCCTGTATAGTAAGTATGGATTTATTAGATACAAAACCTACTATAAATCTGTCATTTGCAAAATGCTAACCAAACGCTTCACTTCACTAGGAATTTTCTCAAGATTTTAACAATAAATTGAATTTTATGGAGACATGAAAATCTCGATCGTAAGATATGCAGTGAGTGTTATTTACATCGTTTATTGTTCAATCTGGTGGAAGATACTAGTCTGGTCAGAACGATCGTGAAGATGTGCTGATATTATTAGATTTATTGTAAACTATGTTGGTCAATAATAATAATAATATCGTTTATTCATAAAAATGGTGCAGATTTACAATAATATAACCACACCCCGGACACTCCATACAACGCTCGCAAAATAATTACCTACTACCACTACATTGACAAATGACGTTTGTATACGTGTAAATGTGTGCGTGAAATCTAGTAGGGCTGGCTGGCAGTACTCGGCAGTAGTGCGTAGGCGGCGGCGGGCGGCGCTGCCCGAACGTATGCAACAATGGGGCGCCGCGCGCCGCGACACTAGATACTCACAGAAATCTAATTTATAACATTTCTATTGTACTACTTTTCAAGTCGAAGAACGAATAGAACGTGAAAGAAAGAGACATAACTAAGACAATAATGAGAGAGAGCAATAATTTAATAGTTGGTATGTTAATATTACGGAAGTTTTAATTGTTCTAAAACGAAGAAAACTTGGAAAATAAATGAATAATAGAGAAAATTATGAAAATAAATAAACACTGGCTTAACTTGTTTGTCTGTAATATACTAGCTTTTATTTTTTATGGGTTTATAGGATATTTGAGTTGCTGTTCCTTACCTTCTTTCATGTTTCGGGAACCGAAAAAACTCCTCGAAAGAAACTCCTGTCTTTATCGTTCCTCGATGAAGATAAGCATCCAAATAATGCACAATATACAACCATCGTGATTAACACAAAATATAAAACTTTAAAAAAATAATGTGTTCGTGTCAGCAGTAGGTAGGTACAGCGCTGCGGTTCTTGTGTATGCGAGCGCCATTGTTAAAGAGCAGGCGACGAACACATCGAAGTGCGGGGTGAGGTGCGCGGTGCGGTAACTGATGTTAGTGCGGGGAAGGGAGTGGCCTTTCTGTACGTAGTACTTTAAGTATTCTGTGATATAACTTAACAATTATATGTAGAGGACACAGTTGCTCATTTGCCTGAACTAGGTAGAACCTGTGTTTCAGGCTAGAAAGGTGCCTAGAATTTTATAATAGAAAAATAAAAAAATACAAAATTAAAACTAAGAAGTCTAATTAAAAACTAATATTACCTTAAAGGACATGTTTTATTTACAGACAACGAGTAAATCCTCTGTCTCATTGTATGATATGCTAAGTAAAAATTGCTGAATAATCTTTTTACAGTCGTAATTATTTAATTTATAGATACTTAATTTCCTATTTAATTTATTGCATAGAAATGGGCCTAAAAATGTATAGAATCTGTTTACAAAAACATATTTAGAGGATGCATTTGACTCACATACAATATCATACCGTCTCTTATTAGTACTTGGGATGTTATAGGAAAGCATGGTGTGCTGTTTTAATACCAGGTGCGTTATGAAAAGCTGGCGAACAGTCAGCACGTTACAGGATTTGTATAGCAGATCTGTGGGATAGAGAAAGGGATGGAAGTTTGCTACTTTTAAAATTGCTCTCTGTGCTCTTTCAAGAGGCAGTAAGTAAGTTTTTGGTGCTCCACCCCATGAAGTAATACAGTACTGTGACAATGATATATTGAAAAATACAGGGTGTTACGGAAAGGGTATATCAATACAAACGGGTTGAAGAGTTTATCTGGTCTAGAATCTCTGTACAAAATTTCAGCTCAAAAGCAGTAACTTTGAAAATGCTTAATATTTTTTTTATTTCGATAGTTTATTAAATTGAAATCATAACAAACGTGTCACCGCACTACGAGGGTCATTATCCATTATCTGTAGTGTGTCTGTGGGCCTAGTACACGCACATCACGCGGCCGCGCGCCAGTGCAGCGCCGTGATGTCGAAATAAAAAAATATTAAGCATTTTCAAAGTTAATGCTTTTGAGCTGAAATTTTGTAAAGAGATTCTAAACCAGATACACTCTTCAACCTGTTTGTATTGATATACCCTTTCCATAACACCCTGTATTGTGTTGGATACGGGAAAGTTAAGTGTCACAGAACAATTTCCCATTTCGATTTGTCGCATGTTCAAATTCACCCTGTATTGTTAAATAATACACCGAATAAAAATTAGAATTATAACACAAAACAGGCAAATAAAGTTGTTTAACATAAAAATTGCTTATTTCTGTCCACAACTAAGGCTTTGTAAGTGGATTAGACGTGCTCATAGGATTTAAAATGTCAGTCGTCACGTAGACCAACAGCTAGGGTTACAAAACATACGTGATCTTCAAATATTTTTTCATTTGTTTTTACTTTCTCCAATATATTTTCCCGTGAGAATTTCTTTATTGTAACCTTCTAATCATTATTGTGTTATTCATAAACCGATGAAATAGTACCTACAAACATATACAGAGTTGATATGACAGAGGGGATTTTAAATTACAGTACGTAACTATAGGTGTTTAGTATTAAGGCGAAACACAATGCGAGCTCGAACGCAAAGGTGGGCGTGACCAAAAAGCACGCTGTCTCATCTGGCATCGTGTCTGACAGAGATAGTATCAGTGATGAGCAGTTAGGCGATAGTATACACACACAACGTCTACTTCACAGTCACAAACACCGTTCCGAACTGAAACGACACGTTAGACGATGCACACATGCGCAATAACGCTAGTGTTTACATTCTCATTGACATGCACCGCCATTCAACAGATATTTCCCGCCGGACGCGCGGTCGGTCGGGCGATTGATATTATTACCTACTGTTTATGCCGTACCTATTAGATAATAAATGTAATTATTATCATTTTAGTTGACTACCTCTATATTGTTTTTAAAATGATTTACCTGTCTTATTTTGTTTATCAATACCTAAACCATTAGGTAAACAATCTTGATTCTTGACACAACTATTTTCATTATCTAAATAAACAGTTTCGAATCTATACTAATAATAATATAATCTACACTAATATGATAATGAGGAAAGATTTGTATTTTTGTATGTTACGAATAAACTTAAAAACTACTGGACCGATTTCAAACATTCTTTTGCCGTTAGAAATCTACATTATCACTGAGTAACATAGGCTATATTTATTACTAGAAATAATTAGAGATCCTTAGAAATCCCTACTAACACTAACCCAAAGTGTAAAAAAATAGCCATGAAATGTCATTCATCGCATGCGCTGCGGAAAGTATAGATTATAGAACAAAAAAATGTTCTACAATATTATAGAACATATCAATATCTACAAAAAACTTCGCGAGACCATATGTCCAACTATTGTAGTTATGTCACTATAACTACTTTTTTACATTGTAAAAGTTGATAGAAATGCCGATCCGCACGATAAGAATAGTTGGAACCTATTATGTAAATAAGAATTTATTACGTTGAGAGCTTCGTTTTGGACACCGTAATGACGTAGTTTACGTAAAAGCGTGTCATGGTGCACGCAATCAAAGGCTTTGGAGAGATCACAGAAAACTCCAATAGCATTTTGAGATTTCTCCCATGCATTAAATATGTGTTTCAGCAAAGCAACACCCGCATCTGTGGTTGAACGACCTTTTGTAAAGCCATATTGTTCATTATGAAGGAGGCTATTTAAATTAAAATGTCTTAGCAACTGCTTGAGTATTAATTTTTCAAATATTTTGCTAAATGCAGGTAAGATAGAAATAGGCCTAAAATTGCCAACGTCATTTTTATTACCTGATTTAAATAACGGTATGACTTTACTACTCTTCATGAGGTCAGGAAAAGTTCCTAAATCAACACATTTATTAAAAGTAACAGCTAAATAGGGGGCTACGATGTCTATTATATTACTTAAGAGTTTAACGGAGATGCCCCAATAATCACCGGTGTTTTTAGACTTAAGTGTGTTAAAAACATTAACTACATCACGCGGGGTTACATGTTCGAAGCTAAATAAGCGACTACAATTAGGTACACTACTATGCAAAAGGTTTTCAGCTTTAGACGGGGACGAATTTAAGGAGCGAGTCGTAGTTATAGGTATGT
This sequence comes from Amphipoea oculea, assembly GCA_945859645.1. Lineage (NCBI taxonomy): Eukaryota > Metazoa > Arthropoda > Insecta > Lepidoptera > Noctuidae > Amphipoea > Amphipoea oculea. The sequence continues at coordinate 8,417,633 of OX243869.1, read as the reverse complement.
TGGCAAAAAACTCATTAAATGCCTCAGCTACGTCAGCTGCTTTACTAACTAATTTGTTGTCGACCATAATCTCAAGTTGTTTTTCTTGTTTAACCGATTTACCAGTTTCATTTTTAATAATTTTCCAAGTGGTTTTTACTTTATTATTAGAATTTTTAATTGTTTCGCTTAAAAATTTTGATTTAGCAAAAGCACTAATCTTTTTGAATAATTTTGAATAATTTTTTACGTACTCTAGGAAAGCAGTATCAAACCTGTATTTTTTCAGACCATATAACTCGTAAAGTTTCGCTCTACTTTTATAAATACCTGGAGTAGCCCATTGGTTAAAGCCAACGGAGGATCCATTGATGTTAATGGTTTTGGTCTTAAAAGTAGATTGGTACTCTTTTTGCACAACATCAAAAAGGGCACCATAAATTTCATTAGGATTCTCATGTTCTACTATAGATGGTGTAATTTTATGAGATATATTATTTTTAAACATTTTGCAACGACTAGCTGTATAAGGCCTGCATTCAAGTTTATGCGGTTTTTTATTCAATGGCATGGGGAAGCTAGCTAATAAACCACAGTGGTCGGACGTTAAGTCGGTTAACACTAATTTATTTTGGGCATCACAATCACTAAATATATTATCAAGACAAGTTGACGAAGATGCCGTGATCCTAGTAGGTTCAAAAAACAAATTAATTAAATTATAAGACCTAAACAAATTGAGAAGTCTAATACTTAATGGAGTAACATCTAAAATATTAATATTGAAATCTCCACATAAAATAATAATTTTGTTACTTGATTTCAACCTATTGAGAGAATCCTCCATGACTGATTCAAAACTAATAAAATCCCCAGAGGGGGGTCGATAAACGCAAATTATAACATATCGCTCAAGTTCAACACAAGACAACTCTATAGTGCGCTCGATTGAAAGATTAACTAAATCTAAACGTTGTTTACATTTCAACTTGTTTGAAACAAGAACTAAAGAGCCACCGCGAATAGCACTTTTTCTCACAAATGCACGATAAGAATAGTTGGTCGCCCTGATTAACTCAAGACAATTATTATGTTCTTTCTCCAGAATTAGCTTACTGACAGGTTATATGAGTTTATATAATTGTTTTTATTTTATTTTTATTTTTTTGTTTTTTTTTTAGTTGAGAGTTTTAGTCAATTCGGTTTAATTTTATTGTAATTTATTATTGACATAATCTACTCATTTCAATGTCTTTTAATGAGTTGATTGCAATATGTGGTTAGCTAGCGACCTCTACGAATGATCATATTATTATTCTTGCTTGAGCAACCGGCAGCAAGTTCGTCATGCTCCCTCAGATGTCATTGCTTGCGGTAGCGTCGGGGGTCGGGTTGCCTCCTTCCCTCAAATATGGCGAGGGGGGTAATGGCTGATCTTTGCGTTATGCTCGTGAACGGGTGCTGCTTGTGGTGACTGGTCGTCTTGCTGACCATGGTTTTATTGTTGTTATTAGTAGTAATAACTTGTTTATTTATTTTACTTCGATGGTCCTAGTTTATCATTTGTGACTTCAAGTGACAGCTATGTAAACAGAACCCAGCATTGCATACATATGTAAGCTGTCACGCCCTTTATACCTGGAGGCTTTTATTTGGTCAGTAAGTTTTTTTTTGGTTATATTTTTAATTTTTTTTTGCTTGAGTACGTATAGTGTTTATTGTATTTGTTGGTATATTGGCGTGGCTAGTTAACCTATGGCAAATAATTTAATTTAAGGTTCTGTGTCCTGTAATGTTAATTACTTTGCATACATAGTATTGTATAAAATTAATTATTTTCTAACTGAACAGACAGCTGTGCTGCTGGGGAGTTTGTTCCGCCACTTCTTCTCCCCAGCGAAAGCACTAGGAAGTGGCGAAGGGCGGGCGTTTTGGGGGACTGTCTTTTGTAATTTTGACGTTCGAAAAGTGCTGATTCTCAGCCTAGTTTGAATAAATGACTTTTGATTTTGATTTGATTTTGATTGATTTGATTTGATCAAAATCAGACTATGTTATCCATATTTTTGTACTAATTCTTATCCAAATAAATTGTTTTGTATTCAAGACTGTATCAATACCTGTTGGTTACTTTTTGAATTATTGAAATCAGACATTCCATTCAAAAGATATTACGAAATTAAAAATGTCAGTAGTTCAAACAAAAAATACACGCCGACGACGCGCCGCGCCGCGCCGCTGTGGCTCCACGCAGCGCAGCGATAAAATTCTCGTGTCCACAGTGTTTGTAACAAAACTCCTCCGAAACGGCTTGACCGATTCTTATGAAATTTTGTGTATATTCTACTGAATACACACAAAGCTTACGTCCTATTCTTAGACCTACTGGTCTAAGAATAGGACGTAAGCTATTTTTTTTTTAATTTTAGCTACTACTATTGATCGTGTAGGGTAGGGTAAGAGTAGGTAAGGGGTAGCGTAGGAGTAAGGTATGAGAAGAGTAGGGGTTGGTGTAGGACACCACTCGCGTGGTGTCCGAAGTCGCGCCGGGCAGCTAGTTAATAATAATTTGAGTATGATCTAGATTTATGAATTTCAAAACAAGTAACACATCAAGATGGTTTTCATATAGTATGTACATACTTACCTAAAGTTTTTGGGTATAGGTTTTTAGCGGACAAAGTAGTAGTAACTACCTACATAGATACTCACAGACGTACGCTGAGGTAGGTAGGTACTTGCCTACATTTTAGTGCCCACGACACGAGACGGTTTGTGTTATTTTTGGTGGGGTAAGTAATTATAACAGTAGATAACTACTAGGTATGCAGATAAGTATAATAATAATATTCTATTGGGTAAACTATGATTATCCCACATGATGTTATGTTCATTTATTACGTAAGACGATTTGAGGGGCTTCCCCCTATATAACAAGTCTTATTTTTTCTTACGTGGGGGTGGGAGGGGTCTAGACTGTTCTTAGAAAGATCACAAAAGTAAACAAAAATTATAAGTTTTTAATTTTTTGCTACTTTTTCTACGCAATTTTGGTAGATACTGATCTTACGTAAGATTAAAAAGGGGGGTTCATACAAGTCTTTTTTTTTGTTACGTTGGGGGAGGGGGGTCAGAAAGTGGTTAAAATTGTATTACGTAAGAAATGAACAGCCCCATACCTAGGTACTACATCCGTGGCAAGTCATTGACTCCGTAACTCCGTACATCATGTAGGGACGTACCTTTTTTTTTTGTTATCTGGGGACACCTACCTATTGTACTTACCTACCTACTGAAAATTGAATGAAATTAAGTATTTTGCAAGCAAATAGAATGAATCAATGAACCAAGTAGGTAATATACAGCAGGATTTTTTAGAAATGTCGTAGGATGATGGGACATACTTTACGCTCAAAATACCAACTGCCGCCGTTTACGTGCTTTGTGCTTTACGTGATGAAATTATGCATCAATATAAACAACTTTTACTATGAGGCCAACCTTGCCTGCCAGCTGAGTTTTTTTCAACTCTCAGGGTTGGACCTATAATGAAACTTGTTCGTATTCATGACTACTTTCAAATCACCTGGTAGGTATAAAAATGACAAACCCTGAGCGTATGATGAGTGTACGGTGTCGCGAGCGCACACCATAGATAATAGGTATGTAGGTACTATGTAGGTAGTAGGTATCAATCTCGTAATGTTGAGTGAGTAGCGGATTGCTACAAGAGTTGTCACTTGCTTACTCAATTATTATAAGGGTGGTTTTGTAGTGTGATAGAGTAGGTTTAGATATACCTATTAATTAAACACTACTATAAAATAAAATATAAATTTTTATTATCACTAATAATAACAATAGATTTAAAACACTAATAACTAAAATGCGCGGCGTGAAAGAAAAAAAAGAAATGGCATGCATTACATATGCAAATACTTATTATTATGCATTTGGCGTTGAGATTTGGAGCGGAGTGGCGAGTAGTAAAAGTACTCTGCACGTGGTGGCGAGGGCGTCCGAGGGGCACGATCCGTGCGCAGGGGACGCGCCGGCGTGGGCGGCGATCCGATAGTCCTCACGTCGGTCTTCGGCGGTAGGTATATAGGCACGTCAAATTATATTAGCTCGTGTACGCACGGTACTTGTAGAAAATGATTCTTTTTCTCTTTTGGAACCGACAATTGTGATATGAATGATTGTGCAACTTTAGACAGAAATAGGATAGTGAGTATTGCTTATCTATTTCTTATTTCTTATTTCTTATTAGCCTGTGACGTCCCACTGCAGGGCAAAGGCCTCCCTACTCTCTCATGAGAGAGTAGAGGTTTTAGGCAAATTAACCCACCGCGCTTGTCTAGTGCGAGTTGGTGGGTGTACAGTGGACCGCCTGGCTGGGTCCGTGGGCGCCGCCTTTGACGTGCATCTATTTCAAAAATTGAAAAATATTTGACATGATCCATTTGAATGTAATTTTGAGCATTTAGAATTTATAAAAGAAAAAAGAATTACGAGTAGGTTTTACTCACAATTTTATTTTCAAAAGCAAAATCTATTCATTTACCTACTCCAGGAACATTTTGAAATTGTGCAGAAATTGCTTTATGTACTTCTGCTCGAATGACTCTAGTGTCGATCTGAAAAAAAAAACAGAATATATAAATGAAGACAATTACAAGACCCATCCAACCACACACCATCCCAGACCCATCCTCACAATAAACTGACCCAGTTATAAAACCACTTCTATAAAAACTAAAACCTGACTAGGTACTGTAAAGGATGAAACAAGATAGTAAGTACCTTCCCGTGGTCGCATGCTACTATAGCTTATATTATGTATGTTAGTACAGCGGCATGCAACCACGGGAAGGCACTTTCTTGTTTCATCCTTTTCAGAACTCGGGTTTTAGTTTTCAAACTTATTTTTTATTTAATCATTTTGGGGCTTATTTAATATTTTTTTTTTTTAATTTGCCCCATACTAGGAATTTCTCCTGTATTGTGGGTGCGTTTACAAACATTTAAACTCACATACACAAACACCCAGACCCGGAACAACTACTTGTAGGTCATACAAATATTTGTTCCGTGCGGGAATTGCTACGCCAACCGTGCCGTCAATTTATGTCTTTGATTTTCATTTGTCTAATTATGACAAGTAGTTTTTAAGTTATGAGGGAACAGATGCACATACATACATACTTACATACGTAGATAGATACATACCTACCGGTCAAAATCATAACCCTCCTTTTTGCTTCGCCGTAGTCGGGTAAAAATGTTTAATTTTGGTCTACGTGAATTTGAGGGGATGGTAACGACCTAATATGAGTAATATGTCAATTATACACTCAAAATAATACTTACGGTTGGGACGTATCCGGCGCAGGAGGCACATTTTCTTTATTGAAGAAACATCCCCTCAGTGTTCTTTTGAACTTTTTTTTGCGATGGGCACTTAGTTTTAGGCGCCCCTTTCGTCCCATTCGCCGATTCTCTTTTGGATCTGTTCCATAAAAAAACCAACATTATACATACATATACAGGGTCAAATTAAATTAGCAAGTGAAACTCCGTAGACGTGATGGGTATCGTTATCTAACCATGATAAAACAAAAAAATAATAATTTTATGACTTTTGAGTGGAGTCAACGACCGCACTACCGCACAGTGTAGGAGGTACTTGTAAATATAAGTTTAAATATACAGTTTTTTTATGTAAACTTCACAGACGTGTTTGGTATCGATTTCTCAATACGATAAAACAAAAGAAAACAGATTTTCTATGTCATACTTCAAGTAATAACTTTAGAAGCGGTCGTTGACCCCCAAAAAATACATCAAATCTTTTTGACTTTTATTTTATCGTGTTTAGATAACGATACCCATCACGTCTGCAGTTTCGCTAGCTAATTTAATTTGACCCTGTAATAATAAAGTAATTTACCTACACACTATTATTTATTTATTTTATAAAAGTAATGCATTTATTCATATACCGTTTTTTTTTTTTAGTACTAGCTTTTGCCTGCGATTCAGTGGTTTAGGAGTGAAAAGCTTCGTCTTAGTGAAGTCGCGTTCTCGCGCCACACACGCGCCTCAGACATGAGTGCGAGGCGCTTCAAAGGCAATGACGAATAGCGATGCGCGGCGCGGCGTAAGTATTTTGCTACGTCCTAAGATCAGCTGCTGCCAGTTCGTAGATTTAGTAATCTATAGATAGACATTATATCTATAATGTGGTATAATAGTGATATATTATAATATAGTTCTACTATAAGTACCTACCGATATAAATATCTATAAGTACCTACAAAAGCTAAAAAGTTTGAATCTTACAAACTAGGTACCAGTTTAAGTTTTTTTTTGTCAGGTAGCCTATTTATTGAGAAAGATTATGTTATAGGTTATGAAACATCACACTGCGACTCATGGGAGCGGAGCAGTAGGATAGGTTCCTACGGGAAAGCGGGTAAAAGCGTGGGGAAAAGCTAGCACAAGTATGCCAATAGCCTAGTACGATAAAAAACCAGCACCCTAATTGCGTAACACACTATCGATCGGAATCTGAATTATTTTCAAGCAAATTGCTAATCCATTGCTTCATAAGTTCTTCAGATTCCGATTGATAATGTGTTACGCAATTGCCCCGCTGGTACATACCTACATACGTTATCAATAGTGTATCGCTTTCACCCGACTGCCACATTGATTTTACGATATATTATTTTCTCACTTTGTAGGTACATAAGTAGGTATAATAAATTTTTGTTACCCACTTAAAATACAAATAATACGAGTTAGGAATAGGTGAGGGATAGTGGTTAGGTATATGTACGGATACCTACTAAATACCTAGAGGTACTACTCGAGCTACCTACATAAAACACCGCGCCGCGCCGCCGCGCGCCCTCGTCGGCGCCGCGCCCGCGCTAGTGTTTACATTCTCTTTGAAGCCGGCCGCACGCCGCGCCCGCGCCTGTGCCAAGCCCCAAGTCTCAGCTAGCTACAGGCTAGGAGTCTAGGACACTTAGGAGTTGAGTAGTAATAGCGCAGGCGGGCGATGCGATGCGACGGGGTGGTTCGGGAGAACAAAAAATTTCACGCGGGCGAAGTCGCGGGCAGAAGCTAGTTATATTACTTATAACAAAAAAATATACTCGAGGAGGTCCCTAAATAAATAGATTAGTTATAAGAAATCGTACGACTTACCCATTGTTTATTTGTAGTTGTTCACATCAGCACCCTAATTGCACACACTTGTAACACACTATCAATCGGAATCTGAATCATTTTGAAGAAAAAAGACACAACACACTCACAACAACACGTCTGTACACTGTCTGTACAACACGTAAATAACGCAATGAATGTTGTTGAACTGTCAAAATGAAACCGATCCCGATTGATAATGTGTTACGCAATTGCCCCGCATTTCTTCAATCAACACAACTTCACTAACACAGCGTCCATTCAAACCCACAATTCCAATTTCAAATGAAAATACGGAGTCCAAATTGTAGTGCGAAGTCAAACAGATAATGTAATAAGTAGTATCGAAATCCAAAGTTCAAGCCAGGGGTCAATGTAGTGTTTACGTGCGAATGATAATAATAATTTATAACGCAGGGAGTTTAGTCCACATACGTACGAACGACGTGGGCCGCAGCTGCAGACTGAGTCGAACGAAATAATTCAAAACGTGCGCGGTGCGCGTGACACATTGTGCAAGTGTGCGTGAGCGTCGTCCCCCGCACCGCGCCGGGGGGAACAGTATTCAGTGAAATGCACGATAATTCCATAGCAAAACGAGCGCGTAAAAATTACGAAACGTCCTTTAGAATATCGAGTTTTATGAAAAAACCACTGCATAAATCAATTACAAATAAAGCTTATTGAACTCTTCGATAATTGAACTTTGTCGGTACGGTTTTTGTTTTGAAGATTTTGTCCATCTTTTATTACTTATTTACACCCAAAGTTACGTTAAAATTAGCAAGAAAAACGAAACTTTGTTGGCTCATAACTTTTTAATGGCTTATTATTTTACAATTCTGCTTCCGTACAGACACAATTAATAATTAGACAAAACGATACAATGTTTAACTTTGGACGTACGATGTCAAATAGTGGAGTAATTTTGTCCAGAAATTTGTATGGAAAAATTTCGGTTAAGTGTAACCTTAATTCAATACGGTCTAAAAATAAAAAGCGCCAAAAACAAGAATTTGTTTTTTTCAAACAAACTAAATAGCTTACAAATTAGAGTAAAACGCAACAGCCTTTGTAAATAAAGTTGACTGAACTTAGATACCTGGGTAACAAAAATGGCAACGTCGCGCGTGTGCCTATCTCGTGTCGAGGCGGGCGGCGGGCGTCCGACGCCGGCAGTGACTTGGCGCGAGCGGCGGCTTTTATGTTAGGTTACAACACACCCCGGACACTCCATACAACGCTCGCAAAATAATTACCTACTACCACTACATTGACAAATGACGTTTGTATACGTGTAAATGTGTGCGTGAAATCTAGTAGGGCTGGCAGGCAGTACTCGGCCAGTAGTGCGTAGGCGGCGGCGCTGCCCGAACGTATGCAACAATGGGGCGCCGCGCACCGCGACACTAGGTACTCACAGAAATCTATTAATAACTTTTCTATTGTACTACTTTTCAAGTCGAAGAACGAATAGAACGTGAAAGAAAGAGACATAACTAAGAAAATAAAGAGAGAGAGCAATAATTTAATAGTTGGAATGTTAATATTACGGAAGTTTTAATTGTTCTAAAACGAAGAAAACTTGGAAAATAAATGAATAATACAGAAAATTATGAAAATAAATTATCACAACACTGGCTTAACTTGTTTGTCTGTAATATACTAGCTTTTATTTTTTATGGGTTTAAAGGATATTTGAGTTGCTGTTCCTTACCTTCTTTATGTTTCGGGAACCGAAAGAAACTCCTGTCTTTATCGTTCCTCGATGAAGATAAGCATCCAAATAATGCACAATATACAACCATCGTGATTAACACAAAATATAAAACTTAAAAAAATAATGTGTTCGTGTCAGCAGTAGGTAGGTACAGCGCTGCGGTTCTTGTGTATGCGAGCGCCATTGTTAAAGAGCAGGCGACGAACACATCGAAGTGCGGGGTGAGGTGCGGTAACTGATGTTAGTGCGGGGAAGGGAGTGGCCTTTCTGTACGTAGTACTTTAAGTATTCTGTGGTTACAGGGCACATCAACCTACTACAAGCTGTCAAATTTCTTTAATAAATTTTCAACTTTATTGCTAAACTAAAAGGTTCAAAATTGATTGGGAAAATTTTACAGTTTCGAGTAGGTTGATGTGCTGGCGTCTGTACCTAAGGTTTTGAAGTACGCGCACAACAATCACAAAAAAAACACTAAATTTTTAAATTCTCGATGTGTCCTCCATTCACATTAATGCACAAATCATACCGACACGGAGAAGTCGCTAAGAATGCTAAAATAATCTTATTTTTTAGTTCAAATACTGTCTTAAACTTATAATTTAGTGTCCTATCACAATAACTAAACAAAATCACAATAATAATTGTCAGCGCGCGAGTTCGACAAAACAAAAGTGGCGCACTGAGCTTCCGTGTTACATAACGCACCGCACGTTCCGAAAGGGTGCCGTCGGTCGGCGCACTGAAAAAACATGTTTTTTAGAGGTCGGGAAGCCCCACTTATCGATCGCAAGGATCTAGGATGCAATAGCAACACACTGACCTATTTCTATTTCTTTTACGCGCGGGATGTTTTGCTATGATTGTCACTCTCGTAATGAAAGAGCAAGTATGTGTATTTATTGCTTCCTTGTTTGCATTGCCAACTTTTTTGTGAAATATTTGGTTGTACTTGTGACTTGCGTCAGAGCGGCACAACGTATTGTAGGTTATACTCAGATTTATCGTTTTAAGGTGCATGACCTATGCGTTAGACATACTCAGCTGTTACGAAAGATACATCGTGTTCAAACGGGGTAAAAACTTAAAAAATCATTTGCAACTAAACTACTGCTGCTATTTAATTGATTTTTGGTACAGAGCTTGGAAATGGTACCTAGTATAAGCAGTTTAAAGGAAAGCCCCTCTGTCGTATCAACTCTGTATATTATCTGCCTATTGTATCCCAGATCATTTTGTTTATCCAAATAATAACTTTTATAACTATGTAGATATTATTATGTCAGCTGTTAAACCCACGTTCATCTATATTATTATTCCTATTTTGACAAACAATAGGTGCAGAAGAAATCCAGCGTATGAATCTATTTTCAGTTTTTAATTATTATTAACGTCTGAAATACGAATGTTCGTATTGAGTGAATTCGTGACGCGGTTAATACAATTGATAATGTTTTGACGTACTTATATGATAATACATTTGCTGTACCATATTTTCCTAGTATTTAGTTTTTGATGTTATTCCAGTAAAATTGATCTTATCTATTGCGAGAAAAAAAAATCGACTCAATTTACCTACTTACTCATTAAGTACTGAACAATACTTCGAAAACATATACCTAACATGCCAGTTACTATACATATAGTACATCGTAGATTGCTATTGTATTGTTCTATGAGGCTTAGAATTATTTAGCAATTGTTATGCAAGTGCAAGAATACGTCATAACCATAATTAACATTTTTTGGCGATGATTTGTCTGGTCATGTTAACCACCACGTATTCTGACGCTTACATAATTCATGTCAAATATTCCCATCCCACTACTAAATGTATGACGTCCCTCCCTATTTGTTATGACGTAGGTAGCGGGCATAGTATAGTTGCTATATGTGCGTGTTGCTTAAATCGTGTCGTGCGCAGGACGTATGCTGTCTCCTGGACCGTTGCTTCCAATACCCGCGGCGGAGCGCCCGCGACTGCGGCTGTCAATTTGCATTGCTGCATGCCGCGCCAGACGACCAAAACCATGGTAGCTAGCGGAGCCCTGCCCGCGCTAAATCGCGGGCATGCCCCCACTGCCAATGCCGATGTGCCGGTTGCGACCACCAAGTAAGCAGTAGCACGCTTACTAGTGTGTTACAAAGCCGCGTTGAGTTCACACGTATTTCTGCTAAGCACGCTACTCACGACGTCGACACTTGCACCGGTTCACGTCTTTTCATTCATTTTCAAAACGTCTGTTCGACGTCACCTCCGAATGTAGCTCCATATCACCAACAACGGGTTTTCAATCACAGTTTGATGTTATTTCACAGGAAGATGCTGCTACTCCATCTGACATAATTATTCAGAGACCCTCTGAGGCATCCAGCGAAACAAATGTGGTGGCCCTATTTGCTACCGAGACCTATTCAACACAGGTTTGATGACCCTTGGACCCAAATCCAAGTATTTTTCAGCACATTTTAGGTGACACGTCACTTGTAAGGGTTGACACGAGGTCACAATGGAGTTATTGAACGTTTGAAGATAGAAATGTATAATAATAATATGTGTTAAGAGTCAAAGGTGTGAAAGCGAGTTAAAGTCACTTTGCTTGACTTATCCACTGCTTTAACTTATTCTACTTTTGTCTCAGAGAGATAATCGTTCACGAAGGAACAAATAATGTTATTATACAAGTAATTCACAATCGCACTTGCCGTGTTTTAGGTTTTCAAACACGTTTGTTCACTGAAGCCCCGATTATGCACGCTAGCATTTAAATCGCTAAAAATGTTGCAAAATGTGATATAATAATATTTTCCCAAGCAAGCATTCTTTTGCACATTTTCCCGTGATTTTCATATCCACTTGCTTTTGTTAAAGCCCCCACCACTAGAGCTTTAATGACATTATTCTAGGGTCACGTCTAACCTCTTTTAGCGAGAGGCTTATCGCTCAGGTTTGTGTCAAGTCTCTGCGTTTCAAGTCGACGCTAAGCAACACGGATCTAACTGAATAGGAGAGGAATGAAACGTGAACATTGTACGTAAGAGAAAATGTTGGAATTAAAAGTGTAGAGTTTTGTAGTGTAGCTGTTTATCGTCTAGATTTTTTTTATTTTTTTTTTAGCCCACAGTCTTAACCTAATCCTGCTAATTCAAAAACAGTAGACGGATAAAAATATAATAAATACAGGGTGGCGGGGACATCGACGTATAACCTGTTACAATGGATTCAGTATAATATGATTCTGATCCCCTTTTTTTTTGCTCTGTGGAATTCCTCATGGACTTCCTCAATCGTGGGGTTGACAGAGGGGCATGCCGGACTTTTACTGGCTAAAACCACCGCGGTGTTTTACCTCTACCTATGGCCGGGGGTGCGGGATTCGCAAAAGCATTCACCGCTCCCCCGATATGCCCATTCTAAACCTTATCGTCGGACATAAAAAAAAAATTACTTTACATTTTGACAAGAAAAGTGCCATTACCTACAAGTTCAAAATATAAAATTTTGACCTCGTAGATATGGCACTTTTCTCGGAAACAGCAGATATTTTTTTTTTTTTTGATATCCTACGATAAATTTCTACGCTAGGGTTCTAGAAGCATGTGCCTCATAGTTTGCGCGTTGGTGTCCCTGCCACGCTGTATTCAAAACCAGGTCAACCAAATAGAAACAGAACAGACAATGGAAACTAAACAAAAGACCCAAAACCAACAGACGTTAAACTGTCCAAAAACACATAAGCAGAACTACGATAACCATTACAATGAGGCCTACCGTCCTAAATTGCATTCAACCGCTTTAACTGCCGCTATTTACCGGACAAAGGAAATATTAGCAACGTAACAAGCTGCCTCATTTCCCGTGGTAAATTTTCAAGGGTCTGTGATCGATACTCGTAGCTGTAAAACCAACACCACGGCAGCCCATGGCTATGCTGCGCACGTATACTTAGCTTCGCTTTGTATGAAAATGTAAGCGAGATCGTCCACCACGTGCTCATACACACGAACGACACGCATCGACGACAGTGGCACACACGCGACACGCGTCGACGGGGTCAACGTGTCGCTCGTGTATTTGAATACGGTGATCGAATACTTACATGGATGCCGCTGACACGCGTTGACGGCTGCCGCCGACACGCGTCGACGGGTGCAATCGCTCGTGTGCACACTAAGACTGAGGGCAAACAAGCGTAATTTTTTGAGTCGCGTAAAATGAGTTGCGGAATTTACGCTGCAATCGGTTTCATAATAAAGTCCTGTTTGTACCACACGGCGATGCAAAGTGAGTGGTCTGCTGACTCACGCGCGTTATTTCAACCGAATTGCGCTCGGGGTAAGGGAGGTTAGCGAGGCAAGCGTCAGTTATATTACAGAATGCGACTGAAGTTACGTCCGTCCGTCTGGCAGCCTAACCGAATTTCAGTTGAACGTAAATTGCGATACTCAAAATACGAGACTCACAACTTAAAAAATTACGCTCGTTTGGCCTCAACCTAAGACCACGCTACGCACGAATGTTGGCTAGCAAACAAATGAACCGCGCAGCTAACGTTGCCTCCGTACACATTCTAAGTAGCAGTGGCTGTTCGTAAATGTAGTTTGAAGCCGACTAAGTTCATTATGGGGGCAAAATTGCGAACCGTTTTGTGTTGACAGCAATGAGTGATGGATCAAAAAGAAATGTTTTGTTAAGTTGCTGTAATCTTCCTTTGTTTTCAAGCAAGTTTTTCTGGCATTATGCCAGTTTCCGCTTTGTTTAAAAGGCTTTGTACATAACCAAGGGTTTTTGTTTGTTGATTTTCGAGTTTGAAGCTTTTTAAATAATTAAGTTTTCCAAATTAAGAGATTATTTCCTAAATATTTTATCTCCTGGCCATTTGAGTATTTATCTTTACGTAAACCTCCACTACTCCTTAATAAATCAGCAGTTTCATTTCTGCCTTACTACTGACTGTAGTATTTATATCTTGTATACCAATGACATTAACATTCCTCCATTCCATTGCATAACTAAAATAAACTTGAGTCCAAACAAAATAAACCTGAACTTCAACATCTGCAAACGACCAGATATCCTAATTTGGACAAATATCCATCTGTCAAATTATACAACACCGGCCTGCGTAGCTTGCAATAATATGCACGTCAGTTGCAGCCCTTCTTGTCCGTAACCATTACACAACAGAAGCACAGTACAGTTATAAACAGTAGAACAACTACGAATAGTCGCCCGGATCTAGATACTCACACAAACATGCTCCGCTACACGACGTATGAGATACATAGTTAGAAATCGAAATAATATTTATTTACATAAAACATAGGCAGAAACTACAGATCGTCACCTCTGCTACGATTCATATAAACATAATTTTTTCTCCAGCTACGTCCTTTGTTCTTTTGCAACCTTTTCAAGCTTAAGAGCCTATACTACCTCAGCTAAAATTCACTCTTTATCTTGCTCATACGATACTGCTCGCGGACTGAGTGAGAGCGAGACAGAGTGCGGTGCTGGGCGGCAGGCAGCGCCAAATGTTTAGGTATTTGCTTTTTACAGTGAACATAATGGTAATTATATAAAAATAAATAACATAAGACCTGCTTTAAAGTAATATCAGTTAGTATGCAAAGTTTCATGATCTAATTTGACGTATTTTTTTAATACCAGCGGTTTATTGTTCGGGTTAGAGGTAACTTTGGATTTTTTTTCTATCGAGAAAACTTTATGGAATCGTGTTTTCGTCTAACATAGGACTTAGCATTAATCCTCAACTTTACCATATATTTATTTCAAAATTAATGGTGCAGTATTTTCGACATAACAGAGGATCACGCTAAGCCATTTGAGGCTCTTAAAATTTGATGCTTAAAATTTGCCTGGTTGAGCTACTGTTTCATAGTTCTATACTGTAACAAAAGCTTGATACCGAACCCTCCAAAGTTACTCGTAGTCTCTAATTGAATTTCCTGTAAACTCCAAACAATGTACTAATAAGTGTTCCGGATCCATTTTAGAATGAGTTAGACGGTCCATGCCGTGTATATGAAGTTATGAACAATAAATTAAGATCTGTTTTTGATTAGGTTTTGTAAATTGAGTTAGGTACCTACCTACATTGTTAGGTGTAGTATAAATCTTGTTATGTTTAAATGCAGACTATAAGTACTTCATATAGATTTAGGGAAGATTAAAGTCGAAATATTTATGTCAGATGAAACAAATTGAGGGAAATCATATCAGATTAGTAGGTACCTACTGCATTTGGGTTGACAATATTTAAGCTCTATAAAGAGAATTAAAGGATGAGTGGGGCCTGTGGCTAAGGAATAACAGCCGCACGAGTCGATCGATCAGGTTAAGCAAATCTTGCCGCGGTTCATCCGTAGATGGGTGATCATCTTTATATACCCAAGACCCCTCAATGCCTCGGAAAGCACGTCAAATCGTTAGTCCCGGCTGTCATTGGTGGATCTTTGACATTCATTGCGGGTCGTCAGAAGCCTGAAAATCTGACAACCAGTCTTACCAAGGGGTATCGCATTTACCAAGTAACTGGGTTGTGGTGGTTACATAGGCAGTCACTCAGCGTTTTACGTTTTTTTAGTTTGCGTTGTTCAGTTGCATCCAGTTAGACTGGAAGCTGACCTTAATATAGTTAGGAAAGGGTAAGACAGATGATGATGAAAGAAAATTAAAGGATCTAAAACAGTTACAAGAAATGTGTGTTACTATTAGAAACTGCAAACCTTTATAAAGAGAGATACTTTAGAAGTAAATAAATAGAAACGGTCTTCCGTGGACAAGGCGATCCATTTTTCTCAATTGACTTTTACAGCTGGTGTTAGGTAGAATGCAGCTAGCAAGCAATCTTTCCTTACTAAATAAAACGTAGATTCAAGTTTATTTAAAGACAAAAAGGCTATTTCGTTACCAATTAAGATTATGATGACATTATCCTTAGGCGTAAAATCCATTAATTAGTTTAATTAGTCTTAAAAGTTTACAGCCGAAATACGTGCTCTGTAAAATCATTTACTTACCGAGAAATCTTAATAGCGTTAATAAAGTGTACATAATTTAATATACTTACAAAAGTAGGTACATAATTTGCCTAAAATTCTCGGCTTCCAACAATTTGTTGAATAATTTATTGGCGGAAGTATAATTTTAATGACTCGATAAAAACGTCCTTTATAACGTCTGTAAAATTTTAATATTAATTTCGAATTCAGTTCGTGATTCGTAAATCTTTTGTCTTAAATTAATGAACGATTTGTTAGTTATAATTGGGCTAAATTAAGCGTTATTTCCACAATAATGTTAAAATATGGCAGTAATAAAAATAGGAACCATAAATAGTAGATATTGTAGCTTTATGTTGATGTATGTTTTAATAACAATGTAAGCAAATGAAGGCTATTGTGATAAACAATGTTAGAAAAAAGCCATCAATAAAATACACGTGACGTTCCAATGTACAATTACAATATTTGTATAGTTTTATCAGATTTATTCCAGTAGGTATGTGTAATAATCACTTACATTGTTTCATACAACGTCTGTCACAATTGTTATTAAAAAAAAAAAAAATAGGTTTTTCCGTCAATTTTATAAGGCGACATTTTATTGCGATTTTTTTTTTTTTTAAATTACCAAATATATAATATTTATATTATAAATTCTCAATATAAATTTAAGCTTCTTATCCACAATATGCTTATAATAATTATGTATATTATATTGAAATGTCTAAAAGATCCAAAGCTTTGCAGAAACAAAAAAAGGACTTGAAAGATAAATTCGTTACCAAAGAAAAATACACATTATTATACTAAAAATACAGCAGCTGCTGCTTTTATTTCACACATAAATACTTATTCACAAGACACGCATACACACGCTATAAATCTAAAGAAAACATTTATAGAACTTAATAAAAACTTCACACGTTTATTTTAAAAAAGCGTAAAGGTTAAGTTTTTGTAGGACAGAAATAACAAACCGTAAACCCAGGTCAGTCATCCTTCGATGTAAATAAAGCCAGGTGAACGGCGTTTAATAAAAAATTGAAACAAAACCATGGCCCACATTGCCAACGTCGGCGGCTGCACGCGATGGTAATAGGCAAATAATAAAAGTTTAAAACACCCTGTAGCGTTTAGGACGTGTAAGGTAATGTGGATTTTTTTAAATAGTGAAAGTGAAAATGTTTACGGTTGGGCTGTAAAGATTTTATTAAAACAATTTGCTGAAAACTGAGAATTTTTATTAGAATCGCAGTTTAAGTATTCTGTGATACGACACAGAACTTTAATATTATAAAAAAAATCTCTTCTACAGGGTGTTCGGCAGAACGTTGAACACACGAAATTGACAGATAGGAGGGGTCATCTGCTACCTACCCAGCCCAAAAAAAAAATACCTACGCCCCGTATTTTTTATTTTTATTTTTTATAGCTAATTTTACTATTTGCACCAAAAAAAAAAATAGATGAATCTACCAATAGTCGAGGCAAAAGTTTTGCCAGTTTTGTTTATCCTACATAAAGTTATAGGCCTTCAAAGTTTTAAAACTCATGAATTTCGGTAATAAAAAAATAAAAAAAAAACTATGGGGCCTGGGTAATTTTCTTTGGACTGGGTAGGTAGTAGACGACTCCATCTATCTGCCATTTTCGCGTGTTCAAAGTTCTGCCGAACACCCTGTATTTTCCTTGACCTATCATCTAGTTAAAGGAACACGCAAGACGATTTGGATAATACCATAGTATCATTAATAAAAAAGAGGTTTTGTTCTTACGTATCGTGGAAATCCCTATACTTAGTCACCAAACCGTCCCACTCGGGAATATGTCTATGTAGGTCATAGACATGTAGGTGTACGGACAAAGGCTAAAGGAAACATTGTCTTAATTGTGTGTTCTATTTTCATACCCAGTTGAATGTGTATCTTGTCTAATATCAGTAAAGTTTATTACAGTATCTTGAGCTCACTTGTAGAAAAAAAAAAAAC
The DNA here is from genome assembly GCA_945859645.1 of Amphipoea oculea. Classification (NCBI taxonomy): domain Eukaryota; kingdom Metazoa; phylum Arthropoda; class Insecta; order Lepidoptera; family Noctuidae; genus Amphipoea; species Amphipoea oculea. The sequence continues at coordinate 8,399,702 of OX243869.1, read as the reverse complement.
AATATTTATCTAAGAGGAATTCCTAGTTCAAACACGTACGCTTTGAAGCACTTTAAGGCTGGATTTAGTGTTCGACCGACCGACGGTCAGCGCCGACATCGGTCGACCGTCGCTATACCAATGAAAACTTATGAACTACAATGCTGCGCTGATGACCGCCGAGGACCGTCTGTCGAGCTCGTCGGTCAGACATATAATACGTCGTCGGTCGACTGACGCACTACGAGTATGTTATGAGTATGCTTATGCGGGCACTTAGTGCGACGCTGACCAAGCGACCGACCGTACGCACGTACGCAATATCTCTTGTGAGTACCCAGTAGCCATCAGCTAAGCACTAAACGCTCGGTCACGGCCGATAAATCAGTGCTAAATCCAGCCTAAAGGTTTGGGCGTATCATACGCCCAGTTCCGTTTTATACGATGTTTTTCTTTTGCCTCACTTGTGATTAGTCACTGATACTAGCACTGAAGTACATTAAACCATTTTTCCTCTGATTGTCACGAACTCAAATCCGTACATTTCTTTAAACAAACACATTTATCCAAACAGAACTTTACCTTCCAAAGCTCTTGAATCGCGTGTCTTACAAAGACAAATAGCCTCGTGATTTTAATAATAATGCTATGCAAAATTGAACCTTATGTCTTTAAGTTAAGGATAATTAAATTTGTGTTTTTGAGTTACTTGAAAGGGGAGTGTGTTTTTACTTTGAATCGTTGGTTTGTTGATGTCACCCTTATCTATAGCATTTTATTTGTGATGATGTGCTTATATCACGCGAAGAAAAGCTCTCAATTTTATTATGGTTGTTTTTGCTTTGTCGATAGTTTTGTATTTATGCTATGCCATGCGTTATGTTCGTGAAAGGACGCCGTCGGTTGAGACTGGTCATCTCTTAACTGCCAAGGCTTATTTTTAATCTTATTTCTTGTATTGTTTCATCATTTGTGTGTTTTTTTAAATTCTTGTCACATATAGAAGCAACAAGCATAATGTACCCAGGATTTTGTAATATCTTGATTTAAAAGAGTGTCTATGGAGTTTCTTGCCCGTTCTTCTCCATAGAGATCTACGCTTTGGAAGGGGCAACTAGCTTCAACTTTCTGACTAACTGACCGACTACTTAATTATGACAATTCAAAAGTGCCTGTAATGGTTTAATTGAAATAAATGCTTTGAGTTTGAGTTTATGAATATGTTTTAGGTTTTTTAAAATACAGAATTCATTTAAAAATACGACACATTAAACTGTAGATAATCCTCTGTAAAAGGGAGCTAAGTCAATGGGTGATATTGAACTTTCTGAACCGTATGCAAACGTTAGTCTTATGAAGATAAAACCAGTCGTATACAGACATTTATGGAGTCTAGACTATTTGGAAATTTAAGTCGGATTAAAATATTATGAGAACGTTAGAATAGAGCTATCAAAGCCCTGTTTTACATAACTTTCAATTTGATCAAGAACGATCCGTTCCATACAAATAAAACAAGTTATTAGGCTATGTTATTTAACACTGAATTTATACAGCATGTATCAGAAAGGTGTTGTCATATTTAAGGGGTGCAATCTTCGGCGACCTCTCGCATCCGGCTCTGGTTCAAGCCATGGTCCGGAGCGAGAGGGAGTGGGAGGCAGTCACCTCCTTCTGCGAAGCAGTCATGCTAGTGAAGGAGGTGGCGGGATGGCTGAGGGAGAGAGCCTCACGTCCCAGCCGCCGCGGGAGACGCTCCGGGCGTTGGGGGCCGCGTGACGACTCCCGGCCACCTGCGGACGGAGAGTAATGGATAGCTCACCGTCCGATCAGGACCAGGCCCGTGCCGGACGGCGCGTATTTGTTCCACGCGCGCCTCAAAGAGATGTCAGCATAAAGGAAGGGGCCTGTTAGTCCGAAAGGGTAACCGCAACCCCGGAACATAAAGGGCTAAGGAAGGAACACGGGTGGGTTTTAGTCAGTAAGAGTCTAACACTTCCTTCCGCTCCAGCCAGAGCGGGAGGGGTCATTTGATGATTTCCCATCCACAAAAAAAATGCCATGCAATTTTGAAAAAATTGTCAACTGTCTAATACACAACTTCAATACCTACTCGACCCAAATGTTTGGGAAAGCTGATTAGATTTTCGCAATTACGATGTTTGCCCATGGAGAAAGCTGTTCAGTTAGATGTTGTACCTTTCCCCTAATGTCATCAGTGTCATCACACCTTTCTGATATATGCTGCATTATTCCTGCAATATACAACGTAAATCTAATACCTATACATCATGTACCTTATAAAACGATTACTGCAGTGCTATTCTATGAAAGTCGTTTCGAACCTCACACAATTTAGAAGGGAACTCACTAGTTTTTAATATCAGCATTCATAAGCATTCATTCATCGTCGTCATCAGATCGTTCCCTTTCGAGTTTCAAAGCGATACTTGGAGAATAGTACTCCTCTGCAGGGTATTGAATTGACTTCGTAAGCATTATGCGGGCAAACTTTCCTCTTGAAGTTATACCACCCACACATACAAAAGATCTTGTTCAGAACTTGTAACCTGAATCCAATTCGACAATGGTTTTTACATTTTGTCCAATCCTTTCTCAATGTTTCACTTTTATTTTCTTCACTTTACATTTTGTAAAATTTTGTACGTGATCTACACTGAAACATTTATTTATTTATGTTTTAAATCTCTATGCTAATCTATATCGTTCAAAAAACATTCAAATTGTAACTGTCTTAAAGTTCATATAACCAAAATTGTTTTATCATTTCTCGAAGTTTTGCTAACTTTAAAACTTTCATTCATATTTTATAATATATTATTTTGAAAAATGAAAATTTGACTTCCTGTTTTATTCATATTTAAAAAGTCTCAGCAATTCTGAATTCCAAAATACTTACAATTAAATACTTTACAGTCAATTACTGGAATACCAACAACACTTTCAAGTTTCACTCGCAGCGGATTGTGTATTTGTACAATTGGAATGCTTTTGAGCACAATCTTTCTTCCTTGTATTTATTAAATTTCAAAATTCTTCACTTTTTTCTTGATATTTTTTTTTTCTTTATAGCCATAGAGATTTTAGATCACGGAGTTGGACCAATCACTACACAGAGTTAAGTTTTCTCCGTAGAAAGAACATCGTGAAGTTTCACAAAATTCTAAGAATATTTCTCTCTGTTGCAGCACATGCGGTGGTCGCACACGCATACACAGAGCTTGGAGTGTGAGGAGCGGTTATTGGCCCGATGTAGCCGGCCTCGGGTCAACTCGGCAATCTTCGTGTCAGCCGAACCGGCTGGGGGCTTTCCAGGCTTTGATGCTGGTGAATTTCTGAGGCGACACGGCTCTCAGTCTAAACTTTGTCGCAAAGCCAGGTAAGTAGCCAGTGTTTACAAGTTCTTTAAACGGTACGTGTTTCAAGGACTTTTTAATTGAATAAATATAATAGGTAGCAAGCAAATATTTTTTAAGCCTTTTAGTGCACATTTTATTCACATAATTATATCAACTTACAGATCAGCCGACAACATACCTTTAACAGCATTAAGCGACTCATCAGAGCGGCTGTGCAAAGGCAAACATCACAGAGAGGACACCATCAATGAAGAAGCCAAATCAGATGACAGCATCAGTGGCAGTGTTGAAACTGTCAAACATTTCGGTCTACCGATCCTCTCAGTATCTGGCCCCTCACCCCCAGACGAAGACTACGACCAGATAGATGAGTATCTGTAGCATTTTCACACCAGTTTCCAGCTGAAATACGTGCTGGAAAAGGTTAGGCCACCTTGGCCTAGCCCTGCACCAAGTCCCTAAGCTGATGACTAGACTAGCATCGCACTGCACTGGACTATATAAACTTTTCCTTTTGTGATAGTGTGTGTTTTTGAATGAATGGTTCTGACTCTTCGGCGTCGCAACGAATTTCAAAGACTTTCCGCTGAAGTTCTATTTGTGTGTCTTGTTGAGGGACCATAGCTTAGCGTGGTGTGTTTTCATTGATCCTAACATTGATATTTTTGTATCTAATCTCCCGTGTCTATTGAGTGTTAAGAAATCGCGATTAGACTTTTAATTCACCTTGATAGTGTAAGGACTGCACAATAACTTTATACTAATAATATAACAGTGCCACTTTTAACTTTATTGGAAGTGTCTATAAAATTATCATAAGCAATCTCGATGTAAGTATCGTCTAAATCTTAATTACGATGTATAAAATAGTAATCTGCAGTGTCTTAGACTTTTTCATTTAATTTAGTTACTAGTTCACTGTGAGTGTAATTATAATGCATAAAATTTTGTATTGCATGTAGGTATGAAAACATTTTGCATGTATCTAGTATAATATGTAGCGGTAGAATCTATGAAATGATTTGAAGGTTGAACTTTGGTCCAATGAAATGTATTACCTGCACATGGTGTGTTAGAGTGTAAGATTGTATTGGTAAGGGGATTCTGTCTGATGGGATGTTACTATAGCAGAGTTCTGTATAATACTTACTTATAAACGTGTGTAAAATATTATATCAAGTATTTAGGCTTTTGTATTTATTAATCCTTCGACTCCGCCCACGTTTTATTTTTCTAAAAGTAATACGAATCTAAGATAACGCCCTAATCTAGAACTGTTATTTTCTGAGCACCTGTATATTTTTATTTTTGGACTCATATCAAAATTATCAAAATATATTTTTAAAATGTCAATTATATCTCGGCACCGATACCTACTTTTTAACATTAATTCATATTTTTGTAAATAATTAGGAATATTGAAGGCACTAATTAAAGAATCGGTAAAATTAGTCTATATTGTATTTAAATAACTGTTTATTTTCTAAATGTATGAATCTGTACTGGTGTTTGGGGACCAGATGGACAGACATGTCACAGTAGGCCTTAAATCCAAATCACGGAGTTTTTCCAAATCCTATAATTAAAATTTTGAAATAATAATACCTATTTCAAAGCTAAGACTATATTATTCCCTCCACTATTATAGATTTTATCCTTCATCAATTTTGAATAGTAGTGTGGTGCACAAACGTTAGAACTGATGAGTTATATTTCGTTTAAAATTTATAAACTTCTTTAGAGATTGCATACCTACGTGAGCAATTTGCTGATTTGCGTCTCTACTGCAATAGATTATAGAAATTAGAAGTGGCTTTTTAATAGGAAATCCTTCCGACTCAAAGTATAGCCATCAACCTATCTCATCTCTTTTACTTTTATTGAAATAGTATTGCAAGTCATAAAAACCTTCCGAAAATCAATTAAATTAATACATATATTTAATAGAAATTATAACATAGTTGTCAATTTTAATCCCAAATCGTAGAAATTACACGAAAATATAAAATTTTCTGATTGATAGGTAATGTAGAATAGTAATAGCAAATGTACAGAGCTTAATTTTGTGTTGGTTTCCGTAAGAGTCAATAAGTAGCAGATATCTTAAGAATATACCTAGCATATTTTCTATTCGCAAAGAAACATAATAATAGAAGTATAAAAAACTTAGACATAAAAATAATTTCTTAGTTCATAAACCAGCAATTACATAGAAACTAAATACAGATTGTATCTTTTGAATCGATTGCATAAATTCTAAAGAGTGTCATATCGTAAATCGATTCTTGTGTGTAGATTTTTACTGTAAAATAAGTTTTAAGACATGTATAGAACATTGTTTTCATAATAATTCTATCTTGTTTATAAAGAAACAGGATTCTTCTAATGTTTTCAATCAAATCTGTGTATGATGGAAGTTGTCTTGTGCCAATATTTTATCGATGTTTCTCTATTTCTTTTGTACTTTCAATTCTTTCTGCCATGATTTTTCTAAATTTAACTTTTGTATATGAATTTTGGGCCCGTTTACAGGTATGGTGTTATTATTACGATCCGATTTTAAAAGAATTTAATAAAGGACCATAATTTCTATTACCCTACAATTTGTAATCGGACCCAACATTGATTCGATTGTTTATTTATTTACTCGATGTTCTAAAATAATATAAGATATAATGGTTTAGATGTTACACCACTAAAATTATTTTGTAATTTAAAATACTAGTGTAGCTTTTACATGATATTAGAATGCATACCGAATATAGCGATTTACTAAATAAAGTTGTACATATCTCTGAATGGTCACGATTGATATAATTATAAATGCTCATAATTTTATTGTACATTATGAAAGGTCTATTAAGTATATTGTACAATTACTATTTACATCCTTACGTCTATTTACTATCACGATGAAATAAAATTTTGAAAATCTTATTTTAGTTGTTTTATTACATACCTACATATTAGCTTTTATGACAACCACTCTTACCAAGGGGTATCGTATTACCCAGTAATTGGGTCGTGGAGATCAGATAGGCAGTCGCTTCATCTAAAATACTAGTATACAGCTGCGTCCGGTTAGATTAAAAGTAGCGTTGAAAATTTGCGAAAGATACATTTGTTGTTTTTTGTAACTTTGTATCTTATACAGTCATATTAAGATCCGTAAGGAAAGTTTCTATATTTTATTGAAGAATACAAGAGAGTTTCAAAGATACATGTATTTTACATGTTATTTTCAACGCTAATTAGAAGACGATCCCAAAATAGTTGGGAAAAGGCTAGGCAGATAGATTACCTATTAGCGTTTTCCCGCGGCTTCGCCCGCGTGGAGGTAGGAAATTATCACACGGGAACGTACGGGTAGGTACTGCCAGGATAAGTAAGATAAATATCCTGTAAGTAAGATAAGTATGTGTGCTAAAAATCGGAACTTATCCATCTTTAAATTTATCCAGCCGTAAGTGCGTGTAAAGGACACAAACACAGACAGAGTAACTTTCGTATAGATAGATCAAAAATAGAATACTCTTTATTATGTATACCATAAAAATTACATATTAAAATATAGAAATTTTACATAGGATGCTGTCTTATCGCTAAAAGCGATCTTTCATAGACAACATTCGAATGGATTAAAAGGAGAAGGAGAGACCATACTGCAGATAGCCAGTAGTGTATTTACATATACCTACGTACCTACATACTTCGCATTTAAATATTGATGATGATGCGATCCGACCGATTTCGGCCAGGGCGATTGCTTCAGCTCCGTTGTAGTTGCCGTTCGTGTGCTCGCATGTGGCTTATGTATCCAATCTTTTTTGCAAAGATCCGCGCACAATGCGGACATGTGAGCACACCACCAATATAATTATAACTGATCGCCGCAGGTGGTCGGGCTTTCAGTTGGTCACGCTTTGCATCAAGCTCAACGTGCCGCTGGAATTCAAAATTTAAATATTAGATACGCTATTGACATCGATATCGCCTAGAGAGAAGTGATCAATGATTCTACAATTTAACGGACAAACCCACCCAGAGCATAGCCTAGAAGGTAATTCTTGTCGCAGCGATAACTTCAGTGTCGTCTATTTCAATGGCAGCTACTTAGAAGGTAAGTATTCAAGATAAATTGTTCATAAATATGTTGCTAGCAGTAGAATACCGGCCCCTCACCAAGAGGAGTCTCGGTGAGGCCGAAGAGTGGGCCGTAATCCACCACGCGGGCCCAGAGTGGGTTGGTAGATGCCAGACAGGCGCTTTTCTTTGTGAAAACTATTTCATCACCACTGCTCTCAAAACGGTGAAGTAAAACATCGTGAGGAAACCGGCATGCCCTAGAACCAAAAAATTCGAAGTCATGTGACATTCGGTTTCCCCACTACAAAATGTAGTCATTAAACCATTTAGGTAAGTAAAAAGTAGCAACTAGTACTTAAGTTAAAAAAACAAGTATTCATTCGTAAAATAAAAGCTATTTCAACCATTTCAATTTACCTTTTAAAAGCATTTAAAAAGTAATTTTAAAACACAACGTAACCACACGTTATAAACACCTGCATTTATCTTTGTGCAATACTTTTTAATCCGGCAAAATTGTAGCAACATTTTCACGAGAAATTGGACTTTTATCAGACAACAATTTTATACAAAGCTGAATTTTTAATACGTGGTCATTTTCACATTGAAATTATTGGACTTTTTTAAATCCCTCGTAGTGTTCTTATTATGTTTAAGTATAATGTAACAGGACCCTGGGGTCCCGAACCTTTGGAAGGCGTACCAGGAGCCGAAGCCAACTCGCAGAGGCCCGTTAGACAATTTTAAATGATAAAGAGGCACCAACCGACGATTATCCCTGTATGCACTATGCAAGTGCACCAAAGGACAAGCCCCGGTTGGTGCAGGACTATTATAGAACATGGAAATAATATATATTGGGCTATGGATTTGGATGGCTATAGTGGATCTATTACCTTGAACTATGGAAGGACTGACTCATGATAATATAATATTCACAGATAAAATGGCAGGGGGTGACTTGCACACTGAATAATAGGCCCCTGAAAACGGTCGCTAGCACATAGTGTCGTAGTGACAAGGGGGTAACATGTCCTGGCTAGACAGGTGGACCTCTGAAAAGGCGGCTGAAAGAAATGAAGGTGGGTATGGGAGAAGACGATATAGTAATGTGATATACAAATCAAACGTGAAAGGCAATCGATCATACATAATCAGCCTATAATGTTCCCACTGCTGGGACACAGGCCTCCTCTCTGTGAGAGGGAGTGGGCCGTAATCCACCACGCGGGCCCAGTGCGGGTTGGTAGATGTCACATGTCTTCGAATTTTTGGTTCTGGGACATGCCGGTTTCCTCACGATGTTTTCCTTCACCGTTATGAGAGCAGTGGTGATGAAATAATTTACACACCAATCGATCATAATCAGTTTTAATATTTTAAACACGCTTTTTTAATTATTTGTTACTTTTTCGTTAGTTGGGGCCGCTACCACTGGCCCACCACGGCTCCTAGCTCCTGTTGTAGGTCGCGAGTTCGAACCCAGGCAGGCACTTCACTTTATGTAAGTAATCTCATTATTTCATCACCACTGCTCGAAGAGAGGAGGCCTGTGCACTGGGAACATTATAGGCTGATTTTTTTGCTTATGGTAACTTGTTTTTGGTCGGTACATTTTTACATATTATGCTGGGATATTATATCATTCTTTGCTAGCTACTTCTTTTTGAATCGTTTCCACTACCATGGGATGCATGAAGAAGCCTCCTCGTGTAGCGAAGTTTGTTCCGCCAGTTACTCAACTGAACTGAGCGCTCGGCGCATCCTGGACAATCACACCCAACACCTTATTTGATTGGCCAATTCTTCCCCTGCGGTGGTAGGGCTAACGCCCGCCTGGTTTGCGAGCACCCTCCCACCGGAGTCAAGCAGCCTGCTGTGTTTCGTCGATGCGTGGGAGTTCCAGTGCCCTAGGCGTCTTCTGGGCACGCTTGTTTCATCATAGACCTCATCCATCGCTTTCCATCAGGCGTGATCGAGGTCAAGAGTTTGTCCATATAGCTATAAATAAAAAAAATAAATTTAAAAAATCAAAAAACCCGACTGCGGTAAAAAACTTAAGTTAAAAAAAAAACTAAAAAGCTAAAAACAAGCCCATTTCAAATTAAATAAAAGTTGGAAGCAGGCGGGACCCATTTGAGTTTGAAAATATAAAAATGGTATGGGTCCCGCCTGCTTCCAAATTTTATTTAATTTAAAATGGGCTTGTTTTTAGCTCTTTAGTTTTTTTTAACTTAAGTTTTTTACCGCAGTCGGGTTTTTTGATTTTTTAAATTTAATTTTTTTATTTTATTATTTTTAGTAATGAGTTATAAATCCCACTTAAGTGTGATAGTTTTCCTTTAAACTTTGTAATATATAGGTACTACTGCCGTAACATTTAAATTTCTAACTACAACCGTTTAGTTGGTAGAGGGGGGGACGGGTAAGCAATATATGATATAATTACAAAACCTCTAATATTTACAAGATATAACAACTGAACCTATAATTTTATTTGATATAATGATCAGTTAATATAATAAACGATTAATATAATTTTAATGTAACTAATTTCTATAAGAATAACAGACAATTAATATAAAACCGTTTGATGTACCACTCAATAGACATAAAACCTATTTATTCTAATATGATAAAAACTTTTTTTTTCATCGTATGTCGACGGAGCCCCGCTTCGCGGGGCCCCTATTTCTGTGTAAAGGGTTTAAAGTAACCTAACCAAACCGAACCTCGGGGTGCCCTTCGCTCGCCCTTGCATCCTATGTCGACGGAGCCCCGCTTCGCAGGGCCCTTATTTCTATGTAAAGGGTTTAAAGTAACCTAACCAAACCGAACCTCGGGGTGCCCTTCGCTCGCTCTTGCATCCTACGTCGTCTATTGCGTTCGTTGAGTTCGGGTGCGGTAACGGTAACGGAAATAATTCGGAAGCCACGAAGGCTTTCTAACCTAAGCTGTACGAGTCGGATTGCTCGGAATCGGGGTGTTAACCATAATGACGGTATCAATATATATTTTAAACGATAGACCTAATGATTTTCGATTAAATAAACGTTATATCCAATAACGTTATACGAAGTAAGTTTTAGAGTATATAAATGTTATATGTAAAGAAATTATATCATCAGTTGGTATATCTCACGTTTATTATATCTTGTGAACGTTATTGAAATGAAAATATACCAAATAACTTTATACGATATGAGACGCACCCGGGGAGGACATTTGATTCTAACGAAAATTGGTACTTTAAAGCGTGATAAGTCACGAACGGTTTACTTAATCAAAAAACGGTCTTCCCAAACCACTAATATTTTTGAAAGACCTATCCAACGATATTCCATTTGACATAGTTTGTTGACTTTAATTTTTTTCATTTTCACAATATGGCGTCCAGTAGTCGCCATATTGAATTTTCTTTAGTGACACTCGCCGGACTAAGAGGAATCGATTGACGTGTGAATCATGAAAATCGGCCCAGGCGTTTGGTCTGTATAGTGCTTCAAAGGAACATACAAACATACATACATAGGCTAATAAACACATTACCACTCCTTTGCGTCGCGCAGTCGGGTAAAAAAATGTAAGAAATCATTTTTCTTTCTTTCTTTCTATGTGACCATTAATTCAGGTAAGCCACCCCTTTTACTCACTCAGAAAACCACGATCAGTGAACTTTGTTACTCCGTAACTATACCTACCGTGCGGCCACCGAGAGGATGTGTTTCTGACACATTGACGTCAGTGCTAAAATTCTAGTAGCCAATAAACACGTATTCGTTATTATGAAACTGACAGGTGTCAAGAACGCATTCTCTTGTCGTCCGCACTATAATACTGCACCCGATAGTTAAAAAGGCGTATCTTACAAAAAGCAAAAACGGAGAAATAAATGAATGAATGAATGATGATGAATGGAGATGAAACGGGAAATTAATAATTAATTTCCCGTTTCATTTATTAAAAAAAAAATTCTCCTTTTTTACTTTTTGTTAGAAACGTCTTTTTAAGTATCGGGGGCAGAATAGGTACCTAATTTAATTTATGATTCCAACAAAAAGTGATACTATCTCTATTCCCAACATTTTCAAGCCAGTCAACAACATTGTTCTTCTGAACGTTGTTTGTAAAACTCATATTGACTTGTCCTATTTGCATAACATTGTAACACATTGTTTCATGAAGGACTGGCGATAGCGTTGTCTTCCATACTTTATGAGGCAAAATATTGGTAGTGAGTTCCCAAAATGAGTTTCTATTAGAAAGTATAGTCTGCAACAAAAGTTGTTTAACACTATTTACAATTTTAAAAAGAGATTTGTGGATGGAAAATTGATTATTATTACTTGACCTAGATCAAAAATATATTAAAAAAAAACGATTCTAGGATAATCATACCGGGTGTTTTTTTTAACGGTGTAATAAGGGCATGTAGTAGCCACAAGCAAATGTTGATTGGGACATATCGCTAACTTTATCATAAATTGATAACCCTGTATGACAATAAAAATTCAGAAATGGTCATAGACTTTTGTCGCCGCCTGTACCTCCCACTAAAATAAAACATTCAGTGTTTCCTATTTTTTTATTTGAGCAATTTTCGTTGAAGTCGATTTCTGTGAAGGTTTTATTAGCACGTTAATACTTCATTAGTATCGATTTTGTGAAGTGTAGGTTGAAATAGAACACGAGATCAGTTTACCTTTACTCGATTATTTTTAGAATTCTAAAGGTTCCTCGACAATGTTAATTATAGCTTGGAACTGTTTGTGACATTAGTTATCAAAACTAAGACGGATACTGCTGCTTGTTGTTCTTGGTTGTTTTACTGTCGTCCACTAGAGTACTCGGTGGACACACGTGTTTTTTTTTTGGGGTGGGAAATTATCAAATAACTTCTCCCGCTCTGGGCGGAGCGAGAGGGCGTGTCAGACTTTTACTGACTAAAACCAGGGGCCACGGTATCTCTTTCGAACAACCCGCGACCCCGGCAGACATCGGTCCTGGTGGACCCCGTCAGTTACTGCTGACATCTCTTTGAGGCACGCGTGGAACACAACGCGCCGTCGACCCGGGCCTGGTCCTTACCGGACGGCGAGCTGCCCATTGCTCGACACACCTAGATTTCGTGGACACACCTAGATTTTTTCCAGTTTAAACTGAATTTCTCATGAAAAATGTCTACTCTAAATTGAGAAAATATGTGTTTTTATAATAGACGTTATTTTATAATCAGCCTTTAATGTTCCCACTGCTGGGACACAGGCCTCCTCTCGGTGAGAGGGCCGTTATCCACCACGCGGACCCAGTGCGGGCTGGCAGATGTCACATGTCTTTGAATAACGTTAAATGACGTTATTTGGCTAGTCTTAATAATTTAAACTAACGGGGTAATTGCGAAGCACATTAACACTAGCAACGGCTTTCATGTTTACAGTTCAACAACATTTATTGCGTTACTTACTTTGTTGAGCAGACAAATTTTTCGAACATGTGAAGCAATGGATAAGCAATACCTTTCAAAATGATTCTGATTGTGATTAAAAGTGTTTTATATTATAAAGGTTCGTTCACATTATGTCAGGCCGCAGCGGGGCGAGGCGGGCCGTATCGCACACAACCAATATCCACGGCGAAATATGCGGCCGCTGCGCTCCGGCATAGTGTGCGATAGTTCATATAAAATACATACGAGCGATTTTTGTGCTGCGACCCGACCCGCTGCGGCACGACATGTGCGCGAACCTTTATGGTGCAGAATCTGTAGGTATAAGAATTTCAATATCATTATTCTAGCTTTTCTCTAAAAAATCGAAATGATTGTATATCTAAGGGTATGTGATGTACTATTAAATATAGACTCAACTCACTGGTAACACTGGAGCTGTCACTTTACTTTTAGCCGTTGGCGGGACAGGACGTTCCCTTTGGGTGGTTGTGTACTTACTGATAATTCGGCCGTTTTATTCCTAAACCCTAAGCCCCTAATGGTAGATTACAGTGAACACCACATTGGCGACGAGGATTAAGGTATGTCGTGCAGATATATGAAAAAAAAATAACAACCTAATGGTTGCGATTTATACTGGCAAATTAACGAATGAGGTTTTATTTAGTAAATAAAGTGTCCCTCCAAATAATGAGTGGTGAAATATAGCATTTTTGAGCTTAAATTTGTAAACACGGAACGCACAAGTGTTATTTTCGGGAACATGCGAGCGTAGCGAGCGCGCGTCATGGAGTCGTAGCTGGTTCTAAATTTGCTTATATCTCAAAAACGGTGCGTCCTATCGTAAAAATAATGGAAAATTGGAGCGTAATTCTACTATTGAAAATCGTTATTTTGAAATTCGGAATTGTGACGAATTTTTTTTTTCGTAATTATGTAATGCACCCGTTATTTTCACTTAAATAATGAACTCAATCCAAGGTCGAAAACAAATTACTATGTTATTAACCGACTTCAAAAAGGAGGAGGTTATTTGTACAGCATTTTAACTGTGCATATTAAGCATAAATGCTTAATAATTATGCACAGTGAATTTATAGTTTTTACTTTTACTTTTCTCATTTGTTGATAGGTGCCAACCCAACTAAGCCATTAAATGTTTGGTTAACACAATTGCCTAAAATTAGGCAAATAAGATCGCGGACGTCGCGATACTGATAGATTATGTGGTTAATCGGTATCAAAACATTACGAAGTAATTTGAAAAGGTAAACTATTAAATTAATAGTGGGTACCTATAAGTTAACAATAACTCATACATTCTGTTTAATTTTACATGTCCTTTGTAAGGCTAATAATTTCAACAAGATTTGAAGTTTAATTAATCTACCCACAATGTCGTAATTATATTATACACTTAAGTACTTTAAACTTAAAAGAAAAAAAAAGTAAAACATACCATCGAACAATATTTCTTTGGTACGTTCGGTCTACCTTCCAAGTATTACTTCATATTTTATGATGACCAAATTAAATACAGACAATTGGTTTACTATAATTACACTATATTATATATGAATGAATAATAATATATTTTTGATAGTAACTATAGCCCAGTTGTTCTGTTTGAAACTGACAAAGTATTTTATTTTTAACCTCTTTCGTTCCATTTTGGTCATAACAAATGAGTTGTTGTTAAAGTGGAAATTCAGTTATCTCTGAAAGGTACCAGATAAATGGATAAACTTTTATATATCCTTGTTGTTGTTAAAGTGGTAATTCAGTTATCTCTGAAAGGTACCAGATAAATGGATAAACTTTTATATATCCTTGTTGTTGTTAAAGTGGTAATTCAGTTATCTCTGAAAGGTACCAGATAAATGGATAAACTTTTATATATCCTTGTTGTTGTTAAAGTGGTAATTCAGTTATCTCTGAAAGGTACCACATAAATGGATAAACTTGTATATATCCTTGTATATATAAGTACCAGTTTTAACAAAAGTTCCACTTCGATAAAATCGAAGTAAAGTAACTAGTGTCATAAAATCTGAAAAGGTTAATGATTGAACTAATTTTAGTAAAATAAAATGCATTTTGCATTGGCAATTGCAATCAACAAATTGATTACAGATGAAGTGTAGAGCAGCTTGACTAAACTTAAGAAATAATATTTTCAAAACAATCGTAACAAGTTCAACGATAGCCAGAGCACAAGTGAAACAAGTTCCAACCTTGAAAACGGAAACAATGTTATAATATTTGATATATTCGATAAATTATTGAATCTAATTCAAGTAAGCAGGCTTTAAAAATAGTGCCAGTTAACGCTTACCAATACAAATGTTCCATTGTTGTGTAGTTGGTCGATTGTAATAAAATACCTGCATAATGTTCTACTAATACCGCACACTCAAAGTAAGCGATCGTAAACCCAGTTGATGGATGGATTTACAATTTATGAGTAAATGGTAAATACAAACTGTTTATGTAAAATAATTTCATAGTATGTATGCTTCTTTAAATTTATCAGTGCGACTTGACTTAATTATTCTGCTTATATATAATACAGCTTGTTTGGATTTTTCTACGGCTTTCTGCTATTATAATGTTGAAAGACAAAAGAAAGAAAATACATTTATTTAGCACAAACTAAAAGACGCACAATACACCAGATACATACATAAGATAAAAACAAAAATAAAAAATAAATGTCAAATAAACAGTATAAAGTCCGATGTAAAAAGAAAAAAATAAGATGGAAAGTGCGCCTCACGGTTGCGCTAAAAAGGCCCAGTTCAGCAAAAATGCCAGACAACTAGTGCCTGACGCTAGTTTTCAACTGGACCTGGTGTGTGAGGTGACGGATGTAAATCAGTTTTATACTGCAACGTGAAGTGTGTATGCATACTTAAATAAAAAATAAAATACGAATAGGTATAAATAGTATGATATTGAGTAACATTGCAAAAAAAAATTAACAAAAAATACTGATAAATAAATAAGTGAGATGGCCGCTTGATAGACTTTCGCAAATTAAGAAACTCTTCGAAACGAGTCAGAATTGAATGTGAATTACCAACTACACAACAACAAAAAATACTGCCCGTAAGCGTTAGCCAAGTCGGGAACGAATCACAGTGTGTGCAATCAATGGGTGAAAACTCATCAAGTACATACATTGGTATAAAACTATACTAGATATGCAATCAATGGGTGAAAACTCATCAAGTACATACATTGGTGTAACCGACCAGTATATGCAATGTAACAAAATAAATCAGGGTTAGTCCCTGTCCTATACTGTTAGTTTGCTTAGATGCAGAGTTACTTGTAATACGCAAACACATACAAGTACATAATTATATTAATATCCAAAATAGTATCTAACAACGTGTGAAACGTGTGTGTGTACGGACTTGAAAACGAAATGAATTTCGTTCCGTTACCACTAATGTTATCGTTCAAAAAATTTGTAATGATACTAAAAAATATAACGTTAAAATAAATATATATGTGTGTGTGTTGAGGCACAAATAGCCAGCAGTTAGTGCTGACATCAAGTGTGAACTATCAAAATGATGCCAAAAATATGCTAATATTTAGCAGCGTGATAAAATAAGGTTGCGTGATAAAACAAGTTCGCGTGATAAATCGTTTCAAGTCCCTGCCTAAAACACTGCAGATGAAGGGCAAATAAAATAATACCTCTAACGTCTCGCAAATATATTTATTATTCACAACAAAGTTTGCCAAGTTTAATGATGTTCAATAGGATACCACTATTGATAAAATGACTCTTTCAGTTAGTCAGCCTAATAGCAAGTCCCCATTCCTTTGGAACCAAAGCTAAATAAGAAATTAGGCGGACTTGTACATAACTGAACCTGTAAATAAAAAACTCAAACTCAAAAATCTTCTTGGATTTTATTATTGTTATTAGTTATTCAGATAACAGAGATCCATTGGGTTAGTAACAATAGTCTTAACCTATGTTAGTACTTAACTAATAACACTGACGATTTCTCCGATGGTACCGGTTTTAAAGCCTGATGATGATATTCGTACTTGTTGGAATAATTAGATATGCGTACTGCCAATAAAGCATTATTACCTGAGATAATATCAATCAAAAGATCTCAGTGAGGTGATCATTTTCCGTTATGGTTATTTTCATGCTCACTCTGCGTTCGCATGACAATAGTAGATGACGTCTTAATTGTGTTGGATGTGATAAAAAGAACATAATGCCAGGTGCTTAAAAAAAAAAAAAAAAAAAAAAACGTATTATTAACAGAGCTCGAAGGCAACATGTTTTACTAAAAAAAAAAATGTTTATCGAAAATTATTTTCTGTTTTACTAGCTTTCATCATCAAGCATTAAACCACTTGACAAATACATCAAAGCAATTGAGACATGTAGACCACCGGAAACCATCGAATAAATTCAAAAAAAAAAAAAAAAAACAAATCAAATCAAATTATTTATTTGCTAGAATGCAGGCAAATAAGGTCGTGAAGAATTAAAGTTGAGCCATACATTCTGCCTAAGATTCGACATGCAAAATTTAAATGAATGAATACGATGCTTAAACTAATAATAAATAAGAATATTTTAAACACGATTATCAGATAAAAATAAAATAACAGTTCAATACAATCAATAAATACATAATAGTCAAAATAAGACCAAAATGTCAAAATACACTTAAAATGTCAAAGTACAATTCAAATCTTGAAAATATTCAAGATTCAATTGATTTAATTAAACAAATTTCAAGGTCTGTAATAATCGGTCATTTAGAAATTAATTAATGGAGTAATACCATTTTTCCCCTAGAAAAGCCTTAAGTTTGTGTTTGAAATATTAAAATGTGTCATTTTTAAATATTTCGGTAATTTATTAAATATCCCATACAAATCCCATACAAATGACACTTTTTCTTAATCGTGCAGTTTTGTAACCACCGACAATTAAAAGTTTTTATATTGGTTTCTCACGGGGCTTTTTCTGGTGTCCGAGACCTTGGTAAATAAGTTCGCATTTGTTTTAACAAATATTGCCATGTCGATAATAAACAATGACGGACTCTAGACGTTATATTTGACACGAAATCACGGTTTCGCACGCAAATCAGGTGATGAATCCTTAGATTACAAACATATAATTAATCTGTCAAGCTCCGTTAATGAGACACAACTGATTTTCTATCGTTTCGTCGGCGATAGGCGACGTGCGGAGCTTGACCGGTTAAAAAGCCATTTAACTCATTTAAGAAAACAGGTACCTATCAGAAGCAGCTCATGAATGGCAACGCCAACCAAGCACTGTCAACATGAAGGATAGGTTACGCACTAAGGTCTGGTGGCCGAAAATAAACAATGACGGCGAAATCTTTCCGTGATCATTAATAATATTATTGTAATCGATCCAGAGATTGAAATCATGGAATCTACCTGTACGCAAGACACAAATGGATTAACAGATCTCAAAAATAGCTACGAAATTCAGAACTTAGTGACAACACAATTCAACAAAAAAATAAGGAAAAGGAAATAAAGAAGGAAGGAAAGGAAGGAAGGTAAATGGAATGTTAAAGATAACGAAAATTCAGATATGGGAGTTTAGTATAAATGCTATTACTGTACTTAAAAGTGTAAATGTGGACTTGGTAGGCCTGGTAGACTTTAGATCGGTAGACATTTTATTTCATCAAGTACCTGGTACCTACTTGTTGATAGGCCTACGCTGTCCTCATACCTATTGTAATTTGAAAACATTGTAAAAGCCAATTATTTTCAAAAGAGTAACCATGGAGTTTCTTGCCGGTTCTTCTCCATAGGAAACGACCATTTGGAACCGTGCACCTAGCTTCTGACGTTTCATAAGTTAACATCTAAATCACTTAATTAACTTATATAAAAAGGAAGAGATGTGATGTACTATTAAATATAGACTCAACTCACTGGTAACACTGGAGCTGTCACTTTACTTTTAGCCGTTGGCGGGACAGGACGTTCCCTTTGGGTGGTTGTGTACTTACTGATAATTCGGCCGTTTTATTCCTAAACCCTAAGCCCCTAATGGTAGATTACAGTGAACACCACAGGGTACATATTTGAATTTCGAAAATTTAAATATCTACGGTTAAAATGTCAATGTTCAAAACATCGAAAATTGAAATATCGAACGACCATAAAACCGAAAATTAAAATAACGTAAGTTTATATTGTCGAATGGTTAGATAACCTACGTCCAATATATCTAAAATCTAATTATCGACAAACATAACATCGAAAGGCTTAAATATCGAAGTACAGATTATCTAATGATGTAAATATCGAAGTACAGAGTATCGAATGTCCTAAATATCGGTATTTATTTATATGTTGTGCTACAAAAATTAGTGACAGAAACAAATCGCTGCAAAACCGACTCCACGTGGTCTTGTCTGCCCTACCCCTAGAGTGTAATTTAAACCCGCGTAGGCGCAGAGGGGCGAGCGAGGCGGCCCGCGAGCTGAGGCGGAGGTGGCTTTAAAGCCCGCCGCCGCGGCTGAGGCTGGCCGGCAAAGCCGGCCAGCAAGCCGAAGCTGTGGTGGTGAGCGTTAAAACCATCGACGACGATAAGCTCGCGTGGGACCGCCGGAGCCCCGCAGCGCCGGAGCCGTGACAGAAACCATGCCTGCTGCATGATGCATGCTCGCTTGCACTCTGCATGCTTAAGTAATATTATTTTCACATAATAAATAACTTAAAAAAAAAACACATTTGTAGGCCGCGCCCGCTCTTGCATCTTATGTCGACGGAGCCCCGCTACGCGGGGCCCCTATTTCTGTGTAAAGGGTTTAAAGTAACCTAACCTTTTTTTTTTTTTTTTTTTTCCCGGGGTGGAAAATCCTCATGGATGTCCGCCGCTCTGGGGCGGGCGGCGGTGTCTGTCAGACTCTTACTGACTAAAAACCACCCCGGTGTTCCATCTCACACCTACGCCAGGGGTCGCGGGAACGTACGATCCTTCCGCAACCCCCGGCTGGTGCCGGCCCGCCGCTGCAGGCCTCCTCAGGTCAGGGGGGGGGAGTGAGGTGTTTGACTCCCCCCGCGACGTCTAAAAGAGGCGCGCGTGGAACACTACGCGCCGCCACCTCGGGTCCTAGTGTATGGGGGGCTACGGACGTCCCCGAGTCCGTCGCCCCTGGACCCATTTAGGGGGGCTGGAAGAGCGCGTTGTCCGCCCTCCGCCGACGCCCGGTGCGCCTGCTGCGGGCCGGGTGAGTGGACGAGATCTCCCTCTCCCTTTCCGCAGCCTCCTTCTGCGAGACGACGACTTCGCAGAAGGAAACCACCGCGTCCCAGGACTCTTCGCTGCCGACCATCGACTCGACCACGGCCGGCAGCGACAGGTCACCGCCTACTTCTGAGATGAGGGCACGGCGCGGCTCCTCCCAAGCGGCACACTCTGCCAGCGTATGCCATGCCGTGTCCTCCCGGCAGTCGACGCAGTGGTGACACCGGGCGTCCGGCTCCCTGTTTATGCGACACAGGTACTTCCCGAAGCAACCATGCCCCGAGAGCACCTGCGTCACCCGAAACGACAGGGAGCCGTGCCTCCTTCCGAGCCAGTGCTCGAGTACCGGCCGGACCGCCTCGATAGTGACGAGGCCGGCGGTAGGGCGTGAAAGCCTGTCCCGCCATTCCGCCACCAGGACCTCGCGAAGCTGTGACCGACGCAGCTCCATATGGCGCTGCATCAGCCACTCGCCTCGCGCCCGCGCTTCCTCGCGCCACCGGTACAGCGACGCGAGTACTTTCGCCTCCAGGTCCCAGGGCGGGGATCCAGCCAGTACGCAGGCCGCCTCGTAGGAGATCGTGCGATACCCCCGGACGACTCTGACGGCCATCGCTCTCTGCGGCTTTCGCAGGACTGCGATACTACCGGCTGTCAGGTCAGTCGCCCAGATTGGGGCCCCATACAGGGCCATCGATCGCACGATCCCCATGTAGAGCCGCCTACAGGCGGCGCTCGGGCCCCCCAAAAGTAACCTAACCTAACCTAACACCGGGGTGCCCTTCGCTCTCTCTTGCATCCTGCAACCATGCCTGCCTGCAAGTTCGATATTTTAACTAGTAGGTATTTTTAACGTAAATATAATGAACTAAAGTGTGTTGAATGTTGACATTTTGAACTTAGGTATAATGATTATCGATGTTTTTAATCATTCGATATTTTTATAACTCGGCATTTCAATGTTAGACATTTTGTGCTTAGGTATAACAATTTTCGATATTATGATATAACCGATATTTAAATTTTCGATGTTTTGAACGTTGACATTTTACACGTAGGTATTTTAATGTTCGACATTCAAATATGTACCCATATCTAAACATTGCAGCATTGACATCTTATACAGCTAGTTGCATATCATTACTAGTAGTTGGCCGTATGTCATTACTTCCCAGAATTCGATACTTATTGGGGACATTATCGAATGGTGTAATAATACAGTGTTTTTTTTTTTTCAAAATCAGCGGTTTCGATTGCTGGCTAGAAATATTGATTTTTCAAAAATCCAATGATGCAGTTTTAGTTTTCATCAAAATCGAACCCGTGGCTCCTTTGAGTACTTTTCGCTATTCCTCATAGTTTCGGATTTGGCCATCCACTCCCACTTGGAAAATTCACCCTGTATACTTTCATACGATTCAACAAACGAATGACACTGTATTTCAGTCACAATATACCGTAACATGTGTAAGTGTGACACGATGACCTATTTACACCGGTCTACAACTTGAACAAACCGACATTGTACGTTTATCTTTTGTTTATTTATCAGGCTGGAAAGTGGGTGGCGATATGGAAAGCGTTTTAGTTCGATATGAGAAACTTAATAGTTTCTTGAATAGATTGGTGTGGGGAATAGTCGTGATGTGGTTTTTCAAAGTAATTGAATAATATTTAAGGGCGCAGGATAGCCTTTACCAGATCAGAAGTGGTCACAATATTAGTGGAAAAGCGCTTTTGGAAGGGACAACTAGAATTAATTCTGTTTATGTAAATTATGACGATGTGCCTACTAGCTGCGCCCCGCGGTTTCACCCGCATAAGTGTCGACCCCGTGGGAATATCGGGATAAAAAGTAGCCTATATGTTAATCTAGGGTGTCAGCTACCTCCATACAAAATTTTATCAAAATTGGTCCAGCCGTTTGAGCGTGAAGGAGTAACAAACATATAAACACACACGCTTACAAACTTTCGCCTTTATAATATTAGTGTGATATGTGTAATTGTTCGGCAGCTTGAATATCATCAGGATTGTGAGTGGAATATAGCAGTTAATCGTTGACGTGATACAACAGCGGCTTCCCTGACATCCTCCGTCATCAGAAGACAGCCGCCACACAGCCATCAACGAGACACTCTGCTAGAGTGACTGTCACCAGCCAATGTCACTCTTATCCGACCTCTTCGGTGGTACCGGTAACTTCGTAACAAGACTAGAGGACGCCACTTGCTGCGTCGTCATATTTATAATAACTGAGCCATCGTAAACGTATCAAACATTTTTTTTTTATATAGAAATTCGTAACATTCATCAGTAGGTACAGAACACTTCTCGAGAGTGGGTGCGGCCATTATAGGAATGACCGCACGGGTAGGTGGGACCCGCTGAGGAACAGTGGGTCGAGGCCTGTCAGGGGAACGGTGAATGCTTATGCGAATTCCGCACCCCCGGCCATAGATAGAGGTGGAACACAGTGGTGGTTTTAGCCGGTAAGAGTCCGGCATGCCCCTCTCTTACCCCCACGGTGGAGGAAGTCCATGACGATTTCCACCGCGCATTAAAAACAAAGATACAGGGCACTTCAAAAGTAAGTTTTTTGATGAACACAACTTTTAGCGCCTCACATACATAGCCTACCTTTTTAAGACTCGGCTGATAAACTTAACTTTTCTTACCTTGGCTACTATAACTAAAGTCCTACTCGTAATCCCATTAACAAAGCTATTGGTGGTAAAATTTTATTTTATAAGCCGCACATAACATAATTATTGTCAACGTAATAATTGTCTCTATGTTAATTAATGTAATTGGTGTTGTGCCGTTTTAATTAACTATAAATAAATAAATAAATAATAACGGCATTCCACAAACTAGCACCTTGTAAGTTAATAACCTACATCCCACATACAATCACGTAAAAATAATAAATTGTCTTAATAAAAATACTTACACGTAACATTTACTTTATAACAGCGGTATAAGGAAGCGTTTGGTCTATAAACTACTTTAACGGTCTCTTAACAACGCGTTTAAGTTAAATATAAGTCTGAAACTATAAGAGACCTCCGATTTATTAGTTCTGTCACGAAGCTCTTGCGAACGATGCTATCAGTGTTGAAATCGGAACAAATTATACTGCATTGCGGTTAAATCAATTATTTTATGTTTTTATAAGAATATTTCGCAGGTCAGCAAAAAATAAGGTCGAAAATGTAACTGTTATCTGTCATTCTTGACTAGGCTTGCACGTAAACTACCCTGCAAATGGTAAGGAACTTGGAGAGAACTCTAATTACAAGTCAATCTGCCTAGCTTTTTCCCAACTATGTTGGGATCGGCTTTCCGTCTAACCGGATGCAGCTGAATACCAGTATTTTATTACATGGAGCGACTGCCTATTTGACCTCCACAACTCAGTTACTGGGTAACACGATACGACTTGGTTTGACTGGTTGTCAGACTTGGGCTTCTGACTACCCGTAATGACTGTCAAAGATCTACGAATGACAGCCGGGAGCAACGGCTTAGCGTGCTTTCCGAGGCATGGAGGGTTCTCGATACGTAATAGGTGGTCACCCATCCATGAACCGACCGCGGAAAGCGTAGCTTATCCTTTGATCGATCCGCGCGACTGTTATATGTCCTTAAAAATTTATCATTCAATCAATCAAACCTATTAGCTGATCAAAGGTATACAGTGGTGTTGACATAAAATGTGATAGCGTTCTCCTTGATCTACCTTACTGGCATGCAAAGGACAATGAGTAATGGTGGGCCCACCTCTCAATAGAAATAAGATACACATGAATGAATAGGTATTTTTATGCAGAATAAAACTTAGTATTACGACTAAGCTTAAAAGTCAGTACTTTCGGAGTTATACTAACTATTATACTGCCATGAAAGTGATCCCATTCTAAGCAATTAATGATCATATCTCCGAAAGTACTAACATTTGACCATAGTTTTATTCGTAACTAATATTCCGCTTAAAAATCCCTATCCAACGGTATATCGCATTTTACTATTGAAGGGGGGCCCAGAACCCATACATTTGTTTCCGAATTTAAGACGTCATATCTCCGAAAGTACTAACATTTGACCATAGTTTTATTTGTAACTAATATTCCGCTTAAAAAGCCCTATCCAACGGTATATCACATGTTATTATTGAAGGCTGGGCCTAGACCCCATCCATACATTTGTTTCCGACTTTAAGACGCCATATCTCCGAAAGTTCTAACATTTGACCATAGTTTTATTAGTAACTAATGTTCCGCTTAAAAAGCCCTATCCAACGGTATATCGCATGTTATTATTGAAGGCTGGGCCTAGACCCCATCCATACATTTGTTTCCGACTTTAAGACGTCATATCTCCGAAAGTACTAACATTTGACCATAGTTTTATTAGTAACTAATGTTCCGCTTAAAGCCCTATCCAACGGTATGTCGCATGTTACTATTGAAGGGTGGGCCCAGATCCCGTACATTTGTTTCCCGCTCTCCTTTTACTTATTATGTTTTATTTAATCTTCACAAAACAAATTCGTGCTTATTAGATTTAAGTGGATACATGCATCAACATAAAATTAGTAGGTACATATTAAAATTCATAATAATATTATATAGCAAAATTAAATAGTTTCAATGATAAAATATAGGTAATAAAGAATAGCACTATTTTATAATACAATTTAATTATTCATTTTTCTGTTTCAAAGCCTGTGTCGATCTAGGGACAGAAATGAAATTGCACGTTACATTGTTTTGCTTTCCTTGCACTGTTTTTTATTTAAAAGTCAACTGCAGAAAGCTACTCATTACATTATATCTAATGGTATGAAATAAGAGCGCTGTTAACGACAAATTAACAATTAGTGAGGTGCGGTGTCGACGTGATAATTAATTACAGTTGTCTTATATTACTATGAACGTTGCACATATTTTTAAAACCCCCTTATTTAAATTATTATCCCTTTCATCAATACTACCAACTGATATCCACTAACACGCGCCAAGTCCGCTGGATAAAAGTATCAGTATAAGATCCCGGTTACAAACTGTCTGTGTGCCAAATTTCATGCAAATCCGTTTAGCAGTTTTTGCGTGAAAGAGTGACTTAACATCCATTCCCACAAACTTTCGCGATTATACAGGGTGTTACGGAAAGGGTATATCAATACAAACGGGTTGAAGAGTGTATCTGGTCTAGAATCTCTGTACAAAATTTCAGCTCAAAAGCAGTAACTTTGAAAATGCTTAATATTTTTTTTATTTCGATAGTTTATTAAATTGAAATCATAACAAACGTGTCACCGCACTACGAGGGTCATTATCCATTATCTGTAGTGTGTCTGTGCGCCTAGTACACGCACATCACGCCGGCGCGCGCCAGTGCAGCGCCGTGATGTCGAAATAAAAAAATATTAAGCATTCTCAAAGTTAATGCTTTTGAGCTGAAATTTTGTACAGAGATTCTTGACCAGATACACTCTTGAACCCGTTTGTGTTGATATACCCTTTCCGTAACACCCTGTAATATTAGTAGGAAGTAAGATAGGATAGGACGGGATATAATTAACTGTCATTTAGGTCTAGCAAATTTAAAATCAGAGTTTAGATTCTCTTCATAGGAGTCTATGACACACCTTCACGCAAATTCGACAACGCACTTGTCGTACAACTTAAGAACAAGGTTAAATGACGGAAAATCTTGTAAAACAAGATAAACAAGATTTTTAGAGATCGCGAGCGTATCATATAATCTTTGAGATTTATGTAAGTAATATTGTCAGCTACAACTTGTTTTTAATTGTTATGGAATAATTATAAAGTTGCCTGAGTGGTTATTTTAAATGTTTGTGAGTTATATTTTATCTTTCTATGTCATCTAGTACTTACTGTTGTTGTTCAAATAGGTACACTTCATGAAAATCAACAATTATTTTTCGGAAAGTTGTCATTGAATCAGACGATCTTGCGGGAATCGACAACGAAATTCACGTTGAGTGTACAGTGCATCACTGGACGGTTAGCATCGTTATAATTATTTTCAGCTTCCTCAAGCACCGCCACTTCAACCAATTCTGTTATACTTCTTGCATCCAGTGGATTTCTGTGGCCGTCACTAGGCCATCGGTCCACCTTGAGGCTTTGCAACACTACGCCTTCTAGCCCGAAGAATTGCCAAACTGAAGCGGCAATGGTGGCCAAGTGGTTACGGCCGCGACTTCGAGTTGTAGGTCGTAGGTTCGAACCCAGACAGGCGCTTTACTTTGTGTAAATTATTTCATCACCACTGCTCTCAAAACGGTGAAGGAAAACATCGTGAGGAAACCGGCGGATGTCACATGTCTTCGAATTTTTGGTTCTAGGACATATCCTAGAACCAAAAATTCGAAGACATGTGACATCCGCCAACCCGCACTGGGCCCACTTGGTGGATTACGGCCCACTCCCTCTTAACGAGAGAAGGCCTGTGTCTCAGCAGTGGGAACATTATAGGCTGATTATGAAGTGGCAATGGGCAGGGCACATTGCTCGCAGAACAAACGGTTGATCGGGCCAAAAGGTTCTGGAGTGGCTAATTATGGGTAACTAGTAAAAAAGTGACAATACTGTGTTTGAGAGTGATATCTGCTTTAAAAATATCAAAGTCACAAGAAATTAAAACACACCATTTGCACAGATGACAGCTTTTTCTTATAGTATAGCAACTTTTTGAACGAAACTATACTGAATCCTTAAACAGACTAGACAATCTTTAACTTCACTCATTAATGGAACTCCAAAACTGATCGCACTGTTCAAAGCCTCGATTCAAAGGAATGATCGTATCATCAGTGTGGAATAGATTCTGAGATGCAAGTAACGTGTAATAACGGCGAGATGCTCATGACAAGTATTCGATAGCAATGCAGATGTAGACGTCAGAATACTGGATCTGATACCATGTTGGAATAGGTAAAAGTATTCACTACGATCCGGTCGTCTTGAGAATGCCTTTCTCACATCTCTCAGTCAAGTGTGACAATTATTCTAGTAGCTAATAAAGATCAAATTCGCAAAACACGTATTTTTTTGGATAAAACTGACAGGTGTCAAGAACACATCGCATGCTTAATGGAACATTGACCCATTAGTAGATAGGTCAGAATTGAGTTACAGATTTTTTTTTTTACTCAGTCCTCATCAATAGTTAATCATAGACGTTTAAAATACAAGCATTCATGATTAATTAATAGTCAAATCAAATCAGTTTTAATTTTACGCGTCAACAAGTAGGATAAGTCCTCATAGCAAGATCTTCTTTTGTGATGTCCCAAAAATCGTCTTTTTTGAGTTAAGTCAGTATTCCATTAAGCATGCGACATTCTCTCATCGGCCGCACGTATCTTCTTTCTGAATATCAGTGTTTTTACCCGACTACGGCACAGATGTAACAATAAATCTTATTGGCTAAAAATAATGTATGTGAAGAAGGTTTTATGCCTTTTATACCCGCAGCTTACTAAACTGAGCACAGACTTTGGGTTGGTCTCGATAAAAAAAAAAAAAAACTCAAAATAACTAAGTAAGTAATTAAATAAATAAAGTAAATATAGTACCTACTAAAAACAAACTGCGAAAAAAAAAAACAGTAGCACTCCGGAAGTGACGACAGAAGTAAACAAAACACAAACAGAATACTTTGCCATCACTCACTGACATATCGGATATACACCTAGAACAACTGAACACATCAAAGTGGTGTCGGTTACGGTAACAGTAGCGCGAATACAATGGTTTTTTCCCACCTCAAAAAATGCCCAACGTGCCTAAAGAAGTTTTCACATCAACAACTCAGCTTATCGCAGTCCACTGCTGGACATAGGCCTCTCCCAGACTGCGCCACAGCACCCTGTCCTCCGCCTTCCGCATCCAGTCGACCCCAGCCACCTTCTTTAGGTCGTCCGTCCATCTAGCGTTGCGCATCTAGTTTTCACATCAAACATTGAGAATGACGCTGAATAGAGCGGTGACAGCGGTTATAACGCGTAAAATGTAAATAGTTAAGTGCAACGAGTACATCAAGGCTTTATCGATCCTCTTAAATGTGACAAAGTAAGTATCAGTAAAATAACACTATCTCCAAAATTAAGCTCATACCCAAACTGAATTTGGTAAATGAACTCCAAAACTTTTAATTTAGCGCCTTCCAGTATGACATTAGCGCGTCAAATTGCACAAAGGCTTTTGTCGGTATGGAAGCTATGTAGCTACGTGAGGCGACGATGCCTTCAAACTTGCAGTGGCAAGTTATGAGCGCTTTTTGCTTGCACATGCCGTGAACAGTCAGCAAGGAAAATCCTGTCACTTCAGTTTTTTTTTTTATTCATACGACAAAATGTTTCAAAACCGGAGTAAATGTAACATTTCAATAAAATAAACTTAGGTGGCACTTGAATCAGTGTATGAAATATTTTTGTGTTAGTTTAGATTTTTTTTAAAGTCAAGTACGAGGCGGAATTATATTATATTTTTTATTACGGCAAGCAAAGGCGATGTCGATAATTCTGCCAATGTTTAAAGTGAACTGGTAAATCAGGTGTACATTGTTATAAATTAAATCAAAGGTCTTGACAGACAGACATACAGACGGATCAGACAGAGAAAGTGATCCTATAAGGGTTCCGTTTTTTCCTTTTGAGATACGGAACCCTAATAATAAATAAATAGAACCATAAAAATCTTCGATGATACATTTGGTCTTAATGTAGATCTTGTGGGATTAGGACAAGTTTCGAAACGGGAGTAAATGTTGTCACATTTAATTAAAAAAGAACTAACGTAACACATGATTAATTATCAAATAATTTTGTGTTAATTTAGATTGTGTTTAAAGTCAAATGCGATACGAATCCGCGCTAAAAGGTTCCGTACAACCAAAATTATTGTAGTTAGGTACATTATTTTTATTTTCTTGTAGTTTGCATGATAGCTGCTACAAAAGGAGTATGTAATAATCGTAGCAGGTGGCGTTCTATACTTTTTGACCACCGCCGTGGGAAGAAGGCGTCAGTTTATGTATGTATATGTATAGCTAACACGTATTCTGTGAATCTTTTAACTGGTTAGCTATTTGGCCTCTAAATACCTACCTACAGACTGATAGTCATATGGCGTATAATAAGCTTAGTATCAATTAGTAGTAGTAGAAACAACTGCTAGGGAAAAAACTCGTAGAAAGGACTTTAAAAATAAAGTTGTACCTAATTTTAACATTGTTAATAGCCCTCATTACCAAGCTGTACAAATATTTAATAGACTGCCAGCGGATTTGAAGATTTTATTAAACAAACGCTCTTTTAAGGCTAAGCTCAAAGCATTTCTGTTGGATAAAAACTTGTACTCAATTGACGAACTGTAATTTTTTATATAAATCAAAACTAGCTATTTATTATTATTGATTTTCATAGACATGTTTTTTTTTATTTTAATTATTATTGTGCTTTTCACTTGTAGAAATTTTATTAATTATGATGTACGTAATGTAATGTAAAATAATGTATCAAACACAATATAAATTGTTCCTGATAAAAATAAATAAATAAATAGTACTATGGGGTTTTGTTTTAACCGCTTCTGTTCAGAACCAAACAAATTTTACTAATGGACTTTCGTTGCTAACGGTACCAAAACAGTTTTCATTATTATCGTTAACTTTCCGGGTATCGAGGAAGCGTCTGAATTATAAACGAGCCCGGATGGGACATTGAGAGCCTAGACTAGTTCAGCGGTAAGATGTCAGGTAAAATTAACTAAATGCGTTTGCTAAAGCGTAAGAGCCTGGGTATTTATGAAGATGTAGGGATGTGATAAGTAATAGGTGAGTTACATAGTAAGGTGCAGGACCACAGATATAGATACACCTAGATAACGCAAGAGCAACTACTTCGTGTGCCAAAAATCTGGATTATTCCATTTTGCCCCACCGGCCCCCCCACTGGTGGGGCAAAGTGGAATGTCAAAAATTTTTCAGTGGAATCTGCCCCACTAAATCGAAATAGTGGGGCAGATTCCACTGCTTTAAAATCCTGTTGGATTCTGCCCCACCTTCCAAAAAAATATCACTTTCGCGCTTAGTCCTGATTACTGCTGGCTGGGTGAGCGTGAGCGCTGGTGCTAGGCCCTGGAAAGGAAAGTAGGTATTTAATACTGTGAAAGCTTTACGAGCTCTCAGTACTGGGTCGAATAAATAAAATCCATAAATATCCGTGATAAAATCAGTGTTCGTTATATTGCTTCAATAATTATTCTTAGAAGATGGTTCTAAGTTTTTACATTTTTATCCTTGTTCCTTGGCTTATCAGCGAAGTCTGACTGCCTACTGTTTTTTTCGCTTTCTTTTTATAAATTAACTAGCGGCCCGCCCCAGCTTCGCACGGTGCAATTTTTTTTTTAATTTCAGAATTTTTTTTTTTATACGAGTCTTATCCTGGCAACACCGAACACAACAAAAAAAGAATTATCTAATTTATTGCAGTCATTCAGAAGTTATGCGCGTACAGACATTTTGGCGACTTTGTAAGTAGGTATAATGATGTTTGTCTCGTATTTCTGCCATTTACTTGTCAAAGTATTCATAAAGGTGACATTAAGCCCCAAATCATCTCTGTAAAACCTACTTTGTAAAAAGAGCCTAAAACTTAGTTACCTATTAAGGGAACTTAATATTCACAACGTTTTCGCTTCACTATTGTAACCGCAGTCTTACATGTACCCGTTAGAAATCTCTTTTTCTTTCTGTTTCCCTAGTGTTAATAGTCAGCTCGCGTTTACAAAGTCTATTTGTAAGCATGAGCGACTCGAATCCAAAGGTTCGTTGATTCTGAACGTGTATTTGTTTAAAATTGTCTTATACATATGAAAGGGAGAATGCGAATGTTATGAAAAGACCTACAATACTTAAACCTGTTATTTTCATGAAGAGTTAAGCCATTATCTTTCTTAATAAATGAGAAGGTGGCGTGATTTTTAATATACATGTCGCATCCGTTCATTCGTTTGACTATTCGGAACGCCAGCGCCATCTGGCGGCGCTTGAAAGAATCTAGCCTGAGTTCGTGGGGAGTACAAGAGAGCGTACAGCGAGATGGAGCAGCCTTTTTGGACATCGGACATCATACAAACAACATGTGCACACAAACTGTCCCGCGTTCCGTATCTGGTTGTATCGTGTACCTATAGTGTGTGATTTGCTAGTGTGATTAATTTGTTCGTGAAATTATAATCTATTTTGAACTTCAAACCGTTTTTCTATTGCGCAATAACCAACACTATACCCACATCGCCCACAGAAGTTAAAATATGGCTGATAATAAAGAGACAAACATGCCTTCTCCGCCATATACATAAAT
The DNA here is from genome assembly GCA_945859645.1 of Amphipoea oculea. Classification (NCBI taxonomy): domain Eukaryota; kingdom Metazoa; phylum Arthropoda; class Insecta; order Lepidoptera; family Noctuidae; genus Amphipoea; species Amphipoea oculea. The sequence goes on along the minus strand of OX243869.1, from coordinate 8,368,116 downwards.
GAACACCTTTGCTCAGAGTTCTTAGCAAAAGTAAATACAGAGAATAAAAGAACTTAGGTGGCTACATTTCTGTGAAAAAGGTAAAGATTTTTTTCATTACCTAAGTTGATATCTACCTACTAACTTGAAATTTACCGATAAATTAGGAATGACTGGAATAAAAAAAATTATATCACCGATAACTACTAACAGTTACAACTTTTTATTTTGCAAATGTTCCATAATTTTACAGCTTTTTATATTGGAACACATTTTTATATAAAAAAAGTAATTTAAAACCTTCGTGTTTAAAACTTACTAGAAAAATAAATACCTATTTATGCTGGGTGTTCATAAAAGTATTCGACCTTTCCACATCTTATTATGTCTAGGCAATGTTTTCGGGACATTTATTGTACTGCGGAGTGAGACGTGATGTGAAAACCAATTGACATTCAGCAAATAAATTGAGACAAACTACTTTTTAAGCTATAAATCCTTCGTTTACTAGGTCCTGAGTTTTTTGTTGCAGTCTTTTTACTCTTGGATCTGGTTGGTCTCGTGGTCCCAAGCGCGACTGCTGAGCTAGAGTTGGGTTCGATTCCCAGGTCGGGCAAAGTGTTATTGAGTTTCTCCCTTAGAAATTTTTTGGTAGCACTCCGAAGTTTTGAAATTTTCAATGTAATACCCCTGTGACTTGGAAAAGCACGTTAAGCCATTGGTCCTGCGCCTGATCTCTCTCCAGTTCTGTCGGATTGCGTGCCGTTGGACATCGGTCATGTACATCGGACTATGCGAGTGAGGTAGGTAAGAGATGGGGAGCGTGACGAAATGCGCAAACACTTCAGCACCCCGGCTAAAGGTAGCAGCAGGACACCGTAAGAAGTAAGAGTCTGACAGACCCCTCCGCCCACCCTGGGGTGGCGGACATCCATAAGGATTTCCACACGGTAAAAAAAAAAACAAAAAAAAAAAGGTATGAGAGAGTGCACCTGTGTCTATGCACACACTTGTGCACTAGGCTAATATCTAATATCTCCCGCGCAGAAGGCTAGTCTCCGTTGACATTGGTCGCCATGGTCGAAATACGGGCATGAAGACTATTACTTCTGGAAGTGACTATTATAATCAGGTTTGCCAAAGGAAAGGTGACGACCTTATTGCTATCTAAATCACCATTAGAAAAACACCTTGCAATCCTATTCTTCATTTTACCCAACTATGTTGGGGTCAGCTTCAGTGTAACTTGATTCAGCTGGATAACCAGTATTGTAATTTGCAGATTTGGTTTTACATCGATTTAAACAATGAAAAATAATGGCCACACTCAACAATACAAAAACCTTCGATAAGAGAGTAAAAGGACTCAATTTTTATGTATTTTTTATACTTAGACTTTTTTACTGGGTAACGTTATAATCACACTAATATTATAAAGGCGACAGTTTGTGTGTGTGTGTGTTTATATGTTGTAACTTCTTCACGCACAAACGGCTGGCGCAATTTTGATAAAGTTTTGTATGGAGGTAGCTGATGCCCTGGATTAACATATAGGCTACTTTTTGTCCCGATAATCCCACGGGATCGACATTTATGCGGGTGAAACCGCGGGGCGCAGCTAGTCCCTGATAAAACCAGAAAACCACAACAAACATTCAATAAAAGTCCTTCCTAACAAAGTACACAAACGCCATACGGTACATAACGCCTATCCGAACTCAGATATCGTATTCAAATCGTATAAAAGGGTCCGTTCTCTGGATCTCAAACATCGTCCGGTTTCCTGACCATCATATCTGTTGTATTTACCTTTTATTTGACCGTCAGTTAAACCCATATTTGGGTCATTTGCAGACAATATGGACCTTTGAATTTGATATCCAAATTGTTTGCGTGTAGGTATACAGTTTGACGTTTCTAAGTATTTTTTTTTTTCAAGGACATTGTTAAATTCGGCATTGTAAATGAATATTCTAAATTAGGAATCTTTTTGCAAAACATTTTAATTGGATTTAAGTCAATAATAAGGGGTGGAGACGACAATACGGCAATAAATTAAACTTCGTATGAATGAATAAATAAATCATAAACTTCGTAATGACGTGCCCAGTCTGCATACAAACATTTAACCAAATAATATCCAATAGTTTAGTTACTATCGTAATCAGCCTGTAATGTTCTCACTGCTGGGACACAGGCCTCCTCTCTGTGAGAGGGAGTGGGCCGTAATCCACCAAGCGGGCCCAGTGCGGGTTGGTAGATGTCACATGTCTTGGAATTTTTGGTTCTAGGACATGCCGGTTTCCTCACGATGTTTTCCTTCACCGTTTTGAGAGCAGTGGTGATGAAAAAATTTACACAAAGTAAAGCGCCTGTCTGGGTTCGACCCTACGACCTACAACTCGTAAGTCGCGGCCGATACCACTGGGCCTCCACTGCTCTCCCACTGGAATACTACTGCTCTCTAGTCACTATAGCTAGTCAAAAATTGTGAAATCTCATAGTCGTCCAATCACTACTATTTAGTTAGTTTGAAAAATTCACTTTTTTAATTTCTTTGTTAGGATAGTTAGTTGCGGTTGTTAGTTAGGTGGTGTCTGATAGTTTTAAAATACTCCTTTGTACCAGTATTGCCAATGTTTTCAATTATTGTCGTCTCCAAATTGTTTAAGACATACGAAGGCTGAATTGAGTGTATTTAGTTTATTTACCTTCTCTACAAAGGAATGCGGGCTTTTCATGTGACCATAGCCGCACGATTTTCGCGGCACAACGAAAATGTCTCTCTAAATAGCAATTTGGCTAGATCCAAAGTAGAGTAAGTTTCGACTTTTGTCGAGCGACGACAGGACGCATGCGGCCGGTGATCTAAATCGACCGTGAAAATGCTCAGTCGCAGGCGATCGCCCGCTGCATAAAGGTCCATATTTTGATGCAAAATAAACTAGTCACCTACGATTTTTACGGACCTATGGACCTATGTAGGTAATTGAGGTGGTGATTCGCCATATGAGGCAATTTGGTATGCGGCCACCAGCCCTACGATGAAAATCGACCTAGTGTAAATCCCCCAATGCTCAATTCCACGTAGACAAGTCACATCAGTAATACTGTGTAAAACATCACAGTTTTGGTCTACTATGTATAACATTGTAATTCGTTACGCTTAAAGTACTAGGAATTTACCCTTGAGACCTCATTACTATTCAACTGTGGTGGAGTACGCAAGAGCATGGCTGCTTTTCATCCGTAACGATTTTGGGTAACACAATGTCACCGTATTGAAACCAGTGTTAGGCTCAATTTCAAAAATTTTCATTCCAATGGTTAGTCAAAGTAAAAATTTAGTGATCAAATTAGTTCAACTAAATCAATCATGATTGAAAGATTTAGTTTTAACTAAACCAGTTCTAACTAAGTATCCTAACCTCTTGTGCTCAGACGTGAGGGGCAATTCTTGTAATTTTAAGAACGTTCATAGTCTGAACTCAGTCTCAATCTGTCAAAAATTCCTTTAAATTCGCTACAATTTGACAAGTTTTTGACATTTTGTTTGTCGCAGAGATGAGACTGCGACTAGATTTTGAACGTATTAAATTACGAGAATTGGCCTTCTGGTCGCTCATCGGGTCGAAAAAGTTCCGCCTTGGAGTTAGCCAAAGACCAATGGAACGCAGCATTCTGGGTGTTAAATTAAAAGACAGGACAGAATTCGGAACACTACGCTGCGTTCCAGAACTATGGATGGAAAGAAGGATGCCATGCTTAAATGGGTTTTTTAATTATGGGCGTTGGTATATCTAATAATGGAATTTTGGAAAAATTTAGGGGAGGAAATACACCATAGTGTATAACTAGGACATTTTATTAACATAAGAAACTCCATTCTCAGTTCTCTTTACATGGCTTTGTGGGGTAGTCATTGCACACTAAATAAATAAAAAAGACGGGTTGCACTCCGGGAGTGCCGGCAGAAGTGAAAACTTGAATATTAACGTTGTGCATTTTTGATATTTTGGAATGGTTAGGGAATACTAGTTGAGCAATCTACTTGAGCAGTGGGGAAGAAGTGAATGAAACAGGTATAAAGTAGGTATATACGAGTAAGTAACACCAACCACGTTTTTCGCATTCTGCTCCATTTAATTTCTTCGTCACTTGAATATTCCATAGTAAAATAGTTTAGTTCAATCACTTTACACTGTCCAAAAATGTTGCTAAATTGAAGAAGAGATTAGCTAATTCCCGCCACGAAACTTTATAAAAGTTTTTTTTTTTTAATTTTCAACATATTGTGTCATTCGACTTGAGTACTTCATACTGCCAAGTCATAAAAACGTTTCTTTGCGTTTTTAAATAATGAAATGAGAACTATTTTATTATCTGGTCTTATTAAATTAACGATAGAAAAAATGGAAGTGATATATAATAAGCAAATGAAATAGAATAACGACATTAATCTGCGACGTTTTATTGTGCGTGTGGCTGTTGGGCCTGATTATTACCTTAGTTTTCCAAAAAGAAACAAAAAAAATTACTCCATGCACTAGAGCATAAAAAGCGCCTATATGTCGCCTACGCACAATATAAAGACGAACTTATAGAGCATGAGCAGTGAAAAATACATTATTTATATTTATCAAATTATTAGCTTTCTCAAAAAATCTTAAACATTCGATTGCAGGTCCACGTATCCAGATTCAAAGAAGACGAATATTCGAAATTCTACCCACCTCACAGAAACCTGAAGAACGGACCACACCACGCAAATGTGCTATGGTGACAAGCAAATGCCGAGTAATACGTGTGAGGTATAGACATCAAATGTGAACCTCAAACAGTTGGAAATTGAGTTCATTTCAGAACGTGAATTCCAGCTATCATCATAGTAACATTCATCCCCAGGGTGACAGCGGTGGACCTCTTCAGTTTAAGAGTTATGATGATTTCAAGGGCACGTTTACGATCTTCGGCGTGACGTCATTTAGTAGGCAGTACAGCACTGTTGCCGGCTCAGGTATTTACTCTATCCATAGAGCGCGTCGCATGGCTATTGTGGATACAGGAGTCAATCCTACAAAACAATAAAAATAATTTAAAAAATTAACAGTTCTGAGATGACTTTAGTAGTAGTATTAGATCTACGTAGACATTGTGAAGGTCAAGTCAAACCGGATTAGGAAGGATATAGACAAGTTCAGCGTTGGTACAGTCAATCAAAGAGATAAGTGAAAATGTTGCTAAATTGCAATACTTAGCAATCTCGTGAGCATGTTCTACATAAAAGACTTGACTCTTGCCAAGCCACACATGGCAGTGTGTGTATACACCCATATTTTGAACAAATAAATGATCTATTATCACAATAAAAATAATAATATTCGCAGTGTAGTATAAAAATATAAAGATTAATTATATTTATGCTTACATACGTACCTGACTCTTTGTTTGACTGTACACAATCTGATAAGGAAAAATTGTCAGAAATCCATAAAATTAGAAGACCTAACGTAACCTGACGTGCATGTTGTGAATATATATTTTTTTTTATTTGTGATAATAATACTTTACAGTAGTTAAAAACAATGTTGTAATTGCCGATATTATATTATATTATCCCAAAGGTCATGTGGAACGCTCGTGTAATATCTTGTTTTAGCATGATGTTATGTCAGTTAATAGTGCTGTTCTTAAGTTGTTCTTGTGTTACAAGTGAGCTGTTGAATTTGCGTGAAGGTTTGTCATTATCATAATAGTGATATCGTCTTGGTTACAAACCAAATTCAATATACTAAGGGTTATCGTAATACCCAGTAACTGGATTGTGGAGTTCAGATAGGCAGTCGCTCCATGTAAAATACTAGGATTCAGCTGCATCCGGTTAGACTGGAAGCGAACTCTAACATTTTACTACGGATGGACTTATTCTGATGTTCTCTGATTGAATTCATAAGAAATGCATTGTTTACAATTAGTTATAGATGTTAGTATACTTATATTAACTTAGTATAAGCGCATTTATCACATTGGGATTATTCTGAATCGGTAGATGTAAATGGATAAATCAATATATAAATAAATTGGGAAAAGGCTGGCAGATAATGAAATCATCTTCGTTACACGGGTAACAAACATAATTATATTATTTGTTTGTCTTTACTTTATCCGTAGGGTTCCCAGTCCTTTGGAAGCCGTAAGAGGGGCAAATAGACAAAATACGTAGCGAACATGTTTTTCTCGCGATTTCAATGTTTGGCCAATAGAAAAAGCTGTTCATGAGGACGAGTACAATAACCCCTTTTCAGGCTTAGGGTAAACAATGAAATGCTATGTTATGTTTGTACTTATAAATTTTCATTCACAGGGTCTACATGCGTGAGAAATGGGGTCTCCGGAAAGTGCGTCAGCGTATATAACTGTTTGAGCACATATCTTGATTTTATGAACAAGGATTATGCACCGGTGAGTAACCTGATTTCCTTGATGGCTAAACGACTACATTTTATTTTGCGAGTTCATATAGAGGTCAGAATCAAAACTAATTATGTATTTGGAAATAAAACAGAGTATTAAAAAACGTTTTATTTTTAACTGAGTTCATTGTACCCAACGCTTTACTACCACATACTAATTTGAAATAAATGGAAAACAACAAAATTCAAATTTTGCCATTAAAAACACGTTTTACCAGTTTTTATTCTGTACCTCTGAGATTAGATATTGAAGGTTCTTAATAATGTTTAATTTTAAACCTCGCTCTGAATCAGACCGAGTAGGTATAGCTCTTTGCCATTTCTCACTTCATTTTAATTACAGATATGTTCTTTTCGAGGCGAAGAACCAATCGTGTGCTGTACTGACTGTACCTTCAATGATACGAGGTATGATCGTCGATTGGTGTCTATAATAATGTCACAAGTCAAAATATTGGTCAAAACTATATTGTACCTATAACATATTTATTATGCAGGGTCAAAAGACTTTTTTTTGTTTGCAGGAACTTCGTTATCAATCGAAATGTAGGTATTATTCACAAGACCGGTCAGAAAGTCCAAGACAGTAAGTAAATTATTGTCTTTTTGCCTATTACACAAAGTAACAGTTCTCCCGTTGAGAGAATGCGTTCCTGATACCTGTTAGTTAGACAATATTCTAATCTATATATATAAAAATGAAACCCGTTTTCCGTTGTCACGACATAACATGAAAACGGCTGGACCGATTTCGATGAAATTTGGTATAGAAATAGTTTGAGTCCCGGGAAAGGACATAGGATAGTTTTTATCCCGATATTCCCACGGGATCGACATTTACGCGGGTGAAACCGCGGGGCGCAGCTAGTAGCTAATAAAGATCAACTTCAGCTGAGGTGAGAATGCTAACAGTAATGCGTGGTGTAACACAAATGGATAGAATAAGAAATGAGTACATAAGAGGAAGTTTTAAAGTGGCACCGGTAGCTGAAAAGTTGTGTAGAAATCGGTTGTCATGTGTTACGGAGAAATGAGGATAATGTCGTGAGGAGAGTTTTGAGTACGAATGTCGATTACTATAAGAGTAGGGGAAGACCAAAGAAACGATGGATGGAATGTGTGAATGATGATATGGTTAGTAAGGGGGTGACTATCGAGATTACGACTAATAGAGAAGTATGGAAGCAAAAGACATGTTGCGGCGACCCCAAATAAATTGGGATAAGGGCAGGAGAATGAATACAGTTCAAATTCGAAAATACGTATTCATTTGAATGAAACTGACAGGTGCCAAGAACGCATTCTTTCGTCGGCTACAATATATTTTGGCGAATGTAAAAGGTATATGTTATATATTTATTTATTTATTTATTTATTTATTTAAACTTTTCGCACAAAAAGGTACAAAGGCGGACTTAATGCCTTAGGCATTCTCTACCAGTCAACCAAGGGTGGTGAAGAGATTAGATGGCAGGTGCTTTTGGTTGAGAGGAACAATGATAAAAAATAAAAAAAACTTAAAATAATAATAATATTTCAGAATGTATTGAATACATACACAGACTAGATTACCCTTGTAAGGGTAATCATGATGCTAAAATGGTGCGACGACACAATCTACAAAAAAACTGCAATGAAGTAGAAATTGGAATCAAGAGTTACTTTGGAGGGTTTGGAGGCGTCAATGCATATAGAGAAGAGTTTCCACACATGGTAAGAGATTTTTTTACAGGTTGTTAAAGGTCCTTTGCCAGGAATATAAAACCTTCATCGTGATACGTATATTCTATGGTCACTTTGGCAGAGTAAACTGTAAAGCATTGCGTACATGAAGATGGACTGTATATAATTATGAATTCAACATTAATGATGTACTTAACTAATATTTTTGTAACAATATAATTTAAAACAATGTCTATGGGGTTTCTTGCCCGTTCTTCTCCATAGGAATCTACTACGTTTTGAAATGGGCAGCTAGTTTCATATTTCTGATTGACCGATTCCTTGACCATTCAAAGTGCCTGTAAATGATTTAATGGAAATAAATGCTTTGGGTTTGAATTTCTGGGGTATCTGTCTTACACCGATTTTATCATTAAAGTCACCAGTTATGACGTTCCATGTGCTACGGTTTTCTTCGCACGCTTTGTTGAGTGCGTCATAAAAGTCCTCCGTTTGTTCGTCATCTGTGTGTGATGATTAAGGTGCGTAAGCTTGGACAATGGGTAAACTATGTTGGTCTGTGGCGCTTAGTTTGAGAACAGCTACCCTTTTCGAGTATCCGAGAAATTCTATATTGTTCTTCCAGTTTTTAGCCACGAAAAACCAATTCCATAAAGGCCTCTAATTGGTAGAATTTAGATTTTCTCTTCCCTCTGTGTTCTCTCCCATTCTCCTCACTTCTTATAACCCTATCACATCTCAATTTATTTCTTTTAAAGCGTTTTTGAACTCAAGTAATCGTTTATCTTGCAATCATGTGCGCACATTATAAGTCAAAATATTCAGGTAAGAATCGGAGTCCATTTTCGTAGCTGCATGGTTTCGTTGACGAAGGATCGATCTCACCCGGGGATTCTTAGCACCCGTGCTCTGGGAACCCGTTGACTGCCATCATTGTCGCCAGGTTCTGCAGAGCTGCTGGGCACTTGAGCCCTGAGGTTATTTTGTTCCGTCTTGGTTTGGAAGTTTGAAAAAAGGGATTTGGACTATATATAGTCCACCACGCTAGTCCAGTCCCAAGTACTATAACTAGGTACAAGTTTTATTGTGCTTCAGTTGTAGTTCATATTAATGAAGTGATACATTTCTACCATCAGGGTTTGCTGGGGTACGGTGATGATATCTCAACAGCAGACTGGCTCTGTGGAAGTACTGTCATCAGTGAAAGATTCATTCTAACTGCTGGTCACTGCTTGTCAAGTCCCACCGTGTAAGTTCCTTACTTTACAAAAATCTATACAAATGAAGATACAAAATATTCTTTATCTTACACTGGAAAGGCGAACATAACATAATTATATAGGAATAGCATAATTAGCCCATAATGTTCGCTTTACTGGGAGACAGGTCACCACGCGGGTCCAGTGCAGGTTGGTGGATTTCACATGTCTACGAATTCTTGGTTCTAGAAGGTGCTGTCTGGGTTAAACCCTACGACGTATAACTTGTAAGCCGCGGCCGTTTCCACTAGACCAGAATACGATACAGCATTATTACGTATTGTATTTTATAGTAATGTAGCTGTGTGTACATTGTGCAATAAATAACAAGAACTAACAATAACAAACCAACAACAATAAAAACTTAACTGACAACAACTAAACAACAATAAGTAATAACAACCCAACACAACAACAATAACAACAACAAACAACACCACACAACATACGACACAACAACAACACACAACATAACAAACGGCACAACAACAAACAACACAACAACAACAAATAATAATAACAAAAACAAACACCAACAACAACAAATAATAACAATAACAAACACCAACAACAACTAAAAATAACCTTAAATATTTCCAGAGGTCCAGTGAAGTACGTAGCTCTAGGTATACTGAAGCGCACTGACCCCCCTGAGCTGTGGCAGATACCTATACAACGTGAAGAAGAGGATCCCTCACCCGGAGTACAAGCCGCCCTCCAAGTACCACGACATTGCCCTGCTCGAGACTGATACTGAGTGAGTTATGAAGTACTGTGCATGTAGAAATTAAGCTAATGGTTATACCAAAGAGATCCTTGGAAATGCGCAGTTTTGATATGACTTACTGCCATACTTACTCAAAAAAAAATCATTGGCAAACACTAATCACTCTAATGTTACCCAATTTGTTTCAAATTAGTGTTTGAAAGATCCTTAGTGGGTGTTATAATTATGTTCGAGCCGTTTATGGTTGAAACCACAGATATAGATAGACCTATATAACGCAAGTATCACGATCTGTATGAAAACGAAGCGTGCCATTTTTTGACTACCTACTATGACTTCACAAGCACTATTTAGAGATGGAAAAATCAAATCCATTCAATGAAGTCGCCGCGTGCGGCACTTGTCTCGTCCCATTCCCGGGGCCAGCAGTACTCAGGACTGAGCGCGAAAGTGGCGGCTTACGACTTTCGTACGTAAGCTGGTGCGGTTTTTCGCACGCGAAGCAGTTGCTCTTGCGTTATCTAGGTGTATCTATATCTGTGGATGAAAGACTGACCGATTGCTCACCTAGTTTTTCGAAAAATCGCCAGGCGTTTGGTCAACGAGGGCTGGCCTATTATTTGGCCAAAGAATGGGCATTATTACCATTCAGAAGCTAAATGATAACAGCTGCAAAGGTCAATCATAAGTTAAGCGGCACTTGCCGCTGTGGGTTCGTAGTGGATTCATTAATATCCAGACCCCTCCGTGCCTCGGAAATCACGTTAAGCCATTGGTGCCACTGGTACCAGTAGTCATTCGTAAATCATTGAGAGTCGTTACGGGTGGACTCAGTAACTGGGTTGTGGAGGCCAGATAGGCAGTCGCACCATGTAAAATACTAGTATTCAGCTGCATCCAGTTAGACTAGAAGCCAACCCAACATAGTTGAGAAAAAATCTAGGCAGATTGATGGATACTTCAGTCAGCCAGCTTCTGTCAGCCTTTTGGGCACTTTTCCTGTTAATAACAATGCGAATGATCTGATGCCCTTTGATTCCTTACCCCTCTTTTACCTTTGCTCGCTATACATATACCTATAACGCAGTGTGCCTAAGTCGCGTTATGCCTAGACCAAACGAGATGTGGACGTATTGTGACTTAGGTCAATTCCGTTTTAGTTCAATAGCGAGATAGGCTTAGCGAGACTGAGTTTTAGTTCAATAGCGATTATGGCTTAGTGAGACTTACATATACCCACATGTACAAATTATTAATATTTTTGGACGATGATGCTTTTACTAAATAAAATACATTTTTCAGGATCACCTTCAGTAGAAATGTGCTACCAGCTTGTCTACACGCTACTGGCGAGGCACAAAAACAATTATATGCCACTGGCTGGGGAGCCTTGGGTCATAGAAGAGAACTAGCTGACACTTTACAGAAAGTGAGAAAAGTTTATCCAGAGAAATAGTTACATTTATGCCCGTTTACACCAACGCCTAAATGCATTGACAGCCTCTAATGTTCCCACTGCTGGGACACACTGGACACAGCCTCCTCCCTTCAAAAGGGGGTGGGCTATAATCTACCACGTGGGTCTAGTGCAGGCTGGTCTCTGAATGTTTGGTTCTAGTACATGTCAGTTTCCTCACGATGTTTTCCTTTAGCGTTTTGAGAGCAGTGGTGATGAAATTATTTACACAAAGTAAAGTGCCTGTCTTGGTTGGGGGTAAATGAGTGCCTAAATATATAAAAATACGCTGACAACAGTAACTTTTCAACGCTTGGCTCAACGCCGAATGAAAACGGGCATTAAACTTAATACAGTTTCAAAAGTCTATTCAAATGAGAGTAATCGCCGTCACTTAACGACTCAATACCTACTCGACCCAAAGTGAATGAGAACTTTAGGGTCGATACACACGACGTTTTGTATAACCTTGCAAATGAAGATCTGGTTACGCTTGTAGCATGTTTTGCGAAACCATTCTTGAGAAGAAGGACACGCGTAGTCAACTACCCTCAACTAATGAAAATAATGTCGATGTACTTCGCATTGTGGCTGAATCCTCGAGTACCTACTTATTTTCGTTCATGGATAATTTATAATAAAACAAAATAGAATTCATTCACTTCACAGAACCGCATAACACTGTGAATTAGCTGATTATAGCTTTTCTTCAGATGAGTCGTTTATCTAAAAATTTCGTTATTTAAAAAAAAAAATTAATTTAAAAAAATGATAAAATTTTTAGTAATACGACTCGTCTATACGGTTATCTACAGGTCCTGGTTAACAGATTTGAAGAAGACGAATGTTCAAGCTACTACCCTCGCCACAGGCACCTGATGAACGGATATAACCACACTACGCAAATGTGCTATGGTGATAAGGACGGTCAAGACACGTGTGAGGTAAATATAGTCAGCGAGTCGTTTACATTGAGTTTATTTTGTAAAGAAATTGAAGACAGACAAATCAAGCGAAGGAACTATATGCAGTAAAATCACATGGGATGAGAGTTTAGTTTTAGTTAACGACATACGGCATAAGAAAACAGTGGGATGATCTTTAAAATTGATCCTAGATGTAGAATAAAACTTTATTATACTAATAAAAGTGAAAAAGGAATACTTAGGAGGCTTCTGCTTTGCAGTGAAATACCGTGATAATAATAACATAACATCATTGTATGTAAAAGAGATCGAGTAGCCTATACACATTTAGATCACCTTTCTCATAGCAGAAAATACGTTTAGGTACTTTAATCCTCTAACTTAACTGTAGATAAGTAATTTTATTTATAATTTAATTATTTTTTTTATTACTTCAATTTCCAGGGTGACAGCGGTGGACCACTTCAAACGTCCTACGATAACAACTATGTTGATATAATACATTGCGTTTACAAAGTCTTCGGCGTGACGTCCTCCGGCAGGCAGTGTGGCATCGCTGCCAGCTCGGGAATTTACACCAGGGTCATTCACTACATACCCTGGATAGAAAGTATCGTGTGGCCATAAATGAATTATGTGAACATGTAGCAAAAGATCTGCTGCGCAAACCACAAGTAAATTATAGTAAGGGTAGGGGAATACTGATATCTTTAAAAATTAATTAAAAGTTGAAGACGGAAGATGTCGTTAAAAGTGCACGAATGTGGACATACCCATTAGGAATATGCCTTATATTCATTAATATGGGGCTTCACATCTCCATTAACGACTTCACAGTATGTCATTCGAAAGCTCTTCTCGTTACGGGTCGTCAGAAGCCCGAAAGTCTGACAACCAGTCTTACCAAGGGGTTTCGTATTACCCAGTAACGGGTTGTGGAGGTCAGATAGGCAGTCGCTCCATGTAAAATACTGATATTCAGCTGCATCCGGTTACACTGGAAGCCAACCCCAACATAGTTGAGAAAAAGGCTAGGCAGATGATGATGACCTAATACGTATTTCTGTCGTATCGCCCGTTTTGGACGTTAATTCGCGCAAATCAACCAATAAGCCCGTAGTTACAAAACGCAGAGAACTTAATAGAATATGCATTTTAAGTTCATGGATTCATTGATATTCAGGTTACGTATTCTATTGGGAAGGGCTTTACATATTACATAGTTTATCAGGTTAAGTTAAGAGACACCAGTGATTTAGTTGGAAATTACTTCTATAACATTAATTATAAGAAATAAAACGATAGAATAAAATGTATATTTGTTTTATTTATTTACCTAAAACTATACACCAAATATAACTTTTATAAATCTACGACCATCCGCCTCCGAAGCAAGCACTGCTCTCCGTTTTGCTCACCATTCACGCAAATTCATCTGCTCAATTGTCACACAAGAACTAAGTTTATTGCCACTAACCGGGCGCAAATCATGAATCTGGGCTGCTACTGAAAAATCTGTAATAGACACACTCAACAACACTTTGTTCGACTTGGGAATCAAACTCAGGAGACCACGCTCAGCAGTCGCGCTTGCGAGCACTAGACCATCGAAGAAGTTTTTTTTTTTTAATTTTCTTTATACTACAACAATGATAGAGGTATCCAAATTGAACCACGTACAGACACCAAGCACATCAAGCTACCCGAAACTGTAAAATTTTCCCAATCAACTTGAAAGCTTATGTTCATCCGTAATGATTTTGGGTAACACAATGTCACCGTATTGAAACCAGTGTTAGGCTCAATTTAAAAAAATTTCATTCCAATGGTTAGTCAAAGTAAAAATTTAGTGATCAAATTAGTTCAACTAAATCAATCACGATTGAAAGTTTTAGTTTTAACTAAACCAGTTCTAACTAAATATCCTAACCTCTGGTGCTCAGACCTGAGGGGCAATTCTCGTAATTTTATGAACGTTTATAGTCTGATCTCAGCCTCAATCTGTCAAAAATTCCTTTAAATTCGCTACATTTTGACAAGTTTTTGACATTTTGTTTGTCGCAGAGATGAGACTGCGACTAGATTTTGAACGTTTTAAATTACGAGAAGTGGCCTTCTGGTCGCTCATCGGGTCGAAAAAGTTCCACCTTGGAGTTAGCCAAAGACCAATGGAACGCAGCATTCTGAGTGTTAAATTAAAAGACAGGACAGAATTCGGAACACTACGCTGCGTTCCAGAACTATGGATGAAAAAAAAGATGCCATGCTTAAATGGGTTTTTTAATTATGGGCGTTGGTATATCTAATAATGGAATTTTGGAAAAATTTAGGGGAGGAAATACACCATAGTGTATAACTAGGACATTTTATTAACATAAGAAACTCCATTCTCAGTTCTCTTTACATGGCTTTGTGGGGTAGTCATTGCACACTAAATAAAAAAAAAAGACGGGTTGCACTCCGGGAGTGCCGGCAGAAGTGAAAACTTGAATATTAACGTTGTGCATTTTTGATATTTTGGAATGGTTAGGGAATACTAGTTGAGCAATCTAGTTGAGCAGTGGGGAAGAAGTGAATGAAACAGGTATAAAGTAGGTAGTAGTTTTTCGCATTCTGCTCCATTTAATTTCTTCGTCACTTGAATATTCCATAGTAAAATAGTTTAGTTCAATCACTTTACACTGTCCAAAAATGTTGCTAAATTGAAGAAGAGAATAGCGAATTCCCGCCACGAAACTTTATAAAAGTTTTTTTTTTCATTTTCAACATATTTTGTCATTCGACTTGAGTACTTCATACTGCCAAGTCATAAAAACGTTTCTTTGCGTTTTTAAATAATGATATGAGAACTATTTTATTATCTGGTTTTATTAAATTAACGATAGAAAAAATGGAAGTGATATATAATAAGCAAATGAAATAGAATAACGACTTTAATCTGCGACGTTTTATTGTGCGTGTGGCTTTTGGGCCAAAAACAAACAAAAAGAATTACTTCATGCACTAGAGCATAAAAAGCGACTTTATGTCGCCTACGCACAACACAAAGACGAACATATATAGAGCATGAGCAGTGAAAAATACATTATTTATATTTATCTAATTATTAACTTTCATCTACCTTCTCAAAAAATCATTAACATTCGATTGCAGGTCCCACGTATCCAGATTCAAAGAAGACGAATATTCGAAATTCTACCCACCTCACAGAAACCTGAAGAACGGACCACACCACGCAAATGTGCTATGGTGACAAGCAAATGCCGAATAATACGTGTGAGGTATAGACATCAAATGTGAACCTCAAACAGTTGGAAATTGAGTTCATTTCAGAACGTGAATTCCAGCTATCATCATAGTAACATTCATCCCCAGGGTGACAGCGGTGGACCTCTTCAGTTTAAGAGTTATGATGATTTCAAGGGCACGTTTACGATCTTCGGCGTGACGTCATTTAGTAGGCAGTACAGCACTGTTGCTGGCTCAGGTATTTACTCTATCCATAGAGCGCGTCGCATGGCTATTGTGGATACAGGAGTCAATCCTACAAAACAATAAAAATAATTTAAAAAATTAACAGTTCTGAGATGACTTTAGTAGTAGTATTAGATCTAAGTAGACATTGTGAAGGTCAAGTCAAACCGGATTAGGAAGGATATAGACAAGTTCAGCGTTGGTACAGTCAATCAAAGAGATAAGTGAAAATGTTGCTAAATTGCAATACTTAGCAATCTCGTGAGCATGTTCTACATAAAAGACTTGACTCCTGCCAAGCCACACATGGCAGTATGTGTATTCACCCATATTTTGAACAAATAAATGATCTATTATCACAATAAAAATAATAATATTCGCAGTGTAGTATAAATATAAAGATTAATTATACCTGACTCTTTGTTTGACTGTACACAATCTGATAAGGAAAAATTGTCAGAAATCCATAAAATTAGAAGACCTAACGTAACCTGACGTGCATGTTGTGAATATATGTTTTTTTTTATTTGTGATAATAATACTTTACAGTAGTTAAAAACAATGTTGTAATTGCCGATATTAAGTTCAATCCCAAAGGTTATGTGGAACACTCGTGTAATATCTTGTTTTAGCATGATGTTATGTCAGTTAATAGTGCTGTTCTTAAGTTGTTCTTGTGTTACAAGTGAGCTGTTGAATTTGCGTGAAGGTGTGTCATTATCATAATAGTGATATCGTCTTGGTTACAAACCAAATTCAATATACTAAGGGTTATCGTAATACCCAGTAACTGGATTGTGGAGTTCAGATAGGCAGTCGCTCCATGTAAAATACTGGGATTCAGCTGCATCCGGTTAGACTGGAAGCGGAATCTAACATATTACTACGGATGGACTTATTCTGATGTTCTCTGATTGAATTCATAAGAAATGCATTGTTTACAATTAGTTATAGATGTTAGTATACTTATATAAACTTAGTATAATCGCATTTATCGCAATGGGATTATTCTGAATCGGTAGATGTGAATGGATAATTCAATATATAAATAAATTGGGAAAAGGCTGGCAGATAATGAAATCATCTTCGTTACACGGGTTACAAACATAATTATATTATTTGTTTGTCTTTACTTTATCAGTAGGGTTCCCAGTCCTTTGGAAGCCGTAAGAGGGGCAAATACACAAAATACGTAGCGAACATGTTTTTCTCGCGATTTCAATGTTTGGCCAATAGAAAAAGCTGTTCATGAGGACGTGTACAATAACCCCTTTTCAGGCTTAGGGTAAACAATGAAATGCTATGTTATGTTTGTACTTATAAATTTTCATTCACAGGGTCTACATGCATGAGAAATGGGGTCTCCGGAAAGTGCGTCAGCGTATATAACTGTTTGAGCACATATCTTGATTTTATGAACAAGGATTATGCACCGGTGAGTAACCTGTTTTCCTTGATTGCTGAACGACTACATTTTATTTTGCGAGTTCACATAGAGGTCGGAAACAAAACTAATTATGTATTTGGAAATAAAACAGAGTATTAAAAAAACGTATCATTTTAAACTGAGTTCATTATACCCAACGCTTTACTACCACATACTAATTTGAAATAAATGGAAAACAACAAAATTCAAATTTTGCTATTAAAAACACGTTTTACCAGTTTTTATTCTGTACCTCTGAGATTAGATATTGAAGGTTCTTAATAATGTTTAATTTTAAACCTCGCTCTGAATTAGACCGAGTAGGTATAGCTCTTTGCCATTGATATATTATTTATAACTTCATTTTAATTACAGATATGTTGTTTTCGAGGCGAAGAGCCAATCGTGTGCTGTACTGACTGTACCTTCAATGATACAAGGTATGATCGTCGATTGGTGTCTATAATAATGCGACAAGTCAAAATATTGGTCAAAACTATATTGTACCTATAACATATTTATTATGCAGGGTCAAAAGATTTTTTTTTGTTTGCAGGAACTTCGTTATCAATCGAAATGTAGGTATTATTCACAAGACCGGTCAGAAAGTCCAAGACAGTAAGTAAATTATTGTCTTTTTGCCTATTACACAAAGTAACAGTTCTCCCGTTGAGAGAATGCGTTCCTGATACCTGTTAGTTAGACAATATTCTAATCTATATATATAAAAATGAAACCCGTTTTCCGTTGTCACGACATAACATGAAAACGGCTGGACCGATTTCGATGAAATTTGGTATAGAAATAGTTTGAGTCCCGGGAAAGGACATAGGATAGTTTTTATCCCGATATTCCCACGGGATCGACATTTACGCGGGTGAAACCGCGGGGCGCAGCTAGTAGCTAATAAAGATCAACTTCAGCTGAGGTGAGAATGCTAACAGTAATGCGTGGTGTAACACAAATGGATAGAATAAGAAATGAGTACATAAGAGGAAGTTTTAAAGTGGCACCGGTAGCTGAAAAGTTGTGTAGAAATCGGTTGTCATGTGTTACGGAGAAATGAGGAAAATGTCGTGAGGAGAGTTTTGAGTACGAATGTCGATTACTATAAGAGTAGGGGAAGACCAAAGAAACGATGGATGGAATGTGTGAATGATGATATGGTTAGTAAGGGGGTGACTATCGAGATTACGACTAATAGAGAAGTATGGAAGCAAAAGACATGTTGCGGCGACCCCAAATAAATTGGGATAAGGGCAGGAGAATGAATACAGTTCAAATTCGAAAATACGTATTCATTTGAATGAAACTGACAGGTGCCAAGAACGCATTCTTTCGTCGGCTACAATATATTTTGGCGAATGTAAAAGGTATATGTTATATATTTATTTATTTATTTATTTAAACTTTTCGCACAAAAAGGTACAAAGGCGGACTTAATGCCTTAGGCATTCTCTACCAGTCAACCAAGGGTGGTGAAGAGATTAGATGGCAGGTGCTTTTGGTTGAGAGGAACAATGATAAAAAATAAAAAAAACTTAAAATAATAATAATATTTCAGAATGTATTGAATACATACACAGACTAGATTACCCTTGTAAGGGTAATCATGATGCTAAAATGGTGCGACGACACAATCTACAAAAAAACTGCAATGAAGTAGAAATTGGAATCAAGAGTTACTTTGGAGGGTTTGGAGGCGTCAATGCATATAGAGAAGAGTTTCCACACATGGTAAGAGATTTTTTTACAGGTTGTTAAAGGTCCTTTGCCAGGAATATAAAACCTTCATCGTGATACGTATATTCTATGGTCACTTTGGCAGAGTAAACTGTAAAGCATTGCGTACATGAAGATGGACTGTATATAATTATGAATTCAACATTAATGATGTACTTAACTAATATTTTTGTAACAATATAATTTAAAACAATGTCTATGGGGTTTCTTGCCCGTTCTTCTCCATAGGAATCTACTACGTTTTGAAATGGGCAGCTAGTTTCATATTTCTGATTGACCGATTCCTTGACCATTCAAAGTGCCTGTAAATGATTTAATGGAAATAAATGCTTTGGGTTTAAATTTCTGGGGTATCTGTCTTACACCGATTTTATCATTAAAGTCACCAGTTATGACGTTTCATGTGCTACGGTTTTCTTCGCACGCTTTGTTGAGTGCGTCATAAAAGTCCTCCGTTTGTTCGTCATCTGTGTGTGACGATTAAGGTGCGTAAGCTTGGACAATGGTTAAACTATGTTGGTCTGTGGTGCTTAGTTTGAGAACAGCTACTCTTTTCGAGTATCCGAGAAATTCTATATTGTTCTTCCAGTTTTTAGCCACGAAAAACCAATTCCATAAAGGCCTCTAATTGGTAGAATTTAGATTTTCTCTTCCCTTTGTGTTCTCTCCCATTCTCCTCACTTCTTATAACCCTATCACATCTCAATTTATTTCTTTTAAAGCGTTTTCGAACTCAAGTAATCGTTTATCTTGCAATCATGTGCGCACATTATAAGTCAAAATATTCAGGTAAGAATCGGAGTCCATTTTCGTAGCTGCATGGTTTCGTTGACGAAGGATCGATCTCACCCGGGGATTCTTAGCACCCGTGCTCTGGGAACCCGTTGACTGCCATCATTGTCGCCAGGTTCTGCAGAGCTGCTGGGCACTTGAGCCCTGAGGTTATTTTGTTCCGTCTTGGTTTGGAAGTTTGAAAAAAGGGATTTGGACTATATATAGTCCACCACGCTAGTCCAGTCCCAAGTACTATAACTAGGTACAAGTTTTATTGTGCTTCAGTTGTAGTTCATATTAATGAAGTGATACATTTCTACCATCAGGGTTTGCTGGGGTACGGTGATGATATCTCAACAGCAGACTGGCTCTGTGGAAGTACTGTCATCAGTGAAAGATTCATTCTAACTGCTGGTCACTGCTTGTCAAGTCCCACCGTGTAAGTTCCTTACTTTACAAAAATCTATACAAATGAAGATACAAAATATTCTTTATCTTACACTGGAAAGGCGAACATAACATAATTATATAGGAATAGCATAATTAGCCCATAATGTTCGCTTTACTGGGAGACAGGTCACCACGCGGGTCCAGTGCAGGTTGGTGGATTTCACATGTCTACGAATTCTTGGTTCTAGAAGGTGCTGTCTGGGTTAAACCCTACGACGTATAACTTGTAAGCCGCGGCCGTTTCCACTAGACCAGAATACGATACAGCATTATTACGTATTGTATTTTATAGTAATGTAGCTGTGTGTACATTGTGCAATAAATAACAAGAACTAACAATAACAAACCAACAACAATAAAAACTTAACTGACAACAACTAAACAACAATAAGTAATAACAACCCAACACAACAACAATAACAACAACAAACAACACCACACAACATACGACACAACAACAACACACAACATAACAAACGGCACAACAACAAACAACATAACAACAACAAATAATAATAACAAAAACAAACACCAACAACAACAAATAATAACAATAACAAACACCAACAACAACTAAAAATAACCTTAAATATTTCCAGAGGTCCAGTGAAGTACGTAGCTCTAGGTATACTGAAGCGCACTGACCCCCCTGAGCTGTGGCAGATACCTATACAACGTGAAGAAGAGGATCCCTCACCCGGAGTACAAGCCGCCCTCCAAGTACCACGACATTGCCCTGCTCGAGACTGATACTGAGTGAGTTATGAAGTACTGTGCATGTAGAAATTAAGCTAATGGTTATACCAAAGAGATCCTTGGAAATGCGCAGTTTTGATATGACTTACTGCCATACTTACTCAAAAAAAAATCATTGGCAAACACTAATCACTCTAATGTTACCCAATTTGTTTCAAATTAGTGTTTGAAAGATCCTTAGTGGGTGTTATAATTATGTTCGAGCCGTTTATGGTTGAAACCACAGATATAGATAGACCTATATAACGCAAGTATCACGATCTGTATGAAAACGAAGCGTGCCATTTTTTGACTACCTACTATGACTTCACAAGCACTATTTAGAGATGGAAAAATCAAATCCATTCAATGAAGTCGCCGCGTGCGGCACTTGTCTCGTCCCATTCCCGGGGCCAGCAGTACTCAGGACTGAGCGCGAAAGTGGCGGCTTACGACTTTCGTACGTAAGCTGGTGCGGTTTTTCGCACGCGAAGCAGTTGCTCTTGCGTTATCTAGGTGTATCTATATCTGTGGATGAAAGACTGACCGATTGCTCACCTAGTTTTTCGAAAAATCGCCAGGCGTTTGGTCAACGAGGGCTGGCCTATTATTTGGCCAAAGAATGGGCATTATTACCATTCAGAAGCTAAATGATAACAGCTGCAAAGGTCAATCATAAGTTAAGCGGCACTTGCCGCTGTGGGTTCGTAGTGGATTCATTAATATCCAGACCCCTCCGTGCCTCGGAAATCACGTTAAGCCATTGGTGCCACTGGTACCAGTAGTCATTCGTAAATCATTGAGAGTCGTTACGGGTGGACTCAGTAACTGGGTTGTGGAGGCCAGATAGGCAGTCGCACCATGTAAAATACTAGTATTCAGCTGCATCCAGTTAGACTAGAAGCCAACCCAACATAGTTGAGAAAAAATCTAGGCAGATTGATGGATACTTCAGTCAGCCAGCTTCTGTCAGCCTTTTGGGCACTTTTCCTGTTAATAACAATGCGAATGATCTGATGCCCTTTGATTCCTTACCCCTCTTTTACCTTTGCTCGCTATACATATACCTATAACGCAGTGTGCCTAAGTCGCGTTATGCCTAGACCAAACGAGATGTGGACGTATTGTGACTTAGGTCAATTCCGTTTTAGTTCAATAGCGAGATAGGCTTAGCGAGACTGAGTTTTAGTTCAATAGCGATTATGGCTTAGTGAGACTTACATATACCCACATGTACAAATTATTAATATTTTTGGACGATGATGCTTTTACTAAATAAAATACATTTTTCAGGATCACCTTCAGTAGAAATGTGCTACCAGCTTGTCTACACGCTACTGGCGAGGCACAAAAACAATTATATGCCACTGGCTGGGGAGCCTTGGGTCATAGAAGAGAACTAGCTGACACTTTACAGAAAGTGAGAAAAGTTTATCCAGAGAAATAGTTACATTTATGCCCGTTTACACCAACGCCTAAATGCATTGACAGCCTCTAATGTTCCCACTGCTGGGACACACTGGACACAGCCTCCTCCCTTCAAAAGGGGGTGGGCTATAATCTACCACGTGGGTCTAGTGCAGGCTGGTCTCTGAATGTTTGGTTCTAGTACATGTCAGTTTCCTCACGATGTTTTCCTTTAGCGTTTTGAGAGCAGTGGTGATGAAATTATTTACACAAAGTAAAGTGCCTGTCTTGGTTGGGGGTAAATGAGTGCCTAAATATATAAAAATACGCTGACAACAGTAACTTTTCAACGCTTGGCTCAACGCCGAATGAAAACGGGCATTAAACTTAATACAGTTTCAAAAGTCTATTCAAATGAGAGTAATCGCCGTCACTTAACGACTCAATACCTACTCGACCCAAAGTGAATGAGAACTTTAGGGTCGATACACACGACGTTTTGTATAACCTTGCAAATGAAGATCTGGTTACGCTTGTAGCATGTTTTGCGAAACCATTCTTGAGAAGAAGGACACGCGTAGTCAACTACCCTCAACTAATGAAAATAATGTCGATGTACTTCGCATTGTGGCTGAATCCTCGAGTACCTACTTATTTTCGTTCATGGATAATTTATAATAAAACAAAATAGAATTCATTCACTTCACAGAACCGCATAACACTGTGAATTAGCTGATTATAGCTTTTCTTCAGATGAGTCGTTTATCTAAAAATTTCGTTATTTAAAAAAAAAAATTAATTTAAAAAAATGATAAAATTTTTAGTAATACGACTCGTCTATACGGTTATCTACAGGTCCTGGTTAACAGATTTGAAGAAGACGAATGTTCAAGCTACTACCCTCGCCACAGGCACCTGATGAACGGATATAACCACACTACGCAAATGTGCTATGGTGATAAGGACGGTCAAGACACGTGTGAGGTAAATATAGTCAGCGAGTCGTTTACATTGAGTTTATTTTGTAAAGAAATTGAAGACAGACAAATCAAGCGAAGGAACTATATGCAGTAAAATCACATGGGATGAGAGTTTAGTTTTAGTTAACGACATACGGCATAAGAAAACAGTGGGATGATCTTTAAAATTGATCCTAGATGTAGAATAAAACTTTATTATACTAATAAAAGTGAAAAAGGAATACTTAGGAGGCTTCTGCTTTGCAGTGAAATACCGTGATAATAATAACATAACATCATTGTATGTAAAAGAGATCGAGTAGCCTATACACATTTAGATCACCTTTCTCATAGCAGAAAATACGTTTAGGTACTTTAATCCTCTAACTTAACTGTAGATAAGTAATTTTATTTATAATTTAATTATTTTTTTTATTACTTCAATTTCCAGGGTGACAGCGGTGGACCACTTCAAACGTCCTACGATAACAACTATGTTGATATAATACATTGCGTTTACAAAGTCTTCGGCGTGACGTCCTCCGGCAGGCAGTGTGGCATCGCTGCCAGCTCGGGAATTTACACCAGGGTCATTCACTACATACCCTGGATAGAAAGTATCGTGTGGCCATAAATGAATTATGTGAACATGTAGCAAAAGATCTGCTGCGCAAACCACAAGTAAATTATAGTAAGGGTAGGGGAATACTGATATCTTTAAAAATTAATTAAAAGTTGAAGACGGAAGATGTCGTTAAAAGTGCACGAATGTGGACATACCCATTAGGAATATGCCTTATATTCATTAATATGGGGCTTCACATCTCCATTAACGACTTCACAGTATGTCATTCGAAAGCTCTTCTCGTTACGGGTCGTCAGAAGCCCGAAAGTCTGACAACCAGTCTTACCAAGGGGTTTCGTATTACCCAGTAACGGGTTGTGGAGGTCAGATAGGCAGTCGCTCCATGTAAAATACTGATATTCAGCTGCATCCGGTTACACTGGAAGCCAACCCCAACATAGTTGAGAAAAAGGCTAGGCAGATGATGATGACCTAATACGTATTTCTGTCGTATCGCCCGTTTTGGACGTTAATTCGCGCAAATCAACCAATAAGCCCGTAGTTACAAAACGCAGAGAACTTAATAGAATATGCATTTTAAGTTCATGGATTCATTGATATTCAGGTTACGTATTCTATTGGGAAGGGCTTTACATATTACATAGTTTATCAGGTTAAGTTAAGAGACACCAGTGATTTAGTTGGAAATTACTTCTATAACATTAATTATAAGAAATAAAACGATAGAATAAAATGTATATTTGTTTTATTTATTTACCTAAAACTATACACCAAATATAACTTTTATAAATCTACGACCATCCGCCTCCGAAGCAAGCACTGCTCTCCGTTTTGCTCACCATTCACGCAAATTCATCTGCTCAATTGTCACACAAGAACTAAGTTTATTGCCACTAACCGGGCGCAAATCATGAATCTGGGCTGCTACTGAAAAATCTGTAATAGACACACTCAACAACACTTTGTTCGACTTGGGAATCAAACTCAGGAGACCACGCTCAGCAGTCGCGCTTGCGAGCACTAGACCATCGAAGAAGTTTTTTTTTTTTAATTTTCTTTATACTACAACAATGATAGAGGTATCCAAATTGAACCACGTACAGACACCAAGCACATCAAGCTACCCGAAACTGTAAAATTTTCCCAATCAACTTGAAAGCTTATGTTCATCCGTAATGATTTTGGGTAACACAATGTCACCGTATTGAAACCAGTGTTAGGCTCAATTTAAAAAAATTTCATTCCAATGGTTAGTCAAAGTAAAAATTTAGTGATCAAATTAGTTCAACTAAATCAATCACGATTGAAAGTTGTAGTTTTAACTAAACCAGTTCTAACTAAATATCCTAACCTCTGGTGCTCAGACCTGAGGGGCAATTCTCGTAATTTTATGAACGTTTATAGTCTGATCTCAGCCTCAATCTGTCAAAAATTCCTTTAAATTCGCTACATTTTGACAAGTTTTTGACATTTTGTTTGTCGCAGAGATGAGACTGCGACTAGATTTTGAACGTTTTAAATTACGAGAAGTGGCCTTCTGGTCGCTCATCGGGTCGAAAAAGTTCCACCTTGGAGTTAGCCAAAGACCAATGGAACGCAGCATTCTGAGTGTTAAATTAAAAGACAGGACAGAATTCGGAACACTACGCTGCGTTCCAGAACTATGGATGAAAAAAAAGATGCCATGCTTAAATGGGTTTTTTAATTATGGGCGTTGGTATATCTAATAATGGAATTTTGGAAAAATTTAGGGGAGGAAATACACCATAGTGTATAACTAGGACATTTTATTAACATAAGAAACTCCATTCTCAGTTCTCTTTACATGGCTTTGTGGGGTAGTCATTGCACACTAAATAAAAAAAAAAGACGGGTTGCACTCCGGGAGTGCCGGCAGAAGTGAAAACTTGAATATTAACGTTGTGCATTTTTGATATTTTGGAATGGTTAGGGAATACTAGTTGAGCAATCTAGTTGAGCAGTGGGGAAGAAGTGAATGAAACAGGTATAAAGTAGGTAGTAGTTTTTCGCATTCTGCTCCATTTAATTTCTTCGTCACTTGAATATTCCATAGTAAAATAGTTTAGTTCAATCACTTTACACTGTCCAAAAATGTTGCTAAATTGAAGAAGAGAATAGCGAATTCCCGCCACGAAACTTTATAAAAGTTTTTTTTTTCATTTTCAACATATTTTGTCATTCGACTTGAGTACTTCATACTGCCAAGTCATAAAAACGTTTCTTTGCGTTTTTAAATAATGATATGAGAACTATTTTATTATCTGGTTTTATTAAATTAACGATAGAAAAAATGGAAGTGATATTTATATATCACTTCCATTTGAAATGAAATAGAATAACGACTTTAATCTGCGACGTTTTATTGTGCGTGTGGCTTTTGGGCCAAAAACAAACAAAAAGAATTACTTCATGCACTAGAGCATAAAAAGCGACTTTATGTCGCCTACGCACAACACAAAGACGAACATATATAGAGCATGAGCAGTGAAAAATACATTATTTATATTTATCTAATTATTAACTTTCATCTACCTTCTCAAAAAATCATTAACATTCGATTGCAGGTCCCACGTATCCAGATTCAAAGAAGACGAATATTCGAAATTCTACCCACCTCACAGAAACCTGAAGAACGGACCACACCACGCAAATGTGCTATGGTGACAAGCAAATGCCGAATAATACGTGTGAGGTATAGACATCAAATGTGAACCTCAAACAGTTGGAAATTGAGTTCATTTCAGAACGTGAATTCCAGCTATCATCATAGTAACATTCATCCCCAGGGTGACAGCGGTGGACCTCTTCAGTTTAAGAGTTATGATGATTTCAAGGGCACGTTTACAATCTTCGGCATGACGTCATTTAGTAGGCAGTACAGCACTGTTGCCGGCTCAGGTATTTACTCTATCCATAGAGCGCGTCGCATGGCTATTGTGGATACAGGAGTCAATCCTACAAAACAATAAAAATAATTTAAAAAATTAACAGTTCTGAGATGACTTTAGTAGTAGTATTAGATCTACGTAGACATTGTGAAGGTCAAGTCAAACCGGATTAGGAAGGATATAGACAAGTTCAGCGTTGGTACAGTCAATCAAAGAGATAAGTGAAAATGTTGCTAAATTGCAATACTTAGCAATCTCGTGAGCATGTTCTACATAAAAGACTTGACTCTTGCCAAGCCACACATGGCAGTGTGTGTATACACCCATATTTTGAACAAATAAATGATCTATTATCACAATAAAAATAATAATATTCGCAGTGTAGTATAAATATAAAGTGTATTTATGCTTACATACGTACCTGACTCTTTGTTTGACTGTACACAATCTGATAAGGAAAAATTGTCAGAAATCCATAAAATTAGAAGACCTAACGTAACCTGACGTGCATGTTGTGAATATATATTTTTTTTTATTTGTGATAATAATACTTTACAGTAGTTAAAAACAATGTTGTAATTGCCGATATTATATTATATTATCCCAAAGGTTATGTGGAACGCTCGTGTAATATCTTGTTTTAGCATGATGTTATGTCATTTAATAGTGCTGTTCTTAAGTTGTTCTTGTGTTACAAGTAAGCTGTTGAATTTGCGTGAAGGTGTGTCATTATCATAATAGTGATATCGTCTTGGTTACAAACCAAATTCAATATACTAAGGGTTATCGTAATACCCAGTAACTGGATTGTGGAGTTCAGATAGGCAGTCGCTCCATGTAAAATACTGGGATTCAGCTGCATCCGGTTAGACTGGAAGCGGAATCTAACATATTACTACGGATGGACTTATTCTGATGTTCTCTGATTGAATTCATAAGAAATGCATTGTTTACAATTAGTTATAGATGTTAGTATACTTATATAAACTTAGTATAATCGCATTTATCGCAATGGGATTATTCTGAATCGGTAGATGTGAATGGATAATTCAATATATAAATAAATTGGGAAAAGGCTGGCAGATAATGAAATCATCTTCGTTACACGGGTTACAAACATAATTATATTATTTGTTTGTCTTTACTTTATCAGTAGGGTTCCCAGTCCTTTGGAAGCCGTAAGAGGGGCAAATACACAAAATACGTAGCGAACATGTTTTTCTCGCGATTTCAATGTTTGGCCAATAGAAAAAGCTGTTCATTAGGACGTGTACAATATCCCCTTTTCTGGCTTAGGGTAAACAATGAAATGCTATGTTATGTTTGTACTTATAAATTTTCATTCACAGGGTCTACATGCATGAGAAATGGGGTCTCCGGAAAGTGCGTCAGCGTATATAACTGTTTGAGCACATATCTTGATTTTATGAACAAGGATTATGCACCGGTGAGTAACCTGTTTTCCTTGATTGCTGAACGACTACATTTTATTTTGCGAGTTCACATAGAGGTCGGAAACAAAACTAATTATGTATTTGGAAATAAAACAGAGTATTAAAAAAACGTATCATTTTAAACTGAGTTCATTGTACCCAACGCTTTACTACCACATACTAATTTGAAATAAATGGAAAACAACAAAATTCAAATTTTGCTATTAAAAACACGTTTTACCAGTTTTTATTCTGTACCTCTGAGATCAGATATTGAAGGTTCTTAATAATGTTTAATTTTAAACCTCGCTCTGAATCAGACCGAGTAGGTATAGCTCTTTGCCATTGATATATTATTTATAACTTCATTTTAATTACAGATATGTTGTTTTCGAGGCGAAGAGCCAATCGTGTGCTGTACTGACTGTACCTTCAATGATACAAGGTATGATCGTCGATTGGTGTCTATAATAATGCGACAAGTCAAAATATTGGTCAAAACTATATTGTACCTATAACATATCATCCGTGTCGGTCCCGGAGAAAGAATAGGACCACCCCATCTCGTCCCGTGGGTGTCGTAAGAGGCGACTATTTGACTAAGGGAGCTCCAGACCCAGTGCATACCATATAGCACTTTGGGTCACCCGCGCGATGGCGGGTAAACCATCAACAATCGCATTCCCAAGGAGGGTTGGTGTCAGGCAGGCGGCCGACTGTAAAACTTTGCCAAAACTTTAAGCAACATGATGAGAAAAAATATGATGCGCGATAGGGCTAGGGCGTACCCCACAGGCGACGCGCAGGGGCAGCACCCGGCCCCTGTGGGAAGAGGACTAGGGTTGTTGCACCACCCCGGGCGGGGGCAACGTAAGAAGCGAGCCCGGGAAGTGAGATTGCGGTATGCAAGTTGGAATGTTGGGACGATGACTGGGAGAGCCAGAGAGTTAGCGGAAGTATTAAAAAAAAGACGAATAAATGTGGCGTGTTTACAAGAAACAAAATGGAAAGGAACGAAAGCGAGAGAAATCGGTGAAGGATACAAGTTTTTCTACTGTGGGAGTGACGGGAAAAGAAATGGCGTGGGAATAGTGTTAGACAGTAATTTGAAAGAAGGCGTGATGGAGGTAAAAAGAATTAATGATAGACTAATAGTTGTAAAAGTTATGTTAGAACATGTAATGCTGAATGTAATAAGTGTGTATGCACCGCAGGTGGGATGTGATGAAAGGCTGAAAGAGAAGTTTTGGGAGGACTTTGACACAGTTTTGACGAACATTCCGGTGCATGAAGAATTGATAGTTGGAGGTGATTTTAATGGACATGTGGGAAGAATGCGAGGGGTTTATGAAAGAGTGCATGGAGGATGGGGATTTGGTAACGTAAATAACGAGGGAGAGACATTGCTTCAATCTGCTACCGCATTTGACCTGGCAGTAGCCAACACTTGGTTCCAGAAAAACGATGGACACCTAATAACGTACAAAAGTGGCAATCACAAAACGCAAATTGATTACTTTTTGGTACGACGCAAAAACTTAAAGCATATCAAAGACTGCAAAGTGTTACCGGGAGAAGATCTAGTCTCACAGCACAGACTCCTAATTATGGAAATGGTTGTGGAAATAAAGCTCAATAATAAAAAAGAGCGACCCCCCCCAAAAATAAAATGGCATATGCTGGAGAGGAATGACTATGCGAAGAAATTTAAAGAGCGAGTGGTGGATAAAATGATATATATGGGGGACATGAATGATCGAAGTGTAAATGAATGCTGGAATGAAATGGCAGGGTATATTAGGAGCGCAGCGAAAGATATTTTGGGAGAGACGAAAGGAAAGGGTACGATAGATAAGGATACATGGTGGTGGTCGACAGAAATACAGAACGTGTTGCAGGATAAGAAGAGAAAGTTCAAGGAATGGCAGAGTGTTCAAGATGAGAATGTTAGTTTGAAAGCAGAAAAAAAGAATGAATATGATATCCTAAAGAAAAAAGCTAAGAAAGCTGTGGCCATAGCAAGAGCAAAAGCCCAGGACAAGCTTTATGATACACTGGATAGTCCAGCAGGACAAAAACATCTTTACCGGCTTGCTAGAGCTAGAGAGAGAAAGACGAGGGATATTTGTCAGATAAAGTGTGTAAAGGATGAAAATGGAATAGTTCTTTCGGATGATGAGAAGATTAAGGATAGGTGGAAGAGCTATTTCGAAAGACTGATGAATGAGGAGAATAACTGGAGTGGTGTGCTTGGGAATAAACCAGTAAATGAGGGGTTAGTGAGAATGATTAGTATGGATGAAGTGAGAATAGCAGTAACTGGGATGAAGAATGGTAAAGCAATAGGTCCAGATGGAATACCAGTTGAAGTATGGAAGTTATTACGGGTAGATGGATGGACGTGGTTAGCTTTATTCTTCAATAAGTTGTTGCTGGAAGAAGCCATACCTGACGAATGGTGTAACAGTTCGCTGGTGCCCATCTTTAAAAACAAAGGTGATGTGCTGGAGTGCAACAACTATAGAGGAATAAAGCTAATGTCACATAGTATGAAGGCTTGGGAGAAAGTTATTGAAAGGCGACTGAGAGAAGAGAGTGAAATTTCGCGAAACCAATTCGGTTTTATGCCTGGTCGAGGAACAACAGATGCCATCTTTGCCATCCGCCAGCTGTGCGAGAAATACAGAGGTGCGCATAAAAACTTGCACCTGGTATTTGTTGACCTCGAAAAGGCATACGACAGAGTGCCTCGTGAAGTTTTGTGGTGGGCGCTGAAAGAGAAAGGTGTGCCAGGGAAGTATGTGCAGTTGATTAGAGCGATGTACAGTCGATGCAGTACCCAAGTCCGGTCTACAGTGGGCACTACTGGCAGCTTTGATGTGGCTGTCGGCTTGCACCAGGGTTCAGCACTCAGCCCGTACCTCTTCGTGCTAATAATGGATGCCCTTACATCAGATATCCAAGAAGAGGCTCCCTGGTGTATGCTGTTCGCAGATGA
This sequence comes from Amphipoea oculea, assembly GCA_945859645.1. Lineage (NCBI taxonomy): Eukaryota > Metazoa > Arthropoda > Insecta > Lepidoptera > Noctuidae > Amphipoea > Amphipoea oculea. The sequence goes on along the minus strand of OX243869.1, from coordinate 8,336,719 downwards.
CATTGTGCTGGTTGCCGACAACGGCTTAGAGGTCCAGAGCAGATTAGAGGTGTGGTGGGAAAGACTCGAGACCGTTGGCCTGAGAGTAAGTCGGACCAAAACAGAATATCTGTTTTGCGATTTTGGCGGTCTCTCCAGTCCTGTGCCCATATCTCTCGCCGGAACGCCCATATCGATCTGCTCCGACTTTCGGTACCTCGGGTCGCTTGTCCAAGGAGATGGCGAAGTAGACCGAGACGTAACGCATCGGATCAACTCAGGATGGATGAAATGGCGACAGGTCACAGGAACAACTTGCGACCCACGGATGCCCCTTAAGTTAAAGGGGAAAATTTATAAGTCTGTGATACGGCCTGTCGTACTGTATGGGTCTGAATGCTGGGCTGTGAAGAAGACGGATGAAAAAAGATTGCATGCAGCGGAGATGAGAATGTTGAGATGGATGTGTGGAGTGACGAGAATGGATAAAGTAAGAAATGAGTATATAAGAGGAAGTTTGAAAGTGGCGCCAGTGACAGAAAAGTTGAAAGGAAATCGTTTGGCTTGGTATGGGCATGTGATGAGAAGGGACGAAACGCATGTGACTAAAAGAGTGATGAATATACATGTTGATGGATGGAGAGGGAGAGGAAGGCCGAAGAAAAGGTGGATGGATTGTGTGAGGAATGATATGAAAGAGAAGGGAGTGAATGATAGCGTGACGGTTGACAGGGGAGAATGGAAGAAGAAAACGTGTTGCGCCGACCCCAAGTAACATGGGATAAGGGCAGGAAGAAGAAGAAGAAGAACATATTTATTATGCAGGGTCAAAAGATTTTTTTTTTGTTTGCAGGAACTTCGTTATCAATCGAAATGTAGGTATTATTCACAAGACCGGTCAGAAAGTCCAAGACAGTAAGTAAATTATTGTCTTTTTGCCTATTACACAAAGAAACAGCTCTCCCATCGAGAGAATGGGTTCCTGTCAGTTAGACAATATTCTAATAGCTAATAAAGATCAACTTCAGCTGAGGTGAGAATGCTAACAGTAATGCGTGGTGTTACACAAATGCATAGAATAAGAAATGAGTACATAAGAGGAAGTTTTAAAGTGGCACCGGTAGCTGAAAAGTTGTGTAGAAATCGGTTGTCATGTGTTACGGAGAAATGAGGAAAATGTCGTGAGGAGAGTTTTGAGTATGAATGTCGATTACTATAAGAGTAGGGGAAGACCAAAGAAACGATGGATGGAATGTGTGAATGATGATTTGGTTAGAAAGGGGGTGACTACCGAGATGACAACTAATAGAGAAGTATGGAAGCAAAAGACATGTTGCGGCGACCCCAAATAAATTGGGATAAGGGCAGGAGAATGAATAAAGATCAAATTCGCAAATACGTATTCATTTGAAGGTATATTTTATATATTTCAGAATGTATTGAATACATACACAGACTAGATTACCCTTGTAAGGGTAATCATGATGCTAAAATGGTGCGACGACACAATCCACAAAAAAACTGCAATGAAGTAGAAATTGGAATCAAGAGTTACTTCGGAGGGTTTGGAGGCGTCAATGCATATAGAGAAGAGTTTCCACACATGGTAAGAGATTTTTTTCCAGGTTGATAAAGGTCCTTTGCCAGGAATTTAAAACCTTCATCGTGATACGTATATTTTATGGTCACTTTGGCAGAGTAAACTGTAATGCATTGCGTACATGAAGATGGACTGTATATAATTATGAATTCAACATTAATGATGTACTTAACTAATATTTTTGTAACAATATAATTTAAAACAATGTCTATGGAGTTTCTTGCCCGTTCTTCTCCATAGGAATCTACTACGTTTTGAAATGGGCAGCTAGTTTCATATTTCTGATTGACCGATTCCTTGACCATTCAAAGTGCCTGTAAATGATTTAATGGAAATAAATGCTTTGGGTTTGAATTTCTGGGGTATCTGTCTGACACCGATTTTATCATTAAAGTCACCAGTTATGACGTTCCATGTGCTACGGTTTTCTTCGCACGTTTCGTTGAGTGCGTCATACAAGTCATCCGTTTCATCGTCATCTGTGTGTGACGATTAAGGTGCGTTAGCTTGGACAATGGTTAAACTATGTTGGTCTGTGGTGCTTAGTTTGAGAACAGCTACCCTTTTCGAGTATCCGAGAAATTCTATATTGTTCTTCCAGTTTTTAGCCACGAAAAACCAATTCCATAAAGGCCTCTTATTGTTAGAATATTGATTTTCTCTTCCCTCGGTGTTCTCTCCCATTCTCCTCACTTCTGATAACCCTATCACATCTCGATATATTTCTTTTAAAGCGTTTTCTAACTCAAGTAATCGTTTATCTTGCAATCATGTGCGCACATTATAAGTCAAAATATTCAGGTAAGTATCGGAGTCCATTTTCGTAGCTGCTTGGTTTCGTTGACGGAGGATCGATCTCACCCGGTGATTCTTAGCACCCCGTGCTCTGGGAACCCGTTGACTGCCGTCATTGTCGCGAGGTTCTGCAGAGCTGCTGGGCACTTGAGCCCTGAGGTTATTTTGTTCTGTCTTGGTTTGGAAGTTTGAAAAAAGGGATTTGGACTATATATAGTCCACCACGCTAGTCCAGTCCCAAGCACTATAACTAGGTACAAGTTTTATTGTGCTTCAGTTGTAGTTCATATTAATGAAGTGATACATTTCTACCATCAGGGTTTGCTGGGGTACGGTGATGATATCTCAACAGCAGACTGGCTCTGTGGAAGTACTGTCATCAGTGAAAGATTCATTCTAACTGCTGGTCACTGCTTGTCAAGTCCCACCGTGTAAGTTCCTTACTTTACAAAAATCTATACAAATGAAGATACAAAATATTCTTTATTTTACACCGAAAAGGCGAACATAACATAAACATATAGGAATAGCATAATTAGCCCATAATGTTCGCTTTACTGGGAGACAGGTCAACACGCGGGTCCAGTGCAGGTTGGTGGATTTCACATATCTACGAATTCTTGGTTCTAGAAGGTGCTGTCTGGGTTCAACCCTACGACGTATAACTCGTAAGCCGCGGCCGTTTCCACTAGACCAGAATACGATACAGCATTATTACGTATTGTATTTTATAGTAACGTAGCTGTGTGCACATTGTGCAATAAATAACAACAACTAACAATAACAAGCCAACAACAATAAAAACTTAATTGACAACAACTAAACAACAATAAGTAATAACAACCCAACACAACAACAATAACAACAACAAACCACACTACAACAACAAATAACACAACATAACAAACGGCACAACAACAAACAACACAACAATAACAAATAATAACAAAAACAAACACCAACAACAACTAAAAATAACCTTCAATATTTCCAGAGGTCCAGTGAAGTACGTAGCTCTAGGTATACTGAAGCGCACTGACCCCCCTGAGCTGTGGCAGATATACAAGGTGAAGAAGAGGATCCCTCACCCGGAGTACAAGCCGCCCTCCAAGTACCACGACATTGCCCTGCTCGAAACTGATACTGAGTGAGTTATGAAGTACTGTGCATGTAGAAATTGAAATAATTGTTATACGAGAGATCCTTGGAAATGCGCAGATACTTACTCAAAAAAAATTATTGGCAAACACTAATCACTTTAATGTTACCCAATTTGTTTCAAATTAGTGTTTAAAAGATCCTTAGTGGGTGTTATAATTATGTTCGAGCCGTTTATGGTTGAAACCACAGATATAGATAGACCTATATAACGCAAGTATCACGATCTGTATGAAAACCAAGCGTGCCATTTATTGACTACCTACTATGACGTCACGAGCACTATTTAGAGATGGAAAAATCAAATCCATTCAAAGACGTCGCCGCGTGCGGCACTTGTCTCGTCCCATTCCCGGGGCCAGCAGTACTCAGGACTGAGCGCGAAAGTGGCGGCTTACGACTTTCGTACGTAAGCTGGTGCGGTTTTTCGCACGCAAAGCGGTTGCTCTTGCGTTATCTAGGTGTATCTATATCTGTGGATGAAAGACTGACCGATTGCTCACCTAGTTTTTCGAAAAATCGCCAGGCGTTTGGTCAACGAGGGCTGGCCTATTTTTTGGCCAAAGAATGGGCATTATTACCATTCAGAAGCTAAATGATAACAGCTGCAAAGGTCAATCATAAGTTAAGCGGCACTTGCCGCTGTGGGTTCGTAGTGGATTCATTAATATCGAGACCCCTCCGTGCCTCGGAAATCACGTTAAGCCATTGGTGCCACTGGTACCAGTAGTCATTCGTAAATCATTGAGAGTCGTTACGGGTGGAAAGAAGCAGGAAAGTCTGATAACCAGTCTTACCAAGGAGTATCGTGTTACTCAGTAACTGGGTTGTGGAGGCCAGATAGGCAGTCGCACCATGTAAAATATTGGTATTCAGCTGCATCAGGTTAGACTAGAAGCCAACCCAACATAGTTGAGAAAAAATCTAGGCAGATTGATGGATACTTCAGTCAGCCAGCTTCTGTCAGCCTTTTGGGCACTTTTCCTGTTAATAACAATGCGAATGATCTGATGCCCTTTGATTCCTTACCCCTCTTTTACCTTTGCTCGCTGTATACCTATAACGCAGTGTGCCTAAGTCGCGTTATGCCTAGATCAAACGAGATGTGGACGTATTGTGACTTAGGTCAATTCCGTTTTAGTTCAATAGCGAGATAGGCTTAGCGAGACTGAGTTTTAGTTCAATAGCGATTATGGCTTATTGAGACTTACATATACCCACATGTACAAATTATTAATATTTTTAGACGATGATGCTTTTACTAAATAAAATACATTTTTCAGGATCACCTTCAGTAGAAATGTGCTACCAGCTTGTCTACACGCTACTGGGGAAGCACAAAAACAATTATATGCCACTGGCTGGGGAGCCTTGGGTCATAGAAGAGAACTAGCTGACACTTTACAGAAAGTGAGAAAAGTTTATCCAGAGAAATAGTTACATTTATGCCCGTTTACACCAACGCCTAAATGCATTGACAGCCTCTAATGTTCCCACTGCTGGGACACACTGGACACAGCCTCCTCCCTTCAAAAGGGGGTGGGGGTGGGCTATAATCTACCACGTGGGTCTAGTGCAGGCTGGTCTCTGAATGTTTGGTTCTAGTACATGTCAGTTTCCTCACGATGTTTTCCTTTAGCGTTTTGAGAGCAGTGGTGATGAAATTATTTACACAAAGTAAAGTGCCTGTCTTGGTTGGGGGTAAATGAGTGCCTAAATATATAAAAATACGCTGACAACAGTAACTTTTCAACGCTTGGCTCAACGCCGAATGAAAACGGGCATTAAACTTAATACAGTTTCAAAAGTCTATTCAAATGAGAGTAATCGCCGTCACTTAACGACTCAATACCTACTCGACCCAAAGTGAATGAGAACTTTAGGGTCGATACACACGACGTTTTGTATAACCTTGCAAATGAAGATCTGGTTACGCTTGTAGCATGTTTTGCGAAACCATTCTTGTGAAGAAGGACACGCGTAGTCAACTACCCTCAACTAATGAAAATAATGTCGATGTACTTCGCACTGTGGCTGAATCCTCGAGTACCTACTCATTTTCGTTCATGGATAATTTATAATAAAACAAAATAGAATTCATTCACTTCACAGAACCGCATAAAACTGTGAATTATCTGATTATAGCTTTTCTTCAGATGAGTCCTTTATCTAAAAATTTCGTTATTTAAAAAAAAAAAAAAAATTTAAAAAATGATAAAATTTTTAGTAATACGACTCGTCTATACGGTTATCTACAGGTCCTGGTTAACAGATTTGAAGAAGACGAATGTTCAAGCTACTACCCTCGCCACAGGCACCTGATGAACGGATATAACCACACTACGCAAATGTGCTATGGTGATAAGGACGGTCAAGACACGTGTGAGGTAAATATAGTCAGCGAGTCGTTTACATTGAGTTTATTTTGTAAAGAAATTGAAGACAGACAAATCAAGCGAAGGAACTATATGCAGTAAAATCACATGGGATGAGAGTTTAGTTTTAGTTAACGACATACGGCATAAGAAAACAGTGGGATGATCTTTAAAATTGATCCTAGATGTAGAATAAAACTTTATTATACTAATAAAAGTGAAAAAGGAATACTTAGGAGGCTTCTGCTTTGCAGTGAAATACCATGATAATAATAACATAACATCATTGTATGTAAAAGAGATCGAGTAGCCTATACACATTTAGACCACCTTTCTCATAGCAGAAAATACGTTTAGGTACTTTAATCCTCTAACTTAACTGTAGATAAGTAATTTTATTTATAATTTAATAAATTTTTTTATTACTTCAATTTCCAGGGTGACAGCGGTGGACCACTTCAAACGTCCTACGATAACAACTATGTTGATATAATACATTGCGTTTACAAGGTCTTCGGCGTGACGTCCTCCGGCAGGCAGTGTGGCATCGCTGCCAGCTCGGGAATTTACACCAGGGTCATTCACTACATACCCTGGATAGAGAGTATCGTGTGGCCATAAATGAATTATGTGAACATGTAGCAAAAGATCTGCTGCGCAAACCACAAGTAAATTATAGTAAGGGTAGGGGAATACTGATATCTTTAAAAATTAATTAAAAGTTGAAGACGGAAGATGTCGTTAAAAGTGCACGAATGTGGACATACCCATTAGGAATATGCCTTATATTCATTAATATGGGGCTTCACATCTCCATTAACGACTTCACAGTATGTCATTCGAAAGCTCTTCTCGTTACGGGTCGTCAGAAGCCCGAAAGTCTGACAACCAGTCTTACCAAGGGGTTTCGTATTACCCAGTAACTGGGTTGTGGAGGTCAGATAGGCAGTCGCTCCATGTAAAATACTGATATTCAGCTGCATCCGGTTACACTGGAAGCCAACCCCAACATAGTTGAGAAAAAGGCTAGGCAGATGATGATGACCTAATACGTATTTCTGTCGTATCGCCCGTTTTGGACGTTAATTCGCGCAAATTAACCAATAAGCCCGTAGTTACAAAACGCAGAGAACTTAATAGAATATGCATTTTAAGTTCATGGATTCATTGATATTCATGTTACGTATTCTATTGGGAAGGGCTTTACATATTACATAGTTTATCAGGTTAAGTTAAGAGACACCAGTGATTTAGTTGGAAATTACTTCTATAACATTAATTATAAGAAATAAAACGATAGAATAAAATATATATTTGTTTTATTTATTTACCTAATACCATACACAAATTATAACTTTTATAAATCTACGACCATCCGCCTCCGAAGCAAGCACTGCTCTCCGTTTTGCTCACCATTCACGCAAATTCATCTGCTCAATTGTCACACAAGAACTAAGTTTATTGCCACTAACCGGGCGCAAATCATGAATCTGGGCTGCTACTGAAAAATCTGTAATAGACACACTCAACAACACTTTGTTCGACTTGGGAATCAAACTCAGGAGACCACGCTCAGCAGTCGCGCTTGCGAGCACTAGACCATCGAAGAAGTTTTTTTTTTTTAATTTTCTTTATACTACAACAATGATAGAGGTATCCAAATTGAACCACGTACAGACACCAAGCACATCAAGCTACCCGAAACTGTAAAATTTTCCCAATCAACTTGAAAGCTTATGTTCATCCGTAATGATTTTGGGTAACACAATGTCACCGTATTGAAACCAGTGTTAGGCTCAATTTAAAAAAATTTCATTCCAATGGTTAGTCAAAGTAAAAATTTAGTGATCAAATTAGTTCAACTAAATCAATCACGATTGAAAGTTTTAGTTTTAACTAAACCAGTTCTAACTAAATATCCTAACCTCTGGTGCTCAGACCTGAGGGGCAATTCTCGTAATTTTATGAACGTTTATAGTCTGATCTCAGCCTCAATCTGTCAAAAATTCCTTTAAATTCGCTACATTTTGACAAGTTTTTGACATTTTGTTTGTCGCAGAGATGAGACTGCGACTAGATTTTGAACGTTTTAAATTACGAGAAGTGGCCTTCTGGTCGCTCATCGGGTCGAAAAAGTTCCACCTTGGAGTTAGCCAAAGACCAATGGAACGCAGCATTCTGAGTGTTAAATTAAAAGACAGGACAGAATTCGGAACACTACGCTGCGTTCCAGAACTATGGATGAAAAAAAAGATGCCATGCTTAAATGGGTTTTTTAATTATGGGCGTTGGTATATCTAATAATCGAATTTTGGAAAAATTTAGGGGAGGAAATACACCATAGTGTATAACTAGGACATTTTATTAACATAAGAAACTCCATTCTCAGTTCTCTTTACATGGCTTTGTGGGGTAGTCATTGCACACTAAATAAAATAAAAAGACGGGTTGCACTCCGGGAGTGCCGGCAGAAGTGAAAACTTGAATATTAACGTTGTGCATTTTTGATATTTTGGAATGGTTAGGGAATACTAGTTGAGCAATCTAGTTGAGCAGTGGGGAAGAAGTGAATGAAACAGGTATAAAGTAGGTAGTAGTTTTTCGCATTCTGCTCCATTTAATTTCTTCGTCACTTGAATATTCCATAGTAAAATAGTTTAGTTCAATCACTTTACACTGTCCAAAAATGTTGCTAAATTGAAGAAGAGAATAGCGAATTCCCGCCACGAAACTTTATAAAAGTTTTTTTTTTTCATTTTCAACATATTTTGTCATTCGACTTGAGTACTTCATACTGCCAAGTCATAAAAACGTTTCTTTGCGTTTTTAAATAATGATATGAGAACTATTTTATTATCTGGTTTTATTAAATTAACGATAGAAAAAATGGAAGTGATATATAATAAGCAAATGAAATAGAATAACGACTTTAATCTGCGACGTTTTATTGTGCGTGTGGCTTTTGGGCCAAAAACAAACAAAAAGAATTACTTCATGCACTAGAGCATAAAAAGCGACTTTATGTCGCCTACGCACAACACAAAGACGAACATATAGAGCATGAGCAGTGAAAAATACATTATTTATATTTATCTAATTATTAACTTTCATCTACCTTCTCAAAAAATCATTAACATTCGATTGCAGGTCCACGTATCCAGATTCAAAGAAGACGAATATTCGAAATTCTACCCACCTCACAGAAACCTGAAGAACGGACCACACCACGCAAATGTGCTATGGTGACAAGCAAATGCCGAATAATACGTGTGAGGTATAGACATCAAATGTGAACCTCAAACAGTTGGAAATTGAGTTCATTTCAGAACGTGAATTCCAGCTATCATCATAGTAGCATTCATCCCCAGGGTGACAGCGGTGGACCTCTTCAGTTTAAGAGTTATGATGATTTCAAGGGCACGTTTACAATCTTCGGCATGACGTCATTTAGTAGGCAGTACAGCACTGTTGCCGGCTCAGGTATTTACTCTATCCATAGAGCGCGTCGCATGGCTATTGTGGATACAGGAGTCAATCCTACAAAACAATAAAAATAATTTAAAAAAATAACAGTTCTGAGATGACTTTAGTAGTAGTATTAGATCTAAGTAGACATTGTGAAGGTCAAGTCAAACCGGATTAGGAAGGATATAGACAAGTTCAGCGTTGGTACAGTCAATCAAAGAGATAAGTGAAAATGTTGCTAAATTGCAATACTTAGCAATCTCGTGAGCATGTTCTACATAAAAGACTTGACTCTTGCCAAGCCACACATGGCAGTGTGTGTATACACCCATATTTTGAACAAATAAATGATCTATTATCACAATAAAAATAATAATATTCGCAGTGTAGTATAAAAATATAAAGATTAATTATATTTATGCTTACATACGTACCTGACTCTTTGTTTGACTGTACACAATCTGATAAGGAAAAATTGTCAGAAATCCATAAAATTAGAAGACCTAACGTAACCTGACGTGCATGTTGTGAATATATTTTTTTTTTTTATTTGTGATAATAATACTTTACAGTAGTTAAAAACAATGTTGTAATTGCCGATATTAAGTTCAATCCCAAAGGTTATGTGGAACGCTCGTGTAATATCTTGTTTTAGCATGATGTTATGTCAGTTAATAGTGCTGTTCTTAAGTTGTTCTTGTGTTACAAGTGAGCTGTTGAATTTGCGTGAAGGTTTGTCATTATCATAATAGTGATATCGTCTTGGTTACAAACCAAATTCAATATACTAAGGGTTATCGTAATACCCAGTAACTGTATTGTGGAGTTCAGATAGGCAGTCGCTCCATGTAAAATACTAGGATTCAGCTGCATCCGGTTAGACTGGAAGCGGACTCTAACATTTTACTACGGATGGACTTATTCTGATGTTCTCTGATTGAATTCATAAGAAATGCATTGTTTACAATTAGTTATAGATGTTAGTATACTTATATTAACTTAGTATAAGCGCATTTATCACATTGGGATTATTCTGTAACGGTAGATGTAAATGGATAAATCAATATATAAATAAATTGGGAAAAGGCTGGCAGATAATGAAATCATCTTCGTTACACGGGTAACAAACATAATTATATTATTTGTTTGTCTTTACTTTATCCGTAGGGTTCCCAGTCCTTTGGAAGCCGTAAGAGGGGCAAATAGACAAAATACGTAGCGAACATGTTTTTCTCGCGATTTCAATGTTTGGCCAATAGAAAAAGCTGTTCATGAGGACGAGTACAATAACCCCTTTTCAGGCTTAGGGTAAACAATGAAATGCTATGTTATGTTTGTACTTATAAATTTTCATTCACAGGGTCTACATGCGTGAGAAATGGGGTCTCCGGAAAGTGCGTCAGCGTATATAACTGTTTGAGCACATATCTTGATTTTATGAACAAGGATTATGCACCGGTGAGTAACCTGATTTCCTTGATGGCTAAACGACTACATTTTATTTTGCGAGTTCATATAGAGGTCAGAATCAAAACTAATTATGTATTTGGAAATAAAACAGAGTATTAAAAAACGTATTATTTTTAACTGAGTTCATTGTACCCAACGCTTTACTACCACATACTAATTTGAAATAAATGGAAAACAACAAAATTCAAATTTTGCCATTAAAAACACGTTTTACCAGTTTTTATTCTGTACCTCTGAGATTAGATATTGAAGGTTCTTAATAATGTTTAATTTTAAACCTCGCTCTGAATCAGACCGAGTAGGTATAGCTCTTTGCCATTTCTCACTTCATTTTAATTACAGATATGTTCTTTTCGAGGCGAAGAACCAATCGTGTGCTGTACTGACTGTACCTTCAATGATACGAGGTATGATCGTCGATTGGTGTCTATAATAATGTCACAAGTCAAAATATTGGTCAAAACTATATTGTACCTATAACATATTTATTATGCAGGGTCAAAAGACTTTTTTTTGTTTGCAGGAACTTCGTTATCAATCGAAATGTAGGTATTATTCACAAGACCGGTCAGAAAGTCCAAGACAGTAAGTAAATTATTGTCTTTTTGCCTATTACACAAAGTAACAGTTTCCCCGTTGAGAGAATGCGTTCCTGATACCTGTTAGTTAGACAATATTCTAATCTATATATATAAAAATGAAACCCGTTTTCCGTTGTCACGACATAACATGAAAACGGCTGGACCGATTTCGATGAAATTTGGTATAGAAATAGTTTGAGTCCCGGGAAAGGACATAGGATAGTTTTTATCCCGATATTCCCACGGGATCGACATTTACGCGGGTGAAACCGCGGGGCGCAGCTAGTAGCTAATAAAGATCAACTTCAGCTGAGGTGAGAATGCTAACAGTAATGCGTGGTGTAACACAAATGGATAGAATAAGAAATGAGTACATAAGAGGAAGTTTTAAAGTGGCACCGGTAGCTGAAAAGTTGTGTAGAAATCGGTTGTCATGTGTTACGGAGAAATGAGGAAAATGTCGTGAGGAGAGTTTTGAGTATGAATGTCGATTACTATAAGAGTAGGGGAAGACCAAAGAAACGATGGATGGAATGTGTGAATGATGATATGGTTAGAAAGGGGGTGACTATCGAGATGACGACTAATAGAGAAGTATGGAAGCAAAAGACATGTTGCGCCGACCCCAAATAAATTGGGATAAAGGCAGGAGAATGAATAAAGATCAAATTCGCAAATACGTATTCATTTGAATGAAACTGACAGGTGCCAAGAACGCATTCTTTCGTCGGCCACAATATATTTTGGCGAATGTAAAAGGTATATTTTATATATTTCAGAATGTATTGAATACATACACAGACTAGATTACCCTTGTAAGGGTAATCATGATGCTAAAATGGTGCGACGACACAATCCACAAAAAAACTGCAATGAAGTAGAAATTGGAATCAAGAGTTACTTCGGAGGGTTTGGAGGCGTCAATGCATATAGAGAAGAGTTTCCACACATGGTAAGAGATTTTTTTCCAGGTTGATAAAGGTCCTTTGCCAGGAATTTAAAACCTTCATCGTGATACGTATATTCTATGGTCACTTTGGCAGAGTAAACTCTAAAGCATTGCGTACATGAAGATGGACTGTATATAATTATGAATTCAACATTAATGATGTACTTAACTAATATTTTTGTAACAATATAATTTAAAACAATGTCTATGGAGTTTCTTGCCCGTTCTTCTCCATAGAAATCTACTACGTTTTGGAATGGGCAGCTAGTTTCATATTTCTGATTGACCGATTCCTTGACCATTCAAAGTGCCTGTAAATGGTTTAATGGAAATAAATGCTTTGGATTTGAATTTCTGGGCTATCTGTCTTACACCGATTTTATCATTAAAGTCACCAGTTATGACGTTCCATGTGCTACGGTTTTCTTCGCACGTTTTGTTGAGTACGTCATAAAAGTCATCCGTTTGTTCGTCATCTGTGTGTGATGATTAAGGTGCGTAAGCTTGGACAATGGGTAAACTATGTTGGTCTGTGGCGCTTAGTTTGAGAACAGCTACCCTTTTCGAGTATCCGAGAAATTCTATATTGTTCTTCCAGTTTTTAGCCACGAAAAACCAATTCCATAAAGGCCTCTAATTGGTAGAATATAGATTTTCTCTTCCCTCTGTGTTCTCTCCCATTCTCCTCACTTCTGATAACCCTAACCTACAATATCACATCTCAATTTATTTCTTTTAAAGCGTTTTCTAACTCAAGTAATCGTTTATCTTGCAATCATGTGCGCACATTATAAGTCAAAATATTCAGGTAAGAATCGGAGTCCATTTTCGTAGCTGCATGGTTTCGTTGACGAAGGATCGATCTCACCCGGGGATTCTTAGCACCCGTGCCCTGGGAACCCGTTGACTGCCATCATTGTCGCCAGGTTCTGCAGAGCTGCTGGGCACTTGAGCCCTGAGGTTATTTTGTTCCGTCTTGGTTTGGAAGTTTGAAAAAAGGGATTTGGACTATATATAGTCCACCACGCTAGTCCAGTCCCAAGTACTATAACTAGGTACAATTTTTATTGTGCTTCAGTTGTAGTTCATGTTAATGAAGTGATACATTTCTACCATCAGGGTTTGCTGGGGTACGGTGATGATATCTCAACAGCAGACTGGCTCTGTGGAAGTACTGTCATCAGTGAAAGATTCATTCTAACTGCTGGTCACTGCTTGTCAAGTCCCATCGTGTAAGTTCCTTACTTTACAAAAATCTATACAAATGAAGATACAAAATATTCTTTATTTTACACCGAAAAGGCGAACATAACATAAACATATAGGAATAGCATAATTAGCCCACAATGTTCGCTTTACCGGGAGACAGGTCAACACGCGGGTCCAGTGCAGGTTGGTGGATTTCACATATCTACGAATTCTTGGTTCTAGAAGGTGCTGTCTGGGTTCAACCCTACGACGTATAACTCGTAAGCCGCGGCCGTTTCCACTAGACCAGAATACGATACAGCATTATTACGTATTGTATTTTATAGTAACGTAGCTGTGTGCACATTGTGCAATAAATAACAAACAACTAACAATAACAAGCCAACAACAATAAAAACTTAACTGACAACAACTAAACAACAATAAGTAATAACAACCCAACACAACAACAATAACAACAACAAACAACACAACAACACCACACAACATACGACACAACAACAACACACAACATAACAAACGGCACAACAACAAACAACACAACAACAACAAATAATAATAACAAAAACAAACACCAACAACAACAAATAATAACAATAACAAACACCAACAACAACTAAAAATAACCTTAAATATTTCCAGAGGTCCAGTGAAGTACGTAGCTCTAGGTATACTGAAGCGCACTGACCCCCCTGAGCTGTGGCAGATATACAACGTGAAGAAGAGGATCCCTCACCCGGAGTACAAGCCGCCCTCCAAGTACCACGACATTGCCCTGCTCGAGACTGATACTGAGTGAGTTATGAAGTACTGTGCATATAGAAATTAAACTAATTGTTATACGAGAGATCCTTGGAAATGCGCAGTTTTGAGACGACTTACTGCCATACATACACAAAAAAAAATCATTGGCAAACACTAATCACTTTAATGTTACCCAATTTGTTTCATATTAGTGTTTGAAAGATCCTTAGTGGGTGTTATAATTATGTTCGAGCCGTTTATGGTTGAAACCACAGATATAGATAGACCTATATAACGCAAGTATCACGATCTGTATGAAAACGAAGCGTGCCATTTTTTGACTACCTACTATGACGTCACAAGCACTATTTAGAGATGGAAAAAATAAATCTATTCAAAGACGCCGCCGCGTGCGGCACTCGTCTCGTCCCATTCCCGGGGCCAGCAGTTCTCAGGACTGAGCGCGAAAGTGGCGGCTTACGATTTTCGTACGTAAGCTGGTGCGGTTTTTCGCACGCAAAGCGGTTGCTCTTGCGTTATCTAGGTGTATCTATATCTGTGGATGAAAGACTGACCGATTGCTCACCTAGTTTTTCGAAAAATCGCCAGGCGTTTGGTCAACGAGGGCTGGCCTATTTTTTGGCCAAAGAATGGGCATTATTACCATTCAGAAGCTAAATGATAACAGCTGCAAAGGTCAATCATAAGTTAAGCGGCACTTGCCGCTGTGGGTTCGTAGTGGATTCATTAATATCCAGACCCCTCCGTGCCTCGGAAATCACGTTAAGCCATTGGTGCCACTGGTACCAGTAGTCATTCGTAAATCATTGACAGTCGTTACGGGTGGACTCAGTAACTGGGTTGTGGAGGCCAGATAGGCAGTCGCACCATGTAAAATACTGGTATTCAGCTGCGTCCAGTTAGACTAGAAGCCAACCCAACATAGTTGAGAAAAAAGCTAGGCAGATTGATGGAATCTTCAGTCAGCCAGCTTCTGTCAGCCTTTTGGGCACTTTTCCTGTTAATAACAATGCGAATGATCTGATGCCCTTTGATTCCTTACCCCTCTTTTACCTTTGCTCGCTGTATACCTATAACGCAGTGTGCCTAAGTCGCGTTATGCCTAGACCAAACGAGATGTGGGCGTATTTTGACTTAGGTCAATTCCGTTTTAGTTCAATAGCGAGATAGGCTTAGCGAGACTGAGTTTTAGTTCAATAGCGATTATGGCTTAGTGAGACTTACATATACCCACATGTACAAATTATTAATATTTTTAGACGATGATGCTTTTACTTATACATATATACCTACCCACATGTACAAATTATTAATATTTTTAGACGATGATGCTTTTACTAAATAAAATACATTTTTCAGGATCACCTTCAGTAGAAATGTGCTACCAGCTTGTCTACACGCTACTGGGGAAGCACAAAAACAATTATATGCCACTGGCTGGGGAGCCTTGGGTCATAGAAGAGAACTAGCTGACACTTTACAGAAAGTGAGAAAAGTTTATCCAGAGAAATAGTTACATTTATGCCCGTTTACACCAACGCCTAAATGCATTGACAGCCTCTAATGTTCCCACTGCTGGGACACACTGGACACAGCCTCCTCCCTTCAAAAGGGGGTGGGGGTGGGCTATAATCTACCACGTGGGTCTAGTGCAGGCTGGTCTCTGAATGTTTGGTTCTAGTACATGTCAGTTTCCTCACGATGTTTTCCTTTAGCGTTTTGAGAGCAGTGGTGATGAAATTATTTACACAAAGTAAAGTGCCTGTCTTGGTTGGGGGTAAATGAGTGCCTAAATATATAAAAATACGCTGACAACAGTAACTTTTCAACGCTTGGCTCAACGCCGAATGAAAACGGGCATTAAACTTAATACAGTTTCAAAAGTCTATTCAAATGAGAGTAATCGCCGTCACTTAACGACTCAATACCTACTCGACCCAAAGTGAATGAGAACTTTAGGGTCGATACACACGACGTTTTGTATAACCTTGCAAATGAAGATCTGGTTACGCTTGTAGCATGTTTTGCGAAACCATTCTTGTGAAGAAGGACACGCGTAGTCAACTACCCTCAACTAATGAAAATAATGTCGATGTACTTCGCACTGTGGCTGAATCCTCGAGTACCTACTCATTTTCGTTCATGGATAATTTATAATAAAACAAAATAGAATTCATTCACTTCACAGAACCGCATAACACTGTGAATTATCTGATTATAGCTTTTCTTCAGATGAGTCGTTTATCTAAAAATTTCGTTATTTAAAAAAAAAAAATATTCATTTTAAAAAATGATAAAATTTTTAGTAATACGACTCGTCTATACGGTTATCTACAGGTCCTGGTTAACAGATTTGAAGAAGACGAATGTTCAAGCTACTACCCTCGCCACAGGCACCTGATGAACGGATATAACCACACTACGCAAATGTGCTATGGTGATAAGGACGGTCAAGACACGTGTGAGGTAAATATAGTCAGCGAGTCGTTTACATTGAGTTTATTTTGTAAAGAAATTGAAGACAGACAAATCAAGCGAAGGAACTATATGCAGTAAAATCACATGGGATGAGAGTTTAGTTTTAGTTAACGACATACGGCATAAGAAAACAGTGGGATGATCTTTAAAATTGATCCTAGATGTAGAATAAAACTTTATTATACTAATAAAAGTGAAAAAGGAATACTTAGGAGGCTTCTGCTTTGCAGTGAAATACCATGATAATAATAACATAACATCATTGTATGTAAAAGAGATCGAGTAGCCTATACACATTTAGACCACCTTTCTCATAGCAGAAAATACGTTTAGGTACTTTAATCCTCTAACTTAACTGTAGATAAGTAATTTTATTTATAATTTAATTATTTTTTTTATTACTTCAATTTCCAGGGTGACAGCGGTGGACCACTTCAAACGTCCTACGATAACAACTATGTTGATATAATACATTGCGTTTACAAAGTCTTCGGCGTGACGTCCTCCGGCAGGCAGTGTGGCATCGCTGCCAGCTCGGGAATTTACACCAGGGTCATTCACTACATACCCTGGATAGAGAGTATCGTGTGGCCATAAATGAATTATGTGAACATGTAGCAGAAAATCTGCTGCGCAAACCACAAGTAAATTATAGTAAGGGTAGGGGAATAATGATATCTTTAAAAATTAATTAAAAGTTGAAGACGGAAGATGTCGTTAAAAGTGCACGAATGTGGACATACCCATTAGGAATATGCCTTATATTCATTAATATGGGGCTTCACATCTCCATTAACGACTTCACAGTATGTCATTCGAAAGCTCTTCTCGTTACGGGTCGTCAGAAGCCCGAAAGTCTGACAACCAGTCTTACCAAGGGGTTTCGTATTACCCAGTAACGGGTTGTGGAGGTCAGATAGGCAGTCGCTCCATGTAAAATACTGATATTCAGCTGCATCCGGTTACACTGGAAGCCAACCCCAACATAGTTGGGAAAAAGGCTATGCCGATGATGATGACCTAATACGTATTTCTGTCGGATTGCCCGTTTTGGACGTTAATTCGCGCAAATCAACCAATAAGCCTGTAGTTACAAAACGCAGAGAACTTAATAGAATATGCATTTTATGTTCACGGATTCATTGAATATAATGTATATTCAGGTTACGTATACTATTGGGAAGGGCTTTACATATTACATAGTTTATCAGCTTAAGTTAAGAGACACCAGTGATTTAGTTGGAAATTACTTCTATAACATTAATTATAAGAAATAAAACGATAGAATAAAATGTATATTTGTTTTATTTATTTACCTAAAACTATACACCAAATATAACTTTTATAAATCTAAAACCATCCGCCTCCGATGCAAGCGGTGCTCTCCGTTTTGCTCACCATTCACGTAAATTCAACTGCTCAATTGTCACACAAGAACTAAGTTTATTGCCACTAACCGGGCGCAAATCACGAATCTGGGCTGCTACTGAAAAATCTTTAATAGACACACTCAACAACACTTTGCTCGACTTGGGAATCAAACCCAGGAGACCACGCTCAGCAGTCGCGCTTGCGAGCACTAGACCAACGAGGGAGTTTTTTTTTTTTAATGTTCTTTATACTACAACAATGATAGAGGTATGCAAATTGAACCATGTACAGACATCAAGCTACCCGAAACTGTAAAATTTTCCCAATCAACTGTAAACCTTATGCTTAAGCGATAAAGTTAAAAATCTATTCAATAAATTTGACAGATTTTAGTAACTTGATGTGCTGGCTTCTGTACAAGGAAAGGAATTGATGTGGTTCGAAGCAGTTTTGTTGCTTATTTTGCCCAAACAATTCGCGAAAACAAAACAAGTTTTTTGTCCTAAAAACTAGATTTTTTTGACGTAGGTAGGCAGAAACTACAAAATGCCCCCTGACACGATGTTTACATTCAAAAGGAGTAGGAACGTAATTCATGCTTTTTTGATGTTGAATCATTTTACTTAAGCTGCGTTCGCGATTTAATTGCCAAAAATGTAAACAAATATGAATTAATGAAAAAATAACTTTAATTCCTACACAATAAAGTTCAGTTTACGCTACAACTTCAAAAATTTTTATAAATTTTTCAATAGTGCTAGTCACTCTGAAATCAACTTAATGGCCATTGAAATAAAGTTGATATTTGAATAACTTTAAATAACATCAATTGCCAAAATTAATTTGAATAGACCTTAGGTAAATTATTTATAGAATAGAATACTCTTTATTATGTGTGTTTTTTTGTGTGTTCTCTTTATTGTGTATTTATCCTCTGACCCAAGCGACCTCACCGCGTCATTATCTACAAAACGAGTTCTAACTAGTCTTACATACACCTGCGTTAATAATATACATAGTAACGGGTAGTGCGGGCGGGGAGGCCTGTAACATAACGTTAGAAATATCGGAAGATAAAAAAACGCAGTTGTTTCGCAAGGTCGGGACGCAATAACGCATCCGATATTATCGACCGATAAAACACGCCTGTGGGGAGAGCCTTTATTTAACCTTCGAGTCCGTTTTTGTTTCTTTGCTATTTCGAAACGACCCTGGACCCGCGGGTCCAGTTCGAGTGGGTCCAGTTGACCAAAGACTCATTCAGCCACGAGGTATAGTTTCCCGTGTTTAACACAAGATTAAAGTCAAAGTTTATTCTTTATTGAGTATTAAATTTGACCATAAAACTAGTTTGACGATAACCAGCTTCAGGTCATTAATGTGAACGTCGTTTAAGAACCACATAAAGCTGAGAACATAAAGATAGGAGACAATTATACCGTTATGCTGTCTGCAAACTATGCGACTGGTTTGTGCACTGTACAGTCATGACAAAGCTAATGTTTTATTTTTTAAACCAAACATCCTTTTTAGCCGAAAGACGACCACTGCTGGACTTCGGCCTCCTCCGAAAAAAAATCTGCTGTTCCCTACATTATACGAACGACGAGTTATACGAACATAAATGTAGGGAACAGCTGATTTTTTTCGCGGTTTCAAGTTTGGTCCCATAGTAAAAGTTGTTCTTAATCTGTAAAGCTCCGCTAATGAGACACAATTGATTTTCTATTGTTTCGTCGCCAATGGGCGACGCGCGCCGCTTGACCGGTTAATGATGAGTACAATGCCCTCTTAAGAGGTTGCTGGCGTTTTTCCAATAACCCTGTATTTTTATGAGATTGCTTATCGAGTCGCACACAACAACTCATTTAGTACAGCCAACTTAGACCAACTACATAGCTCAGATGGATTCCTAGTGTAGTTATCTCTGCAAATAATATTTATTCCGGTAACATACAAGTAAAGACTCGGCAATAAACTTAAGCATACTTGAGCTGACACAAGCTGGCTAGTTGCAGACTAACTGTTAACTACTTGACCGAGCCAATAATTAATGCTCATACAGAAAAAGTACATTTACGCGTACCTAATTAATAATCACTCTTCATTCGTAACTAAATTCCGATGGTCGATCGTAATCAGTCCATAATGTTCCCCACTGCTGGGGCACCGGCCTCCTCTCTGTGAGAGGGAGTGGGCTGTTATCTACCACGCGGGCCAAGTGCGGGTTGGTAGACGTCACATGTCTTCGAAATTTTGGTTCTGAGACATACTGGATTCCTCGCGATGTTTTCCTTCACCATTTTGAAAGCAGTGGTGGTAGAATTATTTACACAAAGAAAAGCGCCTGGCGACCTACAACCCGTAAGTCGAGCCCTTTACCACAGGGCCACCACTGCTCTCATAACATAACATTGGGCCATAACATAACATTAAGTGCGGCACAGATAATTTAACAAACATAACTTTAAACTGTTTCCATAAATAAACTATTGAACTTAAAATTGTTTTGGTATTACCTTAATTAACTACCTACAACAATCAGGGTATCCGTCAACGACGAGAAGACCCCAACACTACCAATGAAGTACCTACTAATGCCCGGTTTCTGAAGAATTCTTAAACGGAGTTTAAACTTTCAATAGCTATTGATTCGACATATGTATCTATTTACGCGATTTCCTTCCTTATGCTCGGTTTTTGAGGATCTCAGATAAACCCTCGATAATAATTCACTCGACTTTTAAGCTTAATTCTTCCTGACGTGTTCAGAAACACGATATCGGACCAATAATCACTATTGAATGGATAAACACCGTTTAAAAACCTCAGAAACCGGAGATAAATCGCCTTGGTCCGTCCAAAGCTGTTCTTATAGGCCCGTGAGTCACGTCGTATTTATTTTAACACGAGCTTCTGCCCGCGACTTCGTCCGCATAAAATTACGGCCCGGACCCTCTGCGTCGCATCCCATCGCCCGCCCGCGCTATTACTTCGATTTCGCTTTTTTTTTTCATTTAGCTCGGTTCCTAAGCGTCATAGCGTGACATTAAATAGCTTATAACCTTCCTCAAGAATAGGGCTATCAAATACAAAAAAATCCAACTGGTAGTCCCAGAGTTTAGCGCATGTCAACAAACAAACTCTTCAGGTTTTATGATTAGT
Organism: Amphipoea oculea; assembly: GCA_945859645.1. Taxonomy (NCBI): domain Eukaryota; kingdom Metazoa; phylum Arthropoda; class Insecta; order Lepidoptera; family Noctuidae; genus Amphipoea; species Amphipoea oculea. The sequence goes on along the minus strand of OX243869.1, from coordinate 8,315,359 downwards.
ATCAGTATAGAATTCATAACATTTTCACCCGTCATTATATTTTAAACGTACTTCTGGTTGTCTCATTTTGACGATTCCATGTTTGTTTGCTCACAATTTTTATCAGGAAATTACAAAGGAAGTTATTTCAGTAACAGATGTGGCAATTTACAAAAACATGTTTTCCCGTCGGAAATGTGGCACATACACCACTCAAAATGATATACCTGCAAACAAAATGTCTCTATAACTTTTTATTTATACAGGTTTTTTCCCATATTTTTTTTGAAGTGAAAACTTCTTTAGCGGCGTTGTACACTTTTTTTGTAATGGGTAAAAAATATTAAACTCGCGTCAGGACACGTGACACTGATCGAAAATTCATAAGACGGATGGAGAGTAGACAGCCGGCGCGGCGTAGGAGAGGAAATATCCCCCTCTCTTTCTACGGCGCGGCGAAAATGTATGCCTTTTTTTTTTTTTTTTTTTATGGATGGGAAATCATCAAATGACCCCTCCCGCTCTGGGTGGAGCGAAGGGAGTGTCAGACTCTTACTGACTAAAACCCATCCGTGTTCCTTCCTTAGCCCTTTATGTTCCGGGGTAGCGGTAACCCTTTCGGACAATCCCGCACCCCCGGCAGGCTTCGGCCCTGGCAGGCCCCTTCCTTTATGCTGACATCTCTTTGAGGCGCGCGTGGAACACGTACGCGCCGTCCGGCACGGGCCTGGTCCTGATCGGACGGTGAGCTACCCATTACTCTCCGTCCGCAGGCCCGCGCCTACGGTGGCCGGGAGTCGTCACGCGGCTCCCGACGCCCGGAGCGTCTCCCGCGGCGGCTGGGGTGTGAGGCTCTCTCCCTCAGCCGTTCAGCCACCTCCTTCGCTAGCATGACTGCTTCGCAGAAGGAGGCGACCGCCCCCCACTCCCTCTCGCCCCGGACCATGGCTTGAACCAGGGCCGGACGCGAGAGGTCACCGCCGCTGTCGATCGCCTCTACGAGGGCACGGCGGTGCTCCGCCCATGCGGGGCAGACCTCCACCGTATGCTCCACCGTGTCCTCTGGGCGATCCTCGCAGTGGTGACACTCGGGCGTCTCCTCCCGCCTGATGATGTGCAGGAACCTCCCAAAACATCCGTGTCCGGTGAGGACCTGCGTCAGGCGATAGGTGAGGACGTCAGGCGATAGGTGAGGAGAAAATAGGAATAGGAAGGAGAAAAATGTATGCCTGCTGTTTCGTTTAGGCGGCGCAGGGCGCTTGCGCGAATGTTTGTGTGTGTTTATGTTACAGCGTGTCACGCGAATCCATGGATGGTGACAGCTGATGGCTCGACCGTCTGTGTAGTGGCCACACTGCTGTGTATTCGTAAAATTATTATAAAACAAAAAAATAGCTACTTTACTTTAATTGTCATGTTTGTGTACGATAGCGCAATAATTAAATATTGTATTCTACCACATAAATGATAGTACTTTTATACTGATAATTAAAGAAATTCGTGCAAAATTATTTTTCTCGCAATCGAAGTGAAAAGCAGAGCTTGGGCATAAACAAGCCATTTTACTCCCCGGCTAAACTATCCACCCAAGCTGCAATTTTCACTTGATTGCAATTTGTTATTTTACAAGTGGTATTGTATTGTGTTTGTTTCTAAAATCTTTGTTATTTTCTCATGTTTACATTTTTTTTATTGTATTTTATCTATCTACTTAAGCATGTGTGTCAGTGTCAATGTCACTATTTAGTTTGTATTACTCTGTACAACGCCCTGGGTTTATATTCTGTAATGGTGTGCATTCAAACTTAAATTAATGAATAAATTACTTATTCTAGTTTTCTATTTTCACTTAATACTTCTAGGTCCTCAGAAACATAATGAGACTGTGTCTTCTTGGTTATTCTTTGTGAGTTGCAGATGCCTTTGTCTGTGTGCAATACATATTAGAGTGAGCGAAGCGCGTAATGAGCTAGCTTGCAACGCCACCTAGTGTAAACAACTACCTTTAAGTACGGGTGTCTTTGTACAAGGCGCTTTTCTAGTGCAAGGATTGACACTGCTGGTTAAGGCGGTACCCCGATCAAAAAACACGACTTTCTCGTACGAAAGGGATGCAGCGCACCCTGCGCACGCCCCTTTATCATAGAAATCGCACAATTTTTTGAATTATTTTAATAAAAAAAGAATAGCGATCTTTTTAAATAAATTAAAACATTATTTAGATTTTTAAATTATCTATCCATTGGTGAAATCCTCAAATTAATAGAACGTCAAATTTTGCAAAAGATGCATGCAATCAATAATTTTAGTCACTTTTTAAAAGGATATTTTAAATGTATTAGTAATATATAAAAACAAATAATAACGTGCAATGTGATGACAGGATATCGCATATTAACAATGTAATTATTGAGTTAATAGCCTCTGAATAACGAAGTAAAACGCGGTTTTGGTCGGGGTACCGCCTTAAGTAGTAACCATTATGAAAACGATAGATGGTCAGGCCATAGTAACAAGTACTTATTCCCTACAAAATGGTTGAGCTGAATGGTGCTGATCCACGCGGCATGTTCGTGAACAGGCGTCGTCGGTTGAGACTGGTCATCTCTTAACTGCCAAGGCTTATTTTTAATCTTATATTTTGAATTGTTTCTTCATTTGTGTTTTTTTACATTATTCTCACATATAAAAGCAACAAGAATAATGTAGCCAGGATTTTGTAATATCTTGATTTAAAAAAGTGTACATGGAGTTTCTTGCCCGTTCTTCTCCATAGAGATCTACGCTTTGGAATGGGCGACTAGCTTCAACTTTCTGACTGACAGACCGACTATTTAATTTTGACGATTCAAAAGTGCCTGTACATGGTTTAATTGAAATAAATGCTTTGAGTTTGAGTTATTCTGTTGGAAAGTGACAACTAGCTATGTAAAAACAAAATGCATGCGACATTCAGGCGGAAAGACGGCATTGGCTTAGTAAACCGTCCCACCGTTTTGAGAGCAGTGGTGATAAAAAAAGACGGGTTGCACTCCGGGAGTGCCGGCAGAAGTGAAAACTTGAATATTAACGTTGAAATAAATCAACTATTAATTGAATTAATATAACTCATTTTTTTTCTCTATTTCTTCGTCACTTTTTTCATTAATAGATGCACTTTGCCATCCATCCATCCATCCACATCCACATCCACATCCACCATCCACATCCACATCCACCACCCACATCCACATCCACATCCACATCCATCCATCCATCCATCCATTTGTCGTGTGTCACTTGGTTCACTTCGGTTGGCGCCGCCGTAGAAAGAGAGGGGGATACTTAGTAGTTAGGAGTACCTAGTAGTACTCCATCCGTCTTACGCATTTTGTCCTGACGGTCACGTGTCCTGACGCGATGCCCTGACGCGAGTTTAACATTTTTTACCCATTACAAAAAGTGTGCAACGCCGCTAAAGAAGTTTTCACTTCAATAATGAACACAAAGTAAAGTGCCTGCTTGGGTTCGACCTCAAGACCTACAATCCGTAAGTCGCGGCCGTTTTCACTGGGCCACCACTGCTCTTTGATGATTATTACAATGTGTGATTCATGCGAAAACTCGTGGTTTTCCTAGCGTGTTTGTTTACCAACTAATACAAGCAAGGATTATTTCCTTGCTTGCATTAGTTGGTAAACAAACACGCTGTACTACTGTCGTAAATTGCACGAGATTTTACGTCATGTTTGAACTGAGTATGATCCCTGTTCACGTTCCCATGGGGGTAGTAAGTTAATAATGGATTTGAAATGTTTCATTTTTGGTATCCTAAATCTATGGTATCCTTTGAATGAGAATGTGGACGAATGTTTGGAAGGATAAGTGAAAGGATGCTATGTGGTTTTTCGGCAAAAGGTCACCCCTGAGGATTAATACCTACTATAATAAAAGCCAAAAGAAGAAACTACATATTTCACGATTAGCTAGTAGAGCCTACCTTATTAATCTGCATTCGGGATTTATTTGCCAAAAATGTAAACAAATATAAGTTTATGGAAAATTAACTTCAAATCCTACACAATAAAGTTCGCTTTACAGTTTAAAATCTGAAATCAATGCTCGTGGCTTCTATATATGAGATGAGTACTTTTGCCTTGCAGTGGGACAGTATTAGGATGGTATTGTTATTATAATTATGATATTCGTTTCCATGTTTATAATTTGTCGAAGACGGGTGCTTCTTATTAGTAATCGACTGTTTTTCGGCCATGGCGCGGCGGCCAATCTCAACGGAGACTAGCCTTCGGCACGGGAGATATTATGTCTGATTAGTCTGATGGGACACACATAAAATAATGTTATCACCTCAGTACAAATGCCCCATGACGTAGGTTGGGTGTCGTCAACACAATCTGATTTGCAGAAGACTTGGAAACAGTCCTGATAGGTATAGCTGACGGTACCCTTACGGTTTCATATCAAAAACCGGCCAAGTGCGTGTCGGACCACGCACAATAAAGGGGTCCGTAGTTGGGATGAATTTATCCCAAGAACAAACTTAACATTGTAGTTGAAAAAAATGTACTCCCATACAATATTCCAACTAAATGTAAGTTGGTTGACTATTGCTTGTTAACTTGTTAACCCTACTTAGCTGTGTTAGTTTTCCTTTTTACTTATACTACAATAACAACCATTGAGCTGGTAGGGGGTTAAAAAATAGCACTTTAAAGCGTAATATTTCGCAAACGGATCCTTGAACCGAAAATTGGTTTTTACACTCCCGCAATATTTTTGAACGGCCTATCTAACGACACCCTCGTCTATCCCATGCCACACCATGGGACAGACGAGATTATTTTTATCCCCGCTTAAAAGAAAAACATCCCCACTTTACGTGTATTAGAGGAAAAAAAAACCATTATTACCCATGCCAAACAGCTTTCTAGTACAGAGTCTCTGAGTAAGTCTAAGTCGCGGACAAACAGACAGATGGACGGACATGGCGAAATATAAGGGCTTATTGTTGACTACGGGATTCTAAAAAGGATGTTGGCTCCTAAAAATAGGATGAAAATTTTTGCACATAATGTATGAATGTTGGTAAGTATTGTGATTGTTTTTATTTAGCTTTGTTAGATTATGTGAGATCTATCTAAATTATTTATCGTATTCATGCACTACAGATCTATGAAGATATAAGATGATTTTGATCCTTTCATAACGGGTGTATCCTCGGCCAGAAAGTGCCTGAGCCTTAGCTTTTTTAATTAAAATTTTTGTATGTTCAGGTTTTTATTCTTGTAACAAATATGAAATGTGAATTTAGTTGCTTGATTGTTATACTGTTTTTTTTTTCTCTTTCTTGTTTTGGTAGCTGTGTTGTGTTATTCACAATCTTTCTTTCTTTCTAATCTGTTTTTAGAAGTGATGACTTGTAATTGGCTCTCAGTCTCACACGCTATTTTTTAATCTGTTTTTTTTTTAGCTGTGAGTCATCCATAGTAAATAAATAAATAAGGAGGGGACACACCAACCACAAGAACAACACTACACAACTGAAGAAACTTTGTATTTTGTATAAAGGGATCGTTTGTCTTACGGGCGATTGTAGTCTTTGAAACACGCGATAAGCACCGTCATGTTCCTACCCGATTAGTCGTCACCGATTCGTGCTGATTGGGCAAAACCATGAAAACTGCCAGTGCCGACAAGCGTTGACGACCAGAGCTTGTCAACGTCGAGAAGCGCTGGCATTTCGGAGCCGGTTACCAGCGTTCTACAAGAATACACCCTTACTTAGGCCGCATACGTCCGGTTTCCAGATTCGGTTTCCTGATCAGGAATATTTCCGTCCGGAAAATATAAGAACGTGTGCGCTTAGAGACATTTTTGTATGAAATGGTCCCCAAATCTGAATACGCGTAGGTACGTCCGGTTTCCTAATTAGGAAACCGGACGGACGTATGCGGCCAGCCTTAGAAAACTTGTGGAAATGCGCTTAGGTACCTGATAGATTTACATCATGTACGAATTAAAACTGATGTAGGTACTTATAAACAAAAACCGCCACGAAGGGTTCCGATACGGATACTTTATAAAGATAAAATACTTAATTTAATTAAGATCGAGCAAAAATAATATAAAAATAGGCGAAAAAAACCCGTTTATTGTATTAACTTTATTTTATTTTTATTTTTTGTTCTTAAAGCGGCTATTTATTAGTAGTTAGTCGTACACATTCCATGAAAATTCAAGTGTCTACCTATTACGGTTCAAAAGACACAGAACTGTGACAGTTGGACGGCCAACGGAGCCTTAGTAGGTAATTGGTAGCCTTTGGGTACGGAACCCTGAAAATGACTAAATCTGTTCATAAAAAATACAGTCTGTATTTTTTTATACCAACCTTTACTAAACAATGACTGAGAATCAAAATTCTTCATGTATTTGCACAACTGTAAATAATATCGTACTTACCTTTTGTCTTTCTATCTCTCTCACTCATAGAGAGTTTAGGCACCTTTTTCTCTTTCTTTTGGATTTATAGGTATGCAAATATCGGTTACATACAGCCGTTTTATTTCGGTTCGTTAAACAATATTGGTTTTGTTATATTTGCTAGCACGTTTTTTGTAGGTCTTTGTGTGGTCTTTAAGTAGATGGAGCGTTTGGATTTTTTTATCTTTGTAGTATGAACGGATGTAGTTAAGCTTACTAAACGTTTTTTCTCTGTTCAGTTCAAATTGACTGTGTTGTCCCAATTCCAAAGAAAGAAAAAAAATACGATAAAACTGAAACATAACTTTGTAACTTTTAATGATCTAGGACCGTAATATGAAGTATTAATGCCATCATTAATCCATTGCAAAAAAGAGATGGTGCTATTGGTCTTCTATAGCTCCGTCTCTCTCTTACACTGGAAACATGGTGGCATTAATAAAGCCCCTGCAAAACGTAGATCATACCAGTTAATAAACGCAACCAAAACGCAAAAAGATTTTCCTGTACCGGGAATCGAACCCGAGCCTCCTGGGTGAAAGCCAGGTATCCTAGCCACTAGACCATACGGGATACGAGTTTGTCAAGTAAAAAAGCAAGCAATATTATAATATACAGAGTTTCACGGACATCGATGCACAATCTGTTACAAATGGATTCATTACATTTGATATTATTCATCGGTTATTAAACCAAACACAAAATATAATATCCGGACCGGTTTTATTACCATATATTTTCAATATCTACTCAATATCTTTTTCAGTAGCTTCCATTCGCGGGCTACCCTGGCGCTTTCGCCTTAGCATGTATATTTCGATTGATAGTTTCATAATTAAATCAAAGTCCGTACAAATTGAGTTGTTTTAATTTCCCAGAAACTTCTAGGCGGTTTCCGAGGAAATTCTAATTCGTACGAGTAGGGTTCCAATTAATGTCAGTGTTGATAATCTATTCATTCGTCAGAAGTAGTCTGTGTTGACTCAGTCTATTGTTAGACAAACACAGATCATCATCTGCCTAGCCTTTTCAAAAATATGTTGGGGTCGGCTTCCAATCTAACCGGATTCAGCTGAATAACAATATATTACTTGGAGCGACTGCCTGTCTGACTTCCACAACCCAGTTACTGGGTAATACGATATTTATTTATTTAATACTTCAAGCACATAAATGTACAGAGGTGGACTTAATGCCACAGGCATTTTCTACCAGTCAACATTACCCCTTGGTAAGACTGGTTGTCAGACTTTCGGGCTTCTGACTACCCGTAACGACTGTTAAAGATCCACGAATGACAGCCGGGACTAACGGTTCAACGTACTTTCCGAGGCACGGAGACGTCAAGGGTATGTAAAGATGGTCACCCATCCACAGACCAACCGCGGCAAGCGTAGCTTAACTTGATCGATCGATCTGTGCAGCTGTTATTATTTAGCCACAGGATGTTTTCTATTATCCGGTGCTATCGTATACGTCAATAAATGTAAACACTAGTAATTCTAATGCAATGCACTTTGAAACTATCAAATAAAGTCTAACATTGAAATAAAAACTGCTTTTTTCATACAAACTTAAAAGTAGCGATGGGTCGACTATGGTTTTGACAATCTTTGACTAGATGTAATGACTAAACTATTGGATATATATTTGACTGTTTTTTTTTTGTAAACCGTCTGTGAACGTCATCAGTTTCACGAAGTTTAATTTATTATCGTAATGCCTTCATAAACCCGTATTTATAGGAATACGTCATTCTCATTACACAGATGCATCGGTATCATCGTGTCAAGGCAATACAATGCAGCTACAAAGCTTGTTCCCGACGCCTCGTATCGGATCTTATCAATAGATGCCAACAGTTGCCTTGTGGTAGCTAGTCTATTGGAATTTATGTATGGAACTTCTATTGTGTCTGTGCATCGGAGATTATACAGGTTGTCAGGAGATGTCAGGTTAAAAGAAGGACAAAAACAATTTTTTTTTAAATATCCTTAATTTTGATCGCGTATTGCAATTTGTAGAGAACTGCTGTTTTTTTTGTGTTTTTTTTTTGTTATTTCAGGTGTAGTCCCAAAGCAAAAAAAAAAAAAAATATGAGTAACTTACTCTTCCCTGAAGTATTTCCCTCGTTCAACCTAGCAATCTGGTTTTATTAATAGTGTCGAGTTTCAAATATGTATATTTTTCGAAAAAAATTAGAATGATCAAAATAAAAAAAATCAAGAATAATTGGTAGTACCTACATAGGTACATAAATTGAAAGGTATTGTAGGACATAAACGAAGCAAAAGGAGGATTTAAGAATTGTAGCATGGCTTTTCTGTAGTTTATGCCTACCGCCATGGGAAGTCAAAGTGTCTTCATGTGTGTAAAGTCTATTTAAACTTATGATTCAAATTAATATTATTTCAAGTTAAATAAATATAAACTTTATTTCAATGGAAATTAAGTTGATTTCAGAGTGACTAGCACTATTGTAAAAGTTATAAACATTTTTGATGTTGTGGCGTAAACTGAACTTTATTGTCTAGGATTTAAAGTTATTTTTCCATAAACTCATATTTGTTTACATTTTCGGAAAATAAATCGCGAATGCAGATTATGTATAAATATTGAGTATGGTACAATTTACAGTCACGTCTAAAAGTATGTATACACTTGGCTTTATTCAAAGGCGATTTTCTCCTTTATTTTTTAATGAAATTTTATGTTATTACGAAAATAGTATTTTCGAACACATAGGTTTTTGTTAACTGTCGTATTTCAACCTTGCATTCGTTATTACACGAAAAAATCGCAATTGAAAATTGCCAAGTGTATACATACTTTTAGACGTGACTGTACATATGGAGTATTATAAGTACGACGCAATATAGCGCCACCCATTGCTTTACCCTTTGTAAAATGTCTACATATTTTATATCAGTAATTTATACAGTGTACATAATGAAGGGTTTTATATTCTATTCAATATAAAACAAAGCTCAAGCAAGAAGGTCATTTCTCATTTAAAACAAAGTAACAAAGACTGTCCCTAATTATTCTTTATAAAATACTCGAGGACAGAATAATTAATATTTATCAAACGCTGGACAACTTTGTTTTAAAGTCTGACATCATTCAGAAATGTACGTCTTTTAATTAAAAGAGACATTTATAAAGGTGAGATGAAAATGAGCAAATTATATGAGGCCACAGGCAGGTAGACACCTACCTATTGTTTCTAAGCCCACATTTTTTTTCTGCAGATAAATATTGTTGTGTCTGAAAGGCCTTTGGCCAGTTAGTGGGTAATACGAAAACCCCTTGGTAAAACTGGACGCGTAACGACTGTCAAAGATCCACGAATTACAGCCGGGATCATCGGTTTAACGTGCTTTCCGAGGCACGGTGGGATCTTGGTATGTAAAGATGGTCAGTGGTCACCCATCCATTCATTTTTATTTTTTTTTATTTGAAATGGGCTTGCCGACTTTTACAGACAATTACCATCTGTTGAGAATCTGAAACAGCTATTGTCACGATTATATTTATAGACTGGTATTATTTTATTAACCTCTCACACGGTTGCCCGCCTACCTGTCAAAATACCCGACGCGTCGGAGTAGTTGAATGGGCGCAGTAAAGTCATTGTCATAACAACGATAATGACAATAGAACAATGATACTGTTGTGTACACTTGGTGTACCGTTGACGTTTCGAGCACTTTCCTCTTACGTAGTTACACTTGGTGTACACTTGACGCTTGAGGAGTTAATAGACATTTCAAACTAATGCCATTTGCTGGTAGACACAGATGTTCGTTCTCTGTTTCACAAAATCCCTGAAAGATAATTATACAAAGCCTTCAAGCAGAAGATATTACAATTTAATTAAGTGTTATTCGTTTACAACAAGTGGCGAAGGCTATGCTTTACCCTCTTGACATAGAAACAAATGCTTGGAGACCGTTCCTTTGTTAGAAGTATTCTGGGCACATTCTATTTTGTTACGGTTTTTTGTGATACATGATGATAAAATTAAATATATTTTTTTCTGTAAATTGGTTCAAAAACACTTTTACACTTCAAAATAAATTATGATTTAAAACTAGATTAGTTCGGAGTTTCATAACTGACTACTCTGAAAAAAAAAAAACAGTGTGTTGAGCAAAGCACCATACAGATTCGAGTGAACCTTTAGGTTGTAGGCACGCATTTGTTAGTAATCGGGCAACTCAACTCAGACCTAAAGGAGTTCAATGACTCGACGATTAGTTCCAAAGAAAGGAAATTAATAGAGAAGGTACCTAAACTGCCAGGTAATCATTAAAATTAATTGAGAAAAAAACCGAGTGTGCTTATGACCACACGACTGAAGTGAAACTTCAAACGTATTTGGCTATGAGAGGAAGAGAGAAAGAAAATGTGCGCGCGCACTGCTTTCTCTTGCTTATATCCCCCACTCAACTCCCGTTCGCCTCGCCCGATCACACTTTTCGTAACGCCTACGTCACGCGTTCGCCAGCTTACTCCCCATGTCAGGCGTGCGTAAAGAAGTTTCACTTAAAAAATTACTGACTTAAGCCTCACATTCACAATAATTAAAATAATAATAATCTAATATCATGATTCATGTGGTGTAGATTTAGGTAATTAATAGTTTTAATCTACAAAATAACAGAGTGTTACATCAAAGTTTTTGTTTCATAAATACATTACTTAAAGCAATGTCCGTTGCATAACTACAATTTAGCTAAATACAATATTATTATAAAAGAAAAGTTCGTAGAGATCGAAGTGATAAGTTTGGTATTTTTTTAATTAAATATTTAAGTCGATTGAGAAACGAAACGAATGAAGGTTAGTAAAACGATTATTCGGAAAAATACAGAAAATCCGGATCAAAGAATATAGGGGTCAAAATAACCTCGAGTCATTCTAATTGATGATTTTACCTATACGGCCTTTAACTTACCAACTTACTTCTGAGATAAAAATTATGACCCTCTAAACTTCAAAGTTGTAGCCACACTAAAATCCAACCAACCATGTTTACATACTCATTTCACACAACCTTCATAAAACAACCTTTTTAACGTAGATACAAAAGTCTCGCACCCTTATAACGAGTGACTTTAGAATTCATACCGTGCATGAATGTGGCCCTTCACGGCTCTCTCCTTGGCAGAGTGCCAAGAGAAATGTAGGCTGAAAAGAGTCACTTTATATTGTTAACATTTACCGGATTTCATTGTACCAAGGTCACAGGGTTTAGCGTGATGTAGTTTTACAATGTTTGCCCTTGATTGAGTTAGATGTTAAGGTTGTAACTTTTAACAATGTTATTGTGATTTTAAGAATCTTACCAAGGGGTATCGTGTTGCCCAGTAACTGGGTTGTGGCGGTCAGACAGGCAGTCGCTTCATGTAAAATACTGTTATTCAGCTGTATCCGCTTAGGGTGGAAGCCGAACCATAATTGATAAAAGACTAGACAGATTGATTGATTTTATTGTGATTTTGACAGGGCATGAAACATTTCGCACTCCTAGATCTAAACTGTGATTTAATCAAAAAAACACTTTTTTTTTTATTGTTAAATGGGCGCGCTCTTGACCCCGATCACGCCTGATGGAAAGCGATAGATGAGGTCTATGATGGAACGAGCGTGCTCAGAAGATGCCTGTTCTCTCTCACTCTGCTCTGTTTCTGTTTTCAGAAAAGTTGAAAATCTGATTACCCTGTGCACTACAGGAGTTTGCTGTATTGATCAATACTTTTTAAATGCAGATAGATAAAATGATGTTACAAGTTTTTGCATCTGTTTTGTTGGTCGCTAGGTAGTGAGTTAAGGAATTCGAAGGTATGCATACCTCAAATATTTAGATTTTAGAGTTAACTCTCTTTAGATCTAGGGTGCGATTTGTGATTAATTTTTCATTTATTTAGTTTTAGGTGTTTAAACATCGATTTTGTCCTATTGAAGGTCTGAAGTCCGTCTTTATGTTGTGCTTAGGCGACATAAAATCGCTTTTTATGCTAAAATTTTTTTCTGAGACTAAGGTAATCAGGCCCAACAGCCACACGCACAATAAAACTTCGCAGATTAAAGTCGTGATTTATTTAATTTTCTTTAATTTATACCACTTCCGTGTTTTCTATCGTTAATTTAATAAAATCATGTAAAATAGTTGTCATTTATTATTTAAAAAGGCAAAGAAACGTTTTCATTTTTTGGCAGTATGAAGTACCCAAACCCAAGTCGAATGACAAATGTTGAAAATTAAAAAAAAAAACTTTTAAAAAGTTTCGTGGCGGTATTATCTGTGGTGGCGGGAATTAGCTATATATGGATGCAACATTTTTGATTAATTATGTACTGTATACTTTATGCCTGTTTAATTTTCTCGCAATCGAAGTGAAAAGCAGAGTGTATAACTCAGGCATAGACGAGCCATTTTACCCCTCGACTTAACTATCCACCCTCGCCTGCGGCTCGGGTGGATATAAACGTCTCGGGGTAAAATAGCTTCTTTTATGCCTTAGTTGTACAATCTACTATTTCTTGACTTGTCTTATTTCGGTTCCATAACTGAGCAAAGTTCTTCTCATTACCTTATAAACCTCTCTATTTTGTATACTTGCTAGTCATGTCCGCTCTAACACCTAATTAATAACATTTTCCCTTTAGCCGGGTACCTGCAATGTTCATTAAGACTTCCTGCTTATTTTCACACACGTTTGATAGACATTATTATAATATTATATCGTCAAAACTTCAAAATGAACTGTATGATGCAAGAGTTAAGGATGGAATTTGAAAGCTCATCAAAAAGCTAATTCTCACAAGCGTCCATTACTCCTACGTATTACAATAATAAAATTCACAGGCTGGTTGTGTGCTTTTCATCAAGAAATAAATTGAATTTGTTTCCATCACAAAGGGGAATTTGAAGGGGATATAATTTGGTTAAACAAAAACAGGGTCTGTCTGTTACCTTTCTCACTTCGCTTTGACTCATTTTATTTTGTTAATTACTCACTTTTTCATAGTTATCTTAGTTAATCTGTCTGGTTTTGACCTTTGCAAAGAACAGCCATGCGGAAGGATTTTGCGACTAATTCTTGTACAGCCTCAATTTGCGACGGAATTATCATAAGGAACCATGTTGTGATGCAGACTTTAGGAGGTGACAAATGGGACATCTTTTTAGGGTTAATCATTTTCAGCCAAAGCCCATCAACAGCATAGCGATTCCCAACCATTCGATAGGTTGTCGTATTGAAAATAACACATTTTCAATTATTTAGTTACCTTGTCGGGGATAAGCAAATGAATAGCTGTCGGAACAATGGCGGTTGTTGGTTTGATTTAAACTGACAAAATATTAGGGTTTTGGATTTGTAAACAGCCTTTGAGGAATCCTTTGATAGCATTTGATTGATGTTCGATTCGGCAAGAGAGATTGAACGTCTGTGAATAGCTATGCAGATCTGTTAGAGAGAGGAGAGATCTGTTAGATACTCGTAGTTATAATGATTTCGCGTCATGTTCGTGAACGGACGCCGTCGGTTGAGACTGGTCATCTCTTAACTGCCAAGGCTTATTTTTAATCTTATTTCTTGTATTGTTTCTTCATTTGTGTTTTTTTTTACATTGTTCTCACATATAGAAGCAACAAGAATAATGTACTCATGATTTTGTAATATCTTGATTTAAAAGAGTGTCCATGGAGTTTCTTGCCCGTTCTTCTACATAGAGATCTACGCTTTGGAATGGGCGACTAGCTTCAACTTTCTGACTAACTGGCTGACTACTTAATTTTGACAATTCAAAAGTGCCTGTAATGGTTTAATTGAAATAAATGCTTTGAGTTTGAGTTTTCAGTGATATTTTTATGTCATTTAATTTTAGTTGCACAAAAACTCTTTTCTAGAACAATTAGCTAATACAATCATAACCATCATGCCTACGAATAACATTATTTGTAACACAAATTCTAAAGACAAATAGAACACCTTCTGATGGGCAATGAGGCTCAGAAAACGCCATCTTCCTTAAGTGTAACAAACGAGTAATCTTTGATATGGGGAGGGCACACTCTCAATGAAACCCGAATGAGATAAAGGAACGCAAGCGGAGCGTTGAGCGAATATGAATTTATATAACCCTTTTCTGTCTGCCATGTGGGAAAATCCTCACGGATACCCTCCGTCTAGGGAGAACAGAAGGTTACTTAGGACTCCTACCGACTACAACTACACAGGTTTTAACAATATCATGTGTCGGAAGCCAGGGAGACTCCGACGATCGCGCTGGCCCCCAATTCGAAATACTTACACCTCCAAAAACCAAATTGTTAAAGAATTTTGTTTTTTTGTGTAAGTAGGTTTGTACAGACACTTATCATATTTAAAAAAAAACTGGACGAAGTCGGCGTTTCCGATCTGACTACTCTGAAGAGAAAAGTCGAAACAAACTCAGAGGTCACAGTCTCTTTTTTAAGGCCAAGAATTAAGTTTGGTCAGATCATGTGAAGACCGTAGATTGGTGTCAGAAATGGTCTTTCGTGGCTTTCCTCAAAAGACCACACAGATTGAGCGGATCTGTCCAGTCAGTACTTAGAAGCATTTGTCAGTAATCGGGCAGCTCAACTCAAAACGTAAGGAGCTCCACGATTCGACGAACAATACCGAAGAAAAAACATTTGGGTAGGACGCATAAATTACTATACAGCCAGACAATGAAAAAAAAAACTGAGAAAAAAAAATGCAGTTCTTTTGTATCGTGATGAAAGTACTAGTAAATCAGCTAGGTAGTAGCATGGTCATTAACCCAGAAGGTCCAGACGTACAATTGAAGTATCGCCAACCGTGTAGGGTAGGCTACTTTATGTACTCCAAAAGGCACTGAAATACAAACAGCCCATCTATAATGTAATCAGTTCGAAGTGTATCCGCAACCTCTCGCCACTATGTCCTAACCGCCGCGCGCCGTCTCTTCCACAGATTTACGGGAAGAGACGTCCTTCCACCACCTCTGAGGATTTAATTTACTTCCACAAAGAAGTCGTTTTTCTCCGGTGATGTTTTTCTCGGTGTTCGTAACACGATGCTATGTTGTCATTTACTGTTTTATTGTTCGAAAAATTGCTATTTCGAGTCGACATTATTATTTTTTGTTATTTATTTTGAGAATAATGTTTTGTTCTCTCTAAAAGTAAGTGTCACACGTAAACGAAGTGTCGTTGTACTCACAGTTATTCAGGAATAAAAACTTTTATGATAGAGAGAGGGGCTTCGTGTTATTGCAAGTGATTGTCATCAAACAAACTGTTTATTTTTATTGCGTTTTACCCTAATAGACTTTGAATCTAGTTACTCCCAAGTAACTACTACTTTTATCCATAAAACTTCCTTCAGTCATAAAAAAACTGACAATTTTTCAGTATTTGTAGCGAACTTCTAACGAAAATCAAATTCCAACATCAAGTAATATTATGCAAATTCTTGGCCTCGTCAAAACATGGTTTTACATCATGAATATATTTGCAAATCATTTATGCACCAACAAAAACATTTATTTTTCGTTCCGTCTGAAATAAGTTAAAAATTCTTTGGAATTCTGTAGGTATGAGTGCACATTCGGTTGAATTTAATTTATTTGATGTACGACGCCGTTTTAAAATTTTTATAAAATCCTGTTTTATAAAATTCTATTGCATTGAAAAGTTAAATTAACTCGATGAAAAATTGTAGGCACTTTATATAAATAAATTGCGATATAAAGTCTGAAATAAAGATTTATGGTTTTGATGTTCTTTTGTTTAAATATTTATCACTCTGTCCTGTAGCTTACAATAAATAAAAACAATTTATTTCGTTCGAAAGTGCTTTGTTACTTTCATGCATCAATTAATTGTACCTATGCTAGTTTGCTCAATAAATTAAAAAATAACATGAAAATCATCTTATCTAGTATGTTTAATCGTGTTTTTCGTTTATTTTTATTAATAGTATCCAGATAAGCAGGTAACAAACAGCCCTATGAAAAATAAAAACATGTGATTAGACTTTAAGAATAATAAATTATGAAAAAGAAAGCTGTCTTTACGTAGTTTAAACCAAGCAAACTTCCAGTAACTTATACAAATATTTAAATCAGTTTTTCTCCGGTCTCTGTGGGTTCCACTTTCACAGACAGGAACAAGCGAAGACCGACATTATTTCTGCATATTATTTTATGTTCCGAGTTTATGAGCCTTTTTCTTTTACACATCGTTCTGAGTTTGTGAGCCATTTTCTTTAACACATCGTAATCATCTGAATACTTGGAGCAACGGTTAAATATAATGTAGTTTATACACCTAAAAAATTTACCACTTTCGTAATGTATATATTCACGTGCAATCTATTTCTTAAATAGGTAATCATTAGATTCAATCTAAAAGTTTGCCTTTTCTCATGTGTCTTAATCTGGCGAGCTCCGCTAATGAGGCACTACTGATTTTCTATTGTTTCGTCGCCAAAAGGCGACGCGCGGTGCTTGACCGGATGACTTACCCTCGGATTAAAAAAGTTAGCCAGTGTTGCAAGGTTAGTATATCGGCTGACTGAGCAAGCTGCGCCAGATGCACCTACTAGCTAAACTATCGTCAAGTATCGACACTGGTTCATGCAATTTTGAATAATTAATAAAGAAAGAAAATACGTTTATTTGCGGTGAAAATGACGCAAAAAAAAACATAAACATAAAAAACAAAATAAAAAGGTAGGGGGAAACAAGCGTCACATCCACGCAAAACGGCTATCGCTCAGCATTTTGCTGCATTATAATTCATCCAGTTACATTCTGATATCCTCCTAAAGACCTATATAAATTATAAATTGTATACGTATTCATCAAATAAATAAACAAGTGCAGTGGTGGCCCAGTGGTATCGGCCGCGACTTACGAGTAGTCGGTCGTAGGTTCGAACCCAGACAGGCGCTTTACTTTGTGTCAATTATATCATCACCACTGCTCTCAAAACGGTGAAGGAAAACATCGTGAGGAAACCGGCATGTCCTAGAACCAATAATTCGAAGACATGTGACATCTACCAACCCGCACTGGGCCCGCGTGGTGGATTACGGCCCACTCCCTCTCACAGAGAGGAGGCCTGTACCCCAGCAGTGGGGACATTATAGGCTGATTATGAAATAAACACCATTTGTAAAATACCTACCGTCGTACATACAAAACAAAACAACAAAAGCCCAGACAAAATAATACGAAAATTCTGAAAACTTCAGTGCTTTATAAGCCGGACTGGCAGTCACCGGTCTATACGAGAGACATTTCCATAACGACTTATTCATATTCAAGTTTAATGTGAACCAAAGTCGTATGTCAGACATCTTTGTTGCAATAAAAAGTAGCTATTCAAATTTTGTTTCACTTTAGAAGAAATGTTCACAGATATGCATTACTAAATGAAATATTTCAGTTTGTGTATTTACTTTTATCCGTGTTTTAAAAAAAGGAGTGGAAAAACATTGCACGTTGCAAGAGCTGTCTTTAATAATGGTAAACAGGTTCTCGATCAAAGTACTGAAAAGTTTTCATTCGTGCATACTGTAATGATTATAATAGAGTATGCAGATTTGGAACTACGAAGCAACAATCGACGCCTTGCTGACCATTCGGACAAAGTTGACGTCTCAACTTAAATTAAATTGATAACTACAGTCTCATTTTCATTGAAAACAAAATATGAGCAGGAATACTTTTCTGCAGTTGAAATGACAACACAACACGACACGTGGGGAGGTACAGACGCCAGCAAATCAAGCTACTACAATCTGTCTTTCTTTAATAGATTTCAACTTTATCGCTAAAGCGTAAGGTTCAAGATTGATTAGGAAAATTTGACAGTTTCTGGTAGCTTGATGTGCTGGCGTCTGTACGTAGCCAATTCAGTTGATGAGACGAACACTTTCACAAGGAGCTTTGCACCCATACGAGGGTTAAATGGTTTGTACTGTCTAGCCATTCCGGCTAAAGTCAAAAGTCAAAGCATTTATTCAAATAGGCACATAAAAGGCACTTTTGAATGTCAAAAATTACATTAAAATAGAATTGATTCTAGTCACCCCTTCCAAAAGGCAGTTTTCGTATGGAGAAGAATGGGCAAGAAACTCCACCGTTACTCTTTTAAAATGTTTTACAATATTTTGCATAGGTACATTAATTATATAATAAGATGTGAGGACGATGCACCTAAAATAAAATTACTCTATCACAATAGGTAAAATAATTAAAAACAAAACCATGACATTATAAATTAATTATCTGATAGATACACGGTGCTCACATATTTATAACCATGGTAAAAGTAAACGATTTTAATTAGAAAAAAAATAACAAGTAATAAGTCAGGGTGTGAGTAATGAATGTAAATCAATATAAAAAAAGCCGAAAAGCAAGGCAGAAATACTATCTCAACACTTTATTAAACATAAACCCTTTAATCAAAACAAGAATCGCATTAATAAATAAGAACCAAACTCATCTCGTTTTACGGTATTCCAGTGAGGTTTTCCCAGGAGGTTCAGGCAATGCATCATAAAAATATATTATGGCCTAATTAAATGGCGCGACTCATAACTTTTAGTAGCTACATATGGACCCCATAAAGCCCACTATAAACGTTCGGATTGTGAATGAAATTGGTGGCCGTTTAGAGCCGTTTTATTGGCAATAATCTAGCCGCGTCTTTAGAATAAATAATTGAATTGGTTTGGTTTCTATGCATAGTGCGGATCTTAATTGGTTTAAGCGTAGTGGTGGAGTGATAGTGCGCTAGCGTTTAATCAGATTAGGCATTTATTGAATATATGAAATTGTGCTGTGGGTTTTGTGTTGCATAGACGCCAGCACATCAAGCTCATCTGTGAAGTTTCTTTAATAGATTTTCAACTTTATCGATAAAGTATAAGGTTGAAAATTGATTGGGAAAATTTGACGGTTTCGGGTAGCTTGATGTGCTGACGTCTGTACACTCCGTGAAACCCTCACTCGGATTAGTTGCGTGCCATCATAGCCCTTATCACTTAATTTATGTTCAGTCCATACGAGTATTTTCTTGTTTCAATCTTTCTCGTTTTCTTACTTTTCTTTATCATTGTATCGATAAAAAATTGCGTCATTAGTGGCCAGTCTGACTTTTAAAGTCCTATAAATAATACGGCAAAAATTTTCAAAAGAGGTTTTCTATATTATTTATTTTCATTCATTTTTGTAAGCCTCAATGCTAACCTTCACCAAGATAAATCCACTTGACTCACAGAAATTCACTCGTCGACTTAGTTTAGTCGTCTTTTACGACAGCTGTAGTAAAAGATACCTCTGGCACTTTTAAAACTTTCAAACCGTTAAAATGTTTGTTTTCTAGCTCGCTGATAGCATTTTGTCGAAAAAGATCGTATGCTTTCAACATGTTTATTGAGATTTTAAGTGGGTTTAACATTATCAGCTCTGGGTCAAGGTCTTTCAGGCTCAGAGCTGTCCGAGCGCTAATGTTGAGCCAGTGCAAGCATAGACTTACCCCCTTACTAATAAACGTATTATATCAGATTAATAGTTACACACCGATTTCTCTCTTTCAGTCGTCAGTAATTTGACGTTCGAAAGAAGAAGACAAAGCGTTGTGTAACTATACAGACGCTATACAACGTTTATTAATAAGGGGGTTAAAGTTTAACACATAATATCACGCCTGTATTCCCCAAAGGGTTAGGCAGACGTGCACCTATAGTACACCCACATTTAGAGATATATGTTTAAATCCCATGTAATAGGGGGCGAGCCTATTGCCAATAACCGGGCACAAATCCTGATTCCGGGATGCTACTGAGAAATTCCAGATAGTAAAACCCAATAACACATTGCCCGACCCGAGAATCGAACCCAAGACCTCAAGATCGGCTGCCCAACGTTTAACACGGTAAATAAAATGGGTATAGCCATGGAAATTAATTGCTTAGGGGCCGTCTCCACGAGCGAGAGAATCGCGGCGATATTATCGTAGTGCCACGTTTTTCTATACATTCTCTTAGATCGTGTCTCCATACGGCGATATCATCGCGGCGAAAATTTGATGGAACGGAGAGACTATCGCCGCGATTCTCTCGCTCGTGGAGATGGCCCCTAAGCTAATTGAAACCATACATCTATTCTATTTTTTGTTATGGCAAGCAAAGCCGATGTTGATCATTCTGCCAATGTATAAAGTGAATTGGATAAAAAATGTGCATTATAAAATAACTAGCTGCGCCCCGTGGTTTCACCCGCATAAGTCTCGATCCCGTGGGAATATCGGGTTAAAAACTCAAACTCAAAGCATGTATTTCAATTAAACCATTTACAGGCAGTTTTGAATTATCAAGAAGTCAGTCAGTCAGAAAATATGAAGCTAGTTGCCCATTCTAAAGCGTAGGTACTGTAGAGGCCTGCTCTAATGCGAGGCTGGCTGGAAAGCCACACCTCTACAAGACTGGCTGGTTATATTTTAAAGTATGTTCCATTCGATATTTCAAGCGAGTGTCAAATATTCTTCTAGTGTTTTTATAGTTAGTTTAAAACTTGCTATTGTAAGAGGTGGTTCTTATCCAATAAATGCTGTAAAAAGCTTAGAGTGTCTTAATTATTGGTCGTCAGCGCCTCTGCAGCTACGACCCCAGTAGCACGGCTACTATAGATGGTGGAGGCGCCGGGTACCTACAGCTAAGTGGTCTTAAAAGGAAAAAAACTGCACCATGTCGGATGCCGTATTTTTCTCGGGCACCGGTGCCAACTGTTTCGAAGAATTTCTTCGACAATTTAAACTTATTGCCGCTATCAACCAATGGCCGGAGAGCAGCTTAGCGCTCATTTTAGGCGCCTATTTGCAGGGGCCCGCGCTCGCATATTTTAAAATAATTTATAAAGAAAATTTAGATTTTAAAACAATCTGTGACCTTGTAAGAGCGGAATTTCCGTCAAGCGCAGATTACGTAGAAAAATTTTATAATGCGAGACAGGGAGCTAATGAAGATATTTCAGTATTCTATTATAATTTGGTAGCCCTCGCGCTTAAGGCGAATATTATCGACGATAAAATTTTTATCAAAATTTTTTTAAAAGGGGTGACTCCAGATTACAAACTAAAACTGGGGACGAGATTATATTCATCCAGAGCGGAACTGAGGGCTACCCTCGATCAAATTAAAGAGATTTTCGAGGATTCTCGCCGTGATGAACATAACCTTCCAATAGTGGCTCCGAAGGGTGTGTTAACTAAAGTGAGGTTTGATCATCCTCTATCGATAGAGAGTCAGAGGTCCCCGAGGGCTTCTAGACCCTCAAGCCCCGCGCCGCCACATTCTGCGACAACCCCTCCACATTCAGCCGGAGAGCGCAGAGAAGAGGAATCTTTTCACACCCCTAGATATAATTTACGTCCGAGATACCCCTTCACGAACAGATATAATCGTTCTCCCGTTGCCCCCAGCTCAAGCAATCAGCAGCAGCCCAGATACCCAAACGACCGAGGACACAGACGATGAAGGATGACAGGGAGTTACAGGCTGTGTCCGGGAAGGAACAACTCCCACTAAATAACAATACAATGAGTGCTTTCGGTCCTTTTATTAAAGTAAATTTAAATAGCAAAGCCTACACCGCGCTGATAGACACTGGAGCTTCAGTCTCGTGCATATCGGAGCAGCTGTTCGTGGAGCTAAAGCTAGAACATACCACCGACAAGGCAAAACATTTTGTGAGATCAATCTCCGGTTCGTGTTTAAAAGTCGTAGGCGAGACGAAGATCAGCTTCATCATCGATTCGTGTGTATTTGTAAATAGTTTCGTGATTTTAAGAGACATTAACCAAAAATTGATCCTCGGACAGGATTTTTTTTATAAATATAATGCAATCATAGATTTTCGCGATAATTGTTTGTTGTTAAAGGGGCGTATTCGTATAAATTTTTGCAAATACGCCGAGCAAAATGATATGCCGATGTCAAATTCCCTCATATGTCATGATCATAATGACAAAACAATTAAAAATAATATTGTCATAAATGGTCATGAATCCATGGAAGAAAGAAGTTCCAAATCAATTTCAAAGATTGATTATCTTTATTTTTCAAAGCTAATGCAAAAAAATGATGAACAAGAGGTTTCATCAGTATCATTAAATCCAATGGATGACATTAATATAAACCCTGAGTTGGATGTTGTAGAAAAAACATCACTAAAAGAACTTCTTTATTCTTATAAGGAAAATTTTGCTTTCTCAGTTTCAGATTTAGGTAGCTGCAACTTGGTAGAAGTACAAATCAAAACAGTCGATGATATTCCCGTACATCGACCCCCATATAGAGTATCACCCAAGCAGCTTGACATTATCAATTCTCAAGTGGAGGAAATGTTAAATAATGGGGTAATACGCGAATCAAAAAGCGCGTATGCGTCGCCGGTCGTATTAGTACAAAAA
Source organism: Amphipoea oculea (assembly GCA_945859645.1). NCBI lineage: Eukaryota > Metazoa > Arthropoda > Insecta > Lepidoptera > Noctuidae > Amphipoea > Amphipoea oculea. The sequence goes on along the minus strand of OX243869.1, from coordinate 8,292,390 downwards.
CCAGATGAAACGTGGCGATTTTGCATTGATTATCGTAAATTAAATAAAAAAGTTATCACAGATAGTTATCCGTTACCTATCATCGAAGATATCATGATTTATCTTTCGGGAGCGCGTTATTTTGCAGATTTAGATTTAAATTCGGGTTATTGGCAATATCGTTTGTGCGAAACAGATAAACATAAAACGGCTTTTGTCACTCCATCGGGCTTATATGAATTTAATGTTCTTCCATTTGGTCTCAAGACGAGTCAAGCTGTTTTTCAAAGAACGATGGATAAAGTCCTAGCGGGCATTAAATATAAAAACGCCATATGTTATGTAGATAATATTTTAATATGGGGTAAAACATTCTCTGAGTTTCGAGAGGCATTAGAAAATGTTATGTTAAGACTTAAAAAAGCTAACCTGACATTGAAGCCAAGCAAATGTAGTTTTGGATATCAGAAGATATCGGTATTGGGTCATGAAATCTCAGGGGATGGTGTGAGACCCGATATTAAAAAATTGCAATCATTAAAATCATTAAAACCCCCAACCAATACAAAACAAGTTAAATCCATTTTAGGTTTGTTTTCTTATTACCGCAAATTTATTAACAACTTTGCCGAGATAACATTGCCTTTAACTAAATTATTAAAGAAGGGGACAAAGTTCAATTGGTCACTGAAACATCAGGAAGCATTTGACACAATAATACATTACATGGACAACCCACCTATTTTACACTTTTACTCAAATGATACACATGTGTTGACCCGCCTTTACATTGATGCTAGCGGAGAAGCACTTGGGGCATGCCTTATGCAGGGTACAGACGTCATGTATCCGATATCATATGCTTCAAGAAAGTTGAGTGACTGTGAGAAAAGATATTCTACGACTGAGAAGGAATGTCTGGCTCTTGTGTGGGCATTAAATTATTTTAAACATTTTCTATGGGGTTTGAAATTCCAGGTCGTGACTGATCATAAGGCATTGTGTTGGTTGAGAGATAAGAAAGATATGAATGGAAGGTTGGCTAGATGGTCGCTGTGCATCCAGGCGTATGAGTTCGACATCATGCATTGTGCAGGCAGAGAGAATGTGATAGCAGATTTTTTGAGTAGGAACCCCTTAGGACAGGAGGAAGAGGACCAGCTGCCAAAAGCACAGCAGGAGGATGATATGCAGGTGTATAAGATAGAAGTAGTAAAGATGAAGGATGAGCAGCTGGGAGATGAGTTTTGTAGACAATGGTTAGATAGGATTGCGGCTAGTGGTTGCAACAATATTAAAGGGTTTAGTGTTGTGGATGGTATGTTATGCAAGAAAGCTAAGAGGATGAATAATGTTCGTGAGCTGGTGGTAATCCCGAAAAGTTTATTGCAAGAGATTTTGAAAGAATTGCATGATGATGCATGGTCCGGTGGACATCTAGGATTAGCGAAGACCTTAGCAAAGTTCAGAGCGGCATACTTCATCAAAGATGCTGAAAAAGAAATAGATCAGTATGTAAGGAGCTGTACGTTGTGTCAGGAGCGGAAGCAGTCTCTGCAGGTAGCTCAGCTGCAACCAGTGCTGGTGTCCCATATGATGGAAAAAGTGGGAATCGATTTGTTAGGTCCCTTTAGGAGGTCACTTAGTGGTAATAGATATGTGGTCGTATGTGTGGAGTATGCTACAAAGTATGCAGTATGCAAGGCAATTCCTAGAGCAACTGCAGAGAGAATCAGCGAATTTCTGATTGAAGATGTATTTTGTCGGTTTGGTGGTGTTAAGGAAATAATATCAGATAGAGGGTCAGTTTTCACATCACATTTGGTTAAGGAAACTATACAATATTTTGGGGCCAAAACACGTTTCACTACTGCGTTTCATCCAGCGACAAATGGACTGGTTGAAAGGTTTAATAGAACATTAACACAAATGCTTTCCATGTATGTTTCGGCCGACCAAAGGAACTGGTGTAGCTACGTTCCGTTGGTATGCTATGCATATAACACCAGTAAACAAACAAGCACTAAAGTTTCACCATACATGCTGATGTATGCTAGGGAACCAATATTTCGTACGGACATGGTTGTTAATAATGATGTGCGTGATCGTGTAAATAATTATTCGACACGTCATAGTTACCATAATGCCCTGATTAGCTGTGCAATAGATAATATAAAAAAGGCACAGATAAAGCAGAAAGCTGTTTATGATAGAAAGGCTAAGGTTAGAACTTTTACACCTAATCAATTAGTTTTAGTTTATACGCCTAGGCGGATAACTAATAAAAGCATCAAATTATGTAGGTTATATAAGGGCCCGTATCAAATAGTAAGACGAATATCTAATGTAAATTACGTTATCAGAAAATTAAATAATAGAAGATTCAGGGATATAGTACATGTAAATAGATTAAAACCTTTTCATGTTAGGCTCTAAACCTTATAAACTATTTGTCTTTGGTTGACATATTTCTTGTCATGTCAAATGTAAATACGTCAGTTAGATATAAATGTCATAAGAATGTGTTATAATTTATTAATATGTTTGTGTTTGTATTTTTTGCATATGCTGAGCCTGAGAGAAAATACATCGGACGCGGCCGGGAGCGTGTGAGGTCCCGCACCTCCCAGAGGGCTGTGAGGTGCGCCCTCACACCTGCAACGGGCCAAAGGGAGGCTTGAATAAATCGTCGGCTCCATTGCTTAGGGATCAAATAGATTGCTCTTACCCCAGCATATTTTGACGCGAATTATGGGAGGAAAGTCACTCTTATAACTGTGGTCACTCCTATAGAAGGGGGGGTGACAGACACTCAGCATAAGTTGTCACCGACTTTGCTAACAGGGGCATAACCCTTGCAAAGTGTGTTTGGTTGACACTTTCGGTTCAACTTGTGTTTGAGGACCAACAGTTTTGATATTAAATAATTGATTTTCGAAATAGGTATTTGACATTCTTTGCTGGAGTAGGAGTATATGATAATTTTCTTCAATGAACCCTGGCCTCTTAAACTTTTCCCTCCCTCTGGCTCAATCCCGTCCGATGGAGTTAAAAGAATCTGATGCTAAGATCGGTTAATTCTCTTAAGCCTCTTCCAGGTCGATGTGAACTTTCACATCAGTTGTTCTTATTAGGAGGCCGCGTCGAGCCTTTTAGTCGGGTTTTGACCCGACGAGGCTTAAGCATGGCAGCGTTAGTTTGTTTGAGTGCACGTTGGCACATGTAAATGTTAACTTACTTGACACCTAGCGTGGTGTTGGATTCGCGTTTCGTTTGTCCTGACTTAAGCTTTCTCCTGTAAGAGACGGACCTCATTGTGTAAATTCTATCCCGACATAGGTAGACATTCGATAGGATAGGTGAATAGGGCTTGGAAACTCGAATGGTGTGAATAAAAGTCATGACCTATGCCCAGACTGTTATTCAAGGGTGGGCGTAGCTCATGTAGAGGCCTGCTCTAATGCGAGGCTGGCTGGAAAGCCACACCTCTACAAGACTGGCTGGTTATATTTTAAAGTATGTTCCATTCGATATTTCAAGCGAGTGTCAAATATTCTTCTAGTGTTTTTATAGTTAGTTTAAAACTTGCTATTGTAAGAGGTGGTTCTTATCCAATAAATGCTGTAAAAAGCTTAGAGTGTCTTAATTATTGGTCGTCAGCGCCTCTGCAGCTACGACCCCAGTAGCACGGCTACTATAGTACCTATGGAGAATTTTCATCTAAATCGGTTCAGCGGTTTAGGCGTGAAAAGGTAACATACAGACAGACGAGTTACTTTCGAATTTATAATATTTAGTATGGTAAAAATAGAACAATTAAAGAAACTTCTATGATACAGTTGATTTTAATGTGCGGGTATATGAGACCCTAATAATCGATTTTCCCACCCGTACGCAAAATACGCGCATTGACGTGGAGTTGCGGACTCCAGCCCGTATTACCTATTACCTATATGAAACCTTATGTCAATTTACCGTATTGTAGCTATTTCATACACTCAAAGAATGTCAGTTGTGATATTTTGATAAGTAATAGGGACAACTGTTTGAATTCTCTATAGGGTTTATTTATAAACCTTGTTTTAAGTTAACCAACAATTAGCGACTGTTTAACCATAAATTTTTGACGTTTAACCGTATCATAACTTTAAGCAACGCTTACAAATAAAGGGTTAAATATCTGCATTTAATTTCCTAACAATTTTACACCAAAGCAGTTGAATCCCACTGAACAAGCTTTTCAACCAGACTCCACAAGAATGACCAGAAACGTCACTCCATTTAAAAAACAAGTTCAGAAGTCAAGTTCTCTTTGTGTTCCGAATCAGTTTTAAAATAGAGACAAAGTTCTTCTGACGTTGAACAGAAGTGGTTTTTCATTTGTGTGAAACCTCGTTAGTTGTCTAAAGGGCACTTGACGGAACCCTGCCTCGCGAATAAAGTGACCTAAAAATTTTCATGCATATTTTTTGTGTGATTTGGTTTTGCAATGTGTTTTTGAAGTTGGGGTTCCTGACATAATAGCGGAAATGCATATTGAAATGGAATTCTATTTGCAGAAATAATGTCTTGTAGGTATACCTCATCATCATCTGCCTAGCCTTTTCCCAACTATGTTGGGGTCGGCTTCCAGTCTAACCGAATGCAGCTGAATACCAGTATTTTACATGGAGCGACTGCCTATCTGACCTTCACAACCCAGTGGGTACTACAATACTGCCCACCTGAGCCTTAGAGCTTGAGGTTTTTTTTTAATAAAAATCAACCAAAATGCCTATTACTGCACTTTAGACTCAGGTGGGCAGAATACCCCTTGGTAACATTGGTTGTCAGATTTTCGGGCTTCTGACGACCCGTAACGACTGTCAAAGATCCACGAATGACATCCGGGACTTTTCGAGAGACGGAGGGGTCTTGGTATGTAAAGATGATCACCCATCTACGGGCAAACCGCGGCAAGCGTAGCTTAACCTGATCGATCGACCCGTGCGGCTGTTATTACTTATCCACAAGCATAAGGTATACATAGCTATGAACTACAAAATTGTTACTTACCACTATTTGTTATTTAACGTAAATTAATGTTGTTTTCCCAGCGTTTTGTCATTGTAGACTTTGGTTTTTTTTTTCTATTGACACTATGAACTATTTGGAAAAAATCACAAATAGTTATTCAGTTAACCCTTCTATTTTTGCTTTCTTTTAACATGTATATATCGCAGCCAGCTGGTTTAAATAGCCGTTTAGTTAACCTATAATGTTCCCACTATTGAAAAGAGCTTTTACGAAACTAAAATCAAAGTAATCAGCCTATAATGTTCCCACTGCTGGGACACAGGCTTCCTCTCAGTGAGAGGGAGTGGGCCGTAATCCACCACGCGGGCCCAGTGCGGGTTGGCAGATGTCACATGTCTTCGAATTTTTGGTAACCGCCTAGGCTTTTATCTAAAAGGCGGCCGTTCAACTAACGGCCTGTATGATATTAATTAATTATAGTTTAGGTTGGAACTGTAACCAATCACGCGCAAACCGAATTTGTCGCAGTAACTAAGCCAGGGCACCCAGACCAAATGGGTTAGGTTATGTTAGAACTGTGATCAACCGCATGCGAGCGGAGAGAGCGAAGCGAGGCGAGCAATACTTCCAAAGGCCAGGCAGTTAACTAAACGGCTAATTTAACCAAGTTGGCTGCGAAATATACATAATTAAAGTCCACAGTCCATTGTCAAATCCATTTTAAGTGAACTTCGTTCACAAATTCTGGGACACAAATTTTTTAATCCCCTTCGTAGAATTGGGATATTTTAATTTCTTCTACCCAAACACATCATGTGCTTGACCCTTCGTACCCTTTTCTCTTGGCCGACATTTTTACCCTGTCCGGTTAGGAAAACAGCTGGTACACTCGACGAATATATATTAGACTAGCTTACTGCCCGCGACTTCGTCCGCGTGAAATGTCTTGTTTTATTATAAAATATCCTATGACACTCAGCAATGCCGTAGCTTTATTAGTGAAGGAATTTTCGGAATCAGATCACTAGTTCCGAAGATTACCCCCTACAACCTCAAAAAATTTACCTCTTTATAATATTAGTATAGATCAGTATAGATTCACGAGTAGTTACCTATATTAACTGTGTTTATTTCCCAACCCGTAAGTTTTACAAAAATAAAACCAATATTTATTTTCAATCTATCGATGAATTATGTTTTATTTGGTTTTGTTCTGCATGTTTTTGAAGTGACAACTTCTTTAGGCGTTTTTTGAAATGGGAAAAACCATTGAATTCGCGCCACTGTTACCGTAACCGACACCGCTTTCCTGCTGTCCTCGGGATGTACTCGGTTTTATTGTATATCCGATATGTCAGTGAGTGATGGCAAAGTATTCTGTTTGTGTTTTGTTTTCACTTCTGTCGGTGCCACTGTTTTTTTTGTCATATAGATAGGTACGACACGTTCAGTCTCTTCTTAAGCTGTCGATTCTAATCTTTTATATCATCTAGTTTGCTTGAGATTGGTGTATTATTAACTGACGTAGAATATAAGACCCTAAATTCAGTTTAACACACCTACACCTGTCCTTTCGAGTGCTATTGCAGCTAAATTAAACGTACAGCGAATATTTGAGAGCAAAGCAATGTAAACACAGCAGTGCAAATTGACACTTATCAACAGGAAATACGTTAACCCCACGTGCGGTTTAGCACCGCAAACAACAATTAGCACATTGTGGCATGGAACAGAGGTATACACGTGGGTGGTAAACAACCCATTAATTTTTATCTTGGTTGATATAAAAACTCAGTTAACGTTGACTCCATTTTTGAGATACAATGAACGGTGACATGTGTATAGCCAATATTCAAAAGTTTGTTCACAGAAAACTATTTTTTGTGGATTATGAGGTAGCCATAGAGACAAGTGACAGTCAACGAACCCTGGACAGTCAGTCAGCTAGATCTTTATTAAAGATTTAAATCGTTAGATTTGCCTTTACTATTAATACTGTACTGCACTTAAGTCGGTTGAAAAAATGTCCACACTTAGAAGAGTGAGCTCACACATCCCGCATGGAACGATATACATGCTTGTACTATTTTCAGTATAGGTGAGCAAATACTATTCAAATGACATTGTCAACGTGACAGAAACGTGGCCATCTTTTGACGCCGCGGTCGGGCGAATCTAACATATCTTTAATCTACCACCTTTGTTATAAATGTAAGCAGCAACTTGCTAGTATTTCTTAAAGCGCAAATTATTAGTGGTGGTCTGCCACTCTACTACGGCTGATTTTCTTAGATCTTTGTAGTTTTCCACCTAATAGCTGTAGATTTTATCCAGTTATACTAAAACAAAATTTTACTTTGAAGTGGATAATCAAACTATGATTAAGCGTTACCAAATTGTTACCAAACCATACTCAATCATGCACCATTAAAAGTTATCAACACCAACAATTAATTACCTTTATTTTATTATCAATTTAATCATGCATTACACACAAAACCTCAAATTAATTTTAATTATTGACTGTATTTCACGAGGAGTTCTGTTCAATTTCATTCGTCCGTGTAATTGTCGTGCGTCAATTTTCAGTAATTAAACAAAGCAAGCAATGTATACATACTGTTGCTCGTTTTAATTAATTAAAACAAACGAATGTAGATGTACTCGTGCGAGTACATTGCGGAATTCGTGCGGAAAATGCAATTGTTTGAGTTTTTTAAAACTTTCGGTTAGTGTTTTGTTTCCTTTGAAAGTACCGTATTAGTACTTGCGATAGAGTGAGTCCACACGATGCGTTAACAGTTGCGGTGCGGCGCCGGAGCGGTGCCGCAACGTCATCCTACATATAAATCACTATGCCATGTCACACGATGCGTTGAGCGGCCGCGCGCCGTGCGGCGTCGTCGCACCGTAGGCGCGCCGCGCGTGACCTGCTAGACGAGGCGGAGAGGGGTGATGCTCTGCGGCGCGCACCATGGTAAACAGCGTTCGACTGCGGTGCCGCACCACCCGTGTGGCACCCTCTAGCTCGAATTAATTGCGGTGCGGTGCCGCATCGTGTGGCCTCGGTAAGTGACCGTGATCCGTCACAAGAGTTCCCTCCTGTTCGTGTCAGCTCTCATTCGTTGTAGATCTTTGATAGTCGTTGTAGGTAGACAGAAAGCCCAAAAGTTTTACCAAAGGATATTGTGTTTCTCAGTAACTGTGTTGTAGAGGTCATATATTATATAGGCTAGGATTCATGTAACCATTCAGCTGCGTCCGGTTAGACTGGAAGCTGACTTCAACATAGTTGGGAAAAGGCTAGGCAGATGATGATGATGAGCGATATAAAACATACGATGTCAAATACAATACAGTCAACAAAAGTCTTTAAATAAACAATCTGTCTTCAATAAATAAAATATATTACTCTCGAACCGTTAAGTCCTTTCGCACCCCTACGTTGGCAAAGAAAATAAATGTAACATTATATTTGCGGAACAAGCAAAAGCTTTTCCGCACTTTTATGAACTATTACAGTTCCGTGTTTGCAGTAAATATGAAGATTGGGATCGACCTAAATGGCTCTTTTCGATCGATAAGCGAACTTTGATCGAAAGTGAGTCACTACGTAGATTATTATTTATGTACACACAATAAAATACATAGAGATACGAAATGATTATAATTTACTTGATCTTGGAGACATTTGTTCATATTTAAAAAAAATCATCGTATTTTATTTCTTGTAAATTCCTTTTCATTGTAACTCCTCTTCTTTTTTGTCCTCCTCGTTGCTTTTTTTTATATAGTTTGAGCCCAGTAGGTGGCCACGTTGATTGCTGCATCAGTGGCATTCTTTACGTCATCCAAGGTGCAGGTGGACGGGCACTCAGGACATTCCAGCAAGTGGGGCATGGTCTGAACAGAAGTACCGCACCGGTACCGGCATCGTTTTTGGGTGGTTCAGTAATCCCCCCACTTCGACCTTCGATTTAAAAATACTCAGTATTTTCGACAGTACTTATTATACCATTTAAAAACATGCTGTTATTATAAAAAAAAATGTGGGAAATAAATAAATTAGCCGGTGTTGTCCCACTGCAGGGCAAAGGCCTGGGAAATAGTCAGGTTTAATCACTGACATGCCCCGCTCCCCCGTGACATCGTCTAGAATGTCCTAGAACACTCTTCGGCGCGCAACGGGGCGCCTCGCCACTTCTGCACGATCCGTACACAAAAAGAAATTATGGAACGATAGTAACCTAACTATTGTTTCTTCAAGTGGACAGACCAGGATACATTACACAGCTTGTTTATAATAAAATCAAAATAATAAGATCAACTTCCTCAGCCAAATCACATTCTCATTCACATAAAACACCAACATTTCTAAGGCCCCTTAACAGAATTACGCTGTAGAATAAAATATGGCGTGAAAAGAGATCCCCTTTTATAAATGAAGACGATCAAGCCCTTCTAATGGGATGGGGAAAATATCTAATTTGCCACTCCGAATTAGGGTACAAGAAGCAGTTTGTATCACGTTATAATGTAAACACTGCCGAAAGGTTCAGAAAATTGGCTGAAATGATAAGAAAAAGGTTAAAATAATTGAAATGGAATTGATTGGTTGCGAAGGTCTAATGAAAAAGTCAAGGAATCAATGAGACCCTTTATCCGTTTTATAGGTACTAACGGAATAACCTAAGTGATCCTTTTTTCAGGATTGGTTGGCTTTTTATTACCCACTTACGTAGGGTAGGTAGTTAACTATGATTTCTTGAAGTTAAGAAAACAAAGGAGATTCTAACGAGAAATCCTATAAAGAGGTACCTAATTAATTTAATTTAGGTATTAAACCTCGATATGACTTTAAACGAGTCCTCGATATGACTTTAAACTGTCATGCATTTAGTTTTGAACTAAATGTAGAACGCCACCTGTAGGCTATGGGATAAATACACCCAAATAGGCTCGGATGGAACAGTCGATATTAGTGCAGGATATCAACTCAGGGCGGCGGCTGATGAACATCTAGCACGTCAAAGGCGGCGCCCACGGACCCAGTCAGGCGGTCCACTGTACACCCACCAATGTGCACTAGACAAGCGCGGTGGGTTAATTTGTCTGGAGGCCTTTGCCCTGCCTTTGAGTGGGACGTCACAGGCTAATAATAAATAAGTAAACTTGTTGAAAAAGAGCACAACATTTTTCAGGTGTTTAAAAATTAAAGGTAGGTTTTTTAGGATTATTTCAATCATTGCGGCTTACTCCTTCATTTGCTTCACCAAGATAGAAGAAAAGTTAGTAAAGAGAAAATAATATTATAACCTTAACAACAAAATAAGTCTTAAATTAGCTTAATCGTCCATTAAGTTGATAAACGTTCACACCGGTTCAAATGAATGCGGTTTTATATTTTTCTTTACGGTTATAATACTATAACTTTTACATCTATTTTTATATATTTGTCGGAGACAGTTGTCAATTAAATTTGAGGGATAGTCAACAGAATTTGTTATGATTTGTTTTCTTATTAAGATTTTGCTATCAATTATTATCTAATAAATCGGAACATAATTTATTGATTACTCAGTGTACGCGCTAATTGATTTTAGCAACTTATTTTGATAATTGTAACCGATCGTTTTGTTCAAAACAATTGATGACATGTTACTTTGATTTTAAAATGATTTACTTTATAACTGAGCGCACTCGTTTGTGCTGGACAGTCGGTGACAGACAGTCACAGTCAGTCACAGTCAGTGAGAGTTAGTCGGTGTTCGGACTCGACTCCTGACAGAGCACTAGCTCCCGACAAACCTGTCGGTTTACTTGGTTGGCTCTGTCACTATACGAACAGTAATCACTCCTACGATTTGTTCGCAATTACTTTGTTACTGTACTTAATTATTTTACTGTGTATCTAGTTGTGTCGTGTACCTACAGTGTGTGATTTGCTAGTGTGATTAATTTGTTCGTGATATTATAATTTTGATTTGATCTGCAAACGGTTTTTCTATTGCGCAATAACCAACACTACCCATAGTACGCCCACAGTAGTTAATCAAATATGCCTAATAATAACTAGATGCCTGTAACCTGCTCCTGATCCGACATACTTATATATAAAATTCAAAGTCCTGACTGACTGATATATCACCACACATCCTAAACCGCTGGTCCTAGAGACGTGAAATTTGGAGGGTGTGTTCTTTGTGAAGAGTAGGTTCCACTAAGAAAGGTTTTTCGAAATTCCACCCCTATGATGGTGAATGAGGGGAGGGTGAAGTTTCACGCGGACAAAGTCGCGGGCAGAAGCTAGTTTGTTATAAAATCTTTGCACGAAGATAAATAACAAGTTTAGTATTATGTGTGGCTCTGCATCTTTAGATAAGCTTACTAGCTTCTGTCCGCGACTTCATCCGCGTACATTTTCGGCCCCCACCCCATCGCGTCGCATCCCATCGTCCGCCAGCGCTGTTACTTAATTTTCACTAAGTGTAATTTCTGACGTGTTTTTTTCATTTTGCTCTGCTCCTGAGCTGTTGCTTAACATAACGCAAGAACCCATTCAAGCGCGATGTTAAATAGCTTGTAGCCTTCCTAAAGAATTGGGCTATCAAGTGCAAAAAGATTGTTTCTAATACGTTTTGTAGTACCAGAGATTAGCGCGTTATAAAAACAAACAAGCTCTTTAATATTGGAGATAATATAATTTAAGGAAGATTAATGCAAAATTTTGTCTGACTTAGCGTTATTTCGAAAATGTTAAAGAAAAATGGATATTACTCAAATTGTAGATGTATCTACACTATTTTTTATGTTATTTTTTGTTTCCCTATACTGTCCCACTTCTGGGTAAAGGCCTCCCCAAATCCTTCCAGGAACTCATTTTCCGCGCCACCTCAAACCAGCCCTCGCGGTACGCCTTCAGGTCATCTCGCCATCTCTTTCTGGGCCGGCCTCGGCGGCGCCGTCCATCTTCAGGCACCCACTGTGGAGATTTTTGCCCAGCGGTATTCGTGCATGCGGCTGATGTGACCCGCCAATCCCATTTGAGCCTGGCAGCCGTCTTTCCTACATCCTTAAATTTCCTATTATTAATGGAAATAAAAGGAAATCACATCCTCCTCGTTGTATTCAGATTCTATTAAAAAGTACTCTGTGGTGTTACCATGGAATTATTATGTACTACGGTACGTAGTACATAATAATTCCGGTGTTACATTATGTCAAAGACAATTCACAGATTAAAAAAATAGATTTATTTCACAACGAAGTTTCTAGAAAGAAGTCTATATTGAAAAAAATAATTTAATTTCTGTTTGCGTTTATTTAGTTTATTATATTTTTTTTTATTTCCATTAACATCTTATTTAATTTTAATACGGTTTCTGTAGGAACCAGTTGGTTATCTTAGTCCGGTTTTCAACACTGAAAAGCGGTCTTCAACTAAATTCAAATTGAGGATCTTGGGTTCGACATTCTACGTAACATCAGAAAGATACATGCTCTCTTATATCTTCATAATTCTCTTGCCTTTATTCCCATCTATTTGGGTCTGCGCAACATGTGTTTTGCTTTCGTGCTTCTCTATTATTTGTCTCGGCCCTTTCTAGCCATATCATCTTTCATACAGTCAATCCATCGTTTCTTTGGTCTTTTTCTACTCTTATAGCCAACTTCCCTATCATAAATATTTCTATTAAATAAATAAAAAACTAAATAGTGGCACATCCGTAGGCATTAGATTTACCTACACGGTTCAGCCGAAAAACTACCACTGCTGGACATAGCCCCCCCCAAGCACCTCCACTTCGACCGGTTCTGTGCTTCTCGCATCCAACTGGTTCCTGTGGCCTTCACAAGGTCGTCGGTCCACCTTGTGGGAGGCCACGACACACACGTACACGTTTCACTTTTTTGAAATGAAACATTATAATTCAAACAGTGTATTTCAATCAATAAAAACACATTACTTTATACGAAGCTTGGTCTAATTTAAAAATCCAATAAAACAGATGGAAAAAAAACACAATATATTGTTGTATCTGAAAACAACTTTGTTTTTTTAATGAACGCAATACCTATCAAAACGTAGCAAAGCTTTTTTTTTTCTGAAATACAGTATTTCTACTGCGGGCTTAAAATAACAAAGGGATATAAAATACAGTGCTGTATACGAGTATCTAGGCTTGGCTATCACTCTGCCCATTGGGGACAAAATTCAGTACAGTAGGTACATATTTTACCGTAACTGGAAACTCCTCTTTGCATTTTTATACCGAACAATTTCATTGTTCGTTGGTTAAAAATATTTGAAAACAGAATTGGATTTTTGATGAAAAACGTACTTGTTTTTTACTTGTATGCGTTATTTACACACATATAGATAGACCTAGATAACGCAAGTATCACGATCTGTATGAAAACCAAGCGTGCCATTTTTTGATTACCTACTATGACGTCACAAGCACTATTTAGTGATGGGAAAATCAAATCGATTCAAAGACGCCACCGCGTGCGGCACCCGTCTTGCTTCACCCCCGGAGCCTAGCACTAGCGCTCACGCTCACCCAGCCAGGGTTACGATTTTTGTAAGTAGGTACGTAAGCTGGTGCGATGTTTGGCACGTGAAATAGTTGCTTTTGCGTTATCTAGGTGTATTACGTTATCTGTGGTTACTTACCTATATACATTTCTGCATAAAAACACGCTTGTTCATATTGAGGCCAATAGCTTTCCTAATAAAAAAAAAATAATAAAAAGAAGGGGTGAAACAAACAAAAACAAAACTTCCTAATAAAGTGCTCTCATAATAATGGTTAAAAATAACTCTAAATCCGTCTTAACGCTTTGTATACTTAAACGTGGATCCACGCGAAACACAATGGCTTTTTATTTGTGTCTGTAATTAAGGCATTCAACCGGCTAATAAGCATAAATAAATGAATCAATGGTGGCCCAGTGGTAACGGCCGCGATTTACGAGTTGTAGGTCGTAGGTTGGAGCCCAAATGCTCTTCACTTTGTGTAAATTATTTCATCACCACTGTTTTCAAAACAATGAAGCGAAACATCGTGTACCTGCACCCTAATTGCGTAACACACTATCAATCACAATCTGAATCACTTTGAAGGATATTGCTAATACATTGCTTCATATGTTCGAAAAATTTGTGTGTTCAACAACGGAAATAACGCAATGAATGTTGTTGAACTGTCAAAATGAAATCAATTGCTACTGATAGGTGTTACGCAATTACCCCGCAGCATGTCCTAGAACCAAAAAGATCATAGACATGTGACATCTACCAACCCGCACTGGGCCCGGCCGTGTTGTGTACAGCCCACTCCCTCTCACCGCGACAAGGCCTGTGTCGCAGCAGTAGAATCATGATCATGCTTATGTTTATTTGACCATAGTATCTGCTAGACAATACGAGGGACTTGTGGCTAAGTAATAACAGCCGCACGAGTCGACCGGTCAGGTTAAGCTACGCTTGCCGTGGTTGGTCCGTGGATGGGTGACCATCTTTACATACCAAGAACCCTCCGTGGCTCGGAAAGCACGTTAATCCGTTTGGATCAAGGACATTTGTGGATCTTTGACAGTCGTTACGGGACACAAGCCCGAAAATCTGACAACCAGTCTTATCAAGGGGTATCGTATTACCCAGTAACTGAGTTGTGAAGGTCAGATAGGCAATCGCTCCATGTAAAAAAATACTGGTATTCAGCTGGATCTGGTTAGACAGGAAGCCGACCCCAACATAGTTGGGAAAAGGCTAGGCAGATGATGATGATCTGCTAGACAATATAAAATACAGCTGCAATAAGTTACAAGTATCCTGCTCATTTAACATCAACTTGTTTTACATAGTAAATTTATTTGGTTTCATGTAAATTACTAAGAAAATGATCGCAATATTCTCATGTAACCCATAGAAAAGTATTCTCCAAATATTTTAATCTATTAGAAACCTCCATTTTCCCCAAATCAATTATGAAGAAATAGCTTCAAAGAAACCATTCACTTATATTATCCTACGCTGATTGATTGATTCTAAAAGGAAACCCTTTGACGTTTCAACTCTATCTTGGGTTTGCTTGAGCTTGAAGCAATTACTTTGGTTCACTCTTCTTTGATTTTTTTTGAAGTGAAACTTCTTTAGCGGCGTTGCACACTTTTTGTAATGGGGAAAAAATGTTAAACTCGCGTCAGGACACGTGACCGTCAGGAGAGATTTCAACCGCTCTTTCTACGGCGGCGCCAACCGAAGTGAACCAAGTGAGACACGATAATGGATGGACGGATGGATGGACGGACGGACGGACGGAAGGACGGACGGACGGACGGACGAACGGACGGACGGACGGACGGACGGACGGACGGACGGATGGACGGTAACGGTGACGGTGACGGTGACGGTGACGTGGACGGGGACGGTGATGGTGGACGTGGATGTGGATGGATGGATGGACAGCTGATGACTCGACCGTCTGTGTAGTAGCCACACTGCTGTGTATTCGTAAAATTCGTGTATATAAAGTGTTTAAAATATGGAAATTGAACAAAGTGCATCTATTAATGAAAAAAGTGACGCGGAAATATTGAAAAAAAATTAGTTATATTAATTCAATTCATAATTGATTTATTTCAACGTTAATATTCAAGTTTTCACTTCTGCCGGCACTCCCGGAGTGCAACCCGTCTTTTTTTTTTAGAGAGCAGTAGTAGCCCAGTAGTATCGGCCGCGACTTACGAGTTGTAGGTCGTAGGTTCGAACCCAGACAGGCGCTTTACTTTGTGTAAATTATTTTATCACCACTGCTCTCAAAATGGTGAAGGAACGAAAGAACATCGTGAGGAAACCGGCATATCCTATCCATGTGACATCTACCAACACGCACTGCGCCCGCGTGGTGGATTACGGCCTACTCCCTCTCACATAGAGGAGGCCTGTGTCCCAGCAGTGGGAACATTATAGGCTGATTACTTCTTTGATTTTAGTTTCGTAAAAGCTCTTTTCAATATTCCGTCTAGGAAATAAAGTGAAACTCCACCGGTAACTGAAGTGTTTTCTCATCGTTGTGGGTCTTTATTATTATTTTATTTTATTCATTTTTAGCCTGTGTTGTCCCACTGCAGGGCAAATGCCTCCCGTTTTCCTTTCTTCTCCTTTCTATCTCGAGCTGGTTGTGGGCTAATCCTGTCTTTCATCAAACTCGTCCCACCATCTTTTCCTAGGTCTGCCTTTATATCGCTTAACACTTTCTGGGACCTACATTGCGCAGTTATTTATCTAATTACTGTTTTGGTTTCACAGGCTTCTTCGATGTTGGCATCGAGTCAAAATCATATAATTTTTTCTTTTTAAACAGGGGTGGTTGGTTCATAGATGTTTTTTCTCATAATAAAGTCATTCATCGACCTAAAGAATGGGGGTAGTTAAAAAATTTCCTACAAGTTTGTTTTAATAATACCTACCATTTCGAGAATTTCTCGAAAATAGGTACAGACGCCAGCACATCAAGCTACCCGAAACTGTCAAATTTTCCCAATCAACCTTGAACCTTATGTTTTAGCGATTAAGTTGAAAATCTATTAAAGAAATTTGACAGATTGTAGTAGCTTGATGTGCTGGCGTCTGTACTATTTGACTACAGTCCTTTCACCGTTATTTTACCTCTGAGACCAGCAATCCTACAGCAATGTTACTGCAACGAGTATTAAAATCACTGTGATTTTGAAAGATTTGTTCGTAGTAGGTAGTAGCAAGCCAACAGCAACTTCCAAAATATGTACAGACGCCAGCACATCAAACTACCCGAATCTGTCAAATTTCTTTGATAGATTTTCAACTTTACTAGAAAGTAATAAGGTTCATATTCAATTGGGAAAATTTGACAGATTGGGGTAGCTTGATGTGCTGGCCTCTGTACTTATAACTAGAATAGAGGTACTATTTGAAACCGACTTAGTGCTAACGGCAGTTGCAGTTGGCAGCTCGGTTCCAAATCACTGTGATTTTGACAGTGATTTAAAATCAGAGGTAAATGTCTGTGAAAGGACCGTAGTTATTTACTATTAAGTAAACAGATGCCATAATAGCCTGTGGGTTATTATTAAAAATAGGGTATCATTTAAGCTATCACCAATTTAATTAGTTTTGTGTTTCTTAAATAATAGGGTTTGTCCTCCAAATAGTAGATCTGTCACCAAAATGTAGTCACCAAACAATGCAAGTGACCTAACCAAACCGAACCTCGGGGTGCCCTTCGCTCGCTCTTGCATCCTATGTCGATGGAGCCCCGCTTCGCGGGGCCCCTATTTCTGTGTAAAGGGTTTAAAGTAACCTAACCAAACCGAACCTCGGGGTGCCCTTCGCTCGTTCTTGCATCCTATGTCGACGGAGCCCCGCTATCTGAGAACGAAAATATTTCGTGGCGATAGATCTATTTATTAGGCGATACAAATATTTCGTGGCGATAGATCTATTTATTAGGTGATACAACTTGATGACAAATATAAATTTTGGTGATAGAAAATATAGTTCCCTTAAAAATAGATATTTGAAAGAAAAACATGCCAAGTTTGGGGCAATCCATACTAATATTATAAATGCGAAAATGTATCTGTCTGTCTGTTAACCGATTTAGATGTTTCGTATAGAGATATTTTGAGTCCCGGGAAAGGACATAGGATAGTTTTTATCCCGATATTCTCACGGGAAACTATTGCGGGTGAAACCGCGGGGCACTGCTAGTAACTTATAAGTCCATGAAATATATAAATGAACACGTGTTTGGCGAATTTGATCGTTATAAGCTACCACAATTGTCGCAATTTCTCTCGACTGCTGGACTGTAGGTAAGAATACCAAACCTACCACCAAATCTAATTTACCTTCTTTTAAGAAAGGCTCAAAACAGCTATCGTCAAAAATATTTTCATATCAAAATTACTCATTTGATATTGCAGGGGAAATAGAAGAAAAAAATAAAACACAAGTTTATAGCAAGAACACCGATTTCTCTTCTTCTTGACCACATTTTTCATTATTTACATAATAATATTATTTAGAAAAAACACAATGTTTCGTACAACAAATATTATGGTTTGGTACAATTCCAGTCGACATCGATATGGTATAACACAACTTGCTAAAGTGTCCGACCAAAAGATTTTGAATTTTCCCCCTTTTTGCGAATCCTGTCCCAGTTTCTGATCTGCGATTCTACTGCTTTTAAATGTCATATTCAGTGTTTGTGATTGATTACCCAAAGTAACATCAACAGCCAATCGAATCATTAGGTATCCAAGGGAGCGTCCAATCAGTGCGAGGCAAGTGTCACATGCGTGGCTTACCATTCGAAGCACATGCCTCGTACTGTCTGGACCCACCTTTAAATATGAGAACAGGAACAATTGATTAGATTGTTCTGCAAGCACTAGTAGAATGCAGAGCTGTGCTTGCGTATGACAACATAACGTTATCTGCAAAAAATACCAACTTCATGATAAATGCAGGGTGAAGCCTTGACCAAAAATATGAATTAAAATAAACTAGTCAATCTAAGTTTAAAAAAAATGAAGATGGTCAATGGTTTTCAGTTTTTAGTGAAATCACAAAC
This sequence comes from Amphipoea oculea, assembly GCA_945859645.1. Lineage (NCBI taxonomy): Eukaryota > Metazoa > Arthropoda > Insecta > Lepidoptera > Noctuidae > Amphipoea > Amphipoea oculea. Next base: position 8,273,770 of record OX243869.1, on the reverse strand, counting down.
GACATGTCATGGTCGACACGCTTCGTCTCTCGTCTCTCTTGAACAAGAGTGTCGACCATGACATTTGCCTATATAAAATATTAGCATCTATTACCTATGTGACAGGTCCTATTGTCGTATTACCCAGTAACTGGGTTGTGCAGGCAGTCGCGTTATGTAAAATACTGGTATTCAGCAGCAGCAGTTAGACTGAAAGTTGCCTAACGTAGTTTGAAAAAGGCTAGGCAGATGACGATAATATAAGATAGCCAAAAACATTTTATAGTCTTGAGGGTTGTCTACAGAAGGCCACAAGATGTTGCCTTGTGGCAATATTTTACACATCACACTTTAACTTAAAGATAGCTATGAAATCCGAAAATTTAAAAAAAAATTATGAAATTTAAGAATCCTACACTTTCAGTCGGACACTCTTAGCAACAGAATATTTCACTTACATAATACAGAACACTGATTTAAAATTGTTTAAAAAATTGTGAATTACCTATCTATACATTTATATTGATAAAAAGGCAAAATAACACTCTTGTATTCAAATACAACAACACATTTTTATTATTATAATAATTCTGGCTGTGGTTTTTAAAATTATTAATACTGACTGAGATAAATATTCACCTGTTTAAAAAAAAATCTACGTTCATAAAAGTTTTGAAAATGAAACATTTACAGTAAATAGAACACAATATACCATTATCTCTCAAAACGTTAAAGGAAAACATCGTGAGGAAACCGTCCCCAAAAATTCGAATTCCCCATTCTCTCTCACAGACAGGAAGCCTGTGTCCCAGCAGTGGGAACGTTATAGGCTGCTTATGTTTATCTTTAACAACTCACTCACTGGAAATAAAAAAAACTTATAGGTACACCTGTTGAAGGTTTGTTTTGCAAAAAGCCAGAATTATAAAGTTATCATCTATTTTGGAGAGGGTTGATACAGACAATGATGAATTCACACAGATCACAACAACAATTGTGCCTTTATTATGTGTTAAACACGTAATTATTATAGATAATATATATAAATATTATAAATAAATGTTTGAGTAGAAATACCTTTTCCAATATCTACATAAAAAGAAAAATGTTTAAGTACCAGTAACCATAAACACGTATGCAGTATCTTATTCTAATTTCTGATTTTAATTGAGTAAAAACGTATGCTCTGAAATCAATGTATAACATATTTCATATATGTTTACTTCTGTAATGATAAAAGAATAAGAAGAAGATTATAATTTCAAAACTGCTATCGAAGTAACAACAAACATCTCCATCTATATACATATACAATATTATAAAAATACTTTCACGTCAGACAATTTGTATAACATCGAAAATACATTTAGACTGTCCATTTATTATGTCAGTGTCCGTATAAAAGTACACACCATAAGTATTACATTAGAACTCCCCATTCGACAGAAAGAAGTTAAAGAAGATTATGATATACACATTCATGATAAAAAAGGAGACTCGTGAACATCATCGTGGTTGGAATTTATCGAAAAACATAGAAAAAGACCTATCAATATACTTAATATATCTTCACACAAAATATTTTCTTCACTCGAAGTTTTACACACTTTATCATACACCACTCGAACGCACTCATGAATAAGTTTTCATGGTGTATTATTTATTAACAACAAGTATATGAACCATATAAATTTCAATTCTTTTATCTTATCATACAGTCAGAAGTCCGACACACAATGTCGATACGTACCAACCAGAGGACCAGCCCCTGAATTCATAAGAATACGAAGAAGTTTCCGAAGCGTCATTGATTTTAATACAATATTCATTGGCGAGTCTTCGTCATCGCCGCTAACTAATCTATGCTAGCTGTTTCTAGAAAACGGAGAAAAGCGCGTCATTAACCTCGAGTACCCCACCGTATAACAACGGCCGCGCTTAGAGGAGGTACTCTCATTGGTCCGGTCTATCAAATGATGTATTCGGAGTGCTCTCTACTTTTTTCAGTACAATTTTGAATGCAAATGTGTGTTTTGGAGACACAGACGCTGGCCGAGGAGTCTGAGGAGAACGCGGAGGAGGTTCAGGTGGCATCTCAGATCGAGTCCTCGTGCGTCGAGGCGCTGGAAGATTCCGCATCACTGGAGCCGACGCTGGCTCCTGTTGTTTTTGCGGAGAAAGTCTATTTGGAGTCAAATGCCCGGGCGATGGCTCCGGAGTAACGGGTGGTAATATCAACGGTGGAAGATTCGCACACGGTGATCCACGAGAACCTCGACGTTCCTTCAATCCCATCTGCGGTGGCGGCGACATAGGCACCTCATCATCCTCGGCCGCCGCAACCACGACCACTGGCTCAGTCCTCAACAAAGGAGGCTTCGTTTCAGTCGTATCTGACGCGATAGACCTCCTAAAATAGTTAAGTCCATTTTCTATCTCAGCTAGCGCACGCCTGACGAAGGGGAAACTCTCAGATATCTCTGAAGTGGACTTGCGGACTGGAAACTCTGTTTCACTGTCTCGTTTTCTCGGTCTACATCGCTCGAACGTTGGGTCTCCTGACGCTCCCACCGTTTCAGAGACTTGTCTTGTTAGAGCTGCGTGCTTGACAGAATCCGACTTCGATCGGGGCTCCCTCGTTTTCGGTGTGGGAGAACGTCGATCGCCGAATTTCTTACTAGCAGCACGCTTGATGGAGGAGAAAAGTCCGAGTTTCTCCGGAGGCTTGTCCGTGGGGGGTGCGGAAATGGGTTGAACAGGAGCTGAGGAAGGGCCAGGGGTGGGTTCGGGAGGAGGACGGGGGAGGTTCCCCTCGCGTTAGTTGTGCCGAGAGTCTGACGACGGAACATCGCTCGAGCCGGTAGAGGAGAGGGTGGTGTTGGACCCATAGGGGTCGAGCGAAGACTGCACGGACATGGAGCGGCCAGCGCGTCGGACTCGCGCTGGGGAGAGTTTGCCTGGATCTACGCTGGCCGGGTCTGCCTGCAACAACAGCGGTTTCAGCGTTCTATTCAATGCACTACGACTAAAGGCAATAGCATGTTAGATCAAGAAGAACAGAGATACACAAAGCACAAGACATGAGGGCAACAATTATTTGGCAGTGCTGTAAGCATCATTGTTTACTAATCTAATTGCAAGAAGTGTAAATAGATTAGAACCAAGAGTAGTTTTAGCAGCTTTCAATACTACTACACTGAACATACAAAGTGAGTATTGAAGGATCAGCAATAAAGAATCGACTTGTCTTGCGGAAAACATAGAAGTTATCATGTGACCAAATCTACGCTCTCCCTTGCCAAGGCAGACACATGAGCCCAATCTTGAACAAATAATTGAATATGTTTCGTAACAGCACCTGGTACGCCAGCGCGTTCATTATGATGGAGTAAGGTACCAGGCCGAGCGGGTGGACTTCTCTCATCAGCACGTTAGCAGGGATCTTGTGGAACTGGATGTACTCCAGAAAGTTGCCGATGACTTCCTTCAGGTTCATGTTCTGGTTGGTGTCGCAGTATTTCTTGCTCCACATCAAGGCAGCCTGGAAATGATTAAAGTGCATTGTTAGGAAGTTCATCATTGAGTTTCATAAATTATTCTTATGAAAGAAAGGGCTTTTATTTTTTGGACACATAACTAACCACTTCTGCGAATATTTATTATAATACAATACTACAACACCAGCTACATCCACTTTTGGGCCGTTTTGTAAAACCCTGTCAAAATTCAAAAACTCTGTTCCTGTTTTGAAGCGAGTTCCCCGCGGTGCTATACCTCTATTGGCGCAATACCTAGCAGGTTGCGTTCATCTTGCCGCCGGGAAAACTCTCTAAGTGCTAGGGAACAACTACTCACCTTCCCTTACAGAATTCTACATGTACATGCGATGTAGGGGGAAGGAGGGGTTAAGTAAACAACGTGATGTGTAGTTCTCCAAGAGTCGACTGACAACTGACTACCCTTGTTCCTTTAATTGGTAACGTATATATACATAGTTCGTATGTGACAATATGCAAATACTAAGACTACGACACAGCATATCTATCTTAACTTAAACTATGTGCTATACGTGATGTGCTGATGTACGTGACTTCACACCACATACAAAACAATTTGAAAAAAAAAAAATCTGTTAATATCCCTGCTAACAGATTTTCACCTTGCTGGTAGAAACTAAAAAAGAAATACCTACCCCAAACAGTTTCATTTGGCAATGTTATAGACACCCTTCTAAATTACTGTATCAAGATAACCTTTTGGAATCTGCTGTTGGCTGTCAACAAGGTGACCCCCTCAGGCCAGTAATTTTTAGTTTAGCCATTCACCCAATTATTCGACAGCTTAATTCCAAATTTAACTTTTGATATCTCAATGATGGATACCTTGAGAGGCGATGCAGAAACTGTATTAGCTGACCTTCAATTCTCAAAAAATGAACTTTATTCCATTGGCTTTGATCTCAATCTTTCGAATTCTGAACTATACAGTTGACCTTCAATTCTTAAAAAAATTAAATTTAATCCATTGGCTTTAATCTCAATCTTTCGAAATGTGAACTATACTTAGCGGACAGTACTGTCAGACACTTGACATTTCCCAAATTTAGAGCAATAGCTCCAGGTATCAAAATTATTGAAATCTTTGAGAATTCCTTTCCCATTTTTATTGAGGAACAAATCCAAAATTAAAATGACGTTTCGGAATGATTGTTCCAAATAAATATGCATTCGGCCATAACCTTAATCCGCTACTGCTATTTCGACCTTAAATTAACTTATTTCTTTCGCGCTTCCTATTTGTGGAAGCTCATTCACCTTTTAGACAAATGGACCAAATTATCACGCATACATTAACTTCGATTTTAAATTTGGCCATGGATGACCGAGCTTGGGCATAAGTTACTACTAATGAGAAAAATCCTAGCCCCCTCACTGAATAATTTTGATGTGCCGTGCTTCTCCGAGGCTTTGGATGATCTTCCCAGAGACGATGGGATGAGCCGCTCTGCAGAGTAGTACAGAACAGTTTACTTGACTCATCTGCTACTATTGCGGAGCGTGCGCGCCTGCTTGCTGCAGGTAAGTGGGAGTTGGGTCTTTCTTTGGCTACATGCACTACCTTCGTCGAACATAGGCACTTTGTTCGACGACACTACTTTCCGCCTCACTGCTTCCCTGCGACTAGGAGCTCCTTGCTGTTCTCCTCATTGCTGTCACTGTGGCGAAGATATCAACAGCCACGGCCGCAATATTTTAGCTTTTTAATAGTTTTAGTTAGATTAGGATATTATATTTTTATTTTAATAATTTGTAGTTTATTTAGTATTAGAAATTTTGTACATAGTAGCGGAATAAATTAAGATACCTTATCTACGTAAACGCGAACAATCGAATATAAACTGTCGAGTAATATAAAAAGCCACTTGCAAAGTGCTTAAAGAAATCTAAATATCTCCTAAACCACAAGTTAGTTTCATGAAGTAAAGAAATCTTGAAAACATTATTATATTGTACATTAAATCCTTATTACATACTGGCCTGTTCTATGCCATGGATGGAAAAAAGAAAAAAAAAAGTGTCAACTTCTTAATCCCACTTTAAGAGTTAATTGTTTTTTGTCCAAATCCTCCTATTGTGTGTTTTCCTTCTTTATCACATTAAATTATATTTTTTTTTATTTTGACTTGGTGTTTTCATAATACGTTATTATGTACCTACATTAGAAATGAAATGAAAACAAATGAAATGAAATGAAATGAATACTGAATGTTGCTTTTCACTTCAAGAAGCTATCTTGCGTGGTTTCAGAAATTTTTTCATGATAAGTATGATATTGTTACAGGTACCTGAAACTTAGTAAACTCATCAGCTCTCAGCTCATCCCTTGCTAGTATTAGCCTTACAACATGTTGGGGCAGCAGTGTGAACGATCCGAGATTCAAAACTTCATTGCCGTGTTCATCTACAAACTCCAAAACCTGCAACGGAAAAAATAGATTCCTGTAAAAATATCCCGGCGCGACTTCGCGCATTGGATTTTAAACTCTCGGTCTTGAGCCGAGCATTGAGAATCCAATAGAGCGCATCCCAGCGCGTCGAAAAAAACAAACTCTTGGATTTTCAACTCTCGGCGCTAAGTAAAGAGTTGAAAATACAGTGCGCGAAAAAAAATCGGCGCGAGAAAAACGCGCGCCTGCAAACCTGGGCTTAGATCGATATCCGTGGCTTAGATCAAACTATATTTATGCTTATATTTATATATAATTAGTTATATATTATATTCATAGTTTTTATAGGTTTACACCCATAACACAAGTTCAATCTTAGCTTGGGTGTCAGAGGTTTATAACTCTGTATAAATCTACAATTTATAAGACAGTTAATGGTTGATAGAATATCTGGTAAATGTAAATTGTAAAACAGGAAATAAAGATTATTATTATTATTATGCGTATCATTATATTTAAATATTTATTCCTTAATTTTCATGATTGCACCTACCACTGTTTGTCTCTGCATCACCCAAAGGTTGACTGGTAGAAAATGCCTATGGCATTAAGTCCGCCTCTGTACATTTATGTGCTTGAAGTATTAAATAAATAAATAAATAAACGATCTTTGCAGAAGAAAATTGCTCTCTCTTCTTGTGTAGCATAATTTCGTACTGTTTAATCAAGCTATTCATGTTTGTTGTTACTAACAATTCCAATATTGCCGCCTTTTTAAGGTTTCCCTAGATAATATATATTTTCAATACTTACGAGAAAATCGATTCAATATTGTTTTGCAGTAAATTTTCATCAAGTTCCAATCAGTCCCGATGCACTGAGTAAAGCTCAAAAATGCTGTTGGAGTGTTTAGTGAAAGGAACAGTGATGCTTCGTCTTCACCATAAGAGCAATGTTGTATAGTATTTTTATCTCACGAAGTAACGCGCGCTTTACTTGTGGTATACAAGTGTACAGACACATACGGTGAATGTGTGCGTGAAGACGAGTAGCGTCAGCACATAACACATGCTCATACATACACGCACATAGCCGACTTCATCATTATCTCGGGCCGTACGGTCGAGAGCTCCTGTGCTTATACACGTTCACAGTATGTCTGTACACTTGGTAACCACAAATAAAACGCGCGTCGCTTCGTGAGATAAAAATATTCTAATCAATAACTTGAACATTTCGTTCCTTTGATCGTCGTGACCTTTTCGTGATTAATGTGATTTAAAATAAACCCACCTTCTGCACAAGAGACTTGGTGCACTTGTACTGTATGTATCTCTCAGCAGATGCGAGAAGGGCACACACCGTGTCGACAGTGATGCAGCATTGCACAAAGCCTGCGCAGGCGCGGCGTAGCTCGTCCAGACCATAGTAGTCGGCGGCGTTCATTACACCTGAAAATGTGGTGACAGTCACGTTATTGTATAGTATTTAATGTAATAATGTTGATAGTACGATTCGGTACATATTACTAGTTTTTAGTAGGTCAGCTTTAAAAATAGGCACCTACGTCAAACAAATACAGAGATCTAGTACTTTACTAACTTTTGTTGCCGTATTGCAATATTCTTTTATGCGTTTGGCTACAGCTGTCAATAGTATCATGAAATTACGTCGTTCCCAAATCAGAGCCCTGATTCACAACCATACGACAGGCTATCGTATCGAAAACCTGACATTTTGATAACCTGATTTGACTTCCCCTCAACAGCAAATAGCTGTTGGAAGAATAGCGGGCGTCTATTTGATTTAAACTGACAAAATTTTCGGGTTTTGGACTTGTGAACAGCATTGAGAAGACTCCTACGATAACAATGATTAACCCTTTGTATGCCGGAACGTAGATCCATGCGAGACACAATGCCTTTTTAATTGTGTCTGTAATTACGGTATTCAACGGGTTAATGTTCGATACGATACGGAAGTATATCGAGTGTTTGTGCATAAGGGGGCTGTACTCATTTTCATTATGAAGAGAATTAAATATCATAACATTTTTCGCAAAAACTTTGCGTTTCATAAATTAATAACGTTGAAAATAAACTCTCCAAAAATACCGGTACCAACAAACAAGTCCTCACGTTTCGCGGAGGTAGTTTCCAAAAATACGAACAAAACGAATCATCCAGTTTTGCGTAGGTAGTTTGATACGATGAAGCTATTTTCGGAACAAATTGGAGTAGTATGGATGGAAGTGTATTCAATCTGCTTCATAATAGGTATCGGATTACGCTATTAATAGATCCCAATATAAATGAAAGCTATTTTATGTGTGAAATGGGAATTATAATTTTAATTTAATAAATAAATAAAAACTTTATTCAGTTCAGAAAAAACACGGTACAGTATAAAGACTAGTAACTTTAAAAATGTAGCACCTATGTAATCTTACATAAGTGCTAGAGTTTTAAAATTCTCTGGACCCCATACTAGGATTCCCTGTGTTGTAAGGTCTCTTCCCATTAAAGAAAACATTTTCATTTATTTCGGTGAAGTAATTAATTTGAAAAAAATAATTTGAAAACAAGAGAAAAAAATGTAATTAAAAAGTTAATTAACTAAAATTATCATGTTGTAGAAATACGGTTTGATGACAAGTGGTTTAGGTGCTTTAGGGGGGACGGGGGGGGGGGGGGTATGTGATGTTTTTTTTTATTTATATGTCAGATATTACGATTGTAATACCGTTCTTCATATCATTAAGTAGTATTAAGGATTAACTTTACTTGTATTTCTCATATTAAGTGAAATAATTATGTCTAAAATTCGAACAATAAATTATGTATTATCTTTGGATTTTCACGGATGTAATATTTTTATTTACGCCTTTTTTTAAGCCTCTCGTTAGGGTTCACATGCGATATCAGTACTATATTTTACGGTTATAAGTTGGGATCTTACGTCAACATCCCGCTGTTCTCTGGGGAAAATAAAACTGTAAGTATTCCATTTTGATCTCGTGCCTACTAGAGGGCGTCAAGGTATTGATTGCACCCGGGCGCACGAGGGTGCTGATGATACTGCATTGATCCCGAAATTATACAGTAAAATATCGTACTGGTATATCAGTACGATATTTTATGGTAAAAAGTTGGGATCACACGTCAACATCCCGTTGTTCTCTGGGGAAAATAAAACTGTAAGTATTCCATTTTGATCTCGTGCCTACTAGAGGGCGTCAAGGTATTGATTGCACCCGGGCGCACAAGGGCGCTGATGATACTGCATTGATCCCGAAATTCTACAGTAAAATATCGTACTGGTATATCAGTACGATATTTTATGGTAAAAAGTTGGGATCACACGTCAACATCCCGTTGTTCTCTGGGGAAAATAAAACTGTAAGTATTCCATTTTGATCGCGTGCCTACTAGAGGGCGTCAAGATATTGATTGCACCCGGACGCACATGGGCGCTAATGATACTGCATTGATCCCGAAATTATACAGTAAAATATCGCAATGGTATATCGGTACGATATTTTATTATTGTTAATGTTTTATTCTCCTAGTGGGATTTGTAGCTATGTAGTAGCGTCCGTGGCATAACAGCGGGCTCTATCAGAATACCAGAGGGACAATATTCGTAATTTTAAAAATGTTCATTGTTTGATCTCAGTCTCAATCTGTCAAAATCAAACCAAATCAACAACATATTGCACATAGCTACACCACTCGCGCATCAATAGAACGCATTCTTCCATATATAAAAAACATAGCTTAGTTGAACCCGTTTCGACCATTGCTGTGCTATACAGGGTGTTACAGAAAGGGTATATCAATACAAACGGGTTGAAGAGTGTATCTGGTCTAGAATCTCTGTACAAAATTTCAACTCAAAAACTTTGAAAATGCTTAATATTTTTTTTATTTCGATAGTTTATTAAATTGAAATCATAAAAAACGTGTCACCGCACTACGAGGGTCATTATCCATAATCTGTAGTGTGTCTGTGCGCCTAGTACACGCACATCACGCCGCGCGCCGCCGCGCGCCAGTGCAGCGCCGTGATGTCGAAATAAAAAAATATTAAGCATTTTCAAAGTTAATGCTTTTGAGCTGAAATTTTGTACAGAGATTCTAGACCAGATACACTCTTCAACCCGTTTGTATTGATATACCCTTTCCGTAACATCCTGTATAGATCAATAAATACGATTGGTGGATATCAAACGCATCCATAGCAAAGTAGCATAGCACATATCTGGTGGAAAAGCAGCCTTACGGATCGAAAGTCTGATAACCAGTCTCACCAAGGGGTATCGTAGAACCCAGTAACTGGGTTGTGGAGGTCAGATAGGCAGTCGCTTCATGTTAAATACTGGTATTCAGTTGCGCCTGGTTGGACTGGAAGCCGACTCCGACATAGTTGGGAAAAGGCTAGGCAGGTGATGAGATAGGTCCATAGAAAGAGGTGTTCACGGAGATGATGACTAATAGATAAGTATGAAGAAGAACAAATGCTGCCCCAAATAAATTAGGATAAGAGCATGAGAATGATGATGGATGATATATGTACAGACGCCAGCACATCAAGCTACCCGAAACTGTCAAATTTTCCCAATCAACTTTGAACCATATATTTGAGCGATAAAGTTGAAAATCTATTAAAGAAATTTGACAGATTGATATGATCCACATGATAAATTATATCTTAAACTAACGTGTAAACTAATTCCCTCGGGTACAAAATAATTTAACGTTGCTAATTACCAACATCCGTTGCTAAGTAGCTCACGTAATTAAATCTTAAGTATGTCACGTTTAACTTAGATATAACTTGGAAACTACGCTAATGTAATATTCCTAATTAAGTGAAGATTATTATGTAATTATCAACGAAACAGAGTAAAGTCGTCTCGTTGGCAAAATGTTGTTATAGCATACGAGTAGGTATGCAAAAGTTGGGGAATTTATTGTTGAGCTAATGTACGCCTAACACAAAGTATCCGTAGGTATATTAAAATCACAAGTAATTCTTTAACAGTTGTTTGAAATGGCTACAACACGTTAAACTGACATTGGTTGTCAATTTGCGTAACAATCAGTTTCCCAGACCTACACCTCTGCAAAAATCTTACGGAACACAAACAAAAAACACACACACACACACAGGGAAAAAACGTGATGTAATGTATTATTGATTATTTGTAAAGTATATCTGTACTAAAAAGCTCCTAGAACTGAAACTTGAAAACTTCTATAATGAAACAAAGGAGCCTTGTTTGCGAGTTATGAAGAGAATTCTCTTGAAAATTATTACAATATCTCTTCGGAAATTTTCTTCAGTTAGCGAGTTCACTAATGGTCCAAGTAAGAATCTTTTTTATATTATTAAAATCTCGGTCTTACACAGTCGCCAATTACAGGTTTGCCAGCAATCTCGGAAATGATCACAAATAATAATAACAAATCTAAAAACTATAACTTAAAAAAATTATGGCAAAATACTTCTTAAACTTAAGATTAATAACAAAAAATAAAATAAAAAGACGAACAACATTGTAATTTTGCCCACTTACTTTAAACTAAGACTAAGTGAATAATATACATAGAAATGAGATCATAACGGAAAGTATAGCTTCTAAAAACAAATAGTAAAAAAAGGTGAAGGATTTCCTTTCTTTTTATAGTTTCAATTCTATAACATTTTATTAGAGGACTCTAGGATTTTTGGTTGATGTTTTGCCTTAGCCCTGCCGTAGGTATTATTATTTCTTACACGGTTCAAGAAAATGTGACAAAATGTGAGTTTCTGGCGGTATCTGCAATGCCACATGGAAACTAGGCATCATAGTGACGTCACGCAAAATCCTGCATCGCGCAATCAAACTTCGACGCGCATCTATTATAATACAGGATGGCATCCCATTGACGCACAAACTGTAACCATGAATTCAGCAATTGATTCTAGCGTATACATTTTTCGCCGGTTATCAAAATAAAAAATCAGCTGCTTTATAAAAAAAGGGTAGGCTACGCGGTCAAAATGTACTAAACTTTTTTTTTTGTTTATTGTCGACTAAAAATTTCAACGCAGAGGGTTTCAGAAGCATATTATACTGAATACATGGTTTTATTTTATTTATTGCTGAATGGGCCCGCTCTTGACCCCGATCACGCCTGATGGAAAGCGATGGATGAGGTCTATGATGGAACGAGCGTGCCCACAAGATGCCTAGGGCACTGGAACTCCCACGCATCGATGAAACACAGCAGGCTGCTTGACGTCGGGCTCCGGTGGGAGGGTGGTCGCAAACCAGGTGGGCGTTAGCCCTACCACCGCAAGGGAATAATTGGCCAGTCAATTAAGGTGTTGGTTGTGACTGTCCAGGATGCACCGAGCGCTCGGTTCAGTTGAGTAACTGGCGGAACAAAACTGCGCTACACGAGGAGGCGTCTTCATGCATCCCTAATGGTAAAAAATTGAACGTCGATGTTCATGGCACCCTGTTGACAAAGTCCAGTCATCAATCGTTGGGAAGTAATCCACCAGAAATCTACTGGTCGGAGGATCCTCCCCTTTCTATGAAGGATGAAGAACTTTACACCTTCTTCCTCATATCTCTATAAGTTTTTAGGTAGGTACCCTTTAAAGGAGTAGTTTGAAAGAGTGTGTAAAAGCAATATCTTGTAAAATGTGTAAAAGTAACTTCGAACCTTTCTAACCATAAAAGCGTGGGTGCAAACATTCCTATAATTTCTAAATATAGACTAACGGAAATCCACTACTTCAACTTCCTCCTTTGGAGAAATGGCATTTTGTGGCAAAAGACTTATAATTGGGATTACATTTGGCACAGACAAAGGTTAAGTGTTCTTCCCGGCTACACAAAAAAATTCCTACCATTTGTGTGATCCCACACAGTAGGGAATTATTTCAAAGGCAACTAGCTAACTTTGAGGAAATTGTATCTTGTCTATTTGCGTTATAATATTTGTTTCTATTATTCTTCTTTAGGTAAGTGGATAACCTACAGAAGATCGCGGGGAAGACCTGGATGAGACTCGCACAGACCAGGGAAGCATGGCACAAAAGGGAGGAGGCCTATACTAAGCCGTGGGTGGAACAAGGCTGTTGATGACGATGATGATGATCTTCTCTCTAGCAAGAACTTTTATGAATGCTTTGGTACCTGAAGACAATGGCTAGTCATTTGGTGGTGGGATTGACTGACTTGTTCTTTCTGTAATTACCGTAAATTAACTGACACGGCGTTTGGTGGGCTTAGTCGCAAAACGTCTCTTTCGCAAAATGTCTACTGGTCGTAAAATATCTCTTTCTCATAACGTCGCTTTCGCAGAATGACTCTTTCTCAAAAGGGTGCTTTCTCACAATGCCTCTTTCGTAGAATGTCTCTTTCGTAAAATGCGCGCGTAATGCGTGCGTTGCGTTAGTAAATTAGAATAAAATTTTAGGATTAAAATAAAAAAATAACTTTTTTAAAGTCATATACTACACAAGTTTTTTCGAAGTGCCTTTACATAATTTTATTAAGTGTTGTCATGACAGGACATTCAATTTACAATAACTTATTTTCAATAGTAGTAATAATAATTATGTGAATAATTAAAATAAATGATTATTATTCAATAATAAAATAATTATTTTGATAACTATACTTATTGATGATGACGTGATTCATTGTTTTTATAACAACATTAACAACAGGTTCATATATTTATTATATGCTAAATTGTAGGATTAAAAAATAAATTGTAAGACTTGTAAATATTAAATAAAAAATTCGAAAAAACAACCTTTTTTTAAATCTAGCTACGTTTTATTCAAAGTTACTAACGCGACATTTTTCGAAAGAGAAATTCTGCGAAAGAGGCATTGTGAGAAAGCGACCTTTTAAGAAAGAGTCATGCTGCGAAAGCGACAATGAGAAAGAGTCATGCTGCGAAAGCGACAATGAGAAAGAGACATTTTACGACCAGAAGATATTTTGCGAAAGAAACGTTTTGCGACTAAGCCTCTACAAGGCAGCCTTCGTAAGCCAAGCATCCAATAATCATTATCTAATCCTTCCATATAATAATATTCATACGGTTATTAATTCCAGTATCAAGTACTGACCTTTCAGAGTTAATGAATAGATAATATTGGAACAACAGCTGATAAAGGAAAGGGTGTATGGTGTTCTTGATTAATGTCAGTGATTTTGTATGGATTCGTGTTGTTTAGACTGTTGCCGTGGTAACGGCCTTGGGGTCGTGTGTCAGGATATAGGGTACGTAACTTTGTATCCTTGTTACGCTATGGTTGAGTACCTCACATCTTAGCATTGTTTAATTTTTGTTCATCGTTTTTAAGCAAGTGGTGATTTTTTACTTAAATGTTCTTCTGGGTGACTGCCGCGCCTGCCACGTTCAGGCAGGTCACCCTGGTTACCAACTTGCTTACTAGCTAATATTTAACGATCTAGATAATATTTTTATCTCGTCTTATTTCTACCACGGTAGGAGCTATTTTTAAATAATATTTAGTTGGTGTTGAGGGGCCCGTGGCTAAATAATAACAGCCGCACAAGTCGATCGATCATGTTAAGTTACGCTTGCCGCGGTTGGTCTGTGGACGGGTCATCTTTACATACCGAGACCCCTCCGTACTTCGGAAAGCACGTTAAGCCATTGGTCCCGGCTGTCATTCGTGGATCTTTGACAGTCGTTACGGGTAGCAAGAAGCCCGAATGTCTGACAACCAGTCTTACAAAGGGGTATAGTTTTACCCAGTAACTGAGCTGCAGTATTTGCGAATGCAGTTTGTTTCTAATTAGCACTCTGCAGGATGCAGCCGCTAGTCATGACATTTATTTATTTATTTATTCTCACATTGGAACGCCATACAGCAATTACACCAACGGAGTAAAAAATCACTGAGACATAAACCAAACGATTTTTTTACCGCCATCAGTGTTCGTTATTTCTTTTGCAGGCTATTTTATGAAGCAAATGCCTCCATTATTATACTAGCCTAGTACATGAATCAGCTGTTAAGTAATCTAATATTTTTGACCCATCGTTTTTCAGGTTTTTCCTGCGATTTTATTTATTTAGGCTAAATGTTATCTTGTCCTTATTAGCACAATTAAAACATTTTTAAGTCACGCCACGACAGTCTTTAAAGGTCCAATTATTTTTCTTATATTCGACTTTGTATTTTACGACTATTATTATAAGTAGGTACAGTCAACAAAAGAGATAAGTATGTAGGATCGTCGGTTATAGTTGAAGTTTACTAAGAAACCGATGGATGTTTTCGAATATAATTTAATGTTATCAATAGAAAACAAACAGCTTATTTATCAAATTAAATTTCAGTCGACAACATCCATCGGTTTCTTAATAAACTTCAAGTATATCTAACGATCCTGCATACTTATCTCTTTTGTTGACTGTACATTACTATTCAACAAGCAAATATTTGGTGGATCTTTCATAATCATTACAGCGGTAATAAACATTTGTCACGTATTTCATTACTTCTCTAGAGTCATGCCAAACTTTTTCTGGCAGACTCCATATTCATATTACTCTTGACCCAAAAATGGTGATAGTCATACTATCACGCCTGTAATATCCGAAAGGTTAGACAGAAGTGTACCTATAGTACCAACACGCACATTTTGCCAGTTATATTAAACTCCCACGTAATAGGACTTGAAAAAGTGTTCGTCGAGTTTCGTGCCCGTTCTTCTTCATAAACATCTACTATGTTTTAAAACGGGCAACTAGCTTCATCTTTGTGACTCAACGGCCCCTTGACAATTCAAAAGTGCTTGTAATTGGTTTAATTAAAATTAACGCTTTCGTTCTAATTATAAAACAAGGTTTATTTTCAGACCCAGGTTTAGATTATCAAGCCATTTTCAAACTTCGAACTATAATCCAACAAATTTAAAGTTCCTATTACAAAAACTGACGTTAAACCCGAGTCTAAAATAATTGTCAATTTTGCATGAAGAACTTTACATTTGTCGGAATAAAGTTGAAATTAAAGTAACTTTCAAAACGAGTTCGTTTTATCTTCAGTAGCTTTATAAATAAACCCTGATACACTAGAGCCGCTCAAGAGGATATTTTTATTTACAGCGAAGAACGAAAATAATAGAAAATATACCTCTTGCACAAGGCTATTATTAAATAATAAAAAAAGACTGCAACCTATTGACCACGCCCTTCTCATCATAATTAGTACCGTAAACCGGGGTTACTTTGAATCACGGGGTTAATTTGATAGAAACTTCTTATCGACATAAAATTGCAAACTGCGTAAAACGGAACAACTTTTGGTAGATTTTTTTTTCGGATGACTACACTGGTAAACTGTCACAATCCTTTTTGCGGGTGCGCTGGTGATGACACGTTGTTTCATGCAAAAAAAGGTAAGGTTTTTATCAATACCGATTTTTACCAAATAAAATGATTTATTGGGGCTACTTTCAGATTCTATGTTAAAAACGGGCGGTTCCAAAGTAACCCCAGAATCATTTTAACTTTTATCACTTTGCTTTATTTTTTTTTTCTGAAAAACTAATCGATTTTTTTATTTTTTTTTTACTTATACAGAGAGAACTATAAAAACCGATATTTACATTTTTTTTTAATTTTTTTAGAACCACACATTCAAAAATTACAGTCAATTAAAGTTCAAAATTGATCAAAGTAACCTCAGTTTACCGGTATCGAAACAATGATATTGTTATCAGGATTTATAACTGCCCCCAGCGTAGCGCTTGCAAATACGTCAACATGTTTATGACTTTTTTGAAGTGAAAACTTCTTTAGCGGCGTTGCACACTTTTTGTAATGGGGAAAAAATGTTAAACTCGCGTCAGGACATCGCGTCAGGTCACGTGACCGTCAGGAGAGATTTTCCTCCCCCCCCCCTCTTTCTACGGCGCGGCGGCGCCAACCGAAGTGAACCAAGTGAGAAACGATAATGGATGGATGGATGGACGGACGGACGGACGGACGGACGGACGGACGGTGACGGTGACGGTGACGGTGTGACGGTGATGACAGTGACGGTGACGGTGACGGTGACGGTGACAGTGACGGTGACGGTGTCGGTGACGGTGACGGCGACGGTGACGTTGACGGTGTCGGTGACGGTGACGGTGACGGTGACGGTGACGGTGACGGTGACGGTGACGGTGACGGTGACGGTGACGGTGACGGTGACGGTGACGGTGACGGTGACGGTGACGGTGACGGTGACGGTGACGGTGACGGTGACGGTGACGGTGACGGTGACCGCGACGGTGACGGTGACGGTGACGGTAACCGTGACGGTGATGGTGGACGTGGATGTGGATGGATGGATGGACAGCTGATGGCTCGACCGTCTGTGTAGTAGCCACACTGCTGTGTATTCGTAAAATTCGTGTATATAAAGTGTTTAAAATATGGAAATTGAACAAAGTGCATCGATTAATGAAAAAATTGACGCAGAAATAGTGAAAAAAAATTTGTTATAAGTATTAATTCAATTCATAATTGATTTATTTCAACGTTAATATTCAAGTTTTCACTTCTGCCGGCACTCCCGGAGTGCAACACGTCTTTTTTTATATGAAAATATTCATCATATATCATTCATAATCAGCCTATAATGTTCCAACTGTTGGGACACAGGCCTCCTCTCTACGAGAGGGAGTGGGCTATAAATCTACTACGCGGGCCCAGTGCGGGTTGGTAGATGTCACATGTATTCGAATTTTTGGCTCTAGGACATGCCGGTTTCCTCACGATGTTTTCCTTCACCGTTTTGAGAGCAGAGGTGATAAAACAATTTACACGAAAACTTAATTAAGTGAAAACATTCAGGCTATTTTTTATAATGTCCAGCGAAGGCAAAAGAAATACGATTTTAATAATAACATCGTGTGCCTCTGCCTACATCGTTAAATAAGTGGGTTTTTTATAACTTAGTTTACAAGGCTACCTCCCGGGTAAATAATCCACGTGTTTCGACCCACCGCGTCCCATCCTATCGCCCCCCGCGCTATTTCTTTATTTTCAAACTTTTTCTCGTCTCCTTTTCCTCGTCTATTTTGAGTCGTACCGTGATGTTTAATAGCCTCTCTCAAGAATTGGACTATCAAATGCAAAAATATTGTTTCAGTGTCAAGCGTCACGTGTACACTAAGTGTACATAAGAGATGGTGCTTGAAATGTCAACGGTACACCAAGTGTACACAATAATAATGTATTGTCATTTTCATTGTTAAAATAATGTCTTTACTGCGCCCATTCGACTACTCCGACGTGTGGGGTATGTCGACGTTTAGGCGGGCAAACTTGTGAGAGGTTAAATCCAACCAGTAGCTCCAGAGATTATCGCACAACAAACAAATAAATAAACATTCTCTTCAGTATAGATATATAGATTGTTAGCGCCACCATATTGACAATAATTCAGATGATAACTACTTGCATTCGAAGGGCCAACACTCGTGGTCTTGGCGCCATTTTTTGTGAGCTATGAAACTAATGTCAATTCATTACTTGCAATTTTACATCCGTAATGAATAGGACTAATCAATTGAAAGTCGATTTTATTGTTACAACACATCGTTCACCATTTATTTTCATTCTGCAAACCAACAAGTTATAAATAGGCTCTTTGTACACGGCACGGTTTCTTTACGTTACGGCGTATAAACCGCGTCTTAGAAAAAGCACGTCTGTCAACAAGCTTCCATACAACACTGACGAACCGTTCCTACACACGGGCGTATAAACCATAGTTTTTCACGGCAAGAAAAACGTGTGTGTGCAAAGGGTCTAATCCTAATGCATCTAAAGCTTTAACAGACAAGACACAGTCTAATCCATTTACTAACAATATTTACGCAAATGCATCTGTAATAGAACTCCTAACACAGTTTGTACATAAAGCGATTGAGTGCGGTATGTATTCTGTATCCTATAATGAATCGAATTTACGGGGAGTGTACGTTCTAATACAATTTACGTCCGGGTTGTGGTGGTAGCAATTTAATTTACATTAATGGCTCATTTACACGACCAGCTTTTCTGGTCCTGAACAGGCGATTTTTGAAAGATAAAAGCGACTCGACGTACGATTCTCGCATGTAAAAAGCGAATTCAAAATATTTTGTTTGCAAATATGGGTAAACAATATGCAGATGTTTCACACTCATGTAATAATTGTATATCGCAGTGTTTGTATCACCATATTTTACCTTTGGGCATGCAAAGTACAAAAAAAGGAACGAAATTAATAATGAAATAAAAAAAAACTAGTTTCAAAATAAATAAAAAGCCTATAGTTTATCAAATTAGCCTGTATTTAATAAAAATCTTTATTATTTTAACAAAATATTCGATGAATATACTAATGCGAGAATTGCGAAGTGCACATTCTGCGTCAAACCCGTCTCATCTTTTAAAATTAGAAGCGTCCACGTCCATTTATACAAAAATTCATATTTCAAGTTTACGAATCACAGTTAGAAAAGCTTGCCAAACAAGTCTTGAACGACAAATTCCGTAAGCGAATATTTTTCTCGCTAGAGTGAAAACTGACTGCGATAACCGCCAAAGCGACTCGTAGCGAGAAACTCTCCGCATGTAAATGAGCTTTTAGGATGCTGTCACATGCAGACCGGTTGGAAATTTGTAGGCAACAAGCACCTGCTTTAGTGGCAGAGCTGGTATAATTGCATACGGGTGGAGACAATGATATTAGTTAGCGTTCATGCCGCACATAGAGTATGTAATGTTCATTATTTATATGTAAGGAGAGGCGGGAGTCCCATAGAAAAAAAAAGATGAAAAACAATGCTTGTATGAAACTTGTACTGAAACTGAATACCAACATAACAAAAATGACACTGACTATGCACAGACTGCACATGTTAAAGCGAGACAGCGATAGCCGCCATTATGTTTAGTGCACGTTTCATAGTTTCTTTTTTTATTAGACAGTTGCGTCAGTACCTCAAGCTATTAATAAGACATATTTATCTCAAATTGGAATATTTAGTAGTAACTGAAACGCATTACTCTTTACAGTTTAAATAACTGTTATTGTGCGGCTGACGAGAAAATTCGTTCTTGACACCCGTCAATTTCAACAAACAAATACATGTTTTGAGAATTTGATCTTTATAAGCTACTAGAAATTGTCGCACGGACAGGTGTCAGGAACGCATTCTCTCGACGGCCGGACTATATGTACAGACACCACATCAAGCTACTACAATTTGTCAAACCTCTTTAAAAGATTTTCAACTTTATCGCTAAGGCATTAGGTTCAAGGTTGATTGGGAAAATTTGACAGTTTCGGGTACGTTGATATGCTGGCATCTGTACAATTTTTGGAAATGACATAGGGCCGATTCCTTTACGGACCGTAAAACCTTTTATCTTTGCCAATAACGAAGCAAAGGACCCAAAGCTTTTCAAAGTAGACCCTCCTATGCAGAAGTAACTATCAAAGGTAAAATTAGCTTACGAATCTGTTTATATGCTCTGTTTGACAATAAAAAGTGCTACAACTGGTAAGCAAAACGATTCGTTTTTGTTTATGGGAACCCAGCATAAGATCTAAATGTGGGTTTGGCAGTAAAATAGGCAACCCTAATAATTTCGTTGTGTCCGTTTGTCACAGTTTGAACTTATTTGATTACCCAAAAACCCTATCATAAACAGAATCTCTGAACATTTCACGAACGAAATAGAGAGTTTATCCACAAACTGTCAACATTTCACATTCCTTTGTAATGTGCTGTATATGTAAGTAGGTATTCATACAAAACCTATCTCACGGTCCTTTAAACATTCAATTTTGATAAAAGGGTTGAAATTGCATTGAGTTTGACAAGGGATGAAAGTTGTGAATGGAAATATGTCGGGACCTTACATTTCAATGTTATAATGAACGAAGCTATTACGCAGTTAAATTGGATACCCGTTGGTGCAAATAATTCAAGGTTAGAGCATTGGTTCCCAACCTGTGGTCTGCAAGATTGTTCAAACTTTTGTTCGTAATTTTTAACTTGTATAAAGAAAATGCATTAGGGTTGTGGACGTCAGATAGGCAGTCCCTCCATGTAAAATACTGGTAATCAGCTGCAACCGGTTAGACTGGAAGCCCACCCCAACATAATTGGAAAAAGTCTAGGCAGATTATAACAGAAGATGCATTAAGCACAGAAATCGTATTGATGCAATCCGAAATTTAATTCTCTATTAAACCTCTTCTGTTTTCTATTAGTATAGTACTATAAATACATTTTACTTTTAAGTTTAACGAATATGTTAATTGTTTATAGGTTTAAAGATATTTACTCTCAAAAAAGACACAAAGTCACTTACATGAGAACAAAGCTTATATGCTTATAATTTAGATTGACACATTTAACTTTTCTTGAACCAGAAGAACCCCCTAACAAAAAGAAATTAAAAGGGTCCCTGATCAAAAAAGGTTGGGAACTACTGGGTTAAAGGAAGTGAATGAGAAATTCATGAATATTGGCGATTAATTCGTGGAAACTGAAGATACGCTTCAATGATTTAATCGGATTACCGCAAACCACAACTGGGGTTGGATTTCCTAACAACCGAGGTAACTAACCACTGGCGTTTAATTAATCACTGCGTGAAAACTAATTAATGCTTTGGTTTCTGCGTGGAGCATTTCTGTTGCAACTTGTAGAATGTAGAACGCATTTCATAAGATCTAATTTAATCTACTTACTTTTGAAATGGGAAATTAAACTTCATAATTACAAAACAAGAACTTTGACAACTCGTTAACAAGTAGAAAAAGCAAGATGAGGGGCAATTCTCGTAATTTTAAGAATGTTCACAGTCAGAAGGCCAATTCTCGTAATTTAAAACGTTCAAAATCTAGTCACAGTTTCCTCTCGGCGACAAACAAATGTCAAAAACTTTTCTAATTGTAGGGAAAAAATTAGAGGTATTTTTGGCAGATTGAGACTAAGATCAGACTGTAAACGTTCTTAAAATTACGAGAATTGTCCTTCAGATCTCAGTCTCAATCTGTCAAAAAGGGCAGGGCAATATTTAAATTACGTGACACTGACTCCTGCAAGCCATTTTTTAAAAAGGTGAACATATTAACGTTGCCATGTGTCTATATATTTGAGGCCGCAGTATTTGTCAAAAATAATATTGACATGTATAATTATTACACGCGTATACGGCGTAAAGACAAATTGCGCACAGTAGCTAGCAAGACTCATCTAATGCAGGAAAGTATCTTTTGCACAGCTTCACGCATCTTTAATAATATTCCGGGGCCCATCAGAATAATTACGGATATTAAAAAATTCAAAAAGAATCTTCATGATCTGTTAGTAGGCAAGTGCTACTACTCTATAAAAGACTTCCTATCAGACAAATCACTGCTCCAATACAGTGTCCCTCAGTCATGATGCGTTCAGTGCCCCACTATATGTGTACCTACTCAAGTTCGTTCTGTTTTTATTTTTATATTCTATTTCTATATTCTATTATATATTTTATGCGACATCCTAATAATTTGTAACAATAATTTAATGTAAGTAAATTTAATTTAATTTATTATGTGCCAACTATTGTATGCCCCAAGGGCGGGACATAGCTGATCACAATTGAATTATTTAAGACCTGTATTATGTACCTACCTATGATCCACAATAAAGATATTGATTGATTGATTGATTGAAAAATAACTTCAATTTCCATATATTTTTGACAAGTCTTTGACTTTGATGGTCGCTGAGATGAGGGGGCAATTCTCTTAATTTTAAGAACGTTCACAGTCCCTCTAGTAGCAGTAGCTGATCTCAGTTTCAATCTGTCAAAAATACGTCTAATTTCACTTCACAAATTGGTCACTTTGACAAATTTTTGACATTTGTTTGTCGCCGAGATGAGACAGCGGCTAGATTTTGATAGTTTTAAATTACGAGAATTGGCCTCCTGAGTATGTTTGTGGTACCTACTTGAAATATTTTATCATTTTGACTCGAAAACATCAAAAAGATTTCCCAGCAAGAATTAACCAAATCGTGGAACGAGTTGTTAAAACTCCTGGTAAATACGAAATGTCCGTACATACACCCAAACTAGAAACAAATATTTGTAGGTGGTGCGAGAAGTTGACCATTTGTCCCTTTCTCTTTGGTCGTCTTCAAAGCAAAATCCCTTTTAACAAAGTCTATCTTAATTATGTAGGTATAGTCGAACTACTCCGTTGGTCTCGTGGTCACAAGAGCGACTGCTGAGGTGGGGTCCTGAGTTCGATTCTCGGGAAAAATGCTCTTGAGTTTTTCCATTATGAATTTCTTTGTAACAGTTCAGAGTTTGGAACCCCCGTGTCTCGGTAAGCATGTTAAACCGTTGGTCCTGCGCCTGATCTCTCTCCGGTCGTGACGGATTTCCGTCCTATCGGCCTATGAGAGTGAGGGAAGAGAAGAGGCACATACTTGTGCACTATAATATCTCCTGCGCCGAAGGCTGCTCTCTGTTCAGATTTGAATGGAAATACGGCCTGGAGGACTACAGTCGACCTCGTAATAATTGTTTTTCCACTTTTGACAACAATGCCCAGTAAATTAAAACTTCACTAAGGTTGTCTAAGGTAACTAATTACTATCCCATCGAACTATGAGAGTGAGGGAAGAGGGAGTGCACCTATGTCTGTGCGCACACTTGTGCACTATAATATCTCCCGCGCCGAAGGCTAGTCTCCGTTGAGATTGGCCGCCGTGGCCGAAATACGGTCTGGGGGACTTTATCTATTTACAATTACTGTCACAGACAGAAATACATTGTGGTTTATGACCTACAAGTTTAATGAATTACTTGATTTAGTTTTTTGCCTTTGGTATACAATAAAATAAAAGCAAAACTTACTTACTTACATCGTCCAATACACTTGATGGTGCAACTTTTATTGTTGCTTTAACTTATAGTATGCCAAAGCAGCCGTTTTGCGTGGATGTGACGCATGTTTCCCCTACCTTTTAATTTAATTTTTTGTGTTTATGTTCTTTTTTGCGTCATTTTCACCGCAAATAAACGTATTTTCTTTCTTTCCTTCTAAATCGCACCGTGTTTAGGGTTAAAAAGCAATTTAGAGGTCGACTATAAATAGGTAAATAGAGTAGGTACGTGCATTAACGTTCAGTGAATATCTACCAATAAAGGCAGAATCCAACATGGACGAGCACAATTGGTATTCTGCGCAGAAAACTAATAAAAATTCAATTTACGCCAACGTTAAACTTGATTTTCTTTTCAGCTGAAGCTTTTAATGTAGGTATCGATTTTGCTGATTCGTAATAAATTCCACTCGGCCACGCTCCACTCCACTCATTGTCGGTAAATCGGAAATTGAATTGTGCTATAAAGAATTGAGTGTCGAGTATTGAGTTCGCAGTTTTATTTTTCGTTTGATGGTCAGACTAAACTTTTTACAGACCTACTTCGACTTTGCTCGGAATTTTTATTAACATCTAATAAAATGTTGAGTACCTTAATTAACATTGTAGCTTAACATGCTCAAAAATAATTTGATATAAAGTAACGAATTTGAGGACTTTCTTGAGGTACACACAACCTTCAAAGTATTTCGTCAGAATATCAAAACTGAAGTTTGTTTACTATATAAAACATTATATCGTGAAATCTCGTTTAAATTAAGTAATCACTTTTCTCAGTACTCCGGTTTTACTGATTTCTGAATTTTCATCACATAAAGGTAGGTAAATACTTTGATGAGCTAATAACTTCGTACTTAAATACGGGCAAATCGATCGCTCGTCGTTAAAGATATAAACAATTTATTTTCTTTACACCCTTTGAGTACAGTTCAAATATTTTATCACAGTTTTCCCTCTCCCAATATTTGAGGACAGCCTCAATCAAGTTTGAATTTATTTATTGTATACACAGGTTTTGAGACGCGTGCAGTCATCGTCAATAATATCGACTGGCTAAGAAAAGATAATGGTGGAATGAGTAAGCGAACACTAAAGATTAAATTAAAAACTGAACTGCTTATTGAAATTGTCGCAACTTGCGATAATAATTAGTTGCGCTGCTGGTAAATCTTCTTACCGTCCATTTAAAGTATCTGTATTTACCTGCTCAGATGTTTAATCAGATTGTTTATAACAAATATTTAAGACGAGCGCTAATCCTGCCGACAAACTGTCACGCAGTTTGGCAGGCTTATGATATGTAATGTATACAAGTGTTTGGTCTAAAATAAATTATTTATTTATTATTATTATCGTGAGGCATGCGTCATGAATGATTAGTCACGTATGATTAGTCTGTTTGTACCTGGACCTCACTGTGAGCAGTCACCGCACGTTGCGGCCGAATTCAACGCATTGTCTCACGATGCCTGTATGTGGCCATAGTATAACTTACCTAGCAATGTCCTGGGTTGCAGAGTCACGCATCCAGTGTGAATGTATTCAATCAGTTGGCGAAAGACATCCGGTTCGAACTCTTCAATGATCAACGTCTGATGCTGCTGCGAAGATGGCTGTCACAAAATTAATACAAATTAGTTTTTATAATACGTAAGTAAAAAGTTAGCAGAGTTCTGTACGAAATTCAAATATTAATAAAACAATTTGTAAAAAAAAGACATCAACATCTGCCAAGCCTTTTCCCAACTATGTTGCGGTCAGCTTCCAGTCTAACCGGATGCAGCTGAACACCAGTATTTTACATGGAGCGACTGCCTATCTGACCACCATAACTCAGTTACTGGGTAATACGATACCCCTTGATAAGACTGGTTGTCAGACTTACGGGCTTCTGACGACCCGTAACGACTGAAAAAATGCTTTTCATTTAAGCACATAAGAATTTGTTCGTTAATATTAATTGTTTAAAATGATCCCTGAGTTTGTTTCGCCAATCCTCCTCGGGGGTAGTCAGGTAAGATAAGAAAATGTCGATTCCATCTGGCTTCTTTTAAATTAATTTAAAAAAATATGAGTTTGTAAAAGTGATTCCAATATCCTAATTACAGAATATGCCATTTCAATTCAATTAAAATAATTGTATTTGGTACAGAACGTCTATAATGCCACTGTGGATTTTATTCTAAATCGTATTATACACTTAAGATGTTTTTAACAGTGCTCTTATTTACAACTTAAAATTAAGTGCCTTATAAAATCATTCATGAACTGAACTGAAAGCAATTTAAAAGGCACAAGAGATTGTGTTTTGCATAATCGAAACGCGTTGTACGTTCAATAAAGTAAGGTTCCTATCAATCTTGTAATTCAAGTGGAAAACTTGAGAATGGAAACTAATCTGAAGATTTTTTTTTAATAAAGACCATTAAACAATGTGAAAACAACATCGAAGAATATTAAGAATTTATTTGTGGATAGAACAATGAATACGGCAAACATGCTGTTACAACTACATCAGGATCAATAAAAAATAAAAGGTGGAATAAAAAGTGGAAATGAAACAACATCGATTTACTCACCTTTTTAAAAACGAGAAAATATCAAAAATAACATGCAACACAACAATTGTGACGCAAAAACCTAGTGTAATAAAATTTTAATCGAAAAAGGTTTCAATTTCATC
Source organism: Amphipoea oculea (assembly GCA_945859645.1). NCBI lineage: Eukaryota > Metazoa > Arthropoda > Insecta > Lepidoptera > Noctuidae > Amphipoea > Amphipoea oculea. The sequence goes on along the minus strand of OX243869.1, from coordinate 8,247,175 downwards.
AGACGATTGCCTCTCTACATTTGTATTGAAAAGTGAAAATTTATACAATATGAACATCGAGTACTCAAACCGATAAAAGGGAGTCCCCTAAAACACCGTTAATTTTGTTTTTACCTCTTGTATTGGTGCCAATTGCTGCGCGAATGTCGATCTCTGAAGTGAACACAGTAAAAAATCAACGTTAACATAAAAAAAAAATATCCATGCTACTGCTATGTAGACACATTTTCCCCATTAAGAGTACTTTTCTGTCGCATAGAAGTTATTAATGCAAAATATCAAAGGACTTATCTTTTGACAAAAACTTTTCCGCATTCATGTTATCAAGTTAGACTGGCTCGAGTACTTAATGAGAGGAGTCCTATTGAAATTATTTTGTTGTTCATAATGTGGGTAGGTATGTATATGTGGGATGGAGAATAGACCAATACGGTACGAGGGCTTCTTTGAGCATACTGGAGTCTTCTTTGCAATGGGATGTAATTATTTTTAATGAGAAAGAAGCCTCAGAGGTTTCTGGAAATGTTTGACGATCCACATTCATACATGTCATTCAATGAGAGAAGTACCAACGTACAACCAGTTGCATAGATTTGCTGCAATAAACTCAGGGAAATGAATTATTAAGAAAGGGCTTTGAAGGTACGTGGCCATACCTACTGTCCGACATTTTGTTTTTTTTTTTTCAAAATGGCGGCCACCCATGAAACCTATCTAAATCGATAGCTGACATCAATGAAAATAAAAAAAATAATAAGAGCAAACAAGTTTCAAGAGGGGCCGAAATAAAAAAAAAAAACAAAATGGTCGACACTGTAGGTATGCCAAGCTCCTTAAAAAATGTTCAATCCCCGTTTACACCAATTTACATTGCCCGTCAAACTGTCATTCTTTGACGGTCGTATGGAATGGTTTTAAAACGGCAAATTGACATATACATAGGGTGTCATTTTGCTTAACAATTAATTTCCTTGACTAGTTACATATTTGCCACAATCAATGTTAAAAGATAAAGACCAAGACAAAATATGCAACTCATTGAACTCAACAACGAATAATCAGGACTTTTTAACAGAGCTTAAGAACTGAAGGCCATTGACAATGATGATTTCAAGTTAAAGGTCGCCAATAAGGGAGGTTCAACATTTAACATTCTCTTGCAGTCCAACAAAGGTTTATGCGGGGTAATAAAGTCTCGTTTACCTGCTGAGCAGCGTTTTGAAGGTTGAGCAGAGGTTCCGAAGATCTCTTTAGGAATAGCCGTAGTTTGTTCTCCCTAGGTGCTGGTTCCTTCTTCCGTTGAGGACTGGGAGCCTGGTAGAGCATCTTTTGGAATACTCTGTTGGCAAAAAAACAATACTTAACTTACATACTACCAAATCATTAGTAGAACATTTTATTTTATTGCGAAAAGATAGCTGGGCTTAGTATGTAGCCTTGTGGTATTCCTAATCTAACATATGAGCCCTTAGAAATGACGTCAGCTGTTTCTGTCCTTTGTTCACGGTTCGATTAATGAGATACGACTATATCAATAAATCCGGTTTTGGGTAGTGAACTATGAGATGAAGATGTTTTATTTAGTCAATCCCTTATGATTTTTAGGTTCATTAGCATATCTGACAATGAATCAATAGCCAAAGAGCAATTTTATATGATGTAGATAGAGCCTTACTTTTTGTTAAATGAATTTTAATGTTATAATAATTGGTGCCTTTACTTATAAACCACATTATTTACGAGCATGAAAACTTAACCAATGTTTTCCCAGATATGTAAAGTGTCCAGAGGGTAACATGGGTCACAAAGGAATGCGAGCTGTGTAAGGAATCTCTTGTTGGAAACATTTATGAGCGACATTCCTAGCAGGCGTTGTTTCTGAAATATTTTAATAAAGTCCCGAGACGTATTTGTCCAATAAAATTCTACTTTGATCCACTTCAATTTTTACGCTTAAACTGAAGTACATATTATATTAAAAACGAAATTGATTGGAAAGTACCAGTACTTGAAATCGAAGAAGTTAGCTACTTAATTTTAATGAAAAGCTTCTGTTTGATGTATTTCTTACCCATGGCAAACCTTTTAAAGCAACAAGCTCCTTTACAAAGTGTGAAGAAGCTTAATGATATCTTGCTTAAGTAAATAGGTTTTGAAAAACACTTTTAGACGTCAAAAAGAAATAACTATACGGGGTGAAATTTTAATCACCGTTTTCCTCTTAAGGGGTCACTGTACTCATCATTATGAACAACTTTGAAAAGGGTGATTAAAATTTCACCCTGTATTATAAAACTTGATTCTCGGTGTTTCCTAACCGACTACTCTGAGAAGAAACCCTACTTTACGTAGGGATTACATTCAGTCTCTCTTACCTATTACCACTATATTGTACATATTTATATTCCAAACAGCATTTTTGTGTCTTATTTTGCAGGCTGTGGATGCCGGTGTAATAACGAAAAAAGCGATATTAACAGCTTTATCTCTAGGTTGTCAAGGCACCAGAGATTCCTCTGGAATTGCAGCAGATGTCCTTGTCAGTCTGTGACCACCGACAGCGAGCATTGGCCTGTTTGCCATCTACACCATAAGTGGTGATACTTAAAATATCTAGTGAGCCCTGAGCAGTCAGCTCCGCTATCACTTTGCTTTTTGGCATCAAACACGCATTTCCACGGCACAGTCTATTCTAAAATAGTTCGTTAATGACAAAAATTAAGAAAAATATCAAGAACGCGTAGAGGTTGGAGATTATGCCACGGGAACGTACTACTAGGACAAAAAGTATCGTCCCAACCCAGGTCATGGCAATTAGTTCAGCCGATAAGGCGTGAAAGGTAATAATGAGTCAGACAGACATACAGAGTTAATATCACATTTATAATAATGACTAGTTAGTATATTAGTATGGAAAATATGGATTGTAACAATAGTAGTAAACAATTTAAAACTATGATTGACAAACCTGCTCCTAGCAGCCAGCACAGCCTTCACGGCACACACTGGCTCCCTGGTATCTCCCACCAGAAACGTGACGTCACACAGCTCGGGCATAGAGGCGAGGAACTTCATGTCCTCAGCCAGGCCTGACTTGTTCTCGAAGGTGCTGAGGTCAGGCTCTGCCTCCATTGCCGCTAGCGCCCCGCTTCGCATTGACGACTGGAGAAAAAAGGGCATTATTAAAAAAACCGAGTGTGCTTATGACTACACGACTGAATTGAAACTTTAAACGTATTTGGTTATGAGAGGAAGAGAGAAAGAAAATGTGCGCGCGCACTGCTTTCTCTTGCTTATATCAACAACTCCCGTCCGCCTCGCCCGATCACACTTTTCGTAACGCTTACGTCACGCGTTCGCCAGCTTACTCCCCAAGTCAAGCGTGTTTCACTTCAAAAATCGATTTCTAGGCGGACTCGCGTATGAAGTTTATTCGGTTCAAAAATATAGCTCTGTGACGGACAGATAGACAGTAAGGCGGATAATATGGGGTTAGTGATAGACGTCCCGTTGATACTCTTTGGTTACGGTTCCCTAAAAACGATGTGTCATGTTAATTGAAGTGGTTTCTGGAATACGGAGAAAACAAAATCCATCATGAAATTAATGTAGGAATTGTGTAGTGAAGATATAATGGAAAAGGTTTTAAGCACAGTTCTAAAACCTCTGTCAAAGTAGTTTTCTGTGTAAAAAGGTACCTAGTTCGTGTCCCGGGGAATAATTATATAGAAAAAATCATACAGTTCCAATCCTAGAAAATGATTTTCGGAAAATCAAAATAGTCTAGTAGATACTGTCTCAACGTGTCACATCTATCAAAATATAAATGAAATATTGTCTTTACCAAAATAATGTTGTTCATCTATATATTATATAAAATTTAAAGTCCTGACTGACTGATATATCAACGCACAGTCTAAACCGCTGGTCCTAGAGACATGGAATTTGGAGGGTGTGTTCTTTGTAAAGAGTAGGTATCCAATAAGAAAGGGTTTTTCGAAATTCCACCCCTAAGAGGGTGAATTGGGGGAGCTAGTACATCAATATGCCGCAACTGTTATGAGCAGTGGCGGTTAAGTACCTTACCGTTTGAGATGGGAATACCAAAGATCGAGTTTCTTGTAAGTCTCGAGCGGTCCTTTATCGATCGGTTTTGAAAGGGTTTTGCCATAATCATCTCGATTATCGAATGATACACAATTATGCTCCTGTTTTCCTTGATAATGAATAGAACCTATATTCGCAATTTTTTAGTCATTTAAGTTAAATATTGTTTATAAGCACTTAATTTAATATCCAAAATGAATGATTAAACTATAAAAATTCTCAAAACTATTTATCGATCGGCTTTGAAAGGGTTTTATCATAATCATCTCGATTATCGAATGATACATATTTTATGATGCTGTTTTCCTTCGGCAATAGAACCTAAATTCGCAAAGTTGTTAGTAATTTAATTTAGTACCCAGTGTTAACAGTTACGATAAACATTGTTTATAAGCACGTAATTGAATAACCAAAATTAATTATTAAACTATACAAATTCTCATCTCGACAATTGACACAATGTCACATGCAAGAAATATATAGTAGGGCGCTTTTGTGATGCGTATATTTCGAAACCACTCATTAAATTGTGTTGTAAATTAACATTCTGAAAATGAAGAAAATTTATTCATCCAAGTTTATTTTAATTGGATGCAACGCGTGTTAATTAAAATTAAATTTTAAAGGGTGTCGAAATGTTTTTTTGAATTTTATTTTCATTGAAAAGACGTAGTTTTCCTTTGAAAAGCAAAAACTTCGAATCAAAATGGCTGAATGAACTTTGATTTCTCTTTGAATACGTTCGCTACCCGTGAATGACTTTTGTGAGAAATATCTTTTGTTACTTATTTTAAGCTGACGGGTTTTTCAGGGGCATATCCCTTAAAAATCCGTTAGCAAAAAATTGGGTAACACGAAATATATAAAAACTATTTAGTTACATATTTCATTTCTTTAATAAATATTCTTTGATCGTCGATTTGATCTCCACTTTGTTAATTTAAAATATTTTCCTAGCTCAAAAACCAGAATCATATCTCTCTAAAACAAACATGTCTACCTTTTATCTAAAACCTTTGAAGATTATAAATGAAAATGAATTAATCTTAATCGAATTAATACTAAAAGGTTTCGAAGAGTTTAATAAGGAGTTACGACGTTCAGTAATTAGTGAAGATTTCCGGAGCGACCCATTAACGTTAGATCAAAACGAACCGTTTGATAAGCCAGAACTACCAGGTAAAAGAAGATCAGCTTAGCGGGCAGATTAATTAGGATTTAGAAGGAAATGTTCAAGAAATGGTCCTTGGGAATTAAATGTGATAGTATTAAGAGCTTATAAGCCGATAAAGCTTCGATAACTTGAACTATATAGGGTTTGTGGGTGTTTTTATTTCATTCATCATCATCATCATCATCTTTTCAGCCGAAAGACGTCCACTGCTGGACGTATGCCTCGCTCCAGTACCTCCACTGGGAAAGGGTTTTGTTCTTCCCGCATCCAACGGGTTCCTGCAGCCTTCACAAAATCATCGGTCCACCTTGTTCCCGACCTTCCAACGCTACGTCTTCCGGTACGCGGTCGCCACTTCAGAACCTTTCGGGCCCATCGGTCATCTGTTCTGCGAGCAAAGTGCCCTGCCCACTGCCACTTAACTTTGGCAATTCTTCAGGCTATGTCGATTACCTTGGTTCTCCTGCGTATCACTTCATTTCTGATCTTCATATCTTTTTTTTTATTTTAATTTTCTTTTTTATTCGTAAAGTTTTTACCTTGTTCAATATTTTAATATAAAAATTTCGGCTGCTGTACGAGTTTATTTTTCAAAGAGTAATGAAAGACCATTAATTTTAAGTGCTGTGGAGATAATGAACGAATTCTGATGTTCAAATTGGCCTCGAAAAATTGAACGTATAATATGTTTCCGTGAATCAATGAATTAGAGAAATGAATACAAAGGTACGGTTCTTTATGCTTATTTTCCATCGGTAATGTAAAACATTTCAAATGATATTTCACTGGAAAGCCAATATATTTCAGAGTTGATGCAGAAATAGGCTTCCAGACCTCGTATAAGTCACGTTCCTCGTTCGAACGGTAACATAAATAATACTCAAGTTATGATAAATTGCGAAACACGAGAGGGTTAGGTACTATCATTACCTACCCTTACGATTTGCAAGATGGGCGATTCCGTTCTCCTCTTGCTAAGTGGAGTCCGGCTCTTGAAATTTATATGGATTAGGAATTTGGATATTATGAGCAAGGTATTATATCTTCTATATTAACGTTTTAAGGATATATAGCTTTCACTATCGATACCGAGAACTATCACTGGCGGATAAAAACGAATTTTGCGTTAAAATCGAGGATGAAATTGATTCTCAAAGTAAGGTTCGATAAAGCAATTAGGTATAAAAGTATATGGCTTTAAAAGCTAAACAAAAACTGTTAAACAGAAGGACAACAACAAATTAATAAATCATAAAACCAAAAGATTATTATACCTACATATTTTAAAAGAATTTAAATAATTTCAGCTACAAAAAAAAAAAAAAAGAAATAATTAATTAATCAAAAATAATTAATTTAATTTTTTACTTTAGTGAAAGTAAAAACATACCGAACAAACTATAAGTACTCATTGGTACAGTTTAATCATGGAAAAACTTGAGGAGACATTATTTTTACTTATCCAGCGGATGTGCCTAATTCAGGAAAATGTTTGGACCGCGATGCAGGTAAAAAAAAAAATGTTATTGTTTAATTGAACGCTGGTAGTGTTGTAACTTGCAGTATGAGTTGAGAAAATGTATTTTATGGTTTTTAGATACCGATATTAAGCCTGTCAGTGAAGTTTACACAAAGAAAACTGATTTTTTTTAAACTGATATTTCAAGTAAATACACTAACAGCACACATTTATATTTACATTTATATGGTTTACATAATAAAGAGTATTCTATTCTATTCTAACAGCAGTCGATGTCCCCTAAAAATAGAGTTTTGCTAGCAAATTTAATTGGACCCTGTATAGTAGTTACCTACCGAACTAAGTAATGAATGATGAAATAAAGCAACGGTGATGACTGTAATTTTAACAACATCATAAAACATCATTACAAAAAAAAAAAGACTTGAACAAATTGAAACTTCAACAATCCGAAAATAGAAATTGAAAGATCTTTGAATGATCTTAAATTTCAATTCTTGGATTTGAAATAAGTCTTGAACAATACTTGAATGGATCTTGTCCCTCGTCTTTTAAGAGAAACTTGAGTGTTTGATACTACTAATAGATATGTAGTTATGTCAAATGGTCCCTAAAAACCTTTGAAGTGGAATTGTAATGATGAAAATCTAATATATTTACTTTTGGAAGTCAAAGTCCCTAGTATTTATAAAAGAAGGTGGGCGTGATAATGATTGTCAAGTAAAGGAAAAAAATTTTCAAACATTTAATGCTAATGAAAAAATTATAGGAACATGCAAATAAATACAGTGAATAGCTTTTAAAACTTTTGGTAACGTCAATATTTAAAATACAGTCAACAAAATTTTAGTAAAAAATACTCACTTCATCTAAACTAAAGTGTCTGGTAATAGTGATATCCATTTTTAAGACGATGTCAATATTGATGATGAAGCAAAAACTAATTTAAAATTTATCTGACGGATACGACAGCAGCGACCGGTTCGCGCGGCGTCTGAACTGCGACTGACGGAAAATAGGAAATGGATATGACGCGTGCCTTCACGCAAAATAAAACGTTTGTGGTCCAAGTTGAAAAGGTTTGTAATATTGTGAAAATTGCAACATATTTTATAATGCGTTCATATTTTAATGATATTAGGTATGCATTGTTTTATTAAAAATAACGGTAGTTTTTCGTGTTTTGATATGTAAGCGTTACCCGTTTTAAACGTCATATGGTTTAGAATTTGCTTTGTGTAGTTTTTCCCAGACACGGTTATATAGTCACACTAGCTTCTGCCCGCGACTTCATCCGCGTGAAATTTCACCCTCTTAGGAGTGGAATTTCGAAAAACCCTTTCTTATTGGATACCTACTGTTTACAAAGAAGACACCCTCCAAATTTCATGTCTCTAGGACCAGCGGTTTAGGCTGTGCGTTGATATATCAGTCAGTGAAGACTTTGAATTTTATATACATATACAGGGTGTTACAGAAAGGGTATATCAATACAAACGGGTTGAAGAGTGTATCTGGTCTAGAATCTCTGTACAAAATTTCAGCTCAAAAGCATTAACTTTGAAAATGCTTAATATTTTTTTATTTCGACATCACGGCGCTGCACTGGCGCGCGGTGGCGTGATGTGCGTGTACTAGGCGCACAGACACACTACAGATAATGGATAATGACCCTCGTAGTGCGGTGACACGTTTGTTATGATTTCAATTTAATAAACTATCGAAATAATTTTTTTTTCATATTTCATTTCATTTTCAAAGTTACTGCTTTTGAGCTGAAATTTTGTACAGAGATTCTAGACCAGATACACTCTTCAACCCGTTTGTATTGATATACCCTTTCTGTAACACCCTGTATAGATAACTACCTACTTCTCGGAAATAAATTCTTTAAATAAATTATTTTCATGGGACTTATTTGCATTCTTTTATTCACAGATATCATTAAGAATTCATTAAAAAAAAAAACAAACTTAAAGGATTACTTCTTACTTCATCTACATCTTCAAAGTCAACAACTTCTTAAGGTGAATGCGCAGTGGTAGACCGCGAAATTTAAATTTTCTTACGTTTTTTGCAATTTGTAGGTCAGTGTCAGGTTGTATATTGATCAAAATATGATTTGCGACTATAATATACATGTATTTACAGAATTATAGTCATTAGAATCATTAATACATCTCTTTAAGTTAGATTTCTACCATAAACACTTTTCCATACGAGATTTGTTCTTAACGGTAGAAATCTAACTTAGAAAGATGTATTAATGATTCTAATTATTATAATTCTGTAAATACGTACCTCTTATAGTCGCGAATCATATTTTGATCAAGATACAACCTGACACTGATCTGCAAATTGCAAAAAACGTAACAAAATTTAAATTTCGCGGTCTACCATGGCACATTCAGCTTAAACACTTAGTTACATAAAAAGAAAACACCTTAGAACCAGTTCCTATAGCAGCGGAAGTAAGAGTAAGGGAAATTGCCTCAAAGAAAATGGAATGTAGGTAGTACTACGTTGCTTTGAAGTTTATTTCTTTGACTTTTGCCCGCTTGATTATAAAGAAAGATTCCGCTGAATTTCAGCTTTTAGATTCGAAAAAGCTTACTGACATTATAATAAAATGTAATTTCTGTAACTTTTCATTTGAAGGTTCGAGAATAATTAAAACATGATATTGAATTTTGAAAGTGTTTGCCGATTTTTAACCGATGACAAAATTGAAGGAGGTTATGCATTCGACGCTGTAAATTGATGCTTAAACTAAACATAATCAGTCTATACTGTTTCCACTGCTGGGACACAGGCCTTCTCTCTGTGAGAGGGAGTGGGCCGTAATTCACCACGTGAGCCCAGTTCGGGTTTGTAGATGACACATGTCTTCGAATTTTTGGTTCCAGGACATGCCGGTTTCCCCACGACGTTTTCCTTCACCGTTTTGAGAGGAGCGGTGATGTTATAATTTACACAAAGTAAAGCACCTGCATGGGTTCGAACCTACGACCTACAACTCGTAAGTCGCGGCCGATACCACTCGGCCACCACTGCTTAAACTAAAGCTCAGGCACAGCAAACTGTGCAACTTGTACCATGCATAATCATGTTATTGAAACATTTTTGTTCCACATCTGGCATAGTATTGTCTCGTCGAATTTCCAATTTTGTGTCGATGCAAATACCTATGCATACCTACAAGTACCTTCGAACAAGGCACCTGACTAATGAAAATTGAACTATGTATTTTATACACGCACATAAGTTTAGGTGCATCCGGGGGACGCATGGGCCGAGCGACTAAATTGATTCAATTATAGTGAGACTGTATCAGCTAGGTCCACGCGTTCAGTCAGGCGTTACTAACGCAGTTTGGCCTATCCTGATAAGACTATACATTGTGCTTTATTGAGTGCTAAACAAAGAGTTTGATTAACTAATTTATTCATCATATTATTAACACTGAAGTTTCGTTTATATTGGTCAAAAATGTGACATCTACCAACCCGCACTGGGCCCGTGTGCCAGATTGCAGCCCACTCTCTCTCGAAAAGAGGAGGCCTGTGTCCCAGCAGTGGGAATATTATAGGCTGGTTATGCTGATGCATGCTTATATTGATTTAGTATTAATCAAAGCTTTCGAAACTGACAAATATTCGGAGTTTAATTTCCGATTTGTAAAAAAAAAATGTTAGTTTTCTTAAATTGGCGAGGCTCTATGTTGAAAATAATTATCTAGTTAATGGTAATTAGAATTGTGTAATCAATGATTTTGCCACCTTTTCGAGACTTCCTTTAAAAACCTGTACGTATTAATTTAAAAAACAGCAATGTTCGCAAAGCTTTCAATCATTTCCCAGTATATACTTTCCATGAAACAGAAATGAAAACAGTATCTGAAAAGAAAGTATATACCTTCCAAGAAACAGAAATGAAAACTGTATCTTACAAGAATCATCATTATTTTTAAAATATAAAGTATATATATACAAATAAATTCCTCTAAAAACAGATCAAATGCGCGCCTTGTTAGTACTTGAAGGAAACGGGGATTCATTTCCTTGAAACGTTTGCGCTGAACAAACAGCAATTTAATTTCACAGTATGCGAAACGGTTTTAAATGTAAATGAATATTTGCATAGCAGTAATCATAAAGATTTGCAAATCAAGTTGAAGTTAATGTTTTCACACCGTTTTGTGTGTTTAAATGAATACTTGTTCGATTGGGTGGTCTTTGGCTTTGGTATATAAGTTTGTATTTTAGTTGTGGTTTCGCTAATGGAGGGTTATTTGATATTCGAAATACATTAACGTTTGGATTTTCATCATGTATGGCAGAAGCGATAGGTGAAACTATTTGCTTTTACCACATATTAATAGGTTATGTCATTGCTTTATTTTTACCTATTGTGGTATAGACATTTTATTCTAGGTGCATCGTCTCTATATATTTATAATGATTTTATAACTAATTAATTTTGTACTAAATATTGTCAAAAGGGTAACGGTGGAGTTTCTTGCAAATTGTTCTCCAAAGAAACTACCTTTTGGAAGGGGTGACTACAATCAATTCCATTTTTTTTCAAAATTTTGACGTTCAAAAGTGCCTTTTATGTGCCTATTTGAAATAAATTCTTTGACTTTGACTAAAAAGTACACAGTAGCGCACAATATACTGGATACTAAATAAGAAATCTCATCTCTCACTCTAAAACAAATTGTTGCTATGTAATGCATAATAAATTCTATATGAACATAAGGCCTACAACTGTGGGGATCAGCGGTAAAGTCAAATATTGAAATAATACAAAGGTTAAGGTTCCAGTCAAAAATATTAAGAATGATAACGAACGCACTTTGGTACGTCTCAAACAAGATACTCCATCACGACCTCTGCATCAAAACTGTTATAGAAGAAAGTCAGAAAAGACAAAAGCTTACAAAGATTAACAAGTAATAAGTCAGTGCGTGAGTTAAAGTAATTACACGATCTATATCAACGTAAAAAAAATAAGCTTGCTAGCAATAAGACTGTTGAACACCCAAACAGTCGGTAGAAGCCTAAAAAGAAAGATTCCTCAAGACCTAAGAAACTGCAAAAATAAACAGAGAAGTCACGTACACCTTCCGTACAAACTTGATACACAAAACCACCAAACATATATTATTGCTGAATATCTGCAAGAATGATAGATTGCAACAAAAATCATAAAAAAAAGTTTCTAATAAATTATTATCAGCCTGAAACCTTCTAATCGCTGATACTCATTACACCTCTACGTTATTGGAGACCAGATTGGTAGTCGTCATCATGCGCAAGAAAGTAAACTCCTTGCTGCACCGTCTACGAAGCAGCAGCAACGGCATCCTAATTGCCATTGCTACCCGTTTTGACTATCTTTTCCAAAAACAGTGGATAAGGACAGCCATAGGCATCAGTTAGGTTAAGGTACTAACCATACTAACATAATTTTAGGTACAATTTTCTGTTACTAACACACTAATAGTTTACGATTTTGTTATTTTCTGTTTATATTTATGTAACCTATATGGAGATTTCTCTGAAATAAATACCTAATAAGAAATAATAATAATGTGTATTTTATTTTTATTTTAGAACATGCCAATTTGTCCTTGATATTTTCTCACACCGAATTTGGAACGAGTCAGTTGAAACTAATTGCACAAAGTAAAATTTACGACCTAAGACTTGAAAAACAGTTTTAACTTCTGATAAATATTGGTACTTTGTATTCTGGTAGTGGCAGCTTTTAATACCCATTATTGTATTTGTAAACAAAACCATCAGTCACTGTTGTTTGAAATGTAAATTGATGGATGCGTCCTATTAGTCTCTGAACGCTACTAATAAATTTATTCCACAGCTGATAAGATTTCTTTTGTCTTTGGTACCTACATGACTTAAAAAAAAAAAATATGATCAAACATGATCTAAATATTATGGGCAAATTATGTGTAGGTAATAGGTAATACGGCCTGGTGTCCGCGACTTCAGTCAATGCACGTATTTTGCGTAAGGAACTTATGAGTAATGATTAACCCCCTTATTCATAATCCTATTTTATCTCTATTTTAGCTAAAATAGGTTTATAGAACGTTTGTCTTTATCTGTCACGTTGACATTTTTGTGTGTAAGAAAGAGACAAACCCCATTTTAACTAAAATAGGTTTGATAAGTTTTATGAATAAGGGGGTTAGTCTTTATTCCTTTTGTGTGTATAAATCTTTTAGGAAGCATTACTAAACAAAGTATATATTAAAACAACTAAGTTCTATTAGTAGTAGCTAGGGATTATTTTTGCTTTGAAACGTCGATTATAATTGATAATGCGCTTACTGCGACTTCTATTTAGTTATCTGTGGCGAACCTTGATACTAAACGCCCACGGGAAAATGCAACTAATGATACAGTTCTTAATTAATGCGAAACACACTATCAATTCCAATCTGAATCATTTTGAAGGATATTGCTAATCCATTGCTTCATATGTTTGAAAAAATTGTCTGCTGAACAACGTAAATAACGCAATGAATATTGTTGAACTGTCAAAATGAAAACCGTTCCTACTGTTATTGTGTTATGCAGTTTTCCCGGAGATCCACTCCCTACTTTAATTTTTTTTTTATTGTTATTCAGTCTAACGGGAATCAGAAGCATTCTATTATGTTGTTAATTTGTTTTTTTATTGAACAACAAACTTACGGTTGAACAAGCTATTTGGTATACGGGCAGCTAACTTGCAACTGCTTTTAAATAATGGTGTGCTGAGTTAGTCAATTCTTTTATACCACTCTATTTAATTAAGGATGCCATAAGCTGAAAAAGTTATAATGCACAAAATAAAACTAAATATTGGCAGTGTAGTGGAAAGATGAATATTTTTGCCCGTATACCAAAAAGCTTTTTCGACCGTACTTTGCTTGTTTTGGACGTGAATATTAATAAACTCACATTAGCAAGTAAACGGGTGCAACGGATGTAGGTAGTTAATTCCCGTAGAGGACCGTTAAGGCCTACGCAGACCGGGACGGCATGGCAAGGGATTTTGCCGTGTGTCAGCGCACACTGGCCGCTTAGATACCGCGGCATTCCAGCACTTTGCCACGGCATGCCGCACCCCGCAGTATATCACCACGAGCGCCGGAGTCCGTGGCATGCCGTTGCCTACCGCAGTATGCCACGGCATCCCGCCACGGGAGCCTGTGGCACGTCTTTTAATGCCATGCGATAAAATCCCTTTCAATGCCACGGCATCATTTTAAAGCATAGCAATTTATGTCGTATTTCTGTAACAGTACGGTTGAATATCCATTAGTAAAAATTAAAATCCCTTGCCATGCCGTCCCGGTCTGCGTAGGCCTTAACGTGTTCCAGTATATAGGACACGAGCAACGACCCGTAAGCGTTTGCAGCGTACCCAATAGTCAATATTGATTTTGTGATAATTTACACCCCTTAACGAGGGGTAGGTGGGATTTGAGAGGACGTGAGTAATATGCTGATGATGTGGTAACTTTTTGGGTGTTGTTTTATTTGTCTAAGGACAAGACTATTGGGATATTAGTAAAATAGGAACTAGAAAATGGACATGATGATGATGAGATAGGAATGTTTTTTTTATACCCATTCTTAGATATTACCCATTTCTCCACTAGTCCAATGCTTACTCTAGGATGCATATCCGGTAGGCTCTTAAATCCTTACCTATCCTTCGGGCACGTCTTCCCTACCATTACCGCGCCTCCCGGTCTATTCCTTGATATGCAATGGTCGCTGTAGAACCATGAAAATGAGACTACAGGAGTTAGTGCGAATCTCGAGGTTCATTCGATTAATCGAGTCTGGTTTAACGACGCTGGGATCGGTGCAATTCATTTATTCATTCATACTAGTTCTTATACGTCATACACTTTAATGTGAAAGCTTTGAGAAAAATCCAAAATGATTAATAATAATGAATTTCAACACGCTGAAACCAATGCATGGTTATATCCATCTAATACTTCCCAAAAAAAAATATTTAGATACCTAGTCTGTTTATCCCTAATTATAAAAGGTAAGCACATAGTCATCAACTAAAATACTTGGTATGTTCAGTTTAGCTCTAAAAACCTGTTGTATTGCGGTTGGAAATATGTAACACCTATTATAGTATACATTTATATGCAGAACGAAAAACTGACGTCACTTGTCGTGTTATACAATATACCGAACAAGATTCTCCACGACAATCAAAGTCATTTGCATCTGCCACCAGCATCGTATTTGAATCGTTCGTGAGTTGAATTTATTTACCGTCGTTCAGTCTACGACAAGCCAGATGTTCCACCCACGCAGTTCGTCTGGAGTAACGCCCACAACCACCGTACATCTATACGTTTGTCTTCAGATAACTATAAGCAAACAAAACCTACCTGTTGATGTATCACCTTATACACTTCAATGAAACAGTTCTTTAAATTATTAACGTGCGGCTAATCTACACTGAATGTATAATGTTTTATCAATTACACTGCATTCGTTAGTCCGAGCGAATACACACAACACTATATCGTCCAAATAGACTAAACCGTAGAAAGAAGGAACTACTGAACAAAAAGTAACTACGAAATGTATTTAAAACACGTATAGAAAGCCATTTCGGTATAATGCAGACTTATTATTGCAGCTTGACAGGTTTTGGTACATGAAGGTACACAGTATACACAACATTTTAAACTGGTGGTACGCATGCGCGGGATCCAGTGCGCATGCCCCAGGATGATATCAATATGACGCCGTCGCGACGGAAGGTCGTTGCTCAATGGGTGAAGGTGAAATTCATGAATGAAACGAAACTAGTGAAAGCTTTATTTCAATTGCGAAAATTAAGCATCTTGTCATAATTGAATGACTAGAATTATTAGATTGCAAAATTATGCCAAATACAGGGAAAGTAAAACTATTTCTTTATTTATTTTATTATTTATGTACACGAAGCAAAATAGATAGGGATATGACATAATTATAAATTGAGTACAAAGGTACTGCTTATTGCTTAAGAAATTTCTTCCAGTTGACCTGCGTAAGCAAAGTAAAAAAGAAATGTAGACAATAGTGTGTGAGAACAAGAAGAGAAAAATAGGAATGTGTGAAGTCTAAAACTAAAATAGTAAATATACCCACAATTATAATTAAAAAAATTAACATAAGTATACCTACATAAATACATAATGATAAAATATATAAACATATACATATCTGTATATACTCACAGTATAAAGGAAAGGTAATGCTCTTTTATTTGATACTAGCTGACCCGGCGAACTTTGTTCCGCCTTAAAGGCAATAAATAAGCAGTTTTTTTTTTAATTGGAAAGAATAAAAAAAAAATTAAATACCTACATTAATCATTCATAATTATTTATTAATTTTAGTGCATAGGTTGCTCTTCATTTAAGTACCTTGTGATACACGACATTTTTTGATTTATTATCAGGCGCAAAAACAAACAACGCAGATGGTCTGCCGACCCGTGAACATGCCACGTATAATTGACCATGGGAAAAACATGAATGTTCTAGATTTAAACCACAAACTTTTAAGGATTGGCCTTGTGATTTGTTGATGGTCATGGCAAATGCAAGACGTATCGGAAATTGAAGTCTTTTAAATTCAAACGGCATATCGGTTGGGATCATCGGTATCTTCGGAATGAGAACTTCCTCACCTTTAAATTTTCCTATCATTATCGTAGCGTAAATTACATTGTTCATTAATTTTCTAACCACTAAACGCGTACCGTTGCACAGTTTTGGTTGGTTTATGTTTCGAAGCATGATTACTACGGAGCCAACCTTTAGGCGTAAATTGTGAGGTGGTAAGCCAGGCACGTCCAAAGAGTTTAAAAATTCAATTGGATAGTTGGTGGCTTCATCTTCATTTGTGACGCAGTCAATAGATTTGAATGAATGCATTGTTCCAATGATCTTATTTTGAATTATGTAGTTTAGGTCATCTACATCTTTATTCTTAGCCGCTAAAATTGCTCGCTCACTCAACCATTCATTATTTTTGTAGTTAGAAATAATTTCTGGAAATACATTGTTGATAAGTTCGTCTTTTGATGAGACAAAATTACAGAAATTATTTGGAAATTATATTAATCCGCTCGATTCATCGACAGGTACTTGACCATTACCGATAGTCAGCAATTGCTCCGAGAAATCTTCAGCAGATGTATCATTAAGCAATGTAACTCTCATGTTTGTTGTCAGTTGCAGTTTCTTCACATAGCGCCATAGATTTGACGATTTGAGGCAAGCGTTTATTTCGTCGGCAGCCGTAGATCTTGGAATTACTTGCAGTATTTGGCGGAAATCGCCAGACAGTAAAATCATTGCTCCTCCAAAACATCTCGAGTCATTGCGTAAATCTTTTAATGTTCGGTTAAGTGCTTCTAATGCACGTTTATGCGCCATTGTGCACTCGTCACAGATGATGATTTTCGATACCGATAAAAAAAAAAAAAAAAGTATCCTATGTCCTTCTCCTGGCTCTAAACTACCTCCCTGCCAATTTTCAGCTAAATCGGTTCAGCCGTTCTTGAGTTATAAGTGGAGTAACTAACACGACTTTCTTTTATATATATAGATTTAAATAGAGAAATTGTTTTTAAATCACGAATACTAGGCGGAAGTGAGTTCCACAATCTTACAGCATGGACAGAGAAGGAATAAGAATTTTACTTTGTTTCATTTTACTTTATTATTACTTTTATAACTATAATTAAGAGTTAGGCATTGGAGAAAACTATGTAGGTAAGTAATATACGTTGTATTCTCTAACTATATTAGAAAGACAACATTAGTCTATTGTAGAACATGTCTATTTAGGCGAAGGTTTAGGTTTTTGTATTCAGAAAACGGTTAAAAAGTTTTTTTTTTTAAAGCAGTGTATCTCTTAAACCGTAAATAATTTTGACCAAAATAAAAAATATGATATTTTCAAGTCTTATTTTAAACAGTGATGCATCAAAAAATGTTCAAATACAACTCTTAATTACCTTTAAAAGCAGTTTATCTCTTCATTAACAGTTTTAATTATAATTAAAAATATACCACTACATTTTTAATGCCAAACTGCATTCAGTGATGGATTATTTTTTATTAAATAGTTTTTGTAAATATATAATAGCTTCATATTTGCAATAAATTAGGTATCACCATTGTGTCATGGCTCTTCTCTTTCTTTTCTATGCAGCCCGACAAAGACCGCACTTTTTTTTTTTCTAAAAGACTTAGCCTAGGTAACATCAGTGTTCATTCAAAAAGGGATCGGTATGGCTATTACGTTTGAGAAGACCCCTGCCCTTCAAACTAGGAAAATCCTGTATCTTGAAGCACAGTGTACTTTTAAGGGTTGACACATTTTACAAAATAACTGTGTAATAACTCTGATGCTAACACAAGGGGCAAAAGCTTTAGGTAATGTAGTCGCCTTAAATGCTTTAATGGGTGTAGACTTTTCTAATACGAGGGCTTTTATTTATTCAACCATTTATGGACATACATTTAAACTGACAAGAAAAATACGTACACATAAAGGTAATGCGAGTTGTAGGTTCGAACCCAGACAGGCACTTTACTTTGCGTAAATATTTCATCACCATTGCTCTCAAAACGGTGATTCCTTCACCGTTTTGAGAGAAATGGTGATGAAATATTACAGAAAAATTACAGAAAAATACATGTAAAGAAAGAAGAAAAAATAAATAAAAAAATTGTGTTGAACTGAGGGACATTTCCCGTATTTTTAATAATGTAGGTACGCATACAAATCAGAGAACAGTGTTGGCCCAGTGGTAAAGGCCGCGACTTACGAGTTATAGGTCATAGGTTCTAACCCAAACAGGAACTTTATACAAATTATTTCATCACCACTGCTCTCAAAACGGCGAAGGAAAGCATCGTGAGGAAACCAGCATGTCCTAGAACCAAAAATTCGAAGACATGTGATATCTACCAACCCGCACTGGGCCCGCGTGGTGGATTACGGCCCACTACGTCTCACACAGGAGGCGCCTCGGAAAGCACGTTAAGCTGTTGGTCCCGGCTGTCATTCGTAGATCTTTGACAGTCGTTACGGGAGGTACGCAGTAGCCCGAAAGTCTGACAACCAGTCTTACTAAGGGGTATCATATTACCCAGGTTGTAGAGGTCAGATAGGCAGTCGCTCCATGTTGAATACTTGTATTCAGCTGCATCCGGTTAGACTGGAAGCCGACCCCAACGTAGTTGGGAAAAGGCTAGGCAGATGATGATGGTGGCATCCAAATAACAGGTAACAGCGCAGTCTATGATGGGCTGTATGAGAGTTTGAGCAATGGCGATTTTGGAGTTCAAGGTTCAAGTCTTAGTTTGTTGATGTTTGATGGTTAAAATAAAATATTGATGATATTAAATCTTGACAGACGATTTGGATACTTGTTGTCCATTTTACGGGTCACTTTTCATGCCATGAAGACGCAAGAGGCTTTATCGAAAACCACGCCGAACTAATTTCTCATTAGTACTCATAGTTAATAATTAATCATTGAATAAAAACTTTTTATTTTTTACTTTTTAGTTGTACCTACCCCACACAAATTCTATTAACACTAGTGCATTGAAGAATTGAAGACACAGACTAGAAGAATCATCAAAATTTGCATAGAAATGCTGGAGATGCAGTACATTTATATTATAACTTCGTACATAATAATAAATACCTAATTATTTTATTATATACTAAAACCTTCCCGAAAGTATGTAGATCACATTAATGGAAGAATTATCAAAATTACGTAATTAGTTTTTGAGAAAATCGCGGACATACAAACATAAATACTTACGAGTCGAATACAGAACCTTCATTTTTGAAGTCGGTTACAAAAATAACATTCATTAATGTTCGAAGTAATTATAGTTATTAAAATAGGCGAAAAATAGGATCTTTGTCGGTGGACTTTAATATGCTTCGTAACTTTAGGACTTAACCAAATTAAATATTTACTTATAATTGTATTATTCGGTAATTTCGTATTTTATCCTTGAAGTACTACTCAAGTTCTTATCACTACGCACAAATAAGAGCCATCTATCTCGTTCCAAAGGAACTTCTGACAAAGCAACGTTACAAGACTACTACGAAGGTTACAATTTTACCCGCCCGCCCAAGACATACTTGATGAAGGGCAGGCGGAATTCTTCTCCATGCAAGCCTGAAACGTTCAAAGTTAATCCTATAGATGGCGCTATATCAAAATCATGAGTAGTGAAATAATAATTTAGTTATAGCAATGGAGATATATTCTTGAACACTAATATATTAAATAATTTAATTGCAACACATAAATAGATTAAAAACAGCAAAAGACACAGACTTCAGAGGTTAAATACTTAGAATTAATCCAAAATTTAAAAGACACTAAAATGAAAAGACTAAAACTAAATTAATCCGTACAAAACTATCCTAAAGCAAATACTATAAAACCTAATTCAGGAGTTAAATTAACGTTCACCTAAGGGGTAGCAGCTGAATTTAATTTTCTGTACCATTTAAGACATCTTGAAGGGACGGTTGTACGTAAGCCATTAATTAGAGGCATCAGCGTGGAATCTCATACGATTAGTAGTGTAATGGAGCGAGGAGACGCGGGAGACGTTGATGTATGTACGTTTAGCAGACGTAGGAGATATATATGTACATGTACAGTCAACAAAACAGATAAGTATGCAGGATCGTCGGATATAGTTGAAGTTTGGTAAGAAACCGCCATCGGTTTAAATTTCAGTTTGACCTTACCATCGGTTTCAGCTCCCTAGAAAACCAAGAAATCAACACTCATGATGAAAAATTTGAACATTTTTCACATCCGCCATCTTGGATTTTGTGGTACTCGTAGATTCTGTACCAGATTCGTGCCATTGTCTTTTTGTTTCGACTGTATCCACGGGTAGCTGCAGGAGGTTTTTTTTTTAATTTTGAATGTGGGTCCAGTTGACTAATAAAAATATAGAAAATCAATGATTTGGTCAACTGGACCCGCGGGTCCAGTTCGAGTGGGTCCAGTTGACCAAAGACTCCAACATCCATTGTTGTAAATGAGCTGTTTGTTTTCATTCGAGAACATCCATCGGTTTCTTACTGAACTTCAACTATATCCGACGATCCTGAATACTTATCTGTTTTGTTGACTGTACCTGGTACATGCTTGGCAAATGATGTGTGTTCTTCTTGATATTTTTGTCGTGACGTTGATGTGTTTTGCTGTTGCGTTGTTAGCGTGTTACACAATACATATGATTTATTTTAATTAAACACAATTAAACACGAACTTTTGAATTGTCAAATAGTTGGTCAGATAGTCAGAAAGTTGAAGCTAGTTGCCCATTCCAAAACGTAGATCTCTATGGAAAAGAACGGGCAAGAAACTCCAAGTTTTTAGGCAGACAAAATTTAACTTATGGTAGTAGAAGGAGCAGCGGGGTTTTAGTCGGTATGACTACGACATGAACGTCCGTTCTCCCCAGACGGAGAGTCTCTATGAGAATTTCCCAACGGAAAAGGCAGACAAAATTATTAAAGCGATGAATGTGAAAGAAAAGTAAGTTGATAGTCGATCAAGTAATTCGTGATGAATAACATTGTCTGGCGTATTTATATAAAGAACGATGAATGTTTTATTAGGATTAAACGAATGGATTTGCTAAAGTCATGTTGTGTTCTTTCTTAAACTAAATGACATAGGTATAAGAAGGCAAAAGCCATGGTAATCAAAATTAACATATTTTATTTCACATAAACCTACATGGGCATTTATGAAACGTCGGAAGCTACATGCACGGTTTCAATTGGTCGTTTTCTATAGAGAAGAGCCGGCAAGAAACTCCACGGTTACTCTTTTAAAAATACAATGTTTCCAAAATAAAGTGTTAACAGGTATGAGAGGACAGTGTAGGCCTATCAGAAACTACTAACAACATAGAAGATGGAAATGAAAATCTAAAACAATGACTTTGTTATGGCTTCTAAGCATAATTTTAAACCATTCCTATTTTCTTTAACGCTTGCTGGAAATGAAAATGAAGCAATTGCATTTTAAGATCAGAAATAATAGTTAATCCCAAACTCAAAGTTCTGAACAGTTATTCTGAAGACAAAGCCAACACTTTCTAAAACCATTTCCAACTGAGTGCACTCCAAAAGTCTATTATCATAAGAGAACTTGGCTGCAGATATATTAAATCCCATCTCTCGGGAAGTTCCTGAACCCACCGGATAGATTTATGCAGAAGGGAAACACGATGACAAGCTAAGATAGGTACACAAAGACGACATTTTAACCAGGTATTATAGGAGCAGGTAGGTAGAGAGATACATGTTATTGTTACAATCGTTGCTTAATCTGTCAAGCTCCGCTAATGAGACACAATTGATTTTCTATTTTTTCGTCGCCAATGGGCGACACGCGCTGCTTGACCGGTTAAAGTTAAGAGACGTTTAAACGTCAAAAATGTTTGTTTATACAGTTGTTAATGATTACTGGATATACGCATTCAAAATCAAAGTCATTAATTCAAACTAGGCTGAGAATAAGCACTTTTTGGACGTCAACATTACTTAAGACAGTCCACCAAAACTCCTCCCCACCCTCTTCCTCATTCCCTTTCATCATTAATAAGCGTCTTAAGAATATGGCTAGATAAGGTATCCATTTGATTTCAGCTAACTTTAGCTTTAACTCCGCTTATCATTCAAGATTAGTTATATTTCCAAAACCATTTTTAGTATTTCATTTACATGTTTTCTGGCTGTGTCTTCGCGGTCTAGCCAAAATATTTCAAGATTTTTTCTTTTGAGTTGTTTAAACAATACAACTATCATTCGCTATTTAATAACTGTGACATAGGAATCAGACGTGATTTATTAAGCACTAGTTTTTGTCTGCGACTTCGCCCACGTGGGTATCGGGAATATAATAATATAATCCACGGGAACGTAACACCAGGATATTATAAAGAATCCTATGTCCTAACACAAGGTCTCCTTCTGTGTCAAACTTCACCGAAATCCGTTCAGGTAAGTAAATTTTGCACAATTTAAGAGCTAATAGTCTTAAAATAATAATATGTATAAGTTATTGTAAGTATAGCCACCTATTTACATAAGATAATAAATTAAATAACTGAATAACTTACTATACAAATTAATACAAAAACAAAGGACACTTAGGCGTCGAAGTAATCGTCCGCGTCGCTCTCATCCGGAAACTGGCAGCATTGCACAAGTATATAAACAGGGAAGGGAATGTTTTATGGGGCATCAAAAAATTTATCCGCATCGCTGATAACAGGAAAACTGCCAAAAACTAGGCCAGCCCTCTGGCCACGTGAAGAGTCGACCAACCGCTTGGCAATGTCTTTAAAAACGAAATGAGCACTCGTATCCAAAGGCTGTAGAGTTTCAACCCCAAATAGCTTGAACAAATAAAGTGGTAGATTATTTGATGTGCTGGCATCTGTACAATAACGTCATTAGTTGGGGCACGGGACCCGAGCTCGGGACCCTAGCGTCCCCGTGCTTCACTCGGGTGGAGAAACTAGGTGAAGCACGGATCCGGACCCTAGTAAATGGATAACGTTCATTATGTTTTGCCCGCATGAAACTACTTTGATACTGACATAACAACGATTATTCCGGTATTTTCTTTTTGATTATTAAACTAGTCAGCCTTCTGAACCATTCCATTTTGATCCGATACGGTGTTTCAATGTCTCATGTTGATGTGACGTGACCCCATTTCACGCCCAGGAGCCTTTTTGTTTTTGCATGTTAATCGATTAGGACATGGCTTTGTTACGTTATTGATTTCGTATCTTGTTTGACTAGGTTTCTCTTTAATTAAGGATTGTCAAGTTAGATTAATTAATTGTGGAGATTTTTGATTTTATAGTATGACGGAGAGTACCACCACCGTTTTTGGTATAACGAATTTCGTAGGAAGATGTCTATGTTCTTCTATATGTCTATATAAAAATAACAAAGTCGGGTTAGTTACACCATTTATAACTCAAGAACGGTTGGATCGATTTTATAATTTTTGATTTTTTTGGATTTGTCTCCGCCCCGAATAGCAGAATAACTATAAAAACAGGGGAAAAATTCACGAAATATAAAATTGTGAAGATTAATTCATTTTCATACATTCGTTGTTATTGATTCTGAGGCGGTACAAAGTTTGCCGGGTCAGCTAGTAAGATTAATAAGTTTAGGTAAGGTAAAATTTTGGATAGCAGTCTATTTTTATCCATTTCATTTAATGTGTTATTATATTGTTTTATCGAGGGGCTTGTGGTTAAGTAATATCAGCCGCACGTGTCGATCGATCAGGTTAAGCTACTCTTGCCGCGGTTGGTCCGTGGATGGGTGACCATATTTACATACCAAGACCCCTCCGTGCCTCAGAAAGCACGTTAAGCCGTTGGTCCCGGCTGTCATTCGTGGATCTTTGACAGTCGTTACGGGTCGTCAGAAGCCCGAAAAGTCAACCAGTCATACCAAGGGGCATCGTATTACCCAGTAATTGGGTTTTGGAGGTCAGTTAGGCAGTCGCTCCATGTAAAATATGTGGTATTCAGCTGCATCCGGTTAGACTGGAAGCCCACCCCAACATTGTTGAGAAGAGGCTAGGCAGATGATGATGATATTGTTTTATCGAGTAGTGGTGGCCCAGTGGTATCGGCCCCGTCTTACGAGTTGTAGGTTGGAAGTTCAAATCCAGCCACGCTTCGTGTCATAGAATAAAAAATTCGAAGACATGTGACATCCACCAACCCATACCGGGCCTGCATGGTGGTATATGGCCCACTCTCTCTCACTGAGAGGCTTATGTCACTACAGTGGGAACATTATAGGCTGATTATTCTTACGCTATATTGTTTATTGATTTCTATGACTCCTTCCAAAAACTTGACCTCCTAGCTATCTTTCTACTTCATGAACTTTTTCACGAATATGTTAAAAAGGTTTTCCAGATATTCCAAGCCAAATGTTTCGGTGATATCACGGAGTGACGTCACGTGTTTCTATCCCACATCTCAAAATTCAGAGTTCCACAATGCTGCATAAAAACACCCAACGGGAAGCCTGGCTTGTTTGGACTGACTGATGAGTTGTTTGCGTTGCAAACGAGACCCGTATTTATTAAATATATTCCTTCCTTATAAATCGCGAGTTCAGAGATAGAAAGCTTCCTAGATACTTTTGGTTTGTATAATAATGTTATTCTTTTATTATCTGCGATTGCTAACCGGGTAACCACTGAAAATGATTATTTTTCCTTATTATTAGATTACTAGCTGCGCTCCGAGGTTTCACCCGCATAAGTGTCGATCCCGTGGGAATATCGAAATAAAAACTATCCTATGTCCTTCCCCGGGATGCAATCTATCTCTCTGCCAAATTTTATCGAAATCCGTTCAGTGGTTTAGGCGTGAAAGGTAACATACAGACAGACAGACAGAGTTACTTTCGAATTTATAATATTATTAGTATGGATTTTTATTATGTTTTTGCATGAAAAGATTTTAAACTTATTTTTTTATTAATTTTGACAATTCCAAAGTGTCTGTAATTGGTTTAGTTGAATTCAATGTTTTGAGTTTGATCTCGGCAGTTTTCACGTGAACATTGTGCTGGTATTGTCCAAATCTCGGGGCATGGCAGTACCCTCGCCATGAATAGAATAGAATATTCTTTATTATGTACAGTCAATAAAAAAGTTAAGTATGCAGGATCGTCGGATACCTATAGTTGATGTTTAGTAAGAAACCGATGGATGTTGTCGACTGAAATTTATTTTGATGAATGAGCTATTTGTTTTCTATCAATAAAATTAAATTGTATTCGAGAACATATCCATAACACATAGCATAGAGAACATATAGCATATCCGACGATCCTGCATACTTATCTCTTTTGTTGACTGTACACCATAAAATAATATTACAGATAGACTAGAAAAAAAAGCCAAAGACGAGCCAAGAAATAAAAACATGGGAGCACTACCTAGCTTTTCCCGAAGCGTTTCGTTGTATTTCAAACCCTCATACCTTCAGCCTGGATAAAGCTAGAGAGTACATTTCGAACCAAAATGTAAGTTTTGTAGAGTTAGACCTTATACAGTTAGGGGCTTTTTTTTGTGGATGGGAAATCATCAAATGACTCCTCCCGCTCTGGGTGGAGCGGAAGGGAGTGTCAGACTCTTACTGACTAAAACCCACCCGTGTTCCTTCCTTAGCCCTTTATGTTCAAGGGCAGCGGTAACCCTTTCGGATAATCCCGCTGACTCGACAGGCTTCGGCCCTAACGGGCCCCTTCCCTTTTTCTGACATTTCTTTGAAGCGCGCGTGGAACACATACGCGCCGTCCAGCACGGTCCTGGTCCTGATTGGACGGTGAGCTACCAATTACTCTCCGTCCGCAGGCCCGCGCCTACGGTGGCCGGGAGTCGTCACGCGGCTCCCGACGCCCAGAGCGTCTCCCGCGGCGGCTGGGACGTGAGGCTCTCTCCCTCAACCATCCCGCACACAGTTAGAGGCTAGGTCTACATTTGATCTGATAACTTTTTAACAGTGAAAGCGTTATGTGAGTCTTGGCAACTTTTACTTTAAATGAAATGTTTTGGCGGGATACTATAATAAAGTTCTTCAGTGATATAAAAACAACTTGTTTGATTCAAAATCATAGTCGCAAATCAAAACATAATAACCATTTTCTTGGGATGAGTTAATGTGAAACAAACAAAAAAGATCGCACAATCTCGTATTCCAATTATTACCAATTTCTAATAGGCATTTCCTCGTATTACTTACTCGTAATAAATGCCAATAATAAATCTATAATAATAATAATAACGCTGAATAGTTTGTTTGTTTGAACGTGCTAATCTCTAAAATAGCTGTCAGATTAAAAAAAATCTATTTGCATTTGGTAGCCCGAGTAAAAATAAAAAAAGTAAGAAAAGTCGGTAAGCGAAAACATAGTAATAGCGCGGGCAAGCGATGCGATGCGACGGGGTGGGTCGGGGAGACAAGAAAAAAATTTCACGCGGACGAAGTCGCGGGCATAAACTAGTCAGTTAATAATAATAATAATAATATTCCACAACTATCACACAACGCCATCTAGTCCCAAGCTAAGCAGAGCTTGTGTTATGGGTACTAGACAACTGATAAACATACTTATATATTTCTAAATACATACATATTATAGATAAATTACACCCAGACACAGAACAAATGATCGTGCTCATCACACAACCATTTGTCCTGGGTGGGAATCGAACCCACGACCTCCGGCATAGCAGTCAGGGTCACTAACCACTAGACCATCAGGCCTGTTATAAGGAATAAGAAAGCTAGGAGTTATAAGGAAGCTAGGTTTACTCGCCTATCAAAACATTTTCTACGACAAACCTTTTAAATATCAACAAAGTTCTGCCACTACGCAAAATCCTCGTCTTATATTTTCTCATTTTTACGAATTCCCTTACTTATGAGCGGACATCTAGATTGTCGCTCTCCGAGATATATTCCAACTTTCCCTAAATTTGGAACGTATTTTTTGTTATTTGTACGAAACATCATTCTTGTGATATCACTTAAGTTTCGTCCTTCTGTCCATCTGCTCCAGTACTTAATTTTTTTGATGTATCCCAAAAAACTTACAGTTCAATTTCCTATGTCATTTGTGTTATATTTGCGTACACTTGTACTGTTTCTTGACCTTTATTGACTTCAGTATCTTTATTGTTTTCTTGTTTCCTATCTTTAATTTTATCATTGTTTCATTCATACAATTCTTTATTTCCCAACATTCTTTATTTGGAGGAGGAGAGAGGGAACGGGGACGACTTACTAGTTGTATGTCTTAGGTTTGAACCTTGACAGGGGCATAACTTTATGTAAATTATTTCATCACCACTACTCTCAAAACATCGTGAGGAAACCGACATGTCGTAAAACCAAAACATCGAATACATGTGACATCTACCATCCCGCACTGGGCCCGTGTGGTGAAGACATCCCACTCCCTCTCACAGAGAGGAGGCCTCATTTCTGTGTCTCAGCAGTGGGAACATTATATGCTGATTATGTTATGTTTATTATTTTTTTATTTAAATATTGTATACCTAGGGCTGATTTTTCAATCGACAGATAATTTTTATTGGTGGAATAAAATTGACGTCTGATAGTTTTTGTATGGAAGAACTGTCAAAAATTCAAAATTATTCTTCCGACAAAATTATCTGGCGTTAGAAAAATCAGCTCGTAGAGATGAAGATGCTTGGGAGGAACATAATTGTAACCAATAATGAGTATAGTGAGGTGCCCTGTCAGTTCACCAAAAATTAATATACAAATTTTTACTTGACAAACAACGATTGGCAAAAACATGATTTGTCATTTCATCATTATACAACAACAAGTTTGCCAAATAATTCGCTTTACAAAATAATCACCAGATAAACTTTTGTTTAATAACGTGTTATTTAACAAGCAATTCATTTTTTATTCATTTTATCTCATAAAACAACGTTTGGAATAAAAACGTTTTACATATTGACTTATCATTACGCAATTTTCTAAAAATGAAACTCATTCTTTCATCGACTTGCGCTAATAGAAAAAAAGAGATTATCTTTAGTGGGCTACCCGGAACTAGTTAGATTAGGTTAATCATTTAAAAAAAAAATGTTAGGTTAGGTTAGGTTAAAACTGTGACCCTTACGCACGAGCCGAGCGGGCGAAGCGAGCGGTGCCGCGGCAGCGGCCGGCGAGTGCCAGAAACGACTAGATTACATAGAAAAAAAATACTTTTACACAAAATATAGGTGTCAGAAACGACATGCGCTAATAAAAGAAAAAAAGAGATTATTTTTAGTAGGCTACCCGGAACCGAACTAGTTACATTAGGTTAATTATTTTTTTAAAAATGGTTCGGTTAGGTTAGGTAAAAACTGTGACCCCCTGCGCACGAGCCGAGCGAGCGAAGCGAACGGTGCCGCGGCAGCGGCCGGCGAGTGCCAGAAACTACTAGATTATATAGAAGAAAATACTTGCCTGAAAATTATTTGACCCGAATGGAGAATACCGTCATGATCACTTTGTGACTGGTTTAGAAAATCTTTACATAGTATAAAACAAAGTCACTCCCGCTGTCTATAATCTTAGATCTTTTAAACTACGCAACGGATTTTAATGCAGCTTTTGATGCAGTCGCTAGTGTATTATAAAATTATATTTTGTATAAACGTTATTTTTCCAAAAGAATCTAAATATTAAATGGAAATTTATAAATGATTAAATATCATCCGTAACATTTGTAAAGAGAAGCATTTGCCAAATAAATGTTTGTAAAGCGAGTGTTTATAAAATAAAACATTTGCGGAATGAGTTGTTTGTGAAATAAATAGTATACGAAACGTTGGTTGTAAACTAAAAATTTGTCAATGGAGTTTTGGTGAAACATTAGTGAACCGTATAGTGATAATAAACCACACCCTTGTAGCAGAGGAGATAGATATCTTTGCTTGTACACGGATTGAATTCACAATGATAACATTATATGTAATAAGTTTCAGAAAATAAGTTGTAATAATAAGGTTTGCTTCACTATTGCATTGGCTTGTACCTGTAATAATAGTTGTAACTAAATAAATATTTTGTTGTACCCCAAAATACGTTTCTTTATTCCGTGTGTGTTCTGAAATAAAGCCTTGAACTTCATATGTACTTAGCACTAACGTTGTAACGTAGATCCTGGCTCTTAGTATCTGCGCAATCAATCACTTGATAAGCTACCCATACAGCGGCACGCAGTCGGAAGCGCCTGTAATGAATGGCCTGAAGATATTACGCGTCTCCATATTAATTCATGACTTTGGACAAGACGTTGCTGTTTTGTTTTAGCACAATGCTTTGAGGAAATGGAATTAAGATTATCTCGACGATATAATTAATAATAATGTCTTTATTTCAGAATACAATTCCATAATTACAATACAAATTACAATAAATGCTAAATTATTATGCTGTGAACAATTAGTGGAATACTATTTGTATTTAGAACTGGTTAATTGAGTTAGAGGAAGACTGTTCTACTGTCATACAGTTTCGACTAGTACGGAGGACAGTGTGAATCGAATGCTACAACCTAAATAACAATATCACTGTAAATAATTTGTTGGTGAGTGATTAGTGCTTACATGCGTGCTAAATGATTATCATGTGACGTAAGTACTAAACGAACAACATTTTATTTCGATACCACGATGCCGGGAAATGACGCGACGTGCCGCGGGACGCTGCGGCATGACGCGACGCGCCGAGGGATGCTGCGGCATGACGTGTCATGCCGTTTCATTCCACGTAATGCCGCGGCGCGCCATTGCATCCCGCGGGACGTGTGGGTCACGTTGTGTCGAGGAATTATGATTGCTAAGCTAGTTGAAATAAGATTGAAACTTGTGCTGCGGTCATTTCGGTCAATGGGACGCAGTCCGGTCTGTGCGGGCTTTCAGCAGGATGCCACGGAACGCCGCGGGATGCCGCAGCACAACCTGCCGTGGCACGCTGTCAGTGAGCTGAGCGCCGGCTCGTATTTGGCTGTCGATGTCTTATGGTGACAAATATATGGCGGTAGAGCAATGGTCTTTGGTCGGTCATAGAACACTAATGCAGTAGGTATATTGCGGATTTCGATGTAAACTGTATTTGCTATGCGAATGATGAGTGTCTCATGTTTGTTTTGTTATACCTACTTATTATTTACCTGCCCATTTAAAAGAATTTTATATATACTGAACATACAATGTGAATGTAATAAATTAATGTTAAGTTTAATCATTTTATTTCTTGACATCCTTCCAACAATAGTTCAGTTCACCCTAACTGAATCAGTATGTCAGTGCGAGTGGGATAGAATGATACATAGCGCGGGGAAGTGGGGGCAAAATCTGAATTTGAGCTGAACTATTACAAGC
This sequence comes from Amphipoea oculea, assembly GCA_945859645.1. Taxonomy (NCBI): domain Eukaryota; kingdom Metazoa; phylum Arthropoda; class Insecta; order Lepidoptera; family Noctuidae; genus Amphipoea; species Amphipoea oculea. The sequence goes on along the minus strand of OX243869.1, from coordinate 8,216,324 downwards.
CCTTAAAAGACGTTAGAAAGGTGAGAAAGTTAGTCACATTATTGTATTTAAGCGCAAGTTGTAGTTTTATGATCCAAATAAATAAAGTCATAAGTGTAATGTGTACTAGGTTAAAGTTTCTATGGGTCTATGCCACCCGAAATAAAGTTATTATTATTATTTTTGTTTGATTTTACATATCTCGGGACCATGGGGTACCGGTCCTTTGGAAGGCGTACGAGGGACCGAAGCCAACTCGCAGAGGCCCCTTAGGAAATTTTAATGAAATGTGGGATTATTATTATTATTAGTAGGTACCAAGATGTTAGTAACATGAACACTTAAAAACTATGTTAGTAGACATTACCAATATTTACAGGAGCATGTAGCTGACTTAATTACCAGATGAAAGGGCAATCCAGTTTGTTGGCAATGACACTTAGGAGACTGTTGTTACTGGCACATACCCTGTGCAACAAGGACGCTGCTCGCTTGCGCCTGATTGCATCGAAGCTGCCAATCCGGGCGTCCACGAACATCCCTGAGGCGCTACAGAAGTGCGGCAACCCCAACAGCATCCTGAATGCGTTACCGTACTGGACTGAAAGAGCATTAACGGCCTTTAGAGTGAAGCTAGACCAAAGGTTACACGTGTAAAACATTGTTTGTCTTATTTCTTTTTAGTTAGTATCTTTATTTGTATGTATATTTATTTGTGCTTATATTTATATGTAATTAGTTATATATTATACTCATAGTTTTAATAGGTTTATGTGTATCTTTATATTTAAAATATTTATTCCTCAATTTTCATGATTGACTGTTTGTCTCTGCATCACCCAAAGGTTGACTGGTAGAAAATGCCTATGGCATTAAGTCCGCCTCTGTACATTTATGTGCTTGAAGTATTTAATAAATAATAAATAAATTAATAAACAAAATAAATTAAGCAGCGACATGTTCATTTCGATCATTATCTACGTCATCATCGCTTATAATATCTTTACGTAGTTTTGTCTCATCAATTTTACAGTTGTTATGCATATCATCTGCCTAGCCTTTTCCCAAATATTTTGGGGTCGGCTTCCAGTCTAACCGAATGTAGTTGAATGCCAGTATATTACATGGAGCGACTGCCTATCTGACCTCCACAACCCAGTTACTTGGGTAATACGACACCCCTTTGTAAGACTGGTTGTCAGACTTTCAGGCTACTGACGACCCTACGACGACTAACGACGGTCAAAGATCCACGAATGACAGCCGGGACCAACGGCTTAACGTGCTATCCGAGACACGGAGGGGTCTTGGTATCTGAAGATGGTCACCCATCCGCGGACCAACCGCGGCAAGCGTAGCTTAACCTGATCGATCAACCTGTGCGGCCCCTCACTGTTGTTATGCATAGTGTTATTAAAATGCTCCCATGACGTATCAAAATATTGCCTAAAAGCATTGAGCACCATCAACAGAATATCAAAATACGTTACGTCGATCCTTAGCACCGTCATGGGTAATATTAGCCGTAATTTTCCATTCATTACTCGGTTATCTATAGTTCCCGCCACTAAACCTCCTCGCGTTATCTCTGACGTCACGTATACGGTACCTTGCATCACGAGCTCATTACGTTCCCCAAATTAAAGATAATTTGCGCCACCCAGATTACGTTATAATGCGAAGATGTAATCCGAGTCACCTGACGTCGAGATAAATTTGGGGTCGTATTAGATAAATAGTTCCGCCTCCCTTCCATCGAATCCCACTAAAAGATGGATTACCGGCCAAACTGAGATTAATTACATCGGTCTCTATACAGACATCGTCTATGGCTTCATTTAGGTACAGACATTATTCAAGAGAAAGTCTAGATTAGGTTTTTGTTGGTCGAGTAGCCTTGATGCTCTAGACGAAAGTTTTTCAAGGGATTTAATACTGTGTTTTTATTAATTACTAGTCGAACAAAGGACTGATCTAAGTCTTGTAGGTACTTTTTGAGAATTATTAACCGGTCAAGCACCGCGCTTCGCCTATTGGCGACAAAACAATAGAAAATCAATTTTGTCTCATTAGCGGAGCTCGACAAATTAAGTGCGTTTTTGTCTACGTTGAAAACAGAGAGGCAATCCCCGTAAATTTAAGAACGTTCACAGTCTGATCTCAGTCTCAATCAGTCTAAAATACCCATATCGAAAAATACCTCTAATTTCCCTACACCTACATTTTTTAACAAGTTTTTGACATTGATTGTCGTTGAGATGAGATTGCGACCAGATTTTGAACGTTTTTAATTACGGGAATAAATTGGTCTTTAGATTAAAATGTCAACTAACGGTTGCCTTGTAAATCCAGTTTGCACGAAGTTCTCTTGTGGGAGTATAAATGTATTTGTCACAATACAATATTTTCAGAGCGAAAAGTATTTAATTGATTGTCAAAAAACTATGGGAATTATTTGAAGATCGATTAAAAACATTCCTGGTGCAACGTGCTGCTATTGTCGTAATTATATTTGACCAATAGGTTCAGAATCTATTTCAAAATAAAGATTTATTATTTAAATAAAAAAAATGCAAAATGCACCATGTAAAGCAAACATTACCCTGAAATATTGGCTCGGAAATCTGAAGATTTCCTTTTTCTATTTTCCTTCAGCTGTAAGCCATTCTTTTTAAAAACAACATAACAGTTCTATTTTTAACATTACACCCACAAAATAATACATGTAAATAGCAAAATAAAATCAGGCATACATGGAGCATACCGAGCATAATTACTGAGAGCCAGCAAACCGCGAGCGGGGCGGGGAGGGGCACAGAAATTATATCCCAGATAATGGCGAACATTCAGACCTACGGCGACATCTATTGTCCCGTTGCACAACACGCTCCATACACTATGTAGCTGGAGAGTGGAAATTGTGGATAAAGGATAATTATTTTGGGTTATATGGTGTTAATATTTTAATGCTTATTTTGGTACTTTAAAAATGTGAAGCAAATTGCCGCTATAGCTGCTGTTTTCAGTCACATCATCGAGGATTTATGTAGTTTCAGTTTTTAAGACAATAATCAACGATTAAAACTGTGTATCATTGTCTAAATCTTGTGTTTTAATTTTTAAAGTTACAATAATTTAATCATGTGTATAAACCAAAAACAGAGCTAAAAGTTTACTGTCACAAGAATTTGGTACATTGATACAGTATTTATCACAGATATAGATATACCTAGATAACGCACCTACTTCGCGTGCCAAAAATCGCACCGGTTTACGATCGAAAATCATAAAGCGCCACTTTCGCGCTCAGTCCTGCGTAATGCTGGCTGGGTGAGCGTGAGCGAGAGAGCGCGAGCTTGTGGCGTCATAGTAGGTAGTAAAAAGTGGCAAGCTTAGTTTTCATATAGTTCGTGATACTTGCGTTATCTTGATATATCTATATCTGACGATGCTAGAACCAGAGTGATCTAAGAGACATTTTTGGGCAAAAATGGTTTTTTTACACAATTGCATGGAAAAATCATAATTCTTGTAAAAAAAACCATTTTTGCCAAAAATGTCACTTAGATCACTCTGGTTCTAGCATCGTCATCTGTGGTATTTATTCATTTTTGCTTTAGGTACTGATACTGATACCCAAGGTAACTAGTTAGGACTTGTATTTTGGGAGCGAGTCCTCAAACGTGGTGCATTACAGGAAGATCGTTTCAACGAACATGTTAGTGAGGGGCTTAGTTATTATCTTCCTTCTAATTTACTTGGGCCTGGCGCTGCTACATCGCTTCTTCTATACATCTTTATAAGTCGTCATCTCAGTAAGTAGGTACCCCTTTTCAAGCTAAAAATACCATTGCGACTGACTAATCAGCGTTATTTTAACATTGTAATATCGGACTCCGGCAAAAACAGATAAAAAATGTAAGCAAAAAAAAAATTGTTAATTCAGGTTATAAATAAACTATCTGTGTGTCAAATTCCATCCAAATCCGTTCAGCCGTTTTGACGTAATTGAGTTAATATTAGTAGGATCCCCTGAATTATAACATAACTTCACCGGAAACATACCCACATCTATTATAACGATCAAAACATATAACCCAGTACATATGCATTCAGAACATGATGTTCGCGAGCCGAGTCAAGATACAGCGGTTTACTAAGGAAATACGCTCTGAGGCGTATATAGAAGTTGACGCCTTTGAATTTATGAGCGCTCGAATTTTATGCACAAAAGTGGAACTGAATACTATCCTGGTGAAGTGCGGGCGAAGGATGGTGTCGGAATTTGTAGTGTGGGAGGAAATTGAGAAGTGGTATCGTTAGATAGTCTCTTTGAAGGCAATGGTTGAGATTATTGGGAATAGGTTTAATTTTAAACTATGAAAGACTGTTATTTCAAAATCAGATGTGAATGCTACCGTACCCAAAGGGTAAAACGGGACCCTATTACTAAGACTACACTGTCTGTCTGTCTGCCACCAGGCTGTATCTCATGAACCGTTATAGCTCGATAGTTGCAATTTTCACAGACGATGTATTTCTGTTGCCGTTATAACAAAAAATACATAAAACAGAATAAAATAAATATTTAAGGGGTGCTTCCATACAACAAATGTGATTTTTTTGCCGTTATTTGTATGTAGTTTTAACTCGCACCCTTCTTGTACGAGTCTGACTCGTACTTGACCGGTTTTCTTATATTTATTTATTTATTAAAACTTTATGCACAAGTAAAAAAAAATAATACTGTACAAAGGCGGACTTAATGCCTAAGGCATTTTCTACCAGTCAACCTTAGGGTGATGCAGAGACAAAACATGGCAGGTGCAACATACAGGAGAACTAGCTAGGAAATGAATATAAAATACAATATATACACAGATACATACATACAATATACATATAAACCAAATGAACTCTCAGGGGAAAAATGATCGGTAGAGGAGAAAACGAATCCAGCAAATCAGCGCTGGGATGTTACGGCCAACTTCTGCCGAATATGTTCACGTGCCTTCACTTTAAAAGATAACCGACTGGTTGCCGTCCTGATGTTCAGAGGGAGCGCATTCCATAGAAAGACTGCCTGGACAAAGAAAGAAGAATGAATGAAACCAGAACGGTGAGAAGGACATCGTAGAAGGCGATTGTTGGTTGAACGAAGATTATATCGGATTAGCTTTTGCCCGCGACTTCATTCGCGTGTAATTTCTTGTTCTTTGTTGCGGGTAGGCGATGCGATGCGAGGGGGTGGGTCGCATCGCATCGCCTGCCCTATTGCCTGTGCTATTATTTCGTTTTCGCTTAGCGTTCTTTTATGTAGATAAATATGCATTACAAAATATAAAGGTTTTCTAAATATCTTGAACAATAAAGTATCATTATGAATCCATACTAATATTATAAATGCGAAAGTGTGTCTGTCTGTCTGCCTGTCTGTAACCTCTTCACGCTTAAACCGCTGAACCGATTTAGATGAAAATTGGTTAGATAGTTTGAGTCCCGGGAAAGGACATAGGATAGTTTTTATCCCGATCCGTTTGAATGGTGGGTGTGTTGTTGATTTCAAAGGCTGCCAAGGCTGAAAGGCCTTGTTATTTTATTACTACAGGCTGGAGCACCATTAGCACATAAATACACATAGGCAACGGACACGGGAATAACTCCCACAATTTATTTAATTTTAAGCTATGTTTTATGTGTCTAGGCAACTTTTCACGCATCTTGTAACTTACATTCTTCACAATTCCATTCTCCACAAGATTGCTATTCTCTCTTCATTCTGACAGCAACTACTCGTATTCTGTATTTTTCAAGACGTTTCTCACCGCAAACTCAAAATATTTATATCCCATACAACATCGCGTGAATGAATAAGACATATAAAAATATTATCTCCATTAAAATTCTTTATTATAACGCTATTTGAAATCACAAGAGCGCATTGAAAGGCTTCCCGTAGTTATGAGCATTATCTACCGCGGTGTCTTTCACAATGCACCTGCCGGGACCCATTCATTGTGCAGTAATGTCAGTTTATTTAAACCTTTAGAAAGCCTTGGGGGTCGTTAAAACTATTTTAAGTGCCTTCAAAATAAAACTTAGCTCTTTTTAGAGGTACCTAGTGGAGCATGGGAAGGTTTTAAAAATGTTGAATTTAAGCTGCAACATTGGTCTCAGTACTATAGAATAGGGGGCTCTATTCTACGGAATAAAATCCCATCCACTGTTTATCAGGATATATTTTAAGAAGACTTTTATCCCTTTTTCATATTAATTATAATATTCGACTTATTTTATATACGTCAAACCTATGACTCTCATCTGTCATCTACTTGAATGTTCGAAAGGAACTTAATGCAAATATAACCATCGAGTCTTGTAGAGGTGTGGCTTTCCAGCCAGGCTTGCTTTAGAGCCGACCTCTACATGAGCTACGCCCACCCTTGAATAACAGTCTGGGCATAGGTCATGACTTTTATTCACACCATTCGAATTTCCAAGCCCTATCTACCTATCCTATTATAAGTTTACCTAAATCCGGGGAAGAAATTTACAAGATGAGGTCCGTCTCTTGCAAGAGTAAGCTTAAGTCAGGACGCACGAATCGCGAATCCAACACTACGTTAAGTGTCAAGCAAGCTAACATCTATATGTGCCAATATGCACCCATACAAACTAACGCCGTCATGCTTAAACCTCGTCGTGTCAAAACCCCGGTAAAAGGCGCGACGCGGCCTCCTAATACTAACACTTGATGTGAGAGTTCACATCGACCTAGAAGAGGCTTAAGAGAATTAAACGATCTTAGCATCAGATTCTTTTAACTCCATCGGACGGGATTGAGCCAGAGGGAGGGAAAAGTTTAAGAGGCCAGGGTTCATAGAAGAAAATTAACATGCTTTTACTCCAGCAAAGAATGTCAAATACCTATTTCGAAAATCAATTATTTAATATCAAAACTGTTGGTCCTCAAACACAAGTTGAACCGAAAGTGTCAACCAAACACACTTTGCAAGGGTTATACCCCTGTTAGCAAAGTCGGTGACAACTTATGCTGAGTGTCTGTCACCCCCCCTTCTATAGGAGTGACCACAGTTATAAGAGTGACTTTCCTCCCATAATTCGCGTCAAAATATGCTGGGGTAAGAGCAATCTATTTGATCCCTAAACAATGGAGCCGACGATTTATTCAAGCCTCCCTTTGGCCCGTTGCAGGTGTGAGGGCGCACCTCACAGCCCTCTGGGAGGTGCGAGACCTCACACGCTCCCGGCCGCGTCCGATGTATTTTCTCACAGCATATGTAACACACAAATGGACACATATTAATAAATTGTAACATATTATCCAAACAAAAATAATGCATTAAAATATGATGTTTACATTCAAGTGACATATTACATTACATGACAAGATACATGACAATTAAAAAAAACAACAACTATTAACATACTAATATGAAAAGGTTTTAATTAAATAATCTGACTTAAAAAGGGTTCTATCTCTAAACTTCCTTTTTCTGAATTTATATTTTAAAATCGAAAACTTCTTTATAAAATGATGCTTGTTTACAAAAAATGTTTTTATAAAATTATCAATTATTAAAAAACTTTTTGGGAATATTCTTTTAGTTTTAGTTTTCTTGAAAAATGGGATTCTTTTCTTCTTTCGTGCTTTTCTTTTATTGTTTGCAGCACATTGCGAAAAAACCTTATTTATTTTAGGGATATCTACATAATGTAATATAAAATCACTACAACTAAGAACTACATCCTCATCCGTAGGAAAACTAAATGAGTTTATCAACTGTGCGCAGTTGTTCGACGCTGCATCTTCATCTCTGACCGCATCCAAGTTCATATCATCCTCAACTAACTTAACATTACTATCCACCTTGTTAATATCACTCATATCGATGATGAGACAAGAGTTCTCCTTAGTTTCGGAAACATCGACGTGATCTTTCTCCTCTAACTCAGAAGAATCGACGTGATCATCCTCCCCTATTTTGGATGAATCGATTGAAACATAATCCTCATCAAAATGATCAGCAGCGATGTTTATTTTATTTATTCCCACATCGTGATCATCGTGCTCATTCTGTGGCTCTGAAACATTGCTAATTACGTTAATAAATGGACTAGACAGACCCGATTCGATGTTTTCATCATTGTGTTCGCTCTCGAACACTTCCATCGGGTTCTTCTCCTCCTCTGCGGCGATGCACGCCTCGCTGCTGCGCTCGTTCTCATCTCCATCACTGCCAACTTCCACGCTGCTTTCTAGGCAGCACTGCTCGTTCTGTAGCGGGTCATCTTGTCTTCCACTAAATAATACAGAAGCATCATTATCTACATTTACAATATTTTCTTGTCTGCTTTCCTCAGACAGATTTTGTGCCATCTCGACTACTTGCACCTTAATCATTTTTCTATCTCTGTGACATTTACATGGAAGCTCCTCCCATAACACTTCACATATCTCATCAAATGACATGTCGTCATAGTATTTCCACTTATGAACTGCTAGGGCAGCACCCTCAAGATATGCGCTTAATATGAGCGCCCAGTCGCTCTCACGCCATTTATTATAGGCGGCAACAACTTCAAATCGCCTCAGAAAGTCTTCCAGGCATACACCGTCCATGCCCGCAAAAACTTGAGCCTCCACCAAATATAGAATAGGGGGCTCTATTCTACGGAATAAAATCCCATCCACTGTTTATCAGGATATATTTTAAGAAGACTTTTATCCCTTTTTCATATTAATTATAATATTCGACTTATTTTATATACGTCAAACCTATGACTCTCATCTGTCATCTACTTGAATGTTCGAAAGGAACTTAATGCAAATATAACCATCGAGTCTTGTAGAGGTGTGGCTTTCCAGCCAGGCTTGCTTTAGAGCCGACCTCTACAGTACTGTAGGTTAGGGTCTTGGCTTGGAAAAAGAGTGGTAGTCTTCAAAACAAATTGTAAAAAAAAAAAACACACAAACAAACAAACAACAAACAAACAAACAAACAAATCAACAAATTGTAATTGCAAATTGTAATTGTAATTGTAAATTAACATAAATAAAAGTTCGGAGTTAAGATTTGTGCTCAGTAAATAAATTAAGATTTGCCCCTGTAACATAGCCCTTGTAACACCCGCCCGCTGATGACTCCACCCTGGAGTGTATACGTGGTACTGTTCCACAAACAATGGGTCACTTAATATCGTGTCTAGTGTGTCTCAGAGCTTGGCCAGACTGCAAACGTGGGCGCGGGGCGGGCGCGGCGCGGCGTTCTTAAACATAAGAACTTCATTTGACCGTCCATAGCGGACACGCGGGCGCGGTGAGCGGCGCGGGCTGCTTGATGCGGGGAGCCCGTGGGCAACTCATGCCATAGCTCGTTCATACAAATGGCCGCAGTGAGGGGGCGGGCGGCCCGCGCGGTCACCGGGGTTTTCAAATTAGTTTGAGCTTTTTTCTAGAAAAAATAAGTATTCTTAATCCATATTATATTTTAATAAACACTGGACACAACAACATTCAAAACGAAGCCGCGCTCGACTGCGGACAAGCAGATCGCGATCGCGCGTTCCCAAACCCGCACTGCTTCCCGCCCGCGCAGCCAGTCTTGCAAAGCACTTATTGTTTGCACGTTTTAGAATTGATGGACGCTACTGAAGGCCAAATTCTGAGCCAACTCTGTCTAGATAGCCATCAACACGCTAAGAAGAAAATACCAATTACTGTCACCTGGTGCATGAAAGTAAGTACCTATGTATTGTTTCTCTTTTATTCTGTAACTCAATCATTCAATCTGCCTAGCCAACAACCAACCAACCAACTAACCAAACAACTATGTCGGGTCGGCTTCCAGTCTAACAAGATGCAGCTGCATGGAGCGACTGCCTATCTAACCTCCACAACTCAGATACTGGGTAATACGATACGCCTTAGTAAGACTGGTTGTTTGGTTGCTACGAAACAACCGTGGTACGATCAACCAGTGCAGCTGTTACACACAACAAGCCCTCCCCTTTTATTATGAATAATAACTCCTCCAGCAGCATGAAGTAAAACTTCTATCAAATTGCTGCCAAATGTGTTACCACATTTCTTCAAAATTATTTTTCGAAGTTATTTTTGAAGTGCAAAAAAATCTTCACCAAGTTATTTTGGTTTTAATTCAAAACTTCTTGCTGTTTATAAAATATAAGTTTGAGCTGTTAGAACTTCATTTTCCACGTAGTTCTGAAGTTATTTTCAGTGAAGCAAGAAACTAAGTTGTTGACTCGCCCCGACTTTATAAAGTAGGAATGTGGAGACTTTATTTCATAATGTTTAATATTTATCTCAATTTCGAAGTAATTCTGAAGCTAGTAATTGAAAAGTTAGTATTTCTTTTATGTTGTTCTCAAAAGGAAAAGGTACGTTACTTGGACTTGCGAGCTCTCTTTTATCTATGGTAATCATAGTGTCATCATCATCTGTCTTGCCTTTTCCCAACTATTTTAGGGTCGGCTTTTAGTCTTACCAGTATTTTACATGGAGCGATTGCCTATCTGACCTCCTCAACCCAGTTACTAGATATATAAGGTATCCCTTGATAAGACTGGTTGTAAAAGCCCCTATAAATAAATAAAGAAAAAAAAAAAAAGGATGGTTGTCAGACTTTCGGGCTTCTGACTACACGTAACGACTGTCAAAGATCTACGAATGACAGCCGGGACCAACGGCTAAATTTCCGAGGCACGGAGGGATCACCCATCCACAGACCAACCACGGCAAGCGTAGTTTAACCTGATCGATCGACCTGTGCGGCTGTTATTATTTAGTCACTGGCCCCTCTAGTGTCTGATATTTTATTAAGTAGCTGTTGTCTCGAATTCCGAGGAATAGGTGCCTATACGCACCTAAGCCACCACATCTTTAGGGGTCCGTACCCAAAGTGTGCCAACGGGACCCTATTACCAAGGTTCCGCTGTTCGTCCGTCCATCCGACTGTTACAGGGAACATCACGCACACACCACACCACACTTCACATCTTTTGAACCGTAATATGTAGACCCTTGAAATTTTCACAGAATGTGTGTAGTACACACTCTGTGAAAATTTCAAGGGTCTGTTAAATATTGAGCGGAGGTACAAAACCCTTCGTGTGCGAGTAGACCTCTCATGAGCATGTTATTTGAATTAAACTTATAATAGAAAGAAAATACATTTAGCACTGACTAAAAGACACACAATACACCAGAGTACAACACAATACACCAGAGACTCATACATCAGATAAAAATAAAAAGTGCAAAGTCCGATGTATGAAATGAGCAGGAAATTGTGCCTCACGGATGCGCCAAAAAGGCCCAGTTCAGCAAAAATGCCAGACAACTAGTGCCTGACGCTAGTTTTCAACTGGACCTGATGTGTGAGGTGACGGATGTAAATCAATTTTATACCGCAACGTGACGTGTGTATGCATACTTAAATAAATAAATAAAAATAAATGTGTGTCACATATAAACAGTAACGAATAGGTATGTATAAATAGTGTGATATTTTTTTTTATATTGAGTAACCTTGCAAAAATAAACCAAAAAAAAATACTGATAAATAAATAAGTGAGATGGCCGCATAATAGATCTTCTTATGCAAATAAAGAAATTCTTCTAAACGAGTCAGAATAAAGTATGCATCATCTTTAAAATGCACCTAAAGCGCTTCCGAAGCCACTTAGACCGCTTAGGCCGCAGTACTACAAATCACTAAAAAAACCCGACTGCGGTAAAAAACATAAGTTAAAAAAAACTGAAAAGCTAAAAACAAGCCCATTTTAAATTAAATAAAAGTTGGAAGCAGGCGGGACCCATTTGAGTTTCAAAATATAAAAATGGTATGGGTCCCGCCTGCTTCCAACTTTTATTTAATTTAAAATGGGCTTGTTTTTAGCTTTTCAGTTTTTTTTAACTTATGTTTTTTACCGCAGTCGGGTTTTTTGATTTTTTAAATTTATTTTTTTTATTTTATTCTTTTTAGTTATGAGTTGTAAATCCCACTTAAGTGTGATAGTCTTCCTTTAAACTTCGTAATATATGAGTGCTACTGCCGTAACATTTAAATTTCTAATTACACCGTTTAGTTGGTAGAGGGGTCCCCCCCTCTACCAACTAAACGTAAGTAATATATGATATAATTACAAAACCTCTAATATTTACAAGATATAAGAACTGAACCTATAATTTTATTTGATACTAGCTTCTGCCCGCGACTTCGTTCGCGTGAAATTTCTTATTCCCTCGACCCTTCTTACTGTAGAAAGGAGCAAAAGAGGGGAGGAGCATGTATCCTTGTGAGAAACGGTCTTGAATGGAAGGAATTGCCTAAAATATCGAATTTATCATCTCCAGGCATATTTGAATGTTGTGCTGTTGAGCTTACCGATTATAAGATAATTATCGTCTGTATCTATAGAGTGCCAAATGTGAACAATCTTAACTATTGCCTTGATAAACTTGAAACTCTTTTGCAAGAAATATCACGTTCACGCTATAAGAACATTGTTATTGGTGGTGATTTTAATATAGATGTGCTTAAACAAAATAGCCACACAAATGCATTTGAATGTCTGTTATTGAGTTATAATTTGAAACTAGCATTAAAACAACCGACCCGAATGGCCAGCTTGACATGTTTAGACAATTTTGCGCATAATTTTAATAAATCATTTAAAACTGATGTCTTAGAGTTTGCGTTGTCCGATCATACAGCACAGCTGCTTCACTGTCCGGTGCAAACAATATATGCAATAAACTATTGGTATACGGCTAGAAGGGATTATAATATGGAAAATATAGCTAAATTCAAAGATTATATAAAAAGTCTGTCTTTTTCGGAGATGTATGACATGGATGATCCAAATGTAGCCTATAAACAATTTCTTGATACATTCAAACTTATTTACGATTTATGTTTTCCAATTAAATTAATAAAAGTAGATATAATAAAAAAACCGAAATGGTTATCTAAAGGAATTAAACTATGTAGTCGAAAGAAAAGAAAACTTTTGTGGCAATTACGATTAAATCCTAACAGAAATAACAAAATCAGATTTCTAAACTATTCAAAGTTACATAAAAAAATTATTCACTTGACACAAAAGGCACAAAATAATCACAAAATAAAAGCATCTAAAAGTAAGTCTAAAGCTACTTGGCAAATTATTAATCGCGCAAAGTATAACATGCCTAAACATAATATTAATAAAATCAAGGTAAATAATCAAATTTTGTCAAATCCCAAATGCATCGCTGAGGAATTTAACAATTATTTTATCGACAAAATTCAGGCAAATCCAGATGCCATCTCCAAACCTAAATCTTTTAAAATAAATACCAATAGTAAATCTATGTTCATGGCGCCTAGTACTCCATTAGATATACACAAAATAATAATGTCGTTAAATAATACAAGTAGTGTGGGATACGATGGTATTACTACAAAAATATTAAAACATGTATCAATGGAAATATGCGGTCATATAAGTCATCTAATTAACCTAAGTATCAGCGCAGGTATCTACCCAGACGCATTAAAAACATCAATTATAAAGCCACTGTTTAAGAAGGAAAATAGAGAACTAATGGAATGTTATCGACCCATCTCACTTATTCCCGTAATTTCAAAAATATTTGAGAAATATATTTATAAGGAATTGTATAAATTTATTGAAAAACATAGCATTTTGTGTGAGGAACAGAAGGGATTTAGACTGCATAGGACAATTAATATGGCCATTTATGACTTTATATACAATGTTATTAACAATGTCGATAAACGTAAACCTGTCTGTGGCATATTTTGCGATATGACCCAGGCATTTGATTACGTACATTATACAACTCTATTAAAAAAACTAGAAGCCTATGGTATTAGAGGCAATGTTCTTAATTTAATTGAATCTTACTTAAAAAATAGAAAACAAGTAACTGAAATTAGCCAAATTAATACAGAAAATAAGAAGGAAGAGATAATTCGATCATCAGAGCGTGAAGTTAAATTTGGAGTACCACAAGGGAGTGTACTGGGTCCTTTTATATTTATATTGTACATTAATGACCTCCCTAAATGCATTGAACAACCAGTAACACTGTTTGCGGACGATAGCACCGTGACAATACCTTGTAAAAGTGTAGAGACCTATGAAAGTGATATTAATAACTCATTAAAATTAGTTGTAAACTGGTTAGACGAAAACAATTTAAAAATAAACTTAAGCAAAACAAAGGTCATACATTTCAGTCAACGGATTCCTAGCATGAGCCTTAATGTACACTATAATAATAATGTTGTAGAAGAAGTTGAGACTACAAAATTCCTGGGTCTCGAAATAGATAAACATCTTAACTGGAAATCACACATTAATGTTTTATGTAAGAAAATTAGTAAATCTGCATATGCTTTACATACATTATCTTCAATAATATTCACGGATGCACTCCTTACAGCTTATTACGGCATAGCGGAATCCCACCTACGATACGGAATAATATTTTGGGGTAACTCAACCGAAAAAGAAACAGCTTTTAAAGCTCAAAAAAGATGCATACGGGCAATGTTTAAGCTTAAAACTACCGATAGTTGCGTGCCATACTTTAAACAGTATAAAATACTAACATTGCCTTGTTTATATATATTAGAAGTTGCTGTGTTTGTTAAGTTAAACCCAAATCGTTTTAAACGTCTTGCCGATGTAGTTTCACGTAATAGGCGCGATAATACCTTACTGTGTCATCAGTTCGCTAAGACAGCACTAATGCGCAAAAGCGTTTACTGCATGGCTCCGGTCATATATGATAAAATACCTAAAAGTTGGAAAGAATTGCCGCTATCGTTATTTAAAAAGAGGCTGCGAAGCTTTTTGACAGTCAAAGCATACTATAGTGTAACAGAATTCTTGAATGATAAAAAAATTGAAACTTGACTGTTTACAATAATGTTTTTTTTTTTTTTTTTGGTTTTGTGTTGTCTCTTGTTCTGTTTGTATGTTAAAGTTTAGTATTTAGTTATTTTTTTTTTTTTTTCGTAATTTTTGCATGCCTACTGGTAAAATATGGCTGAACCTATTTCCCTATAACACCATGTACTGTACCCATATTTGCAAAATAAAATATCTTTATCTTTATCTTTATCATCTCGTCGTATCGTATTGCATCACTTGCCTGCGTCTCCTGCTCTATCACTTCGTTTCCCCATAGCGCTTTTGCTCGGCTCCTAAGGGCCATAGTGTGACGTTAAATAGCCTATAGCCTTCCTCAAGAATTGGGCTATCAAATGCAAGAAGAATTTTTCAAATCCGACTAGTAGTTCCAGAAATTAACCCCTACATACAAAGTTACAAACAAATTTTGCCTCCTTATAATATTAGTATAGATAATGATCAGTTAATATAATAAACGATTGATATAATTTTAATGTAACTAATTTCTATAAGAATAACAGACAATTAATATAAAATCATTTGATACCACTCAATAGACATAAAACCTATTTAGTCTAATATGATAAAAACTTTTTTTTTTCATCCTATGTCATCCTATGTCGACGGAGGCGGGGCCCCTATTTCTGTGTAAAGGGTATAAAGTAACCTAACCAAACCGAACCTCGGGGTGCCCTTCGCTCGCCCTTGCATCCTATGTCGACGGAGCCCCGCTTCGCGGGGCCCCTATTTTTGTGTAAAGGGTTTAAAGTAACCTAACTAAACCTCGGGGTGCCCTTCGCCCGCTCTTGCATCCTACGTCGTCTATTGCATTCGTTGAGTTCGGGTGCGGTAACGGTAACGGAAATAATTCGGAAGCCACGAAGCCACGAAGGCTTTCTTACCTAAGCTGTCCGAGTCGGATCGCTCTGAATCAGGGTGTTAACCATAATGACGGTATCAATTATATATTTTAAACGATAGACCTAATGATTTTCGATTAAATAAACGTTATGTCCAATAACGTTATACGAAGTAAGTTTTAGAGTAGGTATATAAATGTTATATGTAAAGAAATTATATCAACAGTTGGTATATCTCACGTTTATTATATCTTGTGAACGTTATTGAAATGAAAATATACCAAATAACTCTATACCTACGATATGAGACGCGCCCGGGGGACACACTTGATTCTAACGAAAATTGGTACTTTAAAGCTTGATTAGTCACGAACGGTTTACTTAATCAAAAAATGGTCTTCCCAAACCACTAATATTGAAAGACCTATTCAACGATACCCCACTTGACATAGTTTGTTGACTTTCATTTTTTTCATTTTCACAATATCGTCCAGTAATCGCCATATTGAATGTTTACTAACGTCATGTCTTTAGTGACACTCGCCGGACTAAGAGGAATCGATTGACGTGTGAATCATAAAAATCGGCCCAGGCGTTTGGTCTGTATAGTGCTTCAAAGGAACATACAAACATACATACATACATAGGCTGATAAACACATTACCACTCCTTTGCGTCGCGCAGTCGGGTAAAAAGTTTAACGCTAAACGAATTCAGAACATCGTCAACACTTTGCCCGATCTGGGAATCGAACCCAGTACTAATGCTCGGCCTGACACAAATCTATAGAATTTATTAATTATCTACTCTTCTACTCCTACATGATTTTAATTGCACAGCAATTACCACCCAGAACATAATAAAAAGAAATAAACTCATTAGTACCGCCAATTGCCACAAAGTTGAGATTTTTTTCCCTTCTTAATTACCTACAGTCAGACATTTTAGTATTTTCCCACTAATTAATTATCTGTTCCTCTTCAGTTCAATTAAAGATTCCGTTACGACGTCATTCGTTTTATGGAGAAGAATTGTGTTATAAGTTTTTTAAAGTTGGCAACATTTTGTTATTAATAGAGTATTTAATACGTTAATGTGAAAAAAGATACCTAAAGATTTGTCAAGTTTTTCTTTTTTAAGTGTAAGATTAGTCACAAGGTTGAATTTTTGAAATAAAAGATTTCGGTTAAAATTTTCATTTTGAACTCACTATCGGCTTCAGCACCTACGAAAATCGTGAAAACTACCTCTCTCTGACTCTTTCTATTATATAAGAAAGGGATAGACAGAGTGTAAGTCGCATGGGGGAAGGATAACGCAAGTTCCATAATGATTTCTACCATTTTACAGGAGTAAACTGGTAGAAATCATCATGGAACGAAGTTCTTTAACAGGAAACAATGTTAACGTTTGTTATGAAAAACATGTCCATGATTTACAATACATACTGACAGACTCATTATTCTATGATTTATTCAACTTTTACATCCCCCGACATTTCAGGGCTCATTTCACTGTCCCCGATCATCATTTCCGTGAGGTTGCCCACACTGGAACTATATTCGGAGTTCCAACAGAATAAATTAAAAATAATTTTATTACCTACATAAAAAGGACATTATGATTCAGAGACATTAATCAAAGTAAAAGACGCTCTGGATTCGGTCTTTTTATAATGACTTACGGCACACAAAGTAAAACTGATCTTTTAAATACTTTTAAAACTAACGTCTTGAAACCACATTCATGTTCCATAATTTTTGTCCCTTTTTTTTTTTTTTTTTTTTATGGATGGGAAATCATCAAATGACCCCTCCCGCTCTGGGTGGAGCGAAGGGAGTGTCAGACTCTTACTGACTAAAACCCATCCGTGTTCCTTCCTTAGCCCTTTATTTAATTAATTTAATAATTAAATTAATTAATTTAATTTTTGTCCCTGCTACGCCGACAATGCTGCTACGCTGCTACGCGCGCTACGAACTGATGCTACGCGGCCTACGAGACAAGCTAAGAAGTTATAATAATTTTTAAATGTTTCTTTGGTTTGGACTATGAATATAATTAATTGTATAAATCTTACAAACAAGAGTTAAAGGAACGAAAACCCATGAATTAATTTACGTAAATAAATAAATTCATTAACTACCTGGTACTCCCTAACTTTGTAACAAAGCGTTTAATTCTCACACGCTTACTTTAAAACGATAAATACCAGGACACGCTAATCAGTCTTTACAGCACTCGTCCCAAAAACGAAAGATACTAAAACATTTCGAGAGAAATTAAAACCACCGGTTACGTTGAAATGGATACTTTGTTACCGCGAAACATTAATTACTGCGAACTGAGAACACGAAAGTAAATGGATAAGAATATATGAGCCTATTTGAAAAATATATTGTACCGTTAGAGAAATTACTTCCTACGCTAATTGTCACCCTACGTGTTTTTGCCGTGTTATTATTACATATACAGGGTGTTATTTAATTAACGTAAAACCTCTTAATGGGTCATTGTACTCATCACTATGAACAACTTTTACTTTGAGAACAAACCTGAAATCGAAAAAAAAAAATTAGCTGTTCCCTACATTTTTTACACGAGTTTATCATAATCATCATCATTTCAGCCGAAAGACGTCCACTGCTGGACGTAAACTTCGGACCAAGCACCTCCACTTCGAACGGTTCTGTGCTTCTCGCATCCAACGGTGCGAAATTCGACTGCGATTCGACGGCGGGAACTTTGACGAGTTATGCGAACATAAATGTAGGGAACAGCTGATTTTCCCATCACTAATTAGTGCTTGTGACGTCATAGTAGATAGTCAAAAAATGACAAGCTTGGTTTTCATACAGATCGTGATACTTGCGTTATCTAGGTTTATATATAAATGTGCCTCAATCAATCTGCATAGCCGTTTCCCAACTATGTTGGGGTCGGCTTCCAGTCGGTCCGAGGCTTATGTGCAGCAGTGGACGTCTTTCGGCTGAAATGATGATGATGAACTCGTCAAAATGTAGGGAACAGCTGATTTTTTTTCGCGATTTCATGTTTGGTCCCATAGTAAAAGTTGTTCATAGTGATGAGTACAATGACCCTTAAGAAGAAAACGGTGATTAAAATTTCACCCTGTATAAGATCGAAAGGACCAAATATGCAACATATTTTCTTAAATTAATAAGGTAAGTCACACACTCAAGTACTACGATATCTTAAAACTATTACAACCCAGCACCTTTGCTTCGTACATCGCCCCTGTCCAGTAGAGAAGGAGAAATTATTTTTAATTAAAGTTAAAATTAACAACTACTAAAGTGGACGACGCGGTCTGCAGTTAAAAGCTTACTTATTTAATATTATATATTAAACCAATCCCGTTTTACGGCACCACTTGACAATTTACAAACGGCCTGGAATAAAAATAGTGCTGCAGTTATTTGGTTGGCATTTTTAGGTGCTTTTTTGCATCGGTAGTTACGAGTTTTTGCCCAATGCATACTATCCTACTTATATTATAAATGCGAAAGTTTTTGAAAATGTTTGTTACTCTTTCACGCAAAAACTAATTAACGGATTTTGATGAAACTTTACAGTAATATAGCTTATACATCAGAATAATACATAGGATACTTTTTATTCCGATATTCTCACGGGATCGACATTTACGCGGGTGAAACCGCGGGGCGCAGTTAGTAATATTATAAATGCGAAAGTGTGTCTGTCTGTTACCTCTTCACGCTTAAACCACTAAACCGATTTAGATAATATTTGGTATAAAGATAGTTTGAGTCCTGGGAAAGGACATAGGATAGTTTTTATCTCGATATTCCCACGGGAAACTTATGCGGGTGAAACCGCGGGGCGATACTAGTGTATTATAAAGACGGACTCGTTGGTCTAGTGGTCGCGAGCGCTACTGCTGACCATGAGGTCCTGGGTTCGATTCTCGGGTCGAGCAAAATGTCATTGGGTTTTCCAACAGGAATTTCCCAGTAGCAGCCCGAAGTCTGGATTTCTGCCCGGTGGCAATAGGCTCGCCCCTTGTAAAGGCCTATTTAAACCTAAGTGGTATTTGCTGCCGCTGTGGTTAGAGGTACAAGTTCCGCCGCGGAGCCACGGAACTTGATACTAAATACCCGAGCTAAACCAGTGCGGTATGTACGAGTACCTCTACCCACAGCGGCAGCGAATGCCGCTTAGGTCTGAATAGGCCTTTACGTGGGACTTAAAAACAACAGGCGAAATGTGGGTGTACTATACGTACACCTCTGCCTAAACGTTTGGAAAATACAGGCGTGATGTTATGTTAACTTACCTCAGTTTTTGAACTCACAATTTTTCATCTGTAACAAACAAGAAAACTTCCACCGTAGCAAAAAACAATACATCTTCCCAAACAAACAAAATAAATGAAAAAAGAAACAAAAGCTAATAAATAATTCATTTTATTATAATAAACTTACGTGCCCAACGTACGTGTCTTCATGAAAATTGAAATTCTTATACAAGGCTATTTTTTTATTATGCCCACGTATAATAATGCAAAGGTTTTAGTTAAAATTCCGCGCCGGTCTTGCCATTACCTTATCAACCACGTGACAGACAGACAGAAGATAACATAGACGTGACAAATGTGTTTAGTGTTGCCATGTTTCGGGGTAAAAATGAGATTTTTTTTGGGAGACGGAAATGAAAAAAAAAAATGATTATTTTTATTTATTACTAGCAGCGCCCTGCGGTTTCATCCGCATAAGTTTCGATTACGTAGGAATATCGAGATAAAAAGTATTGTATGTATTAATCCTATTTATTAACTATCTGTGTGGCAAATTTCATCCAAATCCGTTTAGACGTTCGTGCGTGAAGAAGTAACAAACGTACAAACACACTCACAAACTTTCGCCTTAATAATATTAGAGTGATTTAAAACATAATGCACACGTAAAAATATACTGTACAAAGACGGACTTAAATGTCTGAGGCATTTTCTACCACTCAACCTTAGGGTGATGCAGAGACAAAACATGGCAGGTGTACTGAAAGGTGTGGTAGTAGTAATGATTATTTATGTGCTTTGTTAATTATTATGGGTTTTACATGGGTCTTAAACATAACTGGCGAAATGTGGGTTTACTATAGGTATACATCTGGCTAATCATTTAGGGGATACAGATGTGTGTTATTTTATGTCATGAAATTATTATCATTGAGATGATCTGAGGGGCAATTCTCGTAATTTTAAGAACGTTCACAGTTCGATCTCAGTGTCAATCTGTCAAAAATATCTCTAATTTCTCTACACTTTGACAAGTTTTTGAAATTTGTTTGTCGCCGAGATTTTTTTTTTTTTTTTTTTTAATTTAAATCTATTTATTTCAAACAACTTCTCTTGGAACATTTTACATCACATAGCGCTCAATCTTGGAATACAAAATAAGATTATGTGCGCTATTAACTAATTTTAGAGTTAGCTCACTTAAATAACGTTAAACTCGAAGCATTTATTTAAATTAAACCATGTACAGGCACTTTTGAATGAAGATGAGACTGCGACTAGATTTTGAACGTTTTAAATTACGAGAATTGGCCTTCTGTACTCTGTGCCTCGGAAAGCACGTTAAGAGGTAAATGCGGGGTGGTCGTTTCTCCATAGAAACGCTCTCGCCTGTTTTCTTTCTGGTCAATGACCATAAAGCAATGATTTTTTACATAATAATAAATATTAACTACTTGATGTACTTATGTCCATATGTTTTCCTTTTTGATGCTACATTATATTTATAAGCACTAGAACCTTCAAAAAATGCCGATTTAAGCCGCTGTCAACAGAGGCCTAGTGTATAAATTTAATAACTACTAATGATAAAATAAAAACATAGGGACATAATATATATCCTTCTTATTCAGTTTGTGAAATATCTTTTAAATTGGTCCAATATTGGAGGAGGAAATAAGCCAAACCTCGAATTACGACTTTTTACTTAGGATTTTTCAAAAGTCTCTCCGACCGCATTTCTTCTTAAGCCGTTGGTCTCGGCTGTCATTCGAGGATTTTTGACAGTCGTTACGGGACGTCAGAAGCACGAAAATTTGACAACCAGTCTTACCAAGCGGTATCGTATTACCCAGCAACTGGGTTATCGAGGTCAGATAGGCAGTCGCTCCATGTAAAATACTGGTGTTCAGCTGCATCCGGTTAGACTGGAAGCCGACCCTGACATAGTCGCGAAAAGGCTAGGCAGATGATGATGGCGATGGTCTGTACTCGAAAATCTTGTAAATGTCTCTATAGCAGGCTTATGACATTAGACTGCTACATTTTGTATAGTTTCGTTTCTGATTGTAGAAAATTGAAACAATTTCATTAGCTGCCATATTTACTTTGTCTTTGTGAGAAAATAAATAAATAATTATACATGTAGCAAACAAAAAAACGTGAACTGCAACCACCTCACCTTTCCTTCGAAGTCAGTGAAAAAAAATCAGTTCACTATCACACAAAAGTACAATTCAATTTACAGCATGGCAACCCCAATTACAGTAAATTCCTTCTTATTCTATAAGCGTACGTCTTTGTGAACGCCCACTCGTAAGACGAATGGTTGAATATGACCTACATGTTGCAAGAAAATCGTATACGGAATAAAATATGTTACGGATCATCCTAAAAATTTACAGCCGAGTAATAAAATATTTTCCGTGCTGTCATAATTTGAGCGATCGCGTTGTAGAATTGCATCATATTGCAAATGATTAAAACCAGTAGATGTAGGTAGTATTGATATATTTTTCCAAAAAAGCAAATTTTTATTTTTCGATTCGAACATAATTGTAAAGCTGAACCAATTGCGTCAGCTAACATTAATAATTTTGGCAGGAGGTTTAGAGATTTAATCAGTACTTAAGAATCCAAGAACAAACAAAAATTACTTATTTCAAATATAAAATACAAGTTTACCTGGTTCTCAGTAAACCTATAAAATATTCAAAAGTATTTAAAACCAGGACGGAAGACTAGCGCCTAAAAGTTTACCCTACTGAATTTTTGAAGAGGCTTTTTGTAAAAAACAATTTGTTTTCGCGTCCAAGCCGGATTTGCTCGCCCATAACAAACCTGATTACGTCTTTAAAAATATTGTTTAGCAAAGAAATCTACCAAACAAATCTGGTTTTTACCGGTTCCCACCGGTTTTAAGTTAAACGAATCGGTGGAACTTTGATTCGTTCGCGCGAAGTTTTGACGAGATTCGCGGAAGTTTGTGAATTTCGGTGAGACTTGTCTGAGTCACTGTTAGATATTCAATTATAGAGGTGTTTGGGAATATAAATATGCTAATACATATTTTTTGTGCCTCTAAATTGTAAGTCATTTCAGAAATAGTTTCAGCCGTTAAAAAGGTTTTGGGTGACTATTATTTCGGCTGCTTTAACTTTTATAAAAGGTTTGGCCCCGAAAACAAGAAAACTTTACGAATTCTTTCTGAAAAAAAATATTTTCTCATCTTCAAACATTCCTTCCATATTTCATCAAACCTCGATACTGTAACTTCAGATAGATCCATAGCTGTTATTCACCGAAAGTATTGTCTACGTGAGATGTGTGAGCAAAAAGTTTCTTTATTTATTTTTATTCTGTTTTATTTTTATTTTAGACGCCTATAAATAAATAGAGATGTATCGCTCGTTTTGGCGAATGATTGCGAAAGGAAAACAGTTTTCTTTTCGAATCTTTTGTTGACCTTCCTAAGTTTTCCGCCCAATATTAATATGTTTACTTATGTTCAAGGCTTTATTTCTTGCCATCCAATTAAACAGTAAATAAATATTATTATCAACTATTTTTAGTTCAACTTGAACGTAAAGTTGTGATTTTGTTGACTTTATAATCTATATAACAAAAAACAAAGTCGGGATAGTTACACCATTTATAACTCAAGTACGCCTAGATCTAAGAACTTTGATTTTTTGGATTTATTTCCGCCCTAAATACCTATCAGAATAACTATTATAACATGGGAAAATTTCACGAAAAAAAATGAAGTTAATTCATTTCAACATTTATTGAATCGTTACGAAGTTCACCGGGTCAACTAGACTAATATTAGGTCCTTACATATGAAATTGGCGTTTTTCGTACTGGCCACTTTAATCACGAATTTCTCCTCTTTGGTAAGGAATTCCAAATTCAAATTTGTACAGCTATTTACTCATGTATTTGTGCTTCGATGACCGTCATTCATTTGTTTTTTTTCTTCTGTTTTTTCTGTTTGCGTCACTCATTTTACAAAATGGAAAATTTAAAATATCGCATTATTTACGAGTACGAGTTCCGCCGTGGCACTAGTGCTGCGGAAACGACTCGAAGGGTGAATGATGTGTATGGCGGTCATGTTGCAAAAGAAAACACAGTTCGTTTTTGGTTCCAACGTTTTCGTTCTGGAAATTTCGACCTGCAGAACAAGCCCCGTGGACGGCCTGAGACCCAAGTTGATAATGGAGAATTGAAGGCTATTGTGGAAGCGGACCCATCGCAAACCACGTCCGAGTTAGCTGCAGGCTTCGATGTTAGTGATAAAACTGTTTTAATTCACTTGAAGCAAATTGGGAAGATTAAAAAGCTTGAAAGCACGACAACGCCAGACCACACACTGCGCAACAGACGGCTACCAAATTAGAAGAGCTTGAATTGGAATGTCTTAGACATCCTCCGTACTCCCCGGACCTTGCTCCAACAGATTACCATTTTTTTCGCAATTTGGATAACTTATTGCAAGGGAAAAAATTCAACTCCGATGGGGCAGTCCAAATCGCCTTCAAAGATTTTATTGATTCCCGTCCGACTGGTTTTTTTAGTAAAGGGATCAATGAACTACCTATAAGATGGCAAAAGTGCATTGAAAACAATGGTTCATACTTTGATTAATTAAATATATTATATTAAAAAATATTCGACTTTTTGTTCCTTCCATACAAAACGCCAATTTCATATGTAAGGACCTAATATAAGAAGGATTTAGTCATGTAAAGCAATTTAGACACTTTTATTTTATCAAACATACAGGGTAGCGTCTTATTTTTCGAACCAAAATTCACTTAGTAGCCGTAAGTAAAAATAGATTTACTTAAAACATGAGATACTGTCACACTGTTTGATAGAAGCGGAGCAATGAATATTCGGCTTTTCAATGTTTAATAAAAAGGATTAAAAAGGGCTTTGAAGGTCCGTGGCACACGGTCTACTGTCCGCTATTTTGTTTTTTTTTTTTTCAAAATGGCGGCCAAACATGAAACTTATTTATATCGATAGCTGACATCAATGCAAACAGACCAAACCCCGTAAAGTAATGAGACACAATTGATTTTCTATTGTTTCGCTCCGCTAAAGGGACACAATTGATTTTCTATTGTTTCGTCGCCAATGGGCGGACCGCGGTCCTTGACCGGTTAACGTTCAAACTTGATCACGTGACATCCATATTTTTTGAAGTAATAATTTTAGTAATAAGCTAAAAATGAATTAGGTACTGTGGTATTCTTCCGTTATGTAAAATTTTCAACATTACCATCGACAAATTTGTACGCTTTTTGTCTAGAATCATGTGCTGAATTCATGGTTCCAGTTTGCAAGTCGCTGTTCCTGTATACTGCCACACACCTTATATACAGAAGATACTTATAAATGATGTTTTGGCGCGTGACCAAAATCGGAACTAACGCTGCCGCCATCTTTTTATTTCAAGATCCTTGTAGCACTGTACATTGAAATACTACAAGGAAATAATATCAAATAATTACAGGGTACACTTCTTGAAAGTAAAGAAATAGAAGCTACCAAACAACATTTTAACCCGTCAAACGATCGCTTACTAAACCATAAGTAATTTCATAACAAAATACATTGTGTTGCAAATATGACAGTGAATATAAAAAAAAATATATATGTAGGTACGTTCATATTTAAAATTAATTACGCATTTTAAATGCAACAATCCACCCAGAGCGGGAGGAGTCATTTGATGATTACTAATCCACAAAAAAAAAAACAAAATGCTACAATATCATTAATACATACTTATAGTATAGTGATTATTTATTCATGATATTGTATTGTATTCTGAATTCAGTAACAGAAAATTAAATAATCAACAACAATGCATTTAAATTTAAAATTCATTATCCATTATAAAAATTAAATGAACACAAAAAATAATTCACCAATCAATTGTGGCTGTCGTTTGTCATCTGTCAACTCATCGATACTGTAATAGTCCTAGCCGTTTGCATGTAAGCGATCAATGGTTTTAGGAATATATTTAGCGTCGTTTCGAGTGTATTTTTTTCTTATAAAAATTAAGACAAGTATTTTTTTTTTCCTGATCTCCAGTATTATTAAAGACATTCAGTTAATTTTAAGTCATTTTGCTGGCTGTAAGTTCGCTGTAACATAACACAACTTTATACTCCACAATGTAACACAACGGTGTAAGTGTCAGTCACTTATCTCGCTGTCAGTACAGACGTATACAAAATTGTTTTCCCGGTAGTACAGCCGAGTCGTGCCGTGAATTGTGATCGTACACTTGTTTACTTGACGATACTCTTTGTCATATGGGGAGGAGTTTCTGTTCCTCGTGGGTGTATTAATGGCTTTAAAAGTGATTTAATCAAGCGTTTATGTTTTACCCAGAGGTTTTAATAGAGGAAGATAGCCCAAAAGGCCGTCTATTTGTAGCCCAAAACCACACGACATGAATTTATTGATATTTGATGGCCTTCACTAGTTATATTTATCCCAACGAAAATATCTTCGGGCCTTAGTTATGTTATTATATTTAACTGTCATAATAAAACGTACGGTCCGGCGTTTCTAAATTTGCCAAAGAGGTATACAACAATGGCCGCTCGAAATTTAACAAAATCGATATACAAGAACATTTATTTTCGTCTAGTTAGCTCGGAGATTTAGACGAAAACAAACATTACTTAAAATAAATGTTCTTGTATATCGATTTTATTCAATTTCGAGCGGCCATTGTTGTTTACATCTTTGGCAAATTTAGAAACGCCGGACTTTAGGCAGGTCTATTTATTTATATCGTGATCCTGTAACTGGAGATAATCTCGAATTATTCTTGAGGAAACCGATATGTCCTAGAACCAAAAAATTCGAAAACATGTGACATCTGCCAACCCGCACTGGGCCCGCGTGGTGGATTACGGCCCACTCTCTCTTACTGAGAGGAGGCCTGCGTCCCAGCAGTGAGAACATTATAGGCTAATTATGTATGTATTATGTAATTGAAATGTATTGGAAATCTATTTTTTACAACGAGTTATATTGAATAGAATAAATAATTGTTAAATAAAGCAGTCGTTTGTACTTAAAAAAATATCTGCCATAATTTTAACGAACCGACTTAACGAAATCAAAAACAAAATTCCAAATTAAACACAATGCAAACAAAATTCAGGACGGCTTTATGTAATAGCTAGTCACCACTTAATCCATAAAACTGTATAATCGTCATTCGTTCGCGCCCATTGCGCGCTAAATGGGCTTTAAACGATTGACGTAAAGGATGATTTGATGCATTTGTGCCGAGCGTTGGTGAAACGCAAATTGGTGCGATGCGGTCGACAGACCCAGCCTTTCTGTTTAATCAGCTTGGTTACATCGCTGATTGTACCGTCCATGTTTTGGGATTGGGATTTAATACGGTATTACTTTTTAAAAGGACACAATTTGTGTTTCCAGAAAAAAAAAAAAATAACCGCTCTTAGTTACGTTTTTACTAACCAGAGATAGGTTGCAATAACTTCACTTTGTCAATTAACCCCTCAAGAGTCCACTGTACACTAAATGTACATAAGAGAAAGTGCTCGAAACATCAACGGTACATCAAGTGTACACAACTATTGTCATTGTGAAAACAATGACTACTGCGTCCATTCAACTACTTCGACACGTGGGGTGTATCGACTGGTACGCGGGCAAACGCGTACAAAACAACAGAGTTATACATCTATTTTCAGAAATACTACAGAAAGAAACAAAAAAAAAACATCTGAAAGTAATACAAATAATTTTCCTAAATACCTTAATATGAAGGCATAATCAACCTTTTAATGTTTCCACTGCTGGGACACAGGCATCCTATCAGTGAAGCAACAGACCGTAATCTGCCACACGGGCCCAATGAAGTTTGGTAGATGTAAAACGTCTTCGAATTTTTGGTTCTACGACATGCCAGTTTCGTCACGATGTTTTCCTTCACCGTTTAGAGAGCAGTGGAAAATTACACATAATTTTCCTAAATACCTTATTATACCAAATAGAAAAGTTGAGCTACTCAAAATGCTCATAATAACTACCCTCATAAACCCAAGTAGGCGATTTTATCACTGACTAAATAAAGGCCAAAAATATCCCATTGAATGATGACTCTACACTTTGTAAGCCGGTAACGTCCAGTGTGGAGGCGTTGATTGATCCCATTACAGTCCCGAAAAAGAAATGGGTGAGTGAATGATTTGTTAAATGTTCTAAAGGTTAGACTACAAGATTTTTCACTGTCACCAAACCATTTCGGTCAGTCTCGGAACGGAACGTGAGCGAAATTACAATGTTCTAGCGTGTGGAGCTACTTCCATTTTGGAATAAGGAAAATAGTGATTCTATCTTCGTTGGTTCAGGAGATTTTTCGATTAAAATTTTTGATTTGTCTTGACGACTGTTTTGAGTATGGATTGCTGATTACTACTCAAATATTTAATGAAAGTTTTTTTTACTGTCCCGAAAATTCTTTATTTACGTACCTGAGAACCGCCGCTTGATAACGGCTCGACCGGTGTCGGCTGATTTTTTTGTTGTGTTCGCAATTGTTCGCAACATCGAATCGAATAAGATCAACGAAATCGTTCACCAAAATTATGCCATTTCGAATAAGAGCAGCGAAAATTGATCACAGAATCATTTTCGAACTGTTCATCCTCTCCGCAGCAGGGCGTCACAAAACGAGTTTTATTTCATTATCTTGTGTGTATTGACCCAAATTTGGGATAAAAACGTCGTGAATTCAACCATCAATACTTGTTAAAGCCCACGCTTAGTTCACATACACACGGGCGCTTTTTTAACGCGAAGTTTTTGACGGTGCTCTGGTTTTCAACTTTCGGCGTCGAACCGAGCGTTGAGAATCCAACAGAATGCATCCCTAGCGCGTTAAAAAGTGTACAGCTAAATTTTCAACTCACTCTGCTAAGCCTAGAGTTAAAAAACCAGAGCGCGGCAATAAAGCCCTTTACACATTATGCCGTGGCTGCGGCGGCGGCGCCGTCGGCGCGGTGCCGCTGTATTGGTTGCACTTGGATTTGTATGAACCCTTGCACATGGCTCCGCGGCGATGGTGGCGGCCAGTTTTGATAGGTCTTATCAAGGGCCGAAATACATTACCGCGTTGCGGCACCACGCCGCAACGCAACGTACGCGAGTATGGAAGCACAGCGGCGGGTGGCACTGCCAATTTTGGCGATGCGGTGCCGCAACGCGGTTATGTCTTTCGGCCTCAAAACTCGCCGCCACCGCGGTGCGGTGTGTGGGGGTTCATACAAATCCAAGGGTGACTGATCTGCGGCATAATGTACAAACGGCCTAAACGTCGCTTTTAAAAGAGCGCCTGTGCGTACGTAGGCTTACTGAAAACAAATGTCTTTTGAACTTAAACAACTGTTTTAGGCAATAACAAAGAGGTTGTAGTTCGTAATGTAGTCTTTAACATATTGGTTACATTAATCAACCTTGAAGTAACTGTTCACGGAATGCTAGTTTGAAAGTACTTATTACTATTTATTACTACACACATCAAAAGTGTCTAGGGATCAAGCATTTTTATGCGGATTTCTTGAGATTGAGATGTGGCTTTGTAATAGATTTATGATTTTATAAATTTATATGGATCCTTTTTGGTGCATTTCATAATTTGAATCAGGAACTGTGAATCAAATTCGAGTAAAAGATGAAAATCAGCTGTCAATATTTTCCCTATAAAAACATACAACGCATTGAAGACATTATTAGTGCTACTGTTTCCCTACTACTGATTAAAACCAACGTTATTATGGAGCGGCGACGTCATTTAAGCAGGGAAGAAATGCTCAGAGCCGTGGGAATGATAGAAGCTGGTTCCCGGCAACGTACTGTGGCTTTAGCTCTGAATACAAGTCAGAGTGTTATCAGTCGACTTTGGACACGTTACCGAAGCACTGGTACCGTGGCTGAGCGCCATGGAGGACGGTATCGCTGCACCACACGGAGACAAGACCGATACATTCAAATCTTAACTCGAAGAGCTCCAACAATAACCGCCATGATGTTAGCCGTGAGGCTTCATCACTCTTCAGGGAACTTAATTAGCGACCAAACAGTCAGAAACCGCTTGCATGAAGTGAACCTTCATTCCCGAAGACCGCTACGGGTACTACCTATAGCAATGCACAATCGTAGGATTCGATATCAATGGGCTCTTGAACATAGAAATTGGGCAGAAGAACAATGGCGTTTCGTGTGCTTTTCTGATGAGTCTCGTTTTGGTATGAGACCGGATACAAGACGTATACGACACTGGAGAACCCCTGGACGCCAACAGCGATTAAAATCCTGCCAGGAAGTCCATCCTTATAGTGGTGGAACCATCATGGTATGGGCGGGTATTTGGATCGGCGGAAGAACTGAGTTGATTTGGATCAGAGGCAACCTCAACGCTCAAATTTATGCTGAGACGATTGTATCAGACGTCATCGTTCCTCTACAAGTGCAAATCGGTCCCTTATTTCAGTTAATGCATGATAATGCACGACCGCACACCGCAAGAGTTGTAAGACAGACTCTCGCCGCAGCTAACATCAATGTCCTGCCCTGGCCTGCTCAGTCGCCAGACTTGAACCCGATTGAGCATGCATGGGATATGCTACAGAGAAGAGCTCTGCCGAATATGGAGGGTATCCAGTCGCAAGAAGACCTTTTTTTGTTGTTGCAACGAACATGGGCGGCCATTCCACAGCGTGATTTGGATGAACTCATTTTGAGTATGCCAAACCGATGTTCTTGTGTTGTTAGTGTTCGCGGTAGAAACACGGATTATTAATTGTTTAAGTTACCCAATAAAATTTTAAAGAAAACTGTTATTTCAGTCTTTTTTTCGAACTTTTGTGTTAGTGGTTCAAATGTCAAAAATCCCTTTATTAGGAAAATGGCAAATTAATGCAAAGGTGACTTGGTTTATCGTTACTGTGACAAACGAAAACACTTTATTTGATGAATCCTTAAAGAAAATTTTAATTAATATCAATCAGGAGAAAAGTTATTGCAAAAATATATGTTGATCCCTAGACACTTTTGATGTGTGTACTTAGAACAATTTATCATGGTACTTTTTTGGTGAGAAACTAATTTGGTAAATACGAAAGAGAAATTGGCCAGGATGGACTGGACGTAGAAAACTCAGCCAGGTATAAAATACATCGCAGCATTAAAATGGTCATGGTTCAATAAAAGATGGCAACGAGCTGGACGAAGAAGCATAATTAAACTATACAATTTTGTACAGATGTATGAACGAAAACCAAGCAAAAGGAGTATGTAAGGATCGTAGGAAAGGACTTGAAAATAACTTACTAGTTGTGATCATAGTAATTTTCTCATGAATGACTAAATTGATTATTCTTTTCAATGAGGGGCCCGTTGCTAAAATAAAACAGCCGCACAGGTCGATCGATCAGGTTAAGCTACGCTTGCCGCGGTTGGTCTGTGGATGGGTGACCATCTTTACATACCGAGAGCCCTCCGTGCTTCGGAGAGCACGTTAAGCAGTTGGCCCCGGCTGTCATTCGTGGATCTTTGACAGTCGTTACGGGTGTCAGAAGCCCGAAAGTCTGATAAACAGTCTTATTGCCCAGTAACTGGGTTGTGGAGGTCAGATAGGCAGTCGCTCCATGCAAAATACTGGTATTCAGCTGCATCTGGTTAGATTGGAAGCTGACCCCAAAATAGTTGGGAAAACGCCAGGCAGATGATGATCTTTTCAATGTACTTTTCCGTATATGTATTAGATGATATGTAAATAAAGTAAGTCCGATCCTATAAAATATTGACACATATTATTTTAATCGACAACGACACAATAGAACCCATTCGTAAATTGTGGAATCCTTTCCAATGACTAGCAATTTATTAAAGTAAATAACACATTTATTTTTATGTATTTACTGGTTTGTTTGTATGTATGTACATGTTACTTTGTAAATATGTTTTTTATGGCTCGTTCATACCAGCTTCGTTTTGCTATTATGTGGCTTGTTAATATTGGCTTCATTTCGCAATAATTGATTCCTTTGTGAGTGTTTGATTTTAATTAAAAACATATTTTATGCTAAAAGTAAGCAATAAAAAATTCCAAAAAACATGAAGTTTGGATACAGTAGTAGGTATGATAAAATTGACTATTTAATGTGAAAATTAAATAATTTTACAGAAATCAGTGACAGAATCAATTATTTTCATTATTTCGCTCACAAATAATTTCTATTCGATCACATTTATTTGTTCTCAAAGAAACTTAAAAGTAGATGCTAAAGTTTAAAATGCAAAAATATATTCCTAAAGAAAACCCTAACATTTTCCAACGGAATGAAAAGAAAATGAAGTTACAAAAAATAAAAACTACATCAGCAGAGCCGGAAAAATCCAGTTCTTCCACCACAGCCCGTGTTGATATTTTAAATAAAGTTCACCTCTATTAAACCCTCCGCCGCTCACGTTCGCAACTTTTTTACGAGCGGACAACTTCTAAAGGCACTGCTTATTAAGGTCAAGCTAGCCCAAAGGGCTAAAGCATAAAGCAAGCCTACAAAAACTTTTCCATTTAACTTGGCCCGTGTCATCCTGATTATATCTGCTTATACTGACCCGGCCTGACTTCACTCGGGAGCAATTTTTGACTGAGAAGCACCTTAGCGGCCGCATTTTAGGGGCCTTTATGGGGCCGTATGAGAATGGAGGGTCAAATTTTCTATATGTTTAAAATAAAAGGAACTATATAATTAAGACAGTGTTTTCTTTGTTTCTTCTTTTTTTTACTTAATTACTAACATTAGTTATAAGCTAAATTCTTGCCTTGCCTATGGACTTTTTGTCTGAAATAAATAATTTTTATTTATAATTCGGGGCAATAATATTTCTGAGCCAGAGCTAATTTTAGAACGTACATATAATTTAATAATTTTGCGACAGTCGCAACTAGATTTCAAGATTACAGAAAATGTTAATGCTGGGTTTGAATTAACATTTTCAAAAAAAAAATTGTTGTAGGAGTAATTTTAACTGGTTCCTAAATTAAGTGCTTTCTTGCAGACAGACAAACATAATTTTTCGCTATACAGGAATGATACTTATCTAAAATTCCGGGAGGGGATGATAAAAGTTTACAAAACGTAACAAACTTAGATTAACTACATAAAGGACGCCGATTTGGCTAAGTTATTTGAAATTTTTGGTCTCGGAGGCCCGAAAAGGTTCTCAAGTAAAAATATTGAAATTTTAATTTCGTTTGAAAATTCTTCTGTAATTGTTCTTTTTGTTTTGTTACGTAGTCCGAAATTTTCTTTTTCTATGAAAAACCGTGTTTGCTTTTTATGAAATAGAAAAATATTTAAAGTTAGGTACCAACTTCAAAATGTCTCACAAACTGGCATGATATTAATTTTTGTAAAACGCAATGAAGCAGATGCTGGCGTTTGTACGATCAGCCTATAACGTTCCCACTGCTGGGACACAGGCTCTTTGAGAGGGAGTGTAGGCTGTATAATCTACCAGACGGGTCCTGATGCGGGTTGGTATAAGACACATACTTAACATAATCAGCCTATAACGTTCCCACTGCTGGGACACAGGCCTCCTCTCTGTGAGAGGGAGTGGGCCGTAATCCACCACGCGGGCCCAGTGCGGATTGGGGGATGTCACATGTCTTCGAATTTTTGGTTCTAGGACATGCCGGTTTCCTCACGATGTTTTCTTTCACCGTTTTGAGAGCAGTGGTGATGAAATAATTTACACAAAGTAAAGCGCCTGTCGGGGTTCGAACCTACAACCTACAACTTGTAAGTCGCGGCTGATATCTCTGGACCACCACTGCTCTCTATAACACGCACACAACACTAAGACACATGTCTTCGAACTTTTAGTTCTAGGTCCTGCCGGTTTCCTCGCGATGTTTTGCGTCACCGCTTCCGTTTATATATTATTATACATCTAGGTATTTAATGTTAAAAATTCAGATCCAGACCGAATTTAGAGCACCTTTATAGAATTTCCATTAAAAAAAAATCCTGTTACTAGATTTGTTTCTATTCTAGAGTGACCTTAGATTTTCATCCACTTTCAAAAATAATTCAATATTTTCAACAAGCAAGTTCTTCATAATAATGCTTTTTCGGTGATATTATGGCCAAACATTTTCTAGATGAAGTTACAGAATCCAATCTATGGCGTGAAGGGGTCTCGAAGAAAATTATTAACCTCTATATTTTATTACGTCGAAGCAATATTATATCTTGCGTAATATGTGATATTATATTGTTATTATTATGATAACGTACGTTTAATTTATCCTTTTCAGAATGTCATTGACTAGCAGTCGTGTTTAATTTTTTTTAAGAAAATATATGTATATGTACGAGTATGTTGGTTGTTGGTATACAGGTAATTGCTTATATTTCTCCTAAAGTGACTACTTGTTGCGAAAACTCAAATTCAAATACGTTTATTGTTTGTTACATGTAGAGAAAGATCTTATAGTTATTATAATCGTATCACTGTAACATACAATGTGTGTGTGTATGTGTGTGTGTGTGCAATATTCTATTACGTTAACTGATCAACACAATTCATTTTATTTTCGTATCGACGATACTTTTATATTGATTATTATTATGTTGTTTGAGCAGTTGTGGCTCTATGGTAACGGCCACGCGTAACTTGTGGGTTCAAGCCCAGGCAGGCGCTTAACTTTGTGTAAATAGTTGGATCACCATTGCTCTTAAAATGGTGGACAAAAACATCCTAACGAAAGCAGTGTATCCTAAGCCCAAAAATTAGAAGTCGTGTGATATCTTCCAACCCGTACTGGGACCACGTGGAGCATATTACAGCCCCACTCCCTCTCGAAGAGAGGATGCCTGAGTAGCAGCATATGGATCATTATAGGCTGATTATATGCTGTATTGGCCACATAGATTGCGGCATCAGTTAAATTCTTTAGGTCATCAAAGGTGCAAGTGAACGAGGACACTCCAGAAGGTGGGACATGGTCTGCTCAGAAGCACCCCACTCGCTCTGGGTGTCAGATGGGTCAGTAATTCCCCACTTCGTTTGTATGTATTAATTAGAATAGTGCAATTAATTTGTGTTTGCAGCCGCCTACTTGGGCACGCAATCGCAATTGTTAATTGCTGTTAACAATAATTGTTATCCAATTGTTGTCCAATTGTTATCTTTCCCTATAACAATTAAAATTTTCACCATCACTTCCATCACCGGAAATTTTCTCTCCACTTATCCAAAATTTTCCACATAACATTTCACCCCATCATTTAAACCTCATCCGTAACATGTTTGTTAGCATCTTATCCAACCTCAACGGTTACTCAAAATAACATTAATAACAATACATTAGATTCCGCAGTCGAGAATGGTGTTACAATTTATTATAACAAATGATACCGGTTGCTGCTTGCTTGTACGAGAAGGATCAGCGGGATCCATCGTTTATCATCTGATGTGATGGAGTTATGAATGTACAAAATGTGGGTTTTGTTGTTTGGTTTATTGTTATAAGTGTGTAAAGACCTTTGCAGAATCCTTCTGTTTGATAAAAGAATGAAATATAAGTTATTTGACATTGATTGCCCTAAAGGGTAAGCGGGAAGGGTTCATTTCAGAGTTTTTTACATCTTTTTGATCAAAAGCTCGTAAAATAAATTTGTCGTAAATCTTTTAATTCCTACCTGCTGTTCTGAAACGCTTGAATTCTCGACGGATCTAATCTACACCATCGTATTTTTTTATCTAGCTCTGTCAGTTGCCTGATATTCTCTATGGTTGCCTGTATGAAAACTTATTATTTATACCTTTTTAAATTTAATTTTAACAATAACTAAACAATGAATTACGATATAGTAAGCAGTGGTGGTCCAGTGGCAAAGGCCACTGACTTACGGTCGTGGGATGAAATCCAAGCAAGCACTTTACTTTGTGTAAATTATTTCATCACCACTGCTCGCAAAACGGTGAAGAAAAACATCGTGAGGAAACCGGGAAGTCCTAGAACCAAAAATTCGAAAACATGTGACATCCACCAACCTGCACAGGGCCCACGTGGTGGATTACGGCCCATTCCCTCTCACAGAGAGAAAGCCTGTGTCCCAGCAGTGGGAACATTATAGGCTGATTAAGGCTTACGGTATAGTCTATATTATCGTACAAAAATTGTTGTGTATCTTTAGGACCAGGGATTTGCAAACTAACGTGACCTGCAAATCAAATAACTTCTCCCGCTCTGGGCGGAGCGAGAGGGCGTGTCAGACTTTTACTGACTAAAACCCACCCGTGTTCCTTCAGTTGCCTGTGCCAGGGGCCACGGTAACTCTTTCGAACAACCCGCGACCCCGGCAGGCTTCGGTCCTGGTAGACCCCGTCAGTTAGTGCTGACATCTCTCTCAAGGCCTGCACCTACAAGAACATAAATAACTAAGGTATACTGCCCAAATAGAGCATTCTTCGGCCATTTATATGGATAGGATAAATTGGCCAATTTTAACTTCCGACGCGGAATATCGGTCCGAAAAGTTTTTGTTTAATTTCACCCTACATTTTTATCGGTCGGGTGATCGTATGGGGATCGATGGATTCGGAATTTCCGAGCTGGATTTGCGTTGGAAGTTTTTGTTTGAGTTGGTGTGTGTACCAAACTATCTAATTCTAATATAAGTACCTATCCACTATTATTGGGTTTATACATAGACTTTTATACATTATATAGATTGACCCATGACGTAGTAGAAGTGACGTAGCGTGGTTGACATTTACACGAAGAAGTTACTCGATTTCAGTTATTATTTCTTCGAAGAAATCAATGTTTCTTTCCCACGGAGAGCATCCAGAATATTGAATGGAGAATATGTTCGATATGATATATTTTACTTCTGCAAATATGTACAAACTTCTAATACTAATAAACTTCAAATTATTAAAATAAAATAACTAAAATATTGCGTCGAAATATACCTCCACATCGCTGACGATTGGTAATATACCCAAAACACTGGAGGCATTGCCACGTTGTATGGCAATGCTGAGCCTCTGTCCAGGGTAAAAGCCGGGCTGGCTTTGGGTCACGGGAAGTGTCAACCAGCCGCTTAGAGATTTCATTGAACAAGCAATGAGCAGTCGGACTCCACGGCCCGAGGGTTTCAACCCCAAACGGCTCGAAAATATAATTTCCGATAAGATTATTATACTTTCGCCGCTTGAGGTTTTCCGCAACCGCAGCAGCAGCGCCAGCACAGCACGCCCAGCCAAGAAGATCGGATGGCGCAAGAGTTTCGGCGCACGATGCGTCCCACACTAAAGGATTACCCACCTTCCATGGAAATAAAGACATGCCGTCCGGTCTCTTGCCATCATCGCGTAATGGTTGTTAAAGTCAACATATCCATGAAGTATTCATGGAAATTGTTCTACCAGAGTCACGTCGTGTTCTAGCTTCCCGCGTGTCTGCTGTTAATAACACATCAAAATAAATTAAAAAAATATAAACTAAATGAGGCCTATTTTCTAAGTGACTAGGTCCAGGTTCAGTAACTATGAAGTTACTGTTATAAACCATAGCCAATAAACCAAATTGATGTTAACCTCTTGTAGTTAATTCAATATTGACAAGAAGATTAATATAATTTGCATAAGTTAATGGAAATATTAAACCAGCTTCCAATTGTTTACAATAGATTAGCAATGGCTGATGACCGGGCTTACTTAGTAACAGGTTGAATAGTTAAATATATTGTTAGCATCGGACTTAAATACACTTAATAAGGCGTTTAAAAGTAAAGGATTGACCAGCTATAGGTAATCAGTTTCAATAACACAAACATAGCACGTCCGTAAAAAAGGAAGTAGGTATGTACAGTACGTATTTTGAATTTTATGATATCAGATTGCCAATTCTCGTACTTATTTTTTTATTGCTTTATGGGCCCGCTCTTGACCTCGATCACGCCTGATGGAAAGCGATGGATGAAGTCTATGATGGAACGAGCGTGCCCAGAAGATACGGCACTGGAACTCCCACGCATCGACGAAACACAGCAGACTGCTTGACGCCGGACTACTTTGAGAGGGTGGTCGCAACCCAGGCGGGCGTTAGCCCTACCACCGCAAGGGAACAATTGACCAGTCAAATAGGGTGTTGGGTGTGACTGTCCAAGATACGCCGAGCGCTCGGTTCAGTTGAGTAACTTGCGGAAAAAACTGCGTTACATGAGGAGGCTTTTTCATGCATCCCAAAATTTAAAAACGTTCAAATTCTAGTCGCAATCTCATCTCAGCGACAATTAATGTCAAAAACTTGTCAAAAATGTAGGGACATTGATTGTATTTTTGACAGACTGGGACTGAGATTGGAATGCGAACGTTCCTAAAATACGGGAGTTTCTCCTCAGGTTCTTTCTCTTTTTCACGCAGTTACTATAATTGGGATGAATGAAGCAGCCTCCTCGTGTAGCGCAGTTTGTTCCGCCAGTTAGTCAACTGAATCAAACGCTCAGCGCATCCTGGACAGTCACACCCAACACCTTTTTTGACTGACCAATTTTTCCCTTGCGGTAGTATGGCTAACGTCTGCCTGGTTACTCCCACCGAAGTCCGGCGTCAAGCAGCCTGCTGTGTTTCGTCGATGCGTGGAAGTTCCAGTGCCTTAGGCATCTTCTGGGCACGCTCGTTCCATCATAGACCTCATCCATCACTTTCCATCCAGCGTGATCGAGGTCAAGAGCGGGCCCATTCAGCAATATAAAAAATTGTATAATTATAATGTTTTTTTTTTAATAAATGAATTCGTACCTACCAGATGAAAAGTTAAGCGGGACTACATTTTTACCAAGCCAAACAAACAATGTCTGAACACAACTTTATTAAAAAATCCCCCAGTAGGTTCCCAGACGGTAGTGACGGTCAAAAATTCAATTTGTGTCCACTTGAGCACGTGGACCTGGCCCGGCTCCATGATTTATCGTCCAGCATGGCTGATGTCAAGCACGAAACTCCTGGGCGTGACGACCCAGCTAACATGCACCAAGTCTTATTTTTACATTAAACCTTTCCCTTCAAAGAGATTTGAACTTCATAGCAAGGGACCAAGGTTTAATTTTAGAGGCTTTTGCTTAAAACTTCTGCATTCATGCAGCCGGCATTATATTTCTGTGCACTTTATTTTTTGCCAACCTTAACAGAAGTGAAAAAGGAGTTGTTTATGATACTGTTTCGTTATATTTACAAAGTAATCGCTACAAAATAGATTTTTAGGGTTCCGTACCGTAAGTGGAAAACGGAACCCTTATAAGATCGCTTCGTTGTCTGTCTAAAAGGTCTTGACAGACGGACGTCAGTCAAGACCTTTTTTCTCAGGAACGTGTAGAATATTGTTCAAATTATTATCCAATACTCAAGGATGCAATCCCTTGAAGCAGAGAAAAAAATCAAACTCCTAAGTCAACGCAATCACAAAATACGGGCGTTTATGTTCGAAATCAAAACCTATAGGGTACTTCCCGTTGACCTAAAATCATGAAATTTGGCAAGAAGCAATGCCATGTAGCATAAGCAATGGAAAAATCCGTAAACCTTAAATATGTAATTACATACCTGTAAATTTTTACGGAACCCTCGGTGCCCGAGTCCGACTCGCACGTGACCGGTTTTTTCATTTAAGGCAGGTTTCAGCATACACCATCACTTCAGAAAGTGAACGGATTGAAAGTTAAATATTTTCACCTGCCTGCAGATTTTAATAGAACTCTCTTAAATTAAAACATAGCATAACCAATTTATACATTCGAATAAAAAAAATACGTATTTAAAAGACAAAACACAACAATTGACAAATATAAGTGATCTTGTATCATGCAAGAGATTAACCCCCTTATTCATGAAACTTATCAAACCTATTTTAGTTAAAATGGGGTTTGTCTCTTTCTTACACACAGAAATGACAACGTGACAGATAAAGACAAACGTTCTATAAACCTATTTTAGCTAAAATAGAGATAAAATAGGATTATGAATAAGGGGGTGAATATTTAAAACAGTAATTGTTTGTTTCAGTTTCTTAGGCTAACGTTTTGTGAGACATGACGTGAGGTATAATTGC
Organism: Amphipoea oculea; assembly: GCA_945859645.1. Taxonomy (NCBI): domain Eukaryota; kingdom Metazoa; phylum Arthropoda; class Insecta; order Lepidoptera; family Noctuidae; genus Amphipoea; species Amphipoea oculea. The sequence continues at coordinate 8,176,036 of OX243869.1, read as the reverse complement.
AGGCCCATCAAAAACATGCATAATAATACTTTACCTTGTAATCCCTAATCTTATAAAGTTTTGAATTATTTAGCTGCACGATTACTGACAAATACGTGCACTGACTGGACAGGTCCACTTAATCTGTGTGGATCTTTCATCAAAAGATAATTTCAGACATCAATCTACATGGTCTTCACATAATCTGACCAGAATTTTGCCTGGACTTTAAAAGAGACTTGTTTCGGCCTTTTTTCTCAGAGTAGTCAGATAGCAAACGCCGACCTCATCTAGTTAGCCAATATGATTGACGTGTAAAAGTGTTTGTACAAACCTACTTACAGACAAGATCGTTTATCATTTATCAATCGTTGAACTATTGAAGATGATAAATTCAAAAAGAATTCGCGAAAGAGGAAGGGTCCCAAAAGATAAACCTTTACAAAACTTATTCATTTCTCGATTTGAATGTCGTCATAGTGACGAAAGGGAACAGAATTTCCTTATACCTACCTACAATATAAAGATCTTATCGAGGAAAACTACCCTTTATAAACGCGCTTAATAACATTTAAGGATCGGTAGGTAGAGTCATACCAAACGATATTTTTGACACAGCAATGAAAAAATATAGATGTATCTAAATATTTATTACCAACTAGCTGCGCCCCGCGGTTTCACCCGCGTAAATGTCGATCCCGTGGGAATATTGGGATAAAAACTATCCTATGTCCTTTCCCGGGACTCAAACTATCTCTATACCAAATTTCATCGAAATCGGTCCAGCCGTTTTCATGTTATGTCGTGACAACGGAAAACGGGTTTCATTTTTATATATATAGATTAACAGCGCCCCGCATAAGCCTCGATCCCGTGGGAATATCGGGATAAAAAGTATCCTTTATTTATTTATTTATTTATATATACTTTTCACTTCTCATGCTCTAAAAGTTCGTCTTTATGTTGTGCTTAGGCGACATAAAATCGCTTTTTATGTTCTAGTGCATAAAGTAGTTTTTTTTTTCTGAGACTAAGGTAATCAGGCCCAACAGCCACACGCGCAATAAAACTTCGCAGATTAAAGTCGTGGTTTATTTCATTTTCTTTAATTTATACCACTTCCGTATTTTCTATCGTTAATTTAATAAAATCAGGTAAAATAGTTGTCATTTATTTTATTTAAAAACGCAAAGAAACGTTTTTATGACTTGGCAGTATGAAGTACCCAAGTCGAATGACAAATGTTGAAATTAAAAAAAAAAAAACTTTTAAAAAGTTTCGTGGCGGTATTATCTGTGGTGGCGGGAATTAGCTATGCTTTGCAACATTTTTGATTAATTATGTACTGTATACTTTATGCCTGTTTCATTTTCTCGAAATCGAAGTGAAAAGCAGAGTGTATAACTCAGGCATAAACGAGCCATTTTACCCCTCGACTTAACTATCCACCCTCGCCTGCGGCTCGCGTGGATATAAACGTCTCGCGGTACAATAGCTTCTTTTATGCCTTAGTTGTACAATCTACTATTATTGTACACCACAAAAATACATAACATGAAATAAACACATTAAACACTACAAAATATACAATGGGCGGCCTTATCGCTTTCTGCGATCTCTTATCTTATCTTTATCCTTTCCCGGGACTCAAACTATACCAAATTACTAAAATTCATCTAAAACGGTTCAGCGGTTGAAGCGTGAAGAGGTAACAGACAGGGTACATATTTGAATGTCGAACATTAAAATACATACGTGTAAAATGTCAACGTTCATAACAGCGAAAATTTAAATATCGATTGTATCGTATATTTTAATTTTCGAAATTCAAATATGTGCCCAACAGACAGACAGACAGACACACTTTCGCATTTATAATATCAGTATGGATGGATGGATAAAACTCATCATCATCTGCCTAGCTTTTTCCCAACTAGATTGGGGTCGACCTCTTGTATAGAATCCGAATGTATTTTTCATGGCGACTGCCTATCTGACCTCCACAACCCAGTTACTGGATAACACTATACCCTTTGGTAAGACTGGTTGTCAGACTTTCAGGCTTCTGATGACCAGTATCGAATGTCAAATATCCAAGAATGGCAGCTGGGACCAACGACTTAATGTGCTTTCCTAGGCACTATGGTATCTCGGTATGTAAAGATGGCAATCCATCCATAGAGTGACCGCGGCAACCGTCGCTTAACGTAATCGACTGACCTGTGCGACTGTTATTACTTAGCAACGAGCCCCGGCATAGAAATTAATTATTTGCCTCTTACTATAAAACGTGATAAAAAGATTTTATAATAAAGTATAACTACTAAAATGGAAAACTTGAAACGATTTTCGTAACTTACATCTTTTATTAAAGACATTTCAGACGATACCTCACGAACTTATGTAAAATATATTTCAACCAAAACAGATATTGTAAATCACGGTGACGAAGCCATCCATTTTGCGAAATAAACGTATCTTTTTCTTTTCATCCCTGATTCTGCTGGTTTTCACCATCTTTTTGAAGTAGATGTATAGTCAGTAATAGAAGATCGTAAAAGGATTATTTATCATCTTTATGTTGTAGAAGTTCTTAAGGGCTTGTGGCTGTGTAATAAGAATAACAGACACGCGGGTCGATCGATCAGGTTAAGCTACGTTTGCCGCGTGTGGTCCGTGAATGGGTGACCATCTTACATGTTAAGACCCCTCCGTGGCTCGTAAAGCACATTAGGCCGTTGGTCCCGGCTGTCATTCGTGGATCTTTGACAGTCGTTACGGGTCGTCAGAAGCCCGAAAGTCTGACAAGCAGTCTTACCAAGGGGTATCGTATTAATTATTTATTTATACTTTTATTGTACACCATAAATATACAAAACAAAAAATATTGGACACCAAAAATATACAATGGCGGCCGATCGCTTTCGGCGATCTCTTCCAATCAACCTTGGAATGTCAAAGTCAAAGTCAAAGCATTTATTTCAAATAGGCACATAAAAGGCACTTTTGAACGTCAAAAATTATCTTAAAATAGAATTGATTCTAGTCGCCCATTCCAAAAGGTAGTTTTCGTATGGAGAAGAACGGGCAAGAAACTCCACCGTTACTCTTTTAAAATGTTTAGGTACAATATTTTGCATGGGTACATTAATTATATAATAACATGTGAGGACGATGCACCTACAATAAAATTACTATACCACAATAGGTAAAAGAATTAAAAACGAATCCATGACATATAAATTAATTATCTGATAGATACATGGTGCTCACATATTTACAAACATGGTACAAGCAAAACGATTTTAATTAAAAAACAAAATACAAGTAATAAGTCAGGGTGTGAGTAATAAATGTAAAAAAAAAGAATAAAAAAATTTACAATTAAATTAGCAACCAGTTTGATTTTGTCTAGAATGGAAGTATTACCCAGTAACTGGGTTGTGGAGGTCAGATAGGCAGTCGCTCCATGTAAAATACTGGTACTCAGCTGCATCCGGTTAGACTGGAAGCCAACTCCAACATAGTTGGGGGCAGATGATGACGTTGTAGAAGTTCTTGGTATTCTATTTAGGGATTTATTTTGCACCTACCATTCCAGAAAATATAAGGTTACACAGGTATATTTAATGTCTCCTACCATCTTTTTGAAACTCGTTGTCGAAACACTTACAAAAGTTCTTGGAAATCAGCCTATTGGCTATAAACTATCTCTTACTGTCGTCGCAATCAGTAATTCTAAAGAAAAATAAAACCTCACTAACCTAAAGTATAATCAGCCTATAATGTCCTCACTGCTGGGACACAAGCCTCCTCTCGGTGAGAGGGAGTGGGCCGTTATCCACCGCGCGGGCCCAGTGCGGATTGGCAGACGTCACATATATGTCTTCGAATTTTTGGTTCTAGGACATGCCGGTTTACTTACTATGTTTTCCTTCACCATTTTGAGAGCAATGGTGATGAAATAGTTTACACAAAGTAAAGCGCCTGTTTGGGCGCGAACCTACGGCCTGTCGCGCTCTGTCGCTGCTGTTGCCACCAAGGCTCTATCTTAAATCTCGCTAAAAACTCACAAAGACACACATTTTTTCTCTACAAACATCCAATCATTTGTATTCAATCCTCTTTAATAATAATATCCAATCACACAATCTGTGAGATAAACCAAACAGCAACTTCAAAAAAACTTGACCGAAAATTCTCCTCGACCAAAAATTTCCTCGGCATTTTAAAACAACACTGTGTGCGCCAGTTGTTACACGATAAATTAATCTTGTCAATGAACCGATCGGCTCTGCTGCGATACTATTGAAAAACGGCGCGTTCACGTTGACATATGGCCAGGGAAGGCCACGTCGGTGTTTTCCATTTTTAAAATTTTTGCTAGATAGAAATTTTTTGGGCAACGAGCGAGCTGGAAATTGTTCGTCAAAGTCTAACAGCTATGGATAACTTTGAAGTACGTGCTGGTTTCTTTATTAAATTGTTAAACGTTTTTGGGCTCTGAAATATAAGTTCTATAAGTTAACTGTCGCAGATAAACGAAACCTAAATAATATTTCCAAGTGAAGAAGCTATTTTGAAAAGTAATTTATTTTCTACGAGGAGCTTTAGCAAATACTGTACCACTCAAACCGACTAAAGAAATAACGAAGTCGTGAAAGCAAACAAAGTTACCGCCAAGAAATATACGAATTAACAAGTCTCAAAGACAGCAAAGTAAAAACAATCCAGGCACAGAAAACACGAACTCATCCGACATCAACACAGTGATAATCCCTATAGAAAGAAAGAAGAAAAAAGCAATACGTTTCAGGATGCAATCCAAATAAACACACAAACTTTGCTCGCAACGCTTGCTAAAAAGTCGAAGCAACTTCTGCTAGTCTAGATATTACCTTCGGAAATGAAGCTCGGTACAGTCCCAGCGAAAGCTAACATTGTATTGAAATAGAAACCGACGGGGAGCCTCAATGTTTTTATTTGGAACCAAGTTGGTAACGAAGCGAGTTGTACAAAGAACGTGGTGGTGTTTGTTGCGTTTTTGCTTGAAATTGGATTTGCAAGTTATGGGAAAGTTTTGTGACGTAAACTTTAAAGTAGATACGAGATTAATCAATACAAAGTTAAAAAGGAAAGCCCTGCAGCTTAATTGCGGAACGCCAAATCGTCAAATGATTCTGATCAGTTGGCTTCATTTCTATCACAATTGGCTTCATTTTACGATTTTCGAATTGCGAAACTCTAGTTTCTGCGCAGGGCCTTAACGTTCATAATTGGTTTCATAATAAACTAGAGTTTCGCAATTCGAAAATCGTAAAATGAAGCCAATTGTGATAGAAATGAAGGCAACTGATCAGAATCATTTGACGATTTGGCGTTTCGCAATTAGGCTGCTGACTCGCTCGCAGACTGACTCATCGACACCCAGCCCAAACCCTTGGACCTAGAAAGCTGAAATTATACACAGAGGTACCTTTTATGACATAGGCAAGGTAATAAGACCAAATTTTTTGCAAGCCTCATGGAATCTAAACATATATTATAAACTACCTGCGCCCTACGGTTTCATCCGCATAAGTGTCCTCATCCAGTAGATAATTAAAGGTTCAGGAAACCAAGTAATCTAAGTAAGATCGAAAGGTTATTAGTTTTCCTGGACTTCAGAGTTCAGACAAAGTTAAGGGATTAAGTGCCTTATGCCAGCTAGTATGAATGAAGGAGGTTCAAAAGGAAAGTCGTAAGATGATAGATAGTATTTAAACGCAAGTGGACCATTCATATTTTCTGTTGCTAACTTGATGTTCTTGTGATGTAAGTGAAATTATGAATTTACTTTTTATATCAAAAATGAAATATTTATTTATGTAAGTAGATATTCTGTTCTAGAGTGGCGACCGCGTACCGGAAGACGTAGCGTTGGAAGGCCTCCCACAAGGCCGACCGACGTCCTTGTGAAGGCCGCAGGAACCAGTTGGATTCGAGAAGCACAGAACCGGTCGAAGTGAAGGTGCTTGGGGGAGGCCTATGTCCAGCAGTGGACGTCTTTCGGCTGAAACGATGAAATAGATATTTAGAATTAAAATAATATGGTAATAAATGACAATTAATTATTAAAAATAACAAAATTATATCACAACTTAACTAAAACTATTCAACAAACTAGAATATAGCGTCGAAAAATTCATCCGCATCGCTGTCGACGGGTAACGTACCCAAGAAACCGGCGGCATTACCTCGTTGTATGGCAATGCTTACTCTGGCCGCCCTTGGATTTATTGCGTTACAATTTGAGTTTTGTAACAGTCAATCAGTCCAAAAATAGTCTTCGTCTACTGATATCGTGGTTATGTTTGACAATGGGTCTGACCTAATTATCTGCCTGCATCAAACGAAATGGTTTTGTGGGGCATAATTTTAAGTACAGACGCCAGCACATCAACCTACCCCAATCTGTCAAATTTCTTTGATAGATTTTCAACTTTACTACAAAGGAATAAGGTTCATATTCAATTGGGAAATTTTGACAGATTGGGGTAGCTTGATGTGCTGGCATCGGTACAAGAATTCTGTAAACTCCTCATAAATTTATCTATACTAAACCAATAATAATGCTCATGAGTGTGTTTGTTTGTTTGAACGCGCTAATCTGTGGAAGTGCCAGTCAGATTTGAATAAAAAATTGCATTTGAAAACGGAAATCTTGAGGAAGGTTACTTAACATCACGCTAAGACCCTAGAAGCGCGAAGGTGATGCGATGCGACGGGATGTGTTGGAGGAGCAAAAAATTACAGACGGACGAAGTCGCGGGCAGAAATGAGGAAAGCACATCACACTGTATATATATATCACATTAATATTATAAAGGCGAAACTTTGTGAGTGTGTGTATTTATATGTTTGTTACTTCTTCATGCTCAAACGGCTGGACCAATTTTGATGAAATTTTGTATGGAGGTAGCAGGCACCCTATATTAACATATAGGCTACTTTTTATCCCGATATTCCCACGAAATCGACATTTACGCGGGTGAAACCGCAGGGCGCAGCTAGTAATAATAAAAAAGTTGCTTAGCGGCAGTATGTCAGAAGTATTTGCACGACGAGCGTGAGCGTCGTGTCACGGCCCACCGGTCGCTGCAGTTGCGTCGAGCTCGAGTGACGAGTTTTTCTCCCCACCGTGTCGTCACCAATACCACCAAGACGGCGATGAAGAAGACGGGCAGCAGTGGGCTAATAGTTATAAAAATAAGGTACCTAAAGACTATAACCAAAGTGGGTAAGTGCACTCTTTCCAAAAAACTTAGAGGCAAAAAACATCAAAGCAGCAGAAAAAGAAAACCAATACGACCAATGACATCAATTATGTAAATTATGTAAATAGTTAATACTGGACGCTTCTATCACTAGCTGTGTAGTACAAAGCTTGCTAAAGAAAATAAACTATTTGTATTTGTATCAATGAAGAAAACGCCAAAAAAAAACTATTTATCGCGATACATTTTTTCGTAGCCACTCGGTCGTCTCACAATTTTTTTTATAAGTTTAATAACAACATCGATGATCAAAATAACTAAGATAAATGTAAATGACAGGATATTTACCTCTCAAAAGGACGGTAATTAGCGATGTCTATTTAAAAGAGAAATCTTTCTACGTAATTTATTTTGTGGACTTCGTTTTACCGGAATGGCCATTGAGACTGGCGTAATTACGGACAAGCGGGGTCGCGATGAGAATTAAAGAATAACTTTTTTACAAAAAATGTTGAAGAAAGAGAAAATTAAACAATTGAGTGTGCCAAAATAAACAGTGGTCGTTTGGCGGAACGAAAATTTTTGCTCGAAATTTCCACACTCATTTCGGGTTAATACTGATTTTATCAAGTGCCAGAGATATTGCGTAGTGTATTTTACGGAAAAAGAGTTCGCATTGTGTTCAAGGTAATAAGATTTTATAGAATAACATTTTTTTTGTTGTTTTATAGCCTCATATTGAGGTAGTGTTGAGGAGCAGTGGCCCGACTGATATTGGCCGCGACTTATAAGTTGTAGTTCGTAAGTTCGAACCCAGACAGGCGCTTTACTTTGTGTGAATTATTTCATCACCGCTGCTTTCAAAACGGTGAAGGAAAACATCGTGATGAATCCAGCATGTCCTAGTGTAGCGGTATCTACAACGCCACATGCGAACAAAGCGTCATACTGACGTCACGCAAATCCTGCATCTCGCAAGCAGAGTTTACCGCGCAACTAGCATAGATACAACGGCCCGACATGAATCATTGGGCAGTTGCCCGCCCGACACAACACCCGTCTGGTCGGAGGATCCTCCCTTTTCTATAGAGTATGACTGAACTTTACACCCTGTTCTTCATACCTCTATACTAAAACCAACAATTCAAAGACATGTGACATCTACCGACCCGCTCTGGGCCCGCGTGATGGATTACGGCCCACTCCCTCTGACTGAGAGGAGGCCTATGTCCCGGCTGACCATAGTAGGCTGATTATGCTGGTATGGTTATTAATAAATGAGACTTAGCTTCCACAAGTTAGTCTGCCTAGACATTATGATGCTAACCAAATAAAATTAGAGTATTAACTGACATTTTTCTTTATTAATTTATCTCACGGTCGCTAAGTACTCGTATATCCGGTGAAAATCCCTAAGCTTTTCTATAAGTCAGCGTAATCCTGTTATCATCGAAATAAGTCGTCAAATCTTCTTTTACCAATCTTGCTCGGTGCTCGTAACTTGCGTATCATGACAATACTTTAACATGGAGTCGTGAAGCAACGTAAGTGCTTTCCATTGTTGGAGTTTTGTGTGCGATTATACACAGGTATATGAGCTTGAAAACATAATACAATTTTTTTAGGGCACAAGTGTATAAATAATTTTTTGTGCGTGATAACAGCGTACTTTTTAGTTTTTTTTTTTTTTACTACATATTTTTCTACATAGTATATTTTTCATTAAATTAATAAGTATAAAGTCAACAAAGTTATGACAATAAGGAGCTACTAGTAAACTCGAGGGGTTTACTAGTAGCCACTGCAGAGTTCCACCATCCACCTTCTGGTTCCATCATCAGATCCGCGGGATCATTGCGTAACACACTATCGGTAGCAATGGGTGTCTTTTTGACAGTTCAACAACATTCATTACGTTATTTAGGTTGTTGACCGCACACATTTTACGAACGTAGGAAGCAATGGATTAGCAATATTCTTCAAAATGATTCAGATTGAGATTGATAGCGTGTTACTCAATAAGGGTGCAGATCCAGGATCAAGTCATCTGAACTACATGTACATACAAAGTTTAATTTCGATACAACAATTGGAAGTAGGTAAAAATTGACTTCTAAGACTTTTTTTACATTGTTAGTAAGTTAGTTACAAGTTAAGCTAATAAAAGCGTGTTGTGGTAGTGTACCTACAATAACTAAGTACCTATGTAGATACAACTCTATTAGTCAACTTCAATTGTTTCAGATTAGTACAGTAGGTAATGGTTATAAAATACCTAAAGATACGAATACTTGTAATCTATTAAATTACAGATGAACTCAAACTCAAAGCATTTATTTCAATTAAACCATTTACAGGCACTTTTGAATTGTCAAGAAGTCAGCCAGTCAGAAAATATGAAGCTAGTTGCCCATTCCAAACCACAGGTACCTATGGAGAAGAACGGGCAAGAAACTCCATGGACACTATTTTAAATTACATTTTTACAAAAATATTAGTTACATCATTAATGTTGAATTTATAATTATATGTCAGAACGATGTAAAAATAAAAAGACCTACGCGCTAAAAGCGTCCACCGATGTTATCCGTCATATCCACGCTCTCACTCCTCCACAAAGCTCAGCGTTCTGATGTATCCAGAAGTGCGAACTTTTACCAGGTAGGGCCAAAGTTTGATTGAATATTTTAGGAGGGTAAGCCAACTTTTTCACTTTCTTCACCCCAATTGCATAGGATTAGATTGGCATGCGTTCCCTTGATTCCATTGACATTTTATGTAAATACGGCACAGATTCAATTTGTCGAGTTTTCGTTTCTTGTTTATGTTAGAAAATTCTGGGGAAATACATAAAAATGGGATGTTTTGGTAGCGACCAATTCTGGGACATAATTGGTAAAAGCTTAAATCAATATCAGTTTTGGGCTATCCTCAATATTTTCAATCCTTTCATAACATGCTGCAAATCGAAAATGGCTTTTTGGTGTACTAAATTAGATGAAGCTTGCCAAAATACTCTCCCAACCCTTTTCACAAACAATAAAATGTAATATGTGTTATAATTGAATGCTCAACTCAAATCAATCAAATCAAAAGTCATTTATTCAAATTAGACTGAGAATCAGCACTTTTCGAACGTCAAAATCAATCGCTCAATCTTGACAATAATAAAATTATGTTGATTTATTAATATTTTTTTCCTCAACTTTAATCGATTATCTTTCTATTTCAATTTTTTTTTCCTGTTTACACCATTTGTAATATATATGAATGCTCAATCTGGACTTGTTATTTTTTTCCACTTATCATTTATGTTCATAATTCATCATTTATTTTCTCTAATTTTATTTTTATCGTGTTTGCACCTAGTTATATGTACATTCTGTGGTCTCCTGTAATTGAACGAGCACACGTAAAAGAACCTTTTATATTATTGTATACGTGTATCTTTTATTGGAGATCCCAAATAAATAAATAATACAATGGGGATGCTAAAATATTTGTATTTAACTTCTAACATAAAAACTTATATGTATAATTATCTTTACGATAGAACCTTGATTCCTCTACATTATATTTCCATCAACATTTAAAAAAATACCATTTTAAACCTAACACTTTCGTTCGTGTGAAATAAATCGTATTACCTTTTACTTCATTAAAGACTCCATTTACTACAACCAATACTAAAAATCTGGAATCCTTTTATAACTATATCTCAGAGCTTTCTATCCACGTTATCGGAGAGGCTCCCCTCGGTCCTCACCTTGCAATGTATCGGCTGATCCAACTTTGATGAAGCCTAACTTTATTTCTAACTCAATTTCACTTCGGTTTCAAGTTAATACACTGTCTTCTAGTGCCTTCCGTGCAGTTTGCTCGGGTAAAAGGATTTTGTTTTCAACGATTTTTTTTTTCTTGGCTGGTTAAATAATTACCTACTAGCACTACGTTTGGTTCTTTTAAATTTTGATTGTTCAATTATCGAATTAAATAATTCGTCATTTCTGTCTGGGATTAAATCATTTACAAAATATTTTCGTCGGATTAAAAAAAAACAGCTTTCGCTATCAATACAGCAAATTTCTTTTTAATAACCGACTAAAATTTCTACGCTAGGGTGTCTAGCATCAGGACCAGGCCCGTGCCAAACGGCGCGTACGTGTTCCACGCGCGCCTCAAAGAGATGTCAGCATAAAGGAAGGGGCCTGCCAGGGCCGTAGCCTGCCGGGGGTGCGGGATTATCCGAAAGGGTTACCGCTACCCCGGAACATAAAGGGCTAAGGAAGGAACACGGATGGGTTTTAGTCAGTAAGAGTCTGACACTCCCTTCGCTCCACCCAGAGCGGGAGGGGTCATTTGATGATTTCCCATCCATAAAAAAAAAAAAAAAAAGGGGTGTCTAGCATCATGTGCACGGTGACAGGTTACGCTTCGATGTATTTGCCACCCTGTATAGGTACTTTTTACAATGATAATAAAGAATAAGAAAATCAGACATCAAAATATGAAGGTGCTTCTAATACCCCGTCCGTCCCGTCCTAACCAAAAGTGACCGACGCTCGAGTACGCGACGATCAACGCGGTCGTTTGTATGAATTTATGACGTAAAAACACGACTTGGTTTATCGCGCGAGTACACCTGCATCTAAAATAAGTATATAAAGAGACTATTGTTTGTTACGCTTTCACGTTAAGACGGCGGGAGGAATTTGATATGGCACATGAGTACACCATGACCTGGATCGAACATAGGATTCTTTTTATCCCGATATTTCCGCAGGATTGAGACGTATGCAGCTGAAACCGCGGGGCGCAGCTAGTATTCATATAAAATTGAGCAACGATCGCGTACTCGCGCGACGATCACTTTCGGTTAGGACGCGGCTATTTATAGGGTTTTTGTAGGTCTTAGAGAAAACATCTAAAAGGTGTTACAAACCCAATCCCATGATAATCCAAATTACCTATATCATTTTCCAATATAACTTTTGGCATCCAATTCCATCCAACTTCTTTAGCGTAATTTACTCTAGGTAGGTAGGGTAGGTACCCGAAGTTTGCAGATTTGTAAATTGTATGTAACAAACTCCAGTAATTGGGGCGGCGCGGTGTCATCAAATTGACACCGTCATCGAATTTCACAATAATTCATTTACGCTGGTTTACCAATATGCCTCTCGAAAACATGCATCAGTAAACGTTGAAAAATAAATCGATTAATAACTCGGTTACGATATCAAAGTATCGATAGCGCAATAACATTTTTTTTTTGCCAATCGTGGTAATTTAAATTTTGTGTTACATTGGTTTATATTTTTTTAATGGGTTTTGAGCATAACCTAGTGATAAAGCAGTGCTGTGTGAATCGAATTACGGTCCCGACGCCAACAGAGTATTATTTGTAGCATTATGACTGGGTTATTAGTCTTTTATATCTACTTACAGTCCGGCCGTAGAGAGAACGCGTTCTTGACATCTGATAGTGCGACAATTCTAGTAGCTAATAAAGATCAAATTCGCAAAACACAATATTCGTTTGTATGAAACTGCTGGGTATCAAGAACGAATTCTCTCGTTGGCCGCACTGTAGTAGTAATCTATTATATTATAGCTAAATATCACTCACGTAGTGACCATCGTGTAACCAATTATCAGTAGCACTACCATGAGTTTGCACAGCCAAAACTCGCTAGAGTCTCCGTAAATAATATGTATAAAATATAGTACAGCGCCCCTAGCGGTCACAATAACAAACTAAGTATTTCCTTTTTCAGTAAACTAAGGTCCACAGTTTCATATAATAAAACTGTCAACTTGCAAATTAATTTGACGTAATAATTTCCGACTGAAAAAAACGTTTGCATGAAAAAAAAAGAAATTATACCCTGAACATTGTAAGAATGATGTCAACGCAATTTAATAATTTTTATCTGAGGGCTGCTTCACAACTTACCGATGGGTATCTGGTTTTAAATGAAAATTGCGAGAGATGTTTCCTTTTTATTTTTAGTTTATTGTTAAATGGGCTAGCTCTTGACCTCGATCACTCCTGATGGATAGCGATGGATGAGTTCTATGATGGAACGTGTTTGCCCAGAAGATGCCTAAGGCACTGGAACTCCCACGCATCTACGAAACACAACAGGCTGCTTGACGCCGGACTCCGGTATTTTATTTTTGTGTAGATTTTTAACTGCCATAACATCATAAAATATTGTGGAATATCTTGTGCTGGAATATGTGATATTAAAAACCCATTTTTAAACTGGAATATTTAGAGTTTTAAGCCAGATAGCGTGAAATTGCTTAAAAATGTTTCGTGGTTTACCGACAGATAATTTTTAATTTTAAAAATATATTTTATAAAATGTTGTCAGAATATGATGTTAAGATCGTATGATAAGGACTAATCACCAACGTAAAAACTAAAGGTGTAAGTGATAAGATGGGTCACCGAAGCTGGATAGTCTGCAGCATTTGTTATAACAACCGACTGCCAGCTAAAAGATTAAAAACAAATACTTCACATTTACTTTTATTAGAAACTACATTCGCCCCGCGGTTTCACACACATAAGTCTCGATCCCGTGGGAATATCGGGATAAAAAGTAGTTATTTATTACAGCATGGAAGACTTACAGCTAAAAAAGCAAAAAAAAAAGGAAAACAATAGTCGACAGAAGCCCAATTACAAGTCTTCGCGTTACGTATATTCTGTGTGTATCCAGAAGACCAATTCTCCTAATTTAAAATGTTCAAAATCTAGTCGCAGTCTCATCTCGGCGACAAACAAATGTCAAAACCTTGGCAAATATGTTTTGACCGATTGAGACCGAGATCAGACTGTGAACGTTCTTTAAATTACGAGAATTGGTCACGGTTTACACATGTGGCAAATTTCATTCAAATCCGTTTAGCAGTTTTAGCGAGAAAGTGTAACAAACAAACATATAAAAATCAAATATTTTCTCTTTATAATATTAGTTTAGACTAGCGGACCCGACAGACGTTGTGCTGTCTATAAATCAAGCATATAAAACTCCCATACTTTCAGTTTTTCCGAATTTCCTGCTGGGCGACAGGAGCGTGAGGACCGGAACAAGCTTTGCCCCACCAGTGGGGCGGCTGGTGGGGCAAAGTGGAATAATCCGATAAAAGTCGGTACGTGTAAAAGTAGATACTTTAGATACACTTAAAATATTTCCCTCGCCCGCCATTTTATTACTCTCACAAATACACCACACTGTTCGTCAGGTCTTTTCTTACGGAGATCACATTTATCCAAAAAATACGAATAAAATATTCACGAAAAATTATTTTTATGAACGCTTAAAGCCGGGGTCTATTATATGAAGGTATCTTTCATATTATTGCGCTGACACTTCCCCTTGGGGGTCGACAGGCTATGTCGTTTTTATGTGCTCTCTTTACGGTCGAACAGTTAATGTGGTTCTAGTTTTATGACTTTTATGTGGATTAAAAACACGTAATACTCAGTTTATTATGCATTAGCAATGCCATTTAAGTTAAGAGTAAGTTATGTTTTAGTAAGCATATAAAATGGACAGGTTGCTGTCATTTTAGTAATATTCATCTTTACTTACATATAACGCTGAATATGTTTAGAGCAAAAGGCCAAAGCAATGTAAGGCTGTTTTTCCATCATAGATGTGCTATGCTTCGTTGCTATGGATGTGATTGATATCCACCAATCATATTTATTGGTCCACATAGCATAGCACTGGTGGAACGGGCTCAACCAAGTTATGTTTTTATACGAAAGGATGCGTGCCATGGCTGAGAGCTATGGATGCGGGAGTGGTGTACTTAGCTATGTGCAGAGCAGAGTACTCCCCGTGCCTTCCCTACTGGATAGTAGGGAAGGCACGGGGAGTACTCTGCTCTGCGCAGCTCGAGCTATGCGATGCATGGATATGCATCGCATAGCTCGAGCTGCGCAACTTTCTCGCACAACTACCCTACGGCGGCGTATCTTCATAGCACATCTTACTCGCTCTGCTACAATAGCTTAGCATTAGTGGAAACGGTCACATAATTTCGTAGCTTAGCTTTCACATCCTCGATAGCTGCATAGCACATCTCTGGTGGAAAAGCAGCCTAAAGGTTATAGAGGTATGAGGAACAGGGTGTAAAGTTCAATCATACTCTATAGAAAAGGGAGGATCCTCCGACCAGACGGGTGTTCTGTCTGGCGGGCAACTGCCCGATGATTCATGTCGGACTGTTGTATCTATGCTAGTTGCACGGTAAATTCTGTTTTCGAGATGCAGGATTTGTGTGACGTACCGCTACAAGATTGTCAGCAAATTTCCGAAAACATTCACAAGGGTTGCGTCCCTACCACGGGTACACAATAGTACAATTTGGACACCCACACAAAAGCTTATGGAGGAGAAAGCTATTTGCAAGGACGCTTATTTCAATGTAAATTGTGACCATCAATGAAGATAGCTGGCTGAAAAGGATGTTCTCTGGCTAATCTTTCTACCACAACATACCATAAGCTATTCTTCTAAAGAATTTGCCGAAGCGACTATCCATAGGAACCCTACAACGCTTTAGAATGAGCACCTAACTTCATCTTGCTAACTGACCGACTCCTTGACTTGACAAATCAATAGCCAATGCCTATTATCATTTATAGAACAGTTTATTGGTAGACCACATAAAAAGGGCGAATGCCTGTAAATGGTTTTTTTCCGTTAGCCAGTACTGTTCCACTGCTGGGCAAAGGCGCATTTTCTTCCACATTTCCTTGTGCTCTGCCTTCTCTGTCCAGTCGGTTAGGAACGAGTCTAAATGGTCACACCAGTGATTCTTAGGCCTGTCTCGGTGACGACGCCCGTCTTCAGGCACATGGTTTAATTAAAATAAATGCTTTGAATTTGAGACAAAAAGAAAGAAAGAAAAAGTATTTATTGCAACTCGTACAGGAAGATCACAAACTAAACTAAACCCAGTAGAAAATAAAAAACCAAGATATGGTACAAAAAATGTGGTGTAAAAAACCAGTTCTAGCTTACACCATATTTCCACACAGTTCAACAAGATGATGTAGCCCTTCCATCTTTTACTACATCCATGAACAGGGAACTCAAGAAATAAAACTTGCAAGAGCAAGACTACATAAACCTACAAGTTTGCAGGACATGGATTTACGAGCTCATGTGAATCTTGTAGTTACACTAAGTGCAACAAAATATGTTGTTGCTGAATATTCATAGAATATATTTTGTAGTTTGTGCGAAGTTTTTGGGTATACCACTGTAGGGAATACACTAAGTGATTCTATACGTACGTATCTAGGTACTGTGAGAACTTTACTAGGTCTCAGTATCGGGACGAGCAAAGAGATTTAAGATAGGTACAATAAATAATTTAATTTCTTTGGGGACGAGTAAATTAAACCACCGTTTGTCATATTACTTCAATAATGATTCCTAGAAGATGGTTCTACGTTTTTACATTTTTTATTCCTTGTCACCTCAGACCAAATAAAAAGTCAAGACATAGCGCTGCGAACAATACAGTGAAGCATGCTAAAACTACACCTCCGATCTGTGCATACGCGCTCACACACACACATTTACAGCCATTTACAACCAAATTACACCTCACTAAGTGCACATATATGTTTACGAAACCAGACTCACTTTACTGTTGACAGCCCTCTGTCTTGGTTTTTTATTTGGTCTGAACTTGTCACTTGACTAGTCAGCTAGATCTCATTCCGACCGTTGTTATTTCTTTTTTTTTTATAAATCAATGTTTGTCTCGTATTTCTGCCATCTACTTGTCTAAGTATTCAAAGAGGTTGCATTTAAGCACCAAATAGGCTCCGCTATAATCTCTATAGTATGGTGAGTATGTACAGGTATGTACTAACATAATATTAGTCCCGTACGTGGCCTTAAAATTTTAATACAGATCAGGATAGCCTTTACCAGAAGTGGTCATCGTATGAGTGATTCAGCAGCGTCAATATCTTTAGGATTATGCTGGAATAATAGCAGTTCGTCGTAGACGTGGTACAACATCCCTGACATCATATTCTGTCATCAGAAGATAGCCACCACCACAGAGTACAATAATTTAAGTCATCACCATGGAATTATTACGAATTATTATGAGAACATAATAATTCCATGGCCATCACACATCCATCGACGCGACGCTCCGCTAGTGTGACAGTTATCAGCCAGTGTCACTCTTATCCGACCTCTTTGGTGGTTTCAGTAACTTCGTAACAACAAAAGACGGCGCGGGCGGCGGGAGTATTCCCGTTTGAGCACCTATTTTTAGAGCACCTAGGAGAGACCCTATCAATGGAGGAAAAAATATATATGATTTGAAATAGGTGCTCTAAAAATAGGTGCTCAAACGGGAATACTCCGGGCGGCGCGGCGACACTTGCTGCGCCGTCGTATACAAATCCTAAAAGGCAAAGATATAAATATGATTGACGTATAAAAGTGTTTGTACAAACCTACTTACAGAAACCAAAGCCAATTACGAAATTATACATAATATACAGGGTGAAATTGAATTCATGGGCATTCTTTTAAGGGGTTATTGTAATCATCATTATGAACAACTTTTACTATGGGACCAAGACTGAAATCGCGAAAAAAAATCAGCTCTTCCGTACATTTTGACGATTTATGTAGACATAAATGCAAGGAACAGCTGATTTTTTTTTTCGCGATTTTAGGTTTAGTCCCATAGTAAAAGTTGTTCATAACGATGAGTACAATGACCTCTTAAAAGGATGCCAATGAATTTAATTTTACCGTGTATAGATACGTTTGCGATAACAAATCTACTTAAAAAGTAAGATAACTTACTTGAGTATTTATTTTTCGATTTAAAGTTACAAACATTATCATATTTTCACACGAAACTTTAAAAAATCTGAAGGGTAGTTATTCTAAAGCTCTAATGAAGGAAAATATCATGAGGAAACCGGCATGTCCTAGAACTAAAAATTCGAAGTCATGTGACATCTACCAACCCGCACTGGGCCCGCGTGGTGGATTGCGGCCCACTTCCTCTCACAGGGAGGAGGCCGATGTCTCAGGGGCTCATTATAGGACGATTATGCTAAAATCACTGTCCATTCCAAGGTTGCCTGGAAGAGATCGCAGAAAGCGATAAGGCCGCCCATTGTATATTTTGTAGTGTTTGATGTATTTTTTTTTTAATGTTATGTATTTTTGTGGTGTACAATAAAGTATATATAAATAAATAAAGGGATATTGCCATAATCAACATGTTTGAAACATACATAGGTGATTGTAGTAAGGTCCTAAAATATGCGTCAACATAACATCCACTTTACATAATCCTGTTTTAACGTCATCCCCGGACGGAAAAATAAGTGGCTAATTCTTTCCCCTGGATTAACACGACGAATTATCGTGTAAAATTATGTAGATTTACAAAAAGTAAAACAACGAATACAATATAACGCAAAGCCAGGTGCCAAGCAATAGATGCGAAAATCGTCCGTTCATAAATTCTGAACACCCGTAACATATTTGTTAACCCTCATTCTACTCTTCATTTAGGCGTAAACACGTTCAATTCTCAACCCTATTCCTTTTAAATAAGAGCTAAAAGAAACATGTAAATTAAAGGTTCCAGTTTTCAGGGCGCGATGCTAAAGCAATTTTTCTTCATCCCTCCCTTCAATATGTTGGGAAGCCCCTGGAAAACGCCGTATATCTTCCTATGTGCCCATTATGCAAATCAGCGCGAAGCAAATATATGTGGCTGGACATATATTTTGGATAAAATGTGAGCTGTAAAAGTTTTCCGTTTAATTGAATTACTTTTGTGGGCGATTAGGTGCAGTTTATTTCTTGGAAGTAATACTTTAAACGCCAAGCATTTTAAAATATTCGTTTTTGCCGATCTATGCATGTGTAGTTATGGAAGTTTATTGTTAAGCAAATTGGCTACCAATTTAAATTGGGTATCATTTAAGCTATCACCAATTTAATTAGTTTTGTGTTTCTTAAATAATAGGGTTTGTCCTCCAAATAGTAGATCTGTCACCAAAATGTAGTCACCAAACAATGCAAGTGACCTAACCAAACCGAACCTCGGGGTGCCCTTCGCTCGCTCTTGCATCCTATGTCGACGGAGCCCCGCTTCGCGGGGCCCCTATTTCTGTATAAAGGGTTTAAAGTAACCTAACCAAACCGAACCTCGGGGTGCCCTTCGCTCGTTCTTGCATCCTATGTCGACGGAGCCCCGCTATCTGAGAACGAAAATATTTCGTGGCGATAGATCTATTTATTAGGTGATACAAATATTTCGTGGCGATAGATCTATTTATTAGGTGATACAACTTGATGACAAATATAAATTTTGGTGATAGAAAATATAGTTCCCATTTAAATTGTCCGTATTTCAAATCACAACTGTCATTCTTAGTGCTCATACGCACGAGCGACACGGTCGGCAGAGGCAACTGCATGGACAATATGCTGGTCATGTATTTGAGCACCGTACTCAAATACACGAGCGGCACGTTGTCGACGGCGGGCGTCGCCGGGTGTCGACGGCTGCAGTAAAGGCCTATTCAAACCTAAGCGGTGTTCACTACCGTCTGCGGTAGAGAAAACCGAGTGAGTATGCGGTAATATTACTGTTCACACCAAAGTGGTATTCGTTACCACCTGCGGTTGAGAAAACCGAGTGAGTATGCGGTAATATTCCTGTTCACACCAAAGTGGTATTCGTTACCACCTGCGGTTGAGAAAACCGAGTGGGTATGCGGTAATATTACTGTTCACACCAAAGTGGTATTCGTTACCACCTGCGGTTGAGAAAACCGAGTGAGCATGCGGTTATTTATTTATTTATTTATTTATTCATTTATTTCAGGCGACACAGGCCCATAGATAAATACCTTAACCTAAACATACATAGTTTTATTATAAAATAGTGCTTCACTTCACTAGCTTGTACTTGTGCTGTTTTGTGGTACTTGTCCGCGGAAGCGACGGAACACCACGTCCTGCGGCCAGAAGTTTTCGTCCATGACGACGGGCAGATAACAATTCGGTACGCGCACCACGAACGCCTTGAAGTTGACGTTGCGGTGCGACTCCAGTAACTGCATCCTCGGCGTGTACCTCGTCTTCTGGCGTGTGTCTCGTCGTCGTCTTCGTAATATTACTGTTCACACCAAAGTGGTATTCGTTACCACCTGCGGTTGAGAAAACCGAGTGGGTATGCGGTAATATTCCTGTTCACACCAAAGTGGATTTCGCTATCCTTGTGGGTAAAATACCGAGGTCGAGTTCCACTCGAAACAATACCTAGGTATGCGGTACTATGGCACCAACTATTCCGCTCTAGCCGCGGAACTTGAGCGAAACCCGCGCGGTATGCACGTCTACCCACAGCCGCAGCGAATACTGCTCAGCATAGCTATTCACAACCATACGACAGGCTATCGTATCGAAAACCTGACATTTCGATAATCTGATTTGACTTGCCCTCAACAGCAAATAGCTGTTGGAAGAATAGCGGCCGTCTATTTGATTTAAACTGACAAAATTTTCGGGTTTTGGAGTTGTGAACAGCGTTTAGAAGACTCCTACGATAACAATGATTAATGTTCGATACGATACGGAAGCGTATCAAGTGTTTGTGAATAGCTATGCAGGTCGCTCTAGCCGCGGAACTTGATACTGAATACCTGAGCGAAATCCGCGCGGTATGTTACCTCTACCCACAGCAGCAGCGAATACCGCTTAGGTTTGAATAGGCCTTTACCTCTGCCGTTGACGCGTGTCGCTTTTTTGCATATACTCGTACATTTAATTGGTATAACTCGGCAAATTGAAGAAGGGTGTCTTATTTACTTAACAATTGATTTCCCCGGCAGCTAGCTTTATTCTACTTTTAAACAATGTTGTGAGTTTGCTAAGTCGTCAAGTCTATTACATTACTCATTATGAAAGAGTCTCTTACGTGATCGTAAAGAGTTTTACGCATACAATCAAAATCTATACTTTATACAAATAAATAAAATTGGAGTGTCTATTTGTAATATTAAAATAACCGCTTTTTACTAAATGCATATGGATTATACACTGTACATATACCAAAATGACATTTTTTATAATTTTTGTCTGTCTGTCTGTTTATTCCAGCTAATCTCTGAAACGGCTGGACCGATTTTGACGGGACTTTCACTGGCAGTTAGCTGATGTAATAAGGAGTAACTTAGGCTACTAAGGATTTACGCGGACGAAGTCGCGGGCAGCAGCTAGTGAATATTAACAGTGTAGCGGAAAGATAATTATTTTTGCATGTTTCCCAAACTCTTTGTTGCACTCAAATCAATCTGCCTACCTGTTTTCCAACTATGTTGGAGTCGAGTTCTAGTCAACCCGGATGCAGCTGAATATCAGTATTTTACATGGAACGACTGCCTATCTGACCTCCACAACCTATTTGAGTAACATTATGATAAGACTTGTTGTTGGGCTTTTGACTACCCGTAACGACTGTCAAAGATCTACAAATGATAGCCAGGACCAACGGCTTAAAGTGCTTTTCAAGGCTCAGAGGGGTCTCGATATGTAATTAATGGTCGTCTATCCGCGGCATGCGTAGCTTCGCCTTCGATCGATCCTTGTGGCTCTTATCATTCAGTCACGAGCCCCGACTATATACTCTTGATATTTGACCCACTGTAGCAGGCTCTAGTGGTATAGTGATCGATCATCAAATTGTACAACTTTCTCCAAACATCGTAATCGCGAAGAAAGTATCAACCGTTCCAGACAAAACTTCAATGCTTGTTCGACCCAAATATAGGTATAGGATGGTCTACAGGGTGAAATTAAATTCATGGGCATCCTTTTAAGGGGTCATTTTACTCATCATTATGAACAACTTTTACTATGGGACTAAACCTAAAATAGCGAAAAAAAATCAGGGAAATCGTCAGAATGTAGCTGAATTTTTTTCGCGATTTCAGGTTTGGTCCCATAGTAAAAGTTGTTCATAATGATGATTACAATGACCCCTTACAAGGATGCTCATGAATTCAATTTCACCCTGTAGATATTCGCTTTTTCCGCAATCTTTCAAAGAACACATTAAACTAACATTTTTTTTCTGTTTATATTGACAATGTTTTACGTGGACAGACCGTCTAACTTAACAACAATAATTATAATATACAGGATGTTATAATTATTGTTGTTTAGTTAGACGGTCTGTACCACACCCTTAACACGTTTACTGTCCAGCCAAAATGTCGAAATCAGCTCTCACGTCCCATTTACTTTTTTCGATCCTATGTACTGAGGTACTTGCCTTTACACCACTTTAGATCCTTAGAGGCCATAAAAATTTAAGGAACCCTTTTAACCTTTTGACCGCTTGTGTCGCATTTATGCGACACATATTTCCGTGCCCCTACCGCTCGTGTCGTATTTCTGCGACAGAAAACATGCATGATTTTTTCGTTCTATTTTCATCCTATTAACTGCGTGGTACAACTAAAACCATTATTAAATAGAGATAAAACTTTTTGACTATTTTTTATTCGATACAACGATTTCTCCTCCTTATTTATTGTAGGTATTATTTTATGTTGATTTTATCGATTTGTAGCCGCGCGCTAGGGGCACGGCAATTGATACTTAGCCAAGCGCTTAAAAGGTTAAAACCCCATTTTAAGTTCAATTTTCAAAGCTTTGTAAGTCCTAAATAAACAAAAAAAATCAATGGCTTATTGTTTTTTTATTTTACCTACATAATTGCTTATACGTTCATGTATAATACTAGTATGTTTCTTTTATGTCCACGAAGTAAGAACCCGTTATGTATGAAAAGTGCAGTGAACCACATGTATGGCACGGACGTCTCGTTCTAACACAAAATGACCCATATGTGGGTCACGGACAGTGAACGTATTAAATATGAACACACCTTTCTGATACATGCTGTACCTATAGTCTTATAAATCTTTGTATAGACCGACCGCTTAACTGAGACGTTGCCTGAGGTAGCTGCACCGTGCGGGAGGGGTGATAGTTGTCACAAATTGACGAATCACTGAGCTCTCGCATCACGTCACCACAACCCTCCCGTACCGCGTTGCTACCTCAGGCAACGTCTTAGTTAAGCGGTCGGCCTATAGTTCAATTGCTGAACGGTGTTAAAACTATCAGCGCTAAACCTGTATTAGAAAGAAAACCAAACTATAGACGAACGATGGACCGCACCAATTTTATTATGCACACTAGTTTTAATCGTATTTCAACACCACCGTCTACTTTAATTACCCAACACAGGACACCGCAAAACAAACTCGACAGTGTACTGTGCAGTAAACTCATTCACTTTGTGGTTATCGGAGAACGCTGGACCCATCGCTCAGGTTAAATGGAAAGCATGGAACAGCTCAGTAGGTAATGCTGCTGGTGCTTTGAAAAACAGCCATTTGTTAGATTAAAAAAGTGAGGTGAATCAAAGTAATAGCATTGATGGAAAATAAATCAGGTTTTTCGTTGAGATTTATTCTGATCATTATTTTAATGGCATTGGTGGGTTTTTATTGAGACCGGTATACAAATAAAAGATGGCGAGTTTGCACGACAAACTAAATACCTGCTAAATTCAATTTAAAAATACAATAATGGCCACTTTCAAGGTGTTTGAAGAATGAATCGAAAAAGTATTTCGGCATTTTATACCTACTCTCGTAAAAGCAATCGGTCAGTTCAAAAATCACCAGGATTTCATAATAACTATTAAAATTCGACTCCAACAAACAAAAAGCCCGTCCATCAAACCCTTTGTCCTAAGTATTTCCTAAGCCTTTTCCAGCGACTATTTCAAAGTTCCCTTTATACTGCCTTTTAAGTATTTGAAAGTATCTCTCATGAGCCCTGCTTAGAGAATTAATCCTTCCTCTCGGACCACACGAGTTGGTCTGTTTCTGCATGCCCCTAATTTAGATTAGTGGCCATTATATGTAGAGATTTTGGAGTTAATGAATGGTGACAATTTCTGGATAGTTTTCGTCCGGAATTAGGTTGGGTAGTGTAAAATAAGGCTTCATTTAGGATCAAGATTTTATTACAGGCAGCAAATTGTTCATAAATTTCAGTCTATTACTCAATTATCTCTCATCCAATGTGGCCGCAGCATGTCTGTATGTTAGTTATGGAAATAATAACTTATTCCAAAAATTACAAAATATAATGACTTACTTTATAGAGTAATTATCAAATTAAACTCTACAAAACACACATTAAAAGTTAACTAAAAACAAAAAAATAACAAACTACAAACCCTTGCTCGAAGCAAACCGCACCAATTTCTATTACAAAATTCTCCCCAAGCTGTGGGACTTGTAATTTATTTTGGCTGGCCAAAAACAACAACTAAAATCCGACATAATCTCCACTAAGGTTAAAACAAAAAACCTTCCCAGAAAATTTTGTTTCAGGGAAATATTTTATTTTATGGCCACAATTAAGTTAATCCGTAGATAACGCCTACTTTTACAAAAAGGTACATTATAAATTACCAACTCCGTGTTTTCATTTTCATGTGTTTGGACTAGGCTTTTTGTAGATTAAGAGAGTTTGTCTAGAATACGACGTGTGAACAGGGCTTCATTTGTGTTTTTTATGGACTGTTGCCGCTTCTCCGCTTTAAGCGCTTATAAACGGTATGTTTGTACAATGTTGATGAGTATTTTGGGACTAACTTTTTACCGGAAGGGGACGCCCTAGAATAACATATTCAGGCTCAAAGTAAATTGGGTAGCGAAACTCTACAGACTTGATGGGTATCGATATTATAATAAAAATAAAAAAGATTCAATGTCGGTTTTGGGGTCAAAGACCGCTGGTAGTGTGGTTACTTGAAGTATGAGTCGATAAAATCTGTTTTATGGTGATAAGATTTCAGACCTATTACGTTTGTGAAGTTTACACTTTTGTGTATAATAAAACAGATTTTTTAACATTTTAAGTAACTACACAAACTGAGATGGATGATAACCCCTCAAAAAATGATCCTCCACAAACAACAAATAAATTATTGTGGTGATCCACAATAATTTATTTGTTGTTTTATCATGTTTAGATATCGATATCTATGTCTGCGGAGTTTTGCTAGCTAATTTAACTTGACTCTGTAGTGAACTTATTGGTAATGGTGGTTCTTCGGAAATGTCAGGTGCTTAGTTCTCGCAATCGGCGTGCGTGTGTGACCAACTGTAAGTCAAAGCCAAATCATTTATTTCAAACTAGCTGCGCCCCGTGGTTTCACCCGCATAAGTTTCGATCCCGTGGGAATCATCATCATCATCATCATTTCAGCCGAAAGACGTCCACTGCTGAACATAGGCCTCCCCCAAGCACCTCCACTTCGACCGGTTTTGTGCTTCTCGCATCCAACGAGTTCCTGCGGCCTTCACAAGGTCGTCGGTCCACCTTGTGGGAGGCCTTCCAACGCTACGCCTTCCGGTACGCGGTCGCTACTCCAGAACCTTTCGGCCCCATCGGCCATCTGTTCTGCGAGCAATGTGCCCTGCCCACTGCCACTTAAGTTTGGCAATTCTTCGGGCTATGTCGGTTACCTTGGTTCTCCTGCGGATCTCTTCATTTCTGATTCGATCCCGCAGGGAAACTCCAAGCATAGCCCTCTCCATTGCCCTTCGGGTGACTTTCAGCCTTCTAATAAGGCCCATTGTGAGCGACCACGTTTCAGTGCCATATTTCATCACTGGCAACACGCACTGGTCAAAGACTTTCGTCTTGAGACACTGCGGTATGTGGGACGAGAAGATATTGCGAAGCTTCCCGAACGCTGCCCAGCCGAGTCGGATTCGACGATTGACCTCTTTCTTGAAGTTGGACCTACCTAACTGGACAGTTTGTCCTAGGTAAATATACTCGTCCACGACTTCGAGTGTAGCGTCTCCGATCTTCATGAGAGTGGGTGTTACATGGGCATTTGACATGACCTTCGTTTTGTCCATGTTCATTTTCAGACCCACTCTTTCAGAGGCTCTACTGAGGTCATCGAGCATTGTACTGAGGTCCTCCATAGTCTCAGCCATGACTACTATATCGTCGGCAAACTGAAGGTGAGTTATGTACTCGCCATTGATATTAATGCCAGCTCCTTTCCAGTCCAGAACCTTGAAGACATCCTCCAGAGCAGCGGTGAACAGTTTCGGAGAGATAACGTCTCCCTGTCTCACACCTCGCTGCAGAAGGATAGGTTTCGAGGTCTGGTCCTGGAGTCGGACTGACATAGTGGCGTTTTCGTACAGACACTTCAGCACCTCGATGTACCGATAGTCGATCTGGCACCGTTGAAGAGACTGCAGTACAGCCCATTTCTCGATCGAATCAAAGGCTTTCTCGTAGTCCACAAACGCTAAGCAGAGAGGCAGGTTATACTCTTCGGTTTTCTGTATAACCTGTCGCAGCGTATGTATGTGGTCTACGGTGCTAAAGCCTTTACGGAATCCGGCTTGTTCGGGAGGCTGGAAGTCGTCAAACCTGCGCGCGAGACGGTTCGTGATGACTCTCGAAAACAGCTTGTAGACATGGCTCAGAAGTGAGATGGGCCTATAATTCTTAAGAAGGGCATTGTCACCCTTCTTAAAGAAAAGTATCACCACACCTCTGTTCCATGCCTGTGGTGTTTTACACTCGAGTATGACGGAATCAAACAGCCTCTGAAGGGCTTTAAGAACGGGTTTTCCGCCGGCCTTCAGGAGCTCAGCCGTAATTCCGTCATCACCCGGTGCCTTGTTGTTTTTAAGCTGCTTCAGAGCCATCCTAATCTCGTACAGGCTGGCGTCCGGGATGTCTTCGGTATAGTGTCGGGTCAATCTAGCTCTTGGGTCGTTTGCCAGATTCGTAACGGGGTTGCTTGTTGACGTGTACAACTGTCCATAGAACCCGTGGGAATATCGGGATAAAAACCATCCTATGTCCTTCCCCGCGACTCAAACTATCTCTATACCAAATTTCATCTAAATCGGTTTAGCGGTTTAGGCGTGGTGTCTATACAGACAGACAGACAGAGTTACTTTCGAATTTATAATATTAAGTATGGATATAACTTTTACAAACTGGAACTTAAAATACTTAATAATTTAAATGATTGTTTTGAGCCTTAATTTTTTAATTAGGTAATTTCTTAGACTGATGTTTATAAATATACCTTCCAATTTAGTTATAGTCGTGCCTTCTATTTGAACAACAAATATTCATCTAAGAAAAAACAAAACTTGCTCAAAAGAGGAAACCTTGGGAAAAAACAAACAGTGCATTTCTTAATCTGTATGAATTATCTCATTTTATACGGAAGCAAGGTGTAATTGTGTTATAACTCCTAAAAGCAGGTAGACAGATAATTGCCGTATTTATCATTAAAACGAACAAGCGGCACGACACTGAGTAAAATTAATTAGTGTTTGCTAAAAGATAATAAGTTTTAATTAATGCGTTCGCTTAGTATACCTTAGTCAGTTTTAAATCTTAATAAATTCTTCGAGGTGCCTTTTATTCTTTGGCTATTCTTTGTGTCTTGGAAAAGATTTACATAAACATTTACATTGCTATACAACGTGACAATGCTGCCAGCCTTTTGGGCACGTTTCCTGTTGACAGTAATGCGGACGAATTTTTTGATGCCCTTTGATTCTTTCCCTCCCTTTTTATATACTTGTACATATTAATATTTTAAGACTGTTTTCTTTTTAAATTATGTAAATATTTGAATCTTTAATAAAATAATTTACTTAGATGTTTTTGTGAAAAAACATAAACATTTGAAGACAATTTCATTTACACTGGCCTCCAAAAGTTAATTGACATTTTTCCACTTCAGCTTTGATATACTAGATTATGATTTAAAATATTGTAGTGATTCAAATGTTTGAACTGCTATAACGTTTTTATTGACTCATTCAACTAACTTTGAATCGTCATAAAAAAAATATCAAGTCCTACTCAAGGAATACTTGATTTTTTTAAAAATCATAATGTGGCATCACAGCTTAGGCGTAAAAATATGAACTAACTTTTGGAAGCCACTGTATTATTCAAATTATATTTTGGATGATGGGCAAAAATGTATGGAACCTGGTTCTCTGCAACAGCAATAATTTTTATATAGGGTGAAATTTTTAATTACCGTCTTGTACTCATCATTATGAACAACTTTTACTATGGGACCAAACCGGAAATCGTGAAAAAAATAATCTGCTGTTCCATACATTTATGTTCGCATAACTCTTCAAAATGCAGGGAACAGTTAATTTTTTTTTTCGTGATGTCACGTTTGGTCCCATAGTAAAAATTGTTCATAAAACGCCCATCATCCAAATGTTTATTTATTTATATAACCATTTTTATGTAACACGCATATTAACAAAACTTCATACTATTAACTGATTCATGACAAAAACACGAGCAGTATTTATTACAGTTCTTCAAGAAATACATATCCAGGTTTTTTCATAAAAATACAAAAATATTTCAACGCCAGATGTAAAAAACAAATGCATGCAAAAAATATATTTTTGTTACATTCCATATTTTTTATTTTACTCTAAAAATACAGCTACCATTCACATTCGGAACAAAGCAAATTCTCCTTTGTGTTACGTTGCGGTGCTTTTTCCTTCAAACCACAATAATGCTACTGTACTCAAACGGGGGTCCTCATTTGAGGTTAGACGTAGTAAAAAGGACTGTAATAAAATTCTTTTAGGTACATAACGAACTCTGTGGTTTGGATATACCACCTTTGGTCTTACCGCGGGTGTCTCAAAGGGCTAGTGGTTTCTTTGGCAGGAAAATGAACGTATTCTAAAGTTAACTAATTGCAACATTTGTCTACAAGTCTTTTCAAAAGCTTCTCTCAAATATCGTTTATGCTATTTTATTTTACTCTTCACTTATAAAAATACAAAAATAAATTACGGTTTTCTTAACCACGTAAACGATCCTTTAGAGCTTCCCCGTTTCCCCATTCAGAAAATCCTTCTTCCTTATTTCCTCCCATTCTGATATTCTTTTCTGCATTTGTGGGGCAAGTTTTTTAAAATTAAAATGTTCTATAATCCATTTTTGCGAGGATGAGGGCGTGCATTCTGTTAACACCAGCCTTATGCCTTTCGGGAAATTGCCGACGTTCAAACACTGTTCTGTTGACATATGCTTTATAACTTGTGACTGAAAAATAAAATTATCAAGTGTTAAAAACTTCGAGATTCTCTTCGAACGTCTCATAATATTCACGACTTTGTTTCGCCGTTACTGGGCGTCTTATTAGCAGCTATAATTTGGCAATGCGACAAAATGTTTAACCAGCTCAAATAATAAAACTACTAAATAAAACTACGAATTTCACAAATTACCATAAGTAATAACGAATAATTCTTATCCTGAGAATAATGTTAAAAATTTTGATAGCGTTTCCATAACAGATCTGATAGACGTCAAATTTATTCCACGGATAAAATATATCTCACTTTGGCACCTGGTTTTAGTCGCTCCATGTAAAATACTGGTATTCAGCTGCATCCGGTTAGACTGGAAGCCGACCCCAACATTATTGGGAAAAGGCTAGGCAAATGATGATGATTTTGCGTACGGGTAGAGAAATATAAACATAGCTGTCGAGAAATGTAATTTAAGTGAACCCAACAAAAGATCTGTTATATTTTTAGTGCTAGACCACAATTGCCCCAATTTAAGGCCAAAACCCTTGCCATCATCATCTGTAACGTAACGTAAACGTATTTACTTTCTTTCTTTCTGATAAGCCTTTACCCAACTACATTGAGGTCGGCTTCCAGTCTAACCGGGTACAGCTGGACAATAGTATTTGAAATGGAGTGACTGCCTATGTAGCCTCTACAATCCAGTATGGGTAACACGATATCCCTTGGTAAGATTGGCTCTTAGGCCGTCAGACTTTTATCAACCTGTAACTACTGCCAAAGATTAAAAAATGACAGCTGAGTCCATTAATGGACAGCAATAGGCCGAGTTGTTATTGATGAGCCGGGACCAACGGCTTAGCGTCCTTTCCGTGGCCAGAACCATTGTGGTATGACAACTTGGGTATGGTTTTTTTGTTTAACTTTAACCAGGAGTAATCTATATTAATTATAATTACCTTTGCATTATATAACCAGACTTGTGTAGTCGAATTCCGACAATAGAATATTGTGATACAATTTAGTATGTAGTCGAGACAAATTCCGTCACGGCGTATTTGTCCGGTACTGCTGTATGTCCAAAACTGAAAACATATACCCCTTTATTTATAAACGTTGCTTAAAGTTAAGAGGCGTTTAATCGTTTTAAATGTATGTTTAAAATAGGCGCTAGTTATTAATTAAATTTAACCGGTCAAGCGGCGCGCGTCGCTCATTGGCGACGAAACAATAGAAAATCAATTGTGTCTCATTAGCGGAGCTTGACAGATTAAGTAATGTTTATAAATAATCCCCAGTTATGTTTAATACGTTCAGTTTGATTCCATAAAAACTTTTTTAATACGTACATATCCAATTTCTGTCAACATAATTGTCGACTACACGTTGGTGTTAATTGTGTACACAGTAATTGAAATAATAATACATAAGTAAAAAAATGTGTTGGTACCAATTTTTCAATTAATAAAGCTCCAATGGATTACTTTCATTTCCTTTATATCACATTTATTTATATTTCCAAATTATGAATTTAATAAAAATAATGGAATGCGCAGTCGTTTTGTCATTTACATAAAAAAAAAAAAATAAGTTCATTAAGACGAGCTGGTACACATGTGTACCACAAGCGGTACAAATTTGTACCAGCTAGTCCCTAAGAGGAAGCTCTGGCTACACTGAGGCGACTCCCGCGCAGGATGCGACTATTCACGCCCGTATACAGTTGTACGAGTAGCCACAACCCCATACGAATTAGTTGACACAATGCTGAATGCCCACTTGGTTTTTCGAGTTATCGCGAAGCGGTTAGTTGACTCTTCACGTGACCAGAGGGCTGGCCTATTTCTTGGCCAAAGAATTAGCATTGCCATACAACGTGGCAATGCTGCCAGGCTTTTGGGCACTGTTCCTGTTGACAGCGATGCGGACGAATTCTTTGATACCCTATGACTATTTTGTTTATTTTTTCATATAATAGTACATATTATTATAGTTTGTATGTTAGCTTATATTACGTAAATATCAATACAAATATAAACAATAAATGAAAAGTAGTTATAATTCGCTGACACATTTTTTTTAGCCTTTACTGTCCCACTGCTGGGCAAAGGCCTCCCCCAAGTCCTTCAGGAACTCCTTTCCCGCGCCACCTCAAACCAGCCCTCGCGGTACGCGTTCAGGTCATCTCGCCACCGCTTTTTGGGCCGACCTCGGCGGCGCCGTCCATCTTCAGGCATCCCTTGCGTGGAAAGTTTTGCCCAGCGGTGATACTGCATGCGGCTGATGTGACCCGCTCAGTCCCACTTGAGTCTGACACAATTAGCACGAGCAAATTTCGTTTCGTATCCCGCGCGCTATTCGCCTCGGTTTGGTCAGGGCTCAATGCTTACCTGATTCCCACCTTGAAAATGGCAAGGCAATAATTGCACTGCGTCTTGAAAGTTCTGCGACCCCGGATGTCCATCTAAGCATATACCGGGACTACTTGCACTATAGATCTGTAATATAGGTATGATATTTTATTAATAATCTTTACTTATAATAAATCTGTAGAAGTGAAAATTCTGTTCATTGAAAATATCAAAAAAATAAATGGCAGGGGGTGTTATTAGACCGACACCGAATCCAAAAATGTGATAAAAAAAATTTTTGTCTGTCTGTCTGTCTGTTTGTTCAGGCATCACGCAAAAACTACCGGTTCGATTACGATGAAACTTGGTATAATTATTCTTTAATATCCTGGGCACCACACTGGGCACTTTTTATCCCGGAAAAGTATATACAATAAAAACAAACTTAATTTTGCGGTTCGATCCCTAGACCCGATTACTGTACCAACCGCAAATAATAAGTTTGTCGTAGGTTACGTCACCCGCAGTGGAGTTATTATTATATATAGCCTATTTAACATCACGCTGCGACTCTTCGGAGAAGAGCAGAAAGAAAAAAAAAGCCAGAAAGAACGCCAAGCAAAAACGAAGTAATAGCGCGGGCAGGCGATGCAATGCGATGTGTCGGGGGAACCAAACATTCCACGCGGACGAAGTCGCGGGCAGAAGCTAGAAAAAAATTAATTAACTTATGGACAACGAGGATAAATTATAATACACTTTATAAGAAAACATCAAATTGATCAGGAGCCATTTCATTGGCTTTTGAAAATCTTCAAAGCGAACAAATACAAAACTCGGCCCCGACAACAAGATATAATAATATAATATAAATAATAACCGGTATTGCCAATAATTATTATCTATTATTTATCAATTAAAAGTAAATTATTAAAAGTAAATAATAATAAAGAAAAAATATAAATAAATAAAGTAATTATTAAGTAAATTATTTCATCACCACTGCTCTCAAAAACGGTGAAGGAAAACATCGTGAGGAAACCGGCATGTCCTAGAACCAAAAATTCGAAGACATGTGACATCTGCCAACCCGCACTGGGCCCGCGTGGTGGATTATGGCCCACTCCCTCTCACAGAGAGGAGGCCTGTGTCCCAGCAGTGGGAACATTATAGGCTGATTATGTGTATGTGTGTTATGTATTTATCAATGATACCTTTGAAGGTACACTGTCAATTATTCATAAGTACCTACCAAATAATAAATCCATAATTTCAGAGACCATCAATCAATCAAAAAATAAATCTGCCTACCATTTTCCCAACTATGTTGGGGTCAGCTTCCGGTCTAAACGGATGCAGCTGAATACCAGTATTTTACATAGAGCGACTGCCTATCTGACCTCCACAGCCCAGTTACAGCATAATATGCATGATACCCCTTGTGCCGCGTTCCGAGTTAGGCATGTAATCGATATAATCGATTTGAGCGTGCTGAAACCTAATTCGGTACGGGTATAAACACGCTCAAATCGATAATATCGATTACAGTCCTAACTCGGAATGCACCCTTGGCAAGACCGGTTGCCAGACTTTTGCGCTTCTGACTACCTGTAACGGCTATCAAAGGTCTGCGAATGACAGCCGGGACCAACCACTTTACGTGGTTTTCGAGGCACGTAGGGGTTTCGATATGTAATTAATGTTCACCAATCCAGGAACTTCCCAAAAAAATTAACCTTCGACAATGTTGACGGAGCAGTGGTGGCCAAGTGGTAACGGCCGCGAGTTACGAGTTGTAGGTCGTAGGTTCGAATCCTGACAGGCGTTTTAATAATAATAATAAGCTTTACTTTGTTTAAATTATTTCATCACGACTGCTCTCAAAGCGGTAAAGGAAAACATTGTGAGGAAACCGGCATGTTCTACGACCAAAAATTCGAAGACATGTGACATCTGCCAATCCACACTGGGCCTGCGTGGTGGGTTACGGCCCACTCCCTCTCACTGAGAGGAGGCCTGTGTCCCAGAAGTGGGAACATTATAGGCTAATTATGTATGTTGACGGGGCAGCAAGTTGCAAGACTAGTTTTAAACTAAAACACTGCCTACCGGCCTCTTGGCCTACAACAAGGGAAGAGCGCTGATGTCTGAAATACAGATATTTTATATCTAGTTCAGACACAGATGTTCAATATTAGACGGGTAATTCTCGTAATTTTAAGAACGTTCACAGTCTGATCTCAGTCTCAATCTGTCAAAAAATACTTCTAATTTCCCTACATGAATTATTTGAATGAATGAATTAAAGAATTGGCCTTCTGCAGGCCAATTCTCGTAATTTAAAACGTTCAAAATCTAGTCGCAGTCTCATCTCACCGACAAAGAAATGTCAAAATTTTGGGAAATTAGAGGTATTTTTGACAGATTGAGCCTGAAATCAGACTGTGATCGTTCTTAAAATTACGAGAATAGCCCCTCTGATCATAGAATAAAGTGTATTATAGTGTATCGCCATATTTAAATGTCTGTATATTTTTGAACAAATTATTCTTAACTTTAGGATGATAAAGCATTTACAAGGCCGTCTTTAAGGCTCCCGCAGTGAGGCGGGATGCCACTGTGGTAGAACAATTTCTATGAAAACTTCATTGCAATGGTTCTATCAGAATCGCGTCGTACCGTCACGTTGCACTTGTCTGCGGGAGCCTTTATACAGGGTGAAATTGAACACATGCGACAAATCGAAATGGAAGATTGTACTCGTCATTATGAACAACTTTTACTATGGGACCAAACCTGAAATCGCGAAAAAAAAATCTGCTGTTCCCTACATTTATGTTCGCATAACTCGTCAAAATGTAGGGAACAGCTGATTTTTTTTTCGCGATTTCAGGTTTGGTCCCATAGTAAAAGTTGTTCATAATGATGAGTATAATCTCCCATTTCGAACTCAAACTCAAACTCAAACTCAAAGCATTTATTTCAATTAAACCATTTACAGGCACTTTTGAATTGTCAAGAAGTCAGTCAGTCAGAAAAAATGAAGCTAGTTGCCCATTCCAAAGCGTAGGTACCTATGGAGAAGAACGGGCAAGAAACTCCATGGACACTCTTTTAAATCAAAATAATGTGGTTACAAAGTCTTGGTTACATCATTCATGTTAAAAATTATACATGTGAGAACGATGCAGAACGTTAAAAGCGTCCATAATGAAAAGATGAGAAAAAACAACAATTCAAATAATAAATTAAAATAAGCCATGGCAGCAAAGAGATGACCAGTCCCTACTGACGGCGCCCGTTCACGAACATGACGCATGCATCAGCACCATTCAGCTCAACCATTTTGAAGGGAGCTAAATGATCCAACACATGCGCCACCATCAGCGAGACATTTGAGTGAGCATGACATACTATATCGATTTGTCGCATGTGTTCAATTTCACCCTGTATAACACGCAGGCTAAAATTACTTACTTGACCTCTAGCGACGTACTTATCAGACAATTCCATTTGTGGGTATACATTTTCTAAATACCACTTGAACGGTTTACAATTCAATGTCTTGCGAAGCTCTATCCTTGACGACACATTACCGAAGTCTACTTTATCCTTTCCTATTCTTTCAAAATAGTATTTAGCGTATTCGTCAAGCCATACCTGAAAAAAGCGTTGCATAAAATTACTTGCATTCCATGTTTCATGAAGAGTTAGGCAAAAGTGTCATCATCATCATCATCAGCCTATAATGTTCCCACTGCTGGGACACAGGCCTCCTCTCTGTGAGAGGGAGTGGGCCGTAATCTACCACGCGGGCCCAGTGCGGGTTGGTAGATGTCACATGTCTTTGAATTTTTGGTTCTAGGACATGCCGGTTTCCTCACGATGTTTTCCTTCACCGTTTCGAGAGCAGTGGTGATGAAATAATTTACACAAAGTAAAGTGCCTGTCTGGGTTCGAACCTACGACCTACAACTCGTAAGTCGCGGCCGATACCACTGGGCCACCACTGCTCTAAAAAGTGCTGCAAAAGTGTACAGTCAACAAAAAAGATAAGTATGCAGGATCGCCAGATATAGTTGAAATTTCGTAAGAAACCGATGGCTGTTTTCGAATAAAATTTAATTTGATTAATATAAAATAAACAGCTCATTTATCAAATTAAATTTCAGTCGACAACATCCATCGGTTTCTTACTAAACTTCAACTATATCCGACGATCCTGCATACTTATCTATTTTGTTGACTGTAGTATAACATTAAAGTCCCATGTAATAGGGGGCAAGCAGACTCCGGGCTGTTGCTGAGAAATTCCAGATAGAAAAATTCAATAATACTGTGCCCAATCCGGAAATCGAACCCTAGGACCTCGTGCTTAGGAGTAGCACTTGCGACCACTAGAAAAACAATTAATATATTGCGTTCTAAACACATTAAATTACTTGCCTTCTATTTTTCCTGAACGTAGATCAAGGTGTATTAGTACACCCAATTTTCGTAATTTACTTATTAATAAGTTACATGTAATAGGGACCAAGCCTGATGCCATAATATCGGGCACCCCTCCGACTCGGGACTACGGGCTGAGAAGTCCCTGATGAAAAAACCTAATAACTTTAAACAACCCAGGGATTGAACCTAGAATCTCATGCTCAGAATGAACGCTTGCGACAACTAGACAGTTAAACTTAGATTAGTTAAAAAAAACATTTACCGTCGCCAATCGCCCGTTATTTCTCTTCAATGAATTATTTGTGTCGTCATACGGTATCCTCTTTCTATAAATATGACCTACGTGGGAGCAAGGAATAATTTCTAGCGTTCCACCGCACATCCAAGTTTTGAATGACAGTTCCAAATTCTCTGCACCCCATATGTCAAATCCATCGTCATAGTATCCTATTTTTTTGAAGAAATCTTTGTGAATGGCGAACAGTCCCCCACAAAAAAGTTGGAGTTTTTAAAGGAGCATTCTGATTAGTACGTTTCAAGTAATCAGCTTGGGGTATACCAATCCAGCTGAAGCGTAGGTCCCAAGTAAATCCACCCATCATTAGGTCATTGCTTTCTTGTGCTATGTACTCGAAAGTGTTTTCGTGTATATGGTCGACTACCGGACTGACTACTCGAGTAGGATCTTCTTTGATGCACTGTAATAACGGTTCAAGCCATCCTGAAAAAAAAAATGTCAAGCTATAGAAATGAGACGTTGCCTGAGGTAGCGGCTGCGCGGGAGGGGTGTGGTGACGTGATGTGAGAGCTCAGTGATTCGTCAACTTGTGAAAACTATCACCCCTCCTGCACCGCGCAGTTATCTCAGGCAACGTCTCAGTTAAGTTGTCAGCCTATAAAAAAAATACGACCTTATACTTTTTCGCTTGATAGAATTGTTAATCTATGTTACGCTTACTTATAAAAATAAAGAGAGTAAAGTGAAGTTGAATGATTTGGATGTCACATAATTTTGTGACAATCTATATAAGGTGTAAAAAAATTAACCTTAAAAACTTGGAGAGGTGCTTTAGACCATCGAACTGAACAACTTTCACTATGGGACCAACTCTGAAATCACGAAAAAAAAATGAGCTGTTTCATACATTTTGGTCGAGTAGGTATTGAACTTTTGTATTAAACAGCAGATTTTTTTTTCGTGATTTCGGAGTTGGTCCCATAGTGAAAGTTGTTCAGTTCGATGGTCTAAAGCACCTCTCAAAGTTTTTAAGGTTAATTTTTTTACACCTCATATATACATACATAGAACAATGCTACTTTTTTCTACTATATAGGGTGACATACATCGACGTATATCTGTGGGTTATTCCACAAATTCAGTAAATTATTAGAATTAAAAAAAAAAATAGCTGTGCCATACATTTTGACCGCGTAGGTCAAATTTTTACTTACTTTTGCATGTAACAGTTGATTTTATATTGATAACTGACGAAACAATATTTCACTTGATATTAAATCTACACACATCAAAAGTGTCTAGGGATCAACATATATTTTTGCAATAACTTTTCTCCTGATTGATATTAATTAAAATTTTCTTTAAGGATTCATCAAATAAAGTGTTTTCGTTTGTCACAGTAACGATAAACCAAGTCACCTTTGCATTAATAAAGAAATTTGCCATTTTCCTAATAAAGGGATTTTTGACATTTGAACCACTAACACAAAAGTTCGAAAAAAAGACTGAAATAACAGTTTTCTTTAAAATTTTATTGGGTAACTTAAACAATTAATAATCCGTGTTTCTACCGCGAACACTAACAACACAAGAACATCGGTTTGGCATACTCAAAATGAGTTCATCCAAATCACGCTGTGGAATGGCCGCCCATGTTCGTTGCAACAACAAAAAAAGGTCTTCTTGCGACTGGATACCCTCCATATTCGGCAGAGCTCTTCTCTGTAGCATATCCCATGCATGCTCAATCGGGTTCAAGTCTGGCGACTGAGCAGGCCAGGGCAGGACATTGATGTTAGCTGCGGCGAGAGTCTGTCTTACAACTCTTGCGGTGTGCGGTCGTGCATTATCATGCATTAACTGAAATAAGGGACCGATTTGCACTTGTAGAGGAACGATGACGTCTGATACAATCGTCTCAGCATAAATTTGAGCGTTGAGGTTGCCTCTGATCCAAATCAACTCAGTTCTTCCGCCGATCCAAATACCCGCCCATACCATGATGGTTCCACCACTATAAGGATGGACTTCCTGGCAGGATTTTAATCGCTGTTGGCGTCCAGGGGTTCTCCAGTGTCGTATACGTCTTGTATCCGGTCTCATACCAAAACGAGACTCATCAGAAAAGCACACGAAACGCCATTGTTCTTCTGCCCAATTTCTGTGTTCAAGAGCCCATTGATATCGAATCCTACGATTGTGCATTGCTATAGGTGGTACCCGTAGCGGTCTTCGGGAATGAAGGTTCACTTCATGCAAGCGGTTTCTGATTGTTTGGTCGCTAATTAAGTTCCCTGAAGAGTGATGAAGCCTCACGGCTAACATCATGGCGGTTATTGTTGGAGCTCTTCGAGTTAAGATTTGAATGTATCGGTCTTGTCTCCGTGTGGTGCAGCGATACCGTCCTCCATGGCGCTCAGCCACGGTACCAGTGCTTCGGTAACGTGTCCAAAGTCGACTGATAACACTCTGACTTGTATTCAGAGCTAAAGCCACAGTACGTTGCCGGGAACCAGCTTCTATCATTCCCACGGCTCTGAGCATTTCTTCCCTGCTTAAATGACGTCGCCGCTCCATAATAACGTTGGTTTTAATCAGTAGTAGGGAAACAGTAGCACTAATAATGTCTTCAATGCGTTGTATGTTTTTATAGGGAAAATATTGACAGCTGATTTTCATCTTTTACTCGAATTTGATTCACAGTTCCTGATTCAAATTATGAAATGCACCAAAAAGGATCCATATAAATTTATAAAATCATAAATTTATTACAAAGCCACATCTCAATCTCAAGAAATCCGCATAAAAATGCTTGATCCCTAGACACTTTTGATGTGTGTATTTTAATATTTATTTACTTCTGTAACTGCCCGTGACATCACAGCGGCGGGCCCTATCTCCCAGTCTATCAAAAAGTACTCTGTGGCCCTATCAGAATCACAGAACATTATGATCAGAATACCAGCGCTCTGCGAAATTTATTTTTTAAATGTCGCAGCATCATGCTGAGATAGGAGCCTTTTGGCCTCGTATAAGACTTTCTGTTTCATTTTTCTTTTTGTTACTTTTTTTATATAACTTGGTTTTTTATTTTTTACTGTGTTTAGTTTAGTTTGTGATCTTCCTGTACGAGTCGGAATAAATAATTTTTCTTTCTTTCTTTCAAACATTTATACGCTAGAGGGTCTAGAATCATTTGCTGAATTTATAGTTACAGTTTGCGCATCGATGTTCCTGTCACCCAGTATACTCGTATAAATGTACAGTGAAATGAGTGACCGTGTGTGAGTGTAACATACAGTGTGTGTGTCTCGTGTGTGTATTGGATACTTTTGAGTTTTTTTTTTTTTATCAATTGCCGTCTTAACAGATAGCTGTTTGGATTTTAATGCAATTTGGCATTTTGCTTTTTATCACGGTGGACGCATCCAAGGGTTAAAAAAAAATCTCTTGAAGCCGTTTGCAAAAAAATTGATTTGGATTGGTTTGGTTGGTTGGTTTGGTTTTTTAGTTGATTGTTTTTTTTTGGTTTTGTTTTTTGGTTTGGCAATTGGCTCTGTCTATTTGAGAGACGATATCTCAAAAATGTTAATGAAAATTTAAAGTATTTTATATTGCATGAAGGTAGGCCAGATAAAGTTTATTTACACGTACCTCATACATTGATAAAAGCAATATTCTTGACAATATCGACTCAATTCTTCACACGTCCTCGGCAAAAACGTAATTTTGTATATTTTTATTCGTTTATTGATCGTTTAACTTGAATTTTAACCGATATCTTATGATGGGGCCTAAAAAGGCCACTTTGGCAGATTCATAAAAGGATAACATTATGAATTATAATAAAACTCGTGAAATGGTCACAAAATGACAATTCATAATATTATTAGACATTAAAGCAATTCATATTTTGTTTGTGGACTATTTTACGAATTGTAATGTGGCCTTTTTAGACCCCCTGATTATTCATTCGATCCGTATGTTTGTAAGTTCACGATTTTTTCAAAACCAATAAATCAGTGTTGACAACTCTGTCACGAACGTAAGCTAAATACTTTCAAGAAGGTTTTAGTACTACAATTTATGAAGCTGTTAGTAAAAACGCGCGGGGTAGGTTATTTTTTTTTGGATGCAATTTTTTTTTGGGATGCACGAAGAAGCCTTCTCGTGTAGCGCAGTTTGTTCCGCCAGTTACTCAACTGAACCGAGCGCTCGGCGCATCTTGGACAGTCACACCCAACACCTCATTTGACTGGTCAATTCTTCCCTTGCGGTGGTAGGGCTAACGCCCGCCTGGTTTGCGACCAACCTCCCATCGGAGTCCGGCGTCAAGCAGCCTGCTGTATTTCGTCGATGCGTGGGAGTTCCAATGCCTTAGGCATCTTCTGGGCACGCTTTCCATCAGGCGTGATCGAGGTCAAGAGCGGGCCCATTCAGGAATAAATAAAAAAAAAAAACAATAGAAGATTATCTTTGTTACACTCACCTTCGGTACACTCACAATGACTGTCAAGATAAAAAACGACAGGTGTAGTCACATACTTTATCGGCAACAATCTTGCTTTAACAACCCCTTTACGACGTTCTGTTCGAATCAATTTAACTTTAGGTGTTGCACGTACATAATTATCTAATTTCGTCTTAAGATGAGCTGGAAATTATAAGATTCATTGAGCATTTTCAATTTGTGATTCAACTTGCCAATCTACATAATTTGATTTTCATTTGTATGTTAGGCTTAATATTGGCGGGCACGCCACGATAGTGGCGATAAGACCCCTCTTTGAGGAGTGGCTAGAGAGGCGTGACGGCGTCCTCACCTATCGCCTGACGCAGGTCCTCACCGGACACGGATGTTTTGGGAGGTTCCTGCACATCATCAGGCGGGAGGAGACGCCCGGGTGTCACCACTGCGAGGATCGCCCAGAGGACACGGTGGAGCATACGGTGGAGGTCTGCCCCGCATGGGCGGAGCACCGCCGTGCCCTCGTAGAGGCGATCGACAGCGGCGGCGACGTCTCGCGTCCGGCCCTGGTTCAAGCCATGGTCCGGGGCGAGAGGGAGTGGGAGGCGGTCACCTCCTTCTGCGAAGCAGTCATGCTAGCGAAGGAGGTGGCGGAACGGCTGAGGGAGAGAGCCTCACACCCCAGCCGCCGCGGGAGACGCTCCGGGCGTCGGGAGCCGCGTGACGACTCCCGGCCACCGTAGGCGCGGGCCTGCGGACGGAGAGTAATGGGTAGCTCACCGTCCGATCAGGACCAGGCCCGTGCCGGACGGCGCGTACGCGTTCCACGCGCGCCTCAAAGAGATGTCAGCATAAAGGAAGGGGCCTGCCAGGGCCGAAGCCTGCCGGGGGTGCGGGATTGTCCGAAAGGGTTACCGCTACCCCGGAACATAAAGGGCTAAGGAAGGAACACGGATGGGTTTAGTCAGTAAGAGTCTGACACTCTCTTCGCTCCACCCAGAGCGGGAGGGGTCATTTGATGATTTCCCATCCATAAAAAAAAAGGCTTAATAATGGCATTACGTACTGAAAAGGAGAAGCAATAACGATGGACTTTAAACCATTATATGGAAAAGCCCTCCCTAGACAAAAAAAATAGTTAATTGTTTTTTTCTTTAAGAGGCCCGTGGCTAAGTAATAACAGAAGCACAGGTCGATCGATCAGGTTAAGCTACGCTTGCCGCGGTTGGTCTGTAGATGGGTGACCATCTTTACATACCAAGACCTCTTCGTGCCTCGGAAAGCACGGTAAGCCGTTGATCCCGGCTGTCATTCGTGGACCTTTGACAGTCGTTACGGGTAGTCAGAAGCCCGAAAGTTTGACAGCCAGTTTTACCAAGGGGTATCGTATTACCCAGTAATTTGGGTTATGGAGGTCAGATAGGCAGTAGCCCCATGTAAAAATACCGATATTCAGCTGCATCCGGTTAGACTGGAAGCCGACCCCAAAATAGTTGGGGAAAGGCTAGGCAGATGATGATGTTTTTTTCTTTACATTGATTATTTTGTTGTTAATAATAATCAGTTCTCCAGGTCTCAGAAGAGACTGGCCATCTACGCGGGAGTCCAGAGCCCTGATTCACAACCATACGACAGGCTATCGTATCGAAAACCTGACATTTCGATAACCTGATTTGACTTCCCCACAACAGCAAATAGCTGTTGGAAGAATAGCGGGCGTCTATTTGATTTAAACTGACAAAATTTTCGGGTTTTGGACTTGTGAACAGCGGTGAGAAGACTCCTACGATAACAATGATTAATGTTCGATACGATACGGAAGCATATCGAGTGTTTGTGAATAAGGGGGCAGGAGATATTATTATAGTACATAAGTGTGTGCGCAGACACAGGTGCCTCACTCTTCCCTCACTCATAGTCCGATGGGACACGACCGAAGAGAGATCAGGCGCAGGACCAACCGCTTAACGTGCTTTTCGAGACACGGGGGTTTCACACCGCCAACTTCCAAACTCCGGGCTGTTA
This sequence comes from Amphipoea oculea, assembly GCA_945859645.1. NCBI lineage: Eukaryota > Metazoa > Arthropoda > Insecta > Lepidoptera > Noctuidae > Amphipoea > Amphipoea oculea. The sequence goes on along the minus strand of OX243869.1, from coordinate 8,133,009 downwards.
CTGAGAAATTCCAAATGAAAAAAACCCAATAAGACTTTGCCTGACTTGGGAATCGAACCCAGGACCCCACGCTTAGCAGTCACGCGACTACGAGACCAACAGGGCATTCGTCAACTAAACAACTGAAATCTCTAAGGACATACCCATTGTCGAATAGTCATCAACCAATATTATTTGTTCCAAAAGATCCGGAGGGCTTCTTGTTAAAATTGATGTTATTGTCCTGATGAGCGTTGACCATGCTTCGTTATAAAAACATATAATTACTGTTACTTTTGGTAAATCTTTGGAAAACGTCTGATTTCTACACCTGGAATAAAACATTTCTATGATTGAAATGGGTATTAAGTGGCCGCGGCAGGCCTAGAAAGTGATGGAGGGATGAGCTGGACTTAAAGGATTAGTCCACAATCGCAAAAGACCCGGGTAACTACTTTAATATGTGGAGGCTTATTATTAGCTTTTTTAAATATTATATCATTTCATATTGGTATTATTTTAGTTATTGGTCTGTAAGCTTTATCTATACTTATAATAAATCTGTAGAAGTAAAAATTCTGTACATTGAAAATATCAAAAAAATAAATGACAGGGGGTGTTACTAGACCGACAACGAACCCAAAAATGTGATTAAAAAAAATTTTGTCTGTCTGTCTGTCTGTTTGTTCAGGCATCACGCAAAAACTACCGGTTCGATTACGATGAAACTTGGTATAATTATTCTTTAATATCCTGGGCACCACACTGGGTACTTTTTATCTCGGAAAAGTATATGCAATAAAAAACAAACTTAAATTTGCGGTTCGATCCCTAGACCCGATTACTGTACCAACCGCAAATAATAAGTTTGTCGTAGTTTACGTGGAGGGTGTGTTCTTTGTAAAGAGTAGGTATCCACTAAGAAAGTGTTTTTCGAAATTCCAACCCTAAGAGGGTGAATGGAGGGAGGGTGAAATTTCAAGCGGACGAAGTCGCGGGCAGAAGCTAGTTCAAAATAAAATAGATTAATAAGTGGCAAGAGGAAAGGGAGGCCTTTGCCCTACAGTGGGACAACGCAGGCTTATAATAAAAAAATCCAAACAACTGCATCACTCTTTAAAAAGTCTGGACGTATTTCCCTCCACCTATTAAACCATACAGAAAGCTGCTAACCTGAACGCTTGTAGAATTGTCTGGAAATTCTTGCAGAACGACAATTATGTACAAAAATATCACACGCACAAACACCAATGCAACACAAAGTCAAAACATAATATCACCACGCCATACAGGGTGAAATTGAAAACATGCGACAAATCGAAATGGGAGATTGTATTCATCATTCTATGGGACCGAACCTGAAATCGCGAAAAAAATATCAGCTCTTCCCTACATTTATGTTCGCATAACTCGTCAAAATGTAGGGAGCAGCTGATATTTTTTTCGCGATTTCAGGTTTGGTCCCATAGTAAAAGTTGTTCATAATGATGAGTACAATCTCCCATTTCGATTTGTCGCATGTTTTCAATTTCATCCTGTATATTATTATCAACTGTTTGTTGTCCCCAATAAAATAAATAAATATTTAAATAAACTATCACTTAGGTTAGTGCTCTCAGGTGTGGCCCTTGGCTTTGGAAAAACCGGCAGATCAATGCCGAGATACAAAAATGTATACTTACCAACAAATAATAATAGTTCTCCTGCTACGCAGCGTTCCTATACTCCGATTAGAAGGGTATTCGTGCCGGTGTTATCACAGGCACATTTAATTTAGCTGTGTGTTTGGTATGATGTACTAGCAAGACCTTTAGTATTGTTTGGAAGTTCAAGGGCAACGGTGACCAAGGGTTTGGCCACTTATATGCATTCTTAAAAAAATAAATATAATTTTTTTTTAAGTAAAACGGTTTTAATGAAAAGAATGATGATAGGGCATTGATCAGACAAAAAAAATAAAATCCTACCGAATAAACGTCATTATTTTCATTAAAACCGTTAATTTTTACTTATTTTATTTTCAAGTTTTTATTTAAACTCTATGATCCGCCATACACTGTGTTCTACTTGTAAAGCTCTTTCATTTGATACCCATTACCCATATTGAAACAAGTATGAAATCCGGCATTTTGTGCCGGCGGCCATCTTAGATTTGAAATTTTTCATAGTGTACAGTATTCTCCTAGTCAGGCCCTTTCATTATCAAACGAAAGGGCCTGACTAGGAGTATACTGTACACTATGAAAATAACGGGGTATCAACCCATATTGAGCAAGCTAAATAAATAAAATAAAAAATAAATATAATAAAACTGTTTAAAAAAACTTAGGCCTATGTGACTGCAATAGTTGATTGATTGGTAAAAAGCTGATACGTGCCTTTGGATTAATGTTAACTAGATTACCTTTTACGCTAGTGATATACAGGGTGTTACGGAAAGGGTATATCAATACAAACGGGTTGAAGAGTGTATCTGGTCTATAATCTCTGTACAAAGGGGTTTGAAGATTTTTGTATGGAGGGTGGCCCTAAGGTCGGCCGCCATTTTGATTTTTTTTCAGAATCGCAGTGCACAACAAAAGTTATATATTTAGATAGAGGACACTTATACAAACAAAAAATGTTATGTAACATAATATCCTAAAGCGTCAGGTTTCGGAGTTATTCACCGAAATATAAGTCGAAAACAACAAGATTTTTTTTGGTTTTTTTTCGCTACAGGTAAGCATATTGAACTATTGAGGTAATAGAAGCGTTATAAAACCTTTATAGAGAAGAAACAAATGAAGAATAGATATTTTTTTAATAAATAATTAAACACGGCAATTTATAGTTCGTTTTTTTAATCCCAGAGACTAATCTGACATTTAAGTCCTTTGTGTTTTCGTTTTTTTCAGTATAGAAGTTTGACATTACACTTGTCAGATTAGTCTCTGGAACTATAAATTGCCGTGTTTAATTATTTATTTAAAAACTGTCTATTCTTCATTTGTTTCTTCTCCATAAAGGTTTCATAACGTTTCTATTACCTCAATAGTTCAATATGCTTACCTGGAAGGAAAAAAAACAAAAAAATCCTAGTTGTTTTCGACTCATATTTCGGTGAATAACTCCGAAACCTGACGCTTTAGGATATTATGTTATATAACATTTTTTGTTTGTATAAGTGTCCTCTATCTAAATATATAACTTTTGTTGTGCACCGCGATTCTGAAAAAAAATTAAAATGGCGGCTGATTTTAGGGCCAAAACCTTCAAACCCCTTTTCAGCTCAAAAGCATTAACTTCTAGAATGCTTAATATGTTTTTATTTCGACATCACGGCGCTGCACTGGCGCGCGGCGGCGTTATGTGCGTGTACTAGGCGCACAGACACACTACAGATAATGGATAATGACCCTCGTAATGCGGTGACACGTTTGTTATGATTTCAATTTAATAAACTATTGAAATTAAAAAATATTAAGCATTTTCAAAGTTAATGCTTTTGAGCTGAAATTTTGTACAGAGATTCTAGACCAGATACACTAAAGTCAATGTTTAAATTATAAAACTTCAATTAAACAACTCAGCCTATCGCAGTCCACTACCTAGCCATAGGCCATAGGCCTCTCCCAGGCTACGCCACAACACTCTGTCCTCCGCCTTCCGCATCCAGTCTGTGCCACATTGAAAAAAAAAGTAGTTGCCACAATCAAGATTTTGTTTAGATTCACTAAGTAACTTGTTTGCATCTGAGCCTATCAAGCACAATGATCATAGCTACTACTTTCATTTGATTGAGATTTGAAACGGGATCTTGATTGGAGTTATCACAAAACCTATTTGCAGCAATCAAGTTGATCAAGTTGCTTGATTGGCACAACTAACTTACCTTGTTGTTTAAACTTCTACGGTGATGTCATGTTAAGGGTAATCAAGAAACTTGTTTGAGCGTTCAAACATTTGAACTAGTATTGCTGCAACCATGTCGTGATGATCAACTTAACTAAGACTTTGATTAATCTAAACAAGATATCGTCAATCAAGCTAAAAAGTCACTTGATTGGAGTGCACTTTTTTCAGTGCAGCCACCTTTGGATAAAACCTACTTTACCTGACCTTGTAATTTTAAAACTTCGGATAGCAAATATTTGAATGTTCTTACCATGGCCCTCTTACGTCTTTTAGGGTTCTGTTCACTGGTATTAAATCACTGACGAATCTATTGAAGGCGTGATCCCTCCAGCCTTTGTGTATATCCTGTCTTAAATAATGCCTCAAATCGTTAATTAAGACGACAGGTTCACCATCAACTCCTGAAAAAATATGATTATTTCTATATAATAAAGGACACTTCGGCCAGCGATGGAGCAAAGTATCTTTGGAGTTCGACTTATTGACCAATTACGGTACACGATACTGAGCTCCAAGACACGGCGTAACTCAAAAAGTGAGCCTGAAAAGTTTGCCAGATGTTGGATGCCTTGTGGGCCACCACCACAACATGCCTCGCTGAAAACGTTCCACCCGGTCGCATAGCATCGCCCGCCCGCGCGGTTACTTGGTTTGCGCTTAGAATCCTTTCTGACTTTTATTTTTCTTGCTCGACTCCTAAGAGCCCTAGCGTACCAAATAGCCTATAACCTCTCCTCAAAAATTAGGCTACCAAATGCAAATAGAATTATTTAAATCTGACTGGTAGTGTTCCGCATTCCGCGTTCAAACAAACTTTTCAGTTTTTCTTATTAATATAGATATAGATTATCGAAATATGTCCCGGGGTGCAAAAAGTCAAGCTAGTTAGTACCTAATACACTCTTTCAACGTAAACGTGTCTAGAAAAAAATGCATATATGAATGAGTTATTAAAATATCAGCAATATCAGTCGATATCACAATACAATTTTTCTTTCATTACCGGGCGAACAATTTCTAAATTCAATGTAAATGCTTAGAAACCTTACCTGGTGGATACTCGTCACCTTTGATGATATACTCTTTCTCATCTTCTGTCAATGCTGTTTTTGCGAATGGAAGCATTTGCCACGCTGTAAGAAATATTTTACTTTTTTAATATTTTATTTTTAGTGTTAATAAATGATAAGCATAATCAGCCTATTATATTCCCACTGCTGGGACATAGGCCTCCTCTCTGAGGGAGTGGGCCACAATCCACCACGCGGGCTCAGTGCGGGTTGGTGGATATCAAGTCTTCGATTTTTTTGGTTGTAAAGTGTCGGTTACCTCACGATATTTTCCTTCACCGGGCCGTTACCATATATCTGACGAAAGTTACGTCCGGCGTAACTTTAACTTCCAGTTAGTACGGTCGACGCACTATCGCATCATCGGTTGAATGTTTCATTATTTAGGCCTACTGTCCACGAACGCGTCATTTGACGAATGCATGCAACCTACAAATGACGATAGGCGTATTTTGCATATTTGCTATGTCCACGCTGCTTCATACAATCGTCAATCACGTCTTTTCGTTGTGAAAATGTCAAGTGATGATGACGAAGTGATTATAGCATACAACTTTATTAGAAGACGACGAAACAGGCGAAGAAAGTACTGGATTCATCCATACATCGAAAGAAATATAAATTGTAGATTGTTTGTTTCAGCCAGAGAGTTATCAGAAGATGATTCTGTTTTTCAATCATTTTACCGAATGACTAAAAATACGTATCAAAATTTAGTCTCTATTGTTTGACCACTGATACAAAGACAAAATGCGTCTCGCGAGTCGGTCGAGTAGCATGACGAACGCATGACGAGAGCACAGTTTTGATTGTTTTTACGCAAAATGCAAGCATTCGTCTTGCAATCGTCAATTGGCTATTTGACAGTTGTAACGATAAAATATATAATATGTTAGATATAGTAGCATATAGGTTCACAATAATCATACAATACTTTTTATGCATTAAAATAAATTGTAAATATTTTATTTTTGAAAAATAAATTAGAGATTTTTTATCTGTGGATTACAAAAACTGAAACGCGAACGGCCATGATCGAGCATCGTATGACGTCACATCACAATAAATAAAACGTTGTGTGTTACTGTGTTTTATCATCGTTGGCAGTTTGCTGATTTTCCACACAAAATATACTTTTTATGCAAACTTTCCACACAAAATATGTTTAAGAGTTGAAGCGTCGTAGTTAGCTTTACTTAGTTTATTGAAATGTGACGTCACAGCCATAAATGTCACGTGATCGGCTGTTTCCGCGCGAATTTCAAAATACGGAATGAAAAAAAACATTTTTTTTCGAATAAACAACGCTTTTTTAAGAAAAAAATAATTGTAAGAGGTATAAAATAAACCTACGTATATTTAAAAATATCTTTTCGAAAACTGTCAAATAGCCAATTGACGAAAGCGTGCGCATGACATGCGGTTTACGTGGACAGTACTTACTCGTTACTTGTTCGGTTACTTGTCCGTTCTGGCGTTAAGAGACCGACGCGCGACGATACGCGAAACATTTTCTGTCAGATGTACGACAACCCTTATTATTTATTTATTAAGGTCCATCAACAGATTCTGTGACCACACCACAACCACCCTTAAACCATTAATACCTCCAATAATTTAATGTCGTCTAGATTATGGCATTGCTTTTATATTCACGAGAAAGGATACCGGTGTCATGCTGTAGCAACTGCAACCGTCGACACGCGTTGACGGCAGCAGTTTCCTCTGCCATTGTAGCGTGCCGCTCGTGTTTATTCACACTTACCTGATCTGTCTTTTAGAAGCGCTGAATGAAACACGTTTAGAGAGTGAAAGTATTAATTAGTATAAAAATAATACTCACTTCGAAAGTTCGAACTCCCATTGTCGAACCTCTTTCTGAATCTGTTCAAAGCTTGTTCATAAGACAACTCTGTTTCAGTGAATAGTCTATTTTTACCTATAAAACTTTGATGTCCTTTATATTCCCTTACTATCGTTAAACATGAAACCAGCCACATAAAAACGATTACTACGAATATCTTAAATGTCTTCCTGAACATTATGTTAGAATGTGTCTGTTTCAGCTGTTGGATTAAAAATGACGGAAAAACTGAGTTTACCGGTATAACCGTTGCTTACAGTAGTCAACATTCAAGTACTCAGAAGTTCCTCGTTCCCACAGAATGAACGCAAATATTGATTGTGTCGAACAATGAAATAGTCACTGAAGTTGTTCATGAAGAGTTTTGTTTTTGGAACTGGCAAACATTGTGTATGTTTGTTCGACATGTACTAACCTATCTATTGTGAAAGTTGGTTGGTATTAAATTGATCGACTGGAATGAATATAGACTGTGTGAAAGATGTTATGGGTAGAAAGGAGGTGACTACCGAGATGACGACCAATAGAGAAGTATGAAATAGTTCTAGCCGACTGTACAGCGGGTTATAGCAATTAGCTGACCCCCCTAAAAATTACTCGATTTTGCACCCTCCTCTCATAACATTAAAGGTTATTCAATATGTATGAGTTAATCGGACTAACACTACTCGATGAACAGAAACAATAAATAATTTTGATACGCAAATTTGAGCTTTAAGATGTTGGTGTTAGGTCATTTACTATGCGGAGCACCGCCGTGCCCTCGTAGAGGCGATCGACAGCGGCGGCGACCTCTCGCGTCCGGCCCTGGTTCAAGCCATGGTCCGGGGCGAGAGGGAGTGGGGGGCGGTCACCTCCTTCTGCGAAGCAGTCATGCTAGCGAAGGAGGTGGCTGAACGGCTGAGGGAGAGAGCCTCACACCCCAGCCGCCGCGGGAGACGCTCCGGGCGTCGGGAGCCGCGTGACGACTCCCGGCCACCGTAGGCGCGGGCCTGCGGACGGAGAGTAATGGGTAGCTCACCGTCCGATCAGGACCAGGCCCGTGCCGGACGGCGCGTACGTGTTCCACGCGCGCCTCAAAGAGATGTCAGCATAAAGGAAGGGGCCTGCCAGGGCCGAAGCCTGCCGGGGGTGCGGGATTGTCCGAAAGGGTTACCGCTACCCCGGAACATAAAGGGCTAAGGAAGGAACACGGATGGGTTTTAGTCAGTAAGAGTCTGACACTCCCTTCGCTCCACCCAGAGCGGGAGGGGTCATTTGATGATTTCCCATCCATAAAAAAAAAAAAAAAAAAAAAGGTCATTTACTATGTATGGGTATTTGTTACGCAATTTTCATTTTTAATCAGCAAGACTTAAAGGTTAGGTTAATGTTGTGATAATTTGTGTCATTGCTACTAATACCTTATTTCATCTCTATCTTACTCAAGTTAATCTGGTGTCGTGGTTCATGCGTAAGGCTGAGACGTGCAAGATGCGAGTTCAAATCTCATGTTTAATTTTGTTTTCAATATACATATAAATTGTTCGTTAAGTATTTCTTGCATTATTGTAAAGAACAAGCATATCAATTAAGTTGATAAACGATAAACGTTTCACCTTTTTCAATAAGTGGGTAGTTCGACGTCAATATGCGTATTCAACAAAAACTGCTATTGAAATGATTTTAGGAATATGGGGTAGAAGAATAAATTGAACAAGACATTCTATGCACAAATAGCAGTGAATACGCACGAACATTTTTATATTGCCTTACTAAGTTGCGAAAATCCACGCCTTTTTATTAATTATTATTATCGGTTTTGATAGTTTAATCGTCATGTCTCAGTTGAGTGATTATTTAAAATACAAAATATTGTATTTGCATAAGGAGAATGTTGGTATTAAAGCGATTGCTAGGAAACTTAATATAGCGGTAAGTGTATTCTTTTTTATACTTCCTTAATTCGTTAGTTGGCTTAAAAACGTGAGTATAGAATAATAGAAAATTAACTGTTTCATTATGAGATCATTTATAGGTCTAATGTGGTTTATCTAAAGGTATTTTTGCAAACTTATTCGAAAAATTATGATTACCGGGTTATTAAAATTATGCTTATTGTGTTGTTTCAGAGAAATACAGTCAGACTGTGGCTAAGACGTTTTGAAGAGACAGGGAATATTCAAAAGGATCGTCCTGAACCAAAACCTGCAATGTTACTCCTGTGTCAGAACATCATCAAGCAATTGTTAGAAGGCATACTGAACACCCATTTTTGCCTACTCAATGCAGTATAATGTTTCTGTTCAGACGGTCAGAAAACATTTGCATGTTGCTGGACTGAAACAATACAAGCCAGCACGTAAAATTTACCTGACTGCTGCACATCGCCAAGCAAGGGTCCGCTTTGCCCAAGAATATCTCAATTTTAATTGGGAAGATTATGTTGTCATATTTACCGACGAGAAGTCTTTGTCAAAACCTTATTTATAACTAAACATAACTACATACTTACAAAACAAATTGATATATAGTATACCTAGTAGGTAAAACATCAACGTATAATGCTATTTTATTTAGTTCAACGATATTTAATGTGGTGATGTTATTGTTATGAAATAGAAATACATACATATATATTTCTAAATATTATAACATGTTGATTCACTACATTAAACTCTGTGAAGTATCTAACAACGTTATTAGTAACTGTTATATAATTTACGTTATTCTTATAATATTTTTTTTATAAAATAAAATCGTTTTTACCATCATTATCGTTTTTTTTATTTTCGTTCAGCTTTTTTTTTGTTACTAAAGTTATAATTTATTATTTATAACTTAAAAAAAAATATTATAAAACAAAATGCGCAGCAGAAAATATGTTGGTTTCGAACTCGCAACCACGCTCTTGTCAGCTCACTGCAGCTACCACTAGACCACACGAACATGATGATTGTCGTTGAAATTAGCAATAATATATTACAAGTTAGAACAATATTCAAGATCATACCTACCTTAACACTGCGTGTTAAATATCAAATTCGAATAACTGTTTTATTAATCGTAGACGTTGAACTGTTCTAGTTCGATAAGCTTACTGCTAACAAGCAGAAGGTTCAAATTCGTTTAATTTTTAAGGGGTCAGCTAATTGCTATAACAGACTGTACTATTTTTACAAAATCTGCGAATGCAGTTAGCAATTACTCAAAAAGTCTAGAATAGTTTCCTAAGAACGTTTTCTTGTAGCTACAATGGTTAAGGTACAGCCGCGGACAATGGCGGTCGACCACTTTTCACCCTTGTTCCCCTTGGTAATAAGGTTGAAAAGTGGTCCACCGCCAGTGTCCGCGATGGTACCTGCCTTACTACCCGTCCGAATTTTCAACTTTTACGTTATAAAAGTGTACATATTTTAATCAAAATTGCCGCGTCAGGTTTGGATGCCACTTTGCACAAGGGCAAGACTGCCTTTCTACCAGGGGTACACTACAATAATACGAAAAACTTTATTCCGAAACAAATACATAATTCTGATTCTGATTCTGAAAGTCACAAATACGAATTTCAAAATACCGATTTTCATAATTCCGAATGGTTCAAAATTCCTTTTATAACAACTCCGATTCATTCATCCTATTTTAATAATTCCGAAATTTCAATATTCCTAACGTTTATAATTACTATTCTCAAAATACCGAATTTCAATAGATCGAATAACAAAAAGTCCGACTTAATGATAATTCGAAACATCAAAAATACGAATTCCGATTATTAAAATACCGATCAATTAGAATTTCGAAATAATAACGCATTGTAAAACTGAATAGCAAGACAAATAAACACATATTTCCAATTGTAAGAATATAGATGGCACAAAACCAACGATAGAGAGATATTTCTGTGTAAAGGGTTTAAAGTAACCTAACCAAATCGAACCTCGGGGTGCCCTTCGCTTGCTCTTGCATCCTATGTCGACGGAGCCCCGCTTCGCGGGGCCCCTATTTCTGTGTAAAGGGTTTAAAGTAACCTAACCAAACCGAACCTCGCGGTGCCCTTCGCTCGCTCTTGCATCCTACGTCGTCTATTGCGTTCGTTGAGTTCGGGTGCGGTAACGGTAACGGAAATAATTCGGAGTATTGAAAATCGGAATGTCGTTTTTCGGACCGAGAACCCATCGAGCATTTGATTCTTCGAACATTTGAAAATCGGAAAACAAACAAGTCGCATTTATGACTTTCGGTAAAATAAATTTCGTGATTTTTAATAATAGACATTATGATTGTTAGGTATTATGAAATTCGGACTTTTGAAAATCGGAACATCGAAATTCGGAATAAAATATTTCGGAGTATTTGGGTGTTCCCTTCTACCAGAGATGAGCGACGATGCGTAGCGAGGGATGTGTGTAAAACCAACCAATAACATCGCTTCATTTTTAGGGTTCCGTACCTCGAAAGGAAAAAACGGAACCTTTATAGAATCACTTTGTTGTCCGTCCCTCTGTCTGTCTGTCAAGACTCTTTTTCTCAGGAACGCGTGGAGATATCAAGCTGGAATTTATATCAAATACTCAGGTCTACTGTCCCTTTGAGCTGTGAAAACATCAAACTTCTAAGCCTACGCAATCAAAAGATACAGCCGCTTATGGCGCAAATTTCCGCAAATTATCGACACTCGCAAGGGAATCAAAACCTACAGGGTACTTCTCGTGAACTCAGAATCTTGAAATTTGGTACGAAGCAACGTCTTATAGCACAGATAAAGGAAACATTGCGAAAATCGTAAATTTTTAGTTACATCATATAATAAAAATATTTAAACAGGTTTGTACGGAACCCTCGGTTAGGGTTGCCAACTACAATACTGTTTTAAACAGTATTATACTGTTTTTCACTAAATTATACTTTTTACTGTTGAACAAAAATAAAGTATACAAAATACTGTTTTCAGCATCAAAATGCAAACACATTATTATGTGTTATACTTAGACGCTCACACAAATTTGTTTTTATTTAGTCAGAGGGCGCTCACTGCTCAGTGCAGCGCAGCCACAAACAAATCACACTGAGTTTCTGAACGAATCTGTCAATGTCAAATATTCAAGACTGTCACTCACTGACAGACATGCGAGTGAGTGTGTGCGTTCTCAGAAGTAAGTTGTGCAGAAGCTCTAAAAAATATGTATTTAAAACAATAAATAAATAAAATACCTACTGTTCATTTTTCTAAAATACTGTTTAATATTCTTCATAGACCTGAATATACTCTATTTCTTGTAAAAAAAGTTGGCAACCCTACCCTCGGTGCGCGAGTCCGACTCGCACTTGGCCGGTTTTTATAGCTTGAACTAATTTAGCGTTGGTATTGGTTAGTTTTACACACATCCCTCGCTACGCATCCTCGCTCATCTCTGGTGGAAAGGCAGCCTAAAGAGGAGGTATCCCTACAAAATATCAAAAACGTATCGCTTTTGATCCATATTATACCATTTTCGCTTAGTCTCCTTTGGCATACTTAACTATCTTGTGATATACCTATAAGAACTTCAACCATAGTCAGTCGTGTTGTTTTCTTTACGCAAATAGGCAAGCAGTTTTCCTATGCGCCATTTCTCCTCGATTCTTGCATCTTATTAATTGTTCTTCGCCAAAATGACCATCCATTAATGAAGAACGTCCACAAAAAAGCAAACATTTGATTGTATTTAAAGAAAGTTTACTAACAGGGCTTGTCCTGTCTTAATTAAATGCCGCTTGGTAAACCTTACCCTTTTGAAAAACCTTCATTAGACTCATTACTACGATAATACACAATGACTACGGGAAGCGAACGTGACAAACGATTTTGAACCTTAAGAAGGTTAAAATAAGAGCTTTACTTTTATCGATATCGGTTTACCAAATGCAAATTAAAATTGGTTGAACAGTACAAGAGTCACCGACAAAAAAGACTGGTCTCCTTAGATTTACAAGGGCATCGTTAAAGTAAATTGAGGTAAAGGTGAGCAAATACTGAAGTTAACGAGGTACCCCCGAACAAAAAAAAAAAAGCGAATTGCTGAAAGAAATTAGACGTAACGATTCTTTTATAAATTAAAACTCCCTTTCTTAGTTTAATTGTTCTTTAGTTTAGGACACTTGTTTTCATTGGGCTTCTTATTTTACTTACATTGGCTTCGGGTAATTGAATGCTCTTTTATGTAAAGGGGTTAGAAGATTTTTGTATGGAGGGTGGCCCTAAGGTCGGCCGCCATTTTGATTTTTTTTCAGAACCGCGGCGCACAACAAAAGTTATATATTTAGATAGAGGACACTTATACAAACAAAAATGTAATATAACATAATATCCTAAAGCGTCAGGTTTCGGAGTTATTCACCAAAATATAAGTCGAAAACAACAAGGATTTTTTTGTTTTTTTTCCCTCTAGGTAAGCATATTGAACTATTTAGGTAATAGAAACGTTATGAAACCTTTATGGAGAAGAAACAAATGAAGAATAGACATTTTTTAAATAAATAATTAAACACGGCAATTTATACTTAGTTCGTTTTTTAATCCCAGAGACTAATCTGACATTTAAGTCTTTTCTATTTTCGTTTTTTTTAGTATAGAAGTTTGACATTACACTTGTCAGATTAGTCTCTGGGATTAAAAAACGAACTGTAAATTGCGGTGTTTAATTATTTATTTAAAAAATGTCTATTCTTCATTTGTTTCTTCTCCATAAAGGTTTCATAACGTTTCTAATACCTAAATAGTTCAATATGCTCACCTAGAGGGAAATAAACAAAAAAATCCTTGTTGTTTTCGATTTATATTTTGGTGAATAACTCCGAAACCTGACGCTTTAGGATATTATGTTATATTACATTTTTGTTTGTATAAGTGTCCTCTATCTAAATATATAACTTTTGTTGTGCACCGCGATTCTGAAAAAAAATCAAAATGGCGGCTGATTTTAGGGCCAAAACCTTCAAACCCCTTTGTGGTTGCTCGTAAGTGCCTTAGGATGCTACAACGGACGAATAGTTCCTTTGACCTAAACCAAACCTTAGCATAAGGTAAATGTACCAATAGTCGTCGGGTTTTGATATTCACTGACTTTGAAGAACTGCTGCGTGAGAAGTATTTCATTTAGAATGAAACTTTTTGCATGATGAAATAGAAAAATTATCCGTTATTCTAAATAAGTTGTTAATTTTTGTAATTTTTAGTGATGATAAATACTTATTTAAGCAAATGTGAAAAAAGGGCGATTTGTACCAGTACTCGCCAGATTTGTACTATTACTCATCAAAAGGACCCAGTAGTCGTCAATTTTTGATGCTAACTTGAACTTTCAGGCCTTGAACATAGAGTTCAAGATGATTACACATTATAACATATTGTGATTGTCTTTCATATGAGTGGCAAGTCTAAGAAATAAAAGGTAGGTAGAAAACCAAATCGCGAGAAATCAGACTAAGTAGGTAAATTCTAATATATTTTAGCTTAAAAAATTAAGATATCTGAATCACAGAATCAGTTTTTTATCAGAATAAAGGAGCCCATTGTATATTAAGTGTTTAATGTTTTTTTTATGTTTTGTATTTTTGTGGTGTACAATAAAGTATATAAATAAATAAATCAGCCATATTAGGCCCAAAACCCAAAACCCAAAATGGCCGGCCAACGAAAAAAATGTATTACCCCGGTCGGGGAAGACCTCCTTATCATTTTTTACTATATTGCGCCGAATCGCTAAGACCATTCCTTCAGCTTTTTTTAAGTTGAAAAATAAAGTTGTATACATTAAAAAAACCTGATTTTAGAACTATATAGGCAAAAAATAGTTATAGTAACACTCGCAGAGGTTTTTTGTCATTGTAGGTAATACTTGTTTAAGGTCACCTTTCTTTTATTTTGGCCAATCGGTAGTTAATATATTTTATTAAAATTTATAAAACTAGATTTTTTTCAACTTTAAAAAACAGCTGAAGAAATGGTCGTAGAAGTTCTAAATAATAATAAATTTTTATTTCGCTGTCACTTTGTGTTTTGGGCCTGTTGACGTGAAATCGTCGCTGCACTCTGTGGTAAATTCAATGTCTGACCGACATGTAATATTTCAGCCGCTTATAACTACCAGAATGCTTGGGTATTGATTGAGCATACAATATATGGGCAATAATTGTACCAATTTTGAAGCAGGATCTAATTTGTGTTTGACGTCACATCGCAAGTGCAGTAGGTCCGACCCTCCTTTTTACTATACGTCGAAATATTAATTCGCAAACAAATTTTTAGCTACTAGGTGCCATTGTCAGCAATTGATACAGTACTACTGGGGTCTAAAGAGAATCAACAGAAATATTGGCCGAGTTAAAAATGCATTTGAAGTTGACAATAGCAAAATAATTTCAAAATATGTCATCTCATATCGGCCGTTAGTCTGGCCAAAAATGAAAAATATCTCAATAAAAGTAAGCTTGTATCATAAGGAATTCAATGAGCCTCAAAAAAAGCCTAGTACCAAGCAAATAAAATAGCTACGGCAGTATCAGAAAACGTAAGAAAATCTGCAGCAAGTAGCATAAAAGTTAAAGATGTCGTCTCATATCGACCGCAAATCTGCTTAGCACTGAAAAATATCACATACGGTGAAAGGTATATTAAATGCAATGAGCCTTTTTTTTCGTGGGGAAATCCTCATGGATGCCCTCCGTCTGGGAAGAACTGAGGGTTATGTCGGACTCCTACCGACTAAAACCCCACTGTTCCTTCTAGTACCATGAGTCCGGGGCCCGGGAGATACTTGTACATTCGCCGCACCTCCGACTAGTATCAGCCCAGCCAAAAGCCAACCAAAGAAAGTTTTAAATCATAAGAAACACAATAAGCCTACAAAATATACTTATGAGCGAATTCAATAGCTAGGTTAGTACCTAAAATCATCGCCAATCGCCATGTTAATAATGGAAGGCGCCCCGGCCTGTCATCGTGCAAGTATGTGTGAAGATTACGAGAACATTAGGAAGATTCAACGGCAGAAGACTTAGTAAGAATAAGAACACACCTCTATCTATACAGGAAGATTTTTTTATCACCATCCAATTTTTTACAGGGTGTTCTTTCCATGAATATGAACAACTTTCACTATGGGACCAACTCTGAAATCACGAAAAAAATATCAGCTGTTTCATACAAAAGTTTAACACCTACTTGACCAAAATATATGAATCAGCAGATTTTTTTTTTCGTGATTACAGAGTTGGTCCCATAGTGAAAGTTGTTCATATTCATGGGTAGAACACCATGTAAAAATGTGGATGGTGATAAAAAATATTCCTGTATATGTGAGGATTTGATTGGAACTGTAACATCCACACTCGATCTGAGTGAGGTACTGTAAAAAAACTACTATCAATTATCCAGGGCTTATTACAGTTCATTATTATACCTTTCCCAGTAAGGCAGTTTAGGTTAGAACTGAAAATACTTTTTACGGGCCGAAGGAGTGGAGCGTGCTTACGATACAGCGTGCGAAGCGAGCCCTTCCTAGATACAAATAAGCAAAGCACGCTTAATTACACGATGAGCTCGCTTAATCAGAAGATGGACTTACTTCTCTTGCTAGTCTTAACAGCTTCTTAAACTAGCAAGCCAAGCGAGCTCATCTAGTGAGCCGAACGCACTTACACATGACAAGAGCGAGCGAAGCGAGCTCTATCACGAGTGACGCGCGAGCACAGTTTCGTGTCGAGCTAGCAAAGCGAGCCTAATGACGCGACAACTAAGCAGAGCACGCTTACTCAAGCAATGAGTAAGCAATCAATCAAATCAAGCTACCCGAAACTGTCAAATTTTCCCAATCAACTTTAAACCTTATGCTTTAGCAATAAAGTTGAAAATATTTACAATATGACGAGTTTAGAGGCAAGTATTAAGCGTGTCCCAGTAATCGTCAAAAAAGTACTTAAAATGACGAGATTTGGGTCAAGTAGGAATTTTTAGGTACCAATACATGTCACGTTAAAAAAAAAATACTTTTATTATAAAAGTGTTCTAAACTTCAAGTTATATCATTAGTAAATTAACTTAACTAATTCGTCAAACAATCAGACTTACCACATACCTAACAGAAGGTTCGTAAATCAAAACACAAAACTACGTGCCGAGTTTGACATTTAGCAGCTAAACTTGCAAAAAAATGAAAAAATTGTGGGACACACTTTTTAAGTCAGATATCTCAGCCACCATTACAGTTAAAACTCAGTGTTTTATTTTAATTTTGCAATATGTTAACAGAAATATGTTGCCATAAAAATGGGCCAGTTAAATGTTTAGTACAAAAAGATATTGATGTTTTTAGACAATTTGACGACTTCTGGGTCACTGTCGACTTCACCCGCGTTTACCTTAATCAGCCTATAACGTTCCCACTGCTGGGAAACTGGCCTTCTTTCTGTGAGAGGAAATGGGCTATCCATCACGCCACTTGTACGAAAAGTAACTCCCGGTGAAGACTAGAAAAACCACAGAAATCGATATTATCTGATCTAGTGCTTTCTTCAGATTTATTGCACCATAAAGTCCCTTGCTCATACGTTTTTATACGTTGCTTATTTGTATTCCATTTTGAGCCACAATTTAAAAAAAAAACCGAGTGTGCTTATGACCACACGACTGAAGTGAAACTTCAAACGTATTTGGCTATGAGAGGAAGAGAGAGAGAAAATGTGCGCGCGCACTGCTTTCTTTTGCTTATATCCCCCACTGAACTCCCGTTCGCCTCGCCCGATCACACTTTTCGTAACGCGTTCGCCAGCTTACTCCCCAAGTCAAGCGTGCGTAAAGAAGTTTCACTTTAAAAATTGTACACTACTAGCTGGGCTCTGCGGTTTCACGCTTTGTGTTCGCTTAGCGTTCTTTCTGACTTTTTCTTTTTGTTCGGGGTTTTAGCGTGATGTTCAATAGCCTATAACCTCCCTCAAGAAAAGGGGTATTAAGTACAAAAAGAGTTTTCGAATCCGACTGGTAGTTCTAGAGATAAGCGTGTGCAAACAAACAAACTCTTCAGATTATTAGGTCCAGACGCCAGCACATCAAGCTACTACAACCTGTCAAATTTCATTAATAGATTTTCAACTTTATCGCAAAAGCATAAGGTTCAAAGTTGATTGGGAAAATTTGACAGTTTCGGGTATCTTGATGTGCTGGCGTCTGTACAATACTAATTGTTTTTTTTTTTTTTTTTAATTTTGATTTACTGTATTTTGTGTGCCGTTTAGTCTGTGCAATGTATAAAATGAGTAAAATGTATTTTCTTTATTTCTTTAGTCAAAACCTCTCTTTCATAAATTACCGTTCTACCTACTAATGGCAACAAAATGTAACTACCCTCGACTTTTACTACTGCATCAGCAGTCCCCTAACAAATTACTTACTTTCCAAAAACAAAAAGGTCGAAAGTTGCAATTCATCAAGTCTACATTAGACTGGACACTGCCTTACAAAAAACTTTTGATTTACAACCGAAGTTTCCGTTTAATAGAATCAAGAGTGAATTTGGTACCGTTTCAAAAAACTTTTCCCTACTAACGATCCCCATTGTGAGTGTCCCTTGGTTTTTTCCATTAGCACTCTTTAATTGAAAGTAAAAATTTCAGGAAGTTCTATGCAGTGGAGTTAACTAAGAAAGCGACTTCTTGGCATTATCTTTTTCATTTGAAATTGCAGGAAGTAGGGCTGTCAGTTGCTGCCGTTGGACGTAATAGTCTGTTCTTATGTTAGTGGGTTGGAGCGCTCTAATTAGGGCTGTCTCATCGAGTTTTTTTAAAAGAATTTTATTCTTGCTACTTTAATTTTATGAATTGTTATTGTAATAATTATGGGACGTAACGTCACTCGCGTAAATGTCGATCCCATGGGAATATCGGGATAAAAAGTAGCCTATAATATGTTAATCCAGGGTGTTAGCTACCTCCATACAAAATTTTATCAAAATTGGTCCAGCGGACCAATTGGTGGTTGGTTGAGCGTGAAGAAGTAACAAACATATAAATACACCCCCCCACACTCACACTCACAAACTTTCCCCTTTATAATATTAGTGTGATATGATAAACTAGCTGACCCGGCGAACTTCGTACCGCATCAGAATCGATTAGAATGAATGTATGAGAAAATTAACTATTTGCATAAATTTTTTTTTCGTGAAATTTTCCCTTTGTTTTATAAGTTGTTTGACTTTGTATATATGTTAAATATTTTTTTTTTTTATAATAGTGATTCTGCTATTCGGGGCGGAGACTAAATCCAAAAAACCAAAGATCATAATAAAAATCGGTTCAGCCGTTCTTGAGTTATAAATGGTGTAACGAATCCGACTTCGTTTTGTTTATATAGATATAGATAATGCTAAATTAATTCAGTAACTACTGTTTTTTTTAAATACCATTTTGTTAAAAATATGTAACGACAAACCTATCCAGGCGTCGGCGGTAATTATTATCTTTGGAAAATAAAATCGAATTCTGTCACTGCATCTGTATCCGGTTCACTTTTATGTTCACTAGCCTGAGTTAGTTTTTCAGTTGAGAATAAATCTTATTTATTTCTAAATAACCCAACAACCACAATATGGACGCGTACTTCGAGGGCTGGTTCGAGGTAGTGCGGGAAAAGAGTTCCTGGATGGACTTTTGGGAGGTCTTTACTGAGTAGTGGGACAGTACCTATAGGCTATAAAAAACCACAACACCAAAACTCGAATCACTAGACCAAAATTCCCAGAGCAATTGCGGTTTATAAAGTCCTAAGAACGAAACCGTAACTGAAGATATTGAAACATAATATTTCCTTATTTTTCCTTACTAAAATCGAGCAACCAAGCATCCCTAAACCAAAGCTAAACGCACAAAAGCAAACATCACCATTCACACCGCCCGCCATCATTATCTCTGACGTCACCCAGATTTGACACCACCGTAGAAGAAAGACGAACGCATTTAGCAGAAAATAAAGACGACACTCGGTTGCCATTTGCAGTCTCAGCTAACGACCGCATCATTAATCATACAAAACAGTGGCTGTCTCGCACTTGACTTGCTTGCTAAGTTATTGTACGATATAAGCTACTGGCAGACCCAGATGCGTACTAAATTATGACGTCACAGGAGGATTTTGTTCTGTTTCTTGGATGTGGTCTGAATTTAAAAGGGTGCTAATTAAGGCAGCTTCTTTAAAATGTCATTCTCGTCTGCAAATATATTTAGTTGTCTAATGAATTAATAGGTCAGCGACGAACTTTTAGCGTCTAATAAATGGTTTATAAGCGACCATATATTGTAAAACAAGCTACTGTTAATATGACTCAACATGGTGATAATTCTTAAGCAACTAAATTTGTGATATGTCTACTCATTGCCAGCTTCTAATAAGTGTATCAACTTCATCTATAAAATAATATCAACGTACTCTAATTTCATAGAGTCACCTTTATTTTTATACTTTAGCATAAGTAATTGATGAGTGAATCTACTATATTTGAACATAAAATTTCCTTATTATTGTCATCAAATAATGGTCAATGAGAGCTCTAATTTCATGTATTCGCCTATCTATTTATAATGTTACCATAAGTAATTGACTATTATACCTACCCAAATGAACATTCTTCGCGGGGCCCCTATTTCTGTGTAAAGGGTTTAAAGTAACCTAACCAAACCGAACCTCGGGGTGCCCATCGCTCGCTCTTGCATCCTATGCCGACGGAGCCCCGCTTCGCGGGGCCCCTATTTCTGTGTAAAGGGTTTAAAGTAACCTAACCAAACCGAATCTCGGAGTGCCCTTCGCTCGCTCTTGCATCCTACGTCGTCTATCGGTCGCGCCCCTCTGATTCCCAACGAGCGTCAGGTACACTCCCGCGCTTGTGTTGCAAACTTTCACGAAAAAAGAATATGATTTATTAATTTAGTTGTTGAATGAAAAACTTTGATTGCTAATTTTGAGGCTGGAATTTGATTTTATTAGCAGACAGATGTTGAATCTCTAAAATATATAAAGTAGCTCACTTACAACATTAGTCGCTGAGTTATCAAATCAGAAGTAAATATATTTATCGGTAGCTCGGAGTCATATTAATTTACGCTCGTAAATTGACGCTGGTTTTTTGATATTCTGTTGGAATAGTAAAGATGATGAATTAATATAATTGAAGCTGTTCTATTAACTCGTCGCCCACATATAAAAAAAGACGCTAGGTTGCAGGTGCTAAAGAAAACTTTTGTTGCCGCACATATTATTTCCCAATTTAAAATGTTTGTTTGGATATTCTAGTGTAATTGTTGAATTATCTGAATTGTGTATCGACGGCAGCTAATAACAAAAATTCAACTGCACTGTTTACGAAATTCCACTTTTTTACATGATTCGACTTGGAAATCTTTGTTTTAACATAGATTTTTTTTTTAAATACAGTAATTGGCCTTACAAATTTCCTGTGTAATAACCTATTAACTAAGAGGTTTATTTATAAACGATGACGATTATTAAAGATAAGTGACATTTAAACGTCAATAATGTATGGTTAAACAGTCGCTAATCACTACTTAACTGTAACCGGTTGAATGCCGTAATTAGGTTAATTAAAAAGCCATTGAAGCCAAAGTCTCGCGTGGATCCACGTTTAAGCATACCTACGAAGGCTTAAACAACGTTTATGAATATAGGGGTACATGTTGTAGAAAAAAGAAAACAACATAATTCTTCTACTAATTATAACATATTTGCGTTTAAGACGCTCTTCTGTAAAATAATGATTTTGTAGATGTTGCGGTCTGACTGAGATTGCCGATTAGTTACCATTTCTGAGTTAAGACACATTCGGCCAACCCGTGTGCGTAAGCGTATCCGCAGAGCAATAAAAACGTTTTCGTGCATGTAAAATTAAAGCAAACCACGAATACAATTTTATTCAAATAAGAAGATACGATGTTAACAATGTAAACAACTGACAGTAAACAATATGCTTTGTACAGTTTATTCAAAAATGTTCAAGATCTTGTTCTACCTCCCACATTGTCTAAATTTCAGAATACACGTACAACAACGTAACAATATATTACGACATTTTACTATTTTGCTCATTTGGAGAAACATCGACGTAACTGCAACATGTTTTTTTTTAAGTCTTTGCTTTCCTAACGTAGGTAAATACGCTTTCTAAGTGCTTTGGTATATTTAACTCATTTTCGGAAAAAAAAAATACATTTACGTCGATGTTTCTCCAAATGAGCGATAATATTATGTTAATATTTTTTTCTGAAAGTATAAGACATTTTCCCAATGAATTTCATAATCAGTTTGACCATTTTGGTTTCTTTTTTCAAGACTTCGTTTTTCTTAGGGTTTATTAGGGTCGCTAACTTAAATATGTTAGTTAATGCAAGATGATACTTATAAAGAAAGGAGCAAAAGGAGTGTGTAAGGATAGTATCGAACCTGCCGGGGTCGCGGGTTGTTCGAAAGAGATACCGTGGCCCCTGGCACAGGCAACTGAAGGAACACGGGTGGGTTTTAGTCAGTAAAAGTCTGACACTCCTTCCCGCTCCACCCAGAGCGGGAGAAGTTTTTTGATAATTACGCACCCAAAAAAAAAAAAGGATAATATCGAAACAGGTGGCGTTCTGTAGTTTCTACCTACCTCCGTGGGAAGAAGCCATGAATTTATGCATGCGTTTGTATGTGATACCTATACTAAACAATTATTGTTGTAATCTGCTCAAAGTTTTGCAAAGGCTACACTCTAGATCAATAAACAACAATTCTTTCATTTGAATTAACTCAAAAATTTCAAGGTATTAACTCAAAATTTACGATTTTTGACTTAAAAAATACAATCCTACTAAAAAACATGCTATCTTTCTAATGAACGTGATTGCACGACGATATGACAAAAAAAAACGTTAAAATTAAAAAAAATATATATATGTAAAATGTATAGGCGAGGTTAACTAATTATTGTTAGAAATGGAAATAATGATATTGATTTGAAAACTTCAAGTCGCTTTTTTAAGTTAATACCCTGTTCATCAGGACCTGCGAATTATGAAACAACCAGACATATTAAAGACTAGCTGTGCCCCGCGGTTTCACCCGCATAAATTTCGATCCCGTGGAAATATCGAGATAAATAATATCCTATATGCTTTCCCGGGATTCAAACTATCTTTTTGCGAAATTTCATCTAAATTGGTACAGCGGTTTAAGCGTGAAGAGGCAACATACAGACACAGACACACCTTCGCGTTTATAATATTATTATAAAGTATGGACTGTTTGCAAAACATTTACTTAAAAGTATAACCAACTCACCTTTAATTAATTTAATTCTCAACTTACCTTGTTTATAATCTTCTTACTAAGTTTCAGTTGAAACTTTCTTTGAACAACTATGTTAATAGGCAGTGATAGTTGCGGAAAGAAGTTAAAATTAATTATAACTTATACGTACACTTTATGAAGGCTCTGCCAAGATGTGAATGAAACCAACGCAAGTTTTAAACTACATGATTCTGCAATATGGACGGACCGTCCAGCTGGACTGATAATCACAGATATAGATATACCTAGATAACGCAAGTATCACGAACTGTATGAAAACTAAGCGTGACACTTTTTTACTACCTACTATGATGTCACAATCTCGCGCTCTCTCGCTCACGCTCACCCAGCCAGCAGTATGCAGGACTGAGCGCGAAAGTGGCGGCTTATGATTTTCGATCGTAAACTGGTGCGTTTTTTGGCACGCGAAGTAGGTACTCTTGCGTTATCTAGGTGTATCTATATCTGTGTTGATAATCGATTGGAATTGCGAAATAAAAAAAAAAAACATTGTATAGTTTAAAGCAATAATTACAATTACGTCAAAAGAACCCAGGCTCCAGCGTTAGACTCAACTTTTACCCAAGTGTGACGAAGGCCAAAAGGAGGATAACCACCACAATTAGTTTTTCAACTGCACAGACAGCTGTGCTGCTGGGGAGTTTGTTGCTCCACTTCTCAGTCCAGGAAGTGGTGAAGAACGGGCGTTTTGGGGGACTGTCTTATGTAATTTTGACGTACTTGTTACGGCCTCGCCACCACCAGATGGCACACGGCAGGACTTTCTGCGGCCATGCCTGCGGAGCCATATCGCGTCTCCACTTCGCGCCGCCAGGGGGCCAGTCATCGTCGTCGTCGTCTCGCCTTCACATTGCAGACGTCACGTCATCATTAAATCAAACTAAAATACATTACAGATTTTTGAACCATCAGTCCATTATTATTTCGAAGCATAACTATACACAGCGGCAACAGCCGATACATTCTAAAAGTGCCGATTCTCAGCCTAGTTTGAATAAATGACTTTTGATTATGAATCGAATCTTAAAACGTAAGAAAAATTACAAACGAATATGGCCATCAGTTGCCTCCAAAATTAAATTTATAACTACCGGCCAAAGTATAATACGAATATTAGAAGCACCATTAATAAAAGCATGTCAAAAAGTCATTAAGAGCCTCTAAATTACGGTTTAAGATAATTTATTTCACTCAAAAAGAATACAATTATTCACTCCTATGAGGAAAAACATAAAAATTAAGATAGGCGACGGTTTCGCTGAGTTATGAACATAAATTAAGTTAAATAAAAAATAAAATAAAGAAGTGTACAGACTTATAACAAACATTATTCTGAATATTACTTTAGGTATAGATATACTTTAGATATATTTTAAAAGAGTAACGGTGGAGTTTCTTGCCCATTCTTCTCCATACGAAAACTACCTTTTGGAATGGGCGACTAGAATCAATTCTATTTTAAGATAATTTTTGACGTTCAAAAGTGCCTTTTATGTGCCTATTTGAAATAAATGCTTTGACTTTGACTTTAGAGTTTTACCCCCTCACTAATAAACGTTGTATAGCGTCTGTATAGTTACACAACGCTTTGTCTTCTTCTTTCGAAAGTTAAATTACTGACAACCGAAAGAGAGAAAATCGGTGTGCAACTATTCATCTGATATAATACGTTTATTAGTAAGGAGATAGAGTTGTGCCCTTCATATATTACGACAGTCTTTCTACCGTGGTTTATCCTCGGTGCTCTTAAAAAACTATTAGTATTTAAGCCCCATTTTTTTCAATACGAAAATCGAATCAAATTAGTGCGCACTCTTCAATAATATATTCTCGTGCCCATTAATAATTCAAGCAAACTATCGACCGATTGAAAGTCTGTCCGTAGGGGAAACCTTAAAATTAGCTTGATGTTTTCGGTAGTTATGGAAGAGCAATGTTTGGGCGTAAAAGACTTTAACCTTTTCTATATATATTTTTTTTTTAGTTATATTTTTGTGTATTTGTATAGATATTTACAGAATATAAGCTAACATGATAAACTATAATAATATTTACAATTATATGAAAAAATAAACAATATAATCATAGGGCATCAAAGAATTCGTCCGCATCGCTGTCAACAGGAACAGTGCCCAAAAGGCTGGCAGCATTGCCACGTTGTATGGCAATGCTAATTCTTTGGCCAAGAAATAGGCCAACCCTCTGGTCACATGAAGAGTCGACTAACCGCTTGCTATTGTTCAAAGTCTATGACCGAACAAAAAAAAAAATGTTTAGCAGAAGAATTATTAGCCTATAATGTTCTCACTGCTGTCTTGTCTTTGTCACCTCTGAGCTAGACTAGAGACAAAAGCAAACTCATTAAAAATAAAAAATAGGTCTCCCTCGCTGAGTGGGCCAGAATCCTTCACGCGGGCCTTATGCGGGTCGGTAGATGTCACATGTCTTCGAATTTTTGGTTCTAGGACATGCCGTTTCCCTCACGATGTTTTCATAAATAAAAGTTGAGAAAAGGTAAGAAAAAGGAAACCATGTGATAAATACATCATAATCTTACCCCTCATAATCTTCCTCACAATCCCTCATAATCTTGACCCGACACTATACCGAAGACATCCCGGACGTCAGCCTGTACGAGATTAGGATGGCTCTGAAGCAGCTTAAAAACAACAAGGCACCGGGTGATGACGGAATTACGGCCGAGCTCCTGAAGGCCGGCGGAAAACCCGTTCTTAAGGCCCTTCGGAGGCTGTTTGATTCCGTCATACTCGAGGGTAAAACACCACAGGCATGGAACAGAGGTGTGGTGATACTTTTCTTTAAGAAGGGTGACAATGCCCTTCTTAAGAATTATAGGCCCATCTCACTTCTGAGCCATGTCTACAAGCTGTTTTCGATAGTCATCACGAACCGTCTCGCGCGCAGGTTTCCCGAACAAGCCGGATTCCGTAAAGGCTTTAGCACCGTAGACCACATACATACGCTGCGACAGGTTATACAGAAGACCGAAGAGTATAACCTGCCTCTCTGCTTAGCGTTTGTGGACTACGAGAAAGCCTTTGATTCGATCGAGACATGGGCTGTACTGCAGTCTCTTCAACGGTGCCAGATCGACTATCGGTACATCGAGGTGCTGAAGTGTCTGTACGAAAACGCCACCATGTCAGTCCGACTCCAGGACCAGACCTCGAAACCTATCCTTCTGCAGCGAGGTGTGAGACAGGGAGACGTTATCTCTCCGAAACTGTTCACCGCTGCTCTGGAGGATGTCTTCAAGGTTCTGGACTGGAAAGGAGCTAGCATTAATATCAATGGCGAGTACATAACTCACCTTCGGTTTGCCGACGATATAGTAGTCATGGCTGAGACTATGGAGGACCTCAGTACAATGCTCGATGACCTCAGTAGAGCCTCTGAAAGAGTGGGTCTCAAAATGAACATGGACAAAACGAAGGTCATGTCAAATTCCCATGTAACACCCACTCTCATGAAGATCGGAGACGCTACACTCGAAGTCGTGGAGTCGTGGACGAGTATATTTACCTAGGACAAACTCTCCAGTTAGGTAGGTCCAACTTCGAGAAAGAGTCAATCGTCGAATCCAACTCGGCTGGGCAGCGTTCGGGAAGCTTCGCAATATCTTCTCATCCCACATACCGCAGTGTCTCAAGACGAAAGTCTTTGACCAGTGCGTGTTGCCAGTGATGACATATGGCACTGAAACGTGGTCGCTCACAATGGGCCTTATTAGAAGGCTGAAAGTCACCCAAAGGGCAATGGAGAGGGCTATGCTTGGAGTTTCCCTGCGGGATCGAATCAGAAATGAAGAGATCCGCAGGAGAACCAAGGTAACCGACATAGCCCGAAGAATTGCCAAACTTAAGTGGCAGTGGGCAGGGCACATTGCTCGCAGAACAGATGGCCGATGGGGCCGAAAGGTTCTGGAGTGGCGACCGCGTACCGGAAGGCGTAGCGTTGGAAGGCCTCCCACAAGGTGGACCGACGACCTTGTGAAGGCCGCAGGAACTCGTTGGATGCGAGAAGCACAAAACCGGTCGAAGTGGAGGTGCTTGGGGGAGGCCTATGTCCAGCAGTGGACGTCTTTCGGCTGAAATGATGATGATGATGATGAATCTTACGTAGGTATTAATAATTATTGACACCGCGATCTCTTAGTAACATATTAAAGATTCCAAAGGCTTTTGTTCTTCGCTATACCTAGACCATCCATATATGTATTTTGAAACTACTTTAAACACAAACTTAATTTTAAATTAGCTAGCTAAACTCGGCCGACGCAATGGATATTGATATCTTAGAACATGATAAAAAAAAATGTGTTCTAATAAAACTATAAGATTTTTAAAAACTCTGTTTTTTAGTGTAAACTTCACAGACGTGATGGAATAACGGAGTTCTGAGGTAACAAACATTAAAAAAAATATTCAACCGAATTGAGAACCTCCTTTTTTTGAAGTCGGCAAAAAAAATATTATATAAACATCCAAATTGCCAAGGAGGGTTGGTGTCAGGCAGGCGGCCGACTGTAAAACTTTGCCAAAACTTTAAGCAACATGATGAGAAAAAATATGATGCGCGATAGGGCTAGGGCGTACCCCACAGGCGACGCGCAGGGGCAGCACCCGGCCCCTGTGGGAAGAGGACTAGGGTTGTTGCACCACCCCGGGCGGGGGCAACGTAAGAAGCGAGCCCGGGAAGTGAGATTGCGGTATGCAAGTTGGAATGTTGGGACGATGACTGGGAGAGCCAGAGAGTTAGCGGAAGTATTAAAAAAAAGACGAATAAATGTGGCGTGTTTACAAGAAACAAAATGGAAAGGAACGAAAGCGAGAGAAATCGGTGAAGGATACAAGTTTTTCTACTGTGGGAGTGACGGGAAAAGAAATGGCGTGGGAATAGTGTTAGACAGTAATTTGAAAGAAGGCGTGATGGAGGTAAAAAGAATTAATGATAGACTAATAGTTGTAAAAGTTATGTTAGAACATGTAATGCTGAATGTAATAAGTGTGTATGCACCGCAGGTGGGATGTGATGAAAGGCTGAAAGAGAAGTTTTGGGAGGACTTTGACACAGTTTTGACGAACATTCCGGTGCATGAAGAATTGATAGTTGGAGGTGATTTTAATGGACATGTGGGAAGAATGCGAGGGGTTTATGAAAGAGTGCATGGAGGATGGGGATTTGGTAACGTAAATAACGAGGGAGAGACATTGCTTCAATCTGCTACCGCATTTGACCTGGCAGTAGCCAACACTTGGTTCCAGAAAAACGATGGACACCTAATAACGTACAAAAGTGGCAATCACAAAACGCAAATTGATTACTTTTTGGTACGACGCAAAAACTTAAAGCATATCAAAGACTGCAAAGTGTTACCGGGAGAAGATCTAGTCTCACAGCACAGACTCCTAATTATGGAAATGGTTGTGGAAATAAAGCTCAATAATAAAAAAGAGCGACCCCCCCCAAAAATAAAATGGCATATGCTGGAGAGGAATGACTATGCGAAGAAATTTAAAGAGCGAGTGGTGGATAAAATGATATATATGGGGGACATGAATGATCGAAGTGTAAATGAATGCTGGAATGAAATGGCAGGGTATATTAGGAGCGCAGCGAAAGATATTTTGGGAGAGACGAAAGGAAAGGGTACGATAGATAAGGATACATGGTGGTGGTCGACAGAAATACAGAACGTGTTGCAGGATAAGAAGAGAAAGTTCAAGGAATGGCAGAGTGTTCAAGATGAGAATGTTAGTTTGAAAGCAGAAAAAAAGAATGAATATGATATCCTAAAGAAAAAAGCTAAGAAAGCTGTGGCCATAGCAAGAGCAAAAGCCCAGGACAAGCTTTATGATACACTGGATAGTCCAGCAGGACAAAAACATCTTTACCGGCTTGCTAGAGCTAGAGAGAGAAAGACGAGGGATATTTGTCAGATAAAGTGTGTAAAGGATGAAAATGGAATAGTTCTTTCGGATGATGAGAAGATTAAGGATAGGTGGAAGAGCTATTTCGAAAGACTGATGAATGAGGAGAATAACTGGAGTGGTGTGCTTGGGAATAAACCAGTAAATGAGGGGTTAGTGAGAATGATTAGTATGGATGAAGTGAGAATAGCAGTAACTGGGATGAAGAATGGTAAAGCAATAGGTCCAGATGGAATACCAGTTGAAGTATGGAAGTTATTACGGGTAGATGGATGGACGTGGTTAGCTTTATTCTTCAATAAGTTGTTGCTGGAAGAAGCCATACCTGACGAATGGTGTAACAGTTCGCTGGTGCCCATCTTTAAAAACAAAGGTGATGTGCTGGAGTGCAACAACTATAGAGGAATAAAGCTAATGTCACATAGTATGAAGGCTTGGGAGAAAGTTATTGAAAGGCGACTGAGAGAAGAGAGTGAAATTTCGCGAAACCAATTCGGTTTTATGCCTGGTCGAGGAACAACAGATGCCATCTTTGCCATCCGCCAGCTGTGCGAGAAATACAGAGGTGCGCATAAAAACTTGCACCTGGTATTTGTTGACCTCGAAAAGGCATACGACAGAGTGCCTCGTGAAGTTTTGTGGTGGGCGCTGAAAGAGAAAGGTGTGCCAGGGAAGTATGTGCAGTTGATTAGAGCGATGTACAGTCGATGCAGTACCCAAGTCCGGTCTACAGTGGGCACTACTGGCAGCTTTGATGTGGCTGTCGGCTTGCACCAGGGTTCAGCACTCAGCCCGTACCTCTTCGTGCTAATAATGGATGCCCTTACATCAGATATCCAAGAAGAGGCTCCCTGGTGTATGCTGTTCGCAGATGACATTGTGCTGGTTGCCGACAACGGCTTAGAGGTCCAGAGCAGATTAGAGGTGTGGTGGGAAAGACTCGAGACCGTTGGCCTGAGAGTAAGTCGGACCAAAACAGAATATCTGTTTTGCGATTTTGGCGGTCTCTCCAGTCCTGTGCCCATATCTCTCGCCGGAACGCCCATATCGATCTGCTCCGACTTTCGGTACCTCGGGTCGCTTGTCCAAGGAGATGGCGAAGTAGACCGAGACGTAACGCATCGGATCAACTCAGGATGGATGAAATGGCGACAGGTCACAGGAACAACTTGCGACCCACGGATGCCCCTTAAGTTAAAGGGGAAAATTTATAAGTCTGTGATACGGCCTGTCGTACTGTATGGGTCTGAATGCTGGGCTGTGAAGAAGACGGATGAAAAAAGATTGCATGCAGCGGAGATGAGAATGTTGAGATGGATGTGTGGAGTGACGAGAATGGATAAAGTAAGAAATGAGTATATAAGAGGAAGTTTGAAAGTGGCGCTAGTGACAGAAAAGTTGAAAGGAAATCGTTTGGCTTGGTATGGGCATGTGATGAGAAGGGACGAAACGCATGTGACTAAAAGAGTGATGAATATACATGTTGATGGATGGAGAGGGAGAGGAAGGCCGAAGAAAAGGTGGATGGATTGTGTGAGGAATGATATGAAAGAGAAGGGAGTGAATGATAGCGTGACGGTTGACAGGGGAGAATGGAAGAAGAAAACGTGTTGCGCCGACCCCAAGTAACATGGGATAAGGGCAGGAAGAAGAAGATCCAAATTGAGAACCTCCTCCTTTTTTGAAGTCGGTTTATAACAGTTTTTTTCCACTCATACTTCAAGTAACAACACTAACAGTGGTCGTTGACCTCCCAAAAAAAAATCAAACTCTTTTCATTTTATCGTAATGAGAGTCTGCGGAGTTTAGCTAGCCAATTTAAAATCACCCTGTATATTTTCCTTCTCCTCATATCTATAACTGGCTGGTACCCGCGACTTCGTCCACGTGGATTTTTTTTCGTGGGACCCTATTTTTTTTCTCTTAAATAATAGTAGCCTAAGTTACTCCTTATTACATCAGCTATCTGCCACTGAAAGTCCCGCAAAAATCGGTCCAGCCGTTTCAGAGATTCGCCGGAACAAACAAACAGACAGAGACAAAAATTGTAAAAAATGTTATTTTGGTATATATGTACCGTGTATACATCCATAATATGCATTTAGTAAAAAACTGTTATTTTATAATTTTATAATTCAAATAGACACTCCAATTTTATTTATTTGTATAGCTTAAACCCAAAAGTGCATTTAATCTGTACGCATTCCAAAAGAACGCTGCAGCATCTCTATGAAGCGGTAATGTCTATTCTCGACTGCATCGTTTAACGTGTTAATAATTGAAATAGATACTAAGTGTACCTACGCCATCTGTTGATGTCATGTGCAGTAGAGGGTGTTGGTAGATACGAGGGGACTGAAGTGGCAGGGTAGTAGACGGTAGACAGTTTCTTCAATGCCACTATGAGTGGCAACCGTGACTTTTTCTTTCTAAGATTGCGTTTTGTTTTCGACTATTACGGCCTTATTATAAAAGAAGGTTTATCTTTCGACCCAGGTTTAAACCATCGAGCCATTTTTAAATTTCGAACTATAATCCGACAAAGGTAAAGTTCTTTTTACAAAATCTGACGGTAAACTCAAGTCTATGTTGTCAATTTGCATTAAGAACTTTACGTTTGTCGGAATTAATCTGTCAAGCTCCGCTAATGAGACAAAATTGATTTTCTATTTCTTCGTATTGTTTCGTCGCCAATGGGCGACGCGCGCCGCTTGACCGGTTAAGTTCAAAATACAGTAACTGGCTCAAAGGTTTAGGCTAGGAGAACTCATTTTGAACCAACTTCAAAAAAGAAGGACGGTTCTCAATTCGGTTGTTTTTTTTTTTTAATAAGACGATTAATGTCTTACTTAGATATCATTATAAAAGAATCACTACCCGTATTATTTTTAGTTACGAACAAATTATTCAACCTCGTGGGTGCTTTAGATAAAAAGGAAAAAAAGGTTTCGTATGTGAAAAAGGTAAAATACTAATAGCTATTACAATACCTACCATGTTTCACGAATAATACCTATTTGCTTACAACGCAAATATTTAAGAACACATTCTCAAGCATTGGTAAAACTATTTACATGAATATGTAAGTACGTAGGTACTGTAGGATAAGTACATAAAAAAACAATATCTCTCAAATAAAATATTTCTTACGGTATCGTTTCACGTTTTGTTACATTTTTTATCCTTGTCACTTGACGTGTCAATCTTGACGTCTACTTGTTTTAAATTCTAATCTTCTATTCCATTTTTCTCTATGGCAATGGTACCTATCAGTCTGACACAACTGTCTAATAAATAAAAAATAAACTATGAAACGTGTACTAAACATAATGCCGGCTATCGCTGTCTCGCTTTAACATCTGTAGTCTGTGCATAGTCTGGGTCATTTTTGCTAAGTTGGTATTCAGTTTTAGTACAAGTTTCATACAAGCACGTCGCTTGTATTTTTTTATTTAATTTTAGGAATATTGAACATATTATCAAGCGCTGCGTGAAGATAGAAACGTGAATTAAAATAATTGGCTCGATAAAAAAAAATCAAAGTGCTATTTGAAACGTGTACCTTGAAGAGGTTACACCACACCAAGCGCTATCGTGTTGACTGACCTGCTTCACTTTGCCTGTTTCCCGCCATTCCTTGTGACTGACAGATGATATTAATGACAACAGCTACATCCTCTTGTGTGAATGAGACAGTGTTTACATATCTATTAAATAGATACACTAAACGTGCTACATGATCTTTTATCTCCGGGGCTGTCTCCACGAGCGAGAGAATCGCGGCGATAATATCGTCGTGCCACGTATTTCTATACACTCTCTATGAACGCGTCTCCACACGGCGATGTTATCGCGGCGATGCGACGAGTGGCAATGTGCGCGCGTAACGTCGTCGTATCGCCGCGGTATCGTCGCTACTGGTGGCGCGCACGCCGCGCGCTCGCCGCAGAACGTGGCGCTCTCGCAGCGAGCGCGCGGCGGACGCGCTGTCAAAGTTTCTTGAAAGTAAACTTAACAGTTCATCGAAAACAGGAATTG
This sequence comes from Amphipoea oculea, assembly GCA_945859645.1. NCBI lineage: Eukaryota > Metazoa > Arthropoda > Insecta > Lepidoptera > Noctuidae > Amphipoea > Amphipoea oculea. The sequence goes on along the minus strand of OX243869.1, from coordinate 8,099,841 downwards.
ACATTAAATATTCATCTTCAAGCCAATCTGCATGATTTCGATATTGTTCATAATTCACATAGAAATGTCCATGACTTTCTCGACGTAGTAACATAGGATGTGTCCACCAACGGCGCTTTTTTTCCTTTCTTTCTTAATAAAAATAACTGCATATTCACTAGCGTACTGGCACAAGCACCCCAGAACAATACATCCATAATAAATAATTTATTTATTGACTGAGACACTACTTATTTCGTTCTCGTCTGGCACCTAACTGAATTCTTTCAACAAAACTATTGCACAACGCCTCGTCGCGGAAACACGGCGATTCCGTTACGAGTCGTCGCGGGCACGCGGCGATTCCGTTACCAGTCGCGACGATACGCTGGCGGAATAATCGCTCGTTCGTGGAGACGACCCGACGATAGAAGCGCGGATCCGTTGCGATTCTCTCGCTCGTGGAGATGGCCCCTCCATGTTTCTTTTTTTACCCGACTAGCAAAAAGGAGGGTTATGATTTTGACCGGTATTTATGTATGTATATACATATGTTCAACTGTTCCCTCGTAACTTCTAAACTGCTTATCATAATTGGACAAATGAGGTATCGTTGGAAGCGTCTTGATCGTCCGCTGGTTATAGGCTATGTGACGTCACATTAAATTGAATATGGCGCCCTCTAGTGGACATAATATCATGATCTAAATTTTTTATAATCATGCCATGTTGAGTATCAAATGATAGGGCTTAATTAGGACATTTCAAAAATATAAATTTTACTAAAATAAACCCCAAAATAAGTAAATAAAAAATAAGTTAAAAATACCTTCCTGTGGTCGCATGCTACCATAGTTTATAATAATAAATATGTTAGTACAGTGGCATGCGACTACGGGAAGGTACTTTCCTTGTTTCATCCTTTTCAATAGTCGGGTTTTAGTTTTTAAACTTATTTTTTTTCTTCTTCAAGTATTATCGAATAATTATGCAAAATTAACAAGCCTACCAGTTTTCATCAAAAGTTTATTCTATGGTTATATGAGTATGTTACGAAACGGGACTATAGTTGCTGTCAAAGGGCGGTATATAATTCGTATGTAAATACGGGGCCCTCACATTACGCTCGACCTACTTGTACTACGTGAGTAATATGTCTAAGGGAAACATGGAATACTTGTTCTTAACGTCTACATTACTGTTTTTGAAAACTGATAATTATAACCTACTAGTTTATAAGCCTGTGACTAAATAATAACAGCCGCACAGGTCGCTCGGTTAAGCTACGCTTGCCGCGGTTGGTCAGTGGATGGGTGACTATCTTTACATACCGAGACCCCTCCGTGCCTCGGAAAGCACGTTAAGCCGTTGGTCCCGGGTGTCATTCGTGAATCTTTGACAGTCTTTACGGGTAGTGAGAAGGCCGAAAGTCTGACAAACACTCTTACCAAGGGGTATCGTATTACCCGGTAACTGGGTCGTGGAGGTCAGATAGGCAGTCGCTTCATGTAAAATACAGGTATTCAGCTGCATTCGGTTAGACCGGAAGCCGACCCTAACATAGTTGGAAAAAGGCTAGGCAGATGATAAGTTTTAGCCCGCGGCTTCGCCCGCGTGGTGAACTGAAGTTATTCCACGGCAATGTGCTACCAGGTATCCTATGTCATGGTCTACTTGCCTGCCAAATTTCATCGAATTTCGTTCAGCAGTTAAACCGTAAAAATGTTACAAACAGAGAGTTACTTTTGCATTTATAATATTAGAAATGTCCGAAAACAAAACGTTTCATGTTTAAATTAAAATTATTTAGAGTGTTTTCTCACAGGGAATTTGCGTAGGCGGCAAACATTTCGGTCACAATATTGTAAATGTCGGTGATAAAACGAGGCGTATCTGCGGCTTTAACGCCCACGCTAGATCAGCGTCCAATAATTAATTCTAAAGCATTCTTAGTTTATAAACGTTCCCTGCGGCATTTAAACTTTTCAAAGTCCGTTACAATTCATAAATGTCACAGCTTGTTTCCATTTCTATAATCACTGTTCTGTGAAAAAACATTTCGTGGTTTTAAAATGATGATGATCAAGCAGATTGAAGGATGGCCGTAGTTATACTATATAAAGAGAGCCTCTACCAAGTAACGCCACATTATAAGCCATTTCAAGTAAAATAAAGTGTCTAAAACACACAAAAAACCTGTAAAAAACGAAGAAGGTTGTCATTCTAACATAACAAACATCTTAATAGGGTGCACACCATACATTAACACCTATATTCATCTTTCTCACACGAAAGTTAAAACCCTAAACGTCACATACATTCCTCTTCATATATCACATAATAGTTTATGCCTTTTTCCTCCATATTTTTATGCGCATAATGGCGCAATTCCCAAACTAGAGAGCAAAGTTTCTCACTTCCCCGATGTTTAGTGACGGCATTACATCAAGTGAACGCGTGAAGGAATCAGCGCTATTGTGGTGAACAATAGTTCTGATATAAGTTGCAGGAAAAGGATTTTCCTTCCCCGAATTATTTCCAACAATACAGATGTGCTTAAGGTAAATATGAGGCATTGTGGGGTTATGTTTTGATTTGGGTGGTTATCGTTTTTTAGATGTGAATGGTCGTGAGGGGATATTTCTGTAATCATCTCCATTTGTATATGGGTTAGTAACTGAAGTGGAAAAAGGATTTGTGAGCACCATATATCTGTCACATAATTAATTTATCTGTCATCGCTTCATTTTAATTATTTTACCTATTGTGTTACTGTAACTTTATTTTAGGCATTCGTCTTCACATTACAATTATAAAAGATTGTGAAACATTTTAAAAGAGTAATGGTGAAGTTTCTTGCCCATTCTTCTCAATACGAAAACTACCTTTTGGAAGGGGCGACTAGAATCAATTCTATTTTATACTGTACATTTTGATGTTCAAAAGTGCCTATAATTATGTATTTGCTAACGCACTATCCTTATCTTTAATGACGCCCACGAAATCACAGGTGGGCCAAGCTAAAATATTGCCTCTTTTATAATAAAGATTTTAGAAACAGAGAGATTAATCGCGCAACGACGTTGAATAATGTCCAACCAGTTCATAATGATGCAATCCATTTGTTTTAATATCACGTCAACAACCCTAATCAGCTAATATCACCAAGTATCTCAAAAACACTGACGTAAATCTGAGCTATCGTGATTAAACCATAATTAAAGTTGGTCCGTTCTTGGCAAAGTTTCGGGGATCATCTAATCCGGGGTGACCTACCAAAAGCCCGTTTAATATTCAGTGTCACACTTGAACTCATCCAGGGATTAGAACGTAATGCATGCCCGAGACGGCAGCCGCACCACTATTCGGTGCTTTGCACTTAATATATGGTGGAAGGAATTGCTGGAGGACTGCAGCGCTTGAGAGTTTGGTGGTGCAGCGCTGGTGAAGTTTACAGCGCTTTATTTCCATGACTGTTCTCGTTTGTCTTGTCAGTGTTATTTTGCAGATTTGAACACAGTTCAACGTTTGTTCTGCAGTTGAACAGTGGTGGCCCAGTGGTAACGGCCGCGGTACGAGTTTTCCCTCTTATCGAGAGGAGGCTTCTGTCCCAGCAGTGGGAACATTTTGGGTTGATTATGCTTATGCAACGTTTGTTCATCACAAGAACTGAGGTAGGAGATCCTTCATTCGTCACATTAATTTTTACTGTAGAAGTTGAATATTTTTTATTGATCCTCTTTGAGCACCACGGTAAAATATTAATTGGTGCTTTAATGGGAATACCTTTGGTGCTCTAAAAAAATAGGTGCTCAAACGGGAATACTCCGAATTTGTCTATACTGTCTGACTTTCAACAACGATGATTCAAAACAAGGTTCTTATACAATGCCAAAGGCACCTTAAGACTTCTTTCACAGCAAAATACAAAAATTCAATGATTATGGACTGATCGTGGGTGTGACCTACATACAATACATGTTTGATCATTTGAAGATGTCTCAGACTTCACAAAGACTATTTTAAGAAATTTGAGACAAATCCTACGCAAAACATTCAGCTGCTACAGAATAGGTCAACAAATCTGAGATATTCGACGCGATATAACTAGATATCCGACGACTAAACTCAGTACCTAGGTCGACTAACGCTCAAGCCGAGACGTAGAGTTAGTACTAATAAATGTTAGAGCGAGACTAAATAGCTATACATTCCAGGCCAGTTGGGAGGTTGACATTACATCATGAGCTAGCCAATTTGCTTTGTGCTGTATTAGCGTGCTTGTGTCAAGAAGGGTGCTGAATGTAGTATGGGTGAATGGTTTATGCATATGCAAAAGGCTAAATATTATTATCATTTATTTTTGTTTTATTATCTTCAAAAGGATAATTTTATTATACAGGTGACAGAGACATCGACCTTACATTCAACACACGATTCTAGACAACCTAGTAAAAAAAAATATCGTTTTCTTTTCGAGAATTTTTTTTTTATAACCGATGAAAAGTTTCAACGCGGGCGTTCAGGATCATGTACTGAATTCATGGTAGGTAACAGGTTGGGCGTCTTTGTCCACGCCACCCTGTATATTTATTATAATCCATATCCATACTAATATTATAAATTCGAAAGTAACTTTGTCTGTCGTATGTTACCTTTTCACGCCTAAACCACTGAACCGATTTAGATGAAATTTAGTATAAAGATAGTTTGAGTCCCGGGAAAGGACATGGGATAGTTTTTATCCCGATAATCTCACGGGATCGAAACTTATGCGGGTGAAACCGCGGGGCGCAGATAGTATGATATAATTTTTCATTAACACTTTCCACCTTATTACAAAACAAGGTTTTTCTTTAGATGTTTAAGCCGCCGAGCCAGTTATTGAATTAAGAACCTAACGGTTATAGAAATGCAGTTCTTTAGACAATTATGACAGCCTAGTTCGGTGCGAAGTTGTCATTTTAGTAATAAGAATTTTGCCTAAATCGAAATAAAGTTCGAAATACTTGCTCAATAAAGTTAGATTTCGTTTTATAATAGGATGGTTTAAGTTTATTCAGAAACAATCAACTTTGAAGTGACAAAAAAGTTTATAATGTTGTTCTAATTAGCATTTGATGGGATTCAAGTTTTTTTTTATTTTCATCAGAATAATATTTTGTATGTATTATCGTCACTGCGAGACTGTTTACCTACACCTTGGAATCATATCAAGGACTAACTTAACCAAGAAGTCATTTAAATGCAGGGCTATATAAGCTGTTACCATCGATATTATGATCCTGAACCCATCTGCGTTGAATTTTACGTCGGTTTAAAAAAAAAATTGCTGTTCCATACATTTTGAGCGCGTAGGTTTATTTGCTTACTAGCTGCGCCCCGCGGTTTCACCCGCATAAGTTTTGATCCCTTGGGAATATCGGGATAAAAAGTAGCCTATACGTTAATCCAGGGTGTCAGCTACCTCCGTACAAAATTTTATCAGAATTGTTCCAGTCGTTTGAGCGTGAAGAAGTAACAAACATAATATAAACACACACACTTACAAACTTTCGCCTTTATAATATGAGTGTGATTGCTCCTTTGTAGGAAACAGATTTTTGATTTATTTTTTGATAACCGACGAAAAATTTCTATGCAATGTAATATACATATGTCATTCATGGTTATGTACAATTTGCGCGTCGATGTCGGGATGCCGACCAATAATTAAAGTTTATTAAAGCCAAAGTAAGTTTATTAACCTCCAAAATATAGGTCAAATAACATAACAAACTTTACAAATCCACGTAAGCCTCTCAAGTCTATATAATTTGAATCTGTGCCAAAGACTATGGACGTTTACCCATCAAACGCATGCCAAAGTGCCGCAAATATAATAGTATGGGTCATTACGTTGTGCCCTGAATACCAACGAATGATTAACTTAATTCGCATAATGAACATCACCGTTCAAGTTGGGATTTAGGTGTGGTATACACGTTTAGGTTATCTATAAATTATGGGTTAACTACACTGTTAGATAACTTAATGTACAGCAACATTGATATTTATATATTAAGTTCGAAGTTAAATTAAAACGACAACAACAATAAATCTGCCTATAATGTTCCCACTGCTGGGACACTGGCCAGCTCTCAGTGAGAGGGAATGGGCCGTAATCCACCACGCAGCCCAGTGCGGGTTGGTAGATGTAACAAGTCTTCGAATATTTTTTTGGTTCTAGGACATGCTGGTTTCCTCACGATGTTTTCCTTCACCATTTTAAGGGCAGTCGTGATGAAATAATTCACACAAATTAAAGCGCCTGACTGGATTTGAACCTACGACCTGCAACTAATAAGTCGCGGTCGTTACCACTAGGCCACCACTGCTCTCTTAAATTATAATACATAAAGAAATACGAAACAGACCATTAATCAACACAGGCCTCTACATTAAAGATATCTATTTGTATGTACTTATTGATTATGTCTATTACGTTATTATACTATGTAATGATTGTTATTTGGATGTATATCTGGACAATAAATTATTTTATTTAATTACAAGAACAAGACTTACCTCCTTACTAATAAACGTATTATATCAGATGAATACCGATTTCTCTCTTTCAGTCGTCAGTAATTTGTCTTTTGAAAGAAGAAGACAAAGCGTTGTGTAACTATATAGACGCTATACAACGTTTATTAGTAAGGGGGTTACAGTAGGAGCTGCTGGTTGGATTAGGTGTTTCAATTTATACGTTTTTGGAACCAAGCAACACTTTAACATAGAATTTGTAAACACAGGTAAAAAGTACAACTTCTGAATCTTCCAATTACGGAATAAATCAAGAAAGAATCAAGCAAAAATAATTCGCTAAAAGAAACCAACAAAGGACACAGGGTGTTTATCTTTCGATCAAAACAAAAACAAATCAGGAAAATGAAACGTACCATAAATGAATGCGAATGGAAAAGCAAACAGCCAATCAGTCTAATTGCGTAAGAATGCCGATATTTACATTTCCCTCGGAGAAATAACATAGGTTATTTACTTTTGTTTATTTTCGCCATTTCTCCTACGTCATATCAAATTATCCCGCTGTCAGATATCGCGAAATGGATTTTCGGTTGTCAGAATCGGGGAACATTTTCGCTGAAGTATCCCATTTATTGTAGACCGTGTTACAAAAAGGTTTGGTAGGCGTTTAATAGGTTATCGACCGGCTTATTTGGTCCTACACTAGGCCCCTAGGGATACTTTAAGCAGCTGATATTCGTAGAAAAAAAACGGAGCAGTGTGTAACTTTAGTTTTATGAACGTTTATTCTATTGACAGATAATATAAATGTGTTTCTACGTTGGGTAACGAAAGGATAGAATATAGAAACGGCATTTTTTCAGTATTTGTGTTGTATTATTAGATTTCATATTTATCTAAACTAATATCACATTATTAATATTATAAAGGCGAAAGTTTGTGGGGGTGTGTATGTGTGTGTGTGTTTATATGTTTGTTACTTCTTCACGCTCAAACGGTTAGACCAATTTTGATAAAATTTTGTATGGAGGTAGCCAACACGCTGGATTAATATATAGGCTACTTTTTATCCCGATATTCCCATGGAATCGACATTTACGCGGGTGAAACCGCAGGGCGCAGCTAGTATTATAAATAAAAAAAGAGAAAGATTTAATTTTTGTATGTTTGTTTGTTACGCTTTCACGCTAAAAAAGCTGAACTGGCTTAGATGACATTTGGCACATGGGTAGATCATGACCTGGATTAGGAGACATAGGATACTTTTTGTTCCGATATTTACACAAGGTCGGGACTTATGCGGGTGAAACCGCAGGTCGCAGCTGTTTTATTAATAAATTAGTTTCGGAGTCGTAGGAGATGGCGGGACGAGCTGGGTAGGTTCCGTCAAAATTGGAGGGAGGACGCGCGGGCTCGCGAAAACTGGAAGGAGTGGAGGGAGGCTTTTGCCCAGGAGTGGGACAGCGCAGGCTAGATAAAAAAAAAAGGTTCGGAGGTACCTTTTAGTTATTTTGGTACCTAACCCACGTCAAATATTCTCCTAGAAACTGTCTCTCTCGTAAGCAGTTAACGGTTTTCACGATATATTGTTCAATGTTCAACTTTCTTTCGGACACTAGCGTGACTCTACGACATTTGTCGGAATAATTAATTCACGGCAAGGAGTCTCTGCAACCTAACACACCATCCATACAAAGCACAGATGCTCACTAGTCCACTAAGCAGAAGTTTTCGTCCAAACCGCCAACATTCGGCGAACTCGCCACACGTATTTCAACGTCCAACCTGCAATTATTCTACCGTCCAGAAATTATTAAACTCAGCAAGTAGGAAGGAGACTTTGCACAAAAGGTTGGCACCACTGTTCCCAACAATAATTGGTTTTCGGACCGCGTCGAGAAATTCAAAGTGTACGGTTATAACGGTTTAACAGACGGCTACGTCAAGGCTACGTGGGACAGTTTGTTTGTTCGTTAACTTTCCAACGTTTAATAGGAACTGTCTTAATCTGTCGCCTTGAGTTCTGAAGTTTGGGTTTTGGTACTGGTTTTAATCTAAAGTTTATATGCATCGGGTTGTGTTTAAGTTTGATATTTTGTGGAAATTAAATTTTAATTTACTGGCTCTAAGCTCAAAAAGAGTTGAATTGATGGGTCGATTCGGGTGCCTACTTTTTGGTGGCATTTTGTTGTTTAATTATTTTTTTTCTCTTGACAAAAAATCATTAGCAACATAAGAAATAACGTGACTTAGTATATGTGTGATATTCTGACAATTTAGTCGAAGCTTACATTACAAAAAACGAACGAAAAAATATTTTCGTTCGTTTTTTTTAAAATTAATAATATGTATTTAAATTTAAGAAACTTTTGATGAAGAAAGACATCCATGAGTTTTTCCTATTTCTCATGCCAATATTAACTGACGTATTTTTAAACAAACCACCTTTAAAGCTAATACTAAACGCTTAACGAAGATATACCTACGTACTACAAAATTCGCCAAGGATCTAATCAGAAAGCCAACCGGTACGCTGAAATTAGCCGAATTAATTTTGATCCCCGAAGAATTTAATACAGAATCCATCCGAAGGCATTCTCGTTCTATAATTACGACGTTCCAGATGAAATTTATGAAGTGAAATTTCTGCGACCCTGTTTCGAGGAATAGTGATGGTCGATGCTGGGATTTTCGACGGATTTTTAGGTCCTTCCATCTATTTTTGAGGCTTTCCGCTGCGGTGGAATTCCAATTTTTGACGGCATGTAGTGGTATTTTTCAATCTTGTTGCCATACATAGGTATGGTCTGAAGTGCAGAGAAAAAAATTACAACACAATTTAGATCTAGACACGTTAATACCATCGCAATTTTTTTTTTTATTGTCTAAATTCCCGAACTTGATTTTCTATTACGAACTAACCATGAATTCCGCCCTCGGTCATCCCGGTTATATTCTATATTGGTCCTCACAACGCTATTGCGGACAAAGCCGGGGGTCTGATACCAGCAAATTGAATTCCAGTGCAGGCCGCTTCAGAAAATCTCCCTTGTTATGGAATCATCGGCTAAGAACAAAATTTATCTTTTAACATTTATATTTTGTGTATTTGTGGTCAACAAGGTTCGAGTGCTCTTGGTGATTTATTTCAGAATTTATGGAATATTTTTAAATAGAATGAATTTTATTTTTGAATTTTGGTCAGATGCAGATGCCCGAGTGAAATGTTTTGTTATTTTGCAATGCCTGGATTTTATTGTATTTTACTGGTCGTTGTGTTTTTTTTTTTTAAATTTCTATGTAAATTTAAAATATTACGAATTGTCACTGGTATTATTTTACTTATTGCTACAAATTGTACCTATTATTTTGAATTGCCTTTAAATTGTTCCTTGTTCTATCAATATATCTACCTTCTTGGTAGTGTCATTTGCATATCAAAAAGAAAATAGTTGAACAGCTGAAAATCTGTTTAATTCACTCAAGTTATAATATTCACGAAATTATTCTCCAAGTAGAAAATTAGATGGACGTGAAAATTCCACAACTCTCTTACTTAGTGCCTCATAAAAATATAATTGCATTTCGTAAATTCTTGTCTGCACTAAAGCATCCTTCACACGGGCGGCATTATGCACCGAGATAACAAGATTTTCGCCTTTTCTTACAAATTTTGCTTAAAAGCAACGAACAGAATATTTCAGAGTTAATGAAAATTCTCGAATAACATCTTCCGGCTGTTTCTGTGCCACTATCTAAATTGAATAGCCTGCATAGTCTTTGCACTGCCTTTAAGCAAACAGCTAGCTTTTTGAAACTGAACGAAATCCCCTTTACCCATTTTTTTCGTGTTTCGAAAACAATATGGTGCATGTTTAGTACAATTTCAGTGTTTATTTTTGCTGTATTTGTTTAACAGATGGATTAACCAATATGCTTCACAATGACTACGCTTTAATTAACTAAAATGTAGGGTAAAATTAACAATGTGCTTTTTACGGGGAATATTATTGGTTCTCTTAAAAATTTTAATTGTTACGACGATGATGGACTGTTGTCCGCCTGGAATACTAAATCCTGCTTTAAATACTAAGAAGTTGAGGTGGTGACCACCATAATGCAATGCCTATTTCGGTTTGGCTTTTAGACCGGAATATACCCATTCTCCAATGTCAAATTCCCAATTAAAAAAAAAAAAAATTTTTGGTTATTACATAATTTTGAATTTATTCCAATTAATACTGCCCCCGCTAGTTAAAAAGACGTAACTAACAAAAAGTAAAAATTGAGAAATAAATGTTTTCATGAATGAAACGGGAAATTAATTGCTGTTGATTGGGAAAATAATTACTGGAGGAAATTAAAAAATATTAAAAATACAGGCAGATGCGCCTTTTTTTCTGATTCCGGCAGTGTATGTAACTCAAATCTGGAAAAAAAATAGTAAGATGTGTCTTTTTTCCTATCGGGGGCAGAATAGTTTCATTCGAATGTGACGATTCGTCGTAATTCGAACACCAAAATGCAGATTAAGCAATTAAAAATTCTGTAACTGCACAATCTACAAGTCAAATTTTCCGAATCAACTTTGAACCTTATGCTTTAGTAATAAAGTTGACAATCTATTAAAGAAATATGACAGATTGTAGTAGGTTGATGTGCTGGCGTACTACATACGCTAAAGTAATATAACGTTTCTGAAAGCTAAACATAAAAATAATTGTCCCTACAGAGCTTTATGAGCGTCATTGAAGGAGATCCAAAGTTTTCCTAAGATTTTAAGAGTTTGAAGAACTCTCTAAGAAAATAAACTTTAGACTCATTAAAGTTAGTCCACAAAATGTAAGGGAAACAGACTTATCCGCGATTATATCACAAAGACGGAGTTCGTATGTTTTTGAGTTAACTTTAGGGTTAATTGATTCGAAAAGTTTCCATGTTATAATTACGGGTTGGTTGTCTCGGGAGATGTGAGCAGTTTTGGTGAATTTAAATGGAGTGTGTGTTTTGTAAGCCATACAATTTTCTGGTTTTGTTTTGTTTTATTATTTTTTTCTTACAGAGAGGAGGCCTGCGTGCCAGTAGTGCGAACGTTATAGGCTGATGACCTATGACCTATTTTAACTGGTCTTTCGGTAACTAGTCTGAAGGTATAGATTAGTTTTTTTGAGTGTATTTTTGATAGTCAACTGACCGACTTCTCAAGCTATTTCAAACGTTTTTTTTTATTCGTCCAAGGATACACTTGCTTGCAATAAAACATAGCACATACTATGTAAAGACGCCAGCTACATCAAGCTACAACAATCTGTCAAATTTCTTTAATAGATTTTCAACTTTATCGTTAAAGCATTTAAAGTTCAAGGTTGATTAGGAAAATTTGACAGTTTCAGGTAGCTTGATGTGCTGGCGTCTGAACATATTTAAAGATAGAAAAAATCATAGAGAGAAACAAAATCGATGCATGAAAAACTGCTACACAAAAATTACCAAATATAACCAAAACAATGCTCATCAAAGCCTTTCTCTTATGGTGCCGACTTCAAACAATAACCCAGACAATCCAACTAACTCTAAACAAAAAGAACCCAGCCAAACTGCAGACCTCAAAAGCTAAAAAACTCACGCAGCGCGCAGTCGTGCACGATTCTCCCGCATCGCGCATGGTCGCATCTTATCCTACAAAAGCGATGTTTACCGAACTAAAGAGCCTTTGCATTTTTTAGCTTGCACGTCAGATGCACCGCCTCTCATAATGCGAACTAACTTTACCGACATACTCGTATCCTGTACAGTTTTAGAGTTCCGTAGTAAAATTCATGACGAACTAAGAGGTTCCTTTGTGATGTCTGTCTCAAAAATATGGAGTTGCAACTTACGAGTTGTTGGTCGTAAGTTCGAAACCAGACAGGCGCTTTACTTTGTGTAAATTATTTCATCACTTCTGCTCTAAAAACGGTCAAAGAAAACATCGTGAGAAAACTGGAATGTCCGAAAATTCGAATACATGTGACATCTACCATCCCGCAATGGGCCCGCGTAGTAGTTTACGGCCCACTCCCTCTCACTGAGAGAAGGCATGTGTCCCAGCAGTGAGTACATTATAGCCTGATTATGCTTGTTCTGCAATACATTTTTGTCATTTTTTCACCATGGTTATCGCTGATAGAGTAAGTCTTTGTTAAGGCCCACCAGTGTGGAAACTGGTTATTTTTAACAGACTTCAAAAAAGGAGGTTCTGTATTCGACCCGTATGTATGTTTGTATGTCCGCGATTTTCTCAAAAACTAATAAACCAATTTTGACAATTCTTTCACTAATGTGATCTTCATACTTTCAGGAAGGTTTTAGTATATAATACATTAGGTAATTATTCTAATGTACGAAGTTATATGCATAACATACTGCATCTCCGGCATTTCTATGCGAATTTTGATGATTCTTCTAGTCGGTGTCTTCAATTCTTCAATGCAGTAATGTTAATTGAATTTGTGTGGGTTAATCGGTGTCAATAAACGAAAATGCGGAACCAATGACACCGACTTCCGAAATTAAAGTTATTTATCACTTTGTAGTGTTTTTTTTTTTGAAATCTCAAAGTATAAAAGTTTTTTTTACTTAATTGCTAGGACGGATTGAGCAATCGTGGAGATCTATACACTTTATATCGTTGCGTATCGCAGGGCAAAGACCCCACATTGGGACACTAATATGCAAACACGCATTTGCATATACCCATTCATCATACATATCATAGGTATTATTGATTCAAACATACATAATGAACATTATCACACAATCATACATTACACCGATACGCGTAAATTGCACAGTATCGCTCGTTTAACTATTAATTGGTGCAGTTCACATAATTGGATTAAGTTGTATTCAATTACGTTGCTCTAATGCTTCGGGTACATTATTGCTGATTCAATTAATTGCATATCATTCGACAACTAAGGGATGATGGTAGCTGGCATTTGTCATTTTGAATATATACATTATTTTGTTAGTTTAGTTTTCTTTCAAAGAATCAGCATCGCCATACAACCTGTCAATGCTGCCAGACTTTTGGGCACTGTTCCTGTTGACAGCGATGCGGACAAATTGTTTGATGCCCTATGATTATTTCGCTTCTTTTTTCATATACATATATTATTATTTTTAATCGGTTAGTGTAGATTATGTAAATATGTTTAATAAATATTTAAGGGAAACATAAATAATCTGGAGGCACGGGACTGCCCTGCCAAGACGAGCCAAGCAAAGCGCAAGGGCACTACCTAACTTTTCTCGAAGCGCTTCGTCGTTTTTTTGAACCCTCATAACTTGGGTTTGGATTATACCAGACTAGCTGCGCCCCGCGGTTTCACGCGTATAAGTTTCGATCCCGTGGGAATATCGGGATAAAAACTATCCTATATCCTTTCCCGGGACTCAAACTATCTCTGTACCAAATTTCATCTAAATCGGTTCAGTGGTTTAGGCGTGAAAAGGTAACATACAGACAGACAGAGTTACTTTTGATATTATAATGTTAGTATGGATAAACAAAATTCTCGGGATATGATGTCGATAGTGAACTTATTAAACATAAAGTTTCAATTGCATAGCTCTTATACTTTAGATTTTATTGATATCTAAAAAATCCGATTACGTCACTGACTGATGATCATCAAAACTCTTAGGGTACTTCCTGAAGTCCTAGAAAGCTGAAATTTGGTATGTAAGCTAATATTAGTACACAAACAACAAAAAAAAATTATAAATCTTGGAACTTTTACCCCCCAACCCCTTAAACTAGTCACACATCAACACACTATCAATCATAATTTGAATCATTTTGAGGGATAGGCTTTTGAAGGATGTCCTTCATATGTTCGAAAAAGTTGTCTGCTCACTCAATGAATCTTGTAGAACTGTTAAAATAATATGTTACGCAATTATCCCGCAGGTCATGGAGAAGAATGGTGGCCTCTTCCTTTACACATGGCGACTACGGATTAATACGGAGATAATAATTATATTCTGATGAATCCCCGCATAGCCTTCTTATCTGAGGTCACCAATAATACGTCCGTTAAGGTCGATGATAATCACACTATCACACTAATATTATAAAGGCGAAAGTTTGTGAGTGTGTGTGTGTGTGTGTTTATTACTTCTTCACGCTCAAACGGCTAGACCAATTTTGATAAAATTTTGTATAGAGGTAGCTACTTTTTATCCCGATATTCCCACGGGATCGACCTTTACGCGGGTGAAACCGCGGGGCGCAGCTAGTATTTTCTATAACTGTTCCTGGTACCAATGAACGAGCATTTAATTAGTAAAAAAGTATGGTTGACATAGACGTTTAATTTATAATCTTCAGGCACAAATTCATGAGCTCTAAATGCCTTCGTTAATTAACCGCGGTCAACTCGGGGTGCATATAATTAAAGATTAATTTGCTTGATAAGTTAAGCTGAGATTTAAGCGATGGAGCTCAAATATCGTTTGTTTGATAAGCTAAGCGAAGATGTAAGCGATTAGGCACACAATTTGTAATTCAGCTCACGTCACGTTTGGACATTAGTATGTGTGCTTTGGGGCGACTTCGTAAGTTTAGGACTTGGGCTATAATAATTTAACGTAAGTATAAACGGTTCGTATGTTTCTCCCAACCTTTCTTATTTTTTTTTTTTGTGATTATGTTCTATTTTGCGTCATACATAATCAGCCTATAATCTTCCCACTGCTGGGACACAGGCCTCCTCTTAGTGAGAGGGAGTGGGCCGTAATCCACCACGCTGGCCCAGTACGGGTTGGCAGATGTCACATGTCTTCGAATTTTTGGTTCTAGGACATGCCGGTTTCCTCACGATGTTTTCCTTCACCGTTTTGAGAGCAGTGGTGATGAAATAATTTACACAAAGTAAAGCGCCTGTTTGGATTCGAATCTACGACATACAACTCGTAAGTCGCAGCCGTTACCACTTGACCACTATTGCTCTCATTCATTCATTTTGCGTCATGTTTACAGCAAATAAACGTTTTTTCTTTCTTTTTCTTCTTTTCTTTTTTTTTCTTTGGTTAGGTATTACAACTCTTGGATTATAACATAACATCACACCGGTTTTCGACGAAGGTTTAGGCATAGATGTACTGTAAATTGCTTCCATATTTCGCCTGTAATGTTTAAGTCCAATGTAATGAGGGACGACCCTTTCTCCATCGTCTCCGGGCTGATTAATTTCTGATTGAAAAGCCCAATAACAATTTGGCTGACCCGGGAATCTAACCCAGGACCTCAAGTTCAGCAGTAGCAGCACACGACCGCTATACCAATGACGCAAAAATAAATACATAGTTATCATCATAATAATATCATTCAACAGTCGTCCACTGCTGACTGGACATGGACTTACCCCCGCATCGCCAATACAAGAGGTATGTGTGAGGGCATCTAGCAGATTACCTCGATCATCACCAAGCCTGTAGACCACTCGCATACGTCCGGTTTCCTGATTCGGTTTCCGAATCAGGAATTCAGATTCGGAGATCACGAATGCACGCATTTCATACAAAATCTTCACTTTACCGCACACGTTCTTATATTTTCCGTTCGGAAACCCTGACGGAAAATATAAGAACGTGTGCGCTATAATGGGAGTTATTTAATATGTGTAAAAGTAACTATGAACCTCACTGTCTTTTCACATTAGGGATTGACACTATTCGGTGAAGAACATGGAATTATTATGTTGTACGTAGTACATAATAATTCCATAGTGACGAACGACTATTGACATTGTTCGTTTTGCGGGACTGTCTTTTGTTATTTTGACGTTCGAAAAGTGCTGATTCTCAGCCTAGTTTGAATAAATGACTTTTGATTTGATTGTATTGACAGCTCACTTCACTTAAGTATACACAGAGAGATTTTTACAGAATAGTCCGGCTGAACTTTTTTCTTAAGGCTTAAATTTAATTTAGTGAGATTATTCAGAATTAAAATAATATTTACGTAAATAATGACTAATACCTAATTAATTAATAAATATAAAGAAATTATAACCTAACTTAATTAAAACTATTCACAAACTAAATTATGGCGTCGAAAAATTCATCCGCATCGCCTGGTAATGCACCCAAGAGACTGGAGGTGTTACCACGTTATACACGTATAGCAATGCTTAAGCCTCTGACCAAGGTAAAAGCAATTTTCCTTTAGATCTGAAATCATTATTTTATTTTATTATTTTATTATCATGTTCCTAGCACTGCGGGCTGTGTTGGCGCCGCTGCTGCAGCTGCTGAGACCCTCAAGCGGCGCAAATACTGTAACCTTATGGGCAACTACAGCTTTGAGCCGTTTGGGGTCGAAACACTCGGGTCATGGGGCCCGAGCGCGCGTCTCCTTTTTAAGGAAATTTCTCGCCGGCTGGTCGATACTTCACGTGACCAGAGGGCTGGGTCGTTCTTTGGCCAAAGAATTAGCATTGCCATTCAACGTGGCAATGCTGCCAGTCTTCTGGGCACGTTTCCGGATGACAGCGATGCGGACGAATACTTCGACGCCTAAGTGCCCTTTGTTTTTTATTTTTATATATTTGTATTGTAAGTTAGTTAGTCATTTATTTTAGTATCTACTGTATATAGTTAGTTTTATTATTTATGTACACACACTAAAAGATACGACATAAACATGTTATTATAGCATGTTAAAACTGTTCAAGAAGAATGGCAGTGAAAAAAAAAACTGAAGAAAACGACTCAGTAGCATTGCTCTACCAAATGGTATACTTCTTACTCTTTTTCAACCATTAATTTAAAAGAAAACTTCAGACTTTTCCTACAAATTCTCAAGTCAACAGCTTACCAACTCTTCTGGTACAAAAGTGCATCGTAACGACGTGAGCTAACGAGCGATCGTTACACCACGTGCGCTTGGCGATATTATTATCACAAAATATATAGGTGCAGAAGGTCAACTCCGTACAACGGACGAAAAGAAAGAATTAAAGAAAGAAAATACGTTTATTATTAAAGAACATAAACACAAAAAATAAAATAAAAAAGAAGGTAAGAGAAACATGCGTCACATCCACGCAAAACGGCACACATACAACGCTACAAGGATATTTGGGCGCGTGGCTAAAATCAGAATTTATGACGCCATCTTGTTTACCAATAGATGAGACAGCAACGAGATGATACAGCAACGAGATGAGATAGCAATGAGATGAGACAGCAACAAGAGCAGTGTTGGCCCAGTGGTATCGGGCCCGTCTTACGAGTTGTAGATCGTGATTTCGAACGTACTTTACTGTCACCACTGCTCTCAAAACGGTGAAGGAAACCATCGTGAGGAAACTTACATGTCCTTGAACCCAAAATTCGAAGACATGTGACATCCACCAACCCGCACTGGGCCCGCGTGGTGGATTATGGCCAACTACATCTCACAGAAGGGAGGCCTGTGTCCCAGCGGTGGGAACGTTATAGGCTAATTATGCCCTTCTGTCCAAAAGATCCTTATTGGGCTCAAGACGTCTAAAAAGGCGGTCTCGGTCCATCTCGGTCGAATGCCAGCAGGGTGAACTTGAACTCGCTGTATGTGAAGCGTGTCTATGTGTGCGTGCGTTTTGTTTCGTCGTATGGATCCAACCTTCTGTAGCTATTGATTTTGTTATATTACTTTGCGGACAATGTCACATAACATCTGGGTAATGTTGGTGACGCGGGTAATGTCCGAACTCACCTAATGTCATATTTTACGACAACTTACAGATTGCCGACAGTTGATTGTTGTTTGAATTCCGTCGCTCATGTTTTGTTCTGTACTTTTTGTTTTATTTGATACTTTTGATTGTATTGTTATTAATTTATTCGATTTTATACATACTAATTTATTTGATTTTATTGTTACTAACTTATTTGATTATTTATTGTTATAAACGTGATAACGTCTTATAAACCGATGAACGCCGGCTGCACGCACGAAAAAGCATGACTCATTGTCACGTTCCGCTTGAGCTGAGTGTGCAAGCGAGAGCGCGGAACAAGCGATAGAGAGGTACGATCGGCCCAAGCGTTCGGCTTGTGACGCATCTATCAGAAGGCCAATTCTCGTAATTTAAAACGTTCAAAATCTAGTCGCGGTCTTATCTCAGCGACAAACAAATGTCAAAAACTTGTCAAAATGTAGGGAAATTAAGAGGTATTTTTGACAGATTGAGACTGAGATCAGACTGTGAACGTTCTTAAAATTACGAGAATTGCCCCTCTGATGTTTTCTTATGACTTTATCACGTAAAATTATTGTCCGTAAACCGACTTTACAGACAACCAACTTTTTTATCGTTTTAATTACCTAGTAAATCAATTAGGCAAACTATGTAAGGCCGTTTACATATTATGCCGCAGCTGCAGCGGCGCCGCTGTACCTATAGTCACCCTTGGATTTGTATGAAACCCCACTGCATTTGTTACCATCCAGTTTTGATAAGACCTATCTAAACTCACGAGGCGGCGTGTGCAAGGGTTCATACAAATCCAAGAGCAACCAATACAACGACACCGAGGCGTCGCAGCGGCGGCGCTGCCGCAGCCACGGCATAACCAACGACACTCAAGTTCGCACCCCGGGTAGTTGAATATGCCAATTTCTAGCAAAATAATGTTTTCAGTACGATAGAAGCTATTTTCTTCTAACTCAAGCGGAACTAGAATAATAACTGCTTAGTAATGGAATAAGGCTTCATTCATGAAAGCACTAGCAATATTCTTCGTAGTTTTTTATTGTTATTCCTTACATTAAAACCACAGTCCAGCCGTCGAGAAAATGCGTTCCTGACACCTGAAGGCTAATTCTCGTAATTTAAAATGTTCAGAATCTAGTCGCAGTCTCATCTCGGCGACAAACAAATGTCAAAAACTTGTCAAACATGTAGGGAAGGTAGAGCTATTTTTGACAGATTAAGACTGAAATCAGACTGTAAACGTTCCTAACATTACGAGAATTCCCTGTCTGTCAATGCGAAAATTCAAGTAGCTAATAAAGATCAAATTCGCAAAACACGTTAAACGTATTCGTTTGTATGCGACCGACGAGACACGTTCATGACGCCTGTCAAGAACGCATTTTCTCGTCGGTCGCACTGTAGGAGAAATAATTTATAACCAATCTCGTCAATCGGATCAATCTTCTTCTTAAGGGTAAGTAAGCTTCTTCTGGGTAAGCTCACTCCATCGTCGACTTTGTCTCTGTCACCTCTGACTTAGACTAGAGTCAAGAGCAAACTCATTTCAAATTTAAAAAAATCTCCAGAGTGAAGATGTTTCAAATATTCAAGTACCTAATCAATGACTTGGTATGATGTCGACAAATTATTTCTATAAATATTGTGAATCACACTTTGGATTTTATTTATAAACGTTGCATAAAGTTAAGTAATGATTAGGTAGCAACCGTTTAATACATTTTGACGTTTGACCGGTTGAATACCGTAATAACAGACACAATTAAAAAGCCATTGTGTCTCGCGTCGATCCACGTTTAAACATACGAAGGGTTTAACATCTTTTAACTTTAGGCGATGTTTATAAATAAAATCTTCTAAAATCGTGAATAAAATCTTTTATTACCATATCAGCGCCAAACAAACAAAATATTTTATTCCCCACACAAACAGGTAAGGCAGTGTGGCAAACGTGAAAATTGCAATATATCCTTGGACAGGAAACCCCTGTCGTAGCAAGAAACGTTTCTAGTGTAACTAGCGTTCCAGCTGTATCTAGGGTTGCCATCCTCAACACGTTCGGGCTAAGAAATGTTTGGAATGGTAGGAGTTACCTATGCTGAATAGTTTAAGTTAACAACTGTACATAATTTTATTGAAGAACGGCAGCCTAATTGCGGAACGCCAAATCGTCAAATGATTCTGATCAGTTGGCTTCATTTCTATTCACAATTGGCTTCATTTTACGATTTTCGAATTGCGAAACTCTAGTTTATTATGAAACCAATTATGAACGTTAAGGCCCTGCGCAGAAACTAGAGTTTCGCAATTCGAAAATCGTAAAATGAAGCCAATTGTGATAGAAATGAAGCCAACTGATCAGAATCATTTGACGATTTGGCGTTCCGCAATTAGGCTGCGGGGGTTTGTTAGCAGTTTTTATGATCCTATTTCTTAAATTTTATTTTTGAATATTAAATCGATAAATATTTGCGTCGATTTGCAATAGCAAAAAATTTAATAATTATTTTATTATTATATTATAGATATTCTTTATTCAATTAAATATCATATAAATTATATTTTTAAATATTAGAACATAAAAAAATATAAAAACATTTAAAAATATAAAAAATAGTAGCCCACCGGTATCGGGAACAGGGTCCAAGCTACCGGCGGTCAGGGTTCCAGAGAGAAAAACCTCTTAAAAATGCGAGCCGTGTCCAGAAGTACTACTTTCTGAATCAAGCCCTTGATCCAACTGCCCAACGAGAGCCTCCTCAAGTGTTGGTCGAGGCTCTTGGCTATCAATCCATTGGCTGTAACGACTATCGGCACAATGATTGCTGAGTCAACATCCCACAAATGTCGACAACCTTGTGAGCCAAGTCAAGATACTGATATATTATATTTATTATTATTTAATTTATGGCCACCTCCAGCACCCTAACTGAGTAACACAGTATCAATCGCAATCTGAATCATTTTGAAGGATATTGCTAATCCATTGCTTCATATGTTCGACAAATGTGTCTGCTCAATAACGTAAATAACGCAATGAATGTTGTTGAACTGTCAAAATGAAACCCATTGCTACTAATAGTGTGTTACGCAATTACCCCTCTGATCTGTCTTCACGAAAAAATCTTATCAGCTTAGCGTATTCACTTCAGAGCATTGAAATGTAATCATATATCTATGCTTCAAAGAGTGGTCTCCCCAGCAGTTATAGGCGCGTAGTTCTAAAGGCAGTAAACACATTATACGGATTTCGACGAGGTCAGAATTTAGATCTGATGGTAAAACCGAACAAGTGTCGTGTCTCGGAAAGCACGTTAAACCGTTGGTCCCGGCTGTCATTCATGGAGCTTTGACAGTCGTTACGGGACGTCAGAAGCCTGAAAGTCTGACAACCAGTCTTACTAAGGGTTATCGTATTACCCAGTAACTAGGTTGTGGAGGCCAGATAGGCAGTCGCTCCATGTAAAATACTGGTATTCAGCTGCATCCGGTTAGACTGGAAGCCGACCCTAACTTAGTTGGGAAAAGGCTAGGCAGGTGATGGTAGAACTGATCAAGAAGTTGCCGATTGGACTCACGTTTTAGGGTTCCGTACCTCGAAAGGAAAAAATGGAATCCTTATAGGATCACTTTGTTGTCCGTCCGTCTGTCTGTCTGTTTGATTGTCAAGACCCTTTTTCTCAGAAACGCGTGGAGGTATTAAGCTGGAATTTATATCGAATACTCAGGTTTACTGTCCCTTGGAGTTGTGAAAAAATCAAACTTCTAAGCTATCGCAATCAAAAGATACAGCCGTTTATGCCGCAATTTTCCGCAAATTTTCGACACTCGCAAGGGAATCAAAACCTACAGGGTACTTCCCGTGAACTCAGAATCTTGAAATTTGGTACGAAGCAACGTCTTATAGCAGAAATAAAGGAAAAATTGCGAAAACCGTAAATTTTTAGTTACTTCATATAATAGAAATATTTTAAACAGGTTTGTACGGAACCCTCGATGCGCAAGTCCGACTCGCACTTGGCCGGTTTTTTACCCATTTTATGCCTTTAACTAGCTAACGAATTCAACAGTTAAAATAAAATGTTGCTCAATTTAATTTCTTCAAGAGATATAAAACACAATTTTCTCAAAATTTCCACTGCACCACCTTCTTCCCCTATATGGCATCCTTGCCGCCATTCCACTGAGCTGTATACCAAATGAGCTCGTGTTTTATTCCAAACAAGCCGACGGTAGTTTTGTTCAAGCATACTCTGGACGATTGTCGACTTGAACGTAGCTATATTCGCGCTAATTTTTACTACTGTTTTTATTTTTATCACAACTGTGGGCATAATCATACGGTCCGTGGAGACAACAGTGGTATTCCACTAACTAAGACTGCAGGGAGATGGTATTTTTATTAGGTACATTTACTACATTACAGTCTGAAAGTTAAAAAAATATATGACGTTTTTGATAATGGATCCTACAGTTGATGGGTAATAAGATATTTAGCTGATGATCCGGTTGAAACCAGCGTGGCAATTGCGTAAACACTTTATCAATCGGAATCGGTTTCATTTTGACAGTTCAAAAACATTCATTACGTTATTTACGTGTTGAGCAGACAAATTTTTCAAACTTATGAAGCAATGGATTAGTAATTGGCTTCAAAATGATTCAAATTCCGATTGATAGTGTGTTATGCAATTAGGGTGCAGTTGAAAATAAAAAAACAGTGATGATCTCTTCGTAGTGTCGCTGGCACAACAGTATTATCTTGTAGGCCCAAATCTTCGACACTTCCATGGCGACTGATAATGAAATCTACAAGGCAAACTTTTCACATATAATCGACCTCGTAACCTTCCACCTTTCATAGGATTTCAATGTATCTCCAGCCAGGGGTCGCGGGTTGTTCGAAAGAGTTACCGTGGCCCTGGCACAAGCAACTGAAGGAACACGGGTGGGTTTTAGTCCGTAAAAGTCTAACACGCCCTCCAGAGCGGGAGAAGTTATTTGATAATTTCCCACCCAAAAAAAAAAAAGTTTCAATGTACCTCGCATGTCATAGAAGGACAAAGTCTATGGTCTATGTAGTTTACAGCGTGACTGAAACCTGTTATTTTGACAATTCTAGTAGGTAGGTAATAAAGATCAAATTCGCAAAATACTTATCCGTTTGTATGAAACTGACAGGTGTCAAGAACACATTTTCTCAACGGCCACACTGTAGATAGTTTCAACCTTATTGAAGTTTCAATTTACTGGAAATGGTTGTCGGAAGTGGTAAATGGAATAACACATTGTCTAAACGCCCGTCAATAGGCCGTCTGTCGACTTCTAAATTCATAGAATTAGCACAGACGCCATCAAGCTACTACAATCTGTCAAATTCCTAATTATTTTTCATGTTTCTTTAAGGGACTTACAACTTTATCGCTAAAGCATTAGGTTCAAAGTTGATTGGGAAAAATTTGACAGTTGAGGGTAGCTTGATGTGCTGGCGTCTGTATATACACCAGACATTTCAGTATTTACTCAATGATCCATTATTTAAATGCAAAAATCCCTCGGATTGTGAGCCTTTCATTAGCCACCTGTCACTTTGTATTTATTTTGTTGCAACTTTTAATCTCGACATGTTATTATGTCGCATGTTGTTATGGTTCAGAGCACATGTTGGCCGCATATAAAAGTCCCTTGTCGGTAAATTATAATATGATTCTGGCTATCAAAATTGTGGAATAAACTTTTGAAACAGGTAGTTCAGAATGATTAAGTGGGACGCGCCTGCGTGACTCATTAATATTTCATGAAATAGTCATTCTATGGTATTATATGAACTTGGAGGGTTGTATCGATGATTTTAATTAGAAATAATTAAATAAAAATCTTTTATTTACAGACTACATAGGCCCACATTGTGTTAGTGTCAAAAAATTATCTTATAAGTATGTTAGTATATACCTACTTAGGAAACAAAAAAAAAATTATTATCTAATTAAATATTTTTCACGCTCGCCAATCATATTTTAATCCACAACAACCTGAAACTGACCTGCAAATTGCAAAAAACGTAAGGCAATTTGCATTTCGCGGGCTACCTAGGTCATCCACAAGTTTGAATTTGAACACCTCCGTACAAGTTAGTTAACACAATCGACGCGAGCAAATATCGTCCCTCATCCCGCGCGGGATTCGCCTCAGTGGCCAGATCTTTATGCTGGTAGAAGGATCAATGCCACGTCGGGAGACGATGAGCCCTGGAGTGATTTACTATGTACCTTATTTGTAGTCTCAAAGCTATCTTTTTGGAAGAAGGCTAATGTTAGCCATTATCGTTGAAAAATCGTCTCGTAGTCTTTCATCATTCATTTCAAGTTCTTCAGCAGCCTTTAGTGCCTAAACAGTAGCTTAAGTGGCTATTTAATTTACTTATGACTAAACATAATCACAATGATAACAATGTTTTTTTTTTTTGGGATGCATGAAGAAGCCTCCTCGTGTAGCTCAGTTTGTTCCGCCAGTTACTTAACTGGACTGAGCGCTCGGCGCATCCTGGACAGTCACACTCAACACCTTATTTGACTGGCCAATTCTTCCCTTGGCTAGGGTTGACGCCCGCCTGGTTTGCGACCACCCTCCCACCGGAGTCCAGCGTCAAGCAGCCTGCTGTCTTTCGTCGATGCGTGGGAGTTCCAGTGACTTAGGCATCTTCTGGGGACGCTCATTTCATCATAGACCTCATACATCGCTTTACATCAGGCGTGATCGAGGTCCAAAACGGGCCCATTCAGCAATAAAAAAAAAAATTGCGAAAGCAATAAAAAAATCCGACTTGTTATTTGCGATGAAACAAAAGCTAACATTTATCACGGAAATTGCAAAATAAAGCTATTAACACTACCATCCTCAATAAAACCTTTCAAACTGCAATAAAATAGCTGAACCATAATTCACAAAATATACCAATACCACATTAAGGTTCTCACGGTTCAGCCCGCAATAAGATATTAATCTACCAGTTCATAACCCATGCCCCGTTATTAACCGTATAAACGAGCTCGCAAACTGAGCGTCATTTATCATTAAACTAGCTGCTGGCTTAAGTCAATTATTGTGTTGAAGAAAAGGGTTATATTATGAAATATTAGGGGGTATGTAATAAATTCCTGGAGTCGTATTCATCACCTGCCGCTAAATACTACACTGGAAGCCGGCTTCCAGTGTAACTGGATGCAGCTGAATACCGGTATTTTACATGGAGCGACTACCTATCTGACCTCCACAACCCAGTTATGGGTATTACGATACCCCTTGGTAAGACTGTTTGTCAGACTTTCTGGCTTCTGATTACCCGTAACGACTGTCAAAGACCCACAAATCACAGCCGGGACCAACGGCTTAACGTGCTTTTCGAGCTACGATGGGGTCTCGGTACGTAAAGTTGGTTACCCATCCACAGACCAACCGCGGCAAGCGTAGCTTAACCTGATCGATCGACCTGTGCGGCTGTTATTATTTAGCCACGGGCCTCTCTCTTGGGGTCGTATTATGAAGTGTTAATGCCATCACGATCCCAGTATGAAATAAGGATCATCAGGATTCTATCGGTCATGCATAGCTGACGCAGCTAGCAGTTACTCGCACTAGAATCATGATGGCATTATTTCTCCTTAGACATCAGTCAGCTTGGAAATAGCGGCACCATCTAGTGTCAAAATATTGACCAACAAAATATTTTTGTAAAAGTGTCATAAAAGATCTACTTAAGCAATAAACATTTTGTTTCACATTTCATTAAAACGTCATAATACAGCACCTGGCTCTGGCTCAGTGGAGATGTGATCTGTCATATTTACTTGAGTTGGTAAGTGATGGACTACAATCCGCCCGACGAGAGAATGCGTTCTTGACACCTGTCAATTTCGTACTAACAAATACGTGTTTTGCGAATTTGATCTTTATTAGTCACTAGAATTGTCGCACTGACAGGTGTCAGGAACGCATTCTCGACGGTCGGATAGTAGCAGAATGATAAACAACCTAAAGTGGATTATTAGTCGATTCGCACGAAATTTGAATTTTATGCAATGAAAAAAAAAGTAAACGTTTTATAATATAACTAGCTTCTGCCCGCGACTTCGTCCGCGTGAAATTCATACTTTCCTCTAAAAATTGCGAAAATGTATGTAGGTATAATCTTTATCATTTATTTAGATGAATAAGTATTCGGGCCAATTTTTTAGTTTATAGATCAAAGGAATCAGATTTTTCAAATAAACTGTATCCCCGCTTTTCACCCCCACAGGGGTGGTATTTTGAAAAATGTTCGTGATGTGTTCATAACTTGACTCAAAGAGCTATACCCATTTTCGAGTTAATGGATGGAAGCAGTAATATCCACCCCTTAAACTTTATTACTTACCATTTCCCACCTTGGAAGGAGTCGATTTTTGAAAAACCCTTTAACACATACTTGTTTTATTTTTTGTTTTAGTAGTACCTACCGAGTTTCGAGTTAATCCGACAGCGGGTTTGTATTTTTCTAACCTATCAATTTTGTCACCCCCTAAATCCTCTGTAAGGGGTTTTTTTCAAAACAAAAATTGCCAAACTTCATAATTTACTTATATAACTATTCGTGCCAAGTGTCATGTTTATTAACCAAATGAATAAGATTTTTCATATACACTGTATTCTCGCTTTTTACCCCCATAGGGGTGGAATTTCGAAAAATTGTTTGAGATGTGTTCATGACTTGACTCAAAGATTATTTATACGAATTGTTGAGTTAATCAAGCCACACATTAAATTCCTTCCATGTATAATTAACTACCCCTTTTCACCCCGTTAGGGGTAGATTTTTGGGAAACCCTGATACCTACACGTTATTCTTTGTTTTTGGTCTATAAATACTGAGTTTCGAGGTAATCGGACCACGCGTTACAATTCTTCTATACAAATCTTGACGCCCCCAATCCCCCTGTAAGGGGTAGTTTATAAAAACAAAAAAAGCCAAACTTTATAATTTACTTTTATAAGTATTCGTGCCAAGTTTCTTGTTTATTAACCAAATTAATAAGATTTTTCATATACACTGTATTCCCGCTTTTCTCCCCCATAGGGGTGGAATTTCGAAAAATTGTTTGGGATGTGTTCATTACTTGACTCAAAGATTATTTATACGAATTTTTGAGTTAATCAAGCCACGTATTAAAATCCTTCCCTGTATAATTAACTACCCCTTTTCACCCCGTTAGGGGAAAGTTTTTGGGGAAACCCTGATACACGTCATTCTTTGTTTTTGATCTTAAGTATATATACTGAGTTTCGAGGTAATGGGACCACGCGTTAAATTTTTTCGATACAAATTTTGACGCCCCCAACCCTCCTCTAGGGGGTAGTTTATAAAAACAAAAAATGCCAAACTCCATAATTTACTTAGATTAATATTCGTGCCAAGCTTCAAGTTTATTAACCAAGTGAATAAGATTTTTCATATACACTGTATTCTCGCTTTTTACCCCCATAGGGGTCTACCCCGGAACATAAAGGGCTAAGGAAGGAACACGGATGGGTTTTAGTCAGTAAGAGTCTGACACTCCCTTCGCTCCACCCAGAGCGGGACGGGTCATTTGATGATTTCCCATCCATAAAAAAAAAAGGGGTGGAAATTCAAAAAATCGTTTGGGATGTGTTCATAACTTGACTCAAAGATTATTTATGCCAATTTTCGAGCTAATCAAGTCACGCAGTAAAATCCTCCCCTGTAAAATTAACTACCCCTTTTCACACAGTTAGGGGTAGATTTTCGAAAAACCCTGACACACGTTATTCTTTATTTTTAGTCCTTAGTATAAATACTGAGTTTCGAGTTACTCGGATAGCGCGTTAAAATTCTTCCATACCAATTTTGACACCCCCATTACCTCTTTAGGGGGTACTTTAGAAAAACGAAAAATGCCAAACTTCGTTTTTTACTTGGATAGGTATTCGTGCAAAGTTTCAAGGTTATTAACTCAAGGATTAAGATTTTTCATACAAACAAAATCCCCCTTTTCACTCCCTTAAAGGTTGAATTTCCAAAAACCCCTTCTTACTGGATACCTACTCTTCACAAAGAACACACCCTTCAAAATTCATGTCCCTAGGACCAGCGGTTTAGGCTGTCTGTTGATATCTCAGTCAGGTCGTTCATACCCCTTTGGGGGTGAAATTATCAAAAACGCTGAGACACGTATAAATTAATTTTCAATCGTCAGCCTAAACACAAAATTTGAAGATCCTAACTTTTAATCTGACGGACTTTCATACACAACTTCATCCCCCTTTTTAGCCCTATGGGGGTGGAATTATCAAAAACGCTGAGACACGTGTAAATTTATTTTCAATAGTCAGCCTAAAAACCAAATTTGAAGATCCTAACTTTAAAACTGAGGGACTTTCATACAAACTTTCTTCCCCTATTTGACTGCCTTAGGGGTTGAATTTCGAAAAATCCTTTCTTATTCCTTGTCTACATTATAAAGGGAACCATTGTGTAAAATTTCAGCTTTCTAGGTCTAAGGGTTTGGGCTGGGCGTTGATGAGTCAGTCAGTCAGGCCTTTTGTTTTTATTTATATAGATATTATGTGTAAGTCTTATAACTTCTGTACGCTAGTGTCCTATTTTTTACCCGACTGCGCGACGCAAAGGAGTGGTAATGTGTTTATCAGCCTATGTATGTTTGTATGTTCCTTTGAAGCACTATACAGACCAAACGCCTGGGCCGATTTTTATGATTCACACGTCAATCGATTCCTCTTAGTCCGGCGAGTGTCACTAAAGACATGACGTTAATGAAAATTCATTATGGCGGCTACTGGTCGCCATATTGTGAAAATGAAAAAAATTAAAGTGTAACAAACTATGTCAAGTGGGGTATCGTTGAATAGGTCTTTCAAAAATATTCGTGGTTTGGAAAGACCGTTTTTTGATTAAGTAAACTGTTCGTGACTTATCAAGCTTTAAAGTACCAATTTTCGTTAGAATCAAGTGTGTCCCCCGGGCGCGTCTCATATCGTAGGTATAGAGTTATTTGGTATATTTTCATTTCAATAACGTTCACAAGATATAATAAACGTGAGATATACCAACTGTTGATATAATTTCTTTACATATAACATTTATATACCTACTCTAAAAATTACTTCGTATAACGTTATTGGATATAACGTTTATTTAATCGAAAATCATTAGGTCTATCGTTTAAAATATATATTGATACCATCATTACGGTTAACACCCCGATTCAGAGCGATCCGACTCGGACAGCTTAGGTTAGAAAGCCTTCGTGGCTTCCGAATTATTTCCGTTACCGTTACCGCACCCGAACTCAACGAACGCAATAGACGACGTAGGATGCAAGAGCGGGCGAAGGGCACCCCGAGGTTCGGTTTGGTTAGGTTACTTTAAACCCTTTACACAAAAATAGAGGCCCCGCGAGGCGGGGCTTCGTCGACATAGGATGCAAGAGCAAGCGAAGGGCACCCCAAAGTTCGGTTTGGTTAGGTTACTTTAAACCCTTTACACAGAAATAGGGGCCCCGCGAAGCGGGGCTCCGTCGACATAGGATGACATAGGATGAAAAAAAAAGTTTTTATCATATTAGACTAAATAGGTTTTATGTCTATTGAGTGGTATATCAAATGATTTATATATTAATTGTCTGTTATTCTTATAGAAATTAGTTACATTAAAATTATATCAATCGTTTATTATATTAACCGATCATTATCTATACTAATATTATAAAGAGGTTTTGTTTGTAAGTTTGTATGTAGGGGTTAATTTCTGGAACTACTAGTCGGATTTGAAAAATTCTTCTTGCATTTGATATCCCAATTCTTGAGGAAGGCAATAGGCTATTTAACGTCACACTAGGGCCCTTAGGAGCCGAGCAAAAGCGCTATGGGGAAACGAAGTGATAGAGCAGGAGACGCGGACAAGTGATGCAATACGACGAGATGGGTCGAGGGAATAAGAAATTTCACGCGAACGAAGTCGCGGGCAGAAGCTAGTATCAAATAAAATTATAGGTTCAGTTGTTATATCTTGTAAATATTAGAGGTTTTGTAATTATATCATATATTACTTACCCCTCTACCAACTAAACGGTTGTAGTTAGAAATTTAAATGTTACGGCGGGACCCATACCATTTTTATATTTTCAAACTCAAATGGGTCCCGCCTGCTTCCAACTTTTATTTAATTTAAAATGGGCTTGTTTTTAGCTTTTCAGTTTTTGAAGTGAAACTTCTTTAGGCGCGCTTGACTTGGGGAGTAAACTGGCGAATGCGTTACGAAAACGTGTGATCGCGAGTAGGGAAGGTACGTAAAAAATAGCTGGAAATACCTGGTGTAAAAACCCGGTCCCGGTCGCATAAATATGCGACCGGGTTTTTACACCAGGTATTTGCTTCCAAGTACGCACACCGGGTACCGACTCAAAATACTTGCAAGACTATTAAGTATCTTATACGGCTACTCGCTCAAATACGTAGGTACTCAACCGCGTTAGTTTTCGCAAATGCGATCATGCTCCTTTTGGAACAATTTCGTATGCAAGTATTTTTTACCGACTTCACAAAAAGGAGGAGGTACTATGTTCGGCTGTTTGTATGTTTTTTTTTGAAGTGAAACTTCTTTAGGCGCGCTTGACTTGGGGAGTAAACTGGCGAATGCGTTACGAAAACGTGTGATCGCGAGTAGGGAAGGTACGTAAAAAATAGCTGGAAATACCTGGTGTAAAAACCCGGTCCCGGTCGCATAAATATGCGACCGGGTTTTTACACCAGGTATTTGCTTCCAAGTACGCACACCGGGTACCGACTCAAAATACTTGCAAGACTATTAAGTATCTTATACGGCTACTCGCTCAAATACGTAGGTACTCAACCGCGTCAGTTTTCGCAAATGCGATCATGCTCCTTTTGGAACAATTTCGTATGCAAGTATTTTTTACCGACTTCACAAAAAGGAGGAGGTACTATGTTCGGCTGTTTGTATGTTTTTTTTTTGTATGTTTGTTCATCGAATACTCCGCCAATTATCGACGGATTTTCAAAATTATTTTTTTGTTCCAAAGTAGATAGTTTTGAGGTAGTCCCACTGTCACCAAGTTAGGATCTGATGATGGGATCTTAGAGTAATCGAGGGCAACCTTTAAATTTTATAGGCTCACTTATTGTTTTTGGCATATTTTACGAAGTATCTTGTGTATTTGCGTATGGTTGTCACCATCTCAGGTAGCTGGGCTGATGATGGAAGTTACAACTCCTTAACAGTAAGAAGTTACTCGAACAGGCAAGGACTGTTTTAGTCAATTGTTTTGATGTTTGATAGGGCATTTGCCACATTTGGTCTCATGATCATCAAGTCATGACCTGATGCTGCAGTCAAGATAGTCTGCAGAGTACCTAACTCCTCGACAACTAACAGCAGATATATCGTGTTAAGGCTCATTGAAAAGGGCTCGATGTGTGGATAAACGTACTGTTAATGAGGAACACCGAAGTACATAAAGACCTGATGCTGAAGCCAGGAGCATTAGAAAAAGTACCAACCTTGAAATTACAGCACCGTAGTCGTGTTTGGGCTCATTTTAAACAGGACTAAATTTTAAGTTCAATGCAATGTTGACAAGTCTGGCCTGATGCTGCAGCCAGGATTATCAGCATCTAGTCTAAAAACATCAGGGCAGGATTTGATGATGGGATCCTGGAGAAATCGAAGGAACTCTTCAAATATTATAGGCACACCTATAGCGATTTGGGTATTTTTTATAGTAACTCGTGCATTTGCTCTCGGAAAGCACTATTTGGTGATGTGAAACTGATGATGAAGACCACAGATGGCCACCGGAACTACTCAATAATATCTAAGTATTTCACGGGTTGCGATTCGATTACTTTAATATGGTTGCTAAGCAATTTATGCTCGTCACAATGTGAATGGTGATACGGAGCTGATGGTGGATCTGGAGAACTCCTCAACAATTAACTTCCTTCCCTGTATCGGGAAAAGCAATATTTTGTTTGTAAAAGGCGATGATCACTAGGCTATTGTAACTTAGATAAATTATAAGCAGACCCACTAAAAAGCGTGAAATAAAAACTTTTTAAGAAAAAAAAAACCGACTTTCAAAAAAACACTACAAAGTGAAAAATATCTTTAATTTCGGAAGTCGGTGGCAAAAAACTAAAATAAAGATCCAAAGACACCGACTTCCGAAATTAAAGTTATTTTTCACTTTGTAAAGTTTTTGTTGGAAGTCGGTTTTTTTTTCTTAAAAAGTTTTTTTTTACTTTAATGGTTTGCAAGTATTTATTTGTAAACGCGATTTTGCTCCTTATTTATTCGAAGTCATTGATCAATTTCCTATGCAAGTACTTTTTACTTCCAACAGGGCTTTTGTTTGATTACGCGATTGTACAGACGCCAGCACATCAACCTACTACAATCTGTCAAATTTCTTTAATAGATTTTCAACTTTATCACTAAAGCATAAGGTTTAAAGTTGATTGGGAAAATCTGACAGTTTCGGGTAGGTTGACGTGCTGGCGTCTGTACTTCTTATTTGTATGAAGTTATGGATCAGTTTTCGATGCAGATAGAAAATACTTGAACGTATCTCGAGCCCTGGTTTTAGGCCCTGGTTTCTTAAGGTGGACGTACTTGGAAGCCCTGGTACTCGATTTTGCAAGTACGACCCATGTCTACGGGCTACGGGCGAGGCGAACGGGAGTTGAGTGGGGGATATAAGCAAGAGAAAGCAGTGCGCGCGCACATTTTCTTTCTCTCTTCCTCTCATAGCCAAATACGTTTGAAGTTTTACTTCAGTCGTGTGGTCATAAGCACACTCGGTTTTTTTTGTATGTTTGTTCATCGAATACTCCGCCAATTGTCGACGGATTTTCAAAATTCTTTTTTTGTTCCAAAGAAGATAGTTTTGAGGTGGTCCCACTGTCACCAAGTTAGGATCTGATGATGGGATCTTAGAGTAATCGAGGGCAACCTTTAAATTTTATAGGCTCACTTATTGTTTTTCGCATATTTTACGAAGTATCTTGTGTATTTGCGTATGGTTGTCGCCATCTCAGGTAGCTGGGCTGATGATGGAAGTTACAACTCCTTAACAGTAAGAAGTTACTCGAACAGGCAAGGACTGTTTTAGTCAATTGTTTTGATGTTTGATAGGGCATTTGCCACATTTGGTCTCATGATCATCAAGTCATGACCTGATGCTGCAGTCAGGATAGTCTGCAGAGTACCTAACTCCTCGACAACTAACAGCAGATATATCGTGTTAAGGCTCATTGAAAAGGGCTCGATGTGTGGATAAACGTACTGTTAATGAGGAACACCGAAGTACATAAAGACCTGATGCTGAAGCCAGGAGCATTAGAAAAAGTACCAACCTTGAAATTACAGCACCGTAGTCGTGTTTGGGCTCATTTTAAACAGGACTAAATTTTAAGTTCAATGCAATGTTGACAAGTCTGGCCTGATGCTGCAGCCAGGATTATCAGCATCTAGTTTAAAAACATCAGGGCAGGATTTGATGATGGGATCCTGGAGAAATCGAAGGAACTCTTCAAATATTATAGGCACACCTATAGCGATTTGGGTATTTTTTATAGTAACTCGTGCATTTGCTCTCGGAAAGCACTATTTGGTGATGTGGAACTGATGATGAAGACCACAGATGGCCACCGGAACTACTCAATAATATCTAAGTATTTCACGGGTTGCGATTCGATTACTTTAATATGGTTGCTAAGCAATTTATGCTCGTCACAATGTGAATGGTGATACGGAGCTGATGGTGGATCTTGAGAACTCCTCAACAATTAACTTCCGTGTATCGGGAAAAGCAATATTTTGTTTGTAAAAGGCGATGATCACTAGGCTATTGTAACTTAGATAAATTATAAGCAGACCCACTAAAAAGCGTGAAATAAAAACTTTTTAAGAAAAAAAAAAAACCGACTTTCAAAAAAACACTACAAAGTGAAAAATATCTTTAATTTCGGAAGTCGGTGGCAAAAAACTAAAATAAAGATCCAAAGACACCGACTTCCGAAATTAAAGTTATTTTTCACTTTGTAAAGGTTTTTTTGGAAGTCGGTTTTTTTTTCTTAAAAATTTTTTTTTACTTTAATGGTTTGCAAGTATTTATTTGTAAACGCGATTTTGCTCCTTATTTATTCGAAGTCATTGATCAATTTCCTATGCAAGTAGTTTTACTTCCAACGGGGCTTTTGAATACGCGATTGTATTTCTTATCTGTATGAAGTTATGGATCAGTTTTCTATGCAGATAGAAAATACTTGAAAGTATCTCGCTCCGTCGTGCCTCGACGCTCGAGTACGTAGGTACTCAAATAGTTCAACAACCGCGTTTGTTTTCGCAAATGCGATCATACTCCTTATCAGTAAGAGCACAGAATACTTAATAGTACAACGTACAGAAAGGACACTCCCTTCCTCGCCCTCACATCAGATACCGCACCTCACCCCGCACTTCGAGGTATTCGTCGCCGACTCTTTAGCAAGGGCGCTCGCGAACCGCAGCGCTGTATTGCTGACACACAATTATGCGATTTAAAAGTTTTATTTGAGTTTTAATCACGATGGTTGGATATTGTGATGCTTTTCCGAATTCGTATTTACATATACTGTTTCTATGATTTCGCATTTTTAATAACATGCGATTTAATAACCCATTATTTACAGATAAGTCATTTAAACTAAACTATTTTAGTGTTTTTATTTCATTACGAACCCGACTATATAAATAAACAATTGAACTACATGGTCACTTCATAATAATGCACACGTTCGGGCAGCGCCGCCGCCGACGTCGTTCGGTTCCCCGACACAAATTGCTTTCCGGGCCATTTTTTTTACGCTACTAGATTTCACGCACACATTTGCACGTATACAAACGTCATTTGTTTATGTAGTAGTAATAGGTAATTATTTTGCGAGCGTTGTATGGAGTGTCCGAGGTGTGGTAAGAGTCTACGGAACAATATCGTATGCAAGTATTTTTACTTTAATGGTTTGTAAAAGTATTTATTTGTAAACGCGATTGTGCTCCTTATTTATAGGAATTCACGGATCAATTTCCTATGCAAGTACTTTTTACTTCCAACAGGGCTTTTGTTTGATTACGCGATTGTACTTCTTATTTGTATGAAGTTATGGATCAGTTTTCGATGCAGATAGAAAATACTTGAAAGTATCTCGATCCCTGGTTTTAGGCCCTGGTTTCTTAAGGTGGACGTACTTGGAAGCCCTGGTACTCGATTTTGCAAGTACGACCCATGTCTAAGGGCTACGGGCGAGGCGAACGGGAGTTGAGTGGGGGATATAAGCAAGAGAAAGCAGTGCGCGCGCACATTTTCTTTCTCTCTTCCTCTCATAGCCAAATACGTTTGAAGTTTCACTTCAGTCGTGTGGTCATAAGCACACTCGGTTTTTTTTTTAACTTATGTTTTTTACCGCAGTCGGGTTTTTTGATTTTTTAAATTAAATTTTTTTATTTTATTCTTTTTAGTTATGAGTTGTAAATCCCACTTAAGTGTGATAGTTTTCCTTTAAACTTTGTGAAAAAAGTTGGAAGCAGGCGGGACCCATACCATTTTTATATTTTCAAACTCAAATGGGTCCCGCCTGCTTCCAACTTTTATTTAATTTAAAATGGGCTTGTTTTTAGCTTTTCATTTTTTTTTTAACTTATGTTTTTTACCGCAGTCGGGTTTTTTGATTTTTTAAATTTAATTTTTTTTTTCAATACTTTATTGCATTAAATTCAAAATCTGCCAATTGCCTAATACATATTTCTGGAATTGTCGACTCGCCCACAAATAAATTAACGTCGTGCGAATCGCCTATAGAAAAAATAATATTATTCGCCCATTACGGGGGAGTAGTTTCGTACGAATTGACTAATAAGCCTCTAAAGTACGAGTAAACCTGTGTTGTTCGTCTAAAACCTACTTCTAAAAAAACATAAAACATTTCCAAATGAAACGTGCCGTGTTCTTTAAAAATATAAGCATTTATCTTTCAGAACACGGAAATGTTATATTTAAAGGCAGAAAAAAGAAGAGAGACAGACCTCTTTGAAAAAACGATAAGTAAAAAACATGTGCACATTATGTCAATGATACTCATCATTATGTAGGTACTCAGCGAATCATAGTTCCCTATCGTTAGGACACGGGACAAACTTATTATATCCATTATACATACGAACAATGGATGACCTCATTAAATCGGCGGGTTTCGGATACAACTACATTGGAAAACCCTTTGTTTTATTGGCAAAGTTTGAATTATTTCGAGTTTACTGTAAAGCTGATGTGGTTTAGACCTGGGGTAGGTAGGTAAACTATCCTGGAATGTATAAATTTTTGACCTACATAACGGAGAGTTGAGTCTGTCTTGCTAAGGGCCTAAACAGATGTAGCGGCGCGAGCGCGCGGCCGCATTATTGATGCGGCGGGCGGCGGCCGGGCCGCTATTGAAATGATTCGATACATATCGCATTTTCGGTGCAACAAAGTCACAACAGCTCATTTTTTAATTTTACAGGGGAGGACTTTTAGTTTTTTTTTTTTTGCATCATTTCCTCATTTCTTCGCATTTATAACCACAAAAGCACCTGCGCCATCTAGTAGAATTTTGAGATACTTTCGCGGATCTTTTTGTTGCCCCAAGTATAGGCACGGTTCAGAGACAATTTGGCATACTTACCTCAATTTTGCAGTTTGGCTATTTGTGACTTTGTTGCACTCACAGTACAGCAGCCGAGTCGCGCGTTGCGCCGCTTCACCTGGTTAGGCCCTAAACGTATGATAAAGTTATATTATATCATCTTTATAGGGTCAAGCTAGATAGTATACTGACGTATAACGGAGAGTAAGTAAACAATCTTAGTTCATGAACTCAAGAAGAGTAAGCAAATACCTACTTCGATAGATAGAATAATTATGCTTCTACTTAGCAAACAAAGGATATGAGCACAGCCTCACTATGATAAGGCCAGGATAGATAGAGGGGCTTGTGGCTAAACAGCCGCAGGGGTCCATTGATCAGGTTAAGTTACGCTTGCCGCGGTTGGTCAGTCGATGGGTGACCACCTTTACATACTAAGACCCCTCCGTGCCTCGGAAAAGCACGTTAACCCTTTAACCGCTTACGTCGGATTAATCCGACAAATATTTTCGTGTCCATTCCGCCAGAGTCGTATATATACGACCAAATAACACAGCTCGTTTAATCTATATTATTATTACATCATCACAGCTCGTTTCATCGGTATTTATTTTTCGTTTTTTTTTAAGTGAAAACTTCTTTAGCGGCGTTGGACACTTTTTGTATGGGGAAAAAATGTTAAACTCGCGTCAGGACATCGCGTCAGGACACGTGACCGTCAGGAGAGATTTCCCCCCCCCCCCCCTCTTTCTACGGCGGCGGCGCCAACCGAAGTGAACCAACTGAGACACGAACCACATGAGATAATGGATGGACGGACGGACGGACGGACGGTGACGGTGACGGTGACGGTGTCGGTGACGGTGACGGTGACGGTGACGAGACGGTGACGGTGACGGTGACGGTGACGGTGTCGGTGACGGTGACGGTGACGGTGACGGTGACGGTAACGTTGACGGTGAAGGTGACGCTGACGGTGTCGGTGACGGTGACGGTGTCGGTGACGGTGACGGTGACGGTGACGTGACGGTGATGGTGACGGTGATGGTGACGGTGTCGGTGACGGTGACGGTGACGGTGACGGTAACGTTGACGGTGACGGTGAGGGTGACGGTGACGGTGTCGGTGACGGTGACGGTGACGGTGACGGTGACGGTGACGGTGACGGTGACGGTGTACAGATGGCGCTAGCTGTCATGCAAACATTGTGCTCCTGTTATAAAATTATTTAAAATTGTTATTTAAACAGTATCTACTTAAATACGTCATAAAAATCAAGAAAATAGTACAATACGTGTGTGAAAGTGTTATCCTAACAAATTATTCATTGTGAAGTATGTAAACAAAACTTATAAATATGGACAAAATTTTCGTGATAAAAACAACCTTAAATTGTGTGTGGTATTTATGACTACCTATTATGAAATATAACCGCCAAATACTTAGCTAAGAAACGTGTACCATATAAAATACAAACAAGAACAACAAAAAAAAAAAGTGATACAACAAAAAGTGACGGTGAATAAATATTCAAACCGTTCAAATTACAACTGACACCTTTAACGAACTTTTTTTTAATTTGAAGAGCCTACTGTTCAACAATTTCGCCTACATACGTAACAGTCACAGTAGCGAGTACATAATACGGCCTACATGTTACTCGAGTAGCCCGTGACTCGAGTTCGATCCCCGCAAATGGTTTCACTTTTTGTGTTTTAAGACATTTAATATTTCAAATTAAAATAAAATGAACTTCTTCGGAAATATCACGCAACGTCGCAATCGAAGAGTCTCGGATACAAAAAGTGAAGATTCAAACGTTTCAAACATAACAGATAACGAACTAGATGGCACTACTAGCAACAGTCTACCAAACATATCTGTCGAAGAGGACTGCGAAAAAACTGTCATCCTTCAAAACAAAATAAAAGAATTGACTATCCAATTAGAAGCTGCACATACCGAAATAGAAAACCTAAATATTAACAACACGAATCTCAAAAAGACTATTGAGGATTTGACAAAAAAGGAAAATATTTACAAAAAACTTGCGACAGACATTGTAAATTCTCCTAAGAAAAAAAACACCAAAGCAGTTCCCATAATAGATCTCAGCGTAACTCCCCAAACTAGGACGAACAAAAACAAGCTTAAATCCCGAGTGACTGCCAAAACAACACCAACTACTCCTAAACATACACTCGAGCTGACAGACAAAACAACACCGTCAACACCGAAACCTAAGCCCCAGACAGCTGACAAATCTACTCAATGTGACGTCCATGTTACGAAGGACCTATTAGCTTGTGATAATTTGATTGATGGGCGACATCCGACCAAGCAACCCAAAACTAAACTATGTATAGTAAGTGCTAATAATAGAAACGGACTATGTAACATTATAGAGGATGTTTTGGGAACATATCATGATTTCTGTCACTACTCTTATCCAAACGGTGGCATAGAACAACTTCTACTTGGCTTAGAAAATAAGCTTAGTAATTATAATAAAACTGACCATTGCGTCATATTAATTGGAGAAACAGATTTCTTAAGTACGAGGAACTATCACGATTTAATCTACCATATTAAAGATACCATTGAAAAACTAAGCCATACAAATATTATTATATGCCTCCCGACCTACAGACAATGTGGCCAATACACAACACTATATAACTCTAGGATTGAAATGTTTAATAATCTATTGTATCTTCATAACACAGCGTATGAATATGCCTATTTATTGGACTCAAACGCTGATTTGTCTTACGATTACTCTATGTTTTCGGGTCGTCAAGGTCTCCTGAATGATGCAGGTATGAAAAATATATTTATAAATCTTAAAAGGACAATTAATGAAATCCAAATGACTATTAATGACACTGACATAAAGGACACATCGGAAGAAACATCGAACCATTTTTTTCTTTAATTATCTCACAATAATGCATCAAAACATCGCAGGATTGATTAACAAATCAGATCAATTACTATTGCATCTACATGAACTTCAAAACAACATAGATGTTATTTGTGTGACCGAACACTTCATGGAAACTGGATATGAAGATCTTCTCAATGTGCCTAATTATAAATTAGCAGCGTGCTACTCCAGAGACACAAAAAGAGGAGGCGCATGCATATTGGTAAAAATTGGCCACCAATATAGAGAGCTTAACGAAATCAAGAAACTTTCAGTTCAGGGAGCATTCGAGTGCTGCGCAATCGAATTAATAGAGCATAATGTTACTATTGTATGTATTTATAGGATACCTAAATCTAGTAATCTTGATACATTCTACTCAAAACTTAATATTCTCCTACCAAAAATCTGTTACAAAGCACGCAAAAATGTCTTAATATGTGGTGACTTTAACATTAACACTTTAAAAAAAGATAGAATGGCTCAAGAGTTTAAAAATTACTTATTAAGCTATAACTTAAAATTACAAATTGACGAGCCCACAAGATTACAAAGCAACACATGCATAGATAATTTTGCGCACAATTACCCGCGAAAATGTACTCATCAAATAATAGATTTTAACATGTCAGATCACACGGCCCAACTTCTAAAGATTCCAGTAAAACAATCTTGTGCAATTAATAGTTGGAATATTACAACGCGTGACTACAGTCATGACAACCTTATTAAATTTAGATCATGCTTAAAGTCTTTAACTTTTTGCGATATTTATTATGCCGATGATCCAAATATAGCGTACAATAATTTTATGGAAATATTTCAGCTGTTTTACAATTTATGTTTCCCCACAACTACTAAAACAATTAAGTCAAAAAGAAATCCGAATTGGTTGACACCTGGTTTAAGACGTTGTAGCAAAAATAAACGACAACTTCTCTGGCAGTTAAGGCTAAAACCTAATTGTACTAACCAAACAAAACTAAAAAATTACTCACATAGACTTAAGAAAATAATAAAATTGACACAAAAGGCAAAAAATAATCATAAAATAATGACATCAACAAACAAATCAAAGGATACATGGAAAATTATAAATGAAAATAGATACTGCCCTCCGCATGATTATATAACAGAAATAAATAGTAATGGTAATAAAATAACAAACCCCAGTGATATAGCGAACGCATTTAACAACCACTTCGTAGATCAAGCTAAATTACATTCTAAAGCTTCAAAATCAACAATCTGTAAGACTTCAACCATATGCGACAGCTCAATATTCCTGGCCCCCACTACACCTAATGAAGTGTATCGGATTATACAAGACCTAAAAAATAAAGTTAGTGTCGGTTATGATGAAATCTCGACAAGAGTATTGAAATTCGTTTCTGAAGTGATATCGAGCCCTATTAGTCATATAATTAATTTAAGTATTTGCTGTGGAATCTATCCCGACAAGCTAAAACCCACTATAGTTAAGCCCCTATTTAAGAAAGATGACAAGACTGACATGAATAACTACCGACCAATTGCGCTTATACCGGTAATATCAAAAGTATTTGAGAAAGTTATTTATAACCGCATGTATTCCTTCTTCACCAAGCACAACATTTTAGTAAAGGAACAGAAAGGTTTTAGGAAAAATAGTTTCATAAATATGGCTATCTATGACTTCCTTAGTAACATAATGACAGATATCGATCAAAGAACTCCCACTAGCGCTATATTTATGGATATGACGAAGGCTTTTGATCTAGTTGAACATAATATCTTGTTAGAAAAACTAAGTGCTTACGGAATAAGGGGAATTGCACTTTCTCTTATAAAATCTTATCTTGACAACAGAAC
The DNA here is from genome assembly GCA_945859645.1 of Amphipoea oculea. Classification (NCBI taxonomy): domain Eukaryota; kingdom Metazoa; phylum Arthropoda; class Insecta; order Lepidoptera; family Noctuidae; genus Amphipoea; species Amphipoea oculea. The sequence continues at coordinate 8,058,057 of OX243869.1, read as the reverse complement.
ACAGTGTACAGAAGTTAGACGAATTTGTAAAAAGGATAAAAAGGAATATAAATACATTTCAGAAAAACGTAAAATCACATTTGGCGTGCCCCAAGGCAGTGTATTGGGCCCGCTATTGTTTTTAGTCTATATAAATGACTTTCCGAAAAACGTCACTTTTCCTATGGTTCTTTTTGCTGATGATAGCACTTTAATTATAAAACATAATAAAAATGGAAATTATGAATGTGAAATTAAAGACGCATTACAACAGTCAATAAACTGGCTTGAACAGAATAACTTAGTATTAAATCTAAATAAAACTAAAATTATGCAGTTTAGACAAAGAATTACCACTCCTGACATTAATATATCTTTTAATAATAATAAAATTGAAGAAGTAGGACATGTTAAATTTTTAGGATTGACAATAGACTCTAAACTGACGTGGAAAGAACATGCATCCATCCTAATTAAGAAATTAAGCAGGTTTGCCTTTGCTCTTCACAAACTTCAAAAAATTGTGAATCAGGCAGCTGTCGTAACCGCGTATTATGGCTATGTAGACTCCATACTACGTTACGGAGTAATTTTCTGGGCAAATTCATGCGAAAAGCATGATATCTTTAAAGCACAAAAGAGATGCATTAGGTCTATATGCAATCTTAAATCAACAGACAGTTGCAAACCATATTTTACTTCCCTTAAAATTCTAACGCTGCCTTGTCTTTACATTTATGAGACCGCATTGTTCGTAAAAAAGAATGGTAATTTATTTAAAAAGGCTTCGGAGCAATGTTATCGATCTATAAGACCAACATACCGACATGAATTATGCCTAAAAAGATCAAAAACTGCCCTTATGTACAAGAGCATACTATGCATGGCTCCGAAAATTTTTAATAAGATACCAAATGACATAAAAGATTTAAACTTGACTCAATTTAAACGCAGCCTAAATAATTTTTTAATAGACAAATGCTACTATACAATTGACGAATTTCTTTCTGACAAACTTTCTTGTGACTGATCCTGTATTTATGATGTAATTATTCCTACCTGACTTTTAATTTATTAGAAATGTATTGTACTTATAATTATAATGTTTTAATTTCTAATATTGTTAAATTAATAGTGTATGCCCTAAAGGGTAGATTTTTGAGATTCTGTAAAATATCTGTAAGACCTGTTTTATCACCAAAAATCGCACTAATAAATACTTTGACTTTGACTTTGACTTTGACGGTGACGGTGACGGTGTCGGTGACGGTGTCGGTGACGGTGACGGTGACGGTGACGGTGACGGTGTCGGTGACGGTGACGGTGACGTGACGGTGACGGTGACGGTGACGGTGACGGTGACGGTGACGGTGACGGTGTCGGTGACGGTGACGGTGACGGTGACGGTGACGGTGATGGTGACGGTGACGGTGTCGGTGACGGTGACGGTGACGGTGATGGTGACGGTGACGGTGACGGTGACGGTGACGGTGTCGGTGACGGTGACGGTGTCGGTGACGGTGACGGTGACGGTGACGGTGACGGTGACGGTGTCGGTGACGGTGACGGTGTCGGTGACGGTGACGGTGATGGTGTCGGTGATGGTGGACGTGGATGTGGATGGATGGATGGATGGACAGCTGACGGCTCGACCGTCTGTGTAGTAGCCACACTGCTGTGTATTCGTAAAATTCGTGTATATAAAGTGTTTAAAATATGGAAATTGAACAAAGTGCATCGATTAATGAAAAAAGTGACGCAGAAATAGTGAAAAAAAATTAGTTATATTAATTCAATTCATAATTGATTTATTTCAACGTTAATATTCAAGTTTACACTTCTGCCGGCACTCCCGGAGTGCAACCCGTCTTTTTTTTTTTTTGTCGGGCGCCGGGGGCACGACAACTGATATAAAGTCCGGCGGTTAAAAGGTTAAGCCGTTGGTCCCGGATGTCATTCGTGGATTTTTGAAAGACGTTACTGATCGTCAGAAGCCCGAAAGTCTGACAACCAGTCTTACCAAGGGGTTTCGTATTACCCAGTAACTGAGCTGTGGACCGGATGCAGCTGAATACCAGTATTTTACATGCGACTGCCTATCTGACCATAGGCAGTCGCTCCATGTAAAATACTGGAATTCAGCTACATCCGGTTAGACTGGAAGCCGACCCCAACATAGTTGGGAAAAGGTTAGAAGCCTGAATTTGAGCATTCACTTTGTTAATTATTTCCAAAAAAACATGGTAGGTATATAAATATCAATATTTTTAATTTCAGTAAGTACCTAAGACATTTATAAAAATGTTTGCCCCAAATTTGCCGCCCTAGGCTCCAGCCTACTCAGCCTATTGGTAAATCCGCCACTGTTCTTACTTAATAAAATTCTTAAATTAGTTCATCATTCAGAAAACGCAGAGCCAAAAAACAGGGTCTAGAAGCATGACAAAGTTCCTTTTATAACAAAGGTGAGCAATAAAGAAGGATTTTACAAAATTCATCCCCCAAGTGCTTGACCAGACTGGCAGCGCGAGGCGGGGAGCGGCGCGGGTGCGGGAACGCGCGCGATAAGTCTGTCCGCAGTCGAGCGCGGCTTCGTTCTGAGTGTTGTCGTGTCCAGTGTTTGTCAATGAATGAAGAAGAATTATTATTACTAGAAAAAGGCTCGAACTAGTTTAAGAACTCTGCTTCCCGTGTGGGCCCCGCCCGCGCACTTACTGCAGCCACTTGTATGAACGGAAGCAGCCTGCGCGAAGCAGCCTGCGCGAAGCAGCCTGCGCGAAGCAGCCCGCGCCGCATACCGGGCCCGCGTGCCCACTATGAACGCTCAAATGAAGTGCTTATATTAGGTCCTTACATATGAAATTGGCGTTTTTCGTACTGGCCACTTTAATCACGAATTTCTCCTCTTTGGTAAGGAATTCCAAATTCAAATTTGTACAGCTATTTACTCATGTATTTGTGCTTCGATGACCGTCATTCATTTGTTTTTTTTCTTCTGTTTTTTCTGTTTGCGTCACTCATTTTACAAAATGGAAAATTTAAAATATCGCATTATTTACGAGTACGAGTTCCGCCGTGGCACTAGTGCTGCGGAAACGACTCGAAGGGTGAATGATGTGTATGGCGGTCATGTTGCAAAAGAAAACACAGTTCGTTTTTGGTTCCAACGTTTTCGTTCTGGAAATTTCGACCTGCAGAACAAGCCCCGTGGACGGCCTGAGACCCAAGTTGATAATGGAGAATTGAAGGCTATTGTGGAAGCGGACCCATCGCAAACCACGTCCGAGTTAGCTGCAGGCTTCGATGTTAGTGATAAAACTGTTTTAATTCACTTGAAGCAAATTGGGAAGATTAAAAAGCTTGAAAGCACGACAACGCCAGACCACACACTGCGCAACAGACGGCTACCAAATTAGAAGAGCTTGAATTGGAATGTCTTAGACATCCTCCGTACTCCCCGGACCTTGCTCCAACAGATTACCATTTTTTTCGCAATTTGGATAACTTTTTGCAAGGGAAAAAATTCAACTCCGATGGGGCAGTCCAAATCGCCTTCAAAGATTTTATTGATTCCCGTCCGACTGGTTTTTTTAGTAAAGGGATCAATGAACTACCTATAAGATGGCAAAAGTGCATTGAAAACAATGGTTCATACTTTGATTAATTAAATATATTATATTAAAAAATATTCGACTTTTTGTTCCTTCCATACAAAACGCCAATTTCATATGTAAGGACCTAATATTTGTGTACGCCGCGTCGCGCCCGCCTCGCGCCCGCGTTTGCAGTCTGGCTAAGCACTAAAGGTATTAAATAGGGGATGAAAATATGCATGCTATAAGCAAGTTTGCAAGTTATTTTTGCCGAAGGGAATCCCATCAGGCACACTGTTTTTTTTATAAAGGATAATATTTAATACGTACTACTCTAGAGCCTGATGAAGTGATGACTGATGGTGACAATAAGGCCTACAATCACCAAGTTTGGTTGGTGATCGGAGCAGCACCTATGCACAAAATACTCTTTATCTTTCCAAAAAAATATGAAGTAAAACAAAAGGGTTTTTTTTTGCGAAGTCCAAAAGGAAAAATAAATTTTGACCCTAAAATCATAATAAGCCTATAATGTTCCCACTGCTGGGATACAGGCCTCAGAGGGAGTAGGCTATACGCACGCGGGCCCAGTATGGGTTGATAAATGTCACATGTCTTCGAATTCCTCACCAATGTTGCCTGTCTTTGGCGTTTAGCCTGCCAATCAACTCCTGCTATTTCAATTCTCAATTACACTACTTCTATATAATCCATTTCATTCACAGCAATCTTCATAATAAACAAACTTAAACATTTTAATGTCCATTTCGTTACACTAAAGAGGAAGTTACAAAACATTATCGTGTTTATGCAAAGTTTTAACTTAGTTACGTCCGGCGCTTCTCGGGCTTCATAACCAGATTTGTATGACATTGTTCGTATAAATTGGTTTTTGTTAGAGCAGTGCACGCGAGCGACTTTGTAATAATAGTGTTGCAGTTTTAGTATTTTGATGCAGGTAATAAAGCTTGTTATTGTATGGGTAGGTTTTTGGGCTCGATATCTATTGAATAGATAGCCGTTTCACTATTACTCTATAGGTTTGGGTAGTTAAATACAGGTAAACAAAAAAACTACGTGACTTAGTTAACCGACTAAACGTAATACCAGTCTATTCAGTTGTCATGCTACGACACAGTTGTACTCTTCAATTTGGTAACGTTACAATTCATTAAAAAAGTTACTAAAGTACAACTGTGACGTAGAATAACAACTGAATAGACTGCTATTACCTTTAGTCGGTTAACTAAGACACGTGTTTTTTTTCTTTGTTTATCTTTATTTAAATACCTAAATCTATGGAGTATAGTTTTAATTAATTTAGTGGATGGCTGTTACAGCCCTTAAACAGAATAATGACAAGAACCTATACGAAAATTTTTGTTCACATCAACAATATGTTGATATGATACTGTGAAGCTGGTTGGAATGATGTGATATTTGACCATTTTAATTTCTGACTCTATTATGCTGTGCTCTCTCAGCATAACGGAGCCAGCAATGAAAATGATGAGCAGGGGTGGCAGATAATTATGTTTTTATCACCACTGCTCTCAAAACGGTGAAGGAAAACATCGTGAGGAAACCGGCATGTCTTAGAACCAAAAACTCGACGACACGTGACATCTACCAAACCGCACTGGGCCCGCGTGGTGGATTACTGCCCACTCCCTCACAACGAGAGGATGCCTGTTTCTCATCAGTGGCGACCGTCTTTATACCGGATATTTTTTTTTACCAGTTCCAAATTTTTACAGAGTGCTCTACCCATGAATATAAACAATTTTCACTATGGGATCAACTCTGAAATCACGAAAAAAAATCAGCTGTTTAATACAAAAGTTCAATACCTACCTACTTGACCAAAATGTATGAAACAGCTGATTGCATAGTGAAATTTTTTCATATTCATGGGTAGAATACCCTGTAAAAATTTGGAACCGGTAAAAAAAATAATTCTGTATTATAAAGATGGTCACCCATTCACGGACGGTACGGCTGTTATTACTTACCCACAAGTCCCTCGTAATAACCAATATATAGCCTAAATAAACAAGTCACATTTTCTCGCTTTATTTGTCAAAAACTCTTCTCCCACCATTCATTGGTCACTTTACCCTACATAAAATTGAGTCAGCATACCAATAGGTCTAAAATGCGTGAAAGTACCTCAAGTGCCCGCCAGAGCTCCGCTTCCGCGCTTAGCTGGCTCTGGTGTATATTAAATGAGGTTTTACCCGCACCGACACGTATCCTTTTAAAACGTCACACGGAGTGTCCCCTTTATGAATTTACGGCAAATAATTCTGAAATGCTGTGGAGTTTTATACTTTTACGTCCAATTCTTAGTGGTCGTTGAGTTCTAGTGTTGTTATTGATGTTTTTTGTCATTCTGAAGCATTTACAGTTACTATTACACCTTAATGGACTTATTACAAAACAAGGTTTAAATTATCAAGTCAATTTGAACAAAGAACCTACCATTAAGAGCCAAAGCACACACGCTACTTTTAGCATCGGCGATTTTAGAAGCTAAATGCAGCGACCAAGCATTCCACACCGCACACTTAAAAACGCCAAACGCGGCGATTCAGTTGCTTTTCGGAAGCTCGACACAGCGGCTGAACGCTACACTCCGCACACATTCGGATGCCGGTCGCAGCGATTTGGCATTTGCGCCATCATCGGAGCAGTCGCTAAAACGCGTAATTCCGGTACCGCGTCCGAAAGCAGGAAGTCGCGAAATCGCGATGCAGCATCGATACAGATACGATGTCGTGTGCTTTGGCCCTAATCCGAATCAGAGTTTTTGATACAAAACTGACAACTTAGTCAATTTTGTATTCGAACCTTTTCCTAAGCTGAAATAAAGTTCTAATTATAAAAACTGGCTCGCAGGTTTAGGGCGGGTTGTTTCACGTCCACTGACGCACGCGTATACCTACAAAATTGGCGCTAACTATCATGAAACCAAAAAAGCATTGTTTCAAATTGCAATTACAAAATTATGGCCTTGCCGTACGTCAAATAATAACGAGTATGTAATTGTTATTATTTGACGTACGTGCCCTTAGAGTCGGGCTAAAGTTAGGTCTTGTTTTGTAATAAGACTGTAAATATTTAAAACATTCAAACAGGGTTCGGTTTCATATGAATGACGGCATTATTTCTGGTAATGATTCTGAGATTCCCATCGTCAACGATGGCCTCAGACTAACAAACACTGCACGGCAACAATTATCCCTGCGTCCTAACCAAAAGCGAATGTCGCGCAAGTACGCAATTATGTGATTTTATCGCGCACTGGATTTTGGACTCTCGGTGTCGAGTCGAGCATTGAGAATCCAATAGAACGCAACCTAGCGCGTCAAAAAAACAAACTGTTGAATTTCAACCCTCGGCACTAAGCAGCGCGTTGAAAATCTAGTGCGCGAAAAAAATCGCCGCAGGAATAAATCGTTCGTGCGTACCTGCGATTATGGAGTAAACATAGCATGTAAAAAGCAGCTTAAACACTGCACAGCGTCCGATGTGTGAATAAGTTGGAATCACGTCTGCGTTTTCAGCAATCTGATAATCCCAAAAATACGCACAAACCGCAGCAAACCACTCAGAAAATATGATCCTCTTAAGAAGCTTATATTACTGGTAAAACATTAATATATTATTATGTTTTGTTTTAGTAATAATATATATTACCTTCAAGATGAATACTTGACATATCAAACGGAGTGGAGATCTAATAAAGGGTCGCTCTTCAAAGGGTCTTAGGTTTAAGTTCAAGCTCTCCTTTGATGATCTTAACCTCAAAGTTAAGTAGGGTTTAATAATTACACGTATTAATTATATAATTATAGAGGTAACCTTCATGTGTTGAAAGTTTGCCTCTTCTGTTCAATTAAAAGTACACACATCAAAAGTGTCTAGGGATCAAGCATTTTTATGCGGATTTCTTGAGATTGAGATGTGGCTTTGTAATAAATTTATGATTTTATAAATTTATATGGATCCTTTTTGGTGCATTTCATAATTTGAATCAGGAACTGTGAATCAAATTCGAGTAAAAGATGAAAATCAGCTGTCAATATTTTCCCTATAAAAACATACAACGCATTGAAGACATTATTAGTGCTACTGTTTCCCTACTACTGATTAAAACCAACGTTATTATGGAGCGGCGACGTCATTTAAGCAGGGAAGAAATGCTCAGAGCCGTGGGAATGATAGAAGCTGGTTCCCGGCAACGTACTGTGGCTTTAGCTCTGAATACAAGTCAGAGTGTTATCAGTCGACTTTGGACACGTTACCGAAGCACTGGTACCGTGGCTGAGCGCCATGGAGGACGGTATCGCTGCACCACACGGAGACAAGACCGATATATTCAAATCTAAACTCGAAGAGCTCCAACAATAACCGCCATGATGTTAGCCGTGAGGCTTCATCACTCTTCAGGGAACTTAATTAGCGACCAAACAGTCAGAAACCGCTTGCATGAAGTGAACCTTCATTCCCGAAGACCGCTACGGGTACCACCTATAGCAATGCACAATCGTAGGATTCGATATCAATGGGCTCTTGAACACAGAAATTGGGCAGAAGAACAATGGCGTTTCGTGTGCTTTTCTGATGAGTCTCGTTTTGGTATGAGACCGGATACAAGACGTATACGACACTGGAGAACCCCTGGACGCCAACAGCGATTAAAATCCTGCCAGGAAGTCCATCCTTATAGTGGTGGAACCATCATGGTATGGGCGGGTATTTGGATCGGCGGAAGAACTGAGTTGATTTGGATCAGAGGCAACCTCAACGCTCAAATTTATGCTGAGACGATTGTATCAGACGTCATCGTTCCTCTACAAGTGCAAATCGGTCCCTTATTTCAGTTAATGCATGATAATGCACGACCGCACACCGCAAGAGTTGTAAGACAGACTCTCGCCGCAGCTAACATCAATGTCCTGCCCTGGCCTGCTCAGTCGCCAGACTTGAACCCGATTGAGCATGCATGGGATATGCTACAGAGAAGAGCTCTGCCGAATATGGAGGGTATCCAGTCGCAAGAAGACCTTTTTAGGGTTCCGTAGTCAACTAGGAACCCTTATAGTTTCGCCATGTCTGTCTGTCCGTCCGTCCGTCCGTCCGTCCGTCTGTCCGTCCTCGCTTAATCTCTGTGACCGTTAGCACTAGAAAGCTGAAATTTGGTGCCAATATGTATATCAATCACGCCGACAAAGTGGTAAAATAAAAATTGGAAAAAAATGTTTTATTAGGGTAGCCCCCCTATATGTAAAGTGGGAAGAGATTTTTTTTTTAATTTCAACCCTAACGTGTGATATATTGTTGGAAAGGTATTTAAAAATGAATAGGGGTTTACTAAAATCATTTTTTGATAATGTCAATAATTTAGGAAATAATCGCTCCAAAAGTAAAAAACAAGGTGTCCCCCCCCCTCTAACTTTTGAACCATAAGTTTAGAAAATATGAAAAAAATCTGAAAAGTAGAACTTTATAAGAACTTTCTAGGAAAATTATTTTGAACTTGATAGAAACAACAGTTTTTGTACAAAAAAGACAAAAGTTGTACAAAATCATTTCTAGACTAAGTTCGTAGTATAATCGTATATGCAAGCATTTTTTTTAACTTCGTTTACACATTTTATTATCCTGATGTCCTGAACGTATCTTTTTTCAAACAAAAAAAGAATGATTAAAATCGGTTCTCGCAATCCAAAATTACCACCGAAAACTTCTGGCACGTCTGGTATTAATTAGTAACCCAATTCCCCGAGAGATGGCGCTGTAGGTACTTATTACATTGGGTCGGGTATTATCGAATTGTACGTGGGAAAACTTATTGTGACGGACGGGAAACTACGGAACCCTACACTGAGCGTGGCCCGACACGCTCTTGGCCGGTTTTTTTGTTGTTGCAACGAACATGGGCGGCCATTCCACAGCGTGATTTGGATGAACTCATTTTGAGTATGCCAAACCGATGTTCTTGTGTTGTTAGTGTTCGCGGTAGAAACACGGATTATTAATTGTTTAAGTTACCCAATAAAATTTTAAAGAAAACTGTTATTTCAGTCTTTTTTTCGAACTTTTGTGTTAGTGGTTCAAATGTCAAAAATCCCTTTATTAGGAAAATGGCAAATTTCTTTATTAATGCAAAGGTGACTTGGTTTATCGTTACTGTGACAAACAAAAACACTTTATTTGATGAATCCTTAAAGAAAATTTTAATTAATATCAATCAGGAGAAAAGTTATTGCAAAAATATATGTTGATCCCTAGACACTTTTGATGTGTGTATGTTAAAAATGTATGTTATCAAGAACAATTCTATGAACTATAAATACGCAACTATACTCCATTTACTATAGCATTAGACAGAAGTTAAAAAAGGCTCTTTTAAGGGCACACTATTGATGTGGAGTTAAATATAATCAATTTAAATAACAGTAGTCACACTTAATTGTACTTATTTAACCTATCTACCTTCTGAAATTACAAGGCTTTCATTTAATATTATTTAGTTTTTACATAAAATATTCTCGTGTTAATGTTTAAAATCTAAAAGAAGCAGGGGCGGACAGTACCGGGAACGTTTTTCATGTCACTATAACTCTACCAAATCTAAAATGTTCCCTTTTCCCTTCATAAGTTGTGGCAGCACGTGTTTTTTTTATTTTGTCGGCTTATATAAAGTTGTTTTTAATAAACTGATTGTTACTAAATATTGTTTCATTTCATGTACCTATCCAACCATCGTGACGAGTAGATAGATAGAATATGCTTTATTGTATGCCATACATTGTTACTTACAATAAAGGCACATACATTATTTATTAAAAGTTTGAACTTAACTTAAAAATAAAAGGTTTCGTACTCCTGCTTCTGTGAGCCTATTTTTTCTAATATTATAATAAATGGAGTATAGATGATATTTCTGTAAGTTATTTAAAATTAGATGAAGTCTTAAGTTTTTAGGACATGGAAACCAATAAAATATTATATTATTATAGTTAACCGTAGATAGATTTTACTGTCATAGTTTTAGTTAGTTGTTTACAGTTGTCGCATTTTGGCACGGCAATAACTGTCCATGACCCACTCCTCCGGCTCTTTAGCATTATTTTCTTTTAAAAACTGAAACAAAGTCCGTTTGAACGTCCTGAATCAATATCTATCGTGAACTCCAACATGTTCCATTAACGTAAAACCAGACATAGTTCGAGTTCCTACGGAGAAATATTAGAGAAAGGGCAATGTCCGCTAGTGCCATGCAAAAACGCAACCACTACAATGTCTTATAAAAAAGAATACGTAAAAAAAAAAGAAAATACGTATATGAAATCCCCTGATTAGACTTATATTCAGTTACCAATTATTCATCAGGAGGCCACAATATACATAAGTGTGTGCAGTCAACAAAAGTTATAAGTATGCAGGATCGTCGGATATAGTTGAAGTTTAGTAAGAAACCGATGGATGTTCTCGAATAAAATTGAATTTTATTAATAGGAAACAAACGGCTCATTTATCAAATTACATTTCAGTCGATAACATCCATCGGTTTCTTACTAAACTTCAACTATATCCGACGATACTGCATACTTATTTCTTTTGTTGACTGTACATAAATTATCAATACACATCAACACAACCGATCATCCTACAAAGACTGTCATTAAAAAAAATATGCTAAGTACCCAACCAGTCTAGTCTCTCATAACACAAATTCACTGAATAAAACTGGCTGAAGAGCTGAAAACTTGGTCGAGATCCTCTCAGATTTCCCTCAGACAAGGTATGATTAATGGCTGTATCAATAGAGATCGCCACTGGACTATCCGGCTCCCGTCCTAGAGTGATGTATTGCTTCCACGCCGGTTCGCTTTTATCGCGATTTGAGACTTTAAATATAGAGATTTTTATGCGGAAGACTTTTTGAATAAAGATCGTTATGGCAAGATTTTTGTCAGTTTAGAATAAAAGGATTTATTGGTATTTTCTCTACGAGTATATTAAAAACTTACGTGCAAAGTTTGGGGTGATAATACTTGCTAAGTTTTTCAAAACACCTATGAATACATCATCAACTGCCTACCCTTTTCCCAATTATGTTGGGGTCAGCTTCCAGACTAACCGGAAGCAGCTGAGTACCAGTATTTTACATGGAGCAACTACCTATCTGACCTCCACAATGTAATTACTGAGTAATACGACACCCCTTGGTAAGACTGGTTGTAATGGAGATGCAATGACCCGCGACTTTGTCCCAAATAAATAAGACTAAGATTAGTTCATCATGTGTAGTATAAAAAGATTCCTTAATAAAAACAATATTTTTGTCTCCTAAGATATAGGGCTACCTAGTTTAGGAGACAGGGTTACGTGATTTGTGTAGATTTATCTAGATATTCCATGTTATTTTGTACTTGTGCTCTTGTGTATCGTGCATCTTGTGTGTATCATAATAAAGAATATTATTATATACTCGTATACCTTCAAAACTTCGGGTTTTTACCTTCAGGAAATTATTCTGTGCGCTTTCAGTCATGAAACTTAGAATAGAAAAAAATATAAATAATTAATTTGCGTAATGTTGGTACACAGATAAAATGTTTTTTATTATTATTTAGTACCTACTGATACTTTTTACCTTACGGTATGCAAAATGTTCTAATAATGGAAAACGGCGCGTGAGTACTTAGCCTAGCGACTTAACCTTTTGCGTAGATGTGACGCATGTTTTCTCCCAAATTGTTAATTTTTTTTGTGTTTGTGTTCTTTTTATGCGTCGTGTTTGCCGCAAATAAATTTAAGTATTTTCTTTCTTCTTTCTTTCTTTCACTTGCCGAAAATTACGTTACGGAAACCCCCGCGCACCTACTTTTAAAATTTTCTATGATGATAATAAAATGTTATAGTTTTCGGTTTGATGTGTTATACAGGGTTATTGGAAAAACACCAACAACCTCTTAAGAGGTCATTGTACTCATCATTATGAATAATTTTTACTATGGGACCACCATAGTAATAATTATTCATAATGATGAGTACAATCAATTTCTTGTTGATTCGTGAATTTCAATTTGATTCGTGAGTGTTTGAGAGTCGTTACGGGTCGTTAGAAGCCCGAATTGACAACAAGTTTTACAAAGGGGTGTCGTATTACTCAGTAAATTGCATTATGGAGGTCAGATAGGCAGTATTTCGCGATAGAAGAAACGTAGGCAAGCACCATCGATTTTATAGTTCTTGACGATAACGCAATGTTTCCACCGTCCACAAATTCTCTTCTCTTCATCATTTCACACAGAATCTGTAGGAACTAAACAAATGGCATCCAAGCGAAATTAAACTCAAACACATCAGTCATCGATAGGCCGACTTCAACGGGGTTCATATCAGCATTTGAAAAAACTTTTTAACAAAAAATTAAACCTCCGAAAAAACTGAAAAGCAAAAAATAAAAACCTTTTTTATTTTACCTTAATAAATAAGTTCAAACTAATTCAAGTATACCTAAGTAATTTTGAGTCGGCGCCAAACAAGGAACTTAATATCGTTGCGAGTGGTCGTGCGGAGAGCGCATTTTTTGTTTGGAATGTTATATTTATCGCTGGAGATTTCACGTTGCATTATTAATTTGATTTGGTTATTTCTTTAAATTTAAGGTAATTTAGTGATCATTGTTCATTGATTGTTTGGCGCCGACTCAAAATTTCTTAGGTATACTTGCATTAGTTTGAACTTATTTATTAAGGTAAAATAAAAAAGGTTTTTATTTTTTGCTTTTCAGTTTTTTCGGAGGTTTAATTTTTTGTTAAAAAGTTTTTATTTTATCATTTTTTGAGGCTATAATTTACCAATTACTACATGCTTAATTTTTGACTATTTTCATAATAGCTACCTACCTTACTTTAGATATTAACTGTTATATAATCCTTTAATTATTCTTTTTTGTATAATAAACTAGATACTTAAAAAAACAGGCTTTATATACCAACATAGATAGGCCTTTTATTTTAATTGTAATACACAGCTCAGCATTAAAATCTGAACAATAAATCACCCCTATTTTCCCACCCTTAGGGTAGGGTTTTTTTTTCCAAATTTACATGGGACCAACTTCGAGATATGTCCTATCCAATAAAAAAAGAATTATTAAAATCGGACTATTCTGTAAAAAGTTATGCGTGGTCAAACATTAAAATCAGTGAGTGAACAATCAATCATCCCCTGTTTTCCTACCCTTAGGGTTGGATTTTTTTTTCCAAATTTATATGGGACCAACTTCGGGGTATATCCTTTCCAATAGAAAAAGAATTATCAAAATCGGACTGCTCTGTAAAAAGTTATGCGTGATCATACATAAAAAAAAAAAAAAAAAATATATACGCGTCGAATTGATAACCTCCTCCGTTTTTTCGTCGGTTAAAAAATGTACAACAGCCTGTTTACAAAGCTTTATCGCCTACCGATAAACACTTTGTAGCATATCCCACTATACAATAAAGTACACGTTTTACTACAAGCATTCATTGCGTCAGACAACAAGTGAACCATTTGAATTAACACTAAGTCACAGTCACTATCATTGTCATTGCCGTTTATGTGAACCGGACACATCCGGAGCATGTCTTTGGGTTGTAATTCTCCATGATCCACATTTGCCTCGTCTCCGCCTCGTTGCACGTCTCCATGACGATCTTATCTTTGTTTCTTGTTATCGCCATGCACTTTTCGCTTGAGCCGTGCTTTAGTAACTTCGTCTGTAAACAAATCATTATTAATTGAATAACATTTCTGTTCTGTAAATAACCCATGATTGGACGAATTTGAGAGTGAATGTCTGTATGCGCTCACTAAATCGGCACGCGATTGGCTGTGCCGTACCCGCGAGCCGCTAAACATTATGGCGCGAAAGCGACGAGCGCGCCATCTGGTGAAGCTGGAAGAACGGATAGCGTCACTTAGTCTGGTCGCCGCCATTGACCCGATAAACTAGCTTTTTTGACTCCGTGAGTGAAAACTGATACAACAAGGACAAATTGTGCATCACCGTGTGGTGTTATTCGTGCCAGTCTCCTTCAGATCAATCGTAAGCCGTGCCGCAGCAGAAGAAAGGTGAGTCGTACTCAGATATTTCCCTGTTGAATTTGTTCCTTGATTGGGTGAACGGTGAGCGCCGTTCGTACAGAACTACCTATTTCTCATTTTACAACCAGTGTATATTACAGTCCACTTCTCTATTCCACAATTTCTCTACTTTGTTGGCACAATTTGTAACAAGGGGTCAGTTTGCGACTAGCTTACTATTGCAAACCTAACTCAAACCTGCTGGAGACGGCTTTGAAAATCGCAAACGTAGTCTAAGTCCCATCTGACGGTTCCCGTCTTCCCGTTCATAAGAGAAGGGAACATAATTTATACGGAAATACTCCAATAATTTTGCTGACTTAATACATCTATATTTAGCAGCAGGCACTACAGGCTTGCTCGTTACCTAATTCCGCAAATTCATTTCGCTAAAATCTTGCAAAGTTAATTATTTACTTGTCTCAGACTAATCTTTTTCAATTAAAATTATTATTCAAAGAAAGCTTTTATTTTGTTTCATTACTTTTAATTTCTATTTTGTTTTACTTTACCATTTTAAGGGATTCAGAGATTTTTAAATCATAAAAGGCAATAACTTACATGAACGTTATACACCCACAGCTGGTTTCTCTTGTCTCCGTGGCAGGGGTACAACACAACGTCATGTCCCGAATAGTCCAGACACGTCTCATCACGTCGGATCTCGCCGTTCTTTGAGTACAGCCAATACTGAAAATTTATTAAAAACATGTCACCTATTATGTTCCCGTGATTATTTCAAAGCTTTCCATACCTTACAATGTTTTTTTTATTCAATGAGGGGTTATTATATTTATATTGCAAGACATTCAAGCATGTATAATTGAAAAAAACATGGTAAATTACCAAGTGTATAAACGGTATTGTATATTCTATAAAGGCTACATAATATTTTTATTATTTATAGTGTGGAGCATTGAAAATTACTGGATACGGCGCCCAATAACCCGATAAGCCAAAACCATAAAACTCGAAACGGGAAACAAAAAACAAGAGTATACACTCAGTTAAAAATAAAAAGGTTCAGTTAAACGTGGGTTATAAATAAAAAAGGCGTTAAAAAGGGTATTAAAACTTATGTACCGAAGATACCACAGTATTCTCAGGCATAACTTTGGATGGCAAGCTTCAATGGGGCCCCCATATAGATAAATTGTCAAAAAAGCTTAGCTCTGCAGCATATGCCGCCGTTAGGAACATTCGTGATTTAACTGATTTAGAGACAGCCCGTTTAGTTTACTTTAGTTATTTTCATAGAGGGGCCCGTGGCTAAATGATAACAGCTGCACAGGTCGATCGATCAGGTTAAGCTACGCTTGCCGCGGTTGGTCTGTGGATGGGTGTGGGCGGGTTACATACCGAGACCCCTCCGTGCCTCGGAAAGCACGTAAAGCCGTTGGTCACGGCTGTCATTCATGGATCTTTGACAGTCGTTACGGGTAGTCAGAAGCCCGAAAGTCTGACAACCAGTTTTACCAAGGGGTATCGTATTACCCAATAACTGGGTTGTGGAGGTCAGATAGGCAGTCGCTCCATGTAAAATACTGGTATTCAGCTGCATCCGGTTAGACTGCAAGCCGACCCCAATATAGTTGGGAAAAGGATAGGCAGATGACGATGATGAGTTATTTTCATAGTGTGATGTCGTACGGTATTCTATTGTGGGGAAATGCCGCCGATATTCAGACAATTTTTAACCGACTTCAAAAAAAGGAGGAGGTTCTCAATTCGTCGGAATCTTTTTTTTTTTTTTTATGTATGTTCCCCGATTTCTCGAAGACGCCTGGACCGATTTGAAAAAATCTTTTTTTGTTGGAAAGGGTATACTTCCCAAATGGTTACATGAAAATTTTATCGAAATCGGACAAGCGGTTTTTGAAAAATCAACAAAAATCTAAAAATTTACCTACATTTTCTACATTAACGATCTTTTCGTTTACTTTTTTTGTGGGGTAGGTACAACTAAAAAGTGAAAAATAAAAACTTTTTTACAAAAAAAAACAACCGACTTAAAAAAAAACACTACAAAGTGATAAATAACTTTAATTTCGGAAGTCGGTGTCAAAAAAACGAAAATGCGGAACCAACGACACCGACTTCCGAAATTAAAGTTATTTATCACTTTGTA
Source organism: Amphipoea oculea (assembly GCA_945859645.1). Taxonomy (NCBI): domain Eukaryota; kingdom Metazoa; phylum Arthropoda; class Insecta; order Lepidoptera; family Noctuidae; genus Amphipoea; species Amphipoea oculea. The sequence goes on along the minus strand of OX243869.1, from coordinate 8,041,206 downwards.
GTGTTTTTTTTTTAAGTCGGTTGTTTTTTTTTTGTAAAAAAGTTTTTATTTTACAAAAAAGGACAATTCGTTCCATTTATAAAATTAAGTCCCAGACGCTCCCTCAAAGACAAATTTAAAGTGATTAATATAATGACTGTGCCTTCTCAGTACATTTATGATAATCTTTTGTATGCACATAAAAATATTAATCTGTTTAAAAAGTACCTACAGTGATATCCATAACATAAATAGGTACTAGGAACAAACACAAATTTGTTGTTCCTACAACAAGGCTCAAGAAAATAGGTGGCTCGTTTAGATGACAATGTATACGTAACTTCCTAGCCACATTCAAGAACTAAGCCTTAATAAATTCAAATCTTTTATAAAGCGATAACTATGCTAGAAGGCTTATTATACTGTAAAAGACTATATTGAGGACAAAAAGGCTTGGGATTGAGCTGCTCCAATAGGTTTAGACAGTGAATGTTGTTTTTATTTTTTATGTTGCTATTTTACACTTTATATTTCTTAATATCTATTTACATAATCAATGACATGTACATTTACTGTATAAAGTATTATATTATTTTAATTATTGTGAAGGTGAGGACTATGTGGGTCATTGATTCCGTTTTAATTATGGTTTGGCAGTTTGAGTAGTTAATGCGGCCTACCCAAATGTCCTGTCTTTGGTATTGTTCGTCAAATCGTTGAGCTTCTTAAGTTCTGAGTTCAGATGCACGGTTACAGACAAATGCGTGCACTGACTGGACAGGTCTACTCAATCCGTGTGGTTCTTTCTTTAAAAGACCATTTCAGACACCAATCTACATAAAGACTATGTCCGGATTTTTATATTCACGTTGACATTTATGAATTTTATAAATACAATGACATGCATATTTACTTTGTAAAGTATTTTATTATATTAATTATTGTGAATCTGAGGACTATGTGGGTCATTTCTTTTTTCTGTTTTCCTTCATAGTTAGTTTAAATCATGATCTGATAGTTTGAGTAATTTATGCTGCCTACCCAAATGTCCTTTCTTTGATATTGTTCGTCGAATCGTTGAGCTCTTCAAGTTCTGAGTTGAGCTGCACGATTTTTGACAAATTCGTGCACTGACTGGACAGTTCCGCTCAATCTGTGTGGTTCTTTCCTCAAAATACCATTTCTGATACCAATCTACATGGTCCTCACATGATCTGGCCAAGATTTTGTCTGGACTTTAAAAGAGACTGTGACCATTTCGGCCTTTCTTCTCAGAGTAGTCAGATAGGAAACGCCGACCTCATCTAGTTTAGAAAAATATGATTGACGTGTACCTAAAAGTGTTTGTACTAACCTACTTACACAAAATAAATCATTTATCATTTATGTGCTAAATAGCCACTTAACACAAAATTACGACGTCACAATCACATAGCAAACGTAAAATGAAAACGTACGTTCTAAAAAACTGGACCATTATTTTGTAAAGAACGATCATACCTGTATTAAATGGCTTTAAAAGTTATAATTTACCTCGCGGCAGTACCGAAATTGGAAGAGTGAACATACTGTGAAATTCGTATTCTAATCTACCACACTCCATTTCACCCATTTTTTTTTTTTTGAAGGTAAGAAATCATCAAAGGACTCCTCCCGCTCTGGATGGAGCGGAAGGGAATGTCAGAATCTTACTGACTAAAACCCACCCGTATTCCTTCTTTAGCCTTTTATGTTCCGGGGTAGCGGTAACCCTTTCGGACAATCCCGCTGACCCGGCAGGCTTCGACCCTCACGGGCCCCTTCACTTGACTGTGCTGACATCTCTTTGAAGCGCGCGTAGAACACATACGCGCCGTCTGGCACGGGTCTGGTCCTGATCGGACGATGAGCTACCTATTACTCTCCGTCCGCAGGCCCGCGCCTACGGTGCGGCTCCTAACGCCCGGACCGTCTCCCGCGGCAGCTGGGACGTGAGGCTCTGTCCCTCAACCACCCCGTTACCTTCTTCGCTAGCATGACTGCTTCGCAGAAGGAGGTGACCAATACATCATAAAGGGTAAATAATTAAATATAGGTCAAAGTTCAATCACGGTTGGATCACTGCAGTAAATTAAAATCTAATAATATCAAAAACAAACACAAAAATCATAAAAATCTAAAATTATTAACAAAATAAATGTTGTAAATTTTATTGCAATAGAGCAAAGATGGATGAAAGTATAATGCAAAACACATGTCATGCGAATCATAATGAAACATGAAAGCCGTGACGCGCAAACGTTTTGCCGATTAGTATCCGTACAATGCATTATTATGTTACTCTGGTTTGTTTTCAAAGCTGCTACGACCACCACCTTCCAAAATGACCATGAGCACCTTCGACAAACCTGCTTTCCGTATTCCCCGTGACATGGCCACACGTTGACGGACTTCTTCAAGTCTTCGGGACTCGCAGCCGAGTCGACGCACATTTCCGACCCAGGATTCGCGATCTGATGCCATCCATAAGTTATAAAAGGCGTGCCAAAAGCAAGCGTGCTGGTCCAACGTCATCATTCAAATCCATTCAATATTATTTTAAAAGGTAAAAGATTTAAAAATTCAAGTGACGAATGATGATGTTGGAATGTTGTGATGATGAAGATGAAAAAAAGACGGGTTGCACTCCGGGAGTGCCGGCAGAAGTGAAAACTTGAATATTAACGTTGAAATAAATCAATTATTAATTTAATTAATATTACTCTTTTTTTTTCAATATTTCTGCGTCACTTTTTTCATTAATAGATGCACTTTGTTCAATTTCCATATTTTAAACCAAAGAGATTTAAGATAGGTACAATAGAGAGGCTATGCAAAGAAATGTCATACAAAAACTGTGATCCCATGTCTCACTGACGCCATCTAGCATAATATAGCAGAATTTGAGCGGCATAATGCAAACAAAAATAGCAAACATGAATTAAATTTGTCAAAATATATTCAGCTATCGCTCGGTAGGTGGCCAGTGTGGCTAGTGTTGCCAGATCCGATTTTCAATCCATGGATTAAGGTAAATAAAAAAATATCGAAAACTTGTCTCAGAAAACAAAAAATATTTTATTCGCTACTATTCATTGTCCGTGTCACCATCTATGATAGGGTATCAGTTTCAGTGTGTGTTTTTATGTAAGTAGATAATGTACATGTTAAAATAAAATAAATTTAAATTTGCCTGCTTTGCCGCCGAATTATTATGTTTTTTGTGTTTTATATTTGCTTTTTGTGTAAGTAGACCTATTATGTCACAATGGGCATAGTTGTTTGCAATTGTCGGTTGCGTTTCGTTTTTAGCAAAATTATTTTTATTACTCTTTTGTTTACAAGTTATTTATTATTTACCAATAAATATTATCGATAACAGAATCACATCTCTGTAAGGCAGTATAGTCCGACTTTTAAATAGCTGCAGTAAAATGACACTTCTTACTATAATTTTGTTAAAAAAATTTGCCACACTAAGGATCTGGACACATTGTTCGACGGCCTTTCGCACTTTGCCGATTGAAAAGGAGCACACATGCTCTCTTTTTGTATGGACAAACCGTCGAACGCCGTCGATCAATGTGTCCCGACTCTCTCTACTAGTGATGATATTAAAATGCAATGAAACATCGTTTTAATTTAGACAGGCATTCGAAATTGAGCAGTGTTGATTTAACCGTAAACAAAAAAATATTCTTTGTATTGATCGGATAAAATATATGTTGTAGTTTCAAATCAGCGTAAATACATAGTCTACCAAAGATAATTTTGTTTCAATTTTTGCTCTAAAACTCCGATCTAAGAAATCAATTTTTTAAATAAATTAAAGGATTACTAACTTTATAGGATTATTTACAAAACACCAAAAACCTCAAAAATAAGAATATTTAGAAGATATGTTTGTGATTAGAATGAACGCTTTTTATAAATCTAACCCGATCACTGATGTGATGACAAAACAGTAATTAGTCATTGCTCAATGTTTTTGTTGTAAACTTATATTATCCTGTATTTCATTATAAATATCATTTTCTAATAATAATTATCCTCTTTTATAAAATCAATTTAACAATCATGATCGATTTTGAACTGAATGTTACTAAAATTAATCGATTATTTGGTTAAAAATTTCGTTGAAAAGTGGTAACACTTATACTTTCATTTTACTGCAGCAATAATAAGGCTAATCAGCAATAGATGGCGTTTATTACAAAATTGGGAAACGTTCTAGATCTATTATGAAAATTATTTGATTCAAATTACTCAGTAAATATAAATAATGCATACGAAAATAAACTGAAGCTAGATCCAGTCGTTCTACCATAGCGAGATTTGCAATAACGCAATGCGCAACTCGGCATATTTCTTTTTAAATAAATTTTTTTTGGTGGACACGATTGCGTCGATGCGACTTGACGCGCAGGCGTACGTCACTAGACTGAGAGACTTGAGACCACTAGGTACAAAGTATCGGATCACGATTTTGTTCGCAATGTCCCGTCTATTGTACATATAAAATTTTAATGTCTTTGTTTTAAACACTTTCGGTCTTATTCATAAAAAAGCCTATTTAAACCATTCATTTATAACTAGAATGTCCTACAACTTCTAAATGTTGCCATTATAATGAAGTCATCCAACAAATTGGCCAACACATTAAATCGGCATACGAGAATATCTGTCTACGAACCGAATATTTGTGTCCATAGACATTATTACGTATGAAAAACTAATTTATTGTCTACAGTTTCAACAGTTTTGACGCGACAACGTCATGGTCGTCATGGACATGGGTCATGGAAACAATATGAATATGTCAATGAATGAATTTGATATTGTATGTGTCAAACTAAAAAACTTTTGAATATTTTTTTGTATTTAAAATAAATGAAATTAAGACCGGAGACTAGTTGCAATAAAGGGCAAAGAATTGAATATTGGTTGGAGGAGGATAAGGTGTGTACCTACTGTTACAGCTAAAATGTGTTCAAAGTAAGTTATGTTTTGTAAACATTCTCAATTTCTTATACTTATGCTTGCTTTTGCTTCTAATCCTTAGATTTTTTGGAAGAATTGGTCAGGGAGAGGTCTCCATAATAGAAAATAAAAACACTGACACAAGCACTAACGCTAAACAGGGGCAGCCTGGCATGATTTACGAATTAGGTGCCTATCCAATTTACAATTTTACGAAGAACTTCGTTTGCCTGTACAAAACTCATTGTAACAAAAAAAAACCCGCCATAAGAATAATAATGACAGTTATTTTGATGCCGCTACTGATTAATTAAATCAGTATAAATAAGATAATGAAGAGAAAGAATTTATAACATTAGTTTTGTATTTCAGGTCAATAGGACTAGTAAAGATGGTGCTTCACTACGAATAACAGAAAATGAAACGGCCTACAGAAGAGATGGCACAGATGGCAAATGAAAAGCAAACATTTTAAAAATGTTGTTCTGCTTGCACAAGTTTTAGAAGCCAAATTAGAGTTTAGAGTATTGTTCAGCCGTGAACAGGCAAGAGTTACATACGCCAGCGTCAGCATCAAGAGCGAGATACATTCGTTCCACATAAATTAGTAATTAGTAAATGAATAAATTAGTCATCAAGCTGGAGTAGAGTTTGATTCATCTTCCATAATTCCTCTCACTATGGCCAAGACACCTTTAGACATCACCAGTTCTATGAGTCTGTGGGACCGGCAATGACAAAACTATTTCCTGTGTACACATTGCACAACGTACACAAACCCCTATTCCTACCCAAATTCTGTCTGTTCCCGTAGGTCTCCCGTAGGCTTGTATGATAGGTTAGGGTGTTAGGATAACTAGGGTGTTAAGTAGTTGCTGTAGGTTTATAATCAGTAGGGTGAGGTAACCATAGATACCAGGCTCAATCGTTACAAACTTAGCCACACTGTATGCATTTGGAATAACAGCCGTACTAAGCTGTAAGTCCCGGTGCGTACAAGTATTATAAAAATAAACTGATATTTGTATACAAGCTTTTTATTAATGAACTACTCCCTAAATTTCTTCTCTTTTACTTTAGATCTTGTTGGCTCAAAATATTGCCACTTCCACGTTGTCGTCGGTGGCAGCGCAGAGGTCACTTTGACTGCATGTTTTGGGTAGGACAAATAAGGCAGGATAGGACGTGGAGCATGTTTTGCAACATAGCTTCACAGCCACACCCTACTGGAGCATCTCCCTGCAGGGTGTAAACTTCCGTGGTCGACACGGAAGCATTGTTTTCACACAAAAGCAGCAATGTCCCACAGTATTTCTTGTTGCTATAATGTGCTTCGTTATATTTTTCGTCGTAGGTAGGTATATAATAATAAACTAAATTGGTTAAACAGAAGTTCAAAATAAATTAAATACAACTGCGGCTCCTCGAAGTACTATTGTTTACGAAACTGACTTTTCAAACATTTGTACGTCAAATGTCATTTTCTTCGGCCATCTTTGTCGTGTCTCACTTGGTTCACTTCGGTTGGCGCCCGTAGAAAGAGATGGGGGGGGGGGGGGGGGGGGAAATCTCTCCTGACGGTCACGTGTCCTGACGCGATGCCCTGACGCGAGTTTAACATTTTTTACCCATTACAAAAAGTGTTCAACGCCGCTAAAGAAGTTTTCACTTCAAAAACATAAATTTAACTGTTACGGGATTTGAACAATAACATAATCATTCCATATGACGTTCAAAAATCAAAATAGGTTTCAGGAAAGCCTTTCACGCCCCATGTAGAAAACAAAGTCCAATCAAAATTCACACCCCTTTTTCTCCTTAGGAGTACCTGATTGCCCCCAGTGCCGTGACATCTACGAATTTTGGCTTTTGGAATTTTTGCATCATCGTGTTCATCGTCGTTGTGCGTCACACCATCAAGGCAGTAGTTATTAAAATTGCCTCGTAACTATCGGTGATGGCCATAAGAACAAATGCAAAAAAATGTGAATATGGGTGCAATAAAAACAAAACAACCGTGCTGTCCAACGTGCATAAAAGAGTGCAATAAATTGGAAAATCTAAGCCGAAACAAACATTCAACATTTTGAACAAAAACTCCTGCAAAGTGGTACTGCCGCAATCGGTCAAATTGAATTTGACAGAAGACCTGATTTCCTCCCTGCTGGTGACACGGGTATAGTCCGACTGGCTTATGATGATCTGACTTGCGTGTTGGAGAGTCCAAACAAATCTTTTTGAAGCCGAGATTTTGGATCTGTACGGGTAACAATTTCGAAGAACACTTTCATTAATCATTTGCACTCATTGATGCTATGCAGAACAATTACGCAGAAAAAAATTATCTTATGGTTGAATTCACAAAATAAATGAAATTGTATATTATGTTATTAAAACATTGTAACTCAAGTGAATGATAAGAACGTACCTCGCCATGAGCAACGGACTCTTCGGGGATGAACAGTTCGGGATAAATGTTCTTCAAATACCACTCAAAAGACTTGCAACCCAACTTCTCTCTCAATTCTCTGCGGCCGCTGATGTCTCCATAATCACCCTTATCGTTACCAACGCGCTGATAGTAGTACTTTGCATAATCGTCCAACCATACCTAAAACCATTTTTAAGAAAATAGTGTTACTTGCCTGTTTAGATCTAAAAGTTAAGAAGATAAACATTATGTGACAACATTTCTTACCTCAGCTAATCGGACAGAGTTCTTTTTGAGTACATTGACACCGGTTCGCCACTTGTACGGTGAACGCTTCCTGAATTATGTGACCGACGTGCGAGCACGGAACTATCTCTAGAGTTCCACCGCACATCCATGTTTTAAATGACAGCTCCAGATTTTCGCCGCCCCAAATGTCAAAACCGCTGTCGTAGGTTCCAAGTCTTTCGAAGAAGTCTTTGTCTATAGCAAATAGACCACCAGCCATAGTCGGAGACCAGACAGGCTCCGCAGTATGTTGATGTCTCGCTCGCTCCTTTGATGGAACAGGGAGCCAAATGAACTGGAGATTCCAGTCGAAACCACCAACACTGACTGAAGTTGAGTTTCTATAATGATACTCGAGGGTATTGTCGTCGATGATGTCAATTGCGGGGCATACTACCGTAGTCTTACTACGGGCAATTCTATCTAGTAATGGTTCGAGCCATCCTGGAATGAAATAGCTGAAGTTAACGACTGGTCATTAAGGAGGATTTGTGTTACGCTAATAGTAGGATTTTACCTTCAGTGCACTCGCAATGGCTGTCAAGATAGGTGAGTACGGGGGCCGTGACGTATCGGGCCCCGAGGAGCCGCGCTCTGATGAGACCTTCGCGCCGAGTGGCTCTGACTATCCTAACTTTTGGTAACGATGATATGTAGTCATCTAGCCGCTGCATTAAGTGAGCTACAAATTACACACACGTTAGTTTCTTGCTTTAACAATCATCTAAAATTTTAACATGAACACAGGTTGAATTATTTTATCGACTCGTTGAACTTTACAATTTACGAACAAGACGGACTGAAAGGTAAGCAGATAAATATAAACCCGAGTCTAGTCTTTGTTATCCCAAATTATTGTTATTTTCTGCATTCATCTTTTGCAAACACAGACTTACGCATATCGGAAAAGTCATCGACGAGAATGATCTCCTTGATCAAGTGCGCCGGTGACCGATCCAGCACGGAGTGAACGGTCCTGAGTAGCACCGACCATGCTTCATTGTGGAAGCATATTACAACCGACGTCTGCGGCAGGTCCTCTAGATATCTGCCCGGCACTTTGCACCTGGTGAAATAAATATTTAATTAATTACTATAATTTGGACTCAACCTCGGAATTTTCAATATTTTTTGTGTCTTATTTTTTTTCAAATCTTTTAAAACCAAAAACTTTAAAATTATATGTAAAATAGACGGGACATAGCGAACAAAATCGTGATCCGATACTTTTGCCCTAGTGGTCACAAGTCTCGCAGTCTAGTGTGGTACGCCTGCGCGTCAAGTCGTATTCGTATGACATTTCTTTGCATAGCCTCTCTATTGTATTGTAGAGACCTCTTAGAGAGATTCTGACCTCCTAGCGGGACAGGCCGCTAATATTTGACGGCATATTCCATTCGAACGTTCAAGCAAGTCTCACAGAGAGTCGTAGGTTTGACGTCTTAGAAATAAGTCGATATAATTATAAAATATAATAAAAAACTCCGGAATAATATCTTATAAAAGTCTTATCGGAGTTTAATTTAGTGATATAGTTCCCCACGAGGCTGAAGTCCCACATTTGGTGGAGTGCGCCGTGTGTCACCGGATTTTCGCTAAACTTGCAAAATAGATTTTTTTTCCAGCACTCGTAGTAGTGAATATTATAAAAAGCGAGACCTCTCGCATGCCAAGCGAATAAGGAGAGTGAGTATTAAAGAGACGTGAAGAAACGGCGCCAACAGAATAAAAAGCTAAGGGGTTAAATGATTTTTTTATAAAGAGAGTAAGATGGCTCAAGTTTTTACGGGCACGAACGGCGTATGCCTGGAAGATTTTCTTAGGCGATTTAAGATAGTTGCTTTGCTGTCTATAATAAATGGCGTGAGAGCGACTGGGCGCTAATATTAAGCGCATATCTTGAGGGCGCTGCCCTAGCAGTTCATAGATGGAAATACAATGACGGCATGTCATTTGATGCTATGTGTTATGGGAAGAGCTTCCGTGCAGATGTCACAGAGACAAAAGAATTAGTAAGGTGCAAGTAGTGGAGATGGCACAAGTTCTGTCTGAGGAAAACAGACAAGAAAATGTTATAAATGTAGATAATGATGCTTCTGTATTATTTAGTGGAAGACAAGATGACCCGCCAAAGAACGAGCAATGCTGCCTAGAAAGTAGTGTAGAAGTTGAAGGTGATGGAGATGGTGACGAGCGCAGCAGCGAGGCGTGCATCGCCGCAGAGGAGGAGAAGGAGCCAATAGAAGTGTTCGAGAATGAACACACGGATGAAAACAACGAATCGGGTCTATCTAATCCATTTATTAATGTAAATAGCAATGTTTCAGAGCCACAGGATGAGCACGATGATCACGATGTGGAAATAACTAAAATTAACATCGCTGCTGATCATTTTAATGAGAATAATGTTTCGATCGATTTTTCCGAGTTAGGGGAGAATTATCAGTTCAATTCTTCCGAGTTCTAACTCGGAAGAACTCCTCTAGAAGAATAGTCACTTCATCATAGACATAAATAATAATAATAAGGTGATTAATGATGTTGAGTTAGTTGAGGATGATGTGAAGTTAGATGCAGTCAGAGATGACGATGCAGAGGTGTTGAGCGACTCCGTAAAATTGATAGACTCATTTAATTTTCCTACGGATGAGGTTGTAGTTCTTAATTGTAGTGATTTTATAATATGTCATGTCATTCATCATCATCATCATCAGCCTATAATGTTCCCACTGCTGGGACACAGGCCTCCTCTCTGTGAGAGGGAGTATATGTCATGTAGATGTCCCTAATTTATATAAGTTTTTTTCGCAATGTGCTGCAAACAATAAAAGAAAAGCACGAAAGAAGGGAAGAATCCTATTTTTCAAAAAAGCTAAAAGATTATTTCTAAAAAGTTTTTTAGTGATTGATAATTTTATAAAAACATTTTTTAAAAACAATCAACATTTTATAAAGAAGTTTTCAATTTTAAAATATAAATTCAGAAGAAGAAAGTTTGGAAAAAAAAAATTTTTAAGATTATTTAATTAAAACCTTTTCATATTAGTATGTAATCAGTTGTTTTTTTTTAACTGTCATGTATCTTGTCATGTAATGTAAATATGTCACTTGGATGTAAACATCATATTTTAGTGCATTATTTTAGTTTGTATAAATTGTTACAATTTATTAACATGTTTTCATTTGTTTTTTTTGCATATGCTGAGAAAATACATCAGACGCGGCCGGGTGTGTGTGTGAGGTCCTTTACCTCGCAGCTCCCAGCCAGGGGCCTATGAGCTGCCCACGCAACTTCATGGAGTCTGAGGGAGTGCACAAATCGTCGACTTCGATGGGAATTGAAGTAGGGCGGGTAGATTGAACGTACTCCAGTATTAAGTGATAGGAGGTAAACAATTTTTGTAAACTATGGTCACTTCTAGAGGGGGGGTGACAGACACTCAGCTTAAGTTGTTACCAACTTTGCTAACGGGGCATAGCCTTTACAAAGTGTGTTTGGTTGACACATTTGGTACAGCTTGTGTTTGAGGACCCACAGTTTCATCTGTATTGACTGATATTTAATGTTCTTAGAATTTTTTGAATACGGAGTAGGATTTTGAAGTTTTCCTCTGGAGTACGGGCATATGTTAGATTTCTTCAATGAACCCTGGCCTCTTAAGCTTTTCCCGCCCTCTGGCTCAATCCCGTCCGATGGAGTTAAAAGAATCTGATGCTAAGATCGTTTAATTTTCTAGAGCCTCTTCCAGGTCGATGTGAACTTTTACATCAATTGTTCTTATTAGCAGGCCGCGTCGCGTCTTTTACTCGGTTTTGACACGACGAGGTTTAAGCATGACGACGTTAGTTTGTATGGGTGCATATTGGTACATATAGACGTTAACTTGCCTGACACTTAACGTGGTGTTGGATTCGCGAGTCGTACGTCCTGACTTGAGCTTACTCTTGCAAGAGACGGACCTTATCATGTAAATTTGTTCCCCGAGACTTAGGTAATTTCCTGATAGGTTAGGTAGGTAGGGCTTGGATATTCGAATGGTGTGAATAAAAGTCTTGGGCTATGCCAATACTGTTATGCTAAGGTGGGCGTAGCTGAATGTAGAGACCTCTTAGATAAATTCTGACCTCCTAGCGGGACAGGCCGCTAATATTTGACGGCATATTCCATTCGAACGTTCAAGCATGTCTCACAGAGAGTCGTAGGTTTGACGTCTTAGAAATAAGTCAATATAATTATAAAAAATATGATAAAAGACTCCGGAATAATATCTTATAAAAGTTTTATCGGAGTTTAATTTAGTAATATAGTTCCCCCCGTGGCTGAATTCCCACAGTACCTATCTTAAATCTCTTTGGAAAAATGCGATAAGAGAGAGGAAGGATTCACGAAAATCCTGGAATCACTCGGGATGTTTTGAGATCGTACCTCATACAACATGTTGTACGGATTTGGTATAATTTTCTTACCATTCGTCTCTTTTGTCCGGCAGCTTTCTCCTAATAGATATCAGGTCGCTGACGTATTGGTTGAAAGCGTTCTTTTCCCACCCTTCAGACACAGCTGTTTTTGCGTCCTCGCTTATATTCTTCGGTAGAACGACCGGTTTTCCTAGTTCACCGGGTGCGTTGTCCGAGCCTGGGGCAGCTATCACACCGAGCCCTACGGGATGTGAACTATTATAACCAACGTCCTTTTCAAACAGTAATTATATTGCGATATGATACACACACAAATTGTTAAAATCATGATTGGTAAGTTAGAAAGTTGAGTAATGGAACTGAAGTAATGCTCGATAGATTACTTCAGTTCCATTACTCAACTTTCACAAAAAGAATTGAAAATGAATTTTCAGTTTTCTACTGACGTTACAATAATTTGATATGATTCAAATCATGATTTAGTTAGATAAATATTATAGTATGGCAATTTATTATGAAACATCTGCAGTTAATAACATGTGTAATGGCAGTGTAAATTAGTATTACAGCTGTTAGCTACAACTGTCCGCCACCAATACAATTATGGCACACAATCTGTTTTATAGGCACAATTAATTACACACTACAACCCCAAACCGCAGAAAAGACACTAAACGTATGTGTAGAATCTACATTTAAGGGTATAGAACACAGAGTATGAAACAAATGAGGATTGTGTACAATCGAACTAATCTTAGTATTTTAATTGGATGCGTCTCATATCATATAAAGTTATTTGGTATATTTTCATTTCAATAACGTTCACAAGATATAATAAACGTGAGATATACCAATTAGTGTTGATATAATTTCTTTACATATAACATTTATATGCTCTAAAACTTATTTCGTCTAACTTTATTGGATATGACGTGTATTTAATCGAAAATCATTAGGTATAGACCTAATGATTTTAGACTAAATAAGTTTTATGTCTTTTGAGTGGTATATCAAACGATTTTATATTAATTGTCTATTATGCTTATAGAAATTAGTTACTTTAAAATTATATCAATTGTGTATTATATTAACTGATCATTTTATCAAAGAAAATTATAGGTTCAGTTGTTGTATCTTGAAATATTACAGGTTTTGTAATTATATCATACATTACTTTAATTATGGTCGCAAATTAAAGTAAGTAAAGTCATCGGTGCATAATGCATACTGAATACCTTGATTATCAAGGGACATATAGTGTCTATCGTTGGAGGACAGCTCTTCTACCGACAGAGTTGTTTCGAGAAATTGGGCGACTTCGAATCGAGTTTTTAAATACGTATTAGCACTCCGCTCACAACTCCGTAATATATTCAATCAAACAAAGGCCATTAAAAATTACCTTCCTTCCTTTTTTACTGATCCAATCGACCTGCGTTGGTGCTGTGACGGACAAACTCACATAATCATGCAAAATGTCGAAATAAAGGAAGCCGCTAACAAACTCACATGCACAACAATAATCACCCTAAGGTTGACTGGTACAAAATGCCTCAGGCATTAAGTCCGCAGAAAAAAATGATAGGCATTCTTCCCAAGGTCCCCCTCACTTGATTAATTTATTTATTTACTAAAACTTTATGCAAAAGTAAAAAAAAAAATTTTTTTTACTTGTGCATAATGTTTAAAAGTGGACCTTGGGAAGAATGCCTATCATTATTTTCTTATTAACTTAATTTTACAGTTGGAGGAATAACCTTGATCAAATATGTGGCGATGTTCAACCAGATTCTAGTTAGATCTATGCCTCGGAGTGTCTCAGTTTCAGCCTATGTCGATAGATGGTGTTAGTAGGTGTCGTTATTTGCAACCACCATCATGTTTATATCATAGGTCTACCTACCTACTATACTTATATATATTATGGAATTTTATTATTCGTATTTCTGAATGCCGAATATAATATAGGTACTACAGTGATAATTACCATATTTTTTTATTGGATATTGTAGGGCTGGGACCTTTGAAGACTCGCATCCCTGAATCCTTTACAATAACTACAATACAAACTTACATGTGGTGGACCTTGAAATAAAGTAATTTATTTTACCTATTTGATGATACAAATTGCTTATTAGCTATGGCTTCGGTATAACTACCCTAATCGGAAGGGATATTAAAAAATGAAGAACTAAGGGGTTTGAAGGTTTTGGCCCTAAAATCAGCCGCCATTTTGATTTTTTTTCAGAATCGCGGTGCACAACAAAAGTTATATATTTAGATAGAGGACACTTATACAAACAAAATATGTTATATAACATAATATCCTAAAGCGTCAGGTTTCGGAGTTATTCACCGAAATATAAGTCTAAAACAACAAGGATTTTTTTGTTTCTTTTCCCTCTAGGTAAGCATATTAAACTATTGAGGTAATAGAAACGTTATGAAACCTTTATGGAGAAGAAACAAATGAAGAATAGACATTTTTTAAATAAATAATTAAACACGGCAATTTATAGTTCGATTTTTAATCCCAGAGACTAATCTGACAAGTGTAATGTTAAACTTCTATACTAAAAAAAAAACGAAAACACAAAAGACTTAAATGTCAGATTAGTCTCTGGGATTAAAAAACGAACTATAAATAGCCGTTATTAATTATTTATTTAAAAAATGTCTATTCTACATTTGTTTCTTCTCCATAAAGGTTTCATAACGTTTCTATTACCCCAATAGTTTAATATCCTTACCTGGAGGGCAAAAAAACAAAAAAATCCTTGTTGTTTTCGACTTATATTTTGGTGAATAACTCCGAAACCTGACGCTTTAGGATATTATGTTATGTAACATTTTTTGTTTGTATAAGCGTCCTCTATCTAAATATATAACTTTTGTTGTGCACCGCGATTCTGAAAAAAAATCAAAATGGCGGCCGACCTTAGGGCCACCCTCCATACAAAAATCTTCTAACCCCTTTCTTTAATTCGTGACAAAGACTAGCAATACAGGCCTTTTCAATTTACCTTGATTTCCATCAAGCCATTTGGTCATATTGACCGGGTTATCGCTAAGTACTATTGGTAAAACACACAATATCATGTAAAATGAAGAATAAAAAACATTTACAATTTCTAAGATTACCTATTCATTACATGAGAAATGTATTACTTTGAAAATAATATATTTTAATTTCTCTATGAATTACTTTTTTTTGGGGTTGAAGGGTTAAACTTTGATAACTATTTTCAAGTAGATATTCCAAACAAAAGATTTTAAAATTACCTTCAATTTCCTCCATCCATTTGTTCGTATTGACCGGCTTTTCATTTACTACTGTTTCTGACAAACGAACTTCCAAAATAAAAAAATGCTGTTACCTTAGGCAATATACATATTTTTTTCTCCACTCTTAATGATTTGCTTATGAAATTTAATAGCTTTTAGTACTTACTGCTGCCAGTCCGATGGGCAGGTGACCTTGATATGCGATGCTATGTTGTACATTTTGAATCTGATGGTGTCATTTTTATCTGATGTCAAAAGTGTTGTTAGTAGTTTCATCATTATTTTAATTGTGCATTACCGTATCCGTCACAAGGAGATTTAGGGTCAGCACTGACTAAAGTATAGTTTTAATAGACAGTGTTGACAGGTGCCTATCTAGCCTAACTAATGTCTAACAATATCTGGTCCACACTGTGGTACCGCCCCGCTATTGAACTGTTTCCTTTAGACTGAGTACAGATTCAGAAGAAAGTAAAGGCGATTCATTGTTATAACACTCTTGGGGAAAATCCTATTAGAAATTCATTCTAGTATTCCGTTACGTCTATCCTCATTACCATTTGTATTGCATGTTTTAGCCAAAAGACAATCGCATCGGGAGACATGCTCCTAAGAGTATGTAAGACTACACAGAAGACAATATTTATAAATGCAAACAGCACTGTCGCCATTATAATTTAACCAGGATACTATTTTCGAAACGAAATAAATAAGTGAAACGAAGAATTCCGAGGTACACTCTTTCCCTTCCGACCTCAAGGGATGCGATCTACAATTTGATTTTTGTAGATAGATTTCCTTATCGAAACATACCTAATAAAATGTATCTTCCGCATCGATTTTGTATTCACCAGATTTAGTTTTATTTATAGTGATATTATTATTAGAGTTATGTTAGTTTCGTGGGTGACACAGTGCAATAACGTGTAAAGCTATCGATATATATCTGGTGTTTGATTTAACACCTACAACAAGCAAGCTCATGCAGTTTCAATGCATAAATAACACTCACCATCAGATAGTTTGTTGCCGTAGGTTTCGCTATTCCTTTTTGTAGATATTGGCTTCGCCATTTTCAAGGGTTTCGCCTCCGCATCATCGTAGTTAATCGCTGGTGGAAAAATTGAATTCCAAGACCCGCCATTTGTAGTCAACAACGTGACCATAAACCATATCGCTGTCAGTATGAGCACAGCCTTTAATATCAACGTCCGCCGCCTCCGTAGGTAGAAGTTGTAGTATTTCATTCTCTTCACAACTTATTCGAAGATATGACTGTATAAAGTTCTGTTTACTTGATTTTTAAAACTTTGAATATATTTAGTCTTATCTCCATTAAAATCTAGGATGTTTAAATAAAAAAATCTTCTTTATAGAATTTCAGCAATAATGCTAACACTATCTATAATCACAACAGGGTGACTAGCATAAATAATGAGATATGTCTTCGTGTTTTACGATTGCCACAAGACATGCTTCTTCGATACATTGCACTGTTGGTTGCACTGATAAAAATTAACTTCACATGACTTTGGTGATTGTATTGGCTATAACTTCGCCTCAGTTTGTTTATGTTGGAAGAGTTGCTTTTTCGTTTTTTGTTTCATTTCCAAGCGCTCATTGAGCATGATTTACCGTCCATATTCTTCAGCACGAGCCCTGGGAACAAAACAGTTGCTTATCAATAACATAACACGCGCACTGTATCAAACTACATACATAAAATTCACTTAATTTTAATTGATGTTCTTCTTTAAGTATAGCTGTATTTATGGCAAGTGATTTTTCTCGCCAAATTCCCGCAGTTGGCTACTGAAAAGGTAATTGCGTTGGAAGGCCCCTTTCAGGGGTTCTCCACCTCGGATACAATGATTAGAAAAAAACGGGCTTAGATTGGCGTCCTGTCGTAGTTGAGAGGGTTATCTCACATGCCAGAGTTTCGTTAGTAGACATATTAATTTGTCAAGCTCCGCTAATGAGACACAATTGATCTCTTGTTTCGTCGCCGATCGGCGACGCGCGCCTCTTGACCGGTTAAAGAAATATTTTATAAAAGAAGAAATAATTAAAAACAAAACAGAACATAAAATTGACCTCGGTCACCACACACTGGATAGCGTGTCACGTATTACCCGCAACTTCAATTGTATGAAATTATATATTAAACTCGTATTGACGCTACAAGTTGGAAATTGTAAATTACTTTCTAAAAGGTCAGTTTTTTAGCGTTGTGTATCGTTAAACCGTCACACGATAAATAAGGAACTACGTTTTAACTCTGACAAACTCAAATCTACTTTAAATACTATCTTTAGAATTGTAGAAGGTTTAATAAATTCTTTCGAATAGCCGCATTAATAAACCTCAAAATGCGAAAGTTTCGCAGCCCTACGAAGAACTAAAGATGTATAAAATGGAGCCCTTTACCAGTGGTATGAGGTCGTGGGTGGTAGTTTCCGCCACACGACTGATGGATTGTTCTGCTTCGTACATTATCGGGGCTAGCTGCCAGTGCCATTTTTCAAGTGGTCACACTGCTATTTTGTAGGCCAGAACGGCAACACCCGGTGACACTTTTAGTGTTAAAAATTGGTTTGAAATAATTCTATGTCATGGTTCAATATAGGTACCTATTTTAAAATATTTGATAGAGAAACCTGTTTTGAACCAACACAACGTTTTTAAATTGTTGGTCTCTTTAACACCCTAATCGACACGAAACACTCTTTCGATTTGTATTACAGGCCTGATACTTACTTATCAAATACCTAGGGCAAAAACTGACTTTTCTAAGAGTTTAATCTTTATATTTACATCCGATGTTTGCCCTTGTAGGATCTTAAAACTTCTTAACACAAGAATAATCTTTTATAGGTAAATTAATTTGCCGAACTTAAAGATTTCAAAAAAGTTTGAGACTAGTTTCATCCATTTTTCATTATCCTTATTTTATTACATAATCAGCCTATAATGCAAAGCTCCCAAAGCTGAGACACAGGCCGCCTCTCTTTGAGAAGGAGTGGGCTACTAATATCACTGATATCACATGTCTCGAATTTTTTGCTAATAGGGCATGCCGATTTCCCCACGATATTTTTCGACTTTTGACTTGGGTTCGGATTTAATTTTTTGAGTATCCCTACTCGTTCCTTCTTTATACAGGGTGAAATTGAACACATGCGACAAATCGAAATGGAAGATTGTACTCATTATTATGAACAACTTTTACTATGGGACCAAACCTGAAATCGCAAAAAAAAAGATCAGGTGTTCCCTACATTTATGTTCGCATAACTCATCAAAATGTAGGGAACAACTGATTTTTTTTTCGCGATTTCAGGTTTGCTCCCATAGTAAAAGTTGTTCATAATAATGAGTACAATCTCCCATTTCGATTTGTCGCATGTGTTCAATTTCACCCTGTATATTAGAAGAGGTACTTCAGTGGAATAGTAGGCTAACACTGTTAGAGTGATACGAAAACCTACATTAAGGACATTAATTACCTAAAATTCAATATCTTGGAAAGAAGTGACCAGCCAAATCTTGGATAACAAAAGCAAAAAAGCAAAATATAAATAAAATGCAATTTAAAATGTGGTTTAGAGAACAAAATGGTTGCCCTAAAGCATTTTCTCTGCACCGCAGTTGTTGCTTCACTGGGACGCACACTGAATTGCAAATGCATTAAACGTTGAAACATCTTGTGTTGTTTTAGCTAATGGCGTCCTTTCTGGAGTAAATTGGCTCGTTCTGAGATTTTACGTATAGTACCTACTTATCTTCTAATGGATATTAGTTTGATGTCTAGATTTGCTTTTTATAGATATTTTGATTCAGAATGGTGACAAGAATAAAATTTGAGTTTCGAAAGCATCGAATATGGAATCTTTCTTTCCTCAGGAATTATAGTTTCTTGTCAGGCAAAGTAACAACATATTACTTAAATTTGTACCTATTTAAAGTATTAGCGGTAAACATAGGCTGTATCTAAAGAATTTTGCCTGTAACTGACATTTAATTGAAAACCGACAGCACATTTACCATCACATTTATTTTTCATAGACATCATCTGCCTAGCCTGTTCCCAACTATGTTGGGCTCAGCTTCCAGTCTAACCAGATGCACCTAAACACCAGTATTTTACATGGAGCGACTGCCTATCTGACCTCCATAACCCAGTTACTGGGTAATACGATACCCGATACCCCTTTTTAAGACTGGTTGTCAGATCTTCGGGCTTCTGACGACCCGTAACAACTGTCAAAGGTCCACGAATGACACACAGGCCTCTTTATTTTTCATACACATTACAGCGTAACAAAATATCCAGTCATTTCATAATTCAACTCACTCATTTCATCAATAAAAAATACAGTTTTAATAATTATAGTTAGTAGATAACCAGTTTCGAAAGGTGAAGGATAATCGTGATTCACACACTAAACACACGCTATATTATGCATGTGATGTCCAGTAAATACCGATAGGTCAAGTAGAACAGGATCATTAGCTGTTGATTAAATTTATACTCGCACACTGTTATTTGTAGCAAGAGTTTCTAGAGATTTTCATGTTATTTGACGCCTAATTTTAAGTTAGTTTTGTTTTAGTATGTATTTAGTGAGAAGTTTTAGTGCTTGGCCAGACTGCAAACACGGGCACGGGGCGGGCGCGGCGCGACGAACTCAAACATAAGAACTTCATTTGAGCGTCCATAATGAGAACGCTTACCGCGCCACGGTAAGCGGCGCGGGCTCGTTGGCGCGGGGACTGAGGTTCTCAAACTGGTTTGACCTTTCTATTAAAAATAAGTCTTCTTCATCCATATTATATTTTGACAATCACTGGACACGACAACACTCAGAAGCGCGCTCAACTGCGGACAGACCGATCGCGCGCGTTCCTGCACCTGCGCCGCTCCCCGCTCCGCGCTTCCAGTCCGACCAAACACTCATGGTTTCTCTATTAAATAACTTATCGACAAAAGCAATTGGTTACTCCACCATATCTTTATCCAAAACTTAGGTACTTATTACTTGTCCGTCATCATCATCATCATTTACAGGTAGACTTTACCCACGGCTGGACATTGGCCTCTCTTTTCTTGAGCCAATTCCCACGCCCAGAAAATTATTGTGAGTGGAAAATTTTTAGTCAATTTTATCATCGAAATGGAAATAATAATTCATAATGAAAGCCTGTGTGGTGTTCTATGGCACGGTATGTCTACAGC
Organism: Amphipoea oculea; assembly: GCA_945859645.1. NCBI lineage: Eukaryota > Metazoa > Arthropoda > Insecta > Lepidoptera > Noctuidae > Amphipoea > Amphipoea oculea. The sequence goes on along the minus strand of OX243869.1, from coordinate 8,020,570 downwards.
TTTTCGTAGAATTTATATGTTCGACGACTATAACCGTTCATGGCTTTACACTCGATTTTAATTTATAAATTTGTTTGGCATCCGAACAACACTCCCGTTTAATTTATTGCTACAAAATAAATCTGCTGAGTGGCATCACGTAATCATTTGTGTGTTTTTGACTAATGATTAAAGGTATTATTAAATGCTATTGCAAATTTCGAAACTGTAATAAAGCTTATTTGTTCAGCTATATCAGTGATTTTAATGCCGTGGTGGCAATTAAATCTGATAATTTACATGAATGTTTTTTGACGATAAAGCTTTGGTGTTAATTAACTATCACATAAATTAGCGACTGATTTATAAATCAGCATTACAGATATTATTTTTACTTCTGGCATTGTATTCTTTAATTTACAAACCCCTCTTATAGACCAAGACACATTCAAAATCCTTCCATGTCTTGTCAGTCTTCCTAAATTCACTTCAATTACTTAAAATCATTTCAGTAATCACATTTGTGCACATATTATAGACATAGATGGTCTCAAAAGCATAACCCTTCCTTTTAGCGCGTATAATAAAGTTAGAGGAAGTTCCAAGTGAAAGTGTCACGTTACCTGTGCAAGATGTCTCGACGGGCGCGTAACGTGTGCGTAATTACGCGAGTGCTCACCTGAAACAAAGACACATCGTGAATATGCGTGCGGATGGAGGAGAATGAAAAGGTGTACTCGAATATTTCGGTCAAAATCCCAAAGACTTAGAAAGCAAGTAGACGAAATAATGAAGTTATTGTAAGTAGGGTTGAATAAAATTGCTCCGATGTTAGCAATGAAGAATATGAATCCTCTATTAGTAAAAATACTGAGAAGGACTTCAAAATCAATAAATAGCTCAATAGTTTTAAGCATACAAATAATCTTCATCTACTTAACACTCAAGAAAGTTGTTCCAAAGAATTCAAATAAAAGCTTTAGCACAAACGCAAATAAAATCGATCCACTTGTCCCTGCAGCTAAGTTCTAGTTACAAGCTTGCAACAAAGACGCAACTGGTTATTGCACTAAAACTTGACACCTAAGGAATGACCGTAAGAAGCACTGAACCGGGAAGTCTGGTACAAAGGGAGGCCTTTGTGCAACACTGGAACATTACAGCTCCGATTACATCTTGAAACGCAATCCTAGCAATGTATTATATTTGTCGCATCCGGTCATTCGTTTGACTATTCGGAACGCCAGCGCCATCTGGCGGCGCTTGACAGAGTCTTGCCTGAGTTCGTGGGGAGTACAAGAGAGCATGCAGCGAGGTGGAGAAGCCCTCTTGGAGATTGGACATCATACGAACAACATGTGCTCAGAAACTGTCCGCGTTCCGTATCTGGTTGTGTCGTGTACCTGCAGTGTGTGATTCGCTGGTATAATTAATTTGTTCGTGAAATTATAATCTGATTTGAACTGCAAACCGTTTTTGTATTGCGCAATAACCATCACTATACCCACAGTATTCGCCCACAGTAGTAAAAATATTGCTGATAATAACGAGACACACATGCCTTCTCCGTCATATTTATACGATTCTTCCTACCATGAATTTTGCCAGTGTTTTTATTTGTATTTCTTTTTTGTAATTGTGATTTCATTTGTAAGAATAGGATTACCTTCATCAGCTATCTAGGCTTTGATTTTGTTTTTGTCAGTTTTTCTATTTTCTATTTCAATTGTAACTCTTCTGTGATAATCGATTCTCGTGCAGACGTTACGACACGCCACCTCAAAACATACAACCGTGTTAGTTAATAAAATAATGGCACCAATAATAATTAACGTGGTGTTGAAGTTATAGTTTTATGGCAACACCGAATTGAAAATTACTGAACACAAGGTGTTGCTATTCTCGCAAAAACAATTTCCTGCACGACATTCTTCGAAATACATGGTAAATAAATTGAAAGCTACAGTCAGTACTGTTGTACTAGCAATGTTCGTTTCCAGCGGCTCACGATTAAAATCATTATAAAGGGTTTAGATCACGCACGATACACATTCGTAGTGTTGAAATTATTCATGATATACACTAAAATATCAGAACTGTATAATTGAATTTCTGTTAGTATGAATATTGTCAAATTTTCTACTAGCTTCTGCCCACCACTTTGTTCGCGTGGTAGTCGAAGACACCAAAATATATTAAAACAAGCTTTTGCCCGCGGCTATGGATGGCATGGATTTCGGAAAATAACCCACGGGCACGCACTAAAGGGATTAAAAGTGCAGTATGAGTTCATCCAGGTAAAAAATGTATTAATTCCGTACATAATCAGCCTATAACGTTCCCACAGCTGGGACACAGGCCTCCTCTCTGTGAGAGGGAGTGGGCCGTAATCCACCACGCGGGCCCAGTGCGGGTTAAAGCGCCTGTCGGGATTCGAACCTACGACCTACAACTTGTAAGTCGCGGCTGATACCACTGGGCCACCACTGCTTAATATTAATATAAATTAATTCCGTAATAGCCCCTAATACATACGACCCACGACCCACTGACCACTAACTGACTAGCAGCGCCCGACGATTTCACCCGCATAAGTGTCGATCGCGTGGGAATATCGGGATAAAAACTATCCTATATCCTTTCCAGTGGCAGGCAGTGGTGGCCCAGTGGTAATGGCCGCGACTTACGTGTTGTAGGTCGTAGGTTCGAACCCAGACAGGCGCTTTACTTTGTGTAAATTATTTCATCATCACTGCTCTCATAACGGTGAAGGAAAACATCGTGAGGAAACCGGCATGTCCTAGAACCAAAAATTGGAAGACATGTGACATCTACCAACCCGCACTGGGCCCGCGTGGTGGATTACGGCCCACTCCCTCTCACAGACAGGAGGCCTGTGTCCCAGCAGTTTGAACATTATAGGCTGATTATATATTTTTTATATATTAGGTCCTTACATACGAAATTGGCGTTTTTCGTACTGGCCACTTTAATCACGAATTTCTCCTCTTTGGTAAGGAATTCCAAATTCAAATTTGTACAGCTATTTACTCATGTATTTGTGCTTCGATGACCGTCATTCATTTGTTTTTTTTCTTCTGTTTTTTCTGTTTGCGTCACTCATTTTACAAAATGGAAAATTTAAAATATCGCATTATTTACGAGTACGAGTTCCGCCGTGGCACTAGTGCTGCGGAAACGACTCGAAGGGTGAATGATGTGTATGGCGGTCATGTTGCAAAAGAAAACACAGTTCGTTTTTGGTTCCAACGTTTTCGTTCTGGAAATTTCGACCTGCAGAACAAGCCCCGTGGACGGCCTGAGACCCAAGTTGATAATGGAGAATTGAAGGCTATTGTGGAAGCGGACCCATCGCAAACCACGTCCGAGTTAGCTGCAGGCTTCGATGTTAGTGATAAAACTGTTTTAATTCACTTGAAGCAAATTGGGAAGATTAAAAAGCTCCACGCCACTGCTGCTTCACGACAACGCCAGACCACACACTGCGCAACAGACGGCTACCAAATTAGAAGAGCTTGAATTGGAATGTCTTAGACATCCTCCGTACTCCCCGGACCTTGCTCCAACAGATTACCATTTTTTTCGCAATTTGGATAACTTTTTGCAAGGGAAAAAATTCAACTCCGATGGGGCAGTCCAAATCGCCTTCAAAGATTTTATTGATTCCCGTCCGACTGGTTTTTTTAGTAAAGGGATCAATGAACTACCTATAAGATGGCAAAAGTGCATTGAAAACAATGGTTCATACTTTGATTAATTAAATATATTATATTAAAAAATATTCGACTTTTTGTTCCTTCCATACAAAACGCCAATTTCATATGTAAGGACCTAATATATCCTTTCCAGGGACTAAAACTATATCTATACCAAATTTCATTTAAATCGGTTCAGCGGTTTAAGCGTGAAGAAGTAACAGACAGACAGACAGACAGACACACTTTTGCATTTATAATAGGTACCTACTCGTATTAATATGGATTTGTTTACGCGGCACGTGCGGAAGCTCCCTGTCGGCATAATTTTTCCCGACATCTTCAGCAATAATCATATTTGAGCTAGTTTACACAAATCTTTAACGAATTATATAAGTACCTCAACTTTCCTCATGAATCACTTTGTCTATTGGTGAGCTTACTTTTCCAGCAAACGGCGAATTCACGTCCTCCAAGCTTATTATAACCAGTTCAGTTTCTTCATTCATAAAACAATGTATTCAAAATCCTCCCGTGACGAAACGATGCGTGTAAATAATAGTTTTATTTCAACAAAAGCGACTCTAATCTTTAAACCAGCACGCAACGTCATAATTATTTTACATAACACGAGTTAACTTATTGTCTAAATGATGATAGATGAGATAGTACAAACTACTATCAATTATAATGTTTCGAAATATTTCTTAAAAGCTTTAGTGGAACTAATAATAGAAGATGTGTTGACATTTGATAAGTTTTTACGAATAAATACTTAGTGACGTGTGTCATTTCAATTTCACGGCCCTACTGACATATCAAGATTAGGTCAACAGATAAAAAAGTTTTTCCCAAAATCGATTGTCAATAAAAACTTTTTTTTATGAAATAGGATCAAGTTCTGTCTGATAAGTAGGGTGTAAAATGGGGTCAATAATACTTAAGTCAGGTGATAATAGTTGCTGGTTCATAAAAGAATGTTGATTGATTTCTTTCACTTTAACGTGTCCACAATCGATTGTGACCTTTGATGTTGTCTTGTATTGTATTTGTTTCGTAGGAACAATATGAATAAGTAAAGCCCACTTTTCAGACTACAACAGAAGGCCAATTCTCGTAATTTAAAACGTTCAAAATCTAGTCGCAGTATCATCTCGTCGACAAACATATTAAAAACTTGTCAAAATGAACGGAAATTAGAGGTATTTTTGACAGATTGAGACTGAGACTGTGAACGTTCTTAAAATTACGAGAATTACCCCTCAGGTACCTATCTTAGTGTTGAAGTGGTTTAATTTATATCAGTATTATTCGCTAATATATTTTTTTTTGTTTAGCCTATACTATCCCACTGCTGGGCAAAGGCCTCGCCCAAGTCCTTTTTCGCCAATCGCCACATCCGTGGCGGCCATATTCCGCGAATCGCCCTGTGTATGGCGGATTTCAGGGTGGTGGGGCGTGATATGGGCGCAGGCGAGCTTAGAAACGTCGAGTAACCGTTTTTCGGTCGTTTGAGAGGCATAGGAACTGATGGTATGCCATCCTTGTTCTTTCCCGTCTACTTTTTGCAAGTCAGGGCAGCGTGGATGCAGTACAGACTAAAATATCGGTAATTATTTACGTCATAGGCCGCGGTATCAACCCGTGACTCACTCACAGATTCGACGTTTTTGACAAAAAATAATCTGTGACTTAATTCACAGAACTCACAGATGCGAGCTTTTTGACAAATATCAACCCGTGATACACCCACAGACGGTAGGGTATAACGCAGCTCGGGAAGCGTGAATGTGGAAGGCTTAAAATTACCACAAACAACCAAAATTTATGTAGTAAAAATGGACGAACTTTTATCTATTACTAGCTGCGCCCCGCGGTTTCACCCGCGTAAGTGTCGATCCTGTAGGAATATCGGGATGAAAAGTAGCTTATGTGTGAATCCTGGTTATAAACTATCTGTGTGCCAAATTTCATCCAAATCAGTTTAGCCGTTTGTGCATGAAGAAGTAACAAACATATAAACACACACAAACTTTCACCTTTATAATATTAGTGTGATTAACCCCGACCTACAATTGACGAGACCCTCGAAAAAAAGCTTCCGTCTTTGACCTACTTTATACCAGACAAACATGATGTAGTTGCTTGTTCAACAAGCATAACTTCAAACTACTAAAGCTTCCTGCGCTTAAATAAAACTCCGATAAAATCGATAAAGCATAGCTGCCAAACCCTTTTGGTATCTCCTGATTTAATGTATGAAATTCAGGTACTTAAGTATTCTTTTTACAGGGTGGTACTCTTAGGGTTTGGCTGCTAGGTGCTATTTTATTTAAGAGTGGTTCCTATGCAAGCCTTTGACTCATAGTAAAGACTTTTGCATACAGGTATAGAAAAATATTTTTACTACAATTTAAAGGGATTGGTGAGTGTTTTCATGGATCCAAATAGATTTAAAACATGTATAAGGCACATTTCATATTTTTAGTGGACCAAAATAGGTTTTGAGTTTACTAAATTCTTCTTCCTTTAATTGCAAATCACTTCTGATTTTATAGAAGTTCAACTGTAGACGATCAGCTTTTCTTCGGACGCACAAGTCAATTAAATAGTTGATCATAAGTGATTAAAATATTTTTTTTTTGGTTTTTTTGACGTTTACAAAAAGAGGTGCAAATATTATATAAAAGTGTACATTTATACAGGGTGAAATTAAATTCATGGGCATCCTTTTAAGGGGTCATTTTGTACTCATCATTATGAACAACTTTTATTATGGGACTAAACCTAAAATCGCGAAAAAAAATCAGCTGTCCATTGCATTTATGTTCACATAACTCGTCAAAATGTAGGGAAGAGCTGATTTTTTTTCGTGATTTCAGGTATGGTCCCATAGTAAAAGTTGTTCATAATGATGATTACAATGACCCCTAAATGCTCATGAATTCAATTTCACCCTGTATTGTTAGGACATCAATATGGGAATTAATAAAAACAATCCAGCCAAACAAACAAACGCAAACGTCCAGCAATCCCGACGACGCAGCTGTACGTGTCCAGACTGCACCACTCCACGAAGGTTGAGGAGATCGTGGAGTACTTGCGTGTGAAGACCAACTGGACTTTGAGGGTCGAGAAGTTGGAGTCGCGTCACAACACGAACTTCAAGTCGTTCGTGGTGCGTGTTCCGACACACCATCTCGAGAAGTTCCTCAAAGAAGAGTTCTGGCCGAAGGGTGTTGCGTACCGCCGGTTTCGTGGTCGGCTACATGACACCAGTCAGCGAAACACGACGCCGTCACTTCGTGTTTAGTTAGTTTGTAATTATAATGATGTATTTATTTATAGTATTTTTAAGTTATATTAATATTGTATTTTATGTGTTTTCTATGGGCCTTGATGCCTGAAATAAATGGATAAATAAATAAAATAAGGGTTAGATTGAATAATGTCTTACTTTATATCAAATGCTTATCAGCGCGCGTAGCAAGACCACTGTTATCTTTACGAAGAACATGTTATCTTTTTCTATACGTACATATAATGACACTTACTTTCTTTACTTTAATCTTTCGCAAATCTGGTGGTTTGTTCAACGCGTGCTGGTAAACACAATTACGTAGCTTTTACTCTGCACGCGACCAGAGGGCGTCGCCTATTTTTTGGCCAAAGAGTCACCATTGCCATAGAACGTGGCAGTGGGCACTTTTTCTGTTGACAGTGACGCAGACTAATTTTTTGATGCTATATGATTGATTTGTTCCGGTTCATCCCCATCCTTTTTAGGGTTTCGTACACAAAGGGTAAAAACAGAACCCTAATACTAAGACTCCACTGTCCGTCTGTCTGTCTGTCACCAGGCTGTATCTCATGAACTGTGATAGCTAGACAGTTGAAATTTTCAAAGATGATGTATTTCTGTTGCCGCTATAACATCAAATACTAAAAACAGAACAAAATAAATATTTAAAGGGAGGCCCCCATACAACAAAAGTGATTTTTTCGCCGTTATTTCTTATTAGCCTGTGACATCCCACTGCAGGGCAAAGGCCTCCCTAGTCTCTCATGAGAGAGTAGGGGTTTAGGCAAATTAAACCACCGCGCTTGTCTAGTGCGAGTTGGTGGGTGTACAGTGGACCGCCTGACTGGGTCCGTGGGCGCCGCCTTTGACGTGCTAGATGTTCATCAGCCGCCGCCCTGAGTTGATATCCTGCACTAATATCGACTGTCCCGGCTGTCATTCGTGGATCTTTGAGAGTCGTTACGGGTCGTCAGAAGCCCGAAAGTCTGACAACCAGTATCCAAGGGGTATCGTATCCCAGTAACTGGGTTGTGGAGGTCAGATAGGCAGTCGCCTCATGTAAAATACTGGTATTCAGCTGCATTCGGTTAGACTGGAAGCCGACCTCAACATAGTTGGGAAAAGGCTAGGCAGATGATGACCTGTATGTCATTATGGATGCAATAAAGATTGAATTGAATTAAATATATATCATATTATTATTATTCTGTAGATGTGCTTGAACATTCTTTTTCTTTCATCTGTCTACATAAAATAAAATGTAAATAAATCTTTCTATCGTACATATTTGATCAGCTGAACCAATGATTTATGAGCCATCGCTCCCATACCACCAAAAATCATATGCCATTGTATTTTTTGGCACAAATTCATCAATTTCCAAAACATTAGTATTTGGCCACGTCAAAACGATAAATCTATACACGTCGGCAGAGCGTAGACAAAAGGACGGCAGCTGTCGTTAGTACAGATGACAAATTGCAATGTCGCACGTTGGACGAACTCACTCTTTACGATTCCGGTTTGTGTTAACAAAACGATGACTTCTGGACTTAAAATGTTGCACAATATTGGTATGTTATTGGTTTGTAAAAGCTACTGTTTAACCCCTTTATTCATAAACGTTACTAATGTTAAGTAGATCACTACTTAATATTAAGTAACGTTTATGAATAGCGAATCACAAATGCCCCTGTGCTGACACACCCCGCCCCGTCAAGATAACCAACAGGGAGATACCTCCCTAAAAGATCACCAGACGAACGAAATGCCTCAACACAGGTGCACGCACATCTTCAGCTATAGTTTTTAGGATGCTGTTGTGACTCCCCCGCACCCTCCTCATAAGCGACACGACTTTTTTTTAAACAATGGCACAAAAACCGTCGGTATGAGCCTGCGCGAACATTTCGGAGGCACTGCAGAAATGAGGAAGACCCAACATCATCCATCATTAAACCATACCATTTGTTTTTTAACATGATTTTATCAACCAACCCGCACTGGTCCCACTTGGTGGATTACAGCCCACTCCCTCTCATAGAGAGGAGGTATGTGTCTTAGCAGTGGGAACATTATAGGCTTATTATGCTATTATTATTTAGGAATAGTTTCATCTCGAAAAGCAAAAATTTAACTAAAGTTACTTATCCGTGAAAGTATTCTGGCGTTTTATATTTGGACAGGACATTTAGGCCCCCATCTCACCTGATGTTAAGTGAAGATGCGGTCCCTGTATCGATACTTAAATTATATGACACATATTGACTCACTAGCTTCTGCCCGCGACTTCGTCTGCGTGAATTTTCATGTTTCCCCGACCCCCCCACCGTCGCATTGCATCGCCCGTCCGCGCTATTACTTCGTTTTCGCTTAGCATTCTTTTTGCTTGGCTCTCAAGAGTCCTAGTGTAATGTTAAATAGCCTTTATGTAGCCTTCATCAAGAGGGCTATAAAATGCATGAAAAATTTATACCCGATTTTTTTTTTTTTTTTTTGTTCTAGAGATTAGCGCGTTCATACAAACAAACATTTCAGCGCAGTATAGATTTTGGTAAGTGTCTTACGTATGCTCAGTCATAACTTTTTTACTTACCACTCCGAGGAGTTTTACGGTGCGTATGCGTTTAATAGGCTAAATATAAAACAGTACGGTTCTCTCAAAGCCACGGTAAATGTCCCAATAAGCCCCCATAGCGTCCGTTCTAAACTATTGAACGCGTCTGTACGTTCATATGTGGAGGGGTATACGTAGGTACGTTAAAGTGTTTACGGTCGCCTGTACAGTCGGTCACGAAAAATAAGTTATGAAGGTTTTTGAAAAGTTTCATAACATTTTTACTAGATATTACCTAATTAGGACATTGTAAAGTGTTTTGTAATTTTTTCGATCAGGAATTCCACTAATGATTAAGATTACTTATGGAGGTCTTTGTAAACTTTTTCTGACGTGACGATTTGGACTTGTTTCTAACCTGTTGGACGGAAAAGGCACAACAAAAGAAAAGTGGGTAAAAATATGTGGGAGACTTTTGCCCAGAAGTGGGACAAGTGACGGCAACTAAAAAAATTTTTGTAAAAGCTTTTTGAATCTTGAGAATGTAAATTCGAATGCAGCATCTTATTCACGTTTAGAGCAAATACATTTTATTTTCTTTCTATTCGCTGGAAACATGCACTCTTTTGTAATTGAAATGAAGCATTATACCCCGTGTTGCTTGTCTAATCTTGCACATTTCAATGACCCGTTTACACTGCACATACAAGTCGAATCATTCGAAACTTCACTTTCCTGAAAATCCAAATTATTTTGATTAAACAGTAGTGACATTTTTTTAACATTAGTGCAGTATCGGAGGATATATTTGGGCAAAGCCTGCCGAGATTTATTCAAAAGGTACAATTAAGTATTGAAAAGGGTCTGATATTATAATATCAGACGTTTTTTCTACGCTTGATTCAAGCCGTGTGGGCGGGGTTGCAGCAGCGTTATTACGTTGTTGCAATTTTGCTTACATGGCAGGCGATTTTTCTTTATTTTTGTAATGGAATAGACATTGTAACTTATAACGTCGCCTTGGATGATTCTGTAAAGGTGTTATAAATGTGGTTTAATAAATAAATAATAATAATAATAAACTAGAACTTTTTTTCATATTCCGTTCTATCCTCGACTGTACATACGTACACAGCGCTTTCAAGTGCCCGACTACACTCCCCTATCGATGGCACTAAGAGCCACTGAACTTTTGATGGCGACGATACTATTTACACTTTTCTTTTTTTTTTTTAGTCTAGCAGTAATGTGATTTTTATGTAGTGTCGGTTTTTGTTGGACTGGAGTGGTCAGCTGGTGGGGTGAAATATTGTGTGGTTAGACTGGGCACTACGTCAATTCAAACAGTGCCTTAATTGGGATTTTTTGGGAGGAATTCGAATTGTTTTACATCATTGTAAGGGTGTTTTCACGTTAAAACGCTGGTAACCGGCGCCGATATGCCAGCGATTATCAGCGCTATACACAATGAACGAAACTGCGCGAAATGAAGGCGAGATTGGCGTGATTATCTAAGTCTCTAAAGAAATGACGTGCTTTCAGAGTAAGGAATCATTGAGTGCTCATAGTGAATTAGGGCCGAAGACTGATGTGCTGGTGGTACTGGCAGGTTTCATACTCTTTGCCTAATCAGTATTTTAAAGTGTGTCTTCCTTCCCATTCACTGGCGAACAATCACAAGGAAGACTGAAGCTGCGGCGAGACAGTGCTTCCTTACCCGAACCGTTCGTTCCACCCGCTGAAGACCTCCCACCTGGACATAAGTTACCTTGGGTAACCTGGAAGTCTTTAAACAGACTCCGGACCCAGGTTGGCCGAAGCAAGGAAAACCTGTTCAGGTGCAGATTTATAGACGACTCCGCCTTGGAGTGTAAATGTGGTGCTGTTCTACAAACGATGGGACACTTAATATCGTGTCCTGCGTGTCCTGTCAGCTGCACGTTACAGGAACTGGTGGACGCTGGTGATGGCGCCAAACAAATAGCCGAATTCTGGGCCAAGTCCATTTAGATTGGTATCGATACGCTAAGAAGAAGAAGCGCGAACGCCAATAAGCGCTAAAAAGTTTCTATTTGAGTTATTTGGCGCCGGTTATCAGCTTTCTACGTGAATAAACCCTAAGGCGTGTCCAAACCTAGGGGAGTATATCGATAGCGCACACTAGGTCAGTGCTGATCATCTTTAAAGGCAGAAACGTAAGCAGGTGCATATATTGCATGCATAGTATAAGGAACCAGGTGAAACCTTCCGGGTTATCCATTTTCGTTGAAAATTTTCACTCATTACATCCTAAGGACAATTAAATTCATCGTCGAGGCATGACTATGCCTACTCGTGGCGGCATCTAAACGGACATATGCATACTACATCACACTGACGTCAAGCAAAATCCTGCATCGCGCAAGTAGAGTTTATAGCGCGACTAGCATCTATACAACGTCCCGACACCAATCGTCGTGCCCACCAGACGCAACAACGGTCTGATCGGAAGATCCTCCCTTTACTCCATAGTAAAGGGAGGATCTTCCGATCAGACCGTTGTTGCGTCCTCCATAGGAGAAGCCCTCTATATACTTTTCGGTAAATTTTTAGGAGCCAGCCCCTCACTGATGATAATAGGGAAGAGACCATTGACTACCACTGACACGGTAAAGCTTACCTATAACCACACCCCGGACACTCCATACAACGCTCGCAAAATAATTACCTATTACTACTACATAAACAAATGACGTTTGTATACGTGCAAATGTGTGCGTGAAATCTAGTAGGGTTGGCTGTCGTGCGTAGAGTAAAAAAAATGGCGCGGAAAGTAACTTGTGTCGGGGAACCGAACGACGACGGCGCTGTCCAAACGTGTGCATTATTATGAAGTGACCTTGTAGTTCGGTTCGTAATGAAATAAAAACACTACATTAGTTTAGTTTAAATGACTTAACCTGTAAATAATCGGTTATTAAATCGCATGGTATTAAAAATGCGAAATCTTACAAACAGTTTATGTAAATACGAATTCAGAAAAGCATCACAATATCCAACCATCGTGATTAAAACTCAAATAAAACTTAAATCGCAAAATTGTGTGTTCGTGTCAGCAGTACAGCGCTGCGGTACGCGAGCGCCCTTGCTAAAGAGTCGGCGACGAATACCTCGAAGTGCGGGGTGCGGTGCGGTATCTGATATGAGTGCGGGGAAGGGAGTGTCCTTTCTGTACGTAGTACTATTAAGTATTCTGTGCTATAACTTTACGTAGAAACATTCTCTAATACAAAATTAAAAAATAGAAAAAATAATCGCAACTTATAAACGCAACATGTCGCATAGAAACGACAATCATCGCAAAGATTTCGCTCGTTATTGTTTCACCGTCTATTGTTGAGTTCGAAACTTTTAGCTTTGCTCGCAAAGAATGCACTTTGCGACTTTTATTGCATAGGTAACATGAGTAGGTCCTAGTATTGTGTACCTATTGTTCAGTAATACTCATGCGAGTCGAGTGGTTTCGACTTGCATCATACTTTGCCTGTTCGAACTCGGTAAAAAGGAAATATAGATTGTGTATCATTGTTTTGAAGTACGTACAGAAATATTACTACTTGGATAGGATTTGTCTGTATAGTTTGAATAGCTTATAAAATTAAAATAATCTCATCACCATCTGCCTAGCCTTTTCCTAATAAATCGGGGTCGGTTTCTAGTCTAAACCGATGCAGATTTTACAAGGAGCGACTGCCTATCTGACCTCCACAACCCAGTTACTGGGTAATACAATACTTCTTGGTAAGACTGGTTGTCAAACTTTCGGGCTTCTGACTACCCGTCATCATAATCAGCCTATAATGTTCCCACTGCTGGGACACAGGCCTCCTCTTTGTGAGAGGGAGTGGGCCGTAATCCACCACGCGGGCCCAGAGCGCGTTGGTATATGTCACATGTCTTAAAATTTTTGGTTCTAGGACATGCCGGTTTCCTCACGATGTTTTCCTTCACCGTTTTGAGAGCAGTGGTGATGAAATAATGTACACAAAGTAAAGCGCCTGTCTGGGTTCGAACCTACGACCAACAAGAAGTACAACAACTCGTAAGTCGCGGCCGATACCACTGGGCCACCACTGCTCTACTAACGACTGGCAAAGATCTACGAATGACAGAAAATATAATAACCTAACTAAAACTGTTATACAAACTAAAATATTATGGCGTCGAAAACTTCCTCCACATCGCTGTCGACTGGTAATGTACCCAAGTGTCTGGCGACATTGCCACGTTGTATGGCAATACTTAGCCTCTGCCCAAGGTAAAAGCCAGCCTTTGGACTCACGAAAAATTTGAATACTTTCATATTTTCTCACCAATAAATCAATTGCCGGATTCTGGGCACAACAGCATTTTTGTTAAGTAAACTAATACAAAAATTCTTAAAAATGGATATTTATACGAAATTAAAACACAATATTAGTGAGTGTTGGGTTTTCTAAAACGATTTTAAAGATTTATAAGCAAAGATTTTTAACTTTTTTCCTTAGAATATTTCATAACAAAACTTTCATCAATATTACCTGAGCAATTTTTCTCGACCGTCCACACAATAAGGGCCAACTTTCCGTTTCTTCAAAGTTTTGAACACGTTAATTGAAACGTTGCTTATCCGGCTGAAAACGCGGTGAAAACGTAACAAGATGAGTTTTATGAATATCCTCAAAGACCGTCTAATCTTCTGTAAGAAACAAAATCCCTTGTTACTTGCATGACTTACAATATTAACATAGTATAGGTACTAAGAAGTTCTGTTGCTTCGTAAAGAACAATGCGCAGGGAAAAGTTGGTTGGTATTTATTGGTTGGTTGATTATTATGTTGTTGATTTAATAGTCAGTGAGGAGCTGGGGTAGCCATGGTAAATTCATGCTACTTATAAATATATTTTTAAGTATTTACATCCGAAATTAGCGTTTTGTCGGATTGGCCACTTTTACGTCAAATATCTGGAGTTTGGTAAAATGGTAAGGAATTCCACATTATTTATTTCAATTTTAGGCTTGTATAGTTATGTTTGTGTTATGAATTTAGCGATTCATATGTTTTCGCGCCATTTTATTATTCTTTGACTTCGTTTTGTTCACAATATATTATAGAAACCTTAAAATATCGCGTTATTTTGAAAACGAGTTCCAGGGTGGCCCTAGCGCTGCAGAAACAAAAAAATCCCTAGTCATTTAAATTGATAACAAAACTCGTGGGTACCTACAGCATGCAGTCATGACATTTTCAAGGACTTAAAAATGCTACAATATTTCCTCCACCCTCTTTTCATCCGTCCAGATTGAAATATCGTACATTCACGAATACGCATAAACGACAGTTTATCGAACTCCAAGTTTTAATTTCCTGCCAAAGGATACGGGACGATTTTACTTGCGAGAAGCGACTACGTAGTTAGGGGATTTCAATTTTTTACTCCCGCTCAGTCTGACGTAATTTTTTTTACAGATATTTGGTTATTCTTTTATAAAAGGAACGTTGCGTTGCTGATTTTTTTTTTGGATGACTGAATAGCTGTGCCATGCTCGTGTTTTCAGATAAATCCAAGATACATGTGCCTGTAGATTGCAAGTAATTTTATTGGGAAACGTATTGGCATGATTGATAAATAGGTATCCTTGTCTGGCTAAATACATAAATACATACGCAATATTTTTTATTCGCAATATTACAAGGAGTTAGGTGAGTTAATAGGTATACATTAGTAGATAAGGTAGGTAGGAGCTTGTGGCTAAGTAATAACAGCCGCACGGGTCGATCGATCAGGTTAAGCTACGCGTGCCGCGGTTGGTCCGTGGATGGGTGACCATCTTTACATACCAAGACCCCTCCGTGCCTCGGCTAGCACGTTAAGCCGTTGGTCCCGGCTGTCATTCGTGGATCTTTGACAGTCATTACAGGTCGTCAGAAGCCCGAAAGTCTGACAACCTGTCTTACCAAGGGGTATCGTATTACCCAATAAGTAACTGGGTTGTGGAGGTCAGATAGGCAGTCGCTTCATGTAAAATACTGGTATTCAGCTGCATCCGGTTAGACTGGAAGCTGACCACAACATAGTTGGGAAAAGCCAGCCTTTTCCCAACTATGTTGGGGTCGGCTTCCAGATGATGATGACATTAGTAGAAAGCCCCTACATGCGATAATGCTGTAACAGAAATGTATAGTCAAGGCACTTAATCTAATTGACACTAACCTATATTTATAATGACTTGTTTGCATTGGAATGTTTTTGTTTGTATTTTTTTTTTCTGTGACCCTTAGACCTACATAATTTGACATTCTATTTCCTACTCATTCGTGTATTTTAATTGCATTGACATTTTATCATATTCTTATAAATTCTGTTATGGGTTTAACCTGATTTTTTTCATAATATTCCGCCAGAAATATTTCGGCAGATCGAACCATTCTCCGAAACACAGGTTTGTCTCAACATCATCAGCTTCCTGCCATTGTCCCATGTCACTTGGGATTGGTCGGTGCCGAAACGTGGACACTGACAGTCGGGCTGTTCCATAAATGCAAGGTCGCTCAGCGCGCTACGGAGCGAGCTATGTTCGAAGTACCTTTGAAGGATAAAATCAAGAATGAAATTATCCGGTAAAGAACCGGAGTTACCGACATAGCTTGCAGAGAAAGCAAACTGATGTGGCAGTGGGCTGGCCAATATTTTATCGAAGGATGGGTGGTGGAGCAGACGAGTCCTAGTGTGGAGACCACATGTCATCGGCAAGCGTAGAGTGGGACGCCCCCAGCCAGATAGTCCGGCGACCTGAAGAAGGTGGTTGGGACAGACGGGATGCGGAAGGCGGAGGACAGGTTGTTGTGGCGCAGCCTGGGAGAGGCCTATGTCCAGCAGTAGACTGCGATAGGCTGAGGTGATTGACCTAGGATTAGCGCAACACGATTTCTTCAACCTTCACTCACTTTTCTTTCATTTTATTACTCACTCAACCTAATCATCTTTTCTCTGGCCTCACAGAAACACACGGAAACACAGCTTTTTCTACCTAACATGAAAAATAACAAAACCTTCTTCCGATTCCTTTGCCGCTTAACGAAATTGATTAGCAAATACTCGAAGCAATATAAAAGCCTGCAAACGAAAGCCTTGCAAATAAGCAAATCGACAAAACGACTTCGTCTGAAAGCCTCACTGGTACCAATTAATAAAAAACAAAACACAATCGCACAACGACGGATAACCACAAGTTCCTCTATTTTTAGGGTTCCGTAAACAATATTTTTTATATATTTTTTTTATTGCTGAATGGCCTCCGCTCTTGACCTCCGCCCCACTCTTGGGCGCGAAAAACGGGACCCTTATAACTGCGTCATGTCCGTGTGTCCGATTGCCCGGATGCAACACAGCCATATTGTACTCAGAAGCTAGTGCTCGTATTTTGTACGTCGCTAAATAGTGAAATAAAGAAAGCCAATCGTTTTTATGACAGGGATATCTTTGGTTACAACTGCAGAAATAACTCTTTTTAACCGACTTTAAAAAAGGAGGTTCTGTATTCGACCCGTATGTATGTATGTATGTATGTATGTATGTATGTTTGTATGTCCGCGATTATCTCAAAAACCACTGAACCGATTTTGATAATTCTTTCATGAGTGTGATCTACATACTTTCAGGAAGGTTTTAGTATATAATACATTAGGTAATTATTCTTATGTACGAAGTTATATGCATAAATGTACTGCATCTCCGGCATTTTTATGTGAATTTTGATGATTCTTCGAGTCGTGTCTTCAATGCACTAGTGTTAATTGAATTTGTGTGGGGTAGGTACAACTAAAAAGTGAAAAATAAAAACTTTTTTACAAAAAAAAACAACCGACTTCAAAAAAAAAAACACTACAAAGTGAAAAATAACTTTAATTTCGGAAGTCGGTGTCAAAAAACGAAAATGCTGAAGCAACGACACCGACTTCCGAAATTAAAGTTATTTTTCACTTTGTAGTGTTTTTTTTTTTGAAGTCGGTTGTTTTTTTTTTGTAAAAAAGTTTTTAAATCGTTTTTTCGAGAAGCGCCAAACTGTAACGTTACAATTAGCTAAAGCCTGAAGGCTAATTGTAACTTACATTAAAATTATAGATAGATATAAAATACAACACGGATATAAAAGATCCTGGCTTCAGGCCGGCTTTGAAACTGGTTTCACTGGAATGGTAGGTAGTAAAGGAGAAGGATGGGGCCGGATGAGCGTCCCTCGCCAAGCAGGCGCGACAAGACCATGATGGAGGAGGTCGCACGCCGTCGACGCCATCATAACATCACGCCAGTAATTCCCGAAGGGTTAGGCAAAGGTGTATCTTAGTCCACCTACATTTCGCCAGTTATGTTTAAGCGGGTACGAATCCAGACTCCGGGTTTTTACTGACAAATTCTTGATCAAAAAAGTCAATAACATTTTGCCTGACCTGGGCATCGATCCCAGGACCTCATACTCCGTAGAAGCGCTTGCAATCACTAGACTTATCAGAAATATTATGATATGCAAATTTATTTTTGTGGTCGATTAAATCAATACTTTGCCATGCGTAAATATTTATCCCAACTACGGAACCCTTCACTGTTCGTGGTCCACTTGCCCGGTTTTTCTTTGCATTCATCGGGTAGGTTTTCAAACATCTGCTATCAATTAATATTGATTGATACGTTTTATTGTCTGTATTGCTCTAGCAATCTGTTGGATAACAATTCAATTAGAATTTCCATTCTCATGAAGTTCTTTGTTGGAGTGGTTCGTTAGGTGAAATAAAAATATTTGAATGAAACATGTTATAACACAGAGAAACTATATTATTGTGTTCTAGAGTATCGATCTACTAGTTTATTTATCAATTTAATAATAAAGCAATGAAATCGAAACAGATCGTTTTGCAAGTAACTAGTGACCCGCCCTGCTTCGCATGGTTTTTACGACTTGACAAAACATTGAGAATTCTTTATCACCCTAATATTATAAAGGCGAAAGTTTGTGAGTGTGTGTGTGTGTGTTTATATGTTTGTTACTTCTTCACGCTCAAACGGCTGGACCAATTTTGATAAAATTTTCTGTGGAGGTAACTGACACCCTGGATTAACACATAGGCTACTTTCGAATAGATCGAAACTTATGCGGGTGAAACCGCGGGGCGCAGCTAGTTTAATATAATATTCAATGTACCTACTTCTCGAGTTTATCTTGGACATTACTGACATCGATGAAGGAAAAATATCGTGGGGAAACCTGGACTTTTTTTTTTTAATTGCTGAGTGGGCCCGCTCTTGAACTCGATCACGCCTGATGGAAAGCGATGGAGGAGGTCTATGATGGAACGAGCGTGCCCAGAAGATGCCTAAGGCACTGGAACTCCCACGCATCGACGAAACACAGCAGGCTGTTTGACGCCGGACTCCAGTGGGAGGGTGGTCGCAAACCAGGCGGGCGTTAGCCCTACCACCGCATACTACAATAATATGAACGTGTGAATAGGTAAATTTGTTGCGATAACAACGCGTTTGCAGCGCGTTACAGTTGCATGGGACGCACGTCGACGGCACCTGAAAAAAACGTGGTGTGTAAGAGCTCTTACTGTGCGAAAACATAAAACAGAACATTCTGAACCAAATTCAAAATGAGATGTTCACAGCACGAGTCGAAGTCGATATTGTTTCGTACTTACGTAACAATCTGTGACTGAATGCGAACTAAGTTCGACTTTCTTACTTGTTCGGAACTAAGCTAGGTTTCACGTTAACTTGAACTTTACACGACTGGCACATAAAGTGTTAAAATAAATTATTACTTCATGAATTTGTGTTCAGTGAGTGGAAAATATAATTATGAGTACACGCGACTATCACTAAACGCAGCATAATGCATTTTCATACAAAAAAAGTGTCATCTGCGCTTTTTTATGCAAAATGTACGAAAGTGATGTAGACGGATTTTTGCTATGCGGTGCGACTCGCACCGTGGTACCAAAAGTGGTAACAGCTACGACTTACAAATTGTAGGTTGGAACCCCAGGCGATTTACTTAGTGTAAATTATTTCATCACCACTGCTCTCAAAACGGTAAAGGAAAACATCGTGAGGAAACCGGCATGTCCTAGAATCAAAAATTCGAAGACATGTGACATCTACCAATTCGCACTAGGCCCGCGTGGTAGATATCGGCCCACTCCTCGAGAAGAGGCCTGTGTGCTAACAGTGAGAACATTATAGGCTGATTATGCTGTAACGTGTGTGCCTAAAGCTGCCTTGAAGGTTTGTCCAGAGACCTCATCTGAAATCCTAGCCTCTTGATTGGGATTGACTTCCAGTATTGCCCAACTAACCAGTCATTATTTTGAACAGTCAGCTTAGCACAAACGCGTAGAGTAATTGTTACGCAAATTCGAATGATTTTTGAAATAAAAAATAAAATTATCCATAGAAAAAAGTGAAAGTGCGGAACCAACATTTATCACTTTGTAGTTTTTTTTGAAGTCGGTTGTTTTTTTTTTTTTGTCTAAAGAATCACCATCTGGTGATTCTCACCAGATCTAGTCCCACGTTGGGGTCTAGTTCCCACGGTGTATGGTTACAACGTGGGAACTTGTCCTGCTGACTGCGATGCGGCCGAATTTTTTGATGCCCTATGATTCTTTTCCTACTTTTTTACAGTTAACAAAAGAGATAAGTATGCAGGATCGTCGGATATAGTTGAAGTTTAGTAAGAAAAAAAAAAAAGACGGGTTGCACTCCGGGAGTGCCGGCAGAAGTGAAAACTTGAATATTAACGTTGAAATAAATCAATTATTAATTTAATTAATATAACTCATTTTTTTTCACTATTTCTGCGTCACTTTTTACATTAATAGATGCACTTTGTTCAATTTCCATATTTTAAACACTTTATATACACGAATTTTACGAATACAGAGCAGTGTGGCTACTACACAGACGGTCGAGCCATCAGCTGTCCATCCATCCATCCATCCACTTCCACTTCGACTTCCACTTCGACTTCGACTTCCACTTCGATTTCCACTTCGACTTCCACTTCGACTTCCACTTCGACTTCCACTTCGACTTCGACTTCCACTTCGACATCCACTTCGACTTCGACTTCCACTTCGACTTCGACTTCGACTTCCACTTCCACTTCGACTTCCACTTCGACTGCGACTTCCACTTCCATTTCCACTTCCATCCATCCACCCATCCATCCATCCATCCATCCATCCATTGTGTCCGTGTGTCACTTCACTTCGGTTGGCGCCGCCGTAGAAAGAGAGGGGGGGGGAAATCTCTCCTGACGGTCACGTGTCCTGACGCGAGTTTAACATTTTTTACCCATTACTAAAAGTGTGCAACGCCGCTAAAGAAGTTTACACTTCAAAAATCAGCTGTTCCCTACATTTATATTCGCATAACTCGTCAAAATATAGGGAACAGCTGATTCTTTTTTCACGATTTCAGGTTTGGTCCCATAGTAATAGTTGTGTTCATAATGATAAATACAATGACCCCTTAAGAGGTTATTCATTAATTACCGGACACCTTGTATATTAAAAAACACGTCTGGAACAAAAGCAAACAAAAGTGAAACAAAACACAGTCGCAATACAAGCACGTTCAAAACATATGAAAACAAAACTGAAACAAAGCGGGCTGTGTCACAGAAGTTCCATACACCGACTTACTTCCACTAGAGAGCGCCTATTGAATGAAAAACGGACGCCCGTTCAGCCGTGAGCTGATATGTTTCGATGTCTTGTATCTATCATATCCTGGGCTTAACGTTGATTGTATTTATGTATTTTTGCATGACATGGAGTAACGTGCCGCAATGGAAATGTAGACTTTTGTGTGTCAGATTTTCATGTCACTAAAAAGTTGAATACTTGAAGGAGGAAGACGGAGTTGTTTATTCTGTGCAGTTATGGCAAATCAATAGTTGACAGAATTAAAGTAAGTAGGTAAAAATATTCTTGGAAAGCACAGAATAGGTACTGAAGGTACCTTTTTCCCATCCCAGATCCCAGAGTCCGGATCACGGATGTCCGGATTGAGCACAAATCTTGAATCTGTTTTCTAAAAAACCGTTTTTAACGAGTTGACATATAATTGCAAAACAGTTTATTGGGGATCATGATTCTGTAAACCACCGTCCGCAATCAACTGTTGTTATATTGGCGAAATACTATTTTCATCGCAGTTCATAAATAGATCAATATCCTTTCACATTTATTCAAATCAGAGTTGAATTAAGCACTCCGATTGGACCTTATTTTACCCAATGTCAATAAAACCTTTCATGGAATCATTTTCAGACGCATGCAACAATATTTTTTTATTATTTTTCAATGCAGCTTCAGAGCGATTAAACACTGAATATTTAATTTTCAATACGCTGCAGTTTCCAAGCTTTTTTCATACAAAAGGTACAAAAGGACTTGCATTCAGTTAGAAATTAGATTTTGTACGGTACGGTCGATGGTGCGGTTCTTTGGCTATGCAATTTAGGACGCATAATTTTTTTGGTTTTTCCAAAAAAGTCGTATATTACAGTGGCGACAGAATTGTGAAGTGGACAAGATGCAAAACTTTTTACCGCATCATCATCTGTCTAGCCTTTTCCCAAAAAAGTCTAACTGGATGCAGCTGAATAACACTATTTTACTTGAAGTGGCTGCCTATCTGACCTCCACAACCCAGTTACTGGGTAATACGATACTTATTGGTAAGACTGGTTGCCAGACTTTCAGGATTCTGACGACCCGTAACGACTGTCAAAGATCCACGAATGACAGCCGCGACCAACGGCTTAACGTACTTTCCGAGGCACGGAGGAGTCTTGGTATGTAAACTTTTACCGAATTTGGGTTTGGGACACCAACGGCATATTTGTCCAAATAGGTACCTTATTTTTATTACATGCACAGGGTATGCGGTCTGGCATTACATAGTTATCCAATTTAAGTAACTGCAATATTTGAGTTCTTTTTGAAAAATAAGTACATAATGTTCAAAAAGTACCTACTGCTTAAGTTTTCGGTGCTAACTTCATTTAAGTGCTTGTGCGTTAATGCTCTGATGAACCGCTAATTGAAAAACGTCATCAAAGGTTTTTAACTGATATTTTAATAACCACTCGTATGATTAATTTGCATAATAACAGCATATTTAAAATTTTAATTACGGTGAAGTATCCTTTATGAATATTTTACTGTAATTAAATCCGCAGATTCGCCCATAATTACCGTCAGATATGTAAAAGATTCGCAAATATATATTTTCGCAGTAAAGTGGAAATTATACTCAATTGGTTTCTGTATTCGAGGAAAATGTGCTTTGAAGTTTTGTTTTAATGGAAATTTAAAAACCATCATAACCATTTTAACAAACATTGGCTTAATGAAAAAGAAGAATATAACAAGGGAGGAAGTTTTATAGATTTTCAAGTTTGATTATTAACAATAGTGATTTTTTCAAGTCGCGTTTATGCTGCTATTTGAGAGCAATAGGGGCCCAGTGGTCACGGCCCGGACTTTCGAGTTGGTCTTGGGTTCGAACCCAGGCAGACCTTCTGTAAATAATATCATCACCACTGCTCTCAAAACGGTGAAGGAAAACATCGTGATGAAACATGCATGTCCTAGAACCAAAAATTCGTAGATATTATGTGACATTTACCAAACCGCAGTGGGCCCGCGTGATAGATTGTAGCCCACTCCCTCTCGAAGAGAGGAGGCCTGTGTTCCAGCAGTGGGTACATTTTAAGCTGATTATGGATTTATGCTTTTGGTTATTGCAACGGAACCTATGTAGACCAGATGAAATGTTAAGCGGAATGATATTGCTCACTAAAGCGTGATCAACCACAATGAAACTAGATTTGAAATTACAATCTCTTAGTCGATGTTCAATGCTCAATTCCTTTATCTTTATTCATCAAAACTAAGTCCAAAATTTCCACCACTACCGAGGTGCTGTCGTAGCGTCGTAGCGTATAGCTTTGCATCAAACAATTTCACCCTTTATAGTATTTAAACTGGTAAGTAATATTAGTATGTACTAAATATAGTGCATATATAGTCAATATAGTCAGATAAGAAACGCCGACGTCATCAGGTTTAAAAAAATATAATTAACGTGTAAAAGTGTTTGTAAAAACCTATTTACAGAAATAAAATCATTTATTAATATTCATTAATCATTTACTTACATTATTGTCACTTTTTTATTCCCTATGATCCTAAATATTCGTATTTTCAAATAACGAACCTTATACATAACCAAATGCTTCACATATTTCCCAAAAATACTGAACACTCCTTCAAGAAACGGAACGATTTTTTCGGGAAACAATTTTCCCTTAACACCGCAATAATTTCCCGAATTCTCGATCCTTCTCTCTATTCATGTCCAGCCATCAAACGTCCATTTACCTCTGATTTGCCTGGAGTACACTGGCGTACATAACTCAACTTGACACATCAATAATAAAAAGCTTGCCAAGCGTAAGCAACCTACCTACATCTCGACAAGGGTCTTGCCATTTTCTCGTAGCTATTGTGCTGGTCCACACACAGCAATATAATATAATACATTTGAGATTTATTTTTTACTAGTCACGCGTATGCTCTTGTATTATTGGTAGGCAGGTTTGGATGAAAAGGTTTTTGGGTTTTGTTTTTCGGTGTAGATTTTTAAGTAGAGCTAGGTTTTACTTTGCCGTAAGTGGTAAATAGTGAAACAAAAGCAAAAACAGATACAGTAAAAAACACAATACAAAAACACACACAAAACAAAAAAAAATGCATATTAATAAATAAAAGAAAAATCTTTTTTTTTTTGACTTTATAGTAAGTAACTAAGAAGTTTTATTACTTTAATTTAACGAACATTTGATTGTCTATTAAACACATAGCATTCTTAGTTTTCGAGACTTTCAGGTGACCCTAATTCATTGCTCTCGAATGTATTGAGTCAAACTCGGTTTTAGTTAAACCTGGTTTCAGAGGAAAATAAATTATTTAAGTTTAGTTACCATTTTCTCAAAAGTAAAATGTCGTATTTTAAATAGACACCTTGTTCTTCAGCTCATATTCAAGTGTTTTACAATGTGGGGGTGCAGATCCAAATGATATTTAAAAATACATTTAACTTCTTATAATAAAATATAACTTAAAAAAACACTTCTTAGCTCTTTACTTCATCTTGCTTCATCTTTCTCTCTCTATCAAATTATTTTTAATCTAGAACTCACTCGTTATATGTCTTGTTTAAACATAGAAGGGCGGGCGTTTTGGGGGACTGTCTTTTGTAATTTTGACGTTCGAAAAGTGCTGATTCTCAGCCTAGTTTGAATAAATGACTTTTGATTTTGATACAACCAGTATCAATCGATAAGGTTGCATACAGGCTACGTGCTACTTTATTAAAATTCCTACATAGATGTGCAACATAAAGAAGATTCCATGTAAATGAAACCTTATAAACGTAAAACAAAGTCCTAGAAAAGAATATATCGTTTCCGCAACAATTTGTATACAAATGCGATTATACCAATGATATTTCTTTCTTTTTCTCTCGACTGATTCAATTTTAACCGGAAGAAATTGTATGACAACCGACACTGGTTTTATTTTCAGATGATATTTTCATTTTTACACTAGGATCTCGCTTGTTAAAACTATTTACTGTTCCTTCAGCTTTTTTAACTCGGTCAGAAGACTAATTTCCGTAATTAAAAAAAAAAAAACAACCGACTTCAAAAAAAAAAACACTGCAAAGTGAAAAATAACTTTAATTTCGGAACTCGGTGTCGTTAGTTCAGCATTTTCGTTTTTTGACACCGACTTCCGAAATTAAAGTTATTTTTCACTTTGTAGTGTTTTTTTTTGAAGTCGGTTGTTTTTTTTTGTAAAAAAGTTTTTATTTTTCACTTTTTAGTTGTACCTACCCCACACAAATTCAATGAATACTAGTGTATTGAAGAATTGAAGACACGACTCGAAGAATCATCAAAATTCACATAGAAATGCCGGAGATGCAGTACATTTATACATATAACTTCGTACATAAGAATAATTACCTAATGTATTATATACTAAAGCCTTCCTGAAAGTATGCAGATCACACTAATGAAAGAATTATCAAAATCGGTTCAGTAGTTTTTGAGATAATCGCGGACATACAAACATACATACATACATACGGGTCGAATACAGAACCTCCTTTTTGAAGTCGGTTAAAAACGTTCAAAGTCTAGTCGCAATCTCATACCAACGACAATCAATGTCAAAAACTTATCAAAAATTTAAGGAATTTAGAGGTATTTTTGACAGATTGAGACTGAGATCAGACTGTGAATGTTCTTAAATAAAATTGTGGAAATTGCCCATTGGTTCGGTAGGGCTAAACCTAGGTATTTTTTTTAATCGGCTTTGTGCCAAACAATATTATGGTAGAATACCCTTTTTGTACAGCAACCAACAGTTTTATCAGAGTTATGTTTGAGTTATATTCATCTAATGACACAATAAGTTTCTCCACTCTTCCCATACCAAGAGGAACATTAAAATTTTACGTTGAACTTAATTTAAACCCATACATTGTACGTACTCCATAGCTAGCCGTCCCATTTCTTGACGTCTAGCGCCCTCTATGCAAGTTGCACTGACGTTTTCATTTCCCGCGTGTGTTCGCGCTTACCGGAGAGCCTGTCTCTTTGAATACTTGCCTTACATAATTCTTTCTTAGAATTTTCTCCTGTACAATATCCTTATTATTATATGCTCAGCTATAGAGTTTTAAAGAGAAAAGAGGTTCTATTTTCGGTTGCATTTTATTGTAAGGATTACTTTATGCTGTATGAGTTCTTGTAAGTTTTTCTTTTATTCATTTCATTTACCTACTTTTACCGACTTAAAACTTATCCGTCATTTAAGTTGCAATAGCATTTCAAGGGACGACAGTTTCATTACTTCTATATTTAGGTTTGAGCGCCCAAGAGAAAATTCTAGAACATTTTCATCGATGTTTTTGTAGCAAGAACACTGTCACTGGCTGAATTGACGAGATTAGGTCTCTTTTGTGTTTTTCTAGATAAAAAATAATACGAGCGAACACAAGGGAGTATTGTTCCGTGTTTATTTCATACTAAGTAAACAGTAGTAGCAGAAAATGTTAATACAGCGAGAGCTGGGTTTTCAGATTAGCGTTTAAAAAAATAAAAACAAACTTAATACTTTTATTTTTAATGCATTCATGCCTCGCTGTACATACCCACATTTGCCCAACAACCACAACATTCGTGTTTAAACCCGTTAATTTTTATTGCAAAAACCCACCTTTAACAAGTAGCGTTGGTGACTTTTCCCGACACCCTAGGCGAGTTGGATTGCCCGACACTGCTGTGTAACTTTGAATTGACAAAACGAGTAAAAAAAAACACAGAATGGTTGGGGAGAAAAAGTTTTGTGCCTGAGGCCGGCGGCTAACGCGACGTATTGTCTAAGCCAGCCAGTTTCGCCTTTTTGTAAAGCTTTAACTTTTTACACTGTTTAATCGGGCTGACTGCACTGGCTTCGTATTGATCTGTGTTCTTTGGCGTTCATTCGATTGTAAGAATTCGAGAATGGGTCTTTGAGGCATTAGCCTTTGGATGGACATGTACTTATTTCGTTGGGACTTTTGTAGGAAGTTAATAAATGACCCGTAATCTACGTCCCTATGTTTAATTGTTAATACGACTTCATACTTTAAAATACGTAGTTTGTGAACTTCGTCTTATTGCAGGCGGTGGTTACAAATGCTATGAAGTCAATATTTAAAACTTTTGAAAGGAAGAACTTTTTTTACAGACTGTTTCTACATTTTGTGGGGAAATTCAAATAGACAAAGAAATCGTTTTCTCCTTTTTGTCTGTTCTATATTCAATCCCTAAATAATAACAAAAAAAAATCATAAAATGTGTAAATGATTTCCCAAGTCGGTCCTTCCAACAAAAAAATGTAAGCCGTTAGTTTACCCCTGTTTTTGCGGTGCGACGATTCTTAGACGCATTGACGAATCTTATCGAAGTCCCAACGGGCTCGGTTCGCCTTATCGTGACTCGGTACATGCTACTTTGCGAAACAATACCAGGAGTAAGGATCGAAGAAGGTTTGGATATGGGAAGGATGGGTACGGAAGGAAATTGGAGACTTGTATGTTTATTAAGTGGCGGAAATCTTGGCTGGTAGTGTTGTGTCTTTTGGATGTAAATTAAATTGTTTTGTTCAGTTTGTGTATTCGTCATACTGTTTACTCTTTACTTCGTGTCAAGTTGGAAAATCTGATGTGTTTTAATATGGTCTTAACATAGATATGACGGTGTCACTAAAGGTACACGTGGTTTTCTGTAAAGTGATCACTTTTCTAGTGTAAAGTGGTCAGCGCCTGTCGTTTTCCTTCTGCAAGCATTTGAGAATCTAGGAAATACACACTTTATTATCAACAGAAGTTAAAATGAATACTATAATCGTTCTTGTTGTTTCTTTGCCACCTGAAATAGTCAGTAGAAACACTATCTTTGAACTTTTCTTTTACAAAGACCCACATTTTTCTTTTATTTCTATATATCTCCTTTTCTCCAAAGATACTGTCTCAAGAACTTCCCCATTTAACTCGCCAAAAAGACCCACATAAAAATACTTTAATTAAACCACACTCCTTGCTTCGTCGATCTTCGTGTCAAGATATCGTTGCTCTCCAGTTTACGCGGGCATGTCGCCTTCGCGTAAAGCTTCCAGCATGATAAGATGGATGGATACATCATTCAGCCACGTTGCTTTTGTGTACCAGTTTTATGGCCCAAGAAGTTTGGGAGCTCAGAGGCTCCTAAATTATTTAGGAAGCAGGAATGAGCGTTAGGAATTGAATACAGAGTACTGCAGGAGTTGTTATTGGTGACTGGTAGTCGCATTGCGGATAGATGTGTCTTTTAGTTGAAGCTAGATAGCCGCAGCTTCGGCGATGCGAGACGAGTGGCGTCGCGGTCTTTCATTTTGTATCTGTGGTGTGTTGATTTGACACCGAGGCAGGCCTAAGAAATGCTGGCGTGAAGATTTTGGCTCGTTCCTGACCAATTTGCCCATGAAAACAAAACAAAACGGAAATTAAAAAATGATTGGGGTCTTAGCAGTGGGAAAAAAAGGTTTAAAAAAATGTGTTGGTTCCTGATAATGGTTATTTTATTTTAGGAAAAACTTAGCGAGAATATGGGCTAAGTTGGATTTTAAAACCCATTAGTTTTCATTCCGAAATTACTAAAGAATTTACAATTTTTTGCATTATTTTTTGGTTGATATAGTACAAACGCCAGCACATCAACTTACCCGAAACTGTCAAATTTTACCAATCAAGTTTGAATCTTCTAATTTAGCGATAAAGTTGAAAATCTATTAAATAAATTAGACAGATTGTACTCGCATGATGTGCTGGCGTCTGTACATAGT
This sequence comes from Amphipoea oculea, assembly GCA_945859645.1. Lineage (NCBI taxonomy): Eukaryota > Metazoa > Arthropoda > Insecta > Lepidoptera > Noctuidae > Amphipoea > Amphipoea oculea. Next base: position 7,991,488 of record OX243869.1, on the reverse strand, counting down.
TTTTCAAGCATGCCAACCTTGAAACATACGTGAAACTCCGTTGGCACAGTCAGCTTAGTGACTTCAGGTCTTATTGGGAGGATTATGGGGAGAATATTCATGAGAATTCAAACCCAACCCCACTGCAACTGAAAAATTCATGACACAACAAATACGTATAAATTGCAAACACAATTCAATTACGTATTATTCGTGATCCGGACCAAACCGGTTTGCCAAGTGTAACGAATAAACGAAAGTGTGCAACTTTACGATTCCCCACTCAGGGGTAAACAAGGTAAGTTTTATAACCCCTTTCTATGCGGAGGTAGCATATAGAATAGATGCGTCTATTTTACAACGGTGAGCTCATGTTTATTTGATTTTAAAGATGGTTGTAAAAGGAACATGTATTCTTGAAGAGTGCTTTTGTAAAATATATTGGTGTCCCGTTTTGTTATGATATCTTTATCATTTGTTTACAAGTTTTATTTCATGTAGGTGACTTTAGACTCCTGTGGTGTTTTCACAATGCCTCAGAAAAGGAAAAGTTTTATTTCAGAATAGCCGTTTTTACCCGACTGCGCCAGAAGGAGGGTTATGTTTTTAGATATTGCTTTTTAATTGAGTATCGAATTTTTCTCTGGTATAAAAATGTATTTGAAACCGGTTTTTACTGGATTTCAATTCCCGGCCTTAATCAGTCATTCTATGTTTCTATATATAAATGGAACATCGATAGAAAGTTTATTCGCGAACAATTTAACTTTTCGTGAAAATCTAGAAATTCTCGGCGCAAAATAGAAAAGAATAGCTATGAAGCGTTCAAGCAGTAGGATCAAACCAATCAACTCAGCCTATCGCAGTCCACTGCTAGACATAGGCCTCTCCCAGACTGCGCTACAGCACCCTGCCCTCCGCCTTCCGCATCCAGTCTGACCCATTTTTTTTTTTATGGATGGGAAATCATCAAATGACCCCTCCCGCTCTGGGTGGAGCGAAGGGAGTGTCAGATTCTTACTGACTAAAACCCATCCGTGTTCCTTCCTTAGCCCTTTATGTTCCGGGGTAGCGGTAACCCTTTCGAACAATCCCGCACCCCCGGCAGGCTTCGGCCCTGGCAGGCCCCTTCCTTTATGCTGACATATCACCTTCTTTAGGTCCTCCGTCCATCTAGCTGGTGGGCGGGCGTCCCACACTACGCTTAGGTAATGGCGGATTAGGTTATGTGTGGATCATCATCATCATCATTTTCAAGCAATTAAAATGTAAAGTTACAAAATTAAGTGACTATCAACTTGATATTGTCCGTATATTCAAATACCTAACGACTATAATTCTTTGACATTTGTATGAAATGGCCTGACACTACTCTATACAAGTATAGACAAGATTAAACACTTGCCTTAGTAGGCAAGTGTTTAATCTTGTCTTTTACGTCAATTTACGTCAGACGCTTATTAATTTGACAGGACTAAGCTAAAATTTATTTTCTGTCCTTTTCTTAATGAAATAGAAAGAAAAGATGCACTGAACTTAAATTTAGTTTATTTTGTGAACAACAGAATCGGCACCATTGTCTGCCTACACCTCTGTCTAACTCTGCAGAGTTTACAGGCGTGATGTTATGTTTTTAATACCTATAGACTAATAAAATTTACGCAAAATGTTTTTACCATCGCAGTTTATCAACTTTGTACCCACAAAACGCGTGTTTTCGCTATTATGTCTAAAGTCTTAAGTAAAGGGACGTTTTTCTACTACCTCCCCCCCTCCCCCCGTTAGTGATATATCGCGGTGGGACACGCGATCCGCGTACGTCACTGTCTCAAACTGACGTTTATAGACAACGGTAGTACGAGTTACTGTAGTCCCTTTAATGACCAAAATGTTTTCTACTTCTAGTTATTTGGTCTTGACAGTATTTTTTATGTTTTTAGGAACAACTGTTTTTTTCTTTTTTCGCACGATAGGAATTAAAATGTTAAGTATTAAATAAGTATCAGCTTATGATGTTCCCAATACAGGAACATAGGCCTCCTCTCTTCGAGAGGAAGTGGGCCCTAATCAACCACGCGGGCCCAGTTGGAAGATGTCACATAATAATATCTTCGAATTTTTGGTTCTAAGATGGTAGTCAGATAATATTAAAGTTATATTATTATAATTTTTTCATTGACATATCTGGAAACCCTTGGGTCCCGGACCTTTGGAAGGCGTAACCGGGGCCGAAGCCAATTCACAGAGGCCCCTTTATTATTAGCCTGTGATGTCCCACTGCAAGGCAAAGGCGTCCCTACTCTCTATCCACTTCTCTCTGTTCAAAGTTGCTAAGGACCAGTTCTTTTTGAAGGAGTCCACCTCATCCCGCCGTCTCCGTCTGGGCCTGCCACGATGTCGCTTGCCATTAAAAGGGACCCATTGGGTCGCAAGTTTGGCCCATTGTACGTCTGGAATGCGGCAGATGTGTCCAGCCCAGTTCCATTTTAAGGTGGCAGCATTCCAAGTGACATTAGAGGGGTAATTCTCGTAAATTTTAAATCATTCACAGTCTGATCTTTTGTCTGAATCTGTCAAAAATACTTCTAATTTCCCTACATTTTGACAAGTTTTGGACATTTGTTTGTCGCCGAGATGAGACTGAGACTAGATAAACGTTGCGACTGAACGTTTTAAATTACGAGAATTAACCTTCAGTTATCTTTGTGATGGAACGGATGGTCGCATTCCTAACCCAGTCTGTTAGTTAGATACCCAGAATACTCCGTTCGATAGCCCTCTCGCAAACCTCGAGACCTTACAAATTAATGACAATGGTATAGACAACCTACGACGTGATTCGTACCTACATTTTAGGATAAATGTAAGGCTTTCAAGGGTCATGCTATTGGTTGTATTGATGTAGGTACTATCAGCTTTTCATCGTGGCTTGATTTCCTAAACGTATTCGCATTCGTTCCTTATCACTTCCTTTGATGATGTCACTACGTGAAAAATTTTGAAATCCGTCCTTACAAGCTTGTTTGAAAAAGAAACATCAAAGTTAATTTCATATCAAATGAATAAATTCTTAAAAATAATCTAGTCCGTATGAAATCTTATTCGCCGTGTAGATAGCACGACAGTTTATTAAATTTTGTTTGCCCAAAACTTATGAAGTGTAGTATGTGTAAATTAGTGTATGTAAATTTTGCGTAAACATTAATTCGTAGTTTCACTACCTACGTGGCGTTAAACTATTAATAACCGACTACTTACGACGTAAAACTATTAACCTTTTAACTGCCTACGTCGGATTAATCCAACAAATATTTTCGTGCCCATTCCGCCAGAGTCGTATATATACGACCAAATAACACATCTCGTTTAATCTGTATTATTGGTATATCATCACAGCTCGTTTCATCGGTATTTATTTTTCGTTTTTTTTTTTTTTCTCGGGCGCTGGGGGCACGACATCTGATATAAAGTCGAGCGGTTAAAAGGTTAATAACTACTTCTGACGCAAAATTATTCATATTTAACTACGTAACTATTGTTATTTGCAATTTCAAACACTACAGTGGTCCTTACACATATTACCTACCTAGACAATAGGGCTCCAAAGCCAGCTCGGTTTCCTATTTCAACGACCGCCCATCCGCAGCCATTTTTTCTGAGCTAATCATTGCCATGACCTTGCTGTTTATTTGGTAGAAGCCGAATTCGAATAAAATTTAATTTGATAAATGAACTGTTTGTTTTGTATTAATAAAATTAAATTTTATTCGAAAAATCCATCGGTTTCTTACTAAACTTCAGTTATATCCGATGACCCTGGCTACTTATCTCTTTTGGTGACTGTACACAACAAGAAGTACTTACTGAATCTTTAGAACATACAACAAACATAACAAGACTAGATTTTTATACAAAAAGAAAATAAGTACTCAGGTTCCTAGTCTTTCTGGTACCAAAAATTCAATGCTTACAACAAAGATAGGAATAAAAATAGCCAAGTAATGTTGGTCTAGTTAAAAATGTAAACAGCCAGACAAGTAGTGTTGCGGCGAACGTAACTTGGGTAGGTAACGACTGAATTCAAAGTAACTCTCAGCTCGGGCGAATTTTGTAAGCTTTTATGTTACGTGTTCCATGAGAATATAGGTGGTTTGAATATTTTTAGGTGTACATAAACGTTTTCTGACTGGAGTGCAAGTGGTGTTTTATTTCCGTCTCATTTGTAGACATGAAAATGATAGGGACAGGTAGTTCTAATTTACTTATAATGCGTTTTAAAGTTATATGTATAATTTCGGATAGACGCAATTTGAAAAGTTTGCATTTATACCTAGTTGTTTTCGTCAATTTCTAAAAATGTATCATAATTATTATTCTTCCGTTAAAAATATTATATAAAAAAACAATAAACAAATTGCTAAAAATAAAGCTAATCAAAAATATTCTAATAATAAATAACTTATGACTTATATTATGGTGGGTCCCAGGTCCCTTAATGGCAAATGATATGGTGGCAGGCCCAGACGGTGGTGGCGGGATGAGCTGGACTCCGATAATAAAGATTGGTCCTTGGAGGCTCTTGACAGAGAGAGGTGGAAGGTGAGTAGGGAAGCCTTTGCCCAGCAGTGGGATATCAATGGCTAGTAAAAATATATATATACAGGGTGAAATTGAATTCATGGGCATCCTTTTAAGGGGTCATTATTGTAATCATCATTATGAAAAACTTTTACTATGGGACCAAACTTGAAATCGCGAAAAAATTTGCTCTTCCCTACATTTTGACGAGTTATGTGAACATAAATGCAAGGAACAACTGATTTTTTTTTGCGATTTTAGGTTTAGTCCCATACTAAAAGTTGTTCATAATGATGAGTACAATGACCCCTTAAAAGGATGCCCATGAATTTAATTTCACCCTGTATATGTATTGCTCTATTGTTTTATTTCTCTTTGTTCTACTTTATGTAATTTGTTATACCCAAAGCAATTAGAATTATAGGTTTACGTAAAACAATAGTATTACGTATACAGGCCCATTCTAATTGCTTCGTACGTACGTACCTACTTCATAAAACTAACCCTTAAAATCCGTAGTATTTATTTGAAATTATAAAAGCAGTACCTACTCAGTACGTGTATAAATTCCAGATTAACAATAACTGTCGAGAAAAGGTTACACACAGATGTGTATCAATAAAAATACCACTAAAGCAAATTGTACGCTACAAAGCTGGAATACTCTTCAATGTTAACAAAAATAGTTTATACCTCAGTACGTAATGGTTAAAAATACATTCAGCAAATATCCACCGTTAAAAACAACATTGCGAATTCTTTTCACAGATTTCTAAAACTAGAAGTCAACCCGTCGAAACCTCACTTCTTTGTGAATAAAAATGTTGGACAAGGTAAGCAAAGCTCTGAAACTGAAAGGCGCTGAGAAAGCGGAACTAGACTGGAAGCCAGGTCGAAAGTAAGTAAGCCGGTATTACGGCTTGCCAAAGTCTTGGCTAGGACTTTGTGAAGCCGTATTGTATTGGAAAGGGTGGTGTAATACCTTAACGAGGTAGCAGGCAATATTATTAACAGTGGAGGAGTTTTGTAAAAGTTGTTAGTGGAAAGGAGTAAAGAGTTGTTTGTTTTGTTGGATTGGTACTGCAGTACCTAATAAGGGGATTAGCTCTTAGATCTTGGAAAAGATGCAATGAGAAAAATCGAATTTAAAGTTTTCGATACATATTTTTTGTCTATCTAAAGTCTGTCTTTGTTAAATGAGAAGCAAAACCTCTGTACATACCTAATAAGGTATATTGTATAGGAATAGAGCGTTGATGAATGCATGACTGTGTGAAAGAGCTGAAAGCTAAGGTGTAGGTTGTGTAAGTGAGAGAGATGAGTATGTCAAAGAGGTATGCTTGGGATGACATAGAATATAACTAAAAAGGTAAAATGACAATAGCTTTTCAATGACAGAGTCTTTACTCTTTAACACCTCAAAATACACCTTAGTTAAAAATCACGTCTTAGCGTAAATACGCTAAGACGTGTTTTAAGTAATTTAAAAATAATAAAATAAATAAAGCAGTTTAAGATAATTCTTTGACTTTTCTTCTGACCTCAGCCCTTTATTTCTACATAATATGTATACGTTTTAGTGTGGATATTTGTTAAAAGAACTTTGCCGAGTTTATTAGAATTTGAGTGTTTGCGATGTTAGTAAAATCACCTCAATTGTATTTAAATTTTATTGTTAATGAAACGATGCGATGTAACAATTTTATGAACAATCCCGAATGTATCAACATTATTTTAAACAGGCAAAGGTTTTAGGAAATAAAGACGTACAAAATACAACAAATCCTTTCTATAAAATGGCAACCATTTCCTATTACCGCAGAGGTAGAAGCAGAGGCAAAGGTGGTAACAAAAATACAAGAAAACTTTTTGAATTTAACTTCCACGATTGTTTCATTGTTAAATCCTTCTTGTTTGTTCAATGAATCTATTCGTCAATCTAAAGGAAATATAACGCATTATTTATTCTTCTGGATTTAAGAAAAATGATGAACCTTCGAGGTATCACGATAAGCATGGGTTCGAAACCTGGCAACTAATAAAGTGACTTTTAAATTTCATATTGAATTTCTTTCAGACAACTACCAAAAAAAAAATGGTAAGAAAAGAATAACATTGTGAAGAAACCTGAATTTAAAATGGTTTTCCAACACATAATGATCAACCGTGATGAAGCTTGTTTCTTCTCTCTTTCAGAAGATACCTTTGTCATACAGTTGAATTATTACAGGCTGTTATTACACTTTACAAAGGGCGACCTTATTTTAGGGTAAAATTTAAGGAACATTTATTGCTTTTAACCTTCACAAAGTTTGAAAGTTAGTTAAGGTCAGTGTAAACGTCAAAGTATAGGTCTTTGAATTATTATTTTGATTTCAAAATTTTGAATACTACTTTTTGAAACTATTTGGTTGGTCTGTGAATGGGTGACCATCTTTACATACCGAGACCCCTCCGGGCCTCGGAAAGCACGTTAAGCCGTTGGTCCGGCTGTCATTAGTGGATCTTTGACAGTCGTTACGGGTAGTCAGAAGCCCGAAAGTCTGCTGACAACCAGTCTTACCTTAGGGATATCGTATTACTTAGTACCTAACTGGGTAGTGGAGGTCAGATAGGCAGTCACTCCATGTAAAATACTGGTACTCAGCTACATCCGGTTAGACTGGAAGCCGACCCTTACATAGTTGGGAAAAGGCTAAGCAGATGATTATGACTTTTAGAACCTATTTGATGCGTTTCTTACTTTGTTTGACCAGGTACGGGATCGTAACCTGGTCAAAAGGGGGAGGATATAACGGTAAATTATTTCCCACCGCTCCCGCCACAATTCACGCACTTCTGGCGGTAACGCCTCTCGTTCCCTGTAGACAAATGAAGGTGAGTCGAAGCTTCTAGAACACTCTAGAAGCTTCCTTTAAAAATATTCGTCGCGCACCCTTTTTTGACATTAGTCGTGTGATGTTCCTCAACCTGGGCTGCGCAACAAAAAGGGATTGTCAGTTCGCCCCGAACCCTATTGTTTACAATTATATTACATAATGTGTGTATGTTAAACTCTAATCTGTTTTTATTAGCTGGTTGTAATTTGTTATCAAAAACGTCGGAAAGAGGCGTTGATGGTCATCGTAGTTTGTTTTTTTGTCATCGTCTTTCCAACATCGTCAACCCATTACCACCTCTCATCTGCATCTTCTAACCCTGTCACTTCTTAAATCTTTACGATCTTTTTTACCTCTGAAAATAAATAAATGAATGCTACCTGGAAACAGACAAATGCACACCAATTATACATACGTAAGCATGATAAAGACGAAATTTTTCGTCGGTTCTCAAAAAAAAAAACTGCTGTTTAATAGAGAAGTGAAATGAATGGAACAGCTATGTTGTTTTTAAATAACCAACGAATAACTTCAACGCAGGATTCAAAATCATGTAATGAATCCATGGTAACGGATGTGATGTCCCTGCCAACCTCTATAAAAAAAAAATTCTTTGAGTAGAGCATGGTATGGAAAATGTTCATGTTAAATAGTAGTTAAGGCTGAGAATAGTTTTCCAAAGAGGCCCAAATGTTCACAGGGTCTTACTTTTTTTTATAAATAGTGCTACGAACTTTTAAGCCTTTTCAGGTGCTGCAAAGTTTAGTTTCAGTACTTTTAGTTTAGCATTTGTTGGCTATGGAAGCGAGGTTTAAGAATACATAATGAAATCTTTGGGAAATGCACCTGTGTTCTAGAGAAAATTGGTGATAAAACTAGTATTTACAAATAAAATGTTAGCTAAAAGAGTATGTACGTAGCAGGTGGCGTTCTGTAGCTTCTCTGCCTACCTACATGGAATAAAGGCATGAGTTTATTTATCCTTGTAAAATTTTTAATTTTTCAAAACAGAATTTTTATTCATAATTTTTGTCTTACATCTGCAAAAAGAAAACTACCTAAAAATTCTGCACACAGAAAGCAAAATACAAAATGAAAAAGGAATAGAAATTATTTGAAATTCGATATTCAAACCATCCTCGCGCTATTTAATACTGGCCCAAGCGCAACGTAATCTCCTTGAGGAATGGATATATTATTTTTAAATCGAACTTCTTTACTCGTTCCTCTCTTTATGTAATCTGTGGTTGTGGTGTGTGGACGTAGTTAGATAGGTTGGTTTGATTTAAACTACTGTTAAAAGGAGTAGAAATTGACTGCAGGATTTATTTACAGTTTCGTTAAAATTAATGTTTAAGTTAGGAGATGACATAAATAAATAAATGGATAACAATATAGATTTAGTTTTTTTTAAGCTATTAAAATTTATTGATATACAAAACACCTTCACCAATTCACAAATTGAAAAGCACTAGACTACAAACCAATCAAACTTCCACAAAATAAGTAATCAATAGGCAACAAAATAGGCTTCTATTTCGTTAAAACTATATCGTTTTATTGCCCAAACGATTGTGTAACAATAATTCGAAAAGTTCCGAACGACTGAGCAATGATTGCCTTTACCCCTATTTTGAAATTCACTCGTATTTCAGGTCGTCAAATAAAGGAAGTCGTCTCATGTGTTATTCATCATCTGAAGCGACTGAAAACATCTACTTGGGTACATAAGCTGTTATGGTTTCATAGATATACAGGGTGAGGTTAGGAACAGCCGATCTACTCTGTTAAAAATCTCATCTAGAAAACGTAGGTGATGTGAGCTCTCAATAGTGTCAAACGCAAGCATCAGGACTTCACTTTACGACTTGACTTTACTTTTCTTATAATTATTATTATTTGCTTTGTAATGGATGCTCATCCCACTTTTCCCTCGGGAGCATGTACGGTTCACGTACAGGCAAATTTCTAACTCCGCGACCTACTTTTCGCTACTCGTTTTATTTACTTTTATAATTATAATTATTTAGTTAACCAATAGCTGCTGTAGCGCTATAACCGTGGATTAGTATCCAACGAAACTTTCTTGTACTCGTAACTTTTACGAATAAACTAAATTATAGTGAAGTCTGTGGTTTTCGTCAACTCAACTGTAACTAACTGGCTACCTCTGAGCCATAAATAAAGCCATACGTAAGTTTTTACGTTTAGATTTTTACAGACTAGACCGGCAGGGATCAATATAGCGGATATGCTAACCGATTGAAAAAGTTTTAGCGATAGAAATCCATCTAGACTATCTTGGGCGTAGGTAGATAGGATATAATAGTACAGTCACGAGCAATAATATGTCAACACTTGGCAACTTTCAATTGCGATATTTTCGTGAAATAACGAATGCAACGTTGAAATACGACACTTTACATAAACCTATGGGTTCGAAAATACTATGTTCGTAATAACATAAAATTTCATTCAAAAATAAAGGAGAAAATCGCCTTTGAATAAAGCCAAGTGTATACATACTTAAAGACGTGACTGTACCTATTAGAGAATCGATAGAAATTAACCTTGTAGCACCGTTAACTGAAAAGTTGTGTGGAAATCGGTATGGGCATGTGATATGGATGAATGAGGAAAATATTGTGAGGAAAGTTTTGAGTATGAATGTAGATAGATGGCTATAAGAGTAGGGGAAGACCAACAAAACGATGGATGGACTGTATGAATGATGTTCGAATATATGAAGCAATAGATTAGCAATGTCCTTCAAAATGATTCAAATTCTGATTGTGCCCTTATCCCAATTTATTTGGGGTCGGCGCAACATGTCTTTTTCTTCCATACTTCTTTATTAGACGTCATCTCGGTAGTCACCCCCTTTCTAACCATATAGTTAGGGTGCAGGTGCCTAAGTCCCATATTTAGCTCATCCAACAATTGAGCACAAATATGAAGTTCCATAAACTCTAGGTGTTCTGACAAAAAACTCACCCTGTAGATGCGAGTATGAGTATATAAACAAGTTCCTGGAATAATAATTCCTTATGTATATACATTTGTGTTAGTTACTAATTCATATTTACTCTTTTGATGCGTCGCGTCGTCTTGATTCAATTTTTAGACTATATCTGCATAAGTAAATGATTACAATAAACGGAAAGGCTTTGAAAAGTCTAGTTTTAAAATGAAAATAATATGTTATGAATGTGAAAGCCATGAACACGGACTATAAGACAAACATGCAGTCCATGGTTCATCATCATCATCATTTCAGCCGAAAGACGTCCACTGGTAGACATAGGACTCCCCCAAGCACCTCCACTTCGACCGGTTTTTTGTTTCTTGCATCCAACGAGTTCCTGCGGCCTTTACAAGGTCGTCGGTCCATATGGTTGGTAGAATGAAATAAAAGTACAGTTCAGCGTGATGAAAGGATTTTAGTGGAAAAAATCGGTCAAGTGCGGGTCGGACTCGCGCGCCGAGGGTTCCGTACAAATTTATAGGTATGTAACTACAAATTTACGGTTTTCGGATTTTTTCCTTCACTTGTGCTACATGACATTGCTTCTTGCCTTTTATGATTCTAGGTCAACAGGTAGTACCTTATGTTTTGATTCCCTTGCGAATTTCAAAATATGCGGCATAAACGGAACATAAACGCCCGTATTTTTTTATTGCGTTGACTTAGAAGTTTGATTTTTTCAATGTTTCGAGGGATTGCAGCCCTGAGTATTTGATAATAATTTCTACTTGATAACTGCACGCGTTTCGGAGAAAAAGGGTCTTAACAGACGGACAATGAAGTGATCCTATAATAGCTTCGTTTTTCTTTTGAGGTACGAAACCCTAAAAATATGAAAAATGTGACATGAGTATATTGAAAACACAAAAAAAACCATTTGAAAGATACCAATAGAAGCAAAAAAAAAAAACATTAGAACAACTTTGCTTTTAAATAAAAAAGTCTTCTAAAAAAGTTATATTAACGACGGAGCTTGCAACAGTATTTTCCGGATCAGCATAAATAAACTCTCATATAAGTCTCTTTATAATCTTAATACCTTTTATTAAAGACCTAACAAAATGTTCGCAATGACTTCGCGAAAAAGGCAGTAAAGTTGTCATTAATTCAGTTGAAAAGCCGAAAAAAAAGCTAAAATCCAAAAGGATTCCAGTAAGCTCCCCTCCCACCAACCGTTGATATATTATTCAGTCTGCGTCCGAGAGCGTAAATGAAAAAGTTTTTGTATTCAATGACTATTCGAACACCACCAAAATACTGGTAAACCGGGAAAACCCAAAAGTTTCGGAATCGAACCGAAATTACGAGTTTGGAGGAGGCTTCGTTAAATATTCAGCAAGCGTCTGTCACTGTATGAAGATTAACTTGGTATAAAATGTTAATAATCCATGTTTTTTGTATTGATCCAAGAAACTATTAGAAATAGGAAACTATTATAACTATTTAGATGTGGTTTTTTTTTTATGGACGGGAAATCGTCAAATGACCCCTCCCGCTCTGAGTGAAGCGGAAGGGAGTGTCAGACTCTTACTGACTAAAACCCATCCGTGTTCCTTTCTTAGCCCTTTATGTTCCGGTTAGATGTGGCTTATGAGACAAATTTGTACTACTTTGTCTAAGTGAAAACTTCAAATAAAAGAAAAGAAAAGTTTTATACTACACATAACCCACGGGAACGTACTACCGGGATTAAAAGTACAGTATGAGTTAATCCACACATTGCTTTCATAAAACTTTACTAGCAGTGCCCCGCGGTTTCACCCGCATAAGTGTCTATCCCGTGGGAATATCAGGATAAAACCTACCCTTATGTCCTTTCCCGGGACTCAAACTATCTCCATCTAAATCGGTTCAGTAGTTTAAGCGTGAAGACGTAACAGACAGACACACTTTTCAATCAATCAACTCAGCCTATCGCAGTCCGCTGCTGGACATAGGCCTCTCCCAGACTGCGCCACAACACCCTGTCCTCCGCCTTCCGCATCCAGTCTACCCCAGCCACCTGGAGTGGAGACCGCGCACCGGCAAGCGTAGTGTGGGACGCCCCCCAGCTAGATGGACGGTCGTCCTAAAGACACACTTCTGCATTTATAATATAAGTATGTTATATTACCTTGTGAAGGCCGCAGGAACTCGTTGGATGCGAGAAGCACAAAATCGGTCGAAGTGGAGGTGCTTGGGGGAGGCCTATGTCCAGCAGTGGACGTCTTTCGGCTGAAATGATGATGATGATGACATAGTATGGATGGATTAGCGATCGGCCCATACTATGAAGGGGTGCTATCTACAGTTATAGGTGTGGCGACATATCAAACATTTAGATTTCTGTGCTATACCTAAATCAAATTTTAATGTTGTATTAGACACATAAACCTTCCGGAATGAATGCTCTATATGATGGTGAAAACCACATCAAAATCCATTGTCTACTTTAGTAGATTTTATTTATAGACACGCTACGCTACGATTTCGACAAAGACCCAATTTACCTAATTGTGTAGATTGATAAACACAAGACTAAACAATTGTCTTCTACCCACCTATTCACGTCATTTGTCTACATTCTTGAAGGCTAGTTAACAATAAACGTTTTTACAGAAATATAATATAAAAACGTGGGTTCGTAACGAGGTAGGTGAAAATGTTTAAATACTTTTACGTTATTTTTAGATCTGCACCTTTACAGCAAAACAACGAGCAACAAATTGAAAAAAAAACGGCAACTTTTATGCCAGTTCTATGCATAGTCACGTCTAAAACGTTGCATAGGCACACTTTGCGTTTCATTGTTACATATGGTTAGACCATCGTCTATTATGTAATTTTAATAAGGTTCCAGATTAAGTGTTATGACCTGGGACCGTATAACAGCAAAGTATCATTTATGTCCTGGGTCAAGGCAAAATATACCTAATATTTTATCTCGGTAGCACGGTTCCGTGGGATAATTTCCAAAATGCACGCGAGCAAAGCCGCAGCCAAAACCTAGTTATTTTGCAACTGTGGCGACATCTACATCGCCACATGGGAACTACGCATCACACTGACGTCACGCAAAATCCTGCATAGCGCAAGCAGAATTTAACGCGCGACTGCATATATTATACAACGACATCAATCGTCGGGCAATAGCTCACCAAACATAACACCCGCCTGGTCGGAGGATCACCTCTTTCCTATGGAGGATGAGTGGACTTTACACCCAGCGGTGCTATTCTGGAAAAAGATCACCGTGATAACTTAGGTCTTCTTAGCGTGTCGATAGCAATCTAAATGTACTCGGCCCAGAATTCGGCAGTGTTTGCTGCTCCCGGCGTAAGCATACTATCCACCAAGTGCTCAAACGAGAACGGCATAGCGTAGGTAAAGTGTGCTTAAAGTGAGCTGTTATTCCACCTGATGGTAAGGATTGACACTATTGACAGTTCACTTCACCTAAGTTTTCACGGTGAGATTTGTACAGAATAGCATTACTGTTCCTCGAACCTCTATACAACCATCAACATTTAAGAGCCTATACTACCTCAAATGGCTTAGCGTGATCCTCCGTTATGTCGAAAATACTGCACCATTAATTTTGAAATAAATATATGGTAAAGTTGAGGATTAATGCTAAGTCTTATGTTAGACGAAAACACGATTCCATAAAATTTTCTCGATAAAAAAAAAATCCAAGTTTACCTCTAACCCGAACAATAAACCGCTGGTATTAAAAAAATACTTCAAATTAGATCATGAAACTTTGCATACTAACTGAACTTACTTAAAAGCAGGTCTTATGTTACTTACTTTTTTATAATTACCATTATTTTCACTGTAAAAAGCAAATACCTAAACTATTGGCGCTGCCTGCCGCCCAGCACCGCACTCTGTCTCGCTCTCACTCAGTCCGCGAGCAGTATCGTATGAGCGAGATAAAGAGTGAATTTTAGCTGAGGTAGTATAGGCTCTTAAGCACACACACTGACAGCCGGGATCATTCCAACGCGCCTATGTATTTAGGTAAGTAACTTCAACCAAGTAGAACTGGCTACTGCCTAGCAAGAATAAGATTTACCTTTTACTACCTGAACTCTGATTAATTACAAGGAAACTGTGTAAGTGAACTCACGGTGCTAACTTCCAGTATAATTGTTTAAGCTACTGTCTTATCTCAAGGGGTCCTGAAGTAAACGAAACCAGGCTATTGTATGTCCAGCGAAAATAGACTGTCTTTTAACCAAAAAAGTAGGCTCCAAACTAAAAGAAGACTTGTAATTGGAGTTGCAAGATCGATTATAGGAGGCAGCAGTCCAACGTTTGCAGTGTTTGTTGAGTGAGTGAGGGAGGTGACGAGTTCAAATTCTATACTTTACATTATGGACTATTGAATATTAATGCCACTTCTATCGAACGTAACCTTCAATTGAATGTGTCAACAGGAATAATTACAGCAATATCAATATCTAAGTACTACATTTCAACTTTAAACATGTACGAACTGAACCCATTATATTAACGGGCAAAAAATACCAGTTTATACAACACTACAGTCTGGCCGTCGAGGGAATGCATTCCTGACACCTCTCAGTGCGACAAATCTAGTAGCTAATAAAGATCAAATTGGCAGAACACGTATTTGTTTGTATGACGTTGACAGGTGTCAAGAACGCACTCTCTAATCGGCTACACTGTAAATGTGCTATAAATTCTCTATACACTACACTACTAGCATTTTAACTTAATCAACTTTCTTTTCGAACTCAGAAAAACACGCAACCAGCATTTGCAAGATTGTAAGAATCCTTTGGTCCTTGCAATTTCCGATTTCACTCGGTCTGGCAATAATCGGAGCAGTCCAACTCTGAAAAAGTTTTCAATGGTACCGCCTTGATTCCACTTTATTCACTGGACCGTGCCCGGAATAAAGTATCTCACGATTCAACATTTAATTTCGTTCGGTTTGACAAATCTGTTTTTTATTTTGCCAACCCTATTTTTTAGGGATTTATTTCGCGTTTTCTCGTTATAAGGGTATGTGGTTTAGGTTATTGTGGATTTGTTACTGTACTTGCTATATTTATGTTGTTTGATTTAGGGAAAACAATAACGAAACAATTCTTCTTTAATTGATTGATTGTTTATTGTTTTAGGTGGTTGCAACCGCTGCTGCTGAGCATATAAGGTCCTGGAGTCGATTCCCAGGCCGGGAAAAGTGTTTGGGTTTTTCCATTTTCTCAGTAGAGCTGCCCGGTGTCTGGATTTATGCCCGGTTCATGGAAATAGGCTCGCCTCCTAATATATGGGACTTATGTACATAACTGGCAAAATATGGGTGTACTATACATACAGCTATGCCTAACCCTTTGGGGTTTACAGGCGTTATGGTATTTTATGTTGCCTTCTTTAATTGTATTTTGCTTGCAAAAGTAAAAAATAATTGTACGTTCAGTATGCATTCTAATAAAAATTCTGGACTCACAGGACACAATCGTACGATTAAGTTTTAAAACTGTCTATATACCTGACCCTTGATCCTAAGTTTTTATTGTCAGGGTTTTGGAGCAAAATAATATAATAATTACTCTGTTTAAGTAACCGCGTGATCTAATGAGGGTGATCTACCGATCTCCCTGAAGCGCAAACTCATCGAGATGTGTATCGTGCCCGTCCTAACCTACGGTACTCTGCTCTCACCGAGTCGCAAAAGATCCGCCTTGGAGTTTGCCAAAGAGCGATGGAACGCAGCATTCTGGGTATTAAAAGACACGACAGAATTCGGAACACCACGCTACGTTCCAAAACGGGCATACTGCTAGTTCAAGCTATAAAAACGACGCGATGTTATTGGTTGGTTTCACACACATCCCTCGCTACGCATCCTCGCTCATCTCTACTCTAGTCGAAAGGCAGCCTAACAGGGCCCCGTTGCCACATTTTAGGAACGTCACCTTAAAAAGTTAGTAGATAAAGTCAAGGGTCAAGCAAAAACATATTTTTGATGAATGCCAACTCCCCAGACAAGCCACTGTACTAATAAACCTCCTATGGGGCATGTTTTCATTAGCTTAAAAGCGTGTGTAGATTGTTTTTAAACGTCATAACAGCGGCTGTTCATTAATTTGATTAGAGTATACCTATAATTACCGCTGCTTTGGAAAGCAACTCACATTTTGTTCGTAGTAATTGGAAGTGACCACCTAAATGTTTAATTAGTGCGATTGTTTATTCAAACATTCAAGTATTTATTTCAAATAAACCAATTACACTTTTGAATTGTCAAGGGGTCGATCAGTCAGAAAGATGAAGCTAGTTGCCCATTCCAAGGCGTGGAACCTACCTACGGACAAGACACTCCATGGACACTATTTTAAATCAATACGGTTACAAAATATTGGTTACATCATTCATTTATGCATGTGAAAACGACGCAGAACGTTAAAAACGTCCGTAATAAAAATATTAAAAAAAAAACAATTCAAATTTTAAATTAAGAGCTTTTACGACGTACGGCAGTTCATACAAACTTTCAAGCCCTTGTTTTTCGAAATTAATGAACCGATTTTAATGAAACTTCGTGCGCATAAGCAGAATACAAAGGTCTAAAAAGTTAGTAAAGAACATTTTTAAAATGTCTTATTTAAAAAAAAGATTACTGGAAATATCTGTTTCTATGGAAAATTTAAAATGGGTCTAATTTGGCTGTAACACTATTTTTCCTGTCCTGGGTCCGGTTCCCCATCTGGAATTTCTCAGTAGAGTCTGGTTTTGCGCCCGGTTGATGCCAATGGGCTCGCCCCCTGTTGCGTGGGGCTTAAACATAACTTGCCAAAAGACAATGTTCAAAATGGCCCTGTGCAATGAAGAGTTTGAGAATATACGATAATTAATCGCCTATTTTATTATATAAGTTGCAAATACTTCTGTATCACGGACTAGCTGTATACCAAAATGTATTTTTAATAGAATTTAATGCGACTAATAACATTACATCGCCATCTTCACCTATGTCGTGTCAAAAGTGAAATAGGGATGTCCGATCAATTATAATCGATCGATTGTGTTTTTTTTTCTAAAGTGTAGTTTTAAAAACCTAATAAAATACTTTATGAATGCAGTCATACTCCAATTTAAATAGGTAGTAAGAATAATATTATACAATAATCAAAACTTCTTTATTTCTATACAATCATTCAAACTAATTCATTATTTACGACAATTAATACAAAAATAACGCTCCTTTTGCGGTTCATTAAACGAAAAAAATACTTATTTTTACTAAACACATCACAATTACCTAATGTTTTATTTAAAAAACAATATTGCAAACTAGATACAGATGTTATTATATATTATTATTACCAGTATAGAAGAGTGTTGTTATATATAAAATAAACCATTGTCATACATACTTGTAATGTTTATATGACAAAGTAGATGTAACAGACTGTAATAATTTAAGACCACAGTAAATCATAATCGAAAAATCGATTAATAGTGTCGTATTACATCCCTAGTTTTGCCGGTGAACGTGTCATTGTTACCTACATTTAATATTCGTTGTTATGGTTAGATTATAACCTCAAAATCTGATACTTTTTTTGAAATATATCTTTTCTGCAGCTAGTCCGCTATAAAAACAAGATCTTTTATGAGTCTCCATATGATAGAGAATACAATACATAATTATCCGATGCTCTTGGCTCCAGGGCCAACAATGTATGGACGCAGAGCAATGTCCTTTGGGTGTACAGTAGATACTCCTCTACTTAACCCTTCGGCGAATATGTGCATGATGTTGTTAAATTATTTTGTTATTTATAAGTTTTTTTTAAAGAAGCTTGGACTAACTTCAGCTGAATAAACTTGGTCCTAGTTTAACTAATTTAGTTAGTTAATCAAACGCCTGTAAATTGCAGACCACTCTGTTGATGGATCTTTATTTCTCTCGGGTATAAAACGTACTATTTCTTAATTAAACACCTAAATTTCAGAAAAAGCGTCTAAAAATTTATCTTGCGTTTGAGGTTAGTATAATTTCAACTTGTCAGCCGTCGAACTATATTCCTTTCATAAACTGATGTTAAAATTCAACAAAAACCGTATTTCTAAAGTAAGATACCTGCAAAACAGCTACAGAAAATTGAAGTTTTAAAATTCATAGAATCGTTCTCATACCATATATATATATGAAGAAATGTTCCGTACAATCATGCACATGACTGTATATGGAGGAAAATAAGAGATTCTTTTCTTCCTGGATTACTGGCTTTTGACTTTGTGATACTCAACGAAGCTATCACTTATTCATGAGACTGTGAGCAATCTTAAGATTTTTTTCGTGTTTCGTATGAAAATGGCGGCGCTGAAAATGTTCACGATAAATATATTTTGAGATGTGTAAAGAATTCTTTGATAGTATTTACTATAGTCCGTTCCGAAAGTATCTGTAGACCAATTCCCGTAATTAAAAACGTTCAAAATCTAGTTACAATCTCATCACAGCGACAATAAGTGACAAAAACTTGTCAAAAAAATTTAGGGAAATTTCAGGTATTTTTAAAAGATTGAAACAGATCAGGGGGGCAATACTCGTAATTTTAATAACGTTCACAGTCTGATCTCAGTCTCAATCTGTCAAAAAATACTTTTAATTTCACTACATTTTGACAAGTTTTTGTCAATTGGTTGTCGCCGAGATAAGACTGTGACTTGATTTTGAACGTTTTAAATTATGAGAATTGCCCTTCAGATTATGAACGTTCTTAAAATTACGAAAATTGATCTGATGAAAGTATAAACTTTCTTTGTTCAGGCTAAATTCTTACGCAATCACTCAATAAAGTGAGTTAGTAGTACGTACAGTCTGTTATAGCAATTAGCTGACCCCTTAAAAATTAAACGAATTTGAACCTTCTGCTTGTTAGCAGTAAGCTTATCGAACTAGAACAGTTCAACGTCTACGATTAATAAAACAGTTATTCGAATTTGATATTTAACACGCAGTGTTAAGGTAGGTATGATCTTAAATATTGTTCTAGCTTGTAATATATTATTGCTAATTTCAACGACAATCACCATGTTCGTGTGGTCTAGTGGTAGCTGCAGTGAGCTGACAAGAGCGTGGTTGCGAGTTCGAAACCAACATGTTTTCTGCTGCGCATTTTGTTTTATAATATTTTTTTTTTAAGTTATAAATAATAAATTATAACTTTAGCAACAAAAAAAAAGCTGAACGAAAATAAAAAAAAACGATAATGATGGTAAAAACGATTTTATTTTATAAAAAAAAAAATATTATAAGAATAACGTAAATGATATACCTAACAGTTACTAATAACGTTGTTACATACTTCACAGAGTTTAATGTAGTGAATCAACATGTTATAATATTTAGAAATATATAGGTATGTATTTCTATTTCATAACAATAACATCACCACATTAAATATCGTTGAACTAAATAAAATAGCATTATACGTTGATGTTTTACCTACTAGGTATACTATATATCAATTTGTTTTATAAGTATGTAGTTATGTTTAGTTATAAATAAGGTTTTGACAAAAACTTCTCGTCGGTAAATATGACAACATAATCTTCCCAATTAAAATTGAGATATTCTTGGGCAAAGCGGACTCTTGCTTGGCGATGTGCAGCAGTCAGTTAAATTTTACGTGCTGGCTTGTATTGTTTCAGTCCAGCAACATGCAAATGTTTTCTGACCGTCTGAACAGAAACATTATACTGCATTGAGTAGGCAAAAATGGGTGTTCAGTATGCCTTCTAACAATTGCTTGATGATGTTTTGACACAGGAGTAACATTGCAGGTTTTGGTTCAGGACGATCCTTTTGAATATTCCCTGTCTCTTCAAAACGTCTTAGCCACAGTCTGACTGTATTTCTCTGAAACAACACAATAAGCATAATTTTAATAACCGGGTAATCATAATTTTTCGAATAAGTTTGCAAAAATACCTTTAGATAAACCACATTAGACCTATAAATGATCTCATAATGAAACAGTTAATTTTCTATTATTCTATACTCACGTTTTTAAGCCAACTAACGAATTAAGGAAGTATAAAAAAGAATACACTTACCGCTATATTAAGTTTCCTAGCAATCGCTTTAATACCAACATTCTCCTTATGCAAATACAATATTTTGTATTTTAAATAATCACTCAACTGAGACATGACGATTAAACTATCAAAACCGATAATAATAATTAATAAAAAGGCGTGGATTTTCGCAACTTAGTAAGGCAATATAAAAATGTTCGTGCGTATTCACTGCTATTTGTGCATAGAATGTCTTGTTCAATTTATTCTTCTACCCCATATTCCTAAAATCATTTCAATAGCAGTTTTTGTTGAATACTCATATTGACGTCGAACTACCCACTTATTGAAAAAGGTGAAACGTTTATCGTTTATCAACTTAATTGATATGCTTGTTCTTTACAATAATGCAAGAAATACTTACGAACAATTTATATATTGAAAACAAAATTAAACATGAGACTAGATTTGAACTCGCATCTTGCACGTCTCAGCCTTACGCATGAACCACGACACCAGATTAACTTGAGTAAGATAGATGAAATAAGGTATTAGTAGCAATGACACAAATTATCACAACATTAACCTAACCTTTAAGTCTTGCTGATTAAAAATGAAAATTGCGTAACAAATACCCATACATAGTAAATGACCTAACACCAACATCTTAAAGCTCAAATTTGCGTATCAAAATTATTTATTGTTTCTGTTCATCGAGTAGTGTTAGTCCGATTAACTCATACATATTGAATAACCTTTAATGTTATGAGAGGAGGGTGCAAAATCGAGTAATTTTTAGGGGGGTCAGCTAATTGCTATAACAGACTGTACATTCATCTGTATTTAGAAAGTTTCAACTTTGTAACTCACAACGGTTTCCATGCATTATTGTTTGATTATCATGACTAAATCAAAGGTCTCTCCAAGTCCAGGAACTCCTTTACCGCGCCACCTCGAACCAGCCCTCGTGGTACGTATCCTGGTCATCTCGCCACCGCTTTCTCGGCCGCCCTCGGTCGGCGCCGTCCATCTTCATCTTCAAATTGTAATTAAAAAATCATCGAAGAAAATTGAGGTTATAAAATTAACTTCAATTGTCAAATGAGGTAACCGTTTTTTCCTGGTGATTTAAAATTATGATTTCGGATTAATGTCAAAACATTCAATTTGTAAGTGGTATTACAAATTGGTACCTACATTTTCTGATCCTTTTGATTACATTTTCCTCAGATAGTAACCAGGTCAGACCGTACCTTCTTTTTACATCATTAGCTCCTATTTTCGAAAATGGAATGCAAAATGCAGTGTCAAAGGCTTATGAGCGTGCAACGTAAATGAGTCAACTAGGAAAGCGAATTATCTATGTGCCTCTAGGCGAGCTCCATCTATCATTACTTTGTGCTTCAGCTGAAAAGCGACACTTTTCCGACCTAATTTGATGAAAAAGTAACTTGACTTATCAGTTCTTTTTTATGAACTTTTATTTCTACACGAAAAGAAATAGTTTTCACTATGCAGCTTCTATGGTATTCATTCAGAATTTATAAAAGTTTCAAGATCAATGTTTCATCCAACGAACTCTAATGGTTTTTTTTTTTTCAATTTGATGGCGGTTTTATCCTACTGCCATTATTTACTTATATAAATTTAAGTATACTTAAATGGTTTGGTCATATTGAGAGTAAAAGCAAGTTTGGTCATATGAACGGTGACTAACAAAAGTTATTTACAGAGCAGATATGGTAGTGAATCTGTGTGGGTGGGAGGACTAGAAGGACAAAATTATATTGGTTTGACCTTATTGGTGATGTTTTTTAGAAAGGTCAGGTACCTATATAGTACTCACTAAACTTGACCAAAATGTATGAAACAGCAATTTTTTTTTTTCGAGATTTCAGAGTTGGTCCCATAGTGAAAGTTGTTCAGTTCGATTGTCTAAATCACCTCTTAGTTTGTTGGGTTAATTTGGTCGTGTATGAGATGTGTGAACGTAAACGAAATAAAAGGAGAACACAGGATTGTAGCAGGTGGCGTTCTGAAGCCACCCCATGGGACGAAAGCGTAAGTTTATGTTAGTTACGATTTCTTCACGTTGAAAAGCCACAGCCTCGCATTCCAGGATGACGTGGGCGGCTGAATCTTTGTCGTCAAGGCAGCCCTTGCAAAGGGGGCTGTCCATAGCGCCTATGTTAAAAAGATGTTTGTTAATGGGGTTATGGCCCGTAATAGTACCTATTATTACTCTGAGGTTATTTCTAGTTAGGCTAAGAAGAGCAAAAGGAGTGTAGCGGTATCTACAACGCCACATGCGAACAACGCGTCATACTGACGTCACGCAAATCCTGCATCTTGCAAGCAGAGTTTACCGCGCAACTAGCATAGATACAACAGCCCGACATGTATCATTGGGCAGTTGCCCACCAGACACAACACCCGTCTGGTCGGAGGATCCTCCCTTTTCTATAAAGTATGAGTGAACTTTACACCCTGTTCCTCATACCTCTATAGGAGTATGTAAGGATCGTAGCAGGTGGCGCTCTGAAGTATCTGCCAATACCCATGGGGAGAAGGCGTAATTTTATGAATGTATGTATAACGATTATGATGCTGCCTTCTAAAAGCCCTTTAATCGTCTCCTATAGCCACATGTCCACGGTCAGGTTGTCACATTAAAACTTCAAGAAACAAATGACGAACACGTTTCATCATTATGAGTTTTTGTTTGGGCCCATCACAATATTTATGATTGGAGTTTTTGAATCAGACTGAGTAATCGAGCACCTGTGTCAGGCAGTAAGTTGTCTGGCATTTATGCTGAACTGCGGTGCTATTCTGTAAAAAGATCACCGTGATAACTTAGTGAAGTGAGCTTAAAGTGAGCTGCCATTCCACCCGATGCTAGGGATTGACACTATTGACAGCTCACTGTAAGCTCACTTCACCTAAGTTTTCACGGTGAAATTTTTACAGAATAACATTACTGGGCCTATTTGGCGAAGCCGTGAGGCACTCAATATTAAGTTTTTTAAGTTTTTCTGTTTTTTAACCGACTTTATTAACCGACTTTAAAAAAAGGAGGTTCTGTATTCGACCCGTATGTATGTATGTATGTTTGTATGTCCGCGATTATCTCAAAAACTACTGAACCGATTTTGATAATTCTTTCATAAGTGTGATCTACATACTTTCAGGAAGGTTTTAGTATATAATACATTAGGTAATTATTCTTATGTACGAAGTTATATGCAATTCCCATAGAAATGCCGGAGATGCAGTATATTTAATTCTGCATCTCCGGCATTTCTATGGGAATTTTGATGATTCCTCGAGTCCTGTCTTCAATTCTTCAATGTACTAGTGTTAATTGAATTGGTGTGGGGTAGGTACAACTAAAAAGTGAAAAATAAAAACTTTTTTACAAAAAAAACCACCGACTTCAAAAAAAACACTACAAAGTGAAAAATAACTTTAATTTCGGAAGTCGGTGTAAAAAAACGAAAATGCGGAACCAACGACACCGACTTCCGAAATTAAAGTTATTTTTCACTTTGTAGTGTTTTTTTTTTGAAGTCGGTTGTTTTTTACAAATTTATTTCCTTTCTTTTCTTTGTTTCATACTTATTAGCATTGGGATGATGTTTGGTACTTTTTATGTGAACACTGAACATATTTTTGTCTTTATATTGTGAGACTAGCCCGCAGGTGGTCGAGAATTAACCCACGTCATTTTTCTATCGAGATTAAAAGTATCCTATGTCCTAACCCAGGTCATAGCCCGTATAATTTCATCGAAATCCATCCACCCGTTACGGCATGAAAGTTATACAGAAAATATTAGTATAGATTTAAGATACTAATCATATTATTGCTAGGTAAAATCCTAATCCATACTAATATTATAAATTCGAAAGTAACTCTTCTGTCTGTCTGTCTGTATGTTACCTTTTCACGCCTAAACCACTGAACCAATTCAGATGAAATTTGGTATAGAGATAGTTTGAGTCCCGGGGAAGGACATAGGATAGTTTTTATCCCGATATTTCCACGGGATCGACACTTATGCGGGTGAACCCGCGGAGCGCAGCTAGTAGGTATTATAAATGTGAATGTAAGTTTGTTTATTGCGATTTCACGCTAAAACGACTGCACGCATTTGGATGAAATTTGGCAAACAGATAGACAATGACCTGGGCTATTTTTCTTCCTGGATCGCAGACGATGTCGCGGGTAGCAGCTAGTATACCCGGTCAAGCACCGCGCGTCGCCTATTGGCGACGAAACAAGAGAAAATCAATTGTGTCTCATCAGCGGAGCTTGACAGATTAAACTAAAACGTAGCCAGACTCCATGATCCACAAGAATAAATGTTTCTGCTCGATTCAAAATTCAATGTTGCCTAGGGAATAATAATAATATCTACCCCTTACATTCCTTTTCTCGGCATTCGAAAGAGAGCAACCCTAAACCAATTTTATCCGGGAAAAGTAGTTACGTGATCATATTCTTATGCTTATAAAGGTTAGCAAGATGGAATATTGAACGCTGTTACAGACAACTTTGGTAAAAAATTACTTTATATTTATACTAGATATTACCTATTTCTAAGTTCATTTAGTACAAACAGGTATACCACCTAGGTGCACAATATTGTCTATTGCAATTAATATTATGCTTTTAATTATTGCTGTTAATATTAATATCAAGTTTAGTTGGATTTTGGATCATTATTGTTTTTCAAAAATTCGAAGTGAAATCGTGTACCTACTTACTTTTTAATGTAAAAATTTACAAGAAACTAGAATTGATTTTAAGTCGTCTCTTCCAAAAGGTAATTTCATATAGAGAATTATGGGCAAGAAACTTATAACATAGCTACTCACTCACGTTATTAATATAACTGTTTGATTTCATTTACAAAAAAACAGAAAAAATACTGCATTGTAGGATTTTTTTCCTGGTGAAGACTTACGATAGAAAGTGACAGCAGTTCCCGCGTCCTTATAGGCAGAGATTAGTAATACAACGTCAGTGATAGTTGCGCCATCTCATCATCTCCAGGGGGAAAAGACGATATGACCTAGTGGAGCGCCATCATTTACGTCACAAAACTATTTTTGCCAAGCGTTTCTTTTGCTATCTGGGTGGCTACTTATATAATAAAACTAATAAGGTGTTACATATCTATAGTCTCACAAAGCATAAATGCAAAAAGCGGCTAACTGACTGGCTTCTAAAATTAAATTATAATGATACTGAAAATATCCTTACAAAGACCTAAACACAGAATCACACACTCTAACACACCCCCACACTTACACACCCACACAATCACACATACTACACATTTACTAACATTTGTCTCGCATACTTAATCTAGATATTAATTAAAATAAAAACTATAAGATGTCATACATTCATGTACATTCTGTCAGCGCGCATAGTGCATAATTTGTAAAATGAAAATGTAAAGGGATCCTGGTGTCCTGAAACACAGGCCACGAGCCTTACTTAGGCACCAGTCTCCCACAATATATACTCAACTGAATTATATGTCATTGTCGAATCTGACCGATGTAAAATAACATGTATATTGTGGTGAGAAAATAAAGTTTATTATTATTATTATCTGCCTTACCTTTTTCCAACTATGTTGGGGTCGGCTTCCAGTCTAACCGGATGCAGCTGAGTAGGTAGGTACTAGTGTTTTACATGGAGCGACTGCCTATCTGACCTCCACAACCTAGTTCCTAGCACTGCGGGCTGTGCTGGCGCCGCTGCTGCAGCTGCTGAGACCCTCAAGCGGCGCAAATACTGTAACCTTATGGGCAACTACAGCTTTGAGCCGTTTGGGGTCGAAACGCTCGGGTCATGGGGCCCGAGCGCGCGTCTCCTTTTTAAGGAAATTTCTCGCCGGCTGGTCAATACTTCACGTGACCAGAGGGCTGGGTCGTTCTTTGCCCAAAGAATTACCATTGCCATTCAACGTGGCAATGCTGCCAGTCTTCTGGACACGTTTCCGGATGACAGCGATGCGGACGAATACTTCGACGCCTAAGTGTCCTATGTTTTTTTTATTTTTATATATTTGTATTGTAAGTTAGTTAGTCATTTATTTTAGGGTTAGATTGTATAATGTATTTAAGTTACTGAGTAATCCGAAACCCCTTGGTAAGACTGGTTGTCAGACTTTCGGGCTTCTGACAACCCTTAACGACTATCAAAGATCCACGGATGACCAACGGTTTAACGCGCTTTCCGAGGCACGTAGGGATCTTGGAATGTAAAGATGGTCACCCATCCACGGACCAACCGTAGCAAGCGTAGCTTCACCTGATCGATCGACCTGTGCGGCTGCTGTTTCAGTTGACGGATTAGTCAAAAAATCACTATTGAAATTATTCGGTTGTTCGATCATGTCTTTGCAGACATAAAAATCCTTTACAATAAAAAAACAAAACATTCATCCGCCATAACATAGTTTCCAGTGAATGCTACACAGACCAATTCATAAAACCATGTTCCTTAGTAATTGCGAAAAATCCAGCCAAAGTTGGGTGTCAAAACGCTGGACTAACACTAATCCTCTGGGTACAAACTGACGTAAAAAATGGAACAATCCGGGCTTCGCAGTAAGCCATCGGATATAGCACAGGAATGGTCTGGAACATTGTGGTAAAAAGTGGTACATTGGTATTTTCCACGGAAGTGACGTTTTTAGAGTGACAGGTCGTTAGTTCAGGTGAACCATTCACCTATGTATGTAGTCCAGTGAATGGCTGAATTTAGGATATGATTGTGAACAATTTCATCGATTGTGAATAACTATTTGATATTGGGTGGTTGGTTCGAGGGGCCTGTGGCTAAATAATAACAGCAGCATGGGTCGATCAAAGGTTAAGCTACGTTTGCTGCGGCCGGTTTGTGGATGGGTGGGGGCATGATTATGTATGTATTCGTATGTAATCCAGGATTATTTTCTGAAAAGAGGTTACACAAAGAATTTTGTTAATAACAGTATGCAATAGTATGCATAGGTAAGAAAATGTTATACCTAATTTACGAATAGAATGTTATGTTTTGCGAATGTGGTGTTTTGAGATCAATGATATTTTAAGAATATTATTATGATGTTTTGATAATGACTGTGATGATTTGCGATTATGGTGATTTGAGATTATGATATTTCGAGAATTTGATATTCAGAGACGGAGCGATTGATTTAACTAGTGATTTTTTTTTTTTATTTAACGCCTCGTACTTTACCTTACTTACCTAAGGAATAAATATGTAATAGAAACAATGCAAAAATGTTTTGCTGAATGTTTTTGCTAACTTTTTCTTAATAATTGATTTCGCGCTAAATTTCTTTATTTTTCTTCTATGCTTTTACGTAGTCAAAAAGAACCCACGTTCCATGCACCAAAATTACCTACACTTGAAAAGTTTCATCTTGACGGGCGTACAGGAAGGATACCGTATAACTGTATAAATAAAGAGTTATCATTGACATAGCTAAGAGTATGTAAACGAAGATTAAATTCTGTGTCAGTGCAATCACTTAATCTCAGTTAATGTTGAACCAGCGTTCATAAAGAAGATTACACTAAGAGCTTTGATAATCTTAACATTCCATTAACATGTTTACATCATACGCATCAGTCGAAATTGTTGATGACTTTCTGGTATTCTGGACAGACTCATCGTGGTCTGTAATCCTAATTGTATTTCACACTTTCAATTGGACCTACTTATGCAAGACGGAACCAATCCACACACATGCCAAAATCGAGATAAGTACCTATACAGAAAGCTTTCAAAATGCACTTTCTATCGACCCTGTAAAGATCAAAATGATCTGACAATTTTGTCAGTCCGTCTGTTTTACAGTCCGAAAGATTTTGATAGAAACTGCTAATCCATTACCTACTTCATAAGCTTGAAAAGTTCGTCTGCTCAACAACGTAAATAACGCATTGAATATTGTTGAACTATCAAAATTAAAGGTATTGCCATTGTACACATTTACCCGGCAAAGTTTTATCTTCCCCTTTTTATTAATCCATCCAAAGGTTGACTTTAAAAAATCGCTCTTAGCGATAAGACCGCCCATTGTGTCACCATTTGTAAAAACTCTAAAATTATTTATGTCTGTAATTTATATGGTGTATATAATAGAGAGTATTCTATTCTGACGAGTTTTGATGTTCAAGTCCAGGCCGACAACAGTAATCATAATGCATCGTACAATACCTTAGTCCGGACCAGACCGGTCCAAATGGCGGCGCTTCGGGGAGGCCTATGTCCAGCAGTGGACGTCTCTCGGCTAAAATGATGATGATACCTTTGTTTGCGACAGCGCTAGCCGAATGAGCGTCCATTTTTTGATAGTTCTTCAGCCAATGAAAGGATGACGAAGGTTGCACTCGAAATCACATTACATTAGATGGGTTTTGTTTGGTCACACGCGCGATGATAGTAGAGAGGCATGAGGAAGAGGGTGTGCTCACTCATCCTCCGTAGAAAAGGGAGGATCCTCTGACCAGACGGTTGATGTGGTCTCAATTATTTCATTTTCTACAGTGTCGAGCAGATTTCATATTTTCGTTTTTGCAAACTACCTAAAGAATCGCTTTTGTTTTCCATGAGATAGTTTTTGAGAGAATTTGTAAATATTTTCATCAGGTACATTCAGTTACTGTTTCAGCGTGTTTGTGTGTTCAGTTTATTGTGTCAAGATGGTGTCAAGTGTCGTTTTTTGTCTGTGGCATGCAATAAAGTTGAAGCAACTTATCATCCAAACACCATCGTCTAAACACTGTTTATACAGGGTTCACATGGTTCGATTTTAGTTGATCTACTTCTAATTCGAAAACGATTTGAACCTTCAAACCGACTTTCAATCAAATTGAATTTCAAAAGTATTTTTGTTGAACAACAAAAGTTGTTTAACTAAAATCGAACCTTACCACCGATTAGACAGTTCAAGTTCAAGAGCAAGTTTGCTTCAACTTATTGTATGTTACAGGTAATTAAATCGCACCGTGAAAAGCAGGCGTTACCCTACGTATTCATCCACTTTCATTGAATAGGCACCCTGATTGCGTAACACACTATCAATCTCAATCTGAATCATTTTGAAGGATATTATTAATCCATTGCTTCATATGTTTGAATAATTTGTCTACTCAACAAAGTAAATAAGGCAATGAATGTTGTTGAACTATCAAAATGACAGACATTGCTACTTATAGCGTGTAACGCAATTACCCAGCAGGATCCTGCTTCGTCATATATATAAAGAAGCAGGATCCTGCGGGGTAATCTATATAGATTTGATTGTTTTCGTTCAGGGTAAAGGTGGGAATTATTTATAAAGAAAATAGTTGTTCATCATGTAAAGATAATAGTTGTTCAACTAAAATCGAACCTAACCACCGATTAGACAGTGCAAGTTCAAGAGCAAGTTTGCTTCAACTTATGGTATGTTACAGGTAATTAAATCGCACCGTGAAAAGCAAGCGTTATTCTACGTATTCATCGACTTTCATTGAACAGGAATTGCCTCACAAGCTTCAAACTTAAGTGGACACCCTAATGCGTAACACACTATCAATCTCAATCTGAATCATTTTGAAGGATATTACTAATCCATTGCTTCATATGTTTGAATAATTTGTCTACTCAAAAAAGTAAATAACGCAATGAATGTTGTTGAACTATCAAAATGACAGCCATTGCTACTTATAGTGTGTAACGCAATTACCCCGCAGGATCCTGCTTCGTTATATATAGATTTGATTGTTTTCGTCCAGGGTTAAAGGTGGAAATTATTTAGAAGGAAAATAAAACGAAGTATTACAAATCCAACATAATGCTTTATTTTACAAATACTATGTAATCGCCATCTAAATGTTACGCTATAGTACATACCTAGTATAGTTACATTTGGAGACACCGCATTATATACAGAAATTTCAACATTCAATAATAATTATGTAAAGTTATAAGGCACATTAAAACATCTTATTACATATCTATTTAGTTATATGTCTAATAATTTACTAACTATACAAATGTGAATGCACGGATTTTACGCACAGGGTGTGAAGTTAATGGTGTAATTATTTTTCTAAGGGCTGATTTTTCCAACGTCGGATATTTTTATACGAGGAATAATTTTGAAATTTTGACAGTTCTTTCATACAAAATCTGTCAGACGTAAATTTTATTCCACGAATAAAAATATCTGTCAATTGTAAAATCAGCCCTAAATTGTCTTTATAATGACAAGCTATTTTTAACGATAATTTCCTTTCTAATTTATAAGGAAAACCCGATAAAGGTTCACTTAATTCAGTTAACTAAACATCAACGGCCTCGTCTCTAATTCCGGCTCTGCTGAGTCGTTTCCTTCGAATACCTAAATATATTAATTTAGTATGAACACAAAACGTATTTTTTTAACATAAAAAACAAAATTAACTTCACAACTCTCACTATCAAAATGACACCATATTTAGATATTTTTCAACTTTAGATAAGAAGCTATTTACATTGAAATCACGGAATAAAATTAAATTCAACTAAAATAAATCTCTTCCTCAAAAATATTAAATACTAATTTGAAATATTTTCTAAGATAGTCATAATTGTAACATTTTTCAATGCTAACAGTTTACTATACAAAATTAAAATAAATGTGATATCTTGTGTAACAGTTAATAAAAAAAAATATTTGTAGAAATAGACGAATGTATATTAAATCAATTCAATAATTGGAATATAATAATAACACATTGATAGCATCGAAAATGAACAAACAAAAGGTTTTCAATATATTTTAGTTTATTTTTTTATACTTTTTATTTTAATCGAAAAACTAGCTATAAATAAAATGACTTCCGATAACTATCGGAAATGATTTTATTTCTACACGATCAACGATATTCACAAATTATATTCAGTCAAATATTTACGTAGTTCTAAGCTGTTAAGCTGTTAGTATAATATGGAAGAAATAAAAAGAGGAAAGTGACTAAATTAAGCACAAACACTTAGGAAGACTAATTGGCAGTATCGCGTCTTGTCTGAACTTTATGTATGTAGGTATGTATAGAAAGCTCAAAATTAAAAAATGAAAAAAAAATTAAAATACTGGCTCATAGTCTAAAAACTCGTTTACACAAGAGAGTTTCAACTTTTAGATTTTCGAAAATCACTGTGAGCAACTCTCCTGGTGTAAATGAGTGTTAAAAATGTGCTGTTAGAATTGAAGGTAATTAAAAATTTATGATATCCTACTTTATTTTTTATTAAAACTATATTGTTGGTATTCATTAATATTATCTTAGTGTGCGATCACAACGAGGAATGCTTTAATTTTTAATAAAGACAAAAAGAAGGAAATTTCTAAAAAAACAAATATTCAAAAAAGTACTAAATTGCTTCAGGAATGTACAGAATTTTCTATTAAAAATGTGAAGTCCTGAAACCTTTCTTATAAAGTTATATGAAGTCAATGTACTTTTACTAATATTATAATTTTCAATAAAAAAAACTTTGTCATGTCATTTGTGTATTGAAAATTCTATGAATTTATTAATAATGTCAAAATTAATATCAGTCACTTTCAAAATACCTCAATACATGTGACTAAAAAATAAATTCGCTCAGTAACTTATGAGTACAAAAATATTTACTTACTTAATAACATACTTTTAAAAATCTATCATTCATTATTTTACAATTTCACTAAGAATTTACAAACTACGACGTAAGTCATTACGACTAACTATTAGAAGAATATCTTTAAATAAATCACAATTATGTAATTTACCTACATAAAACTAAAAGTCATTTTTTGTAACACCCTTTGTTTTCCATTGTTGACCTTTGATTTGTAAAGTTACCTTTACACCATATGAACATTGAAAAAATTCCTTTTTTTTTTAAACTTATACATTTTGGTTCATGAAACGTCAGATAATCATTATTGATAGTAAAAAAATGTAGTGTCATGTTAAATAATGGCGTAAAGGTACTCATTCAGGGTTCGTTTTGACTTTCATTCTGTATTTCAGTCACCGACTTATTTCTTAGGTCGTCCATTTTGTAATTTAAGTAATCATAATAAATATATTGAAGCATACAGATATCCAAGATATGTACAGTTCAAGTGTATATTAAATTCTAACCAGAAGTTAATACTCGATAAAGAATACTACTACAACATTAATTTTTAGGTACATAAAACACTTTAAAGTTCATAAAAAAAGACGGCAATAAACATTCATTCTAGTTAAAAATATTGATGAAATGATTTTTTATGTAAAGATATGTATAATTTAGATAAGTTTCCCATTAAACACTATTAGAAACACTCGAAGAAAACTAGAAACAACTCAAAATGAAATGCTCATTTCCAACGGCAGCAAGACTATAACAATTTTACAGGTAGGTAATAAATAAAGTTATTTCGCGATAAAAGAAACGTAGGCAAGCACCATCGATTTTACAATTCTTGACGATAACGCAATATTTTCACCGTCCACAAATTCTCTTCTCTTTATCATTTCACACAGAATCTGTAGGAACTAAACAAATGGCATCCAAGCGAAATTAAACTCAAACACATCAGTCATCGATAGGCCGAGTTCAACGGGGTTCATATCAGCATTTGAAAAATGTACAACAGCCTGTTTACAAAGCCTTATCGCCTACCGATAAACACTTTGTAGCATATCCCACTATACAATAAAGTACATGTTTTACTACAAGCATTCATTGCATCAGACAACAAGTGAACCATTTGAATTAACACTAAGTCACATTCACTATAATTGTCATTGCCGTTTATATGAACAGCACCTCGAGGTAAGCCTCCGGCTACTCGTCATTCATCAGCTCCGGAGCTAATCTCTCTGGTTTGAAATTCTCCATCTTCCACATTTGCCTCGTCTCCGCCTCGTTACACGTCTCCATGACGATCTTATCTTTGTTTCTTGTTATCGCCATGCACTTTTCGCTTGAGCCGTGCTTTAGTAACTTCGTCTGTAAACAAATCATTATTAATTGAATATATCGGCGCAAATACAACAGTTCACCTATTATAACAACGATAATAATTAAGTTTCCTAATCTGATTATTCTAAAAATAGTTCATATATCATTAATTGATTACTTTGAGTTTATTATGATGTGAAATTAACGTTAAGCAGCATGTCATTATTTCTATTATTTCCTGTTATTGTAATTTCAATACTTAACCTAAAAATTTGTGAACACGTGCACGTGCGACGAATCCTATCAATACGGCCGCACTGTCGGCGCTCGGTCATTCGTGCTCGAGCCGTCGTACAGTACGGACCTCTCTGGGACGTCGTTACGCTGCCCGTTGAATATACGAAGCTTACATAGTACTCGTGAAGTTTTCTTTCGAAGACCCAAACATGAGTCATCAAAAAGAAGTCAACATTATTGTGACTTTTTAAAAACACTACAGAAGTTCCTCCTCCGTCAAATAACATTTCTCTACACTTTAACAAGGGGTCAGTTTGCGACTAGCTTACTATTGCAAACCTAACTCGAAACTGCTGGCGACGGCTTTGAAAATCGCAAACGTAGTCTAAGTCCTATCTGACGGTTCCCGTCTTCCCGTTCATAAGGAGAGGGAACATAATTTATACGGAAACACTCCAATAATTTTGCTGACTTAATACATCTATATTTAGCAGCAGGCACTAAAGGCTTGCTCGTTACCTAACTCCGCAAATTAATTTTGCTAAAATCTTGCAAAGTTAATTATTTCCCACGACAACTTGTTGCAGACTAATCTTATTCCATTAAAATTGTTAAGAAACATTTGTAAAATCGTAAAATAACTCATTATTGAAGGAAAGCTATTATTTTGTTTAATTACTTTTAATTCTCTAGCTTTATTATTGAATTTCTATTTTGTTTTACTTTACCATTTTACGAGATTCAGAGATTTTTTTAAATCATTAAAGGCATAAACTTACATGAACGTTATACAGCCACAGCTGGTTTCCCTTGGCTCCGTGGCAGGGGTACAACACAACGTCATGTCCCGAATAGTCCAGACACGTCTCATCACGTCGGATCTCGCCGTTCTTAGAGTACAGCCAAAACTGAAAATTTATTAAAAACATGTCACTTATTATGTTCCCGTGATTATTTCAAAGCTTTCCATAACTTACAATGTTTTTTTTTATTCAATGAGGCGTTATAATATTTATATTGCAAGACATTTAAGCATGTAAAATTGAAAAAAAAAACATAGTAAATTACCAAGTGTATAAACAATATTGTGTATTCTATAAAGGCTACATAATATTTTTATTATTTATAGTGTGGAGTATTGAAAATTACTGGATATGGCACCCAATAACCCGATAAGCCAAAACCATAAAACTCGAAACGGGAAACAAAAAACAAGAGTAAACAAACAGTTAAAAATAAAAAGGTTCAGTTAAACATGGGTTATAGATAAAAAAGGCGTTAAAAGGGATATAAAAACTTATGTACTAAATAGCCACTTAACACAAAATGACCACGTCACAATCACATAGCAAACGTGAAATAAAAGCGTACGTTCCAAAAAAATGGACCATTATTTTTGTAAAGAACGATCATACCTGTATTAAATGGCTTTAAAAGTTATAATTTACCTCGCGGCAGTACCAAAATTGGAAGAGTGAACATAGTGTAAAATTCGTATTCTAATCTACCACACTCCATTTCACCCTTCAAAAGATCATAAAGGGTAAATGAAGGTCCAAGTTCAATCGAAGTTGGACCACTTCAGTAAATTAAAATCTAATACCATCTACTGTGTTAACTAACAAACTCAAAAATGATTAACACAATAAATGTTGCAAATTTTATCGCATTAGAGCAAAGATGGGTGAAAGTATAATGCAAAACACATGCGAATCATAATGAAACATGAAAGCCGTGACGCGCAAACATTTTGCCGATTAGCACCTATCCGTACAATGCATTATTATGTTACTCTGGTTTGTTTTCAAAGCTGCTACGACCACCACCTACCAAAATGACGATGAGCACCAACACCCAACTACGAGGTAAAGCGAAAGCGGTAGATTTGAATAATTTGGCGGCCTTCGACAAACCTGGTTTCCGTATTCCCCGTGACATGGCCACACGTTGACGGGATTCTTCATGTCTTCGGGACCCGCAGCCGAGTCGACGCACATTTCCGACCCAGGATTCGCGATCTGATGCCATCCATAAGTTATAAAAGGCGTGCCAAAAGCAAGCGTGCTGGTCCAACGTCATCATTCAAATCCATTCAATATTATTTTAAAAAGTAAAAGATTTAAACATTCAAATGACGAATGATGATGTTGGAATGTTGTGATGATGAAGATGAAA
This sequence comes from Amphipoea oculea, assembly GCA_945859645.1. Taxonomy (NCBI): domain Eukaryota; kingdom Metazoa; phylum Arthropoda; class Insecta; order Lepidoptera; family Noctuidae; genus Amphipoea; species Amphipoea oculea. Next base: position 7,955,569 of record OX243869.1, on the reverse strand, counting down.
AAACACAAATTTAACTGTTACGGGATTTGAACAATAACATAATCATTCCATATGACGTTCAAAAATCAAAATAGGTATCAGGAAAGCCTTTCACGCCCCATGTAGAAAACAAAGTCCAATCAAAATTCACACTCCTTTTTCTCCTTAGGAGTACCTGATTGCCCCCAGTGCCGTGACATCTACGAATTTTGGCTTTTGGAATTTTTGCATCATCGTGTTCATCGTCGTTGTGCGTCACACCATCAAGGCAGTAGTTATTAAAATTGCCTCGTAACTATCGGTGATGGCCATAAGAACAAATGCAAAAAAATGTGAATATGGGTGCAATAAAAACAAAACAACCGTGCTGTCCAACGTGCATAAAAGAGTGCAATAAATTGGAAAATTGAACTAAGCCGAAACAAACATTCAACATTTTGAACAAAAACTCCTGCAAAGTGGTACTGCCGCAATCGGTCAAATTGAATTTGACAGAAGACCTGATTTCCTCCCTGCTGGTGACACGGGTATAGTCCGACTGGCTTATGATGATCTGACTTGCGTGTTGGAGAGTCCAAACAAATCTTTTTGAAGCCGAGATTTTGGATCTGTACGGGTAACAATTTCGAAGAACACTTTCATTAATCATTTGCACTCATTGATGCTATGCAGACCAATTACGCAGAAAAAAATAATCTTATGGTTGAATTTACAAAATAAATGAAATTGTATATTATGTTATTAAAACATTGTAACTCGAGTGAATGATAAGAACGTACCTCGCCATGAGCAACGGATTCTCCGGGGATGAACAGTTCGGGATAAATGTTCTTCAAATACCACTCAAAAGACTTGCAACCTAACTTCTCTCTCAATTCTCTGCGGCCGCTGATGTCTCCATAATCACCCTTATCATTACCAACGCGCTGATAGTAGTACTTTGCATAATCGTCCAACCATACCTAAAACCATTTAAACAAAATAGTGTTACTTGCCTGTTTAGATCTAAAAGTTAAGAAGATAAACATTATGTGACAAAATTTCTTACCTCAGCTAATCGGACAGAGTTCTTCTTGAGTACATTGACACCGGTTCGCCACTTGTACGGTGAACGCTTCCTGAATATGTGGCCGACGTGCGAGCATGGAACTATCTCTAGAGTTCCACCGCACATCCATGTTTTAAACGACAGCTCCAGATTTTCGCCGCCCCAAATGTCGAAACCGCTGTCGTAGGTCCCAAGTCTTTCGAAGAAGTCTTTGTCTATAGCAAATAGACCACCAGCCATAGTCGGAGACCAGACAGGCTCCGCAGTATGTTGATGTCTCGCTCGCTCCTTCGATGGAACAGGGTGCCAATTGAACTGGAGATTCCAGTCGAAACCACCAACATTGACTGAAGTTGAGTCTCTATAATGATACTCGAGGGTATTGTCGTCAATGACGTCAATTACGGGGCATACTACCGTAGTCTTACTACGGGCAATTCTATCTAGTAATGGTTCGAGCCATCCTGGAATGAAATAGCTGAGGTTAACGACTGGTCATTAAGGGGGATTTGTGTTACGCTAATTGTAAGATTTTACCTTCAGTGCACTCGCAATGGCTGTCAAGATAGGTGAGCACGGGAGCCGTGACGTATCGGGCACCGAGGAGCCGCGCTCTGATGAGACCTTCGCGCCGAGTGGCTCTGACTATCCTAACTTTTGGTAACGATGACATGTAGTCATCTAGCTGCTGCATTAAGTGAGCTGCAAATTACACACACGTTAGTTTCTTGAATTAACAATCATCTAAAATTTTAACATGAACACAGGTTGAATTATTTTGTCGACTCGTTGAACTTTACAATTTACGAACAAGACGGACTGAAAGGTAAGCAGATAAATATAAACCCGAGTCTAGTCTTTGTTATCCCAAATTATTGTTATTTTATGCATTCATCTTTTGCAAACACAGACTTACGCATATCGGAAAAGTCATCGACGAGAATGATCTCCTTGAGTAAGTGCGCCGGTGACCGATCCAGCACGGAGTGAACGGTCCTGAGTAGCACCGACCACGCTTCATTGTGGAAGCATATTACAACAGACGTCTGCGGCAGGTCCTCTAGATACCTGCCCGGCACTTTACACCTAGTGAAATAAATATTTAATTAATTACTATCATTTGGACTTGTTGTAATTCATATCAAAATGTACCTACTGGCGTCATCTATGTTATACAACCTAGGATACAAGTATCTAGATATTTTCAATATTTTTTGTATCTCATTTTTTATAATTCTTAATACAAATTTATTTTTATAAGAGAGTATGAAATCTCCTAATTGATATAAAAAATTTAAATATTATCTACCAAACGGTACCAACGATAAAAGTATCTATAACGTTAAAACATTAAGCCCCTTACTAATAAACGTATTACGAGTATATCAGATGAATAGTTACACACCGATTTCTCTCTTTCAGTCATCAGTAATTTGACTTTCGAAAGAAGAAGACAAAGCGTTGTGTACACAGACCCTATACAACGTTTATTAGTAAGGAGGTAAATAAAAATCCTTATCTTTATACTAGGTAAGTTATTATTTCCTCTCAGCGTTGAAAATTTTATTACAAATACTGCTGAGACCGATAAGACTAGGTTACAAAATATAGTATTTTTCACAGGTTCAATTGAGACTTGTTTAGACAAATTTCTTGGTAGCAGAGAGTATACTTTTTTCTTTATCCAATAGGTACAAATCAATGCGTTGATTCAGAAAAATGCGATAAGAGAGAGGAAGGATTCACAAAAATCCCTGAATCCCTCGGGATGTTTTGAGACCGTACCTCATACAACATGTTGTACGGATTTGGTATAATTTTCTTACCATTCGTCCCTTGGGTCCGGCAGCTTTCTCCTAATAGATATCAGGTCGCTGACGTATTGGTTGAAAGCGTTCTTTTTCCACCCCTCAGACACAGCTGTTTTTGTTTCCTCGCTTATATTCTTCGGTAGAACGACCGGTTTTCCTAGTTCACCGGGTGCGTTGTCCGAGCCCGGGGCAGCTATCACACCGAGCCCTACGGGATGTGAACTATTATAACCAACGTCCTTTTCAAACAGTAATTATATTGCAATATAGTTCACACACTAATTTTTAAAATCATGATTGGTAAGTAAGAAAGTTGAGTAATGGAACTGAAGTAATGCATCGGAAAATTGGAATTGTAAATGAGTTTTCAGCTTTCTAATGACGGTACAATAATTTAATGTGATTCTAATCATAATTTAGTTACTTAGATAAATATTATAGTATGGCAATTTATTATGAAACATCTGCAGTTAGTAACATGGTGTAGGTAATGGCAGTGTAAATTAGTATTACAGCTGTTGGCTACAACTGTCCGCCACCAATACAATTATGGCACACAATCTGTTTTATAGGCACAATTAATTACACACTACAACCCCAAACCGCAGAAAAGACTAAACGTACGTATATAGAATCTACATCAAAGGGTATAGAACACAGAGTATTAAGCAAATGGATTATGTACAATCGAACTATTCTTACTACTTTAATTATGGTCGCAAATTAAATTAGGTAACGTCATCAGTGCATAATGCACACTGAATACCTTGACTAACAAGGGACATATAGTCTCTATCGTTGGAGGATAGCTCTTCTACCGGCAGAGTTGTCTCGAGAAATTGGGCGACTTCGAATCGAGTTTTTAAATATGTATCAGCACTCCATTTGCTCATTACTCCGTAATATATTAAATCAAACAAAGGCCATTAAAAATTACCTTCCTTTCCCGCAAGCCGACCAATCCAATCGACCCGCGTTGGTGCTGTGACGGACAAACGCACATTATCATGCAAAATATCGAAATAAAGGAAGCCGCTAAACAAACTAACATGCTGAACAATAAATCAAGTGAGGGGTGTACGCTTCACAAAAAGTGGATCTTGGGAAGAATGCCTATCATTATTTTCTTATTAACTTATTTTTGTAGGAATAACCTTGATCAATCGATGTTCAACCAGATTCTAGCTAGATCTATGCCTCGGAGTATCTAAGTTTTAGATGGTATTAGTACGTGTCGTTATTTGCAACCACCAACATGTTTACACTATAGGTGTCTACCTACTACTTATGTATATGGAATTTTATTATTCGTATTGCTGAATGGCCAATATAATACACTAAAGCGATAATTTCCATATTTTTTATTGGGTATTGTAGGGCTTGAACCGTGGATCTTTGAAGACTCGCATCCTTGAATCCTTTACAATAACTACAATACAAACTAACAAAGACAAGTGTGGACCTTAAAATAAAGTAATTTATGATACAAATTGCTTATTATCTATGGCTTTGGTTTAACTACCCTAATCGGAAGGGAGTTTAAAAAATGAAGAACAAGCTTCTTTAATTCGTGACAAAGACTATTAATACAGGCCTTTTTTCCATCAAGCCATTCGGTCATATTTAACAGGTTATCGCTAAGTACTGTCGGACAAACACAATATCATGTAAAATGAAGATTAAAAAACATTTACAATTTCTAAGATTATTAAGATTAATTTCTCTATAAATTACTTTTTTTTTTTGGGGTTGAAGGGTTAAACTTTGATAACTATTTTCAAGTAGATATTCCAAACAAAAGATATTAAAATCCTTTGCTCGCTGTATATCTACCTATAACGCAGTGTGCCTAAGTCGCGTTACGCCTAGACCAAACGAGATGTGGGCGTATTGTGACTTAGGTCAATTCCGTTTTATTTCAATAGAGAGATAGGCTTAGTGAGACTAAGGTTCATTGAGCTTTAGTTCAATAGCGAGATTGGCTAAGTGAGACTTATATGTTACGGCTAATAGTAGAAGTGCAGCTACACCTAGTTTTAGCCGGGCGGGTTCAACTTTACCTTAAATTTCCTCCATCCATTTGTTCGTATTGACCGGCTTTTCATTTGCTACTGTTTCGGACAAACGAACTTCCAAATAAAAAAACGCTGTTATCTTAGGCAATATACATTTTTTTTTCACTATTTTAAATGACTTGTTTATGAACTTTAATAGTTTTTAGTACTTACTGCTGCCAGTCCGACGGGCAGCTGACCTTGATATGCAATGCTATGTTGTGCATTTTGAATCTGATGGTTTCATTTTTATCCGATGTCAAGTGTTGTTAGTAATTTCATCATTATTTTAATTGTGCATTGCCGTATCCGTCACAAGAAGATTTAGGGTCAGCACTGACTAAAGTATAGTTTTAATAGACAGTGTTGACAGGTGCCTATCAAGCCTACTTAATGTCTAACAATATTATGTCTGGTCCACACTGCGGTACCGCCCCGCTATATTATAACTGTTTCCTTAAATAGACTGAGTACAGATTCAGAAGAAAGTAAAGGCGATTCATTGTTATAACACTCTTGGGGAAAATCCTATTAGAAATTCATTCTAGTATTTCGTTACGTCTATCCTCATTACCATTTGTATTGCATGTTTTAGTTAAAAGACAATCGCATCGGGAGACACGCTCCTAAGAGAATGTAAAGACTACACAGAAGACAATATTTGTAAATGCAAACACCACTGACACCATTATAATTTAACCGGGATGCTATTTTCGAAACGGAATAAATAAGTGAAACGAAGAATTCCGAGGTGCACTCTTTTCCTTCCGACCTCAAGGGATGCGATCCACAATTTAATTTCTGTAGAAAGATTTCCTTATCGAAACATACTTAATAAAATGTATCTTTCGCATCGATTTTGTATTCATCAAATTCATATTTATTTATAGCGATATTATCGTTAGAGTTATGTTAGTTTCGTGGGTGACACAGTGCAATAACGTGTAAAGCTATCGATATATATCTGGTGTTTGATTTAACACCTACACCAAGCAAGCTCATGCAGTTTCAATGCATAAATAACCATTACCATCAGATAGGTTGTTGCCGTAGGTTTCGCTCTTCCTTTTTGTAGATGTAGGCTTCGCCATTTTCAAGGGTTTCGCCTCCGCATCATCGTATTCAATCGCTGGTGCAACGATTGAATTCCTCGACCCACCATTTGTAGTCAACAACGCGACCATAAACCATATCGCTGTCAGTATGAGCACAGCCTTTAATATCAACGTCCGCCTCCGTAGGAAGAACATGCTGTAGTATTTCATTCTCTTCACAACTTATTCCAAGATATAGACTGGATAAAGTTCTATGTTTACTTGATTCACTCAATACATTTTTAGAAACTTGAATATTTTTAGTCTTATCTCCATTAAAATCTAGGATGTTTAAATCAAAAAATCTTCTTTATAGAATTTGAGCAATAATGTTAACACTATCTATAATCACAAAAGGGTGACTAGCATAAATAATGAGATATGTCTTCGTGTTTTACGATTTCCACAAGATATGCTTCTTCGATATGACAGGTGCAATGATGAAAATTAACTTCACATGACTTTGGTGAATGTATTGGCTATAACTTCGCCTCAGTTTGTTTATGTTTGAAGAGTTTCTTTCTCGTTTTTTGTTTCATTTCCAAGCGCTCATTGAGCATGATTTATCGTCCATATTCTTCAGCACGAGTCCTGGGAACAAAATAGTTGCTTATCAATAACATAACACGCACACTCTATCAACCTACATACATAAAATCCACATAATTTTGATTGATGTTCTTCTTTAAGTATAGCTGTATTTATGGCAAGCGATTTTTCTCGCCAAATCCCCGCCGCTGGCTACTGAAAAGGTAATTGTGTTGGAAGGCCCCTTTCAGGGGTTCTCCACCTCGGATACAATGATTAGGAAAAATCGGGCTTAGATTGACGTCATGTCGTAGTTGAGAGGGTTATCTCACATGCCAGAATTTTGTTAGTTGAAATATTAAAGAAATATTTTATAAAAGAAGAGAGAATTAAAAACAAAACAGAACATAAAATTAACCTCGGTCACCACACACTGGATAGCGTGCCACGTACGTACCCGCAACATCAATTGTATGAAATTAAATATTAAACTCGTATTGACGCTACAAGTTGGACATTGTAAATTACTTTCTAAATGGTCAGTTGATATTGCTTTGTGTATCATAAAACCGCCCCACGATAAATAAAGGGTTATGTTTTAACTCTGACAAACTCAAATCTACTTATAGTACTATCTTTAGAATTGTAGAAGGTTCAATAAATTCTTTGGAATAGCCGCATTAATAAACCTCAAATAGCGAAAGTTTCGCAACCCTACGAAGAACTAAAGATGTACAATGGAGCCCTTTTCTAGTGGTATGAGGTGGTGGGTGGTAGTTTCCGCCACACGACTGATGGATTGTTCTGCTTCGTACATTATCGGGGCTAGCTGCCAGTGCCATTTTTCAAGTGGTCACACTGCTATTTTGTAGGCCAGAACGGCAACACCCGGTGTCGCTTTTTGTGTTAAAAATTGGTTTGAAATAATTCTGTGTCACGGTTTGGTATACCTATTTTAAAATATTTGATAGAAAAACCAGTTTTTAACTAACGTTTTTATTTTGAGAGTCTCTTTAAAACCCTAATAGACACGAAACACCCTGTCAAATTTTATTAGAGGCAACTTACTTGTCAAATACCTAGGGCAAAAATGATAGTAAATTAAACCTAATTTTATATATATTTTCTAAGAAATTATTTCTTACACTTACATCCGATGTTTGCCCTCGTAGGATCTAAAACTTCTTAACACAAAAATAATAATTTTTAGGTAAATGTTTTTGCCGAACTTAAACATTTTACTTAAAGTTTGAGACTAGTTTCATCCATTTTCCATTATCCTTATTTTATTACTTAATCAGCCTATAATGTTCTCAAAGCTAAAACACAGGCCGCCTCTCTTCGAGAGGGAGTGGGCTTCTAATATTACTGATATCACATGTCTCGAATGGGTTCTAGGACATGCCGGTTTCCCCACCGCGATGTTTTTCTTCACCGTTTTGGGAGCAGTGGTGATGAATTTATTTACACAAAGTAACAGGCCTGCCTGGGTTTGAACCCCTTTAACTCGCAAGTCGGACCCATTACCACTGGGCCACCACAGTGCTTTCTCTATTTTATTAACAGAGAAAAATGTCTAATTAAAAATTAAATTGGCCTCACGGATTCAAGAAATGGAAATTATTGTAAAATATGGTTCCTTAGGTAATCTGACCTCAATATCCATTGCTTCACACACTTAACCCAAATTTTATTCAGCTTTTATCTTCAACTTTAATTAAGCCAACGAGCTTTGCATCATATTAAAATGCTACTTTACCTTGAAACTGTGATGTTCTTGCGAATCCGGCTCGGTGTAGTATCTGTAACAATTACAGAAACTTTTAAGGTACGAGATAAAGATGCGTCAGTGTCGATATATTTAAAGGGAATGTCGAAATACGAGCAATAAATTAGATAAAATCTTTACGGTCTCAAATTTAGGTAACGTAAATAGCACTAAATGGCGAAATATCCGAACATCTGAGACTCTGCTGTAATAAATTCGAGAGAACTCCTCCCGAGGGCTTATAGTAATTTAACCGGTTTGATACATAAACCAAAATATTCACTGACATTATTATTTCATCCGTATTGGAAACGTATGTGACAGGGATTGCTTCATACATCTCTAAAATTAAATAACTGAAAGCATTTCGTTTAAGCTTTTTGCAAAAATACCTTGCAGCCTTAATTTCCTATTCATTTAATATTCAAAACTATAATTGGCAGTAATTAAGAAAAAAATATGAAAAGATAGAAAATAAATAATTATGTTTATTTTGTCACACGTTTTATGTTGATCCCCGTGCATATAAAGAAGAAGTTAGCTTTTAATTTACTCTATCCCCCTTACTAATAACGTATTAGGTATATCAAATGAATAGTTACACACCGATTTCTCTCTTTCAGTGTCAGTAATTTGAGTTTCGAAAGAAGACAAAGCATTGTGTAACTTTACAGACGCTATACAACGTTTATATTATTTTTACCATCACAACGAACATCAATAATGAACTATCCTTATCAGTGAATTTAATTTATCACTATGGCAGGTTTCTTAGAACCGAGAATAAGCGAATAACTTCAACATGACCAATTGGATAGTTAACGAGTGATTCCGCATTACATTTGGGGTGAGGCAACGAGAGGCAAGCGGTCAGCTCATTGCAGTTACAAGCATAACCGTTCGGGTACGCCGCGTATTACATACGGCGGCGTATTCATACGCAATGCAGATCCGTAGTACGAACTTGAGTGTAAAAATACGCAATATGTTTCGGTATCAGTTGCGGCAGTTACTTTTTAATATTCTGCGCATTAAGTGTTGGCGTATTGACCTTTATTTTATCTATTTGCATTGAACATTGTCCCTCATCATAATTATTCTTTTTTCCATTGTAAGTTTTGTTAATAAGTGTTATTTGTGAAAGAAAATAAAAACATTTATTATTATTATTTATTCGCTTCTATTTGAGTATCAATAGAGAATCTACATTCAATAATTAATGCTATTTGCCGTTAGTGCCGAAATTATTTATGTGTTATTTCGGAATCCAAATTAATAGGTTCATATTTTACGATTAGCTACAATTTGGCGTTAAAAACATCTAAAGTACAATACTAAGAAAAACTTAAATGTGTATCTATTTAGAATTAAATAACATCACACATTTAAAAGGAAATTTTTGAGTATGAATGTAGAATAGGCTAGTTTCCTAAAAAATTCTAATTAGTCCGTCAGTTAGATTATCGAAAAATAATGGACCCATATTTTTTCTTTTGTCAATCAAACAAAAAATGACAAAGATAAAGCGCGTCAAAATTTGGGAGTTGGGGGTCGTGACGTCACGCCGTGCGACAATTTTTAGCACGGCGTGACGTCACGACCAAAAGAAAAAATATGGGTCCATTATTTTTCGATAATCTAACTGACGGACTAATTAGAATTATTATTTTTTTACCCAGGAAACTACCCTATTGTAGATGGCTAAAACAGTTGGAAAGACCAATGAAATGAATGATGATATGGCTAGAAATGAGTTGACTACCAAGACGACGACTAATAGAGAAGTATGAGGATAAGCTGCGCCGACCCCAAAAAAAAATGGGATAAGGCAAGGGAATGACAATGTCACATACTAATATTATAAATTCGAAAGTAACTCTGTCTGTCTGTCTGTTACCTTTTCACGCCTAAACCACTGAACGGATTTAGATAAAATTTGGTATAGAGATAGTTTGAGTCCCGGGAAAGGACATAGGATAGTTTTTATCTCGATATTCCCACGGGATTGAAACTTACGCGGGTGATACCGCGGGGCGCTGCTAGGTTTAAAATAAATGCAAATCATGGCATAGCTACGATTCAAACTATCAATTGGAACAAAGTATGCATTAATTAAAGTTATCATTCCGTGTGCGAAATGGAATTTGAAAAGCACGTCGTCCGCGTTTTCCTCAGTTGTTGGGATTGCATAGAACAATTTTAATTAAATAGTTTAAGGCGATGTCACAATGTAATAGTGCAGAGTTTCTAGTAAGCATTTAGATTATTTTGCTGGAGTTTGCAAGGCGTTTAGCTGCGTTTAGAGCCACAGCGCGAGCGGAAGGACAACTTATGCAAGCGCTAGCAAGGCGTGCAAAAGTTGTCATATTGAATATTGTGTTTCAATAAAGTGACTACGTACGTGGGCCTGTTTTTTAAACCGAATAGCCATTATAATAAGACCTGTAAAAAAATAACAAAGTACATAATTTTTTAGCACTTTATAGACACATTTCATCATAATGGATTAATACTCGTAGATCTAAACAAAAAATACAAAGGATTCTTTTGATTACAAAACGTACCACGCTATTGCAGAACAACATGTTTACAACAGAACCATGACATAATTGATTAAGCTCCTAAATATAATTAAATTTTACAATAAATAATACTTAAAAACCACCACTAACTAATCCATCAAAGAATTTTATTAAATTAAACTTTTAAACTTTTGTATAACCGCACAGTGTACTGGCCTCAAACGGCGCGAGGGTTGCGTGCGCGCAGCCGTGACCTAAGCGAACTCCGGTGGCTCCTCCTCGGTCACGAGCCGATGTGCAACCACTAATTTACGTCATTACTCCATTCATCATTAATTTATTGTGAATGCAGTCATTAAATGCTGTGACCGGGTTGGGGAAATTGAATTCTAAAGATACCGCTGTCGTATTTACATAAAAATATTTATTCCGCAATTTTCATGAGCACCTACCACTCTGTGTCCGTGCATCACCCAAAGGTTGGTAGAAAATAACTATGGCATTAAGTCCGCCTCTGTACATTTGTGTGCTTAAAGTATTAAATAGTTATGATTAGTAAAAAAGTAATTTAAAAAAATTAAATCGTCTTTAAAAAGATATAAACTCAAAATTATGAAATAACTTTAATTTCGGAAGTCGGTGTCTTAGGATCTGAATTTTAGTTTTAGTTTTTTGCCATCGACTTCCGAACTTAAAGTTATTTCATAATTTTGAGTTAATTTCTTTTTGAAGTCGATTTAATTTTTTAAATGACTTTTTAATTTCGTAATTTTTAGTTTTAAGTAAAAACTGGAATATAATAAATATTACAGAGTGGAAGCGACGCGCAAAAAAAAATCTGCTGTTTCTTAGAAGAGAGCAATCATTATGGTCATAATGTATGGAACATTCATATTATTTTTTAAATAACCGACGAAAAATTTCAAAAATTTCTGCGCTGGGCGAACTAGAATTATGTGCTAAATTCGTGGTTACAGTTTGTGCGTCGATTTCCATGCCGAACTGTATTATGCAGAAAAATGCATACGACGGTAAACTGATAAAATATCTGTATTATGCAGAAAAATGTATACGACTTATGTTGTGGCAAACTGATACAAGATGCAAGCATGAGGCCCACCTGATAATAAGAACTAACCACAGTCTATGGACATCCATAATACCCGAGTTATGAATTGGGCGTTCCAAAGACAAAGCACAAACAGACTAAACACTCGTTTAAATTAATAACAGAAAAAAAAATAGGCAGTAATAGACATAGCAGTAGGACGAACCTACTTTCTCGAGCGAGCTTTTTAACATAGAGCCCTACTATTAAAGGTATTGCTGGGTATACTTGTCAGTTGTTATTTATTGTAAACGTACGTCAGGATGGATAGAGAAAATAATTTCCTTACTAATGAGAGCACGATTTTTAGGTAAATGAAGCAAAGCGGATCATGGCAATTTGTTGAGAAAACATTGTAATAAGGAACCTAATTCAAGAATAGATTTATACAATGGTAAAATACATAGCAAACTCGATGGGGATATCTGACTCTACAAAGGATTATCTCCGTATTGACGAGATTAACAAAAACATAAATAAAAAAAAACAAGGATCTTCGCCTCATTATCCTCGCAATTTATCGCTCGCAACAGATTAATAAATATTTCCGTGATAAAAATCAGTCTTTTAATAATCCAATTACTTCATCCCGAAAGAGAAAGATATTAAAAATGTACCCACATCAGAAGCGAAATCGGCAGGGATCTCGACTAAAACGAAGATAAAATGGCCTAATTTGGCAATCCCCTCTCGAGAATTCATTTTCCTTTTTACCAAAGTCGATGGAACCCACTGAGTGAGTGACTGACGCTTTTCCAGTTAAAGCAATTTTCAAAATACCGAAAATCGGTTTTCGAAAATTCGACGCTGTTCCCTGAATGAGGCAAATAATTATGAGCTGTAATCTAAAGTACTGAAGGAGACAATAGAGAGATGAGATTTTGTTATGGTACTTAAAAGCGATGAGATAGACTTTGGTGCAGTTTTCGTAATACACACAACATTTGTCCCATCTTTACGAGGCATTAAAACTTTGGTGTCGTCTGGGCCCTCCTTACGAGAAAAGAAAATAAAATTATGACAGATAAAACTTAACGAAATAACTTTTTGTAATAAACGGAACAGATATAAATAAGATGTCTTTACAACACCCATAACAACGTTGATAGAAGTGACGGTGACACGTATCTCAGTACCAACTTTTGTGAAAATATTTTCGTCAGCTTCTTTTTTTTCCCGAATAAACTTTTGAAGAGTTCCTACAAGTACACTGAAAATTTCATACATAGCGTTTTCATGAATTATACAAGACTAATGATGTTCCGATTAATCGAATAAAAAGATAAAACTATTACTAAAGATGACAGAACAAATTTCCAGAAAATAAGCTGGTTTTAGATTTGAATGTGATATGGAAAAATCTTCATTTGCTAAGGCCATTTCCCGAACATTTTCCGAGGAACAAACAGTACGGGCGATTCGTGTCAGAATGTTTCCAATTTTAATTGTTTGATTCATGTAAGAATGTTTCCAATTTTATTTGTTTTTTTTTTTTCATTTGATTTATTTATTACATTTTTATATTAATTGATATGTGGCAATGGGTGTTATTTACATGAAAATAAGTGAATTTATTTATTTAAATAAAAGCTTAATATAAAAAGCAACCGATCGATAACATAAAAATAAAAATTTCAAAGGCGAGATAATCGGAAAGTCGCTTGCGACAATTTTTTTTTAAAAATCTTGGACAATTTGATATATAAATATAAGTACAACCCTCAGATAAAATATTATTTAAGTAAATACAACTTCATATAACCAACCTCTCCCAAACTGCATTCCTAAAAGCAAAATAACACCTACCTATCGAAATGACTACATATAAGAAAGACATCGAAGTAAGCACGTAGTAAGATTGCATGCGCACCACACAATGTGGACGAGCACCGGTCAGGGGTCGCCGACCTCCCCCCGCACTAATCCTCCCCTGCCCTCCGCTCCCCTAAGAGTCCTGCTAATGACATTTGCGAGGTTTTAAAGCTATACATACCATCACGCCCCGGGTGTGAGATTAAGTGCCTTTTTCTTTCCACTACTGCTTATGTACAGTGAATTTCTGTACAAAATAGGATTGTATTCATGCAATACCTTTTACATTCCCATTAACTGTCTACATAGGTGTATATTTTTGAGAACCCATAGGAAAAAAATTCAATTTTCGAGTAAATATTTATATTTTCCCACTTATCATTGGTTACCTAGGTACTTCAGAGCGTTAACGATGTACGGCATTTCATACAAACTTTCAAGCCCTTGTTTTTCGAAAACATTAGAGCCGATTTTAATGAAACTTCGTAAGCATAAGCCCCTGCTTATGCTTACGAAGTTTCATTAAAATCGGCTAAATATTCTAAATATAATATAATAATCTATATAATATTCTAAATATTCTTAAGTAACTTTTTAGACCTTTGTACCCTTACAAAGGTCTAAAAAGTTACTTTAGAATATTTTCGAAAAAAAAAAATCGTGTTACGGCCAAATTAAACTCATTTTAAATTTTCCATATAAACAGAGATAATATTTCGAAAATGTTCTTTACTAACTTTTTACCTGCTTATGTGTATGAAGTTTCATTAAAATCGGTTCATTCATTTCGAAAAATAAGGGCTTGAAAGTTTGTATGAAATGCCGTACGTCGTAAATGCTCTTAAAAAAACCAAAGACATTAAATTAATTAAGAAAAAAAGACGATTTTTAGTTTGCGAGTGAGCCATTAAAAAAATAAACAGTAAGTAGGTAAATCACATAACACAAAATAAAACTTGTATTATATACTTTATTATAATTATACAGGGTGTTACGGAAAGGGTATATCAATACAAACGGGTTGAAGAGTGTATCTGGTCTAGAACCTCTGTACAAAATTTCAGCTCAAAAGCATTAACTTTGAAAATGCTTAATATTTTTTTATTTCGACATCACGGCGCTACACTGGCGCGCGGCGGCGTGATGTGCGTGTACTAGGCGCACAGACACACTACAGATAATGGATAATGACCCTCGTAATGCGGTGACACGTTTGTTATGATTTCAATTTAATAAACTATCGAAATAAAAAAAATATTAAGCATTTTCAAAGTTACTGCTTTTGAGCTGAAATTTTGTACAGAGATTCTAGACCAGATACACTCTTCAACCCGTTTGTATTGATATACCCTTTCTGTAACACCCTGTATATAGATTTGTTTTCGTCGGCCTACCCGGATAGCTGATGGCATGGGCCTAAGCCAATTGTTCACCAGTGGGGTTAAGTATCGGAGTAATATTAGAAACGGCCTGGTTATCCGCAGTAGGCTGTGTTAGCCAAAACTATATTTGAGTGGGAGTAATGGTGCAAGTTATCCGACTCACACTGGAGGAATTTTCTTACTAGTCTATATGTATTGCGAATCATTGCCTTCTGCAGCAGGTGGTAGGCGTTAGATGGCAGATTGAGAGAACTAAGGGACTGATGAAGCTGTTTGGGTATTACTCCTGTTGTAGATAGCGCTATAGGGACTATTGTGACTTTTAGACGATGCCAAAGTCGGGTTATTTCGCCTTTTAGTTCCGTGTATTTGGATAGTTTTTCGGCTATTGTAGTCTGTAAGTTATGTGTATTTGGCACGGCGATGTCTATTAGGAACGCAGTTTTATTTAATTTGTTAATTAATGTGCTGTCTGGTCTATTAAAGTGAATTGTGCGGTCAATGTCGGTTATTATTATTTGGCTACATAATATTGCTAAGTGCTCATTAAGACGATACTTTGTCATTTACCTGTAATTACTTTCCACTCACATTAATTAATACAGTGATCATTAAATGTCAAGTACATCAGCTATACGAAAATGTAATTAATAATTATCTATCTTTATAGCTTTATGGCCTCAATTACCTAACGCTGTTGAACGTGACGTCCTGGGATCGATCCTAAGTTGGGCAGTGTCACAAATTTTTTCAGTTAAAAGGATATCTTTACCCAGACTTTGGAATGCCCCGAACAGAAAACGAAAAAAAAAATCATAATGAACGAAAATAAGTACAGTAAGTATCCTTCAAAGCTAGAGTGAACAGGTATCTTCTGGGCACGCTAGTTCAATGGTAGACCTTATCCATCGCTTTTCATTAGGCGATCGAAGTCAAGAGCAAATCAATTTGGCAATAAAAAAATAAAATAACTTGTAACTTAAAAAAAGGCATGTATTTTCGGTTTTTCCTTTTTTTAAGTTACAATTTCATCTATAATGACGATACTTTAAACAGTAGAAATTATAATTAACAAAATAATCGTCCGTACGATTACCGATTACAAAACAATGTTTGCATGCAGAGTTCAATAAGGAATGGATTAATTGGCAATTGAAATGCGATTCATTTGGTTAAATCTCCCTCATTTCGATAATGAATAGACGTTGCGTTACTTCATTCATCATTTAAATCTAGTTGCAATCTCATCGACAATCACTGTCAAAAGCTTGTCAGACTAGAGGTATTTTTGACAGATTGAGATCAGACTGTGACCACTCTGTGTGTTGTGTTGACCGTTCTTAAAATTACGTCAATTTCCCGTTAGAGAATTTTACAATTTGACATTGTACAAAAATATTCGTCGTCTTCGATCCTTCTTAGAGTTGAATCAAATTATGGTTTACTTTCATCTAAAAACTGCTGATCAATAAAGAGCAAATTATAAAAACTAAACTATGGATAAAAACAAAACTAGTAGCTAGGCTAAAACAGCAATCGTTCATCCTAGTAATACAGCACGCAGTTATCAATTAAATCATAAAGAAATTACCACTGTAATAAATTCTAATCACAATAAAAAGTAAGGAAGCGTAAAAAGGCGTGAGAGATATCGTTTCATAAGTTTTCTGATATGAAGAGTTATTATGGCAGTGTTATGAACATTGATATTAAGACGTAATGTGTTACCGGATTCATTCTCATTAAAGCAAAAAATTAAGATCATAAAAATATGATGGGTGTTATTCATGCACATACAGGCAAAAAACACATTGTAATAAACCAAACGTATCTGGTGAAAATGTAAACAAATGGATCAGAAAACGTGCCTGTGGATGCCAATTTGTAGTTCCACTTACAAATAGATTGCTTTGATTTTATTATTTAATAACTTGTTTTAGAAAATCTAATCACCTTAAAGAAGTTTTTCATTTGACGAGGTTGTAGAGGTGGAATGTTACTCAAACAATTATTGTGGAAAAAAAATACACACAATTATTGTTTCAGTAAAATTATTAAATTGTAATAAAAAAAAAATCACGGACGAAAGTTATAGTTATAAAATTATTTTTAGTGAGTGATTGCGCACAAATGTAACCTGAACAGGGTTTGGTTACATTTTTGTCGGGTACTTTTGGAACAGACTGTAGGTATAGCAGTGTCTAACCATCCAACAAACATAGGCATAGCGCAGAACATTAAAAGCTAAGTCTCCAAAGATTGCATATTACTTGAAGATGATTGGAGTGTACGTAGAACAAAGTAGCAGAGACCCAAAAACCAAACAACTTACTTAAACTCTAGAAGGCCAATCCCCGTAATAATACCTAGAGGTTCACAATCCAGTCGTAACCTCATCTCAGCGACATGTCAAAAAATAGACAGACTAACATTTCAATAGATAGACTTAAGCCGGCATATTTAGTAAATCAAGAAAAAAAGGAAAGCACTAGTAGTAATAATAACGAAACCGCTCGTAGCGTGTCACCGGTACCACACATTACACGTACCGGCCGGGTCAGCAAAAAGCCTGTGCGATTCATGTAGGTACACAGGTCAGTCACAGTAAGGTAAAACGCGAAGTCGCGAACATAGTAAAGAATAGGAGCAACAATGGGTAACACTCAGAGTCCAAATAACCCCCACGAACAAATTGTCATGACACAGGCGAAGATAATTACGAACCAAACAGAAGTGACTGATAGGTTAGATAAATTTGGCCTTTTAGTACTGGGAATCTTGGGAATCATCATAATAATCATAGCGATTATGGCGTGTACCAGGTGCCAAACAAGCATTAAGAAATGGATATATAAACAAGTATCGCGTAATGTGGATCGTAACATGAAGGAGCAAAGGCGAATGGGTACGCCTCAAGTGGTCGTCGAATAATACAATAAGAAACAGAAGTGATAATAATAACGCAGTATCAATAGTGATAACGGTCGGAAGCGGGTTACAGCAACCCAAATACCATGATGACGTAAGAAAAGTGCAATTGTGAGTACCAGATGTGTTTAATAGTACAATTGAGCAGTCCAGGAAGTATGTTGTTGGCGTTGGCATAATGGGTACTGCAGGCCCTAAGCGGTGATAATTTGAGTATAGCAGAGTATGCCATTATGTCAACTACCCTTAAGCAAACATAGAGTTTAATTACGATAGGTAATATCTGTGTGTAAACCAACGTTGGTCCAAACAACAGATATTTATAGTTTTGTTAGTGTCTTGCCACTTTGATTTGTCAATTGTTGTCAATTTGATGTTTATTGTTTTGTCAATTTATGCGTAGATGTAAGATATAAAAATTTGTATGCCCATTGTTATGAAAAATATATGTCCACTAATAGAATCAGATAAGAAACAAAAAGGAAATAAAAGGAATGTTGGGCAATGAAAACAATTTAATAATAAGCCAATATAAAGTATGTAACAAGGAAACATGTAAACATAATTAGAGTACCTATATACAAGTAAGAACAGAAATATAAAAGAATTGTAAGCGAAAAGCAAACCTTTGTAAAATAAATAAATAAGTGTAAATTTTATTTTTTAAGAAAAAACTTAAAAATACGGGGGGGAATGATGTAAGGTGCTGACGCACACATTATTGTAATAGTTCAACGCGGGGCTTGCCGAAGCGGGCAGTTAGCCTTACGCCTCGGACTAAGTAGGTCACTGTAGCGAATTGATTAATAAACGTCACCACGTGTCTTAGTAAGGTAACCTGTGTATAATTTATCTCCACCACCTGTAGGGGGCGTAGGACTAACTCACAAACTTATCAAAAATGTAGGGAAATCAAAGGTATGGTTGACATAATTATTGAGACTGAGATCAGCGGGGCAATTGCGTAACACATTATAAATCGGAATCGGTTTCATTTTGACAGTTCAACAACATTCATTGCGTTATTTACGTGTTGAGCAGATTTTTTTTTCGAACTTATGAAGCAATGGATTAGCAATTTGCTTCAAAATTATTCAGATTCCGATTGATAGTATGTTACGCAATTAGGGTGCAGACTGTGATCGTTCTCAAAATTACGAGAATTGCCCTCTGTCCTAGATCTTCCAAGAATGAACGTGCGCAAAACTGCCATTTTCATTTCATAAATATTTCAGTCAGTCCACTAAACCGACCAACAAAAAGTTTCAAGCAAACAAGATTAAGAAACAAAGAGAGCTTTATCAGCTGTACTAAATGCTCGGCTACACAAAACATTAACCTAAAAGTTTTACACTTCATGCGTCTTTAACAAAGTGGCACTTCTAGGGAACAGACAGAAGTATAAAACAAACCAATTTTATGCTTTTATCTGGTCAAATAGTTCACATTGTTCTAATGTATTTTCGTTATCTATACGGGGTGGATTAGGTCCTTACTTTTGCCATAAAATGTAGACTTTTCTTGATGTTATGAACACTCGATAGTGTCGGTGTATATGTTACTTTACGATATTGACCATGTTGAATAGTTTAGGAGTTAGATGAGTTTGTATCACAAAATGTTTTGTTTTTAACACTGATGTAAAAAATAAACTAGTTTTTTTATTAGTTATTTAATAAAAAATAGTTTTTTTTGCATTTACAGGTAATGGATTAATTACTGGTAGTTAAACTAAATTGATGTTAAATAGAAGGTTCAAAATGGTTTTGAACTTCAAAATACATAAAAGAACATTACACCTGAAATCCGCAAAGGGTTAGGCAGAATACCTGTAATACGCCCACGCTTCGCCAGTTATGTTTAAGCCCCATGTAACAGGGGGCGAGCCTTTTGCCATTAACCGGGCACAAAAAGCAGTGGTGGCACAGCGGTAACGAACACGACTTACGAGTTGTAGGTCGTAGGTTCGAACCCAGACAGGCACTTTGTGTAAATTATTTTTTATCACCACTGCTCTCAAGACGGTGAAGGAAAATATCGTGAGGAAACCGGCATGTGTTAGAACCAAAAATTCGAAAACATGTGACATCCACCAACCCGCACTAGGCCCGCGTGGTGGATTACGGCCCACTCTCTCTCACTGAGAGTAGGCCTGTGTCCCAGCAGTGGGACCATTATGGGCTGATTATGATGATGATGGCCACAAATCCAGACACCGGGCTGCTGTAAAATTCCTGAAGAAAAAATCCAATGACACTGGCCCATACCTGGGAGTCGAACCCAGGACCTCTTGCTGGGTAGTAATAAATACATTGAATGAAAATGCGGTAACTACCTACGTCTTAAAGCTTAGGCATGCAGAATGTTCGCGAGCCTATTTCAATAAACTATTGGCGTTATTCTGCTGTTTCCAATATTCCCCACACGTAACATAAGAATGATATGCGTACATTTAGCCTTAAAATATTCATATTGCTTTAACCCTACGTGAGAATTTTTTCACTTGTTTCTTTTATTGTTAGTCATTCATTATTGAATAGACTTTCACATGACAATGTGCCTTGAATTAAATGACGTATTAAATATTTCATCCTAACCCAAACCAGCATTGCTGTGTTTTCATTTGAAAGGTGTCGATGAAAATTCAGGTGGGTGGTCTCACTTCACACTTTACCAACTTGTAAGACACGAAACGCCATGCAACCTAACATAAAAGTACTTCTATCGCGCACGAATTGCTGGACGGGTCAAAAAAGCACATACGAGGCGTATCCGAAGGGGTGGCCTATGATTTACCTATAGTACACCCACATTTCACCAGTTATATTTAAGTCCTATGTCCCCCGCCGATTTTATTTTTTTCGGTCCGCGCCATCCGCCGCGCCGGCGACGGACAGTTACGGAACTACTGCCGCTAAAGGGCGCGTGTCATTAAAATGACGATATCTCCTAAACTATCCAATAGAGGTGTTTAAAAGTGAAATCGTTGGAATCGTTATGAAATAACTATGTATGGATTGATCCAGTTTTGTCTTGTAATATGTTATCAATTCTAGTTTGAAACTATGATGACTCGACGCGCACTCGACCCGACCTGGTAATCGAACCCAGGACCTTATGCTTGCTACCACTAGCAGAATGATGCCAAAAAAAGAAGACAAAAATTGCGAAATCAGCCGATAATTTCAGGCACGCGCATATTTATAACACCATAACCCCCAAGATAAACACACACACACAGTGTATACATATAATAGCCGTATCATTACCAACTTTACCCACCAGGGTACTGTAAATTTACACCGCGAATAAAGTTCTCATTGTTTGCCGAAAAGCGTGCGAATTTGTAAAAGTTCAAACGGTAACTGACTACTTCATTTTTGGAGGGAAAATTAATGAATGAAGTATTCCGTTCAGTCAGATTATTTACCTCGTACTTTTAATGAAGGATTATTAATTTGTATTGAAGTCGTTTCTCTGTCATTCGGAAACGTTTAACAAAATTCGTACAGCTAAAATGGTGCATTTAGTTCTCTTCTATTGTCCTCTTCGTCGATTTTAAAATGACAAAGACATACCTACGTACATACGGTACCTATATTTAGAAAGCTTTTATAGATAACATGTTTTTTGAGACAAAGTCATTACTTATAGTTAGTTATTGTGTATAAATAAGTGGGTTAGATTATAATTTGGTGTAAAAGTAAAAAAAAAAAAAAAAATCTAAGTCCATAAGGTTTACGACCGTGGATAACCATTTATATTTAAAAAGGTCACAAAAAATTTTTTGCAATAGTAACAATAATAAAAGCGATGCGAATAATAAAGAAATAAATATACGAGGTGAGTCGAAGTGCACCTGATTCACATAACATTAGAAGGGAAACTATAAACTCTAGCGACGCGCTCAGAACTAAAACGACCGAGAATCGAAACAGTTTCGTATTTATACGAAAGCAATACATAAATACAGGAACGTCCCTATTTAAAGCACGTTCTAAAGTCACGCACTTCCCAACCGCACGTGTTTAATGCATTCGCTATAAAGGTGACTCCGTACTCTGCGCCCGACAACACTTAAATTACTTTTCTCTCCAGCGATTTTATTTGTTCCCCGTCAGGATTTAGATGGGAAAATGTACCAAACAAAAACTAATAGAGGTGTGCTTTTGTTATATTTTTTGTGCCAGTACTAGTTTTCTTGGGTTCAATGATTTACGAGAAGATTTTTGTTATTACGTTTGCCACGGTAATGTTTGAAGTTTTTAGTACTCCTCATCTCTGTTACGTGTTTGCTTGAAGGCTTTTTGCGTACTAAAATCTGAGAAGTTTCAGGAATTGTGAGTACTTTTTCAATTAAAACTTATGGTTTTTACTGGTGCTTATGATGATTTCTTTGTCCCACGCCAACCGGGGGTTAGCCTTGGGTACTTGCTTAGCGTAAGATAACAAGGTCGATTCCTGTAATTAAAAACGTTCAAATCTAGTCGCAAACTCATCTCAGCGACAATAAATGTCAAAAACTTGTCAAAAATGTAGGGAGAAAATACCTCTATTCTTGAAAGATTGAGACTGTGAACGTTCTTAAAATTACGTAAATTACCCCTAAGGTCCAACTTGACGGATTAACCTTTTGATATTTTTCCACAATTTTCGCTTTATGCAGACGTAAGTTCCCTATTTAAGTGCACATCTATGTAACTCAAATTGGTTTGTTTTGTAGTGTTCTAAGATTTAGGTCTTCTAGACACGCTCTATTTTTTCTCATTTGTCTCTAATATTCAAATGTCAATATAATGCAGACCTGTTCTTTGCATGGTTACTGAAATGCCAGTGTTAGATGTTAATTAATTTGAAGTCTAAGTGACACTGCTGTTGGAGCTTATTCTAAACAAGTGGTCCGCCCCAGCTTCACACGTGTGCAATTTTTTTTTTCAAATTTCCGAATTGATGTTTCATTCAACCCTTGTCCTGGCAATACCAATAACAACAAAATAATAATTATCCAATTTGGTGCAGTCGTTCGGAAGTTATGCGCGTACCTATATACATTACGGCGATTATAAATAAATAATCGTCGGTTGGTGCCCCATTCCATTTAAAACGTCCAACGGGCCTGTGCAATTTGGCTTCGGCCCCCTCGTACTCTTTGCAAAGGTGTCTTGTTATATCTGACCGAGAATAATTCATGACTGTACAACATTCAATGTAGCTAAAACATACTTGGATTTATGTCAGAGGGCAGATAAAACGTTTTATTACTGGAGTAAAATCTCAGCGGTAAAGCCAACGATGTAACCATCGAGGACGTACAAGATTAAGCAAAGTAGAAAAGACTTTGTCGCATGTAGGATTTTGGCTTCGAACTAGTATAAGTTTACGAACAAGTGAAGCCTTTTCGTGGTAACAAAGAATAATGTTCTGAGGAATTTTAACAGGATAGAGGTGTTTTACACTTTTATAGGTAAGCAGCAACCAAATATTACGAGCATTGGTGGCCCAGTGGTAACGGCCTGACTTACGAGGTCGTTGGATAAAACAATGTCATGCAATTAACTTTGTGTAAATTATTTCATCACCACTACTCTCCAAACGGTGAAGGAAAACACCGTGAGGAAATCAGCATGTCCTAGAACCAAAAAATCGAAGACTTGTGACATCTACCAACCGCACTGGGCCCGCGTGCTGGACTATGGTCCACTCCCTCTCACAGAGACGAGGTCTGTGTCCCAGCAGTGGGAACTTTACAGGCTGATTATGCTGCTAGAATGTTATATCTTATCATGCATTTTTTTAGCAACTACAAATGTGTTAAAACTTGTGAACAAGATCTTTAGAAAAAAAAAACTAAGCATTTAATACACGTATCGCATCATTTAAATACCTTCCCTATTACGCTAACAGAAAATTGGTTCTCATGTGAAGCCATAACAGTTCCCAACTCGACACTTAGACCGGGAGCTAGGCACTTTTAATTAAACAAAACATAACAACAATCATTTTTCACGACAGCATTAAGTTGATTATGAATATAGGTCTATATTTTTTTATTTAACACGAGTAATGAGTCGTTGTTTCAGGACGGGACGTGTGTCCCTGGTAACGGTTGTATTCATTAATTGAAACAGTATCCTCGACTAATATCGCGTCGGGTCGGCTGTCGTAACGAACGCCCTTGGCATTATTATGCGTGCAAGTACAAAAATGGACCGCGTACCAGTTTTGTACGATGCAAGGACTTCTCGGTACACATGTTGAAATGGGATAGTCTGATCTGTACCTAAGTTACAAAACAACGCAAATATTTATCTCGTATTATCGGATATATTACAGTTGTTGATATTTATTTGGGTTATATACGTATTTTGTTGCTAGAGCCTTTCCAGGAAAATTGTTTTGCGGAAATTAAACTACCGGCAAATAAATGAGCTAGTTTTCATACATTATTTAACTATAAATAAATGATAGGAATACGCGGGAACGCCATTTACATTTTAATTAAAATTATTAAAAAAGATTAATGATAGATTTTCAAATGGTTTTTCCCCAGATATGACAACTTTCATAATTTTATTATGAAGTAAATTATTTTTGAAATTTCACTAACTAAAATTTCCTTTATTATGTATGCGATTTGTTAAATTTTGCTAGCAAAAGGGTATTGCTAACAAAACTCAACGATCAAACAACCGAGAATAAACAAGTCCCAACCGCGTGCTGAAAATTGTCCTAAAATCCTGGATATTAAGTATAGCGTAACTAATACGAACAGTTTCATTATAAAGTTACAGTTGCGATTAACAGCTTTATTTATACCACGTTCTAACAGTAATAATCTACCTATGTTATATAACTAAGCCAGTTGGATTCAACTGTATGAAGTATAGTTAAAAATCCCACGAAATTGAATTTTTGCTAAGGTTGAAACTATCTAACTGTCACGGTAGAAATAGACCTTGACGTTTTACTACGTCCAAATGATATTCAACTTTAAGATGGTAAAGTACAAGGCCGACTATACCTACTTCTTAAGTCAAGGGGATGTGCCTTGACAGTAGGCAGTAATTATTAAACAGGAAAAACAGGGTTGCCCTAGGGGGTCTTCTCTCAAGGCTCGAAATCCGTAGTTCCGGGTTTAGCCCGTCCGAAAAAGTTAGTTAATCGGGAGTAGAGTTTATTCCGAATTACCAAACTGCTTCCGGACGGACCCATATCTTCGTTGACGGAGAGAGGAGAGGACTCATCAGCCTAAGATAGATACAGTCTTGGACATAATAAATAACTTTCTATCATTCATAGATTTGTGCAGCTTCATATTAAGCGTATATTGAGTGTGTCCTACAAGTTTCAGAATTCGAGCTTTCGAACTGAACTGATACGACGCGATCACGAGGCGTGTGAGCTCCTGAATAATGGTCCCAATGGAGTAGAAAACATTCTGGGATACAGAAATAAACTGTACTTTAAACCTGTACGGTGTAAACGGTCAGTCAATCATTTTGTATGGATAATACTCTAATACCCTAAAGAATCACACAATTTAACAAACGTTTCTATTATTCAAGTTCACACAGGCATACGATTAGTAGGAATGCCTGCTATTCTTGATATCGACTTCATTCATCATTATAACAGTTTTACAAATTAATATGCCATTATAAAACTATCAAGTCGTGCAGCTCGTCGACTATGCGCGCCATTGTAACCTATTTGCCTCAATTAGCGCCGACACCTAACACGGCATTGTAAGCAGATTACCTACCTTCTATGTTTTTCTTTCTCCGTTTTAATTAAAAAAATACAAATAAATGTTTATTACCTCGTTGTGTCTCTACCAAAACATAATCAGCCTATAATTTGTTCCCACTGCTGGGACACAGGCCTCCTCTCGGTGTGAATGAGTGGGCCGTAATCCACCACGCAGGCCCAGTGCGGGTTGGTAGATGTCACACGTCTTCGGATTTTTTGGTTCTAGGAGGCCGGTTTACTCACGATGTTTTCCTTCACCGTTTTGAGAGCAGTGGTGGTGAAATAATTTACACAGAGTGCCTGACTGGGTCCGACTCCGAACCTACGACCTACACAATTCGTAGCGTCGCAAGTCGCGGGCGTTACCACTGTCTCTTACAAATGAACACGCAATAACGCTCAGTAGAATTTTAATCCAGTGAGGATTCAAATTCTACTGAGCACACTTTATGTAAATAAAGTTGATTGCAAACTCCGTCCTATCTGTATGGACATCAGTCAACAATGTACAAAATTCTTTGTCGCAAATGACGCTGTGCGGTTCGACGGTTTAATGTGACCACAACTTTACCGCAACGAATTGCCACCAGCCCAGGGCTGGCAGAAGCTTAATTGAGCTGTATTGCACCAGCGATACAGGGCTGCCTCTAAATAGCGCAGTTAAACGTTTAACAGGGACACTTTATTCCGGGTTTTTCGTTGCTAATAGCGTTCTAGTATTAAACTTTGAAATAAAATTCAGTGTTCTGTGGAATTGAACGCGCTTAGAGGACATTTTTTTTCATTTGGTCATTTAGGTTTATTACAGTTTCAACGTAACGATATAATAAAATTTTAAACTAGGTATTTAGCGTGCTTGTTAGTACGTATTTGAGATTTATTTATCTGCTTGCTAATTATCCATTAGCACATAAGTACCAGTCACACATTACGCACTGAATGCACTGTTTTTAATAAGCGAGTTACAAATGTCCGAATTTCACACCTAAATGATTGCGTAATAACTCGCATTCGAGTTTATATGAGCACAGCTATTCAACACAAATCTCATTTGTAAATCTCATACATTTACGAGAATAAATGGAGAATACGACCATAAACGTTCTTTCAAAATTATTCCTTCAAATATCGAATAAACCGCTTTATTTACGATCAACGTTATGAGAATCTCGTACTAACACCAAAATGGTTATTAAAAAGTCAGTAATATATTCTATTCATGAAAACGGTCACATGTCACTGGATAAAATAGAATGTGGCGAATAAGGCACGAGAACAAAATTTACAGTGGCGGCCGCAAAAATTTATATCCTGCGTTTAATATTTTACACTGCAGTGAAGAGATACCGACTTTCGAGAGAGGCTCGAGATAAACAGCTCTAGGTGTGGAAGATGATATTTTAACTCGATTACAACGCAGCCAAAACATATTTTGTAAGCGTTTTTGGTTAAATCGATTTGGAGAAGATTGCTTCGTTTGATGAGATTTAATAAGATAAGGAGATGGTGATGAGAAAAAATATAATAGGTTTGTTTTTAAAAAAATCGGATTAGTATCGTGTGACGGGTGTTTGGCGTGGTTATCTACGTTTTATTAGAAAAATTACGTGTCTTTATAATATATCCCTTTTTTATATATGCGAGTACCTAAGAATAACAACGAATAAGCTGATACAGCAACTTCATTAATTTACATACAAGTTGCGACTTTTTTTCCAAATGCTTATTGTCTATGTTAAAGTTTACCTCCCTGCCATTTATAGTGAGTATAAAGACAAGAAAGAGAAAACAGTTCAATTTGATATTACTTTTAAATCCTTTGTTTTAGTATATATTCCTACACTATTTAACTTAAACTCAACATAACATACAACAATAAAATAAACAAACACCAGCAGATGATCAATATTCCATTAAAGACTTCCTGCTACCATTGAGACAGCCGCTCGAATCATGCACCCATCACAAAGATCGTGATGTGGTGCGCTCGTGAGGCACGCACCCGGTGTGCTCAGCCAAGGTCACGGCTCGTCAGCACACGAGGCCATTGCTTCGTTAAACCACAGAGTAACTACTTGCAGTGGTTCATCGATCATATATTTGTCAGGATTTCTCTGTGAGACATGCACGATTGCACGCCACAATTTTTCCAAGAACCGCAATTCCCGTAAGACATTAACCACTTAAGTGCCGAAACAATTGAGCTTGCTCTTGGAACTCCCAACGAAATCTATCAGATAAAGTGGAGAATTAAGAAAAAACACAAAAAAGGGAAGATCAAAGAAACGATGAATGGACTATTGATGATATAGTTAGAAAGGGGGTGACTACCGAGATGACGACTAATAGAGAAGTTTTGGAAGAAAATACAATTCATGTTGCACCGACCCCAAATAAATTGGGATAAGGGCAGGAGAATGATGATTAAGAAAAGCCACAATGTCCACATTCCTCCTTCCGAACTCGAGAAAAGTAAGAAATGCCACATCTATCACCTAATTACAATTAGTTCAAGATATATAGGCTAAGGCTTCGTCCGTCCCTCCCACACGACCGCTTAGCGAAAACGCTCGGATCGACTGATTGTGATTGTAAGGAGCATAGATTAAGGAGTTAATGTAAATAGACTTTGGCGCTTATGCACATGTATTTAAAATAAATTATTTAACATATGGCTAAGTGATCTTACTTGATCTAATAGGCCGCTTGCAGTGTGTGATGTCATTATGAAATCGTAAGTGGCTAAAAGGATGTGTTGCTGTATCCTTTTGATGTAATTACTTAAGTGTTTAGAACGAAATCCAGTCGAAGAGGTTTCTTTTACTTGTGGGTAAATATGAAAAGATCAGCCATTCTATTCTGTAAAATTATCACTGTGAAAACTTAATTGAGTAAGTCACTTCAGTGTGACTCTTACAATACATCGGCTGATCTTGCAAAATCTGCATACAATTTTCTTACTGTAATCAACTTAGCCTACTGTCGTGATCTTGATAGCGGAGTCTTCATTAGCCTTTGAAACATCAATTTGATACTATTTCCCAACTTGCAATAAACTCAGAGGTAAACCATCTCGACATGTGTTATTATACCTAGGCTATAGCGAAGCTTAAGTATGTAGAATAACAAGCCTATAATAACAGGCTTCGATTAACAGAAATAATCACTAGACTGATCATCTCTGCCAATCAAATCGTCTATGTGTACAAGCGCAAGAAGTTATTATATGTATATAAATATAGCAAAAGAACATACACTAATTGTCTACTCTCTGGTTAAAATCTTAAAGCTCATAATGGACCCAATTTCCTTACAAAAATTATATATTATGTTTCTAACCTGTGATCGCAGGCGTGAAGGTTACCTTAAGTTAATTACTTAAAACTTGATAAGATGAGTCATCTAATTACGAGATTACAACATTATACCGCATGACTTGTATGAATAATTTATTGAGTACCAAAAAACTCTTGGTACCCATTAACAAATTGAAATTGTCTGGGGCAATACGTGAAGGTCATAATTAGATTTGTGATTCATTTGGAACTTACACAATTTAGGCTGTGGCCTAAACTGTGTAAGCTTAAAATATCAATTACTGCCGTAATTAACATTTTCAAGCTCTAATACACATTTCATTATAAATTCATATCAACTGAAGTAATTTCCACTGACAATGAAAATTTAATTTTGCCAAAAGCTTTAAGCAAACATGACTCACTACAATACCGATTTAGAGAAGAAAAAGTTGCATGCGAAGTTTACCTGCATTTTGAAGTAACATCCTACTACTAACAACTTGTTTCATAAACTAACAAACAATGACTCAAGTACCCTAAATAGCACTTCCGTGTTCTGAAGCATCTCCGAGTGAAGCTACAACAAAAGGAAATCTTAGAGTGAGCTTTATATAACTATACCCAGAAGACAGATTATATCACATTTTAAAACTTGCTTAGTATTTTTTGAAAATAAAACTAGTTTTATGCAAGGCTGCTCATACACTATGTGCAGTTGTCCTTCTTGGAATCATAAAACCAAGATTCTCTAGAATGCACCTACGTGTAAATTTTAGAATAAACCCATCAAAATAAAAAAATCTACTTGAAATTCAAGCGTTGTATCTTCACCTTATTTTACAAGTGAACAGTAATTTCTACCAATAATGTAGATCTTTGGTTTGATCTGAGCTTTCATCAACAAACATAATATTAAAACCTCTATTTTATCAGTAAGGCCCTTTGTACACACACGTTTTTCTCGCTGTACGGATCACCATGAAATCTTGTTGACAGCCACGTTTTTCTATGGCGCAATATATACGCCGTACCGTAAAGAAACCGTGCCGTGTACAGAGAGCCTTACAATGAAGTTAACAATAAAGACGACAAATAAGTAACTAGAAGTGTTAAATAAACTATATTGAATAAACAAAACATCTGATACAACAAAAAGGAACCAAAATGAGTAAACAAACGATGCCTATCAAGCCACAACAAATAACTCTACTTTGAGTTACGATGCCACTTAATCCTTAATCCTTAGAGGAATACCTAAAACTTTGTACCTCAACACATAATAACAATGATATTAGGTCCTTACATATGAAATTGGCGTTTTTCGTACTGGCCACTTTAATCACGAATTTCTCCTCTTTGGTAAGGAATTCCAAATTCAAATTTGTACAGCTATTTACTCATGTATTTGTGCTTCGATGACCGTCATTCATTTGTTTTTTTTCTTCTGTTTTTTCTGTTTGCGTCACTCATTTTACAAAATGGAAAATTTAAAATATCGCATTATTTACGAGTACGAGTTCCGCCGTGGCACTAGTGCTGCGGAAACGACTCGAAGGGTGAATGATGTGTATGGCGGTCATGTTGCAAAAGAAAACACAGTTCGTTTTTGGTTCCAACGTTTTCGTTCTGGAAATTTCGACCTGCAGAACAAGCCCCGTGGACGGCCTGAGACCCAAGTTGATAATGGAGAATTGAAGGCTATTGTGGAAGCGGACCCATCGCAAACCACGTCCGAGTTAGCTGCAGGCTTCGATGTTAGTGATAAAACTGTTTTAATTCACTTGAAGCAAATTGGGAAGATTAAAAAGCTTGAAAGCACGACAACGCCAGACCACACACTGCGCAACAGACGGCTACCAAATTAGAAGAGCTTGAATTGGAATGTCTTAGACATCCTCCGTACTCCCCGGACCTTGCTCCAACAGATTACCATTTTTTTCGCAATTTGGATAACTTTTTGCAAGGGAAAAAATTCAACTCCGATGGGGCAGTCCAAATCGCCTTCAAAGATTTTATTGATTCCCGTCCGACTGGTTTTTTTAGTAAAGGGATCAATGAACTACCTATAAGATGGCAAAAGTGCATTGAAAACAATGGTTCATACTTTGATTAATTAAATATATTATATTAAAAAATATTCGACTTTTTGTTCCTTCCATACAAAACGCCAATTTCATATGTAAGGACCTAATATACACGATATTTCACGATACAGGTCAGACGTCTGTATCAAGTTAAATGTTCATAGTTACGCAGCTACTGCTGAGAATAGTACCCCAGGGAACTGTACTCGGAACAAAATGACAATTTCGGTGTAGATTTTTTGTATAAAAAACAAGCAATAAATATTGCTTGTCCGTATCCATTGACGGTTTTATATTCATTGCGGATGTAATTAAACGTTCCATTGTCAAATTTGGCTTTCATAAATTTAAATCACAAATTAGTATACGAATCACATTTTGAGCATCAGGAACGTTTACGTTTGGCTTTGTTTGCATTGTTTAGATGCGGATTAAGATCTAAATGATTCTTCTGATGTTTCGCTAAAGTAAGATTTGTTTATGAACTTACTTATTTAGCACCTAGTATATTGAACCATAAACTTCTATTGTATTGTCATTCAATTGTGTTTTTTTTACCATAAAATGATATTTATTTATCATAACACAATATATTTTTATCAGTTCCTGTCCGGAAATCAAGGATGATTGCGCTGTCATACATTTTTAAACAAGTGTGTTCATTGCTCTCGCATCCAATCACAATTACATGATACAGAATTTGTTGTGAACAAAAATATATTCATTGCTGATGCCACGCCATACACACTGGACCAAAAGCCATACGTGGTTAAGTCACACGGCAATGTATAGAGCAATCAGTTCAGTAGAGCAAGCTGGCCACAAACGGTCCCAGAGCAAACCGTTGCAGTAACTACTGTCGGTTGCTATCGTTCGCAAGGCGATTAGCAGTTAAACGCGTCTGCAGTAGCGGTGCTTTCAACATGTACAACTTTTATGGCACTATTCTATCATGATCTTCCATTTGGATTCAGCTTCATAGTCTAAAAGCTCTTTGGTATCTGGTCACGTAACACATTAAGAATCATCAAAATCGTTGGACGGCCTTGAGGCAATTTTATAGATTGCTCCGGTATTATACCGTTTGATGACAGAGAATCGGATCTTGATTACATATTTTATAGTAATATCGTTTAGGAGCTTCGCAGATATTTCTTTAAATAAATAAATAATAATTTTTTATTGGAATAAAATAGTGTTACAAAACATATGAAGCCTCTGAAACCCAAACTAGGTAAAAACCTGTACCCTTTACAAACATGAGTTCCGAATATTTTATTATCTGTACGGAATCTTGTCAATATTCGGAAAAAATAAATCACGCCAGAATAATCGACCACAGGCTAGCAACAATTGCGAAAATTTCGATCATTTCGAATCAAACAAATAATTCAGTGCTGTTTCATACGCAAAATTTCGAGCACAAAAGAAATTTTAATACGAATATTATTCGTCGTATAAATGATGAAAGATGACGCGTGTAGATGTATAAATTACCTTATCAAAGTCAGAATCACGAAACAAAATTCCAATGTAATAAAACAGTCAGTGCGGTAGTAGTAATGGAATAAGCAGTGGCATCCTGCAGGGGGCGATGACCTTGTCTTGTATTAGACACGTGATTTAGTACTTGAGTATCTTCACGATTTGTGCCAATGAGGACTCAATAGACTTGAAGTACTATTGAAGTCAGAAGTATCAGCTATGTCATAAATAATAACTCTTACACTATGAAAATGGGAGGAAGCGCCGAATTTGTGGCACATATTTATTATAATTCTGTGGTGTGATAAGTCCAAAATTGGTATTATTGGCATCTCCTGTTTTTACATAATCCATAATCATTTTTTTTTACTTTCGGTTCGTCTATTCTTTGTAAGTCTCCTGCTGCTATAAGTATATTGTACTTAATAGTTTGATCAACAAACGTAACTATTCCGATTTGTAGCATTATTTAAAGTTTCAAATGCTGATAATGTAAAATCAGATTTTTGGATTTATCACACACCATAGAATTATATCTAATCAGTAATCACACACTGACTAATGAGTTCAACACTACATTATTACGATCCAACAGTAGACTAGGTCCTAGTAGAAATAAAAAGACCACAGGGCTACTTTAAAAGGGGAACCACACAGACTTTCTGGCATTTAAAAGAATGTAGTGTAACTGATTGTCTCCAATCTAAATGTCAGCAGTCAAAGAATTTTCAAAATAAACGACAGACCTGTATACAACAATACATCCGTTTTTATTTATTAACCTTTCAAAAACAATACAATGTCTATAATTACTGTTTACTGTTTAGTAATGCAGAAATGTAAAATCAAGTTTAATTTTCTTTACGATTACAAAAAGATAAATGTTGTACTGAAATTATATACATTATTATTGTTGTATTTTTGTATAAATGCAATAGTTTTACAATATTACTAGATATTAGTTAATTATGAGTCATAGTAAGTAGTATATTAGATATTTTTATGAATAATTCTACTGTGATTCATGAGAAATGCTTTACAGTTTGAGCTAGTCGAATTGAAAGAATGACACATAATATCAACGTACTTTGATGTCGGTACTTAGGAATTCAAAGAAAGTATCTGACAAGGTTATTGCCGTTTGATTGTCACGAAATTTAAGAAACTAATATAACCCTTTGACCTTTAATTATAAACATCAAGTTGTCCATAAATTATTACCAGCGACAGAAATAGGTTGGTAATCGAAAATCTTGGGTACACTATTGGATAGTTCCATTAAATTTATCAGCAATCTCAATCGAAGGGTCACTATTACGGGTAATAATGTACCTAGTAATGATTGTAGGGCTTTCAGATTCGGACCGCGTCCCTCCCAACCTGGAGTTGAGCGTTGGGTCAATTGATTAAATCCGTATACGATCTGCCTTTACTCACAATAGTTGAATTAATGAAAAAAGTAATGGTAGCAACAGTTGAATTGAATGTACGATTTGAATTTTTACGATTTTCATTGACTGTATTAAAATGTGAAGTTATCAGCTTACCTTTACTGAGCAACCACTGCAAGAATCCGAATCTGTAAACAAAGGAAAACATACAATGAATATAAATAGCAGTGAAAAAAAATCCAGGGACAGTTATTAAAACGCTGGAACAGCGCTCACGATCCAAATTATAAACACAACGGTGGCTGACCGTCCTGCCCTGCAGTCGACACGACCGAAAATCATAGAACACTCAAAGAACGATCTCATAAGACCCTTGACATATACAACTCGTTTTAGAGCCGTACCTAGCCGGTCGCTCCGAGATCGTTCGGGTCTCGAGAGTCCTCGCAGTCCCTCGTTACGGCGGGGCCCATTAGACCAGGGGGCGCAAACCGCGCCACGATTTTAGTTTCCGACCCAACGCGCCCCCAAGCACTTATATCCGCACATATCCGCCTATATCCGCCCCTTAATAAGGGAGTCGGCGCCTAATTGACTTAACATTGGATTAATAACGGTTTAAGACTGAAATATGTTTACCGATGAATATTATGCTGGTTCGTTTTTAGATTGGCAGGGATTTTGTTTGAAATTAAATTGTTTTTGGGAGCAATGTGTTTTTGATTGGGTTAAGTTACCCGAAATTTACAATTACTTTACTTAATGTTCTAATTAAATACCTACAAACCTGAAACTTAGTTAAATCTTACCTAATACTTTACCATTTCACCAAAAAATATGCAAGTCGCGTAAGCAATTCCGAATTCACACTTCAAGTGAATCGAAGTAAAGAACAAGATTGAGAGTCTTCACGAAAACCGCTCATTAAATAAACCTTTGGATGAAACTTTTGAGCAAACTCTGGGTGTTGAACACTTTAGTTTTTAATTGATCGCCAGTCATTGAATAGTGGAGTAAGTTTGCAACGCCGGGGACACGTCGGCGAAACTGTAATAAAAGGCTTTCGGGATTCACCTGGAGTTAGGAGCAGTCGTTAAAGCGGTTCATATCTTTTTGTAGGTATATGTAGGGTGACAATTTTGTGTTTGTCTTCGGTTCTCTTGTTTTCCTTATTGGGCTCTGCTTTATGAAAAGGAATATTAGGTTCTAGCAAGTTTTGTGTTGCTTTTTTATCATTTCATTTTTCTCAAAAATAATCTTGTAGAGATGAGTATATGACCTACTGTTATAAATAAATGTTTTACTTTGGTTTACGACTTTTGCAATCGAGTACAATGTTGCGTTATTTACTCATACATTATTGGCGTTCTAGATAATTATGAACAGTATGTTATGATGATCGAATTTAATGGAGCAATTATTCAGATAATGGTAATCACCGCAATTATCATTGTAAATACTTCCGCAGTTTATATTACAGTTGTTTCAGGGTCATATCTATGTGGAGAGACGATATTAATATGATTTTATCCAATCGAATCAACATGGTGATTTTACCAGTCTTCATCTTTTTTTTCTATCTAAATTATTCATATCATTATCATCATAATCATCTGCCCATATCCCGGTTTATTTGGGGTCAACGCAACACGTCTTTCTTTTCCATACATCTCTAGTAAATAAATAATATACCTAGAAGTAATAAAATATTACATCTAAAACAATAAGCACTTAAAATTCAATTGTTCCAGTTCTTACTTCAGTTACGATATCAAGGTACTTAGAACTACCACTTTGTGAGTCAGTAAATACTTGTGCAGCCCACTTTCCTTCATCTTCTTAAGGATTCATCAATTAAAAGTTTCACGTTTTGGACGAAATAACTTGGAATTTACTTTGGCACAGATTATTTCTACCTCATTTCCGTATTCCTTGACCGACATTTGTATTGAGGCGCAAGCGCCAGGGTAGCTTGCGAAATTCAAATTTTGTTACGTTTTTTACAATTAGCTAGACAGTATTAGGTTGTGTGTTAATCAAAATATGATTCACGACTCTAACAAATATGTATTTACAGAATTATCATAATTATTAAAATCAGTATAACTCTCTGAGATAAAATTAC
This sequence comes from Amphipoea oculea, assembly GCA_945859645.1. Classification (NCBI taxonomy): domain Eukaryota; kingdom Metazoa; phylum Arthropoda; class Insecta; order Lepidoptera; family Noctuidae; genus Amphipoea; species Amphipoea oculea. Next base: position 7,919,402 of record OX243869.1, on the reverse strand, counting down.
CCGAATGAGAGAGAACTTGACATTTAACTTAACATAGATAGTTGTATTGATAATTCTAATGATTCATTATCATCATCATTGCAACAAAAAAGGTATCCCCCAAGGACCACCACTTCAACCGGTCCTGTGCTTCTCCGCATCCAGCATTCTAATGATTATAATATTCTGTAACTAAATATTTGTTTCGGTCGCGAATCATATTTTAATCAACGTTGCAACAACAACTAAAACAAACCTGCAAAGAAGACTTTGAATTTCTCTAGCCGCCTGCTTTTGAAACAAACTCGTCTAAAGCTTAATTGCTACGGGTCATCTTTGTCTTTTCTTTCAGGAATACTAGTAAAGAGGCTAAAACTATTATCCTGTCCTATTTTAAATATGATCGTTCACAGAAAATGTTCTTTGTTTGTGTAATAGCTTAAGGGGAAATGAAAAAAATGATAAAGTGGGTAATAAATTTTTCTTTTGCGTTTCTTTATGTGTTTTCTCAGTATTTATTTGGCACAGCTATGGTAGATATTTGGAAAGCTTCCACGTTCCGATGTCGTTGTTGAGGTATGGTATATTATTTGACAGGAAAACATTATTTCTTTGAGAGTTGAATTGTGATTCTTTCATTTCGTGCCTCGCAATTAATTTTTTTGTTTGTTTGATTTGTGTTTATGTTATTGACATTTTTTGAGGAGACATTTTTTTTGTCTCTTATTTATCACTAGAGTAGGTTATATTTATTTATTTTTTAATCTTTTTTCTTGGAATTCCCGTTAAGACTAAGTGTTTCTGTATAAATTTCGTACCAAAAAGCCTTGCATACTATGAAAATAAAAATAGTATTTGCAAAAATATTTTCGATAAGCAGCAGACTTTTCGACTGACTTCTTCTAAAACTACAAGCATATGGGTGTTTATTTTAATTCGCTACATATATTTTATCCTTTTCTTATACTTGTACCTATTGACAAGTGAATACATTGTGTGGTAAGAGCATGTGTGACGTAACGTGTGGGTTTTACAGGTTCGTTGTCTCTTTGCGCCATGTCAGTTGTCAGCACATGTCATGTTAGCTAGTTTATGATGGTCATGCTAATAAGAACATTGGACAATCGACAGTTCCTGTACAACGTGAAATGACATTATTTAATACCGTTATGCAACAGTCTACATAATATCCATATTATAAATCTGAAAGTATGATTGTATTTTGTTTGGTATTTCTTGACGCGAAATTAACTTCGACGAAATTAGGCACAGAAAGGAGAATGCAAATATAGGAACCTATTGTATTTGGAGGAGAATTTAATGCTCTTCCTATATTGCTAACTATTTTTTACATGGTTTCCCGCAATTTTTATTTATGTGCTATTTACCTACTTAATATTTTGAGGTCACGTTCGAGAAAATGACGAATGAACGATGACGATGCATGATGGAGGCATCGCTAAGGATTATCTTATCACACAAAGACTACGTTATGGAAAAGCACCTGAACGTTTTCGTTAATAAGGATTTTAATATTATATTTAAATAGTTCAGATAAAACCAATATTGAAAGTAACGTCATCCGTGACGGCGCAACAGAACACATGCAATACGTCACAATAAAAACGTTTTTTTTTTTGTCGTTCCTCCTTTCTTTAAACGCTTAAAATATATTCCAAAATAATAACTTAAGTTACTTCGACGCAACGCGAGATCTAAAGATTTTTTGACACATAAAAATATACATGTTATAGTACTCGTAAATCGGTAGGCACTAATTATCTTTTCATTAAAATTTTTGTTAGCAGGTAGGCAGCTATATTTTTTACGTAGTAGGAACATTCGGAAATGAAGTGCAATGTCAGTGCCATAAGCGAATATACGGACAAAAGTAAATAAAAATACTTTTATTTTAAATGTCCGAAATCCGGGAATCATTTTCATAAAGAAAGCGTAAATCTAATTTAAAAAATAGGAGTAATTGTATGAACTACATTTAATTTGTTGTGACCCGCTCCCTCGCAAGTTGGTACGGTCCCATACATTCTCCTATAACACAGCCTCAAAAAGGACATAACATACTTTTATAGGAATAAAAAAGTTTCTCTAGAATTTGCACGGACTCGCGGACAAAAGACGGTATTTGATTAATTTAAATCTGGCGCTTTAATGAACTACAGTTAAGCATGAAGGTATATAACCGTTTATCCTTCTTCATTATCTAGACTTATAACAAACCTCTGGCATTATTAAATCCAGCTTATCCAAATTAAGATTTAGAGTCGAATATTCTATCAACAAAGTTGTATTATTAAGACGACGACTATTTATAAAAAAGTATATTATTTTCTAGTAAAGTTTTAAGGGCCACACTTCAGAGAAATTGCGTTATCTTTTGTTTGTAGGTAGGTAGGTACCAGACGAATTAATTCCATATTAAGTATTGAACGAATTCAAGTCATATTAAGTATTGAAACATAAAAAGAAAATCACCATGCAAAATCACAAAGCGCTGATTTCTTCTTCAATTCAAAAGCTTTGAGAAAAGTCAAGAACTTAGGAAAACTTACGAGTTCCTTCGAGAAATCAGTAAAACCACTAAAAGCGCAAAAGCAATCACCCCGTTACATAGGTACCTACAATATTCATTCTACCGTACTTTTACTCTTTAAAATAAAAAGTATTCTGTATTTTATGTTTAGTTCGATGTTAAAGCTGTATGCTTGGTTATTTCAGTCTTGAAACTTGAAATAGCAAGTTGAACAAACTAACAAACTTGTATATTTTTGCAACTAGCTGCACCCTGCAGCTGTATAAGTCTCAATTCCGTAAAAACATCGGGATAAAAAGTATTCTATGTTCTAATTCAGGTCATGGTCTACCCATGTGTCAAATTTCATCCAAATTCGTTTAGCCGTTTTAGCGTGAAAGCGTAACAAACAAACATACAGAAATCAAATCTTTTCTCTTTATAATTTTAAGAAGAAGAAGATCAGAAGGCCAATATTCTCGTAATTTAAAACGTTCAAAATCTAGTCGCAGTCTCATCTCGGCGACAAACAAATGTCAAAAACTTGTCAAAATGTAGGGAAATAGAGGTATTTTTGACAAATTGAGACAGAGATCAGACTGTGGATGTTCTTAAAATTACGAAAGTTGCACCTCTGATACAGTTGGACACAACTTAGATGTAGCATCGGCAAAATTCGTAAATAGTTCGTAATACGTATTCGTAAATCTTTAGGAAAAATTGATAAATTTTTCCTAAAGTAGTAATAAAGATTGGTGATTTTGAAGGCGCACGTAGTTCGGATGCGATCGGTTTTACGAATTTTGTCGATGCTACATCTAAGTTGTGTCGAACTGTAGGTACTAACAAACTTGAGTTAAGATTTAATTTTTAGAGTATCCCTACTCGTTCCTTCTTCGTATATAAGAAAAGGTATTCCAGTGGGATAGTAGGCTAACACTATTTAAAGGAGTGTTAGAGTGATACGAAAATCTAAATAAAGGATATTAATTACCTAAAATTCAATATCATGCAAAGAAGTAACCAGCCAACTTTTAGATAACAAAAGCCAAAAGCAAAATATAAATAAAATGCAAATTAAAATGTGGTTTAGAGAACAAAATGGTTGCCCTAAAGCATTTTCTCTGCACCGCAGTTGTTGCTTCACCGGGACACACACTGAATTGCAAATGCATTAAACGTTGAAACATCTTGTGTTGTTTTAGCTAATGGCGTCCAAGTTTCTGGAGTAAATTGGCTCGTTCTGAGATTTTACGTATAGTACCTACTTATCTTCCAATGGATATTTGTTTGGTGTCTAAATTAACTTGTTATACATATTTTGATCAGAATGGTGACAGAAATAAAATTCGAGTTGCGAAAGCATCCAATGTGGAATCTTTCTTTCCTGAGGAAGTGTACTTTCTTTTCTGGCAAAGTAACAACATATTACTTACATTGGTGCCTATTTTTGGTAGAAACGGTAAACATAGGCTGTATGTAAAAAATGGTGCCTATAACTGACATTAGATTGAAAACGGATAGTAACACCTAATAATGTTCCTACAAAGTTCGTCAGCAAGCGTCTATAATTTTTTAAATATAGGTACTTTACTTACTTTTTTTTTTACTTTTCTAATCTTTCTTTTTTTATTGTTTTCTTTACCATATTTATTTTTCATTGACATCATCTGCCTAGCCTGTTCCCAACTATTTGGGGTCGGCTTCCAGTCTAACCGGACGCAGCTGATTAGTGAATACCAATACCATTATTTTACATGGAGCGACTGCCTATCTGACCTCCACAAGCCAGTTCCTGAGTAGTACGATACCCCTTGGTAAGACTGGTTGTCAGATTTTCGGGCTTCTGACAACTCGTAATGACTGTCAAAGATCCACGAATAACAGCCGGGACCAACGGCTTAACGTGCTTTCCGAGGCACGAAGGAGTCTTGGTATGTAAAGATGGTCACCAATCCATGGACCAAGCGCGGCAAGCATAGCTTAACCTGATCGATCGACCCGTGCGGCTGTTATTACCAGTGATCGGAATAGGTAGAGCTATTTGAGTTCATTGACCGCAAACATTGATGTTAATATGGATATTCCACGGGATTCCGACTGATACTACGGGATTCCGACTGATACTACGGGATTTTATTGAATTTCATTATTTTTGTCAAAATGTATAAAAATGGTTCATGTAAGCCAATAAGCGCATGAGCGACGTTGTAAATTTTACGTCAACAGCACGCTATAAAACTTTTTGCCAAGTTTAAATGATTGTTGATGCTTGAATAAGAAACTTTTACATAAAAAATATTTATGTGGCTTAATGAATTAAGTTTATCTATTTATTATACTATCCTTAATCCCGTCCTTCTTATATTTACCCGTCAGAAAGGAAGTGTAATCTTTCATTAGTTCCGAAGGCGAGAATAGATTTTTATGATTTTTGGGAATATCCATATTATTCTAACCTATGGCAAGTACATAAAACAGCTCTACCTATTCCGATCTCTGGTTATTACTTATCCACAAGCCCCTTTATTTTTCATAGACATTACAGCGTAACAAAATATCCAATCATTTCATAATTCAACTAACTCACTCATATCATCAATAAGAAATACAGTTTTAATAATTTATAGTTAATAGATAACCAGTTTCGAAAGGTGAAGGATAATCGTGATTCACACACTAAACACAGACTATATTATGCATGTGATGTCCAGTGAATACCGATAGGTCAAGTTGAACAGGATCATTAGCTGTTGATTAAATTTATACTCGCACACTGTTATCTATTAATTGTAGCAAAAGTTTCTAGAGATTTTCACGTTATTAAATAAAATGAAAATCTTTAGAATTGACGCCTAATTTTAAGTTACTTTTGTTTTAATATGTATTTAGTGAGGAGTTTTATGGTTTCTCTATTTAATAACTTATTGACTAAAGCAATTAGTTACTAACCATATCTGTACTCAAAACATAGGTACTTATTACTCTTGTCCGTCATCATCATCATTTACAGTCAGACTTTACCCACTGCTGGACATTGGCCTCTCTTTTCTTGAGCCAATTCCCACGTCATGTGTCAGCTTCAACCAGAGAGGCAATTCTCGTAATTTTAAGAACGTTCACAGTCTGATCTCAGCCTCAATCTGTCAAAAAACCGAATTTCCCTACATTTTGACAAGTTTTTGACATTTATTTGTCGCTGAGATGAGACTGCAACTAAATTTTGAACGTTTTAAATTACGAGAATTGGCCTTCAGATTTTCCGGCAATGGCAACAATGTCTCCGCCCATCACGCGACCCCACTCATCACTCTTGTTAGTTACTTATTACTACGAAATTTATTGTAAAAATAAAGTCAATACAGACTTGGTATACAGTTACAAGTTTTAGGAGAATTTATTTATTAAATTCTTAATTGTACAGACGCCTATTGTAATACTTAATTCTTAATTATTGACACTAGCAAGGCTATCAAGGAGGGTGGAGGAGGAAAGTGGGGGTTGAGGGGGGACTCAGGGGTCAGACCGGCATACATCGACAAAATTGCTCAAAAGAACTGTACCTATGTTCTAATAAACAATTTCATCTGTCAGTCAAAGTCCGTTAAAAGCCAAATAATGCAATGATCAAACATTCAAAATCGAAACAGAGCACAAAAATACTTAGTTTTTATTCATACGGCTATTTCAATGTAAAAAAACTGTTCATCACCACGTAAAAAACTCCGGACGATCAGTAAAATTCTCATTAACGCCTTTCAAAAGCTCTTCGAACACACCCTTGGCGTATTAATGAGTATTGCCGCTGGTATGCACCGACAGAGTTTTAAATAAGGCTAAGTATAGAACATTATTTCAACTTTACTATAAAAATTGTTTGAACATGACTTTGGGCTGGTTTTGAAAATAATTGTATTAATAATCTTAAATCCATAAACCACCACTGGTAAACCTTTTTGTAAACAAACCCAGATTTAAATGATATTTAGACACATGGTAGTATGTCAGCCAAGTCTAGAATACTAAGTAGTTCTAATGATTATATTGACCTCACATTGAACGAATAACAAATAAAAAATTCAAAGTCTCAACCCACGAAATTCTTACGAATACATATTATTAACCCTAATAAGATTCGACGACGTGTTCCTTGTGGGTCAAATAAGCTTCCCTTTTGAATTTCTATGTAACAACGTTCAACCTTCCGTTTTTATCGTTATTGAAATTGAGACCTCTCTATTTGATAAGGGACTAACAGTGTTATAACGATTGAGAGCTGTCTGAACAGAGCGCAAAGTTTCTTGTTGGACATAACCTAACCTTTGTTGTATTCGCTTTTGAGTACATAATCGAAGTCGATACAATAATATTACTAGTTCGATAAACTGATACCTACGTGGCTCCACGACAGCTCTATTAATTGAAGTCGATTTCCCTCAGTGCTCTCCCCCTCCCCCTACTTCCAGTTACTCGTAACATCCCGTAATATTTAGGTCAGTGCGATACACACGTCCGTACCGAGGTGCATTTTTAAATTGAAATAAAAGAGAGATTCATTTTCGCTCCAATTCACCAAAAGTATAAGCTAGTGGGCAAGAATATGTCTGACTGGTTTTAATGAGAGAAATTTAATTATTCTTACTTTTAACGTTATTTATTCGATGATTTTTCATTAGTTAAGTAAGGTTTAGAGAAGGTGTTAAATAAAAAACTCTCATTTTGTCTACCACGTTGCAAATGATGTTCATTTTAAAACTTTTGTAAGGGCATCTAAACCTCTAAAGAAAATGATGGACCCTGTACTATAATGTCTTTGTTCACTTAAAATTACAACGTCTAAAGAGTGAAGTAAATAATTAATCTATCTACGTCTTTCACTTTTAGAATAACGTGGAAATCTAGAAGGTCTTGGTACTAGATGTTATCAAGTTACACAATGTGAGCGTAGGTTTTTATTTTGTCTTTCTTGTCTGAATCTGAAATAGGTATTAGCAGTGAAATACCATTATATTTTTCTTTATTTAAATTTAATTTAATTAAACCCTTTTAAATCCATTGAACAAAACAACACCCATTTTCTATTGGTTTTGTCGAGATTGACACTTTTCCAAGGAAATTCGGAAGGGCTATTTGATTTGGCAACTTTTGATTGGGCATTTGGGTAACTCCGTGAAAGGGTCGTGACCACAAAACTTTATTTAGATTATATAAACAATGAATATTTCATTGTTTAATACAGAAGTAACCATTTATGGGTGTACTTTATAAAACTTTTGAATCATCTGATGAAACAAAGCTGTAGTTTTGGAAAAAAAAATGAAATGTATGTAATGCATTCATACTAACTGACTTTTGTAGTTTACAAATTCACGAACGCAAAGGCAAGGAGTGATACCTACATATAAAATATTAAACAAAACGAGTTCACATCTAAAGCAATTCATATAAAAAAGAAAATGTGAATAGAATAAAAAGAAACCACTTGACTCGCACTCTAATATAATATGATTTATGCTGGAAAAATCTCAGCCAGTATCATTACCATAATGAGAAATTTCTTCAATGGCAACACTCATTTATCGCTTTGAGAGATATTAGATAGGGTGACGAGAGCAGAGCTGAGAAATGGGTGGTCTTTGAACTAATATTTCTTAAAAGTAGAAAGGATAATGAAATAAATGAAAAGGAAATATTATACAGTATGCGTTTTTAAGGATAAATGTATTATATTTTTCTTATCGAGAAAAACTTTTTCCCTCCGTTTGAAAATGTAATTGAAATTAATTTCAAAAACCATCTATTCAGATAATATTTCGTATTTTTCGTTATTGAGTTTTTCCATCAGGAATTTCGCAGAAGAAGCTCGGAGTTGGGATTCGTGCCCGATTGGTGGCAATGGACTCCTATGTAGAGTTAAAAACACAACTGGCAAAATGTGGGTGTACTTTAGGTATACCTAGATTGCCTAGCTCATCGTTAAAAAGGGGCGTGTTATGTTATTTATTTCGTAAGAAGCAAGTTGTTTTTTTTTTTGTATGTCTGGTGTTGTTTGTTTGCTGAGTGTTTGTATTGTGTTTATTTGTTGTTTGTATTGTTAACTCGCCAGAACACGTCTCATGCCCGGTTCCTAAGGTTTTTACAAGGACTTTATCCACTCGATAGTGATTATTGATTCAATATCTTGTTTCTGAACACGTCATTAAGGAAGAATTTAGCTTAAAAGTCGAGTGAATTGTTATCGAGGGTTTATCTATGAACCTCAAAAACCGAGCATAAGGAAGGAATTCGCTTAAATAGATAATTAAGTCGAATCAACAGCTATTAAAAGTTTAAACTCCGTTTAAGAATTCTTCTGAAACCGAGCATCAGTCGCCTATATGAACAAAACACTATTTAAAAGTGACGATTGGCCCTTTTTTTTCGGGCGAGTTAATTCTTGCGAATCGACTAATAATGCACTGCCAATATTTGCACCCATAAAAAGAAAATATAACAAGTCTTTCCCATTGTTACTTTTGAATTACGCTAATGTCTGTTTCTGAATGCCTTTGTTGAAAAATTAAAGTACCATAAATGAAGTTTAAACCCATTTTCCTACAAAAAACTTTCTTCACTATCTACAGGTCAACGACACAATCACTTTGTTAACATTATGATCAATTAACCGCATCAAATGTCTAAGGCGACATTATATTCATTTGCCACTCTCTACAACTCTCAGTTTACCAGAAACACTCGATAATAATCCTCTTCTATACCCCGATCACTGTGGCAAAGAGGGAGAGAAGGAGAATATTTAAAGAGAGATTTTTCTTAGAATTTTCATCAGTGATTTGAGCGGCCACCTCAGCGGCTGAAACTTCATATTCAATGGCGTCTGGGTCGAATAAATCAAAATGCTGCGACGTCGAGTAAGCACTTCCGTCTTTTGAAAGCGACTTTCTGAGATTGCGCGTTTTATATTTCGCCTCTTATCTTTATACTGTAGATATTTCACTCGATATTGCTCTGATGATTGATTGGTTTTTAAGTAATTATACTGGAGCAGTGATGGCCCGGTGGTAACGGACGCGACTTACGAATTTTAGGTCGTAGGTTCGAACCCAGACAGGCGCTTTACTTTGTGTAAATTAATTCATCACCACTGCTCTCAAACCGGTGAAGGAAAACAAGGAAACCGGCATGTCTTACGATCAAAAATTCGAAGACATGTGACATCTACCAACCCGCACTGGGCCTGCGTGGTAGATCACAGCCCACTTCCTGTCACCGAGAGGAGGCGTGTGTCCCAGCAGTGGGAATATTATAGGCTGATTATGGTTATGCTATTATAGCTGTTTATTTTTGTATCACTTATTGGTTTAATTTCCAAAATGTGTTTTTGGAATCAATCGGTTACGCATTATTTTTTCAAACTATGTTTGGGTCGGCTTCCTCTATAACCGGATGCAGCTGAGTAGGTACTAGTATTTTACATGGAGCGACTTCCTCTGACCTCCACAACCCAGTTACTGGGTAACACGATACCCCTATATAAGATTGATTGTCAGACTTTTGAGCTACATAGGCCATAATGAACAGTGCGATATTTTCTTGTCGTGTAATAATTGTGTGTTCACTAAAATTAAACAATAATAGAAAACCGCCTGTTGCAATATTCAGTTTTATAAGTAAAATTACATTCTACTCTATTGAAAATAATACTTAGTAAACAAACATAAGTCCCTGCGTTAAGTAAATGTAACTTATAATCTCATTAAAATTTAACATACACAAAAATATCCATGAGCTGACATACATCGTAAATTGAAATCTAAATAATACATTTAGAAAAATTGTTTGGAAATGAACTACTTATATAAAATAAAGCAGGTATTTGACGACTGTTTAATTTCCGGATGAAATTACCTACATTTATAATATTTGATTTCTAAAACACGACCCAAAAGGCGACTAGAGGCCAATGCCTCAAGGTCTGTTATTTGGGTCGGGTTTTCGTACCTTTTTTAGAGTTCCTTAGTCAAAACATGATTGTGTTACTATTCAAAAACAGACTTTATTTAGTAATATGTATATCCGTATTTAGAAGAACCCTAATTCGTTTCTAAATAATAAAGATTTTAGATACAGAAATAGATCTGAGACGGTTGACCTTTCTGCTTAGCTGTAAATCTATAAAAAGTAAGCGGTATTATAATAGCAGAATCACTGATAGACGCATCTAATTAATGCAGAGGTCAAACACGTGTTATCTAACATCTGGCTGCAAAAACTATCGTTTCGGACAATAATATTGCTTCTTATTGTAACTTGTTTCCAATTATCCTCAATTAGGTATCTACCTACATAATTATTTATTATTATTGATTCATCATCATCTGCCTAGTTTTTTCCAACTATGTTGAGGTTGGGTACCAATCTAACCGGATGCAGATGAATACCAGTATTTCACATTGAGCGGCTGCCTATCTGACTTCCACACCCCAGTTAGTGGTAAGTTAGTAAGTAGGTAACAAGTAAGACCCCTTGGTAAGACTGGTTCTCAGACTTCACACCATTCTTCTTCCTTCACCTTCTTACGGAAGATTATTCACAAATACCAGTCACTACACTCGTGCACGAGCCTTCAAAAGATCGGTGTGACCACCTTTATTTGAACAATGTGGCGGTAAGCGCCATTTAGCGGACAACTGATAACTATAAAATTATTAAAAGATGATTTCTAACAAATATTATTACAAAAACTGATGGTCTACAAAACAATGCATAAACATAAACTCTAAAGTTCAATGCTAAATCATTCAGATTGATCGACATTGACATTAAAGGTTCAAACAAAGATTGTATTCAGCCAAACTTTATTAAAAAATATATATATTTCTGCACCCTTATTCTGAAACCCGCGTTCAACCACGTTTTAACATAATTTATGTCGTATCTCGTATCTTGTGTCGATTGCTTGCTTCTGGGGCATTTCGAGTGCGAGCCAGATGTCGCTACGGTCGCAACGGTAACACGATATCGGTCCGCGTGGATTCCAAACGAGATTTATTGGACAAACCGACAGTGTTCTATTAAAAATTCGATTTTTATTAGGGTTGTCAATATTTTGAAAGCAGGTCAGTTTATTTTGCGCTGAATTTTGAAGAAAAATCAAACTATGTACTTATCTATATGTATATAAGTTGAGTTTAGCATCTAACTGTTACAGCTGTATAATACTTCAGAAATGTTCACTAAGGAGAACCCTTTTTAATTATCACCTCATGTTTTTGACAATATCATCATGAATTACACTAAACGTATGGATGTACGTACTTATACACCATAAGAACCTTTCTCTCAAATACTTTGCAACTCAATAACCCAATCTGCTAGCCCTAATTTCTATTGCAAACTGCAATTTACGTTAACGCCGACACTAGTGTATGTGTAATTCAGAATCGGTGCGGGAAACGTATTGAATATGTAGCGAGGCATTTTTCTAACAAACGTGACATCCTGTGAAATTGCGTTTTGCAAATGAATAATGTCTTTTGCACATTCGACGCAATACATTTTAAAATATCTGTTTTTGGTAACAGATTGTTGCAATCACAAAGTTGTCAGACAAGGTATTGGTTTTTTAAATTAAAAATAAAGAGTGAAATAGGACGAAACTGTTATTTCGGCAAACACTGTAATTAACTTTTTAGTTTTTCCATTTGTCTTGCTAAGAGGGAAAATTTATTAAGCTAGTTCGTTACGTAACCTGGGAAAGTTACTTCATTAAAAGTTCGTTTTATCATTTAAGATTTAGTTTTTAAAATACGCAAAGCAAAAAAGGTTGAGGACTTGCCAACGAATATCTAACTACATTTCACGGCGCAAAAAATCTGAAAATTGTTCAAGTAGTCAGTTAACGTTCAAGAATCAAACCAACACAAAAGAAAACAATGGATCAATACTCGACGAAATAGCTTCGTAAACTTGTTTTTATTTAATTAATAGAGGCTCTACATTGATTCCGTGGCATTGAACGTTCTTTGATCGATGTCCGATTCCAATAATCGAACGATACTCGTAAAACTTGTTTCTAAGTAAAGCCAAAGGAAAAAGCACCACTATTGGCCCAGTTTCACCGCCATAGCACACATTTGCCTCGCACTCGTTCTGTGATATATCGCGATATTTGTGATCGGGCCAGATCGGGCACAACCGGACCATTTCTATTGGCAATACCCTTGAACTTTGTCAAACTCAGTCGCGGGGATTGTGACGTCAGACGGCCAACCTGTTCTGGGTTCTTATCTCGAAAACTTGGCAAAACAACCGGCCGTCGTTCTTGAATACTTCGAAGTATGACATCTGTTACAAATGATAATTTATCGTTTTCCAAAAGAAAGTTTTTGCTACCTACAAATTTGTTCAATGATAAACTGGTAATTTTAGCTGTATTGTCAGATTTTCTCTTTAATACCTAAATAAAGTTTTGAGTAAGAAACTCCTTAATTAACCAGAATAAATAACAGGACTAACCTGGAAAAAATAACCATCTCTAAAAGTACTTTTCCCAAACCACCATCCCAAACAAAGGCAAAACTATAACCATTCACCCAGTCACTGTCCCGCAAGGAAAGTAAAAATAAACAAGTTTTTACATTTCAATATTGCACCTAATTTCAAAAGCCAACAAAAGCAGGGTTGCCACTACCCATAATATAAATCCATTTACGTTGTCAAGCAACCTATAGATACCAGTATAGAGGGAAACATTAAATGCATTTTCACGTCTTGTACCTCTTTAGGTCCCTTTATACGAGAATCTTCAAAGTCGCTCCCATTCAGCCAGCAAATGGACTAATATCGTAACTTGAAACGACCGTCCCCTGACAACGTATAGTAAATCGTCATTTAGTCGTTTTGGCTGCTTAATGTGCCAAGTTTCAATTAAAAAGCCATAGCAGTGCCATATATGGGCCATTAGTTCTGATTATTAGCGAGGGTGTATTATGTGGAGTGGATAATTTTATTAAGGTAATGAAGGTGATATCTTCACTGTGTTGTTTTGCGTAATAAGTTTAATGTAAAGGTATAGGTATTACTTAAGAAAATTTAATTAATGTTGTAGTTAGCCTTTTAATGCACAATTAGCACCATAACCTGTATGAACTTTGGAGCTTTGATATTTTGTTAGTTACTTCGAGTGCCCATTACAGATTTATATTTTATAAAAAATACTATTCTGCAATGTACAGACGCCAGCAAATCAAGCTACTACAATCTGTCAACTTTCTTTAATAGATTTTCAACTTTATCGATTAAGCATAAGGTTCAAAGTTGATTGGGAAAATTTTATAGTTTCAGGTAGCTTGATGTGCTGGCGTCTGTACTTACCTATTTGCTTATCTAAACTAATAGTGTAGAGAGAAAAGATTTGATTTTTTTGTATGTGTGTTAGTTGCGCTTTCACGCTAGAACGGATTTGGGTTGACCATGACCTGGACTAGGACAAAGTATACTTATTATCCCTTGGTTGACTGGTAGAAAATGCCTAGGGCATTAAGTCCGCCTTTGTACCTTTTTTTGTGCGAAGTATTTCCATGGAATCGAGACTTAGGCGGGTGAAACTGTGAGGTACATCTAGTCAATCATAATAATGGTAACAAAAATATTGTGCGCTGTCAGTAGTTAAGCAATAAAGCATAAATTATTAATAAGTAATCTTCTGAGCAAACACGTGTCAAATTAATGTACAATCAGCGATGAAAAATCACTTATATTTTATGACAAGTGATCTTTGTAAATTGTGCCACGTAGAAGTTTTCTTTCGACTTTTTCGGAATTAAATTGAAGTGGGAAAGTTTATTTTATTGGTTTCTAGTTAGATTAGGATTATGTCCGTTTCAAAAACGAACTTTGCTATAATGTACAATTTCGTAAGTTATTGCCGTAAGGTATATAGTTTTTTTGTGCCAGCAGGGCTATGTAGTTTTTGAAGCTTTGAATTAATACTTATGTTTAATGAATAAACTGGCATTTACTTAATTCTGATGTGAATACTTGTGCAATTTTAAGTGCATTCAGTACCAGTTTAATCACAAAACCACTGATTACTCTACGTCCACTAATGACATCAAACTAACATGTGTGAAACATCATAAACTAAAATACAAAGGTCACTAATGTACCAATAAAGTACCCACATCAAATCTAATTTTGCGAAAATAATTTTCAATGTAACTCAGGGCATAATGTTAGTAAATAATAAAGCATAAAACAAAGCCTGTTCACGACCTCGTGGTTCGGTCGTGAGAGCCATCGTTCGGGCTAGTTCACAAGATAGACTAATTTCATCTCTGTCTATATTATTAAATAAAAGAGGGATGGAATATAAGATGATCATCGATTGTGAGGGTAACACTGCGTAGATTGCTATCTCTGAAAATCACTGACCGTAGCTGAATAGAAAATAATAAACTTTAGAGAAGTCACGTCTTTATAATGATAAATATTGAGCCATTAAAATGATCTAGCTGCATTGTTCTTTAGCTAATAAGAAGATTCAGTTATTGAAGATATCGCGGTATATCACTACTTCGTATCATAAATAAATGTTTGTAATTACCTCAAAGTTGTAAGATAAAAGCAACATACGCGTTCTTGACCAATGTGACACCTTCAATAAAAACACAAAAGTAATATATCAATGTTTCACAGTATTTCGATCAAACTCACCTTAAAGATGCTACTTCTTCTAAACACTTCATTATACAAATACTTAACTGTGTATCTGACTGAAATGCGAGCAAAATGTCGAGCAATCAATTTTTTATATTTTCTATTCAAGTAATAGCGACTACGCATGCAAAGTCAATCTGTCCCTAACAATATTCGTGCAATAAAAAGGCTCGTTGACAGTCAAATAAAACGAGAATATTCTAATACCTAGATAGAAATCTTAGAATAGGTTGGAAATGGTCATAAAATATCAATATGCGTTAGAAATACGTTCCTAGAGAAGTTGGAAACATGGGAACAAGACGAAAATATAAAGGGGAATAAATACCACGTTGGCTCATAAATCATTTGCGAACATGTTACTCTCGACGACAAACACAGTTTCTTATATAATTCATTGTTGCCTTAGCGATTACGAAACTCGCATAAAAAGGGGAAGAAACACGGAACGACTTTTAGTCACCGAAATGTGATACAATGGGATAACTGTACGAGGGAATATCTATGTATACAGGGTTATTGGGAAAACATTAACAACCTCTTAAGGGGTCATTGTACTCATCATTATAAACAACTTTTACTATGAGACCAACGTCAAATCGCGAAAAAAAAATCAGCTGTTCCCTACATTTATGTTCCTATAACTCGTCAAAATGTAGGGAACAGCTGATTGTTTCTTCGCGATGTCAGGTTTGGATTTAGTTTTATTTTGTTACAAAAGTTAGTACCTACAATCTCAAGTATTTGATAGTGTCTCAAGTCCAATAAGACAAAATTTAGAGTCTGGAAGCTGCGGAAAGGCGGGACGCAAGCTCTTAAATCGCACAAAATGTTAATCCATGAAGAGAAGGGGAGGGAGGTGCCCCCTACTTACTTGGAAAGAGGGAAATTAAAGTCCACATATCCGTGTGCTATGCAAAAATGCCTCGGCTCCCAAAGGAAAAGTTTATAAAGATAATTTAAGCGGTCCGGGTGAAGAGATGAGAATTGTTATAAAATCAAATACATGTTATAAAAGTCTTTGAAAATGCATATACGGATGCACTACAGAATACAGAATTCAATACAGAGAACCGACATATTTATGGTCAAGAAATAATTTATATAACACCTTCGTCGCATTTGAATATATCAGAAAAAAACAAACTTCCTTTAACGACGCGACGCAAACTTTTATGAGTTAACTTTTCAAATATAAGAATATAATAAAAAATTCAAACTTTTATTGGATTCATGGATACTGATATGAAATGTTCAAATAAAAAACTTGATACGATATAAAATCAAGCTGTACAAAATCAAGTAAAGCCGACATTAGCTCTCTGAGTAATACTGTGCTCTGCACTATTTTATGTCTGCAGCCAGCCAAGTGAATTTCATTAAAATGGCAAATATTGCATGAAATTTCTGCTACACTGCATTTTAACGTTGTAGCATTTAGGAGAAAATGTCGTCATAGAACTACCAGAAGTTGGTTCCGAATGTAACAATGACTTTCAGCTAATGTCCCAGGAAGAAAAATTTGGAGAGAAATATCATTTTAGAGGACACAAATAATAGGATTACGTTCCTAATTTGTATCCTCTAAAATTATATTTTTCATTGTCTATTTCGTTGGTCTTGCAATAGCAAGTGCGATTACTCGTAGTGAAATGCGGGTGTTGTAGATCAGCCCTTCCTCTTCAGAAAATACATTGTAGTATTGATGCTGATATTTACGTAAAACGATCTTACCTATAAGCTCAACAGTACCGCACTCCAAAAGGAAAACCCTGAAACAAAGAAAGGAAATCTTAATTTCGTAGTTTTAAGTTGCTCCACTATTGTCCAAGTTCTAATTTGGTCTACCATATTTCGTGAACCTCCAGAAAATGAACCCGTATACTTTCAATGGCCTAACCGACTGAACTTTGTCAATTCCGTGGCACTATTACAGTCGTCCTGAAAACGGCTTTCAGCCAATAACACCCACTAATGAAAGTGAGCAAGAAATGGTCGCACTGTCTTATGTTACAGCTATATACATGGTGCTATTACCTACACTTTATAGTGAAGAGCTTTGTGGCATTTCCTTTTATTACTAGGTTTATAATGGTTGCGGGAAAATACTGTGGACTTTCCTGGTGCAAGTAATAGTATAATATATTGGAACATTAGTTTTGAGAAAAATGTTGGTAAATGAAAAACTGATTTGTTATCACATACCTTATAGGCCTACACAAACACATGGCTAGATAGATAAATGAAACCATTAAAAAAGAAGAAGACAAGGTATAAAATAAGACGATAATTAATTTACGCCGTATTTACGTAAATATTGATGTATTCCCACGGGAAATTAAAGAACAATAATAAGAAACAAGAAAACCAAATAAGGCAATAATTATAATCCCCAAGATGCTCAAATAACTTTATTGTTTCTTAAACGAAACACAGCTCGAAAAAGCAGCCTCAGGGATATTCGTAACAATTTGCAAGTATGTGGAACTTCCTAATAACTTATTGGATCAAACTAACGTCCGTAAAGACAAACTTTCTCATATAGTTTATCTCGTAATATCTCATAATCATTCCTAATTCGATAAGTCACTTGATTCCTTATTCGGCCAATATTTTCTTCTTTGGAAGAGAAACGATCAAGTTCAATCTTGTCTAATTTGGCTCTCATTTCTTTCTGTCTGGGGTAATACCATCTCTATTAGTTAACTGATCAATTTATGAAAGCTATCGCTTCGAATCGTGAGCCAATTTTTCAGCTGTAATGGGTGAGAGCAGTTTTATTTCTTCATTTTCCCCGTGTGTATAGTGTTATTAGTTTATATTATTAGTTGCTTCTACTTAAGGCAAGGTATGTATCAATATATTAAGAAACGCAGATAGTAAAATGTTGTGTCTTGAATATTTGTGTAAAATAAGATTTAGAATATGTACCTATATTATATACCTCAGTATTTTTAAAACCTTGTTTTTCGTCCTATATAAATGGAATGTAATACACCTTTTTTGTGAGGAAGAGCCATACAAAAAAGAAGTATTACATTTCATTTCTACAAAAAACAAACTTTTCTGTATCTCACCGAATAGCTACCGACTCCATCCTTTGACGATGTTTCCTTTGATTCTGGATCCTCATCCTCTCGCACGACTCCCTGTATCAAAACGGCCACCGCGCTAAGCCCTCAAAGAAGTGACTCGTCAAAAGGCATTGGTGTAAATCTTTCACGTTGACGTTATTTCAATAAATTCAATGAAATGTGTTCCTTTCAACGAAACAGCTTGTTTTTCATTGAAGACATCTGTGTTATTATAAAATACTGGCTGCGTCCCGCGGTTTCACCCGCATAAGTTTCGATCCCGTTCATGTCCTTCCCCGGGATGCAATCTATCTCTCTGGCAAATTTTATCGAAATCCGTTCAGTGGTTTAGGCGTAAAAAGGTAACATACAGACAGACAGACAAAGTTACTTTCGAATTTATAATTATTATTATAAAATATGGTTATTTAGGAGTTTTGTATAAGTAGAAACAAAACAAAAATGTTTGTGTCAGAAACCGTGATAAATTCAACAATAAATGAGCCTACAAACATGTTCAAGAGATTTGAACATCTGAACTTATTTGACTTTTAAAATATGAAAGTTTTACCTTTAGAATATTCGAAAAATTTGAAGATATAACCGAGAATCGAGTGACCTGAGGAGAAAAAATAACTTGAACCTTGTCGATATTATACAGAAATAACAAATGATCCACTAGAAATGTTATATTGAAAATATATCTTAAATCTTGAAGAAAAGTACTTTAAGATAATGAACAGAAAAATACCACGGTAACTTTAGTACTAAATGTAAATTAATGAAGATACAGAACAACATAAGTAAGTAACAAAGAACTTTGAAGAGGTAAAGAAAAAGAGTGTGATTTAAAAAAAATGTTAAGTAACAAAAACAAAGTACAAATAAGAAAATACTGCATCTTATATTACACAAGCCACGAAGAAACGGGTTTTTAGCCAAGGCACACCTGTTTGTTGAAGAACTCATAAATAAAGTGGAAACAGCTAAACTTGCTCAAACATTTTCAGGAGAATCCGCAAAAACCGCGTATTGTACGAATGATAGTGCTTTCGCGAAGAATACTGCTGCAAGTGATGTTGGTAAACGAACTGCTGAAGACGGGTTTTTGGGTAAGCTAAAAATTAAAAACAGTTTCTTGAAGAAACAAACGCTATCTTAGTTTTAAATTATTTTAGACTAGAAGCGCATGGTTCAGGTGTTGTGGGGTAAAGTATGACTGTGATGTACCGAAATCTTAATGTAGTTTCAGGTTGTTATTATGAATACCCATTCTCAGAAATAATTACCATACTCGTATAGCTTATTAATAAAACAATGTAACAAACCGCCCTTTGTCAAATAAACCTTCATAGCTATAATTAAGTACTCTCTACCGTTCTAACAATTAATTAGGTCCAACCTTTATGAAGGCATTAGCGTCGTTAACACTTGAATAAAATTATAATTACGTAAAAAATTATGGCCGAGCCAAACGTTTTATTACAAATTTGTTACGCAAACATATTAAGAAATTTGAAAACTAGATGAAGATGTAAATAAAGTTTTTATTAGAAAACAATGAAGAACAACATAAGATATTGAAGAAGTAATTGAACTTATACAAAGATAATATAGTCATAGGAATTCAATGTTGGTACATTTTAACAGGGCATCCCTCTTTGTCATCTGCACAAAGCTCTGAAAAGTAAACAAAACGGATTGAAGAAAAGGAGGACATACAGCGGTTTTAATAAAAAAAGGTCAAATTCCATCAACCTCTAGATGACGTACCTACACCAGATTCTACTCACAATACGTGGAAGTGAATAAAAAATTCTTTTGTTAGGCACCTACCATCTGGCACCCTAATTGCGTAACAAACTTTATAAACAAGAATCATTTTGTAGGATATTGCGAATTCATTGCTTCATGTGTTCGAAAAATTTTGTCTGCTCAACAACTTAAATAACGCAATGAATCATGTTGAACTGTCTAAATGAAAGCCATTGCTACTGTTATTCTGTTACACAATTACCCCACGGATCCTTAACGTGGGTATTAGGCATCCAATTGAAATGTATTTCCTATACAATGTCAAATTAAAATAGCTAGCGAAACTGCAAACGTGATGGCTATCGATATCTAAACACGATGAAATAAAAATAACAAAGATTTGATGTTTTTTTTTTGGAGGGTCAAAGACCGCTGGTACTTGTTTCTTGAAGTATGAGTTGAGAAAATTTATTTCCTTTTATTTTATATCCTACTAGCTTCAGCCCGCGACTTCGTTCGCGTGAAACTTCTTGTTTCCCCCGAGCCATCCCGTCGTATCGCATCACCCGCCCGCGCTATCACTTAACGTTCTTTTTTACTTTTTTTCTTTTTGCTCGGCTCCTAAGGGACATAGCGTGATGTTAAATAGCCTATAGCCTTCCTCAAGAATTGGGCTATCAAATGCAAGAAGAATTTTTCAAATCCGACTGGTAGTTCCAGAGATTACCCCCTACATACAAACTTACAAACATACAAACTTACAAATTTTACCTCTTTATAATATTAGTATAGAAGTATAGATTTAGATATCAACACTCATCACGTCTGTAAAGTTGACACACAAATAAACTGTTTTTAACTGATATTTTAGTTTCATTATATTTAAATATCGATACCCATCACTTCTGCAGAGTTTTGCTAGATAATTTTATTTGACCATGTATATATACCATATCAAACGACAGATTTTTTATACAAAACCAAAATGTGCTGTACTAATAATTTATTTCTGTTATAAATTCCGCAAGCTCGCACTTCTGAATCCGTAGATTCCGTAGGAGTTAATCTTTTCCACGCAGTCACCTCTGTGGTACTTAACGAAATAACGTTGTACTGTAGGTACTTCATCGAAAATCTATTGAACGTCTATTTCTCTTCGTTTGATATAGCACTCTGTATATAAAAGGTGGAACGTGGGTGTTAGAAGAACGATATTCCATACTAATTATGTTTGGGGAGAGTAGGCATTTGAAAGGAGGTAAAAGTACCGCAAAGGTATTCATGACGCTATAGAATAAACTTTTGATCCTCCTAAAACACAACTTAATGTAAGCCTCCATTGTGTTATGCTGTAAAGTGGTAGGTATAATGCTCCATAAACTTGTGCGTCATCCAAAATAAGCCTACATTAATTAAGTTCAAAAAAAAAAAAGTACAGCAATTTTCATCATACTTTTATCATTATCGCGAACGACATACCGTGTAATTATTTCAGTAAAAATGTCGTCTGTTGCCTTGAATAAAGAGTTTTCATATTACCGCTCTAAAAAAAACGTATTCTGCTAAAATAAAAGAACTTTATTTATGAGTACAGCTCTCAACAAAAACGATGCAAGCAGCCCCCATACCAGTTAATCTTTTTAATGCAATCGTGCCATCCAATACTTGTACCACGCAAGCGAAAATTTGCTGCAATTTTTCACTTAAACAAAAGAGCGCAAATTCCATTGCCAGCTCTCTCCACTACGTTTTCAAGTAGCACCGTATAAACGCTGCGGTGGATGTTAATCTCTTCCGTCCGATCGCTCTTTTCAGGGTTAATGGTGTGCGAGAGTCTTCGGTGTGAATTGCGATTACGAAAGATACTCACGTTCCAACGCTGTCCCTTGAGTTTGCGTCTTAACTCCAGACATTCTTTATTAGCAAAGTAAAAAAATATATATAATTTCTTTCCGTCCTGTTATAAATGCTACAACTTCTTCTTACTAAAGGAAAATAACTTGGACGGTCCTGACAGAATTTCAATCAAGCGAGAGTAGCTACTTTGCTTGTATACAGCAAAAAATATTGGAGACATATTTTCTCTGGAGATTTGTCAGAAACGATCATTATTTATTATGTGCTCAAGTTCAGGCCGCGTGAATAACACTGAGTGGTTTTATTTTTTCACAGTTTTTTTTTTTTATACAGGGTGAAATTGAAAACATGCGACAAATCCAAATGGGAGATTGTACTCATCATTATGAACAACTTTTACTATAGGACCAAACCTGAAATCGTGAAAAAAAATCAACTGTTCCCTACATTCATGTTCGCATAACTCGTCAAAATGTAGGGAACAGCTGATTTTTTTTTTCGCGTGTTTAGGTTTAGTCCCATAGTAAAAGTTGTTCATAATGATGAGTATAATCTCCCATTTCGATTTGTCGCATGTTTTCAATTTCAACCTGTAGATATAAAGCACCGCATGGTACTGTGGTTGGACTGGAAGCCAACCCCAACATAGTTGGGAAAAGGCTAAGCAGATGATGATGATGATAAGCAAGAAACTGTGGGCGGACTGTGTGAAATATAATTTGGCTAGAAAGGGGGGTAACTACCGAGATAACGACTAAGAAATAAATATGGAAGAAGAAGACATAATAATTGCGCCGACTCCAAATAAATTGGAATAAATGAGCAAGAGATTGATGATGAGGTTTTCAATAACCATTCAAGGTAAGCACTTCATAAAGACATTAGTACAAAATTGTAAACGAAAAAAAACACCACAACAATTAACTATCAGCCCCTAAACAGCACAATCCACCACCACTTAAAATTAAAACTAATAATAACAACAACATGAAAATAAACCTCAAATAACATGAAAACAAACCGACTACAATCCCCAAGCTTTCAAGACGTTCCGTTGATAATAATGAACTCTGTACGAACAATTTCAAAACAAAACAACACCAAACAGCGGAAGCTAGGAGAAACAATGTCGCTATGCCATGATATTATATTATCGCGAAGCAAGAACCGAGCTCCGTTGACCGCACGCTATGTCGAGTGACAAATTAAATGAATTTACGGGCAACAGACTTAGGCTGCAAACATATGTTATGCTCTCTGCTACGATGTAAATACAATATACATGAGTCAGCTTTCTGAGGTCGCTACGTTTCATCGTGATAGGTTTAGTCTTGATCTCCTTGAATTTATCGTTGCTTGCTGTAGGTTATTAACGGTTAAAATGTGAGCTTTTGTGGGGAGAGAAATACGTAGTATCGTCTATAAGGATAGAGGAAGAATTACGGTCACGTAGAAGGTATCCATGAAAGCACTTGCTCGTGGTTTCACTCGTTTTCTGGAGAAAAATACTTAAATGGAACGAATAAATAGTACCTATTTTATATTTTAAATCAAGACATCCTAGTTTATCTGTGAGCCAAATCATTTCAAGTTATAAACACCTTCGTAAACTATGCACTTATAATATTACCCAAAGATTAGAGATGTCAGATAAGGATAGAAATTCAGAATCCTTTCGCAAAGATCTTCAAGACTTAGATTAAGGACAGCCAGAAACTTTGTACCAAGTTAATAAGTTCCAATCGTCTCATCGTTAGGGCCAGGTCAAGGTGTACCATCTGAGCGAAATCTAGCCAATAAACAGCTTAAGTTACAACTTAGGTGACTAACGATGATTGCCTGACTAAATAACATTTTCAGGCACTTAAGTTCTTTGTAAAAATCTTTCACAAGGCTTGCAAAACCTTTTTCTTTGAGTTCAAGTAAAGGTCTAAAAGACTTTGATAATGATCAAGCTTTCCATCATAATTAATATTGTACGGTCAGAAACAAAGTGTAGCTTTAGCAAAAATCTAAATTGATACAAAATTATTCCATACCTACACCTACATTACTTTTCGTGATTATAATAATGTAGTATGTATATGTAGTTGGTATCTATCTAACAATTCGTCCAGAATATTATGTGTTATTTCATTCCTGAGGGGTAATTCACGTAATTTTAGGAACGTTCACAGTTTGATCTCAGTCTCAATCTGTAACGTGTAATTTCTCTAAATTTTGACAAATTTTTGACATTGATTGTCGTTGAGATGAGATAGTGACCCGATTTTGACCGATTATAATTACGGGAATAGGTCTTCTGCTCAAACTTTTATTTCTGAACACAAAGACCACCTATGTCACGAAATTCTTTGTTATTCATCGTCATGCTGTCATTCGTTGAAGGACATCGAAAGAATCTACATTAGTATCAATAATTGAATAAAATCCGATACAAATCAATGCCAACTCACTCAACAAGTGCCCTTTGACCAAACGATGACCGCAACTTTGTTCGTGTAATAAATACTTGCAACTTTTTGAGAATAGACATGCAAATGTGCCGGTTACGTCTGCCCCACGTTTTATGAATGTCGCTGCTATCGCTTACAGGGTTGGCGACGAGGAAATATTATGACTGCACTGCGACTTAACTGGTGAAGACGTTTATGTGAATGGAGGGTTTTAGAAATGGTTCTGTTGAAGTTGATACTTTAGGGTTTATAAAAGATATTTTGGCTGAAGGTGAGTATAGAAAGCTTCACAGTCTACATAGTGTTACAATTTAGATTTTTTACCTGTAGTGGCAAACTATTGGGTAAAAAATCTTAATTGTAACAGTGGCGCCCAACGTGGGGCCCCACTGTTACAATTCTGATTTTTTACCTGTAGTGGCAAACTATTGGGTATGGCAATAATTTGTTATTAGTAGGGTTAAACTTATTTTGTTAATATGTACCAGTTTGTTAATATACAGTGTTTAAGATAATTGTTGTTTCTTATTACCATACCCAATAGTTTTTTTTAGAATTGTAACAATAGATATATAGTAAAGAACATGCAGGGTGTATAGTAGAAGGACCGACACAATTTTCTTAGGGATAGGAAGTGTCATCATATCCTAATTTTCACCCATAACACTTGTCTTATTAGTCATCCGAAATATCGTCACAACTTTTTTGTTTGTAGTTGTAATAGATCGCAATAATTTTTGCTGTTATCTGCAATGTACATTTATTCCAAAGTCGTAAAATTGTGTTAAGGAACGAAAAATTTCAATTTAAAAAATCATATTAAAAATGAAATATAAAACAATTTTGTGCTCGCAAATATTCCTAATATGACAAAAAAAATCAGTGCTTCCAAACACCCTGTATGTAATGGTGTACATAACAAAGAATATTCTATCTATCTATACATAGTAACCAGACATGGCTTTTAATTATCAGCAGGTGAGCCTGCAGTAGAATATACTCGTACAAATCTTCGATCTACTTTAGCCCCGTCGGATGCTTCCAATCTGAAAAGGTCGTGAGAAATAATATCAAGAGTAGACTACGATAAATTGCTATCACCATTTCACCAATTGCCGAGCGCGGTGGCTGTGACAAATTTTCTCACACTTCATAGAACTGTATGAATATCAAAATGCATCCTATCAATGAAGCTCACTTACAAACAGCAGTCTCTATTAAAAAGCAATTCCTTCAATGATATTTCCCACTCTATACAGTTACGACGAATAACAAATGGATGACGAAAACAGAAACTACAACTTGAAATCTGTCAATCATACGGCAAACCCTACTTCACCAATGAAAATGCTGACGACATGCCCCCGAGTTTACGGCTATCCCGAATTTGCAACAAAATAAACCATGACTGGGAACAAATCGACGCGGTCCGACGTAGATGACATTTCTGACAGGCACTTTGTACTGGGATTGCGTAAACGAAATCGTGTCGGAAAAAAACTTGAGCGAATTGAAAAAACAAGCTTTGGCTGACACTTTCCGTATTAGTTTTCGTGACGTCTAGACCTGTCTCGTTATTTCGCTTTTTGGCTCAAACTGTAGCCTAGGATTCGATTATAACTGTCAACCTTCATAAACGTGTTTTGTATTTATAGAAACGATTTGAAACGAGTTTGTTTGAAGGGCACTGGACACACTAGTTTTTATTCAAAATTTCCTCCTCGGTGATTTTGTAGAAGTCGCCTACAACTTTTTGCTAGTACAAGTATAAACCGTGATTTATTTAATATTTCACGACATAAGGTACTCGATCTGGCTGCTATTTTATCTATATATACGATCAGCCGTTATAGGATGAGCATGTCAAACAAACCATAAATTCATTAGCGGACATACTAGCACACCCTGAACCACTGGGTCTTGAAGCAAGAAATTTTGCACCAGAGTGCAAAATTTGCATTGCATTGTGCAGAAAATTCAAGGTTATAGTTTGCGCACTGGTTAATTTATTTTTTTGCATATAATGAAGGTGAGCACTAAGGAAAAATGCTTGAAAGTTCATCAACATAAAGCCTATAATGGGGTTAAATTTTGGGTGAAAGGTTCTATGAAACTTCGTCATTTTTGTCGATGGGAAATTCTATCGGGCACACGGTTTATTTGCTTCTAATAATAACTATTAGTTTAGCTAAAATAAACAACTTAACCTCATCAGACCAATGAACTTCTAGACAAAACAAGCGAAAACGATCTCAACAAACAGCGAGTAGGTTCAAGTTATTTCGTTGCAATTTATATGGCGACAGCCAATTAGTATCTGTTTCGAAATACGCAACAACTTGCTAACTGCCGAGATTCTTCACGACTTTGTAAACAATGCCGCTGAGTTTGGAAACTCGAGTACGTATCAAAAACACTCATTATTCGTCAGGTGAAATGGATGGCGGAATTTTGGACACTGATAATGATGCAAAGTTTTCACAAATTCCGGCAAAGTTATACAAGGTAGATTCAGATGCTTTGAATAAATACAGATTTACAATGAGATGAGAGAACAGCTACTTTAATTTTTGACAAAAACAAACAGCGTGAGAAACGTTCTAATGAGATTCTTATCTAAAGGCTTACACATTATGCCAAACGTATTGATCCACAAAAACCGCCTCACTGACACTCAAAGTGGCCCAAAACTTAATTGCAAATCGTCTGATTTGACGAGGGGCTTCTCAATTTTACTCAAATCGACCGTTCATCAACTCAAAACCTCTATCTAAATTGGCATTTCATCAGCGTAGAAACGCCGCAGAGCCGTCACAAGAGATAAAATAGATAAATCAATTGATTGATATAATATCCGAAAGACGAAGGGACCTTTAATCAATGGGCGAGAGGAGAAAAGAGCACCAAGCCGATTAACTCCGGAGATCGGTTTGAAGGGAAATGATTAAACGCGGAATTAGCGGCGATAAGGAAGTGGTAGGCGACGGTTGATCGGCGCTGTTTTGATACCAAGTTTATCAACTTCGGATTTTATGATTGAAATGTTTAATTCTTTTTTTAAATGAAATTCCTCTTATTGACTTACCTAAAAGATTTATAAAAATTCCGATATTATCAAATGAGTATATTGTAAATTAACAGATCATAAAAATAACATAATTATAAGGATAGGTAGTTTATACCATAACATTCAATTTAAGGAGAAAAGCAAGAACAAACACATTATTTGTACGTAGAAAAACAGGGTTTCATCCAATTAAAGTAATAGTATTTGCATAGATTTCAATAATTTATCCGATCGACAATTTCGTGCCTCTAAACTCGTATCTAGGTACCTATATTAAATATATTCCATAAGGAGAAATGGTGATTACAGATCGTATACCACTAAGTCCCTCCTGATTCTCAAAGACTTTGAACGAGATAGCGGTCCACAAAGGGAATCCTTACTAAAATTGATATCTCTGCCAATAGGATTAGGTACTTCTACGGCTATTACATGTTAATATCTCGTAATGTGCTTTCATTTTGAAACCCTTTAATAAAAGCTCTTTGAAAGATAGTTATTATCTTATTTACTTTGATTTAATCTGTTTTTGGATTGTATGAACGAATATTAAGATAAAGATTTGGTTCAAATTAAAATGTAAAAGGGTTCTTTGTGAATCATAAATAAAGAGTCAACTTTACAGATTCAAATCAAAAACAAATATATGGAATTGATTAAAAAAAAAAACAAAAACAGTTTTATCAATAACGTTGAAAACGACAATAACGCTACATATCACAAAAACTAATCCATTTCGAAGCTAAACAATATTCCGAATATCCACGTGAAAACTATTGAAAGTATTAAAATTCAATTTACTGTCGACACTCATTTATACACAGTCCATATTCAACATGATTCAGTGTATGTGGTGGAAAAAATATCAACCGTTCACCCGAACTTCATTGGCAAACAATTCGCCCGTGCTCGAGAGCGTTACCGACACTCGGGGGTAAAAAAAATGGCAATAGGCTAGTCGACATCGCACGCACGGAAAACATGACGGTAGCTTCCGTTCGCACGCAAAATAAAACCCGCCATCCCCATCCGACATCAATGCGCAGTACCATACGCTACCCTACATATACACTTACGGACAAATTACAATACACACGCTCCGAATATTCGACGTTATTGCGTAAACTCGTCCCACATTGTTCGCCGTAACGTAGTTTCGAACGTCCGTGTCGCTCGTAAATCATGAAGGTAATTTAAATTTTGTCATTAGAGCTAAACTTATGTTATTTTGCACCGAAACGTGCACCTGTGGTGAGAGATAACATGAAGCATAAATCAAAATAATGGAATATGAAAAGGAAATTTGTTGCAGTCAGCAACACAAATCTGTGGTAAAAATTAGGTTGCGAAATAAAATACACGTATTAGTTACAAAACACCCAAATTCAATTTGACGCAAAAGAGCTAGTTTTATTTGCATGTAAACAGCAGGGCTGTATTTAATCGCTTCATTTAACCGTGTTCCCATGAGCGTGGCCGCGAGTGTACAATACATGCGGGTTGGGTGCGCTGCGTTTTATAGCCAAGCCATGTATCAAAGTTTCGCGAGCGGTCTGAATATCTACCAAGAGTCGAGACCTCCCGTCGACAATACACGACCAGACTTTACGGCGAAAATTCGCAAACTTTGTTTAAAATTAGTTTGTGTATACCTTTCTAGTGGGTCGTTACAGGAAGACACGATTGTACTCGGAGCTCGGTATCGTTGGCTTAGAACAACGACAATTTGTTCTTGAGCGAAATGTCGGCGATACCATCTTTTCTTAGTACAAGCGACGTTATAAACCTAATCTGAGAGCAGAAATATGAAAAACCAGATAATAAAAGTCCGCTACCGTTAAAATATAAGCAGCAGCTTTGTTGTAGTCCTTTGTTGTGAGATAACGACATCGTCAGTTAGGTTGACGGTGACCAGAAAGTAGTGCATATATTTTTAAATAAAAAAAACTAGGCCATGGTCTAGTCTGTCTTACAACACCAAGCTTAACTTAATAAGAAACGCAAAAATGAGCTTCGTCAAAAAAAAAGAAACGTTTCATAGACGGTAGACGTGTCCGTGATCGTTCAAATGAATTTGACAGCAAATCCTAGTTATAATACCTATTGTAAAGCACGTTTATCCTAATTAGACAAGTTGGATCTTATTAAAAAGATCCCTGGTCTTGTTCTTCGAAATATTAAATTTAACAGAAGTTACGAAGTCTGATACCTACAATTTATTATGATACAAGGCAAAATAGTTGTTATTTCAGGAGAAATAAGATCTAGGCTGCGTAAGGAGCAAGTAGGCATTGTAAGCTGCCAGGAACAGTATTTGAGAGAACGCCAGCGGAAAGGCAAGCGCTTGAAGCGATGTAGCCATAATTTGAGACGTTTCATCAGAATTACTGAGCCCGCTCGAGGTAATCTTCACAAAACTTCAATTTAGTCAAGTGAACGCAAATTATATACCTTTGTGAATGTAGGGCGAATAAGTTTTATGCTAACTTAACTAGTTTCCATGATAGTATATCTACCTACCCTTCTCCTTTCCCAAAACTTTCGATAAGTTAATAGCTTAATATTTTTTATGTTCCCGAATATGTTCAGAGTTTTACAAAAGTTTGATAGGTAAAGGAAGAAATTTATTTACCTTCGTGTAACGAATAACAATGTCTTTAAGCCGCCAAACATTACATAAATCAAAAACAGGGATAATGAGATTTTAGACAATTTATGTTAAAAGTTTGTTAACAGAACAATAATATTTTTTTATTTTTCAATAAAGTTCAGAATCCGCCTCTAATTTTCCCACTGCTGGGAGACAGACCTCTTTGCAAGAAGAAGGGGGCCGTAATCCACCACGCGGGCCCAGTACGGGTTGATAGATGTCACATGTCTTCGATGTTTTTAGTTCTAGGACATGCCGGTTTCCTCACGATGTTTTTCTTCACCGTTTAGAGAGCAGTTCATTAGGATTGCTTTTAAAGATTTACATTTATTGAGACCATCGATATAGATTCCAAATTATTCCAGAATTGATAAGCTTTAATCAATCCATTGATGTTTAATCAATCAAATGGAATTGCTTCTTTTAACTCAGATGAAACGGTAACCGACATAATCATATCTTTTTGTTGAAAGGAAGCTCGGAAATTATTCAAAGAGTAAATGTAAAAACAATTCACGTAAAACATGATTCCAGTTTTCCCCGAGTATATATATCGTAAAGCCACAA
Organism: Amphipoea oculea; assembly: GCA_945859645.1. Lineage (NCBI taxonomy): Eukaryota > Metazoa > Arthropoda > Insecta > Lepidoptera > Noctuidae > Amphipoea > Amphipoea oculea. Next base: position 7,888,747 of record OX243869.1, on the reverse strand, counting down.
AATGAGATTACCAAACGTTTCAACGTACACTCGGATACGTTGGCCAGTTTACGATTACGACTGTTGCACTAAATAAAACCGTAATACGATTTGCCATCTATCAGAAACCAAATACACTTTATGCCAACACCATAAGGTAGAAATTTATTTAAACTTTTTATTTGCTAGTGTAAAATAGTAAGAACCGAGCTAGTAATAAAAAACGCATTTTCCAAACAGGCATAAACTAGTGAACACATTGTTTGAACAGGTTTTAATCATAAACTAAGTCTGAATACAAAAATGTCCAAAGTTCTAAAAACCTCAATTGTAACTTGCTCTGGACCAGACATACAGTTGCACTATCGTAACTTTTCGTGGTATAATAATCTAGATTGACTTTTGACCTTAAGACTACCTGAATAGTCTACGTGATGAAAAAGATATGCAAACAAATTCATTGTTTGACAAAAGATAATCCCGATGACAGCGAGCAACAATTTTTTTTCGCAAGACTTGTTCAGTTAGCATAAAGAAGAAGTAACCAGGTATAACTAACAAAGTTTATTTAATTCAGTTACGGATAATGTTTTCAAGTTAATGAAACAGAACCTACCTAGTTGACCTTCTAAAAACTATTTTCTAAAAAAGTCAAATAAAAATTAAAAAAAAACCCCCGACTCAAACAAAAACCTCTAAAAACTAAAATAATAATATATATTGGCCCTTTAAATTTAATATAATTTGCAGGAAATATTTTGATCCAAGCGTCCTCACGTCGTGGGACGGCTAATGAAAACGCCAAACAGATGAGGCTTAAACCCAGCAATAATGAATGTACTCGTAGCTATTGTATAAAACATAACTGCTGTTAACTTCCAATTTTCATAAGCCGTCCCCCGACGTGAGGACGCTTGGATCAAAATATTTCCTGCAACTTATATTAAAGTTAAAGGGCCAATATATATTATTATTTTAGTTTTTAGAGGTTTTTGTTTGAGTCGGGGGTTTTTAAAATTTTTAATTTAACTTTTAATTCTTGCTTTTTTAAACTTTATAATATTATATTACTAGTAAACATGCTATACGATCGACACGTGACTCGCCGAAATCTGCGCAGCTGTACCTACGTATTTTTTTTACCACAGTGAAGCGAAGCTAGTTAGGTACTCGTGGTCGTTGGCGTTCATTCCATTCTAACCTATTCCTCTGTGAATTCGCCATTTGTGGTGGCGGCCATCTTGGATTTGAAATTTGTAATAGTGTATAGTATTCTACTAGTCAAGCCCTTTCATTTGATACCCATATTGAGGGAATTGTAAAAAAAAAATATAATTCGCCATTTGGTGGCGGCGGTCATCTTGAATCGCGATTTTCTTCAAACATAGCTTAGAACACTCGCGACTAATTCGCCTTTCAAACAAAAAAAAACAAAATCAAAATCGGTTCATCCGTTCGGGAGCTACGACGCAACAGACAGACACACACACAGATACGTCAAACTTATAACACCCCGTCGTTTTTGCGTCAGGGGTTAAAAATTAAAAAGGATCACCTTGAACTTTATGAAAATACGGGTATTTACCTACACAACACTATAGCCCACCGAAGCGAAATTTATCCAACATTGTCGAAGTTCATCCATAATGAAACTGTTATCCTGCCTTGGCACGTGTTTTCTTTGTACCAACGTACAAAAGGGCCCACTTTGATCCTCTCAGTTCAGCACAGGACCAGTGGCAACAATTCAAACTATTCACGATAAAAGGGGTTTAACTAAAAATAGGTATCTACGTAAACCTCTGGGCACAGGGTTTCAATGGGGGATGGGAGGCTTTGTTACGCAGCGTAAGTAAGGAGACGTTTTTGTGAGCGTCGCCGTCTTCTTATTTCAGCCAAGCAGAAGTTGAAATCTTTATTGAGAATATCGTGATTGCAATAAATAACGCCAGCGATAAAACGGAGCGTACAGCATCAATAATTCATCCGAGGAACCAATAAAAGTTGAACACGAAATGAGTTTAAAAATTCTCCCATGTTTTATTATACTTTTTTGTAATTATAACTTTGCAGACAAACTTTAATGTTAATTAATTTATGTATGATAGAGACATTAGACTACATTAAAAGCGATCACTATAATATTAGAAATCGCTGTCAGACATAATTAGTGAACAAACTTCATTCAGTAATGCTGAAACTTTGGTCTTTATGTTAACCTAATAGTGTTATAATATTATCTTGAGTGCAATCATCGTTAAAGAAAATGGTGGTGCTGTCGTCATAAACTATAATACTAGATTAACATAGCTATGAAATAAATGAAGCAAATGATATATAAGTTTGATTTGCAAGAAGTAATAACAAGTTATTATCAATTATATGGATACAATCAGCCTATCTACTAGAACGGCATTATTAAGAAACTAATATTTATGTAAGCCTATGCTATATGACCGATGAAAAATCACAATAGATAATTTCGTTGATTTTGCTTCAATCTTTGAAATTCCACCGAGTCATAATTTTATGAATGGAGAAATTAATAAAAGATTCGAAAATACGAGTGCAAAAATAAAAAAGGGAAACACAAATGCCATCATAAACACCGGTTCTTGGCACGATATTCCAGCCAGCGAGGTACATTTTGCACTTACTTGTGGCCAAACGAAAATAGGGCAGGGAATTTCTACACAGAAATTTAGCAGCAAACGCCATATTGCGTACGTACCGGTGGATTTCTTAAATTTGTCCCTACAATATTTAAAGTAAAATATAACTTAGGCCAGGGGAATTTTGTTGAAACTATTTCTGTAGACCACTATTTTGTAAATTCTTTTGGATTATTTGAAATTTTTTGAAGGTTTGGTTTACATCCTAAAGTTTGAAAGCTAACTAAGAGCCGCAAAAAATATATTTATAAAATTTGACATGGAATCTAATCAAATACCTATTTGACTAAGGGCTGATTTTTCCATCGGCAGATTATTTTTATTCCTTGAATAAACTTGACGTCTGACAGTTTTTGCAACAACTGTCAAAAATTCAAAATTATTCCTTCCATAAAATAATCTGGCGTTGGAAAAATCAGTTTTTAGATAACTAACAAAATTCTACAGATTTATAAACACCTGTAGAATTTTGTATAGTATCTGTTAATTAATATTTTCGCTAACAAAGCTCTAACGTTCTGCTTCAAAACCACGCGTATATGCTCAGACTAAGCTTCCAAACATCCCGTTTCCAGGAAGAAGAACAAGCGCATCCTGAATCGGGAACAAACTTCCCGTACTATTAACGCTTTATCAAACACACTCGCGTTGCATTGCATACTCCTCTTACATAAACTGCAGTACTAAAAGTTCGTGAGTTCCTACAAATTACCCCGCTCATGAAGCTTGTAACTAATTGTCATATTTACTCCCACGAACTTGTTCTAGCTTGAGCCCACTTACTTCCACGGAATAGGGTAGTTTCCTGGATAAAAAAATAATAATTAGATTTAGTCCGTTAGTTAGATTATCGAAAAATAATGGACCCTTATTTTTTCTTTTGTCAATCAAACAAAAAATTACAAAGATAAAGCGCGTCAAAATTTGGGAGTGGTGGGTCGTGACGTCACGCCGCCGTGCTAAAAAGTGTCGCACGGCGTGACGTTACGCGGAACCTTAACGGGCGATATCTTCATCATTTTTTATATAATTGACAAAAGAAAAAATAAGGGTCCAATATTTTTTGATAATCTAACTGACGGACTAATTAGAATTTTTTTAGGAAACTAGCCTATTAGTTTTCTCAAATACTTTCAGGTGTAGAGGGGCCCGTGGCTAAATAATAACAGCCGCACAGGTCGATCGATCAGGTTAAGCTATGCTTGCCGCGGTTGGTCTGTGGATGGGTGACCATCTTTACATACTGGACCCCTCCGTGCCTCGGAAAGCACGTTAAGCCGTTGGTCCCGGCTGTCATTTGTCGATCTTTGACAGTCGTTACGGGTAGTCAGAAGCCCGAAAGTCTCACAACCAGTCTTACCAAGGGGTATCGTATTACCCAGTAGCTGGGTTGTGGAGGTCAGATAGGCAGTCGCTCCATGTAAAATACTGGTATTCAGCTGCATCCGGTTAGACTGGAAGCCGACCCCAACACAGTTGGGAAAAGGCTAGGCAGATGAAATACTTTCAGGTGTAGGTTTTCGCTTAGACTGTAGGTCGGTTTGTCTTCCCGAATTATACCTCAAATTATAACACTGAATTTTGGAGTCGAATGCGTGACTTTGCTTGAGATGAAGTTGACATTTAAATAACTGAAAATCTCAGAGTTATCTTTATTAATAATGTCGTAGTAGAACTAATAATAAAAAAAAACCGGCCAAGCGCGAGTCGGACTCGCCCATGAAGGGTTCCGTAGCAGCAAGTAACATAATATAAAAGTTCTTGTAGTTCGTTGTAACTTTGTGAAAGGTAAATTGCGGTTTTCGATTTATGACGTATTAAAAAAAAACTACTTACTAGATCTCGTTCAAACCAATTTTCGCTGGTAGTTTACATGGTAATGTACATTATATATATTTTTTTAATTTTATCATTCTCTTATTTTAGAAGTTAGAGGGGGGGGGACACACATTTTACCACTTTGGAAGTGTCTCTCGCGCAAACTATTCAGTTCAGAAAAAAATGATATTAGAAACCTCAATATCATTTTTGAAGACCTATCCATAGATACCCCACACGTACAGGTTTGATGAAAAAAAATTTTTGGAGTTTCAGTTGTAAGTATGGGGAACCCCAAAATTTATTGTTTTTTTTCTATTTTTGTGTGAAAATCTTACTGCGGTTCACAGAATACATCTACTTACCAAGTTTCAACAGTATAGTTCTTATAGTTTCGGAAAAAAGTGGCTGTGACATACGGACGGACGGACAGACAGACAGACAGACAGACAGACAGACAGACAGACAGACAGACATGACGAATCCATAAGGGTTCCGTTTTTTGCCATTTGGCTACGGAACCCTAAAAACGAATCCATTAAGCAAGCTAAGCTGATTAAGTAGCCATTTTGATCGAATGTGACTGAAATCACTTTTAGCTATTAGAACCTCTCGGGACCTATCAAAGGCATTTAATTGCAGTCGTTTACCGTGAATAATGTTGCGTTCAATAGAGTTGAGTTAATGGAAAAATGAGGTTTATTTTTCACTTTATATACCAACCGAAAGAAGAAACGAATATTTTGAAACAAAAAAACTTTTTAACAAAAAAAAAAACCGACTTCCAAAAAAACTACAAAGTGAAAAATAACTTTAATTTCGGAAGTCGGTGTCTTTGGATCTGTATTTTAGTTTTTTGCCCCCGACTTCCGAAATTAAAGTTATTTTTCACTTTGTAGTTTTTTTGGAAGTCGGTTTTTTTTTTGTTAAAAAGTTTTTATTTCACGCTTTTTAGTGGGTCTGCTTATAATTTATCTCAGTTACAATAGCCTAGTGTCAACTTTCTCATCGCCTTTTACAAAATATTGCTTTTACCGATGCAGGGAAGTTAATTGTTGAAGAGTTCTCCTGGTCCACCATCAGCTCCATATCACCATTCACATTGTGACGAGCATAAATTGCTTAGCAACCATGTTAAAGTATCGAATCGCAACCCGTGAAATAGTACGGAGATATTATTGAGTAGTTCCGGTGGCCATCTGTGGTCTTCATCATTAGTTCCACTTCACCAAATGGTGCTTTCCGAGAGCAAATGCACGAGTGTTACTATAAATAATTTTGAAAGAATTTTCTTTTAACTCCAAGCCGTTGAGGAGTTGTACCTTCCATCATCAGCTCATCCACCTGAGATGATGATTATCAGATGCATATACTTAAACAGCTTTAGAAAATATATGAAAATGGTACTATGTGCCTATAAAATTTGAAGGTTGCCCTCGATTTCCCTGGGATCCCATCATCAGATCCTGACCTGATGATCATGCAACCACTTGGGAAGTATACCCTTTCAAACAAAAGAAAAATTTTCCAAATCGGTCCAGGCGTCTTCGAGAAATCGGGGAACATACATAAAAAAAAAAAAAAAAAAAAGATTCCGACGAATTGAGAACCTCCTCCTTTTTTTGAAGTCGGTTAAAAAAAAGAATCCACTCGATAAGATCGGTAACATAAATTAATCAACTAGATTGAAATCATATTCGGAACATGCTATTACCGTCATATTTCCAGAAAACAAAAGCAAAACATAAAAAAATCTTATAAAAACTTAGTTTTCGTTTAGCCTTGAACGTAAATCGCAGTATACATACTTAAATTGTAAGTAGCACATTCGTAGTACAATATCAACAAAACGTTAGTGGAATGAAAGTGTAAATAGAATGAAAGAGCAAACGTATGCAACGTCACGGAAACGCGTGATATTGACACAATATATTTCCCTTAGAAAGTTTTCTATGTCATGCACAATTTTATTCGTTCATCGCTTGCCCTTTCCTTTTCTACGGCAGCTTGTCGAATGGCTAACTTGTATCGCAGACTAGGTTTACCGTCACAAATAAAATATTTTTATGAAGTCAGGAACCGTCACTTTAGAAAACTAAGAAATTCAAGAATTGCGTTGGGTCTGGTAATAAATTTAAAAATCAACACGTTAAAACTTTCCTAAGTAGGTTATAAAGTTTTAAAACTTATAGCCCTTCTAAATGAAGATGCAAATAACAAGCATATCGCCAACGTGCATATTAACTAAGCTGACAGTTACAACTTCCGTGAAATGATAAACAGCATACGTTTTTACTTCCTTTCCCGGTCAACTGAAAATTACTGCACCTATAATTAGTATGAATGAAAACAAATTGTATGCAATGAATATTATGACTGGACAACCTGTAATAAGGGATATTGAATGCGCTGTCGACGGTAATTGCGATGGTAATGGTATCGTAATGAATGTAATTAATAATGTTGAGAGCAGAAAAAATGTTTGTATTAAAACTGTTGTATGGTTTGTTAATATTGTAAAATAAATAAAAGTGGGAGACGTTGAAACAGAACATGCCAATATTACAAAATAAATTAACTTTATCAATACAATAATTGAACGTACAACTTATAACCAAAAAAACGATATTTATTGATCACAAGCTAAGTTTCAAAGAAAAATGATGATGATGATGATGAATATAAATATTTACCAGAAACAGTTCAGTCAATCGTTTTTTTTTACAAAGCTAACAGTCTTAAAATAATACTTAATAATAATCAATCGTCAATCGTTTTGAGTAGGTTACATACAAAATCGGCAATTTCTAAACATGGTGTAAGGTTTTTAAAAAGACTAGGGCGGTACCTGATCAGCATACATGAAAAAAACAACATACCAGTGATGTGATCGTATCGACGAAATTGGACAGCTCTTGCAGATTCCGTTTTAAAACTTGCGAACATTTACGTATAGAACTTACCTGGAACGAAAAAAAAATAGGATTTTGGTATTTATCGATTTTTTGGCAGGAACGTGGCATTATGTTGCAAAATTTGTTCGTACTGTCTGTACGAACAATTTTTTTACTTACTAAAGCCACGTTGTCGTGGGTTTCACAAAAGAAAGGGAATCTATCATAAGTAGTGAGAGAAGTTCTTGAATGCTTATTGTTATGAGAAACGGTAAAAAATTGTTGTACGTTATTGAAAACTTAAACTTGGCATTTCAACTTTTCAATAGACTCGACCTTTCCAAGTATGGATTAAATCTTTATAATCTAGCACAAAAGTTATCTCTATAAGAATCATACCCTTCGCTGACCTTTTGCTCTTTTATTATATTTTCTCCGTAATTTCATATCTTATATCTCGAATCACATCTACAGCAATCGAAGAAATTTAAAAACATGAGACAACACTTTCATTTCATCAGAAAATATCACATATTTTCACGCAACGAATGGAAATCTTTAGATATATTCCGATATCGTCCAATTTCGTCTAAAACAGCTTCATATGTATCCACATACAGTCAGCAATGCCAACACTATTATGCTAAACGGAATAACGGAGGTATCGGAGCTGTTGCGAGGTCCACACGTCCATGATGAGATGACACTCGTTTTACGACCCCATTCGCAATCCAACTGGATTCCTGACACAGACGCAACATCTAGTGTTTGTGTTTTGTTTTATTATCTACTACGTGCGGTGTTTCATGTCGCGATAAAATTGTTATGCACACTGTATCTGGTTGGGTCAGAGTGTAGAAAGTAGTGATTTTATTGCCCGTTTCGGACTTGTCATGGATTTCTACTATCATCATTATATTGGATTGTTCAGTCGTGATTCCTTCTTGTGCAGTGATGTCAAGTATGATAAGTTTGACGGAACTTTGCTTACATTCAGCAGCTGCACGATTAACACAAAGAGTTTTTGGACCAACTACTTGACCTTTTTGAACATTGCCTTTTATCTCCTTAGTACTTTTCATCTGATTATGGTTTTCGTACTTTACAAAATTTAATATCATTATAGCTTCCGTCAAACGCATTTCTTACAATTCATATTTAGAACCGGTACGAGAAACTTTACATCAGCAATTTAACACGAAAAGAGCATGCAGAAAATCTTGGAGTCAAGAACTTTAAGGACTTGTTTGTTAGTATGAAATGTTATTATTGCAGTTTGAAGAGTACTACACGGGGACAATTGCTGTTCTACCGACTGTGTAATGGAAGCCTGATATGATAATATCGTTCTAGGAAATGAAAAGCTGGAGATAGAGGAAAATAATTATGTGTTTTGTATCGAGTTACTGGGTATTCAATCTAGAATTAAATCCTGAAACTATTTTTAATGTCAACAATAATATTATTTAGGAACGCTGATATTGTTTTCATACAAAGTAACCTGTTTCCAAAAAATTGACTGAAACGCAATTACCGGGAGATTAAACATCAGGTAATTCAAAATCAGATTTCAACCGAAAATCTCAATGTATGTAAAAACAGCACAATTTAGATCAGGAGCCTCATCTATAACTTCATTGACACCTAGGATTTCTACAGTACTGTCATCATTAGCATCGTACAAGGGTTGCGTGTCCCCACACGAGTGACTCCTACCACGCCTAGGGGCAAATGTTCCAAAATTGTGACGGCACATTTCCGGCCGGTCGTCGGCCGGCACAATTTAGTTAGGGAAGTGCACGGCCGGCCACGGCCGGCCTCGGCCGACCGATATTACGTCGCGACCGTACCTGCTAATCCTATTTTTGTTAACTCGATTCTGTTTCTACGTAGAACATTCGGTTTTGTTTCTTAATCGATTTACGTGGTTGTTAATGTGGGATTTTCTGTGTTTTTTTGCCAATTAGGGATTGTTTTTTGTTTTATGGTTCGAATAAAATTGTATGCGGTGTTAGAATAAGCATGTTAATTAGATTATCTGAAGCGTAATTTAAGTAACGGAGAACTTGAAAAGCAACATTAATGAAAAAACCGTTCATTTTGTGGCTATTTAATTATACTCCTATGGTATTTAGTTCTATAAGACTTATCATAAATTTAAAACGTATATACCTATGTAATTTATGTTAAAAGTCTAGACAGGTTATTTTAAAATTCATAAAAAATTCAGCAACATTAATTAATTCTTTGAGCAAACTTTAAAAAGCCTATTTTTTATAACTTGAGTGATAGTAAAATGGCTTTAAACTTGTTTTTAGTTTAAGCGCTAAGTAATAAATAAGTAAAAGCGCGTCATAAACTTATAAATGATGATTTATTAAATAAATAACGCTACAATAATTAAAGTACTATCAACCAAACTTGTTTAGGAAGTAATTATTTGTTTTTTTTTTTTCAATAAGTGTTTCTTACTATACTCCATTTGTTTAGGTAATTAAATAAAGGTAAACAAAAAAAACCACGTGCCGTGGTTAACCAACTAAACGTAATACCAGTCTATTCAGTTGTCATGCAACGTCACAGTTGTACTCTTCAATTTAGCAACGTTATAATTCGTTAATAATGTTGCTAAATTGAAGAGTACAACTGTGACATAGCATGACAAGTGAAGTGAGTGATATTACGTTTAGTCGGCTAACTAAGTCACGTGGTTTTTTTGTTTACCTTTATTTAATTACCTAAACAAATGGAGTATAGTGTTTCTACTATTAAACGATTACTTTCATTGTATGATTGGTAACTAGAAGGTATTTTGCAAACGTTACAAATCACTATCGAGAAGCCGTTTTTATTTAAACTATTCAGAGTGAGGCCCTGCAGTGAGAAAATATTATAGGCTGATTTTATTAATTATTATTGAACTAGATACCTATAATATACATGATGCAATTTATGATTGGAAAAGATTAAAAAAATACAGATATTTTCCTGTTTCACCACCATTACTCAATTTTCCAATACCTATGCAAGCAAAACGAACAAAATAAACTTTGTAACACGTAAAACTTACTAAAAACGCCGTAACACATATTAACACTCAAACCGGCTACCAACCAATGTCATATGAGTACGTAATAATAATGCAATTTAACGAATCGTAAGACCGCAACGGTTAACCCACATCAGCGGCATCAAGGCAAACCGCTGTGTCTTCTCTGACACTTATGAGTTGCTAAACTTTACATGAATTGGTAAAATTGTTGAAATAGGCAGAGAGATAGGTACGCACGAAGATTTCAATTAAATTGTTTTGTTTGCTCTAACCGTACTTAGGTCGCACGAAAAAATGTCCCTAAAGAAAGAGAGAAAGAAAGATAAATGTAAAAAACAGGGATGACAGAAAATTTAATTAATTATAGGTAATGCCAACATACTGCAATCACAAATTCGTAAACGCACGATTACAAACAGATCTTGGCAAGATGTCTTTCACGGACGATTTCATAATATCCCTGTAGACAGAGAAGTTTAATTCTCCTGTAGACAGAGAAGTATAATTATTATCTTAAGTACCTTTATCTTCAAACAAAGCACCAGACAATGCGATAAGAATGCACTAATCATTGCCTAACCTTGGCCGAGAAAGTCGTAGAGTGTGTCGGCCAAGGCTGTAAAGATTTTTCGGCAGTTGCGTGCTCACTTGTGCATTACATATGTCGTCATATAATCGATGTCTCGGAAATTTTAATGGTTTTTTAATTGCTGTTACGTATGCTTGTGCATTGCTCAAATTTGAAGGAACTTCTTCAGAAGCGGTAAAAACGTGTATGAAGTAATACTCACAGAGTTCAAACAGGTAGGTACTTTGCTTGTACGAATGTAGAAACGCCATTAATGTTCATGAGTTTCATCTTACTATTTATATACTAATAATCAAGCTGGAGAGTTTGTTTGTTTTTTCTTCTTGTTTGCTTGTTTGAACGCGCTAATCTCTGGTCGTCGGCAGTCGGATTTGAAAATTTCGCTTGCTAGCCCAATTTTCGAGGAAGGCTATCTATAGGCGACTTTACATCACGCTGGGACGCTTAGGACCCGAGCAAAAAGAAATCAGTCGGAAAGAACCTTAAGCTAAAACGAAGTAGGTACTCGTAAAAGCGCGGGCAGGCGATGTATCCGGGTGGGTCCGGAGAACAAAAAAAATCACTCGGACGAAGTCGCGGGCTGAAGCTAGATTGTTTAAAACATAATTTGATCGGTCCAATGAAAGCATAATTTTCGTCTCGCATAATACGACAAAATTTTTACATGAAGCTAAAAATTCACGAGCAAAACTAAAATCACTGAGCTGATTCGGATAAATGGTTTACCGGTAGATTAATCAACAGAATGAAATTCAATACACCGGCTAACTAAAATCAATAATTCCTCACATACATATGTGTGGACATGACTAATGAGACACTGAATGATTAGGTAATCATACTAATCATATATGATTCCTATTGGCGGTGTTCGGTTGTCATATTTACATTTAGCTGAATATTACACAGAGAAATGGATGAGCCATTTTACCTTTTCATAAAACAAATTATTATGTACCTAATCGTAAGCTAATTTGGGGCTTGTCAGATTTAAGGCAAAGTTTATGACAGAATCTAATTAGAAACTTATACAAATTGGATCAAATTCAATATTAAAATTCGATCAGAAATGGCAATGGATTTTTAATCCTCTCAAAAATCCAAATTACACCATATAAAAACGAGAGTTTAACATAAGTAAATACTTGAGATTGCAGTCTCTTAAACTATTACATAAATCTAAATATTACTTCAGGAGTAAACTTTGCCACTAAGCAATGTCTTTGCTTACTCGCTTTGTTTGTTAAGTCAACGTGTCAAAACTTTGTTCAATAGACAGTTTATATTTAGCGGTTACCTGGTATAGAGAGGCCAGTAAATCTTAGTTATGAATTGTGGCGCATGCAAAGGGAAACTTTAATGTCAACAAAAAAAACAACCGGCTTAAAAAAAAAACACTACAAAGTGAAAAATAACTTTAATTTCGGAAGTCGGTGTCGTTGCTTCAGCATTTTCGTTTTTTGACACCGACTTCCGAAATTAAAGTTATTTTTCACTTTGTAGTGTTTTTTTTGAAGTCGGTTGTTTTTTTTTGTAAAAAGTTTTTATTTTTCACTTTTTAGTTGTACGTACCCCACATAAATTCAATTAACACTAGTGCATTGAAGACACGACTCGAAGAATCATCAAAATTCACAAAAAATGCCGGAGATGCAGTACATTTATGCATATAACTTCGTACATAAGAATAATTACCTAATGTATTATATACTAAAACCTTCCTGAAAGTATGTAGATCACACTCATGAAAGAATTATCAAAATCGGTTCAGTAGTTTTTGAGATAATCGCGGACATACAAACATACATACATACGGGTCGAATACAGAACCTCCTTTTTTAAAGTCGGTTAAAAACATCTTAAACGGTGGTGTAAGGGCCAGTTGCATAATTTATTTATTATTTTCGCTCACAAAGCGGACTCAACGCCGTATATGTAATGTCATACTTATTGTTAAAGAGATGTAAAGATTAAAAGTGGTGGGCGTTATGTTTATTGACAGCGTTGCTTTGCGCAAGTTTAACAAAGATCAAATAACGATAAATGTTTTATTAATACCTAGAAAAAAAAGCCTAGATTTAAAGTCTTTGTCTTTCGAGGAGCAGTAATAAAAATCAACAATGATCGTACGAAATTTTAACTAAGTAAGTATCTAAACACCGACACACGCTTCAAAACAACCCTCATGTGTTGTTCGCTATCTCCCCAACTGTCAAGCTTCACTCGGCAAATCAGCTGTGACACGATGACGACACAGCCTAACAGTAACAGCGTAACAAAACATAAGATGTTGGCACACGGAGAGTTATACTGATGCGTCTCAAATTAGTACCTACACGGTCGGTACATTGAAATTGGATTAGCTTTAACTGGAGTTCCATTTCCTGTTACTCTGTGGTTTTACTTTGTAAAGTTATACTGCCTGTGGATAGAGGTGGTTTAATTTTAAGTTCTGCGGTTCACTTATGTTACAGGTATAATTATTCTGATTTAGGATGTGATTTTCTTTAATTGAAAATAGTGCTGTAGATAATAGGGTAGATTCATTCCGGTATTGATTTTTTGAATGAATAAAATTGGTAGGAAATTGCGCTTAAAATTGCAAATACTTTAAGCTCTGATTTTTTGAATTTAGGCCTAATATAAAACATCAACAGGATGTCGACAGGGCAAACTCGTAAGTGTTAATGGTAATAATAGGTAAAGGTGGTAGTTTCCTGGACTCTGGCGAACTGTGGCCTCGAAGAACACCATTTTATTTTTAAATTTACGAACAAAAAAACGAAGCAATTATCAAAATAAAATATCACTTTTGAATAAATGTGCCGTAAGCCAGTAACAACGTAATAAGTGACCTGTAAGCTACACTTACAATCGAAACAAATATGAACACATAATTTAGACTTTCGACTGTGGGAAATGGGTAAGTATAGTGCGAGCAAGCGATAGGCGGCCACTATCGTTTAGAGACACCATAACATCATGAAGCAATCTCTGAACCCCGCACATTACAGCTTTAACCGTATTTCAAGATGTACAAACTCGTTTCATATTGCCACTTCGTGCTCTTGCCAACCCACCGTGCACCGGTTAGATAGGGCTGTAACCACACTGACTTAAGCTTAGCAACTAAAAATAAAAAAGCAGTCATCTAAAAAACAGGTGTAAAACAGGATTCTTGATAATTATGCTCAATTGAAGCATCACATCACACTATAATCACACTATCACACTAATATTATAAAGGCGAAAGTTTGTGAGGGTGTGTGTGTGTATTTATATGTTTGTTATTTCTTCACGCTCAAACGGCTGGACCAATTTTGATAAAATTTTGCATGGAGGTAGCTGACACCCTGGATTAACATAATTATAGGCTTTTTATTCCGATATTCCCACGGGATCGAAACTTATGCGGGTGAAACCGCAGGGCGCAGCTAGTAAATCATAATTATGTATTGTCTGTTCCAAAAGTATCAGACGAAAGTGTAAATAAACCCTCCTTCTCCTCCTGTTCAGGTTAAATACACAGTCAGTGGTGGCGCAGCGGAAACAGCTACACGAGTCGTAGGTCGTAAGTTCGAACCTTGACAGGCGCTTTACTTTGTGTAAATTATTTCATCACCACTGCTCTCAAAACGGTGACGGAAAACATCGCGAGGAAAACACAACGACATTCTGGGTAGGATAAGGGTCAAATCACACCGAGATGGCAGCGAAGCGGCGAGCAGTTTCAGTGTCATATAATTTTAGACTTTATCTTCATTACTATAATACATAGTATCGCATGAGAAACTTGAAAGGTCGCACGGCCACCCGTGGCGCCGCGAGCACTCCGCTGACTCAAGTTTCTCAAGCGATACTATGTATTATAGTAATGAAAATAAAGTCTAAAATTATATGACACTGAAACTGCTCGCCGCTTCGCTGCCGTCTCGGTGTGATTTGACCCTAGGTTTTTGTCATCCACCTACCCTTTTCCTAACTAGGTAAGATAACCAGATATAGTAGGCGGGCTGATATTCAGCATGAAAAATAGCAAGGCATATAATATTCGTGGTATATTTGTTTGTAAGCGCATCTACAATACAAGATAAATTCTAGAAAGGGTAATGCAGGCATCAATTACAGTGGACGTGTACTACATGTGCATGTATCAACAGTCATTAAAAATAGCTACGGTACCTTATTTACCACAATCCACACTCTGTATTCAATTCCCAACAATACACACCAGCTCTACACAAAAAAAAAATCAGTGATGTCTCACAAAAAAAGAAAAAGTCATCAAACCGTTGAATATTTTACAATACGTGCCTATAATATTCACCGCGCAAGTCTCGGGTCGTCGACAGTCCAAGCTCCTTGACCCACAAAATTCTTGGACAATAACACCAAACACTGCGCACGGCATATCCATTAAGGCGACAATAGCCGCGGATGTGTACCTTCCCTGAGCATAATATATGATGATATATGCTTCTAAACTTAGGTGTTTGAGCCTATTGTGTGCTACGTTATTAGCCTGTCGTTGAGAATATTATTCACTGCTTTTGTTGTCTTTGTAAATATTGGGTTGGCACGTCTTACTTCTGCTCCTTTAATTTGGAGTTGGAAGCTGTTTATTTTGAATTGTGAGCCAATGAGATTTATATAAACAAATATGCTAATTATAGGATAATTTGACATCGAGATTGTATCGATTGCAAGAGGTCGCAAAAATAAATATGCAGAAATAACCTCCAACGAAAATATTCACCACAGCTTCCTCTCAACTTTTTAATTTATCACAACAAAAACCTTGACACAATCTCAGCAATAAAATCTTCCAACCCAAACAATCCGCATAAGCCAATCGGGTAATAACATAAAAAATGGTTAATTAGTGACGTAACTGTGCATTACAATCGGTTGCATCGGCGCTTGCGCAACAGTCATATGAGGTCGCGACACGCAGTCGCAACACTTGCAAGAATATACGAGAAATATGAATATGCAGAGAATCAACGTAAACGAATATGATAACTTTAAATGTAGAATGATGAAATTATACAGATCTATAAATTAACTTTATTGTGTAAGACATAAAATTGATTTTAGAACAATGAAAAACATTGTGGCTTTTGAAGAACAGTCCTGTACAATAAAGTAGATTTATTGTGCATAGAAAAACGAGATTTCATTAACTGAAATATTAATACCGTCAAGTTTACCCTTATTTTTCACAACTGGTTTTCTACCCATACTATAACAGGCACTCTTTTATCAAGCGTTCTTATCAGCTGGGCTTCTGCACCTTATTACTCTTTGGAATGCGCGATGCGCGCGCGCAACCACGCGCCATCGATTTAATGTGCATTGTGAAGGTAGGTTGCACATTCCGCGAGATTATCGTTTGGATATAGTTTTAATTATTGCTTACCTTTGACGTGCTATTTATAAAGTTGTTTTAGCTATTTCCTAAAAAAGATCATCCTGCTTGGGCTAACATGCGCAGGAGATATTTATTCCTAATTTATTATTCGTAGAATCCTTGCCTAGTGAGTTTTATTTGTATTAGATATTTTTTTCAATGTTTTTTAATTAACAATATTTGCCAAACTGCATAAGTTTGTTGGTAGTTGTTCTCCGTCTAGCAATATATTTCAAATTGTGAAATTTAATGTGTTTGTGGTAATAACTTAATTATGCTCAGTAAATAAACTTAGGGCTGATTTTTCCAACGCCAGATAATTTTATCGGAGGAATAATGGTGCATTTTTGACAGTTCTTCCATACAAAAACTGTCAGACGTCATTCCAGGAATAAAAAATATCTGTCGATTGAAAAATCGGCCATAAGCATATAAATATACAGTCGAGATAATAAATCTCACATGTTACAAATTTTCGCCAACGTGAGGTTTGTTACAAATATATCTATGGACACATTGAGAGATAATGCTTTTGTAAAACACTTTTAAGTTAGTCCTTTGATTTAAAATGCGAAATCGGTTTTGGGGTTAGCTCATTCACTAACAAATAATGTTAAACAATAATAAAATAATGTAAATGTTATATAAGACTATTCAAATAATTCTAATTACATAGTTCAGTTATTTCCTTCCTAAAATATCCAAGGAACGCTTTAAAAATTGCTTGTTTGCAGTATCAATTTATTTCAATCAATTTAATGATAAAATTGATTTATACGGAAAGTAATAGTTCCGCAGTTGACTTTCAAGGATTTTTGACTATCAATGACATTTTGTTTTGGTTAATGTACGACGTCGCAAACACAATCGTTCAAATAACGACTCGTACCTATACCTATGTACTTAGTTACGAAACCTTGAAATTCATAAAGGATAATTATTAATTCTACATGTCCTTGTCATTTTCAAGCACACGAATCGAAGATGCAGTCATAGTTTAAAGCATTTTAGTCGTTAGATGTTTACCAATCCAGTTTTCAACAATTGCTGGAAGCACCTTTATCCGTTGCCATGGTACCTATGATGCTTGACTGACTTGATTTGGCTGGGTTATCACTGTACCACAGACAAAACAACTGTTTACAAGGCACCCATGACTTGCCAGTAGCTCACACGATCAAACATAAAGCCATCATCAAATCACACATTTTACCACAAACGAGCTCGTTACTCAACTATCATTATAATATCGAAGCGTGGGATAGTACTCGCGTGAATCACTCTTAATTGTACCTCGTTCTACCATCTGTCATTGTGGCGTAATTACTTTCGAATCTTGCCTCCGTAACGCGCTTCCGAAAGCCTATGTTATTATTAATATGATCGTCAGTATGCGGTCCTATGATTTATTGTGGTGGTAATGTCGGTGCGATCGGTGATTTGTTTTGTTGCTGATAGTGCAGTTAGGTGTAATTATGAGTGTTTTTGCACGTAGATCGAAAGAAGTTTGGTAAGTGCTTATAGACCCGAGCAGCATACGTCAACGACACACAGCAGCCGTAGACGTGTCGGCGGTTGCCGTCGACAATGTGTAATTCAGCACCATATTCAACTATACACGTTGTCGACGGCAGCAGCCGACGCGTCAAGCGAGTGTCGACGACTGCCGTTGACCTGCAGTTGCCTCTGCCGGTGACGCGTGCCGCTCGTGTATATGAGCTGTATGTAAGAAACCAATTTTCCCTTACCTTTGCTGGAAAAGGAAAGAGCGCGTAATGAAAGGTATTCACCCGTATTCATTTTTTCTTTAGCGTTTCTTGAGACCTTGATCTTGACTGCATTAAAGTAATTTCCCATCCTAATAAAAGGAGGTTTCTTGATTAAAATTTTATGAACAACAAGGTCAACTAACGCAATAGCTGTGTTACTTTTATACAACGTGATTTTCATTTTTGATAAAACTTTTGCACCATTTTAATACAATTTTGTAAGAATTTGATAACCTCTATCAATAAACATGATGCATTCAAAGCCATAACATTTCCTCAATAACGACAATCAAATTAATCTTATCAATAAAACAACTCTTTTCAATTCCCCTAAAACCAATAAAATGCTAAACAGTCATAATTTTCGTAAGACCATCAAATAATAATTTTATCATGTCATCGATGCAATAACAGACTATAAAGTTAAATCGGCTTATCCGCTGATGGCAAGATGATGCTAAGCAATAAAATATCGAAAGCTTTTAATGCCTTGTCATAAACGGAAAGTCGTGAGGGGTGCCACGCACATGTTCGGGTCGGCATGATTTGGCAGAGCCGGGCTGAAAAATCGAATAAAATGTAGATATATTTATTATATACGTACATACATATATAAACTCCCGCTTTCTTCCCAAGGAGATAGGCAGAAACAATAGAACGCCACCTGCTACGATCCGTACATACTCCATATATTATATATTTGAGAAAACGCTGCTCATCGTAGCTTGAATTGTGCCGACCCGACCCGAACATGATTAACGAAGGTAGATACCAAGGGAAGTTTACCAATCGGCACCTACTGAGTGAATGCCGAATATGCGTAATAAAAGCTTCGGGTCGGCATTGTTGTTCAACAAATACTGCCGAATCGAATGTGCCGACCCGAACGTACTATATGTAGCACCTCTGACGGCCTTCGAGACTTCGACATATCAAGTTCTACTACAAGCAACTACATGTTTTTTGTAGTAATAAAATATGGAAGGGCTTTAAATAAGGAATACATAAAGTATGTAATTATAGAGCCGTAAATGGACCGAGCTATTCGCTGTGGAGGATTGTAATTGGCTATTAACATTAATCTTCTTTTAAACAAGCGTAAAACAGCATGCGTCTGCGGCTTGTGTGTTTCAACTATTATTTTTTTATTGTAAACGATTCTTAAATCCCATTTTAAGTATCAGTTGGTCGTTTAGTATAAAAAAAATCGGTGGCACTCCGGGAGTGCCGACAAAAGTGAAAACTTGAACAATTACGTGTGTATTTTTTGAATCGTCATAATATAAACAGAATACTTTGCCATCACTCACTGACATATCGGAAATACATTAAAATCGAGTACATCCCGAGGACAGCCGAAACATCTGAAGCGGTGTTGGTTACGGTGACAGTGGTGCGAATTCAATGGTTTTTTCCCCATCTCAAAAAATGCCCAACGCGCCTAAAAAGTTTTCACTTCAATAAGATTAATTAACATTTTCCAGTTGGAGATGGCGGGATGTGCTGGACTCCTTAAAGATTAAGTAAGAGAGGACTTCGGCTTATGGATGATCTTCAACAACTGTCCATTAAGAAATGATGTCCTCAATAACGTTTATTACCGTTGGATCCCGTTTTTTGATCCCGTTTTTTAGGTATTACCGATGGATCCCGTTTGCTATTTCCGTTGAATCCCATATTATAACAACATGTGTACATTTCAGAAGAAAAGTGATTTACCTTTATCAAACACTAAAAAGAGATTATTTTTAGTGGGTTACCCGGAACCGAACTAGTTAGATTAGGTTAATTATTAAAAAAAAAACAATGTTAGGTTAGGTTAGGTTAAAACTGTGACCCCTACGCACGAGCCGAGCGAGCGAAGCGAGCGGTGCCGCGGCAGCGGCCGGCGAGTGCCAGAAACGACTAGATTATATAGAAAATGAGTTGTTTGTGAAATAAATAGTATACGAAACGTTGGTTGTAAACTAAAAATTTGTCAATGGAGTTTTGGTGAAACATTAGTGAACCCCTCATTTTATTATAAACAATTTTGTTGTTGAAAGTACCCGCATTCATATTTTTTTAAGCATTCGGGATCCAACGGAAATACTTTTCGGGATTCAACGACAATAAAACGTAATTATCTTGCATTTTTAAAATTCGGGATCCAACGGAAATACATAATAATGTTTTGCGGGATCCAACGCCAAAAATATTAAAATGGGATTCAAAAACGGGATCCAACGGTAATAAATCCTCAATAACATATTTAATGTAATCCCGCAAGAATGTTTTAGTTGTGTGAAAAAATGAGGAAATATTACGCTTTTATATCCTGAGAGGTTGTGTCAAACGGGATAAGTTTTGGAGCACATAAGGAGGATTTATGCCCCCATAAGACAACAAGGACTGGCGGCACGGAGACATTTATCATGTTGATTATATCTGAAATCGTCGTCGCCATAATATACCGATACATTAGGGATCCAATAAATTGGCCCAGGCGCAGCGATCCTGGAGTCCCCCTAGGCGTTTGGCGATCGACCAATACATTTCCAAACTGCTGCATATGGCATAATAATGCCATTTGGTAAGGAAAACGCCATTTGGCATTATCGATATGTGCCAATTGACCAGCCAAGTGGTACACATTGTAACTATGTGCCGTAATGCATACAATATGGCTATAAGTAATTACCTGTCGTGAACAAACACAAATACTCGAATTCAACGGTTTAGAAAATAATTGTTTGTGTTCGACTCCTTTTGTGTGTTAGCTGTAATGTCAAATGTAATGCGGAACCGGGAAAATGAAGCGATACGGGTGGAAAATGTTGCATTCATTTTAAATTAAAATAATTATTTTAATAATATTAATACTGTTTAGAACATTATTTAATACTTAAGTTTTTTTATTAATAATTAATTAAATAAGTCCCTATCATTTGAAGATCCATTTCGTAAACACCTGGTTAGGTATTCAAAATCGGGTATGCACAATGTGAATTTCAGTGCTAAAACTACGTACCCAAGTGGGTCCATATCGCATAACTAAAGTATAGCAGTCTTCATAATCTCAGGTAATTAACATTTCATCGCCACTTAAATCAGTTATCTACTTTAGTGAAATGTATTCTAAGTTGATTTTTGAGTGAACATATTTTGTAACAAAAAGTTTTCGGTTGCAATGCAATTTGAAATTTGTTAAGTATGACATTCCGTTTGTCAAAAATGATCTCAAATTCTTAAATCAAATAAAGATAGGTTCTTTAATTGCTAAGAATGAGCCAAATGACGTTAATTGCTGGTCATGGTCTTTCTCAAGAATACCATTACTTACCGAGAGCAAAAACCTCGTGAGGAAACGTGGAATAGATGGACTGATGCCAACACGCAGTGACCAAGCGTGATCAATGAATGCCCTTTCTGCCTTTGTTTAGTAAGAGGCATGTGTCCTGGAGTTAATTAGCTATAGGCTGGTGTTTGTTGTATAAAATTTAATTCCTATGTGACAGTGAACAGACGATTTCGATTCATGTAGAAAAGATAGTTACGAATTCGATATGAATTTCATAGCGAAAGTTGTTTGTGAGGGATTCACACTAGGCCGATTGTCGACGTGTGGCTGGTCGTTTATCAAATCGCCTCACAAGCCGAATCGCCACCCCATTTACATAGGTCGATAAAAATTGCAAGTGAGTAGTTTTGAATCTTGCATTAAAATGTTGAACTTCATGCGGCGGCCTGGGACTGAGCATTTTCACGGTCGATTTTAGTCACTCGCCGCATATGACCTGTCGTCACACGACAAAAGTCGAAACCTACTCTACTTTTGAACTTGCGATTTTAATCACCTGCGGCCTAGCTGAATTGCCATTTAGACAGTCAAATTTCGCCGTGTCGAATCGCGAAAATCGTGCGAATATAGTCACCTGTGTAAAGCCGGCATTTTTATGAAGGGTAGAATCACCCCTATGATGGATGTAGCTGATTAAATCGCCACTTTGTATATCCGATGTAAAAATATTCGTTACACAACATTGACCCATTCATAATTATATCTATTTTTAGAAACATCGTTAAAATACTCATTATTTTCACTTCTGATTCAACATTCATACACACATAATATTACGAATACAATACAATTTTTATTTGAGTAGCAAATGTAGTTAATTTACATTAAACGTCTCTATTTGTCATTGCATATAGAGAAATGTACACAATTTCGTATGAAATTTGTGGTTTTAGCATTCGCTTGAACTCAACTAGCTAGTTCGTTGGAATATTAATATGTGCTATTACGTACCTACATAAAAACCGGTTACTAGACATTTATTCGAAACTGGTTATTTAAAAGCAGACATGAAAAAAACAAGAAATTTGCTTATTTAAACTAACAAAAAACAGGTCAACTCTAGCTGACGGTTAAAATTGGGCAATCCTCCTAATATCTAAGTAGATCACTACATGAATTTAACATACAGATTGTTAACAAAATTATGTTTTCTGTTCTATGTGCTACAATACCAAGTATAGTAAATAAATATAGTTGTGATACTCTCCGGATACTAAAGAAGTTAAAAGCATTTTTTTTGGTATGTTTTTTTTATTTATTTATTTTTCGCCATTAATGTCCGTCTGCTGGAAAAAGGCCTCCCTGCTCTTTTTACACCTCTTTCTGTCCAGAGCTGCTAAGGACCAATCTTTATTTAAGCAATACAAGTTACGATAGGATAACGCAATAATCTTAGATCATGAGATAAATGAGAGCCTATAAATACAATTCAACAGGTTGCCGATAAACTGACCGACCTTATTTAAATTTAGTGGGTCGAGACTCGAGACGTTAATTTCGTTTGTAACACGCATCTAGTTGCAAAGTGGACTATGCGTACCCTCTCTGTATATCTCATAGATAACGTAGGTAAGTGGTCTATAGATCCTCGAGATATATCCTTAGATCTCCACTAAGTTAGCCATGTTATTTTCGTCTACAATACCTAAAAACTGTCAAAATTTGTTTCTATTAGGTATATATCTTATTAAGCCCACGCAGACATTATCGAGGAACAAACAATAATAAAAGAAAAAAGTAATAAAACAATACGTCTTTAGAAGTTAGTCCTTCTTTTAATTGAGTCAGCTATTATCAAAACAAAACGACCGACTAAAAACGTTGTTAAAACAATCTTGTCATAATTCCTTAGTGGAATAAAAACATCGAACTATGTCATGCGAAAAATACTGCGATAAATTTTGTCGCCTAGTCGCTGAAAGCTATTTTTGACATTATTTAAGGCCTTTGTAATAAAATGGTTTTAGCACGCAAAGCTATTCCAGAAATAAGTGCAAAAGCTCCGTGACCGGGTTTTGAACAAGTTGGGAACAGTCGCATAACATGTTGGATGTTATTGGCGACCCTAGGGCAGTGGGTGAGTGTGGCCGAGTGGCCTATGCCGCCGCCGGTTACATCCGACCGGGCCCTGGGAAAGGTAAAATGGCATTTGCTTTCAAAATCCCGTTGTTGAGGCATTTGATTTAGAGGAGATTGTATGTTTGGTATAATAAGTTTTCATACAGACTTTTTGTCGCTTACGAACATACGAACATCCTATAAGAGTGTATTTAATTTTGTTGACAAGGACATTTACGAGCAATCATCTATTCATATGAGCTCAAACATAGTCATTAAATCGAATTAAATCAAGTCGTTTAATTTAAAATCACGTTGATATTGATTACAATAAAAGTAAAATTGAATACTTGCACTTCAACGACCTTTAAATGAAAAGAGGGTTTTTTACTACCCTACGACAAGAAATGATCTCAAACAAGACAACTTGTTAAGATAATCGATGTGTCAGTAAAATTAACGACTTCCGAAACTTGCTGCGTCGTAAATCTTTTAACGTGCACCCGACGGATATCAGATCCGTGTCAAACGAGCCATAAACTGTACTTCGACAAATCATCACTCCCAGTTCCATATTCGCACCAGATTGAGTAATTTTACAAATCAATAAAACTTCAGGGCAAAACTTTAAACTCGAAAATCTAAAACCGATTGAACTTGGTCTAATTTTACGCTAATTTGAACTCTATTATTCTGTTTCACAAGCCATTATTGATTGTAGGTTTACAAGAGGCACTGAGAGGTCATTGCTTACATCTCATGCATCACTTAACTTGATCCGTCGATCGTGCCTGTACATAAAACAACCATTTGAAAAGCACTTAAATTCCCACATTCTACTCACAGTGTTGAAAGATAAGACGATTTAAATTGATGGAGATTTTGGGCCTCTAAGCAAACCGAGTAGAACTCAAACACTACAAGTTGTTAGTGCGAATCACAACAATACTGCCAATTATTCGAATAATTCTAGGCGTCCCAATTCATCGAGTGCCGAAATAGCATTTCGCTGTTTCTGAGTTGAGAACTCGATTTTGACCAACAAATTAGAGGCAAAGGATTGTTTAGAATATTTGAGAGAATAAACATTTCCAATTATTCAGATCAGCAAAGGCCGAAACTATAAAATTGGAACTGGGTATTCTGTGGACTAATTTACTAACCAATTATTTTCTTAAGCGTTAATTAGAACTGGTATAATTGATAGCAAATAAATATTATTTATCAAAATCAATTTTAAATACGAGGTTTTCCACTCAGAGCACTAATTTCAACGGCACTTGACCGAACCGCACCTGGCCACGTCTACTAACCGCACTGAAACGAAATTTCGATATGTGCGGTTCAATGGAACTATTTATCAATAGGTATTATTTTCAGTCCCCAAACGGGACCTACCTTTTTTGTTTTTTTTTGGTGCGCGGTGGAAATCCTCATGGATTTCCTCCATCGTGGGGGTGACAAGAGGGGGTATGCCAGACTCATACCGGCTAAAACCACCGCGGTGTTCCACCTCAACCTATGGCCGTGGGAAACGGAACTCACATAACTACCTAATCCAATTATTAGTGAAATATTTTGGTATACATCAGCAGCAATTATTTTAAATCTGGCAGGTGCATGAGAAAGCTCTGCGGTGTTCTCACAAGCGGCAACAATTTAATAATCGATTTGCTTCGAATCGTTCGTCAAATTGGGAAGCGAGAAATTCGGTACAAAGTACCTACAAATCCGTAGAGTATGTTTTGGAAACTTTCCAAGCTTCGTACCTAATTCTCAAGAATCTTATGTCAAAGTTCGTATGCAAATTCTATAATGTCTATCTAGCATTACCTTTCCAGAAGCATTTTACTTTTCTGTCTTCAGTTTTCTGAATAAGGAAGCGATATTTACCTGTGAACAAAATAGAATCTTATTAGTACGTTGGCTAGGACAGAAATCGTGTTTACCTTGCATGACTTTACTAGGTATTATTATGTAGTGACATTATTCAAATGATAAATAACTTTATTTATTTATTGTCTAACAACCAGTCTTACCAAGGGGTGTCGTATTATCCAGTAAGTGGGTTGTGGAGGTCAGATAGGCAGTCGCTCCATGTAAAATGCTGATATTGAGCTGCATTCGGTTAGACTGGAAGCCGACCCCAACATAGTTGGGAAAAGGCTAGGCAGATGATGATGATGATGTAGTGAAATTATTAATAGCAAACTCTTCAGCGTCAATTCGTTCCTAGTTTTCAAAAATTTTCACCAATAGTAGGTACTTATAGTAAATCAATCTATGCACAATTTATTCTAAGGGCTGATTTTTCAATCATCTGATAACTTTATTCGAGGAATAATTTTGAAATGTTGACAGATATTTCATACAAAAACTGTCAAACGTCAATTTTATTCCTCGAATAAAAGTTATCTGGCCAAACTTGTTATCTGGTTCCAAAGTTAGAAACTGACAACTTAAAGACATAAAGACAACAGAAACCTCATTTCCTTAAAACTGGCTAGCATCACTTTATAAAACAAGCCTCCTAAACGCACTCAAGACACTTTTAGGTCGAGTTCACACCGAACGTATAAGTCGGTCGATGACGGTTAATTGTATGAAAAACAACTGACAACGGCTATAAGAAGTTTGGTGTAAACGCGGCCTTAAACTCACTATCTTCCAAAGGAAACAAGAGGCGTCCGAAATCAGAAAAGCATGGCGGCAAAGCGAGAGCTCAAACAAAAAAAAACCTTAGGTTTGTTTAACAAACCGTAGCGGGACGCGTTTATCTATAACGCCCACCAGTCGCGATAATGCGCCGGTCGAATTACAATCGGGCCAACTTAACGCTAGTTTTGTAATAGAGAAAAAAACTGACTGTAAAATATGATGTCCTAGTACTTGGGTGCTCTAGTTCCAGTTTTGTTATCATGTTTTCAGCTCTTAGCATGGAAATTGTGCGCTTTATTATTTCCATTTTGGCGCTGAATTAGTAGCGTAGTTTTCGGCTAAACTCTTGGCTATGATTTAGTCACTTTTGCCGCTATCTGCAGTGCACAGGAACTAAAGGAATATTTCAGTAGAAGATGGATAGATAAAAATAATAAAACTCAGCTAACAAAAAAGTAGGTAATCAAGTGATTGAGATAAAACCTGCATACATCCTCACATGATGTAGTTGCAAGTTGCATAAGCACTAGCTTTAATAGAATCAACCTATACCGTGATTTGATAGGTCACGAATAAATTATCCAGAACATAATACAAACGCACTACCACAACATGTATCCTAATTTTATCCTGGTACCTACTGAGGTATATGAATGATAATGCAATCAATTGGATTAGCCTCGTGCAATCGCGACAGTTCGGTAACACACACCCAATCGGATCAGATTACCGAGTCCGTCTGAGCTTGGCACACATCAATCACGTTGGAATCAATGCTTTACTCCTTATCTGATGTCTTAGTACCTCAGGGAAATGGATTGCGGATAATGTATGGAATTATGGAGTAGTGACGTTAAATGGTGAGTGAATAGGCTGCAAGTCTACCTATGATAGAATTGAATTCTGTTTACTTGCTACATTATTATAAAATAGCTGTAAAACAAGCAAATAAGCAGTAGCAAAGCAGTATTTATTTTCTATGACCCCTCCGCCATTTTTACCTCGGATTTTATTTATCGTTATCCTAGTAAAGCCGACGCAGAAGAATTGTAGACAAGTGCAATTAATAACAAATTACCTTTGTAAGAATGTTAATGATATACATATATTTGTTATTTCTACGCATGCACACACCAAAAATATTCAAAAGTAACTTTAATTAACGAATTCCAATGCATTCCCCGAAAGGCCAAAACAAATTTTAATTACAATAAAATTCTACACAAACATCATGAAAGGTTTCTATTAATCTACCGCTATTTGAAGGCCGTAGAACTCGCCATACCGAATATTACAAGATTATACGGAATTATGTGTAATGGAGTTACGTCAGGTGTGATCGCAAGCGATGCGAGGTGACTAATAATACTCTATTCACCTACAGCCTGTTAGATCCAATCAGAAGCACGTACATTGAATATGAAGCCTTCATTGTCAGAGATAGATGCGTTCCCGTTTTGAATAGAGCAAAATCTTCATAATTATAACGTGAGCAGCCTGCCTACGTATTGTGTGTCGTGTGTGAAACGCCTTAATTACATTGACAAGTACGAGGCAACTCGATCCAGTAACACAGCCACTCCGCTGAATATTAATAAGGGTTTCGTGCTGAACCGGTGTCTATTGGTAAAATATTATGGACGTATGCATAAGCGTTTGACTACGACGATTATGAGGTTACGAAATGTTACGAAATAGAATAACTGTTGTGACAAAATTGAAAGAATGTGGAGATAAAAAAAGTGTTTAAACAAAAAACGATGGAAGCGCTCGAAGCTGACAAAGTATCAATATTGTCGGTATCCGCGCGATTCGCTACGGCTGTAACAAGGTGGGTCGCTGACAAAACAAATTTACATAAAACCGGCTGAATCCGTAAAAATGACGCGCGACAGTCGAGCCGATAAGCCCCGGGTATCATTAGCTCGGGACAGAGTCGGGCAATCACTCACTTGTGCGGCCTCCGATACGAATGGGCTAGGAAAAAATCCCAAATATCAATCTTCTTTTCCTCATTCTTCCTACGATCAATTCTAAATTGAAAATCCCGAGAGATGCGGAATCACTCAAGTCCTTATCTTTGAGCTGCGAAAATAAGAATTCGATAACTGGAAATCATTTGTAGTAACAGTTGAGTCCATATTAAAAAGCCCTTGGAATGATCGGCTAGAAAAGAAAATAATATTAAAATACGAATTTTATTGAAGTTAGAGTTGCGTTAAAATCAATGTTATTATGGTCAAGTGTGAAACTAGATTAGGTACTTACTTCATTAATAAAATTATATTTGCATATCGCAATATTACCGAGACGAGCTATACGATCGCCCTGTAAACTTGTCTACCATCTCAAAATTACTCGCCGATTTCACAAAGATGAAGTCATCCGAAAATGATTTCCGATTTTCTTAAAACGCGAACAGTTCCCGTTTATTAAATTAATTCGAATTCCGTCGGTGCTCTTCGGGGAAGTTTCATAACGTTCCCCGGTTGAACTTTGAAACTGCTCGACTTCAGCGTCTTCTTTTATTTCATGAGACACAATCAAAGTGGGCTACAACCTAAAGGATTTTCTAGCAATCTCCAACTGCGCTGCAACTCAAAAGGCCTTTGATATAATTTGAGATAAAAACTTTCTTTATGTACTACCATTTTATATGTAGTTCAAGTCTTGATGTCTTCTGAAGTTTGTGGTATGTTTGCTTTGAAGCAGTCGCTTTTATAAATCTGTTATATTTTATTGTAATTTTATTTCTAAAGTTGTATACTTGAAATGTTTGTGCATTTGTCTGGAAACAGTAGTAATGCTTCGAGTAATTTTATGAGCTGAAATAGTCATAGTTTGTCAAAATAATGATCACCGACCAGTGACCAAAACTTTGTTTTGGCAGTGTTTGTTAAATAGATGTAACTCATCAAAATACACTGTTAAAAAATAAGTTTTGATAATTCTTTCACTAACATAATCTAAATACTTTCAGGATGGTTTTAGTATACAATATATTAGGTTATTGTTAGTAAAACATATTGAATTATTATTTTTTCAAATCGAAGAGCACGGGATGAGTTGATATTTTGCACGTAAGTGTATATTATGACATAACTTTATTCCGCTGACAATCAGAATACAACGAGTTCACGAACTCATCAAAACACGTGACTGAATATGTCTCAAGAAAATCCTCTTTATTCAAAAGAAGTAAATTACAAAAGCTGTTTCGCCTTCGAAAGGGAATGAAGCTGATTCAGCTGAAATAAGGATTTGATAATGACATAAAAGAGCAATTCTACTGAATTATCTTGTGATACGCAAGCATAAAAGATCTTTATTGGCACTTTATGAGACACATTGAGTGTCGAAAGACGGTATTTAGAGTTATAAAAGTCGCGTAAATTAAATTCGTTTGTTCTTTGACTTTATTTCATTTACCCGGGGTGTAGGGGGCACACTTATCATCTCAGTGCCCCAAGCCAACCTCACCTGCTCGTGTCGCGCCCTGCTAAATAACAACCGAGGCTCTGACAATCGACAAATGGCGGTATAACCATTTCTAAACAAAACTTCGCAGCTACATGGCGCAAACTAGTGGCGGGCAGCACCGTCACTAGTGCGGGAAGCTGTGATCTGCGATCGCCAACACGCATGCCCAGCGTGACGATTATGGGTACACCTGGCGCCCAGTTTGTGGCCGCCTTGCTATTGCTAGTTTTGGCGGTGGTCACGGTAACGGCAAGGTAGGCGTTGCGAAGAAACCTCGGATTAAGAATGGCCGCCTGACCCAACTCAGCGAGGAGGAGCTATGGAACAGCTATGCTTGGGACTCCAAGATTCCGGATTCGTTCCCTCAAAGGGACGCCTCTGAGGGATAGAATCCGGAATGAGATGATCCGGCAGAGAACCAAAGGTACAAAATAAGCAAGCTGAAGTGGCAATGAGCCGGCCATATTAGCCGTAGGACCGATGACCGTTGGGGTAGACGTGTTCTTGACTGGAGACCGCGAGTCGACAAACGTAAGGTAGGACGCCCTTTGCTCGGTAGAGCGACAATCTTCGCAGGGTGGCTGACTGCAGCTGGATGACAGTTGCCGAGAATCGAGCTGAATGGCGTGCAATTGGAGGGACCTTTTTTTTTATGGATGGGAAATCATCAAATGACCCCCTCCCGCTCTGGGTGGACCGGAAGGGAGTGTCAGACTCTTACTGACTAAAACCCATCCGTGTTCCTTCCTTAGCCCTTTATGTTCCGGGGTAGCGGTAACCCTTTCGGACAATCCCGCACCCCCGGCAGGCTTCGGCCCTGGCAGGCCCCTTCCTTTTTGCTGACATCTCTTTGAGCTAAATTCATGTTTACAGTTTTACAGTGTTTTGTTTACAGTGTTTACCGTTGGGGTAGACGTGTTCTTGACTGGAGACCGCAAGTCGGCAAACGTAAGGTAGGACGCCCTTCGCTCGGTAGAGCGACAATCGTCGCAGGGTGGCTGACAGCAGCTGGATGACAGTTGCCGAGAATCGAGCTGAATGGCGTGCAATTGGAGAAACCTATGTCCAGGACTGATGTAGGCTAATGATGACCTCGAAAAATTTGGTTTCGTAGTGTTCAAAAGACTACGAAATTCGAATTCCCAATCTTTTGATTCCAAAGTTATAAATAAAGAGCTTTTCACAGGGACACGAATTTAATATCGAATCGAAATCATGATCTCGAAATAGCGTTAATTCATAAAAACTGAATAAATTGCAAGTCCGTTAAAAAAGTATTTTCTTTTCACCTCGCTTGGAACAATAAACAACTTGTACTTTTCTCATTTCCCAATGCTGAAAAAGGTGTTTAACATAAAGCTTTAGAAAAATCTTATTCATTCCATTTTCCATTGACACTTTCATCACGGTATTTATTTACCTACTATTTGCATGAATTCTTATATTAAAACTACTGTTTATCAAGGTAGAATCTTGTCAGATTATGCCCATAACCAACCGTCTGTTGGCAAACTTATTAAGTGCGGTAACAATAGAAAAAGTAATTGTGTCACATTAGTGACAGCTCAATATTGAATAAAACTATATGAGTAGTCCCGTGACATTACCATCTATAAATACAAATATTCATGTTGAGATATGAACGTGCAATTTCATATTTACAAGAAAAAAAATATTTTGCGGTAATCCATTGCATACTTAACTGAGTTAAATAACAATTTCCTCATCTCGTATGCTTCAATTTCTCTTTCCATTAAGATAATAGTCAGATTTAACGCAGTTTTTGCATAGACTTACTATTAGTCTATGCAGAAACTACGTGAAAGGTGCGCTTGCAAAAAATTAATGTGGCGTTACTGGATACTGACCAAAACTTGATGAAAGTAAGAATGGTAATTGGTAATACTTAAATTTTTATGTCCGTCATTATGTGCTCATCTTTATGAAATTGTGAAATCATGATTTCGCAATGAATACGGCATGTCCATAAAATGCAGTAGCTTACCATATTTTATGTTTAAATACTTGACTTAAAATTATATGTCATGAATGGTGGTATATTTTTATTAGGTAGGTAACTACCAAGCAGACGCGAGACGGGGTATCAATATCTAAACATCAATAAAATTTAAAAAAGAAGATTTATAGCATTCCATAATGCATTTTACGCGACATTGTCCAAATGCATTTCATATATCGTTATTTAGATCAAACATTTTTTTTTTTAAATATTATGATCATAATTATTTCAAAATACATAATATTACATCCCTGTTTTAGAAACCAATAATAAACGGTTATGTCCATCATGACCAGCCGATTCCTAAGCCACCCATTGGCTCCCAGCTTACACACTAAGCGTGGCTATTAACAAGACGTTGAGCATGCAATCAGAATACCCAATGAGCCTGCATTGTACCATCCCACAAAGACTAAGGACATAGGCTTATACGTGAAAGCTTATTAATTCTTGATAAGTCTAAAAACCCGCAAGATAAGGGTCATCCGAGTCTTATAAAAGGTGCGCAAGTTATTATGCCCATAATAAATGAACGCCCACGTTTAGCCCATTTCTTTATTATGTAAAACTTGTAGGCATAATTATGAAAATTTTCGGTGTTACATTCCTTTGCTGTTTTTTTTAATAATTAATAAGGCCTCCGAATTGTTTCTCTACAACAAATAAAATACTGGAATAAACATTATTTTTTTCGGCTCATTATGGTTTCGCTTGGGTAGGCAACAATATGACATGGTAACGAGTCACATATGAATACGATTATGAAAATACAGGGGCCGTCATCATTTGCTATTTTGGACCTTCATTACCATAGCCTAAAAACAATTCAAATTAAGGATAAAATATACGAGTTGTTATTTTTAATTCCATTGTATTAAGTACCTTTAATACGTTCACTCATTGTATCCATAAATCTTTTCTCAGGAAAAAATTAGTAAGAGCCATAATGAGTCTTCTTGGAATTTAAACTTCATATTTTCCACTGTATAGCAGAAATTCGTTCCATCATTTAAATTACGTTGCATCCACAAAATAAATCACTTAAGCAAAATTGCTTAAGCCTTGAAAGAACCATGAGAAAGCAATTTATTTAACACAATAAGCAACCAACTTCAGTACAGTTATAGGTTCATTGGAATAAACTTAATCGGCTTATAAACAATTTGTGATAACCCACTCGTCATTAGCGGTGGCTCATCAAGAATGCACCTTAATTCTGCATGCAAAGATTGGAATTCCAATAGAAAGTACAGGAACGTTGAATCCAAATAGGGGAACCTTACGGTACTTGACGGAGAGTGGAGCGGTACAGCGTCGATCGAGTCAGGTCAAAGGTTGCTTATTCATACATTGTTAGCAATCTTCTTTAAAAGGTGTAACGTTTGTGATTCCACCATTTGATTGTAACCTCTCATTCGTAATTGAAGACGCCAGGATTGAGGGCTTCGCAAATACTCAACGAGCAAGCAGACTAACAGGAAAATCGAGCACCTGTTTATAATTTTTCAAACGAAGTGTTCTTCCACCAGTTTGCACATTTCAGGATAAATAAATAATATCCAGTTTATCAAAGAGCGATTAGATGGCATCATAAACGAAGAAACTGGTCGTCCGCTTATTAATGAGAGCTCTCGAGAATCCTCGATTGAATAAAAAAGAAGCTCTTTATTATTTTTAAACTCAGTTTGAAATGGTCTCATATTTCCAACCTTCCCAACAAAACGGTACCAGTTTAACCAGTCGTTATTTACACGCAGTAAATTACAGACCTGAACAAAAAAGATCATCGATAGCCACAACTACCGGTATCGGGGCTACTAACACGGCCTGTCGCAACGCAGAACAATTTAATAATACGATAGAGGTCGTCGCATTTATGGTACACGATGATCGGGTAGCATCGGGCCATACCGATGAAGCAAGCAAATGACCTTTACTACCTCCCCGCTTCCACCTCCCTTCTATTCCCCACCGCAGTCCCCTTTACCAAGTCGCATCACGGATATACGAGCAATACCTTTTACGTTAAAAGCCTTTATGCATTTTAATTTAATAAAAATATTGTGATCCAAATTACGTGATATGTCATCTTTTAACGCTTAATTAGATATTGATCTTTCATTAACATTGAAATGCTAAACAGCGTTGGCAGTTTCATATCTGACATTAAAAACTAATTAAGTAACATCGTGAGGAGTTTTTAAGAGCCTTAATTTATGTTTGACATTTGCTTAATCATTTAGTATAATATTCGTGTAAGATTCGTCCTAGATTTTATTAAAACATTTGGTCCTATTCATCATCAGTGTTTGATGTGGGTCACTATCAATTTTAAAACCATTCAGGTCGATTCCGATTCATAATTTTATTATGACCTGCAGTTTTATTTGACTTTCAGAATAGTTTTGTTTGTATCATCTAATTTAATATATGTTTCTGTTTTAATTCCAGTTAGCAAAGTTCATACTTTTACAATCTGAACAAAGGCCAGCTTACTGTACAGATGGTGAGCATAATAAAACCGTAGTTAGCAGAAAAAGTAACGACTTTGTTCTTAAAATAAACCAAGCGAAAACAAGTCCACAAGTTGGATGCAAATTATATGCAAGACCTATGCAAAAATAAACTAGTATGGAGCTAAGTATTTTTCCTTCAAATGATATTGTGGGCATTTCAATCTGAGGACTGGTTTAGCGAAGTAGTAGTTTCATGGGAAGGTAATGCGAGGCAAAGCTATAATCCCTATAAACCGCGGGGTGTAGGCACTGGGGCCGAATGCGACGGTCATATTTCATTACATGCACTTCGAGCAAGACGTGCACGATACTGCAGCGGAACAAATCCCGTAAATTGTTAGTCAAGTTCAAATTGGTAGTGACATAATTCAGATTTCTCCGTGCAGATATGGACGATTAAAATTTACTAGACTATATAATTTAGAAGAGTAGTGCAATAATAAAACAAGACTGCCGCGGACAAACAGTCATAATTAAAGGAATGCTAAACATTTTTGACTCTTTCAAAGAATGTAAACTTTTGTTGCTTTAGAAGATTCGTAAAGATTTCGCCAAATTAACTCGCTTATCGTGTATCTTAATTTTTACTTCGAATTCGTGATTGCCGTCCGATATTGCATTTGGAAGATTCGTTTTTATATAAGAGCATTTTAATTTTAAATAAAATAACTTAAAAGTACCTTTTTGCGATTTTAATACACAATGCAATCGTTTTTATAATTCTGCCAAATTCAGTAAGAAGAATTATAAGAAGCCAGAAGGCATCGCGGCTGACCCCGTAGAAGATGGCGGGACGAGCTGGACAAAACAAACGACCAGTGGTCCACTTTAGTCCTAGATCGAAAGAGCTGGAAATTATGGGGAGAGGTATTTGCCCAGCAATGGGATGACTTGGCAGGCTATCAGTAAACATTAAAAATGAAGGAAATTAATTTTACAAACAACTATATAGGTATATTGTATTGCGTAAACTTACATCACATTCACACAGCGTAATACCTCAATGCATATGTCTCCTATGATTCATGAAACTGCAGATGACGACGCTGCCTTCACATCCGGGTCACTAAGATACAATCAGGAGGTTTTAAGGCGACATTCCATATCCAGCAACGCTATAGTATTATTTATATCAATATGGCATGTCTTCAATGTAAGCCAATCAGACCCAGTCGATCGGAAATTCCGCACGGAGCATCACATAGCATCATACGAAAATAGATAATGCCGATACAAAATTCATAGGCTAGATGGCGCCGAGTAAACATGACATACCAGAGTAACAGCAATCTATTTCAAGCTTTGAAACAAATGGTTTTATTATGGACAGAAGAGCTAGAAATTATAAAGATGGAAAGTGCGAAAGAGGTTAAAAAAAAGAAATCATTACTTTGTCATAGTAACCAGTATTGCACCCTAGTCGTGACATAAGAGAAAAGATCAAGCTTCCCAGCGAAGCTTTCAGAATAACTTGACCTTTAGCACACAAAGCAAAAGACAAAGATGACATCCGAAAGCTATGACCTTTGAAATGATGCAAAAAAATCATTTGTCATACAAGAGTGTCTATAAATTTTAATGATTCGTGAGACGGATTGATATTGGCCTGTAGAGATGAATGTGATTGATTGATTATAACTTTGACTACGGCATCATTACACCTACGATTTGAGAAAGCAAGGCGATGTAGATTCGAATTTAAATAAGTAATTTACTTCTTATAGCTTTTATTGCAATATGTAACTTTACACTTAGCGGATCTTACGCAGTATTCGGGACACTTATTTTGTAAGACATTTTCCGAAATTAGCGAAAACAGCGCTTAAACACTGCAATTAGTGTTACTAAGTAGCATAAAAGCGTTACAGCAAAAGTAGCAGGTTTAAAATTGTCTACTAACACCGCACTGGCACGTTACACTGCATCTTACTTATATGAACACAAACGTTAGGAGAAAAATAATGTGAAAACAGCCATTATTATTAAAGAAAATAAAGAATATTGTTCAGTCGTATAACCAGTCAATTATAAAGATGTAACTGGTGAATTCGAAGCTAAAACAAACGTCAAACATAATAAATCTAAAAGAGAAACAATCGAAGACCAACGAAAGCAACATAAATAAAGTTGTGTCGGGCCTATTTCTGTAGACAGTCTGCTAAGCCGCATAGATGTCGGGAATGGTGACTGAAACGTGCTAAAACACAATGCACAAAGATTATTCTATTCGTAGAAATGCTATTTTTACAAGAGGCTAGTTCTGAACCAAACGGACCGACCAGTTTGGTAGTGAAATATTTATTAGAATCAAAATTACATTTTTGTGAAGATAAAACGACGCAAATCAAATAATCGTGACTGACTTATAAATACGTACATTGTAATGACAGAAAAAATCAATAATAACGGTATTCATAAATCGATTATAATTTTAACAGATGGCTTCGCCGAACTTAAGCTAAAACATGTTTGTTCAGGTAAAAGCATTCAATTATTTAATTTGCACAGAGATTGTTCACATATTATTCGGAATTTTTCACTTCGCATTCACTTTTGTTCATTAGTTTTTACAAATTTAGCTATCTTGAGCAGGATGTCGCGATATGCAGAGCGTGAGAACTCGATTCTATCTTAATAAGTTTACCCACGATTCGGATTCACCCAAGAAACGTCATTCAAGCACTCATTTCGTAATGACTCAACTAA
Source organism: Amphipoea oculea (assembly GCA_945859645.1). Taxonomy (NCBI): domain Eukaryota; kingdom Metazoa; phylum Arthropoda; class Insecta; order Lepidoptera; family Noctuidae; genus Amphipoea; species Amphipoea oculea. The sequence goes on along the minus strand of OX243869.1, from coordinate 7,851,786 downwards.
AATGGCGATAAAAATGTGGTACGGTTGTTTTTGCTTTATTGTTTGTTTAAAGAATCTATGTGATCAGAATTTACGACAAGTGTAGTGAATTAACAACGAGATACCTAATTATAAGATAGTTTTGAGTTACTTAGATACTTCAACAATATGTTTGTTATATGAATTAAATCCTGAAATAGCTTCCATTTCTGTAACAAGATTAAATATTTCTAACACTAAGAGCGCGAGTCAGCAGAAACCATCCGGAAAACTTTAAGATCGCTACTATAAAATTGTACTCCCAATAGTTTTGCTGAGACTAAACAACTTTTGCGAAGTACACTGTATGAAATCCAACTGGGTGAGAAAATAAAAGCTAAAATGTCTAGCAACACGATAACTGTAACAAATAGAGCAGATTGGAAGGAAAACAAAGTTTAGCGCAACGAGCACCAAGTTTACAGACTTTTGCGAAACGAAAAAGAGGATATGAAATCAATTAAGTCTAGCTTTTTACTATGTTAGGTTTCAGTGATTTATTTACAAAGTAAACTTTATTAATAGACGATATCAGTATAGTCAACGATGTCATTAATCCCTGTTACTAAGCGTATGATAAGCACACGCCTACCGCTTGCAAGATTCAATCATTAGGTAAGTGCTTTCAAAAGCAAAAACCTCGTGTGAACACAAAAAAGAGGAACCTACTTCGTAACTAATCCATCATTCTCAAACACACAGCATTATGTTATAACGAGTCATCACTAGGATGTTTGTTTAGAAAGTTACATAGCAAGTGCAAAAAGTATGTAAACGTTCATCTCTGCACAGTTCATATGCCCCTGGTAGTTGTTACACAAGTATTGCATAAATCCTTTCACTACTTGCAAATCTAGAATACGCATCTAAAATAAAATTTTATCGTTTATTTGTTTCTTGTGTTTTACAATTTATGTTGCAGTTTTAGTTTTGTTCATTTTTGAATCAATATGATTCAAGTTATAATCTGCATGTTTTGTGAAAGCATTTTAACATTCGTATAACAAGTCATAATATTTTTGTGGATTATTTTAAAATATTAGTTATGTATTCAATTGGAGCACAAAAACTCAACATGCTAGTAGGCGGGTATAATCGCGCTATCAATTATATTTTCTATACAATTTTCATAATTTCCAAGAAGTAATATAATGCACTGATAACAAAATCCAATTGAATTATTATGGGTCCTACTCGTATGTTGGGCATAAAAATTCTACAACGCGTAAATTATAGTGTGAAATTGTGAGTGCAACTTGCCTGTTCCTTGTAAAATTTTTCATCGAAGTTTTTATTTAAATAACTCTATAAGAGACTAATGCTTATAGATTTTAAAACTAATAATCAATATAGAAATGAATATACCTAATTACAACATTAACATTCACATCGCCAAATTGCCTATAGTAGACACAAGCTAGATTCCAGAAGAAGGTTTTTCCGAAACTTTTGATTCCAAACTTTTACTATCACATTCTCAGACTTCACAAAACTTGAAAACTTGGCCGTCACACTTCGCCATGGGTCTCGAGTCATGACTCTCGCTTCCTAGTTAGTCACTATCTACAACAGTATCCACCGTTTGTCTAAACAAAGTGAATTCTAAACTAGTATGGCAAACATACGTGTGTTAGCTCAATCAAACAGAGACGTCTACGGTTTGAATTGGTTATTTTGACTATACAGCAGTTGCTAATTGAATCGTGTAGGTGTATACGGTCTACTGTTGTACACAGGATGGTATATCAAGCTTTAAATTTCCTGTATAAGTTAACCTCGCGTATTATAGGCTTTCCAAACAATGTGAGGTCAGCTTATAATGGAATAGTACAGCTTGATATGTCGTGGTGAGTACCGAATACGGTTCGGTACGTATTCGGTTCGGTTCTAATTTCAACGGTTTTATAGCTTTGTTCATGACAATCAAAGTTTTCAAAAGCGCGTGTGTGAATTTTATGTATTTTTTAAATCGTTTTACTTTTGCAGAGATGATTGAAATTTACGTGACATATATAAGCTTTTAAACGCTCAAGTTGTACCGATCAGTAAAATGAACAAATTGATTTAAAGTTACCAGTACAATAAACACAATTTAATCTTATCGTTCTAAAACTATTATTACTATTACGAAATCCAAACGACTTCCTAAAAAATTTCAAATTCCACCAATCACAGCAAACAAAGTCGAGTCGGACGGAATCCCTCGACAAATCATCTTCTGTTACGCTTTCCCTTGTCTTATTGTTTTTTAATTATCTACTACCACGCATTCGAACCCCAGTCGATACCAATCGGCGCACAAATGTTCTCAATTAAAACACACAGTTACACACACAGAGAGACAAACGGCACTTCAAAACAAACTCGAGTTTAATGCCTCAGATTGAAAGTTAATTAGATTCCCAATTCCTCCCACTGGGCGAAGCAATTTGAGGCAAAATTAATATGAACAAACAAGGAGAAACAATATCAGATTCGGTTGTTTCTATTTTCTGAACGCAATTTTACAACCTGCCAACAATTTTGCTAAAACCGACTGGCATTTCGGAATTCAAAAAGTATTTTCCGCAGGGAGTTCTAATAAAATTTAATTTAACTAATTTACTTCCTCCATTTTTCCGATGAGAAATCTTGTTGATTAAATAGAAAATGTAGCTATAAGTCGTTTCATATAGCTTGCTTATTCTTGTAGCATCGATAAAATTTTATACACCTGCTTTGCTAATTACATCTTACATAACTTAAGTACCAATAAATAAGTTATAGCAGTGCACATACCTTTTGCAAATACGCCTCGCAAATTCTAATTTTATTATACTTTTTCTTTTACCATTTTATTATACTAGTTTATAAGGAAATCCATATCGATGTTTAAGTTTAAAAACTAATAATGACTATACCAAGCTAATTAGGTAAACCAAAAAAGTTATGCGCATCGGTAATCTTCGTGTTTCCGAATTAGTATGAACTTATGGCTTTACTTAGGATGATATATGTGTATTTCTTTCTCTCGTACAGTCATGCATAAGCATATTGAAAAATCTAAATTACACAAATTCCAAAACGAGATGAAACAGCCAAACCAACAAACATTTACCAAATCGTGACTCCAAGTGAAAGTGACTGGCCAGCAGAAGGCATTGAAAACAACACATCACGACCTTGGAGATCAATCACACTGATCATAGTGCGTGACTTGTAGCTAGTGGCATTTAATTTTTGCAAAGCTCTGCGTATGACGTCATAGTGACTCATGCGCAGCGAAACGGATCGTTTGCAAGGTGTCCTTAATTACTTTAGCAGGGACCTACAGCTGCATGTAGGTGGGTCTGGGTTTACAATGTAAGGTTTAGTTCGTGTGCTTAGTGATTGAATATTAATATAAAGAATAATGTTCTAGTTGATGGTGATTTAGAAGCAAAAGTTCAATACATAAGACAATTTAATAATTATATTCCATATTGCCGATGCCGATAACGAAACAATTAATTCTAGAAGATAACTTAGCTAAGTGAACAATATAGGTAGCCAATGAAGTAATTAAAAATTTGCAATGCATGTTAATTGCCAATAAACTACTAGATGACGCAATGAGATTCATTAATGATAATGGAAGAAGTTTAGGTACCTACTTATCTTCCTTGGAAATCATTTAATAAATTATTCTTAGTTATAATTCTGCGGCTTTGTAACTCATCGCTTATAATAGCCACTTGAACTTGAATGGTTCTAGTTAGTGCTAAAGATTTGACGCAATCTTATCTCTTCCATTTGAAATATTAGAATTATCTGTGTCTGAATTTAGATTTGAAGCTTATCTTACTTGAGATTCGTTCAATAAATTATTCTTTATCAACCTGTGGCTATGAAAGTCATTTAATTAACTATTGAATCTGGAATCGTCTTGGCTAGTGGTTTAAGATTTGATGCGATTTTATCTTATTCATTGGTTTTAGAATTTGCATTTTGAAGCTGAAAGTTTCGTACTGTACCATCCAAACACGCCAATGCGCATACTTTTATACTTTTATGTGTGTATTATATGTTTTCTAATGTGATGATATTATGGCCGTGGACATCAATTATCAAAGAATCAACTGGCATATGAATTATTAATCAATTATATTTTTTTGTTTTAATTTTTCATACAAAATAATTCGACAAAGTCACGATTATTAATGAAAACCACACTTACGTGGAATATGACGACGTCGCATTTTCTTAGCTTTAAATATGAATGATTGGTTTGAATGAAAATGAATTCCTCGTAGGTATTTATCAATGCAACTTAGACACATGATATCTTCGAAACAATGCATTTTTGGACTACATATTCTAGGACTTTTTGTATTATTTTTACTAATAGAAAACCTCAATTTATGGGATATCAAAAAAAAAAACACGTGGTATATTGAAGATGCTTTTCAATTTCCGTCCACGATAACGTGTACGTACTTCCATACATTTTATGGACATGAGACGTCTACAATAAAACGCACATTATGGTATACAAAAATCAATAAAACAATTTGAGACCATATAGAATCTAGCCCACGGCGCTACTGTAATAAAAAGTTGAAAATAACTTCTATTTCATTAAGGCTGACATTTAAATTTACGTACAAATTACTTGAATGCGCTACCAATCAATCAAACCTTTTAACAAATCTAAAAGCTAATGTATACCATTAGCTTTTAGATTTATAAAAATAACGAAAAATCAACAACTTGCACGCAAGTGTCATTAATCGAAGATGACAAGCAATAACGTTGTGGATCTACCGTTGGTTGTTCGTCATCAAGTTCGTAAGGGTTCAGTCCCACCAATCGCTCTGAGGTTACATTTGGAATAGTAAACTATCAACTATTAAGTTGTTATCATTGAAATCTATCTTAAAGCAAATTGATTATTAATTTACATTTGTATACGACGTAATGGACAATAATTTGGAGCGATTATTTGGTAATATTGAAAATATACTGATAGTTATTCTGCTACATAAAACATTCTATAAATGCGTTTACAAAGAGAAAGAAGGGTCTACTGCAATATAAAGAGGTTAATATGTTCAAGAATATAACCAGAAACGAGTTTGACCTTTCTTGTTTACATGACAACAAACGGTAAAAAGATACTCGTATGCCTAGACATATTAGGCATATAACTTAATACTTATGGATAATGTAATGAGCAACCAATTTACATATACACACGGTACAGTAACGTATTAACATAAACATTATCATGTTATGCATATTGCTTCACACACAGTAAGCACAAAATTAAAACCATGGTTGCTAACTTGCTACCCATTATCATTTCTAATTTGTCTTTTTTTTACCGGTCAAGATCCGCGCGTCGCCTATCGGTGACGAAACAATAGAAAATCAATTGTGTCTCATTAGCGGAGCTTGACAGATTAAAGTTACGTAAACATTTTATTAATTGAAGAGACACGTTTTATTTTAATTTTAAAAGTCTTCCAAAATTTTTTTTTTTTGTTAAATAAATGTCTGGCTGTACATTTTTTTTTTTTTACTATTTTAATGAATACCTTAAAGTTACCATTTCATTCAAGAAAATCACAAAATCACCCGCTCGCACAGCGGGAACCCCCACTAAACGGCAGTTCTAAAGGTAGCCAGAACACAATGAGCGCTATAACGAACAAGGGAAGTATCAAGTGGCGTTCAACCGGCTACCGTGACCATCGCACACGATCTTGATACTTGAATGAGATATTAATGTATTAGATACCGTGATTACATTACTGACTTAGCATTTTGTGTTGGCACGTGATTAGTTTTGCCTGTTATTGAGTTGTTGGAAGGGGATATCGTGGAGTAGGCTTCAAACATTAATCAGTTTATTAATAGGAGAATGACGTATGGAGTTGCTACGTCGTGATGTTACGTCTGGCTGGATCCTGTTACAATTACCAAGTGATTTAGTTACAGCGAAAATGAAAGTTTTGGCATAAGACGTTTTAATTCGACCTCTGGGGTTAAAAATCGACCTGGTGTATATAAAAATACCCTACATATTTATACAAAGAAACTTTTAAAACACTTTGTATTCAAATTAAAATATGCAATCACCATAGTCAAGCCTACTTGGGATAAAATATACACCCTGTAGGTACGAGTAAACCAACTTACATCTAAATATTATGCCTAAAAATATGAATGAACTATCAGCCAGGTCTTGGTACGACCTTAGCCAACAAAATTATACTAATAGCGGGACCCGCATAACTTGCCTCTTTTTTATGAAGGTTGAGAATTTCCATAGAAACTTTATTACATATCCATAAAATAAAAAATATTAGCTAACTATAAAACATAACTCTTTTAGGTCATGTTAATCTTTAATAAAAAGCTTTCGTTCTCAACTTTTGCCGTCTCAAGGATCATAAAAACGACAAGATCTTGTTACAGGGTGACTCGCAGTTTATATGTAATAAAGCCTATTTCTTTCACGAGTATATCTTTCAGCATTTCATTTTATAGCAGCCTTTCTGGCTTAAGAGAATCAGTCTTCTTTTGTGAGAGCTTCTGGAACTGCCATGTGGAAGTTTTCTCCATCAATAAAAAAGGGTTAAGTGATTTGGCCTGCGTTATTGAATATCGGTCTATCTTTATTGTTTGGGGTGTCAACTTGAGTCCTATTCTTTCGGGACTCAACAGTGTTAAATGGAAAAAATCTTTATCAGCAGCTTTGGTGTGGCAACGGTTTTCTTTTATATAACGTTTGTTTGTAAGTTTATTCGACTAAGGGCGAATTTCACCAAACTTTTATACCAAGAATAAGTCTTATCCTGAGAATATTTTTTAAATTATTGACAGTTTTTCCATACTGACATATCCATATAACATACAATCTGACTTTGGTAAAATTAGCCCTTACCTACTTCCATAATTATACATGAGTTATGTTAATACGTAGCAAAATTAACTTTCTTAGTGGTTTTATTTTTGCACTAACCCTTGTGCAAAAATAAGACCATCAAGAAAGTTTCTGATTGCGCTAATTATTCTAAACACAGTCATGTTTTTAGGGTTCCGTAGTCAACTAGGAACCCTTATAGTTTCGCCATGTCTGTCTGTCCGTCCTCGCTTAATCTCTGTGACCGTTAGCACTAGAAAGCTGAAATTTGATACCAATATGTATATCAATCACGCCGACAAAGTGGTAAAATAAAAATTGGAAAAAAATGTTTTATTAGGGTAGCCCCCATATGTAAAGTGAGAAGTGATTTTTTTTTAAATTTCAACCCTAACGTGTGATATATTGTTGGAAAGGTATTTAAAAATGAATAGGGGTTTACTAAAATCATTTTTTGATAATGTCAATAATTTCGGAAATAATCGCTCCAAAAGTAAAAAACAATGTGTCCCCCCCCCTCTAACTTTTGAACCATAAGTTTAGAAAATATGAAAAAAATCTGAAAAGTAGAACTTTATAAGGACTTTCTAGGAAAATTATTTTGAACTTGATAGAAACAAAAGTTTTTGTACAAAAAAGACAAAAAGTTGTACAATATATACAGGGTGAAATTGAACACATGCGACAAACCGAAATGGGTGATTGTACTCGTCATTATGAACAACTTTTACTATGGGACCAAACCTGAAATCGTGAAAAAAAAATCAGCTGTTCCCTACATTTATGTTCGCATAACTCGCCAAAATGTAGGGAACAGCTGATTTTTTTTTCGCGATTTCAGGTTTGGTCCCATAGTAAAAGTTGTTCATAATGATGAGTATAATCTCCCATTTCGGTTTGTCGCATGTGTTCAATTTCACCCTGTATAAACATTTCTGGACTAAGTTCGTAGTATAATCGTATATGCAAGCATGTTTTTTTAACTTCGTTTACATATTTTATTATCCTGAACGAATCTTTTTTCCCACAAAAAAAGAATCATTAAAATCGGTTCTCGCAATCCAAAATTACTACCGAAAACTTCTGGCACGTCTATGTATTAATTAGTAACCCAATTCCCCGAGAGATGGCGCTGTAGGTACTTATTACATTGGGTCGGGTATTATCGAATTGTACGTGGGAACACTTATTGTGACGGACGGGAAACTACGGAACCCTACACTGAGCGTGGCCCGACACGCTCTTGGCCGGTTTTTTCATTATAACACCTCGTTGCATCTCGTCATTAAAGTTCTTCTACAAAATATTTCATCATAATATCTTTTGTTTATTAGAAGCCTTTATAATACTGAAACAGTTTCTCTTCATTTAAGAGCGTTACGTGCATCAAAAGTAGCCGCTAATGAGCTTAGAGTCTGAGATATTGAGGTCAAACCTGAAAGACTTTCGGTAAAATCTTCACGCTAAAGTATTATGAAATTCTACACAACATTACTGCAGATTCATTTCGCATCAAGTTGGCAAACTTGGTGTTGATACCACAAGTTTGCAACTCATAAGGAAAAACGATCGTGTTATATGAAACCCACACGCGTGAAATTACTATCCCGAAAGTTTTGCTGAAACTACCTACTCAGGTGTTGGTGATAACTATGCCATTAATTTTCGAGATTCATTAGTAACTTGAATCAAGGATTTAGTCGGAACTTTTATTTTACTACGTAAGTTTAATACTTGGTAAATAAATGTTGGTGGTAACTTTCTGCCGACGGCTAAGTGGAAGTTTTCCAGGTACGCCTTATAAGCCACATAACCCCTTGAAGCGCTTATAGGTAGCCGCACCTCTTACTGAACATTAACTATCTGCGGAATGTACTCGTAGACTCACCGAGTGTGTGGGAGTGTCAAGTAATGATGGTTAACAACTACTTCAGTCACCCCACGATAAGTATACCTAAGGGTAATATAAGACAACAGCCAATGTTATTATACTTGTAACTTTATTTACCATGCATAAACAAGTGTTAGTATGTGTTGTAGTTCCAATGGCCGCACATACATGTTTTAGAATACATAATAATGTACTTCTAATGGCCAAAATCAGCAAAATATAAATTAATAATTATTATTTTGAGCTTAAAACGTGTAATCCAGTTGTGAAAATTTAAATGTTTTGGGCATGTTTTTATTAAGACTTAGATAATTTAATTTATAAAATTCCCAAAACATTTTACTAGAGCATAATATCGAATTTTTAGCTACATTTACTAAATGTTCGGCACGGTTTTCCCCAACAGGGTTTACACATCGACACGGCATGCCTGGAGGCCTATGGCTGCTCCACAATTAGTCGAACGTATGCCATTGGATTTAATTAACGGCTTTCGTGGTGACAGGCAACTAAACTCGAGTGTGACCCGGGCATAGCATTTCAGCAGAACTTAATAGTACCAAGACTGAAGCAAATTAAGCGTTGAATGGTATATTAGAGATCATAGCAGAAAACAGATTAGATGATGGTGAATGATTAGATATAGGAGCCTATTAGGTACTTGTGAAAGGTGCTAAACATTACGTAAAACTTAGGACTGTCCAAACAGGTACTCTTGTAGGAACTAGATAAATAAAAGTAACCAAATTATTGGAAGCTATAGATTAAATTATTTGAATATGGTATAAACAGAAGGTATGACGTGGTGAAGCTAATGAATTATATAATTGACAGCCAGAAAAATACAGAAAACGTTAAAACCAATCGAGTAAAACATGGAAAACCACAACAAACAAACAAACAGCTTTAACAACTTAGATGAGAGCAAACACTTGAAAAAGAAACCTTTGCTTTGGTTTAAATTATTATCATAATAAGCATAGATATTGAGAGGCCTGTGTCCCAGCAGTGGGAACATTATTGGCTGATTATGATGATGATGATGATGAAGCATAGATATTGGACCGTACAAAATTATCACAACCATTCATTAACGTCATGAAAAATAAATTCGCACAATCATAAAATATTCTACCAAATAATGGAAAAACATATACAAAATGTTCGAACCGCCGCAGGAAACGAGTGTTAATACATCATTGATTACAAATTATAAATTGATTTTGCACATGTTGATATCGCAATCAGGTACACGGTAGTGCAGAAATATTTAAAAAGTAAGGAAATATTTAAAAAGTAAGGCGGCTTTAGATAAATTGCCATAAATATAAGATCTTTCTTTGCATTTTTTACTTTAATATATTTTTTCCTCTTTTTTTGTAATTGTAGTAGTAGTAGATCAATAAAATTCTCTCATTTAAACTTATACTACCAAAACACTCGTGGGTTACGTACAAAAACCCATGACTTTTATCGGCAGTTATGTTGTGCTAGCTACGATGTCATTATTCTAACAGAGACATGGCTTAATAGTAATGTTTTGAGCAGTGAGCTGTTCGACGACAGGTACAATGTTTACAGAAGAGATAGGGAGGACTCTGGTTTTCACTACGCGAAGGACGGGGGTGGTGTGTTGATAGCTGTTGCTAAAAAAATTAAATCGGAACGTATGAGTAAGTGGGACAGTAAGTGTGAAGATCTTTGGGTCATTATGGATGTATCAATGTCTAGTACCTGGCGCAGAGTAGCTCTCTGTGCAATCTATATGCCGCCTCCAGTACAAAGATCTGTATTTGAATATTTTTTGGATAACTGTAATATTGTAATTGAACGTTCTGACATGTATACCTGTATAGTTGGCGATTTCAATCAGGGTGGTGTGGATTGGAACCGGCTGAATGATCCCTCTAGTGTTTCCACGATTCCTGCTATGGGTCAGATCTTGATCGATTTCATGAATTTGAATAAATTGGCCCAACATAATTATGTGACAAATAAATCTGGACGTATACTCGACCTAGTAATGACCAACTTACCATCCTGTAACGTGAATGAGGCTTCTGGTGCCCTTAGTACAATTGACGGTTTTCATCCTCCTCTTGAAATACACATTCCAGTTTTAGATGAAGTGAAACTTTCTTATAACACTAATAACCTAAAATATAACTTTTATAAAGCAGATTATGACCAAATCCACAAATATCTCTCAGACCTGGACTGGACCAACATTTTTGAAGGGTTAAGTAATGTTAACGAAATGCTCAACGTTTTCTATCAGCATATTAGATCAGCCATTGAAAGCTTCGTACCAAAAAGTGCCAATAAACGTAGCCATTTTCCTCCTTGGTTTGATCGCAGTCTTTTAAAAATGTTAAAGGAAAAATATAAGCTTAGGGTACGCTGCAGAAAATATAAAAATCCTATGGATGAAATCGAATTAAAACTAGTGAGTAAGCGCTGTTCAAACATGGCTAACGTTTGTTATCGCCAGTATGTGTTGGATTTGGGGGATAAGATAACAAAGAACCCCAAGTTTTTCTGGTCTTATGTTAAGACAAAACGAGGGGGACTGAGCTCATACCCAATAGCAATGACCGATGGCACTACAACAACCTCAACAGGGTCAAACATTTGCGAAATGTTTGCCTCATATTTTTCATCAGTATATACACAAAATGACAATGTAAAATGTGACGTGAATCATTCTGACTTTTTAAAGAACTTGGATATGTATAGCCTGAACATAACATCACCTGTCATAGAGCATGATAAACTACTATCAAAACTGGAGACACTGGATTGTGCTAAGGGCGCCGGACCCGACGGAGTTCCACCTGCATTTATATCTGCCTGTGCAAAGTTTTTGGTTGTACCTCTCTTGATAATTTATAATAAGTCTTTAAAGACAGGAATCTTTCCACATGAGTGGAAGGTTGCCAAAGTTGTTCCTATCCACAAAGGTGAAAACGATGCTGTGGTGAATAACTATAGGCCAATCTCAATCTTGTCATCTTTTGCTAAAATCTTCGAGTCATTAGTGTGCCCATACCTACAAACCCACCTCAGGAAGTATCTCAGTGAGAGTCAACACGGATTTGTCAAAGCAAGGTCAACTTGCACCAACCTGGTGACTTTTACTGAACTTGTTACTGAGGCCTTGGACTCCGGCAGACAATTCGATGTAATATATACGGACTTTAGTAAGGCCTTCGACCGAGTTTCACATAAAATACTCTTGCAAAAGTTATCAGCATATGGCATCACCGGAACCTTGCTATTGTGGCTAAAATCCTACCTCGAAGAACGTACTTTCTTTGTTGTGGTGAATGGTTTTAAATCTGGTGCTCGAAGTATTACGTCTGGTGTGCCGCAGGGTTCCCATGTCGGTCCGGTGCTTTTTAATGTTTTTAATAACGACTTGCCTAGTTGTTTTCAGTTTTCTGTAAGTTTCATGTACGCAGACGACTTGAAGCTTGGAAGAGTGATAGACTCAGTTAATGATACCGTGTCTCTGCAGAGCGATCTCAACAGTTTGACTGAGTGGTGTGAGCGTAACGGCATGCACTTAAATGGCAAAAAATGCTTTCACATCAAATTCTCAAGAAGAATTCACTCAATTGAAGGTGTATACCGTATTGGCAATGAAACGATTGAAACAGTAGACCAAATTAAAGACCTAGGCGTAATAATTGATCGTAGGCTCACCTTCCTCCCTCACCTTGAGAGTACCATTAAAAGGGCCTCTAAAATGTTGGGCTTCGTCATTCGGAATGGAAAAATCTTTCGCAATAGCAGGCCCAAAATAGTGCTGTTTAACAGCTTGGTTAGGAGTACTTTGGACTATTGCAGCGTGGTATGGAGGCCACATTATGCAACACATTCACTTCGGCTGGAAAGGATTCAGAAACGGTTCATGTGGCACTTGGTATATACTTCTAGCGGAGTAAAGAAAAAAGCATCTTACAAGGATAAACTGACGAAATTTGGCATGACTTCCTTGTCTAGTCGAAGAGAATTGTCGGATTGTATATTCATGTACAAAATTTTGAACAATATGATAGACTGTCCGAAGCTCCTGAGTAGGATTAATTACAGGGTCCCTGCTAGATATCCCCGCATCCGTATCACTCCTTTCTATCCCCCGCGCCGAAAAACCGTGTACGGGGCAAATTCCCCGCTGCCAAGAATGTGTAGGCTCATGAACGAGTGCAGTGATCTAGTAGATGTGCATATGGACTCACTTGGTCGGTTCCGATCTAAACTGCTCGATCATTTGTCTCGCAGTCGCAGGTAATAATAGTGTCAGTGCGCTCATTATTTTTTTTTTTTTTTTCTATTATTTGTTTTTTTCCTTTTTCTACAAAATAATTGTGTAACTACTCTACTTTCAGATTGTTCACTTAGTAGGTAATAATAAGAAAATGCTGTATTTACCTATAACTGTTTGTTACATTTAGTTCTGTATTTTATGTTGTTTCCTGTGATTTCTGTAATGTATACGAACGTTGGTGAATCTAAATAAATAAATAAATAAATTTATGAAATTATTAACAATGTTTAATGTTACCACAATTTTTATGGTAGGAATGGTTTTGACATTGTGGCCAAATCCACGGATGATTCGATAATGAGCGATGTATTATGTGGTAAAACTATAATGAGACAGTCATGCGGAATTAGAGATATTGAATATTATAGAAATTGTTGAAAATTATCATCAATGAGCTGCCTGTGTTGGTTGTGTACTAATTTTATATTTCGTGAAATCAACATTTATTTCTTTTAAGTACAATATTTAACACAACTATTTAGACTAGGTACTAACTATACAAATTAAAACAAAAGGACACTTAGGCGTCGAAGGACTCGTCCGCATCGCTGTCATCCGGAAACGTGCCCAGATGACTGACAGCATTGCCACGTTTTGGTTTAGATTTTGATGTAATTAGACGCATAGTTAAGTTACCGCGCGCGTCAGAATCAATTATTTAATGATCCAACAATTTCAAATCACTGGAATTAAGGCAACAACTTAATAAATAAAGTAATTTTTTAACATGACACAGAATGTTAGAATTTAAACTACCCGTAATCTAAAAATCAACTTTTGTATAATTTCCATAAATCCGTAATCAACTTTGTAAATCAAGACCAACCGTTGCCTACGCTACCTAACATTTTCCTTACTGCAAACAAAAGTATAGCCTTCTCTTTAGAATCTTCTGCAAACTCATTTCGACACGTTTAAAATCACTTACGCTTCAAAAAATGATTGTGAGCGGAAAATTTTTAGTGAATTTTATCATCGAAATGGAAATAATAGTTCATTATGAAAGCCTGTGTTGCGTTCTATGGCACGGTATGTCTACAGCTTTTCGTAGAATTTATACGTTCGACGACTATAACCGTTCATGGCTTTACACTCGATTTTAATTTATAAATTTGTTTGGCGACCGAACAACAGACGCGTTTAATTTATTGCTACAAAATAAATCTACTCAGTGGCGTCACGTAATCATTTTTGTGTCTTTGACTAATAATTAAAGGTATTATTAAATGCTGGTGCAAATTTCGAAACTGTAATAAAGCTTATTCGTTCAGTTGTATCAGTGATTTTAATGCCGTGGTGGCAATTAAATCTGATGATTTACATGAATGTTACTCGTATTTGACGATAAAGCTTTGGTGTAAATTAACTATCACATAAATTAGCGACTGATTTACAAATCAGCATTACAAATATTTACTTCTGACACTGTATCCTTTAAGTTATACACCCCGCTACATGTCTTGTCAGTCCTCCTAAATGCACTTCAATTACTTAAAATCATTTCAGTAATCACATTTATGTACATATATACATAGATGGTCTCAAAAGCATAACCCTTCCTTTGAGCGTGTATAATAAAGTTAGAGGAAGTTCCAAGTGAAAGTGTCACGTTACCTGTGCGAGATGTCTCGACGGGCGCGTAACGTGTGCGTCGTGTGCGTAATTACGCGAGTGCTCACCTGAAACAAAGACACAGTCATCGTGAATATGCGTGCAGATGGAGGAGAATGAAAAGGTGTAATCGAATATTTTAGTCAAAATTCCAAAGATTTCGAAGCAAGTAGACGAAATAATAAAGGTATTGTAAGTAGGGTTGAATAAAATCGCTTCGATGTTATCAATGAAGAATAAGAATCCTCTATTGATAAAAATACTGAGAAGGACTTCAAAATCAATAAATAGCTCAATAGTTTTAAGCATAAAAATAATCTTCATCTACTTAACACTCGAGAAAGTAGTTCCAAAGAATTTAAATTAAAAATTTTAGCACACAGGCAAATAAAATCGATTCACTTGTCCCTGCAGTTAAGTTCTAGTTACAAGCTTGCAATAAAGACGCAACTGGTTATTGTACTAAAACTTGATACCTAAGGAATGACCGTAAGAAGCGCTGAACCAGGAAGTCTGGTACAAAGGGAGGCCTTTTTGCAACACTGGAACATTACAGCTCCGATTACATCTTGAAACTCAATCCTAGTAATTTATACTATTTATTCGACTCTTCCTACCATTAATTTTGCCAGTATTTTTCATTTGTTTTTCTTTTGTAATTGTGATTTCATTGGTAAGAATAGGATCACCTTCATCAGCTGTCTAGGCTTTGATTTTGTTTTTGTCAGCTTTTCTATTATCTATCTCAATTCTAACTCTTCTGTGGTAATTAATCGATTCTCGAGCAGACGTTACGACACGCTACCTCAAAACATACAACCGTGTTAATTAATAAAATAATGGCACCAATAATATTTAAAATGGTGTTGAAGTTATAGTTTTATGGCAACACCGAATTGAAAATTAATGAACCCAAGGAAGGTGTTGCTATTCTCGCAAAAACAATTTGTTGCACGACATTCTTCGAAATACACGGTAAATAAATTGAAACCTACAGTCAGTACTTTTGTACTAGCAATGTTCGTTTCCGGCGGCTCACGATTAAATCTATAAAGGGTTTAGATCACGCACGATACACATTCGTAGTGTTGAAATTATTCATGATATACGCCGCCACGCCGCGATATGATATAGTCCGCCTTTGTACAGTTTTTTACTTGTGCATAAAGTTTTAATAAATAAATTAATTAATATAGGTACACTGAAATATCAGAACTGTATAATTGAATTTCTGTTCGTATGAATATTGTCATATTTTTTACTAGCTTCTGCCCACCACTTGGTTCGCGTGGAAGTCGTAAGACAACACAATTTACTAAATAAAACAAGCTTTTGCCCGCGGCTACGCCGGCTAGGATTTCGGAAAATAACGCACGGGAACATACTACCGGGATTAAAAGTACAGTATGAGTTAATCCAGGTAAACAATGTATTAATTCCGTAATACATAATATTGTTCTCATATAACTCTACTAAGCAGCGCCCCGCAGTTTGACCCGCATAAGTGTCGATCCCGTGGGAATATCGGGCTAAACACTATCTTATGTCCTTTCCAGGGACTCAAACTATCTCTATACCAAATTTCCTCTTAATCGGTTCAGCGGTTGAACCGTGAAGAGGTAACAGACAGACACACTTTCGCATTTATAATATTAATAATAATGTACGCGGCACACGCGGAAGCTCCCTGTTGGTTTGATTTTTCCCGACATCTTCAACAATCATCATTTTTCAGCCCGTTTACACAAAACTTTTATGAATTAGACGAAGTGGTGAAGAAAATTAGACGAAGTGGTGAGGAAAGTTGAGGTACTTATATAAAGTACCTCAACTTTCCTCACCACTTCGTCTATTGGTAAAACATATTGGTAAAAACCGTATGAAAATCCGTTAGGTATTTTTTGACTTTATCACAGAGAGACAGACAGACGTGGCGCTGGCGGAGGGACTTTGTTTCATAATTTGTACCTGTTGAAGACAACGGGAGTCAGGTGATGTAGGCTGGGGTGATGGTATTCCCGTGACGAAAGAGTGAATTAAAACCAGCTAGTCAGAGGTAAAAACAGTAGTATATTGTCCATGCAGGCACACGATTAACACACACATCGACATGACACAGGTAAATCAGTTACAAGTAGACTGACTGGCACTATTTGGAGCGCGGCGCGGTAGTAGGCGGAGACTGGAGATGTTTATTCACTGGAGGATAGCTCGCTACTACTGTGCTTCGCCTACAGTACGAGACATTGTCATTCATGTCTTTATCTTCGTGATTATTTTAATCTATTTAAGAGCTTACTTTTCCAGTAAAAACAGTGAATTCACGCCCTTCAAGCTTATTATACCCAGTTTCTTATTCATAAAACAGTGTATTAAAAATTCTCCCGTGACCAATCGATGCGTGTATATAATAGTTTTATTTCAACAAAAGCGACTCCAATCTTTAAACCAGCTCGCAACATCATAATTATTTTACATAACAGAGTTAACTTATTGTCTAAATGATGATAGATGAGATAGGACAAACTAACATCAATTATAATATTTCGAAATATTAGGTCCTTACATATGAAATTGGCGTTTTTCGTACTGGCCACTTTAATCACGAATTTCTCCTCTTTGGTAAGGAATTCCAAATTCAAATTTGTACAGCTATTTACTCATGTATTTGTGCTTCGATGACCGTCATTCATTTGTTTTTTTTCTTCTGTTTTTTCTGTTTGCGTCACTCATTTTACAAAATGGAAAATTTAAAATATCGCATTATTTACGAGTACGAGTTCCGCCGTGGCACTAGTGCTGCGGAAACGACTCGAAGGGTGAATGATGTGTATGGCGGTCATGTTGCAAAAGAAAACACAGTTCGTTTTTGGTTCCAACGTTTTCGTTCTGGAAATTTCGACCTGCAGAACAAGCCCCGTGGACGGCCTGAGACCCAAGTTGATAATGGAGAATTGAAGGCTATTGTGGAAGCGGACCCATCGCAAACCACGTCCGAGTTAGCTGCAGGCTTCGATGTTAGTGATAAAACTGTTTTAATTCACTTGAAGCAAATTGGGAAGATTAAAAAGCTTGAAAGCACGACAACGCCAGACCACACACTGCGCAACAGACGGCTACCAAATTAGAAGAGCTTGAATTGGAATGTCTTAGACATCCTCCGTACTCCCCGGACCTTGCTCCAACAGATTACCATTTTTTTCGCAATTTGGATAACTTTTTGCAAGGGAAAAAATTCAACTCCGATGGGGCAGTCCAAATCGCCTTCAAAGATTTTATTGATTCCCGTCCGACTGGTTTTTTTAGTAAAGGGATCAATGAACTACCTATAAGATGGCAAAAGTGCATTGAAAACAATGGTTCATACTTTGATTAATTAAATATATTATATTAAAAAATATTCGACTTTTTGTTCCTTCCATACAAAACGCCAATTTCATATGTAAGGACCTAATATTTCTTAAAAGCTTTAGGGGAACTAATGGAAGATGTGTTGACATTTGATAAGTTTTTACGAATAAATATTTTGTGACATGTGTCATTTCAATTTTACGGTCCCGCTGACATAATCAAGATTAGGTCAACAGATAAAAAAAGTTTTTCTCAAAATCGATTGTCATAAAAAACTTTTTTTATGAAATAGGGTCAAGTTCTGATAGGTAGGGTGTAAAATGGGGTCAATAATACTTAAGTCAGGTGATAATAATTGCTGGTTCATAAAAGAATGTTGATTGATTTCTTTCACTTTAACAAGACCACAATCGAATGTGACCTTTGATGTTGTCTTGTATTCTATTTTTTTCGTAGGTACAATATGAATAAGTAAAGCCCCACTTTTCAGACTACAACAGGTATTTTAGTGTTGAAGTGGTTTAATTCATAACAATATTATTCGTAAATATTTTTATTTTTTATTTAGCCTATACTGTCCCACTGCTGGGCAAAGGCCTCGCCCAAGTCCTTCTAGGAACTATTTTCTCGCGACACTTCAAACTTCGCTATGAATATAAATTAATATTGAAAATATTGTCACTTCATCGACATATATCCAAAATAAATCCGACCTCGTTTTGAACTGGGCCATATACATATAGAAAACGTGGGTTACACTTACAAGTTCTCAATCTTTTAGTCACTAAAGATAATATTATCAAAAACCAAATACCTATTAACGTGATATTTTTCAGCTTTTAAACGATAACGTAAATTACTGAAGACCATTTATGTATGATTATCGGTTAATTTAATTGATGTTAAATTGTTTTATTAATTCCTATAATTATCAGTAACCGTTATTGATTCTGGTATGCTATCGCTACGAAGCTACCGAAATGTTTTCCCTTGCTTCTTTACGATTTACGAGGTATATAATTTAAGCAAGGCATGCATTTTCATCTCATAAATAGAATTTATCTACCATGATGACCTCAAAATGCTCACTGCCATAAACAAACTTGGTATACTCAACAATAATTTCACTTTATTCTAGCGTCACCAAGATATCTGTAAATAATATCTGACCTATGACTTCACGTCTTACATTATCTACAGAACTCGGCTCTTGAAAGACTTTCGCTTACGCTGGTGTGTCCATCTACCACTTTGTGAAATGACATTTTCTTCGATTAAGGTGCTAATGCATAGATCACACAGTTCACACGTTGGCCTCCGAGGCCGATCGATCGTCGGAACCAGACGAACCCCTTTAGCTGTCAAAGGTCGCAGGTAGCGGTGAAAGTGTGCGATGCTTTCGCTAGGCGGTCTGCCGCGTGATTGTGTCCCCGGCTTAATGTCATGGAAAGTACGCGCGATGACGAAAGTGTTAGATGATATTCTGGAGTTGCAGAAATTATAGTAACGTTTTTTATTGAAATATGATAATTATTTTATACGGATTGTTTTCTATCATTCAATTAATGTTGTTGTCAAACCGTGAGAGTGTGTAGGAATATAGATGCAAGCGAGGTAAATATTTAAATTGGAGCAACTTTCAAGCAAATACGAATCGACGAGCTATAGAACGCAGCTCGGGAAACGTGAATGTGGAAGGCTTAAAATTACCACAAACAACCAAAATATATGTAGTAAAAATGGGCGAACTTTTATCTTTTATTAACTCCGACCTACAATTTTTGAGACTCTCGAAACAAAACTTCAGACTTTGACCTACACATTTAAGCAGCTTGTTAGTTATTTTAAGTTCAAAACCTAAAATTCTGTCAAGATGATGGGTTGGTTTGTATTCTTTATAGCTATACTTATTGGTGTCATGGAAACTTGAATCCTCCGCAGGGAACGAAGGTAATAAACTAGCGAAAGCTAAAACTTTCCCGACATTATTAACATTTATTACTTGTTTTAATTACGTATAAAAGCCATTCGGATTAGACTTATTAAGTAATTTTACTTTGTGCTGACCAATATTTCTCAAGGACTCATGATTCTTAAAACATTTTGCTCAGTTATTAGCCAGATGAGCAAACTATTGTCAGAACTAACAAAAAACTAAATCATAGGATATAATAGAAGATAAAGCATTGACGTCTCCACCTGTACCCACAGAGCAATATACAGACAGAGACGGCACGAGTAAATCAGCGCGGATGATCGCACGACAACATAAACGAGCGGACACGAAAACAGCCGAAGGTTAACAGATAGCAACCGATATGAGGGGATTCACTTTCGGAACGGGCGGGGAAAGGTCCATTCGATTAGAACGAGATTTATGTATACTCGGTCACTTTGGGAACTTTCTATACATTATTATGCCATTACTACACTCGGATAAGATGGACGTAAGCAAAAATGCGAGGTAAAAGTTGCGCATCCGAAAACAAAAGAAATAGGAGTAGCAGAAGAAGTAATGAACCAAAATAGCTTTGAAGAACACTTAGGTACTAAAACTTTCTACTTATCGTCACAAAATAAATAAAACCTAATAAAGAATTCGAAACTATCCGACAAGTAATACAATAGTATACTAAAACAATAAACTACATTGCGAAACAAAGTTTATTACGAGTCTAAAAATACGAGGGGCTATGAGGGGTTTGTGGCTAAGTAATAACAGCCGCACGGGTCGATCGATCAGGTTAAGCTACGCTTGCCGCGGTTGGTCCGTGGATGGATGACCATCTTTACATACCAAGTCCCCTCCGTGTCTCGGAAAGCACGTTAAGCCGTTGGTCCCGGCTGACATTCGTGGATCTTTGACAATCGTTACGGGACGTCAAATGCCCGAAATTCTGACAACCAGTCTTACCAAGGGGTTTCGTATTACCCAGTAACTGGGTTGTGGAGTTCAGATAGGCAGTCGCTCCATGTAAAATACTGGTACTCAGTTGCATTCGGTTAGACTGGAAGCGGACCCCAACATAGTTGGGAAAAGGCTAGGCAGATGATGACGAGTCTTAAAATACACCTTCAACATGAAAATAAACATATAATTTCCTACAATTTATAAAGTCCAGCTCATTATTCTTTCTAGAAAGAAAACACTGCACAGCTGAATTACAGGAACAAAATAATTTAGCCCATGCCGAAGGCTCCGAGATATTTCAGACACAATTGTCTTAACCAGCTGAGGTTAATTTGGTCCAAGTACAACCCAGCTCAAAGGAAGAGTTTATTAATTTATTTATCCCATGTCTTTTACATGACCGTATGAAGATTTTTATGACATCGTCGAAGAGATAAGGAAAGGAAATAAATGAAAGAAGGAGCACATTAACATGGAAGTCATTTCATACACATTAAAACGGCTAATGAGGATCTTGACGTAAATAATTACCTATGTGAAATAAAGAAGCATAAGCATAATCTGTATAATGTTCCCAATGCTGGGTCGCAGGCCTCCTCTCGATGAGAGGAAGTGGGCCGTAATCCACCAGGCGATTACGGCCCACTCCAGTGGTCCCAGTGGTCACATGTCTTCGGATTTTCGGTTCTAGGACATGCCTTGTTTTTCACGATGTTTTCCTTCACCGTTTTGAGAGCAGTGGTGATAAAATAATTTTCTCTAATTAAAGCGCCTGGCTGTCTGGTCGAACCTTCAACCAAATAAAAAAAATAAAAAAAAATGTCCTTTAATTTAAATAAATAAGTAGATGAGGCATATATATTTTTTTATAACATGTTGAAGTAATTACTTTAAATACGGATAAAGAAGTCAATTTATATACGTAGGTATGTAGGTGCCTAATTTTCTAGTTAGGTTTGAAACATCTTAGAATTTCATTAATTCTTTTAATACTATTATTAAAAGTTCTAAGCAAAAACAATGGCCTTAATAAAATAGCTTTATAGGTACGGTGATGAAATTGTACAATAATTCAGCGACTAAAAGTTAATTAAGTCGGTGGAATTAACATAAAATATGTTTAAATCATTATTTTAGGCATGGATTTGCATGAAAACGTGATTTTCTGTCCTCGAGTGGTGCATGTTGTGCTTGCGAACCCTCGATATTAAATATGCATTGATTGCATTGGTATTTAAGTATCAATTAATAATTCTACTATGCGACACATACGGTTCTTGTGGGCATGATTGTCAGGTCCGCCAAACTGCTGAGTTTACTTAAATATGGCCAAATAAATAAAGTCCTCCAGACAGTATTTCGGCCGCGGCGGCCAATCTCAACGGAGACGAGCCTTCGGCGCGGGAGATATTATAGTGCACAAGTGTGCGCGCAGACACAGGTGCACTCTCTCTTCCCTCACTCTCATAGTCCGATGGGACGGCAATACGACACGGAGAGAGATCAGGCGCAGGACCAACGGCTTAACGTGCTTTCCGAGACACGGGAGTATCACACCGCCAACTTCCAAACTCCGGGCTGTTACTAAGAAATTACTAATGGAGGAACTCACACACTTTGCCCGACCCGGGAATCGAACCCAGGACCCACGCTCAGCAATCGCGTTTGCCACCACGAGACCTACGGGGCAGTTAAATGCACCGTGTGTAAAGGACATTGACGCGCAAACAGACCGTTACAATGAATTTAGTAGGTACTAACATGATTCTTGACCCAACAGAGTTCAAATCTTTAGTGCTTGGCCAGACTGGTAGCGGGGGATGGGGAGAGGCGCGGGTGCTGGAATGCGCGTGATCTGCCTGTCCGCAGTCGAGCGCGGCTGCGTTCTGCGTGTTGTCGTGTCCAGTGTTTGTCAAAATATAATATGGATGAAGAAGACTTATGTTTACTAGAAAAAGCTCGAACTTTTTTGAGAACCCCGGTCCCTTCGCGGGCAGCCCGCGCTCTCACTGCGGCCACTTGTACATATGAACGAGCTATGATGGCGTGAGTTGCCCGCGCCGAGCAGCCCGCGCCGCTCACCGCGCCCACGGCACGTGCCCACTATGGACACTCAAGTGAAGTTCTTATGTTTGGGTACGCCGCGCCGCAACCGCCCCGCGCCCGCGCTGCCAGTCTGGCCAAGCACTAAGTCGTTTACCAAAAATAAAAATTCTGCTGTTCCGTACATAATTGACCATGAAGGTATTGAGCTCTTGTATGGAATCGTTGTTTTTTTGCAATAACCGACGACAGTCTTGGTGAGTCAAGAATCATGTACAGACGCCACATCAAGCTAATACAATCTGTCAAATTTCTTTAATGGATTTTCAACTTTATTGCTAAAAAACAAGGTTCAAAGTTGATTGGGAAAATTTGACAGTTTCAAGTAGCTTGATGTGCTGGCGTCTGTATATTCATGGTACTTAACAGTTTACGCGTCGATGTCAGCATTCAGCAACTTGCGTTCACTAGGAACACAATATTAGATCTCTGCCCATTCATTTAGGTTTCATCTAACGTATGCTAAAACCTGTCTAAGTTTAGATCACAATCCAATAGCAAGAATCTCTTTAATCGTCCAACCGTTTAGTAAATCATTGTCAATCAACAAACCCCTCACTCAACGATTCGAATGGAACTAAAAATAGATTCTCGAGAACCCGTCATTTACTACCTCAAATGGCTTAGCGTGATCCTCCGTTATGTCGAAAATACTGCACCATTAATTTTGAAATAAATATATGGTAAAGTTGAGGATTAATGCTAAGTCTTATGTTAGACGAAAACACGATTCCATAAAATTTTCTCGATAGAAAATAAATCCAAAATTACCTCTAACCCGAACAATAAACCGCTGGTATTCAAAAAATACTTCAAATTAGATCATGAAACTTTGCATACTAACTGAACTTACTTTAAAGCAGGTCTTATGTTATTTACTTTTTTTATAATTACCATTATTTTCAGTGTAAAAAGCAAATACCTAAACTATTGGCGCTGTCTGCCGCCCAGCACCGCACTCTGTCTCGCTCTCACTCAGTCAGCGAGCAGTATCGTATGAGCGAGATAAAGAGTGAATTTTAGCTGAGGTAGTATAGGCTTTTAAGACCGAGTTCGTACAATAGGTAATCACAGTTCGCGATTTTATTTGCCAAACACGTGAACAAATATGAGTATTTGGAAAAATAACTAACTTGAAATAACAACAATTAGAAACATACATTTTAATAGACCTTAGTTATTAACATAACGTAACATCACGCCAGTATTCCCTGAAAGTTAAAGCAGAGGTTCACCAACATTTCGCTAGTTATGTTTAAGTCCCATGTAATAGGGGGCAAGCTTTTTGCCATCAACCGGGCACACAAATCCAGACTCCGGACTGCTACTGCGAAATTCCAGATGCAAAAACCCAATAACACTTAACCCGACCCGAGAATCGAACCTAGGACCGCCCAGCAGCACTCTTGCAACAGTTGCGACCGCTAAACCAATGTGGCGGTCGTAATTAGCCTCTCTAAAACATTACTTGGTCAAGTTTCTCCATTACTCCGCGTGAAATACCTTATTGTAGTTTCTCATTTAGTCACGTAAAACATTAAATAGGTAGATCCAAGTATATTATACGCCCCAAGAAATTAATGTGCCTTATAAACCCGAAAATTATGAGGGCATGAACATGAACTTGTTTTCATATACAAGGTGTATTACTTTTATACAGCGAGTAATAAAAGTTGTATAAAATGAGGAAGTTTGGTTTTAAGAATCATTGGTCTGGTCTTTATTAAAGTTGGGCAGGGTTTTGTAAAGTTGATTAGATGGTCTTTCAACCCCGTCATTACAAATAAACACTATAGCTTTAGATCGGTAATGGATCTCAAAATTTTGACCCTATCCAATAATATATATATTTTTTTAATAGTTTATTGTTTCTTGTATACTGCACCTACCTTATTTATATTAATTCGAAAACTGCTTAATTAGATCAGAGGAAACCAAATTATTATCAAGTTTAAACACATTACATATCACTGAGTAATCAGAGATCCCTCTTACAGATAGGAGACCTGTGTCCCAGCAGTGGGAACGTTATTGGCTGATTATGCTTATGCTACTGAGAGTACTAAGTAGTAATAAACCACAATACAAAGTCTCGTTTTTAAAATGTTTGCTGGTATCATTACCAAAATGTCAGAACCTAATCTGACTAGCCCGTATTGTCCCACTGCAGGGCAACCTCCCTTTCCCTTTACAGAAATGACAGAAACCAAAGAAAAACCAAAATATACCATATACCTAAGTATAATTTATACGGCGCTATAACAAAATGTCTTAACAAGTGACAGTAACATGAAAATGTCATTAGATGTTGATTTATGTGGGCTTGTGAGTCTTGTGACTAATGTGTAAGATGTCACCGGCACTTACCTGATTCCTTGCTTACCATTAGGACAGACGCTGAAAGCTTTGTTTGTGTTTACTTTCAAGAGCAATAAGTAAATATTTTATGTACACAATATACTATAATAATATGAAGTTGGTATCAGATGAATGCAGTGCATATGTTACCGGCCAAACCCGATTTCAGGACAAACTAGTTTCGCCTAGGCCAAACCAGTTCTCCCTACACGACTCCCTACGCGAAGTAGGAGGCAAGAGAGGATGAAGGGTACCCAGAGGTTAGGTTTGGTTAGGTTACTTTAAACCCTTTACACGGAAATAGGGGGCTCCGTCGACATAGGATGCAAGGGCGAGCGATTGAGAACTGGTTTAGCCTAGGCGAAACTAGTTCATCCTAAAATCGGGTTTGGCCGGTAACACATACACTCACTTTATAAGTGGAAATAAAAAAGAAGTAATAGAAAACAGAAAATTCAACAACGATGTTGATACGAAAAATTTTTGAATTGAAAGTTGCCATGTGTTGACAAAAATTTTTGAATTGAAAGTTGCGATGTGTTGACATATTAGTGCTCGTGACTGTACACTGGATAAATTTCACTATTAACAAACTAAAATATGGCATCACAAATTCCTTCGCATCTCTGTCGACTAATACCTACACCCAAGAGACTGTCGGCATTGTCACAATGTATGGCAATGCTTAACCTCTGACCCAGGTAAAAGCCAGCCCTTGGGTCACAGGACGTGTCAACCGGCCGTTTAGTGAATTAATAAACAATAATTATTATAGATCAATTTGTCAATCAAGCAGCTACAATTTATCCAAAAAGAAATAATGACGGCATCATTTCGATAATAGCATAATCGAAATTCGCCTCCAAATACGAAGAATCCAAAACAGTTATAGGTAATAAGCGCCCACTACAATGGAAATTACGCAAAGCGATAATTTCCCCCGAACAAAAGGTTCAGCGTAATAATAAGTGCACACGGCACACAATGAATGCATTCATCATAATTCAACTTGAATGAAAACATACACAGCTGTAGTTGCAAATTCTCAATTGGATATGATTGCTAAACTAAATCTGCAAGTGTAATCATAATCACATATTAAAAAGAAATAAAGTGATGAAGTCATCCGTCCATCACAAATTGAATGGTATGGAAATATGGAGGCAACACACAAGGCACTCAAGGTCATGTGATGTGATGCATAATAACTTGAAAGAGAACTTTATAGAGACACCGTTGATGACGGTAATATTAAAATTCAATAATGATTCTAGATTAGAAACTGGTATCGATGACACAATATAGATTTGATATAAAAATGAGATCTATAAATATTTTATGATAGAGAAACACGAAGCAGGTGTTCACGATCAATTCCAAACCTTAAATACCAACTTTATATTTTTTTTTAAACATTTTCAAATAACACGTGCTCTAGACCATCACAAAACACTATCAATGCTCAAAAAAAAAAGAATAATTGGAGGTAACAACCGCTATGAATATTCATGTAACGATAACAGAAAATGGCAATTTTCTACCAAGAAACACATAAAAAATGATTAACAAAATAAAAGTAACGAGGTTAAGGAAAACAGTACCTAATCAAACCAAAGTAAATTAATAATTTATTTTCAAACATGGGTAATTGGTAGAAGAACATAATATGTATATTATGCATTATATTTAAAAAAAGTCATAGTGCTTCATGTCCTACCGTCACATCATCACATGGGCATGCAAATCGATTACAAACAAAAGATATTATTATTTCAAAGATGTTAAGATTTGTTCAATTTAATTTTCAGAAGACTGCCCTCAGAAAATACTGCCATACCGTAATGCAGAAGTCCATGATACACTATTAAAAGAGGCTGACAGTCGACTTTCATGGAAAGTTAATAAAAGAGAGCAGATCCAATATGAATAACTATGAAGGTTGATAGACATATTAGGCACTAGCGACCCGCCCCTGCTTCGCACGGATGCAATAGCAACATTTCACAGTTGAATACTATATAACGTATGATAGATACACATAAACCTTCCGGAATAATACCCTGAATGATGGTGTTAACCGCATCAAAATCCATTGTGTAGTTTATAAGATCTAAGCGGTCACAGAGATAGACACGTAAAGTGACTTTGTTTTATACTATGTATAGATAACGGAACGGATCCTAACACAGCCTATGTCAATGGCCGAGCAGCTTAATCCAATAAAGCGTACATTATACGAGATGCCTCCGTTGACGATACACCTAACGGTAAAGTATATTTAACAGGTTTCCCAATACGGTGTGCGAAGCGAGCTTGAAAAGAAACTCATTAATTCATTAGCCGCTACAGTAACTAGCTAGTCGGCTTATTCAGTAGACTTGTTGGTTTCTGTTTGATAAAGAATTCGTACGTCATCAAATTATGGTTCGATTTACTAAGGTTAGGTACAAGATGATGATTTTGGGGTGGGTTGGGATCTACCTCCTAGTGGTTCACCCCGGGCAACGGCACCACAGGCTTGCCTGTGGTACGGCTGAACGATCCCACTTAGCGGTGGTAGGCTCTGCCAGGGGCCGCCTGGCTTGCGACCACCATCCCACCGGAGTCCGACGCCAAGCAGCTTGCTGTGTTCCGTCGGTGTGTGGGAGTGCCAGTGCCTTTAGGAGAAAAGGAGATTGTCAGTTGCTCTGTTCAGAACTGGTCTTGGTTTCTGGGCATAACTTACCGGATAACTCATTCTGGAGGGTAGCGGGATCCGAAGCACGGTGCCAGCCGTTGGCCGACCGCAGTCAGTAGGGGGCCCAAGTAGCACGCCAGCCACGTGCCAAAGGCTGCCCCGCCAACTCGCGAAAAATCCCGGTATGCCCCACCGTGCCAGCTGGCGACTGGATGGGAGGACCCGGTGGTCATATCCGGGGGGGTTCGGGCGTCCCCGCAGTCTCCAAATGAGTTCCCCTTAGGTTGGGTTAGCTCTAGTATTCCGCTTGGTTCACTGAGCAGTGCCTCGACAAGTCGACTTTTTTCTCCAACAACTCTACCCAAAATGACCAAAGCAAAGAAGAATAAGGTTACACAACGGCTGCACTTCCTCCCACTAAAAGTGCACCTCACGAATATCAGGGGGTTGCACTCCAATCTCGATCCAGTCCATCATCACCTTGAGACCGAGAAGCCGCACTTGTTTTTCCTAACGGAGACGAAGATAGCATCTCCGTCGGATGTGGCGTACCTCAACTACCCGGGTTACTCTCTTGAACACAAGTTCAAGAAGCAGGCTGGGGTCTGTGTGTACGTCCGCGATGACATTTGTTGTCGTCGTCTCCGGTGCTTTGAGAGATCGGGTTTTTCTGCCATATGGCTACTTGTGGATACAGGCGTGGAGAAATCTCTCTACATCGGTGTTTACCGTTCGCACAGCGGTGACCAGGAGACAACGGCGCTCTTTAATTTCCTCGTGGAGTCGACTGACGTAGCCCAGCAACGGTTCCCAACAGCGAAGCTCATTTTTCTGGGGGACTTTAACGCCCATCATAAAGAGTGGTTGTTCCCGTACCAGAGAACTGACCATGCTGGGTTAGAGGCGCGCAAGTTTGCTTTAACGCTGGATCTAACCCAGATGGTGAATGTGGCAACGCGGGTACCGGATGTTGACGGCCATACACCCAATTGCTTGGACCTTCTGCTGGCAACTGATCCGGACAGCCATTCAGTTTCGGTCTCAGCCCCGCTGGGAACATCTGACCACTGTCTGGTGAAATCCATATCGACCTGCTCTCCTCCAGATGAGAGTCCTAGAGGCACGAGGCGAGTATGGCGATACGAGTCAGCAGACTGGGATGAAATGCGGCACTTTTTTGCTTCTTATCCATGGCGGCAGGTGTGCTTCTCCTCGGGTGACCCCTCGTGCTGCGCTGACGTGGTTACAGACGTGATTCGGCAGGGGATGAAGTATTTTATTCCATTCTCCGACATCCCGCTCGGTCACAAATCCCGGCCTTGGTACAATGCAGAATGCGCCCGCGCTGAGGCCCAAAAAGAGTCTGCCTATCAAGCCTGGGTCAAGGCCCGCGACCGCAAAGTTAGAGCGCGTAGGGTTCGCGCGAGGAAAAGAGCCTTTAATTCTGCCGCTAAGTTCTGCAAGCGGGTTTTACGTAGGGCGCGTTTTGACCATGTCGGACGTATTACGACCAAACTAGCAGCGCACCCCCCGGGTAGTAAGCAGTTCTGGTCCTTGTCTAAAGCGGTTGAAACGAATTTCTGTCGTCCCACTTTACCTCCAATGCTGAAAACTGATGGCTCACTGGCTCACTCTGCAAGTGAGAAAGCCAATTTATTTGCATCTCTTTTTGCAAGCAATTCACGTCTGGACGCTGGCTCCAAGCAACCACCCACTGTACCTCATTGTGACTCCTCGATGCCGGAGATCGCAGTTCACAATAAAGAGGTCCGAAGAGTATTGTGCAGTCTAGACGTGAACAAGGCAAGCGGGCCTGATGGTATTCCAGCGAGAGTGTTGAGACAGTGTGCGCCTGAACTGTCTCCTGTGTTGACACGCTTGTTCCGCCTCTCTCTTGAAAAAAGAACGGTGCCGAAATGCTGGAAGCTTGCAAATGTTCAACCAGTGCCCAAAAAGGGCGACCGTACAAACCCTGCCCATTACCGTCCGATCGCCATTACCTCCATTCTGTGCAAGGTTATGGAAAGGGTACTGAACAGTAAGTTGCTGACCTACCTTGAAGACAATGATCTCCTCAGTGACCGTCAATATGGCTTTCGCCGGGGGCGGTCAACTGGCGATCTACTTGTGTATGTCACGCACTGTTGGGGCGAAGCTATCGAGAAACACGGCGAAGCACTTGCTGTATCGCTTGATATCTCGAAGGCCTTTGACAGGGTCTGGCACGCCGGTCTCCTCAGTAAGCTTCCTGCTTATGGCATCCCAGCTGGTTTTTGTAGCTGGATATCAGACTTCCTTAGTGAGCGGTCGATCAGAGTAGTCGTTGATGGCTGCTCCTCTGACCTTATGGCTATTGATGCCGGAGTTCCTCAGGGGTCTGTTCTCTCTGCAACTCTTTTCCTGCTGCACATCAATGACCTACTTCAGCCTGGTATTGTTGGGTACGCGGATGACAGTACAGTTTCAGAGAGATACTTGTCCAATGCAGGGGCCAGCGGGTCCGAAGTTCGATCCTTGAGAGAGGCCATGGTAGAGCGGACAGATTTGACCTTAAGCCTTGTCTCCCAGTGGGGTGATGACAATCTGGTCTCTTTTAACGCCACCAAAACACAGGCGTGTCTTTTTACCGCCAAAAGGAGTCGTTTTGACCAGACTCCTACTTTTCGAGGTACATCTGTTCCTGTAACTGATCGGCTCGAGCTTCTAGGCATGGAGTTGACATCTAGTCTCAACTTCGGCGCCACCATCGAGTACAAAGCCCAAACTGCGGCCAAGAAGCTGGGCATCCTAAATAGGGTGAAACGATACTTCACGCCTGGACAGCTTTTAACCCTATACAAAGCACAAGTCCGATCCTGCATGGAGTATTGCAGCCACCTTTGGGATGGCTCAGCGAAATACCAACTTGCCGCGCTTGACTCGGTGGAACGCAGAGCTAAGAGGCTCATTGGCGACGTAAAACTGGTGGATGCCAAGCTTCACAGCTTGGCTCATCGCCGCAAGGTTGCCTGCCTGTCGGTCTTCTACAGACTGTACTTCGGTGAGTGTGCCCAAGAACTCCACGACCTCATTCCACCGGCCCCCTTCTACCTTCGGACATCCAGGCGCACTGCAAGTTACCATCCCTACCTGGTTGCTGTTCCACCAATTCGCACTAAGCGTATGCAAATGTCGTTTATAATGCGCACAGCAAAAGAGTGGAACTCTCTACCTGCGTCTGTTTTTCCGAGCGCATACAACCCGAATCTCTTTAAAGTGAGAGTGAACAGGCTTCTTCTGGGTAAGCTCGCTCCATCGTCGACTTTGTCTCTGTCACCTTTGACCTAGGCTAGAGTCAAGAGCAAGCCCATTTCAAATAAAAAAAAAAAAAAAAAAAAAAAAGATGTTTGATTAGCTTCTTGTTTCTAACTTAATGTTTCTTCTACAGTTATTTCTGCTGAACTTGTTTTTAATCTTAAGGTATTTATAATAACTACTTTCCACAATCATTAAGATACTGAAATCAATCACTTTGCACATCACATTATTATTAATATCGGCCCATTTATCATTTTCATTGTTAATAATAATATGTGAACGTCTAAACAAACAATTACATTCACTTAATTTATCGGCAATTGTTATAACTATATTAAAATTAACCATTACCACTACCCTGAGCGACATTTAATTCCATTTGGTGAACAAATGATGTACCTACAGATGGAGAAAAATAAAACACTAATGTGACATTTATAAAGCCGAGACTGTCGTCTGGAACGGTTCCGGAGCCTCCAGCGATGACCCGATCTGAGATTGTTCAACGGACAATAAACCTTAAAGGGTTACGATAAGGATCAGATCCGGTAGGATTTATAAAGTGTTTATGGGCCTGATAATAACATTAAATATTACCTGTCATGTGTTAAGAATGTGATTATCTTTTAATATTGCTTTCTTTTGTGTGTAAACGTCTACTTTGATAACTATCGCACTAACGTAATTTCATATTAAAACTTCTGCATATTTATCCTCTTCATCCGTTCTACTTATACGTAGACCGAAGGTCAGTATGGCACCGTTTATAACAAGAAGCTTAAAGCAACATTCCGAAACAGCCCACACGAAATCGTCAACAATTACCATATTTATACATATACCATAAATCTCTAATCGTTGGAATTAATTAGGTGTCCTACATTTACGAAAACGAAGGTGGAATCTTGGAAATCATCAGACACACTTTTGTGAACCGGTTTCAGATAAATTACAATGAATGTAAAATGTTTATTAATGAGAGTAACAAGACTAGGCGACGGTCAATGGCAGCGGCCTTGGCAAACGCTGCAGGCACAAGATTTGGTATTACATATACAGTTACGCTGTTAGATAATTTTATGCCGGCTTTAACTTGAGTTCAAGTTCTTATAACCCACATTGAATCACGAAGAAATGTATCAAAACCACATATCATAATATCTTCATTGTCATATGCTAAACTTTTGTTACCACTAGTAGTTATGGGAGCTATTTTAATACACACGTACGCGGGAAATTATACATGTGACATAATGTTTGCCTTGCTTATTATAAGCTCTGTAAATATTGTGTTATTCACTACATGGCTACCGTATCGTTATTAAGCCTATTCGATGAACGTAATCGTGCTGTCTCTATCGGCAATCAATCGTTGGCTTAGATGTATGTGTTTGTTAACACATGATCTTGTGCTGTATATGTTGAAGATAATTACCGCATACAGATGAGGTAACACTACCCCGATGAACATACATTACTGGGAGTGATGTTCCAGTGTCGTGCCAATTATCAGAAGTAGGCTTTGAAGATAATATATTAGCTGGCGAACCAGTTACAATGCAAGTCTTGGTTGATCGCACACAAGCCACATAGATCTTGATTAATATAATTTGAATCAATTTCTACACTTTTTAATAAACCTGAATGAAATAATGTAGATAACATTTAAAGACTCATTAATTAAGTTGACATATAACTGTAAAAAAAAACAGTCGTTAAAAACATAGCATTAAAGTCTACTTAACAAACTCAACGTAGTCATAAATTATTAACACAAACATGGGTTAATACTTCATGTAGTACATAGAAAAAAACATTAGTCCATAAAAGATAAAACCTAGTATTCATATATCAATCAATGTCGTAGTCAACATTAGGTAAATTACCTTTAATGGTAGTCTATATTTTGTTAACTATGACTACAATGTAGTAATTAACCACTACGACCAACAGAGCATTGAAAATAGCGCACAAATTAATTCATGCACCTTTTTGTGTTTACGCAAGTGATTCTTTATTCAAATTTTTTACCAAAACAATGGCTGTAGTAGAGAATTCGAGGGCAAAGATGAGGATTTATTTAAGGTGTAGTATCTGGCCTTGACTGTCTCAGACTTATTTATTTATATAAAAGCAATTGTTTACTCTAGCAACAGTAGCCAGATCCAGTTAGATATTTCTATGACTATATAATTTATGTCTGTTTCAGGTCTGAAGTCCGGATGTTTGTGCGAGCAACTCGAGTATTAACACTCTTCAGTACATAGCGGTATTTTGGTTACTTTAAACACTAACTAGTACTCTATACAGAAAGCCTTAACAGTCTCTACAATGGCAAGATCTTTTAAGAAAACGACGAGTAATGGTACCGCTTTAGTTTCTAAGTTTGCTAAAGGAAATGGCTCATTATGGTGTTCGAAAGTAGTAAGTGGCCGGTGAACGGCTACTATTGTAAATATTTCTTGCACTTATAAACTGATGAAAATATAGTATCTTAATTTATTTCCTCTTGAAGTTATAATTTCTACTTTCAGAAGAAAGTTAAGTCTTAGTTATCAGTTTTTCCATCTAAACTAACTTGATTTCATTGCAATGTACTGCTGTTATAGAAAATATTGTCATCATTATCCTCTTGGCATTGTCACAATTTATTTGGGGTCGGCACAGCATTTATTTTTCTTCTATACATCAACCCCCTTATTCATAATCCTATTTTATCTCTATTTTAGCTAAAATAGGTCTATAGAACGTTTGTCTTTATCTGTCACGTTGACATTTCTGTGTGTAAGAAAGAGACAAACCCCATTTTAACTAAAATAGGTTTGATAAGTTTTATGAATAAGGGGGCAAATCTTTAGCAGCCAGCATTTCAGTATTCTTTATTTAATAGTAAATTTTTTGATAACACTCAAAATTTTAGCTTCGAATATAATACATACATTTTACCATACGTGATAAATTCAGCAATGTAAGAGCAATCTATTGATAATGATTATAGTAGTTTAAATAGAACTAAAACAAAACTCACATTGTTTAAAAATAGCACAGTTTATTCACTCCTATGGCTCTTGACCTAATAAAACTATAAATAAGGTAAACATATTTCAGCAGACATGGAAGTGTTTGCTCGCATTAAGAAGTGATTTCACTGCGCGAGCCAAAAGAAAAACGAAATATTCGACGACTTACATAGTAGGAACGAAGTTAAAGCCATAAGGAAAGCCATAAAATCTATTCGTGGATTATTCATCTATATGATGATATCCTATTTCTAAAACCACGAGCTTTTAGTTCGAAAAAATAATGATAAGCAGATACTTATCACTATATCTACAGTTTTCCAAAAAAGGCCGTGCTTACCAATATTCAGATCAAGTGTTTAGGTATGCGTATGTTTACTCGGAGACCTTTTTTGAACCGACTAAAGACCCTAACGTTGTATTATACAAATCACTACCCAATTTTGTTTGGAATTCACAAGTGGGACTACTTTCCATACATATACTTTCTGTTCAATACTTGTAATGTAAATAGACGTAAGGTCTCCAAACTGTTTTACATAAAAATACTTGGGAATTGACAACATTTCAAACCTGACACGACCTTAAAACAAAAATACTATTTCTTTATTTTCGTATCCTGAGTTCAAATATATTTTTATTTTATTTTTTCATTTCTAAATTTCTGAAAAAAAAAATTAATATAAAAAACATGTGATGACGTCACATAAACGGCGGAATGAGGTAGTTACCTTTGCGCATTCCAATGTCTTTGATTGAAAACATTACATCAAACAAAACATGTCAATGTCACCTAAGAAGTGTAATTAGAAAACAACTAAAAAACTGAATTGAATTCAACAATATTTTTTCCTATCAACTCGACACGCTGCTTACTGTTAATATTATCAATTTTTGATTGATATTTCGCGAATAAAATGGATCCCAATGAAACATATATGCCAATGAAGGAACCAAAACAACGACTGAGACAAGTGACATCTAACAGTTTTTTTGACGGGTCACAGTAAAGCATAGGTAATATCGCCATTCTACCGTAAGCATGACGTCATCTGGCGCTTACGTCTTTTTAGAATACACCGAATTTCAAAGTTGAAATTATGAATGAAAAGTACATAATTTCGAAAAACGAAAAAATATGGGTGCCCTAGATTTGAATTTACTTTTATATAACGTAATAATACATGCAGGTTAAAAATATGAAATGTTGTCAATTACCAGGATTGTTGATTCACGGAAATACAAATAAACAATTTGATAACTTGATAATCCGTCTGTAACGGAAAACTATAGTATTGACATGTTTGTAACGTGCTCGCAAACACGTTTGCGATATGCAAATGACTGCATTCAATGCTGGTTTCGTGTTCGGCATAGTAAGCGCGCACCTTAACATTATTACTCGTACAGTACTCATTTTAAAACTATATTACCGCAGATTCACTGAGTAGTCGCATTGCCTATTATTTATGGAGCTGTATTTGCAAAATATACTTCTACATTGCAAGTTGAGGAACAATTTAAGGTTTATCCACGCTGCTGCTGTATCTGTTATTATTTATATTTCTGAATCCATACAATTTATATTATAAATGCGAAAGTGTGTCTGTCTGTCTGTCTGTCTGTTACTTCTTCACGCTTAAACTGCTGAAATGATTTAGATCATCATAGATAGATGATAGAAATAGTTTTAGTCCCGGGAAAGGACATAATTATGAATAGCTTTTATTCCGATATTCCCACGGGATCGACACTTATGCGGGTGAAACCGTGGGGCGCTGTTAGTACATATATAAAATCGAAAACTAACCTAACCAATTATTTACAGTAATGTTAGACTTAGGTAAATTATTCAAATGACACTCATTTACTGCATGAACGTTTTAGTAATAGAATAGAGCTAACATTAGCATTCTAAACTGTACTAGTGGTAAATCAAAAATCATCGGTTGCTTACCTTTTACCACTGGGCCATACGTCACAAGAACAATACAATAGGTACGAATGGTCAGGCGCAGGCTAACGGTACGACCAACCAAGCCGCGGTCAAAGATTCTACATATTCAGCCGACGTAACGGTTCCAACGTTTCTTTTTGTTATTTCCACACACGCTCTTATGGTAAATTGCTTTATTTCACGGTCCCATTTCAAGCAAACACTCGTTAGATTAATATCATGCATCTATTTGATTATATCTTTCATTTTACGGAAATAAGGATTATGATAGCAACACTGATTGAACTTATCTCGTTTGTTTGATAAAGTTTTTATTTTATCATGATAAATATTTTAATGGTCGTTTAAAACGTGATGTCATTGTGTCAGTGTGTTATAAATATAACATTTGTATATCAACTCACCGCATCGCCGTCGATTGCGAGAGACAATTAAATTAAACAATGGTGTATGGGTGACATCGATGAACTTTCGGCCTTGTAAATTGTTTGATTGGTTTCATCGACACGGCAGCAAATTGATGGTGTAATTCACAAACTGCCGAAAAAACTTGCAATACGTGTTCATCGGTTTTAAAATATGAACTGAATTTTTGTTCAAACATAAGAAATGCAATGATAAAGAACTGAACTAGATAGGTACTCGAGTAAATTTAATCCTAAATCAAACTTACGAAATAACAAAGAAAACAGGAAAATATCATAATGAATAAATTATTATTCAAACGCTTTATGAAATACAACAAAAGCGTTCATTTCCATGATAAATGAGGATTCATTTTCTCTGAAAAAAGTAAAGTGAGGGTAGTAAACACCATTATCATTGAATCGACACTCGATGCTAACAATGAGAGTAAATCTCATCGGCTCACAATCTCAACGAAGGAGGAAGCGAGAGTGTCCATTTATCAATTGTAGACATCAGACGGGTACAATAAGATGTGCTTACGGACATTGTGTCTTGAAGAATGAGTCAAGACTCGGGGTCTTACTGTTGAACAGTCAACACGCATAAAGGAATACGAATGAAGGCAACAATGAAAGCTATAGATGGCACTCAATGACGCCATAATGTCAAAGGACCGGCACTTTATATCTAGAGCAAATGAATTCATTAATTTGAAGAGTTGAATGAAGAATTCAACTCTACACACATCAACATCGTTCATTGCGAGACTATTATCAATAACCAATATCACAGTCACCTAAAGAAATATCAATATTTAAATTCAATTAACACCAGCAAAATTACTGGACAAAGAACAAGTTCATATTTCACAGAACGTAATTGCAGAAGCGGTAATTGCTACGTTCATTAATAACAGAGAATATTATTTTAAAAAAAATCAAGTTGGCTACCTATCTACAATGAATGAGTTAGGTTCCAGAGTGAATTGAATAGAAGTGACTCATTATTTCCAAACACGATCTTTGACAACATATGTGGGAACAATGGAGATGGCGCGTCAAGACAACTCAAAACATTGAATTATAATAGCAGAGCCCCATCCAGAACCGAAGATGATTGCGAGGTGTTATGTGACCCTTGAACTAACACTTGAACCAGTCGTGGATGAAACATTGGAAAGCGGTTCGATGACAAACGAAAGTTTAGTTGATTGCTTTAATACAAATTTTTTGATAGTCATATCATGTGACCTCGAAGGGAACATCATCAATCAAGGTCAATTTCACTTTGAATGAGTGTGCCGTATTGTGGCGCTTCTTTAAAAACTTGACTAGCGAATTAAATGACTAACTAAGAATCTCATTGAAATACGAACCATGAACTAATAGGCTTTATTCTTCGTTCGACCCGAACATAATTATTCTGGAAATCAATTCAAACTATGATGGAAAAAACACAAAGTAAAATAATTCACACATTCTTTGACGATATCAAGCTAAATATGAATCTTGATAAAGATAAAAAAAGTTCCGCAATAAATTATGAAAACACATTAGCGCTACCCATTTATCAGTAACACTGATATTTTTTACTGATAATAAGTAGGTATTAAGTTGTATTTGAAATATATATATGTGGCACGATACCTAATACTCACCGAAACTATACTTAAATCTGTTATGCTATCAGACTACTAATAGATTACAAAACGTTATCGAAATCAACTTAATATATCGTTGTAGGTAACAATGTCGGCTTCAAAGAAATCAGACGAAATTCAATTAAGGAAAATGTTAAAGACCATTAAATAACGAATAACAATGACGTTTATATTATTCATGTCTCCTTTCTATGATTCTGTTATTTAAATATTAATCCTCAAATCTGAAATCCTTTCCTGTTTCTTATTCTTTGTAATCTTATTCTTACGCGCCGTATACGTCCTAAACAATTTTGTCTTGTGTTAGCTTAGCATAATGTTATGTACTTTCATTTTTCAAAAATATAATAAACACATTGCTTCTGTCAATATTGCCTTCTCACCGTTTGTTATCTTGTTTAATACCCACATACAGCTCAATCTTAAGTAGACACACAAGATAGTATATATTAATTATTTAATGTTAAGCAGATCATAAAGTAATTTCCTTCAAAATCTTACTAATACATCAATAAGAGCCTTGAATTCTACTCTAGTAACAATAAATGTTTATGATCTTCCCAAACCAATTTATTGTGCAATAATTTAAACTCAACAATTAGGTTATCCTATCCAACCGTACGAAATCATGCTCCTCCAAAATTTGCTCCCAAATCACAACACTATATCCTTAATCGGTCAAATTCGGCTTATCGAAGGTCCAAACTGGACACTAATGGGCTTTTAAGGTCAATATTTCAGGGCCCCGGTCGGTGGTTGGGTAGTAACGTCCTCAATAATTGGTCCCAAGTCTCGGCGGGCCAAACTCCAGGGAAACATTTGGAGCTAAAGCGTTTGTTATAGTTCGGCTGTTAAATTTAAGCACTCCTCCACACACATAATTTAGTGTTTCAGGT
Organism: Amphipoea oculea; assembly: GCA_945859645.1. Lineage (NCBI taxonomy): Eukaryota > Metazoa > Arthropoda > Insecta > Lepidoptera > Noctuidae > Amphipoea > Amphipoea oculea. The sequence continues at coordinate 7,812,412 of OX243869.1, read as the reverse complement.
ATAGTTACGATGCCGTTGTATATAATCTTGAGTTATTGACAAAGCTAATTATAAACCATAAACAATCACTGTAGCTATTTTCACATCTGCTACAAGCTGCTATAGCCTGCTAGAGCCTGCTATAGAGGAAAATAAAGCATAAAGGACCTTTAGGAAACCGTGTGAAAAAAATTACGAGTTGCGACAATGTTCCTCTAAATACCTTAAGTCTTGGAGATGAGAATACAATCTCTTTGTCTATAAAGTATAAACAAGATATTAACCCTTTCTGTTGAGTCAACTTTTCTACTCATGCGTGAAGATAAACACATGGTAGGCATAATTAAGTTTCCCAACTAGCACACTAGTGGAAATAGCAGCCTATTTTGCAACTTTTAGCTGTACAGTAGCGCTTTAGGGGTTGAGAAAGTGGTTTTAAGTTCTACTATTGCTTCCGTAACTGCTCATAGCTGTAAATATCACTAGGGGTAGCAGAAACTGAACCTAATGCCACTCTAGGTTTTATAAGAGTTAATTTTACAACCCATTTGCCGTCTATAGCTTTAAAAGAGAGTTAAAACATGTATGTTAAAGCTTAAAGCTGCTAAAAAGCTTCTATTGCCGCTGTTGTACGCTTCAGAACTGCATAAAGACTTTAATTGCAGACTTTTTAACGGAACTGTATAAAAGATATATTTATCACTGTTCTGCCACTGAAAGTTTCTTTGCAGAAGTGATTTGTTCTTTTGCGCAGATTTAAGTAGGAATTTGATCGACTGTTTTACTAATAGCGACATTAAGGCTTCACAATAGAAGCATGAGAGTAATGGACATTCCCTACTCATTTGGATAATTCTGCTATTTTTATTAGAGAAATCAGATTTTATAAAATATTAAGTCAGTTTAAAAGAAATATGGATCTGAATGCATGGAAGTTCAAACAAAGAACTGGTGGATATCGCAAGAAAGTACGGAGAGTTTATCAGAATATGCAGAAATTAAAAAGGCAACTGTGTGTTAAGTTTTTTTTAACTCAATTACGTGAGAGTAATTTAGCTTTTATTTATAAAACTCTATTCATTTAATTTATTTTTTAAGGGATTCATTGGAAACAAACAAAAATAATGCGCCAAGTTCGAGTTCAACAAACACAAGCGAGGGTCCCGTAGATTTTTTTTTTTCTCAATTACTGATAACGGGCCAGTTACAGAGGAAAAGTAAGTTATAGCTTGGTGTGGCATATTATAAAAATAAAGTAAAATAACCTTCTTTGCTTAATTTATTGTTTCTTTTTTGTAGACTGGACTCGGACAGCGAAACTGAATATAAACTAGAGTATGTCGAATGTGAAATAAAATGGATCTATCGCGAGCAAATACGAATTTGGGCGCTGAAACACAAATGTAGTCAAGTGGCTTTAAAAGACTTATTTCAAATTTTAAACCAAATTACTCCTAACGCTATGCCTAAAGATCCACGCTCACTAGTTGGTACACCAAGAGAAATCACAATAAACTTCGTCGATCCAGGTGAATACTAGCAGCAGGAGTCGAATCTTCTATTTTACATAATTTTTTACATTTTTTGTTCGGCCAGTGTAACACTCCATGTTTTTCCTACTTAGATGGACAGATGCAAAGTTCTTGTTTATTTTGTTGTTCATTATAAGTTTGAATTATTTAGAAAGGCATTCTGAAAACATGGTAAGACATAGTAAGTGTTAAACAATTGAAAGAGCGAAAAATATAGAAGCAGCTACAAATTATCATCGTATTTTAGGGTTTTCAACGAGTTCTACGGATCTCTACACAAATAACTATTAGTGTGGTTCGATATCTGCAGTAAGTACGAAATAAAAGTGATTGTAAAGACTTGGACTGCATTAGTGGTACAGGTATTACTTGGAGCTTCAGAAGAGTGAAACTTAGCGCTTTGACGCGCAGAGAGGAAGTATTAAGGTTGAAGTTGCAAGTTAAAGCTGCTTCTCATAGACGACATGTTTACAAGACAAATATGTGTCATTACTTGAGAAATTTATAGGTTTTTATCGCAATTTGTAGTAAAATATAACTAAATATAGAACCAGCAACTTACTAAATACAAATGTAGTCAAGTATGTAATTTCAATATCGTGTAGGTATGTGATATTATAATATTTATATAATAATATTTTACATATTTTACGATATTCTGAGGTAATTATTGAGGCGCGTTAAAAATACTCCAATAATATCAACTATATGCACGATAAACTGATCTGCGTTTGTAGCCACTTGCATACAATACAAAATATAGCTCAAAGACACTATACTTCACTTATTATTTATTTGTATTCAGTAATGTCTGACTCAGGAACAACAAATGTATTTAATAAATGAGAGACAAGGTGAATGATCAGTGATCCTTTATTCGTTCAGTTAAACCTGTCATTCATTCAATCAATAAGCGCCACAAGAGCTTTAGTGTGGTGTTAATTATTAGCTGTAGCTCATGTAGCGCTATTATGCCACTATTATGAAGTTCTAATGGAACTATAGATTGCAAAAAGTTGTGCCCCTTTGGCTCCAAAGCAGCTGCATAAGGTTTGCAGTGCACGCTCTGGCGCTTGAGCTTGGCGCCTTTGGGAATAATCGGATTAGCTCCAAAGCTCTTAAGCAGCAGTTTGTGCTAGTTGGGTTATCACCCAATTATAATATTGGGGAAAACCGGAATGTACAGAATTTATAAATAAGACAGATTAAATATGATAATATTCTAATGTAAAATTACAGAAAATAAGGTAGGAGATAGTACTTGCAGCGGAAAAATAATATACATATAAGCTAAAAACTAACTACTAACAACTTTAGGTAACGAACCGTCCAAAGAAGTAATTCTTTAAATAATTACTCATGTCTGTGAAAGGTAAAAAATAATGTCTAACATCAACACACACCCACAAAACGTTTTTAGTTGTAAAATAACTAATAAAGCAGCATTAACTACAAAAGGGACCACAAAAAGACCCCTCTGTACTAGGTGTTGTTCTCGTGAGCTTAAAAACTAAGTCTCAACTCAGAGAATTAGGTTTTTAGTCTGGAAACTACTGGACCAACGACCTGTAATTTGACTAATTTTGTGGAAAGTTAGGCAAATGCTAATTGTGTTTATGTCCGTATACCTGAAGGAACACTTCAATTGATTAAACGAGAACAAATGAATTATGCAATCTTTAACGATTTTCATCTGCATCCGGATCTTGCTGCAATTTTTGAAATTAGGTAGGTATACTTAATTCACAGAGAGAGTGAGGAGGCCTGTGTCCCAGCAATGAGAAAATTATAGGCCGATTATGCTATAATAAGTATAGCTGTTTTTATACCTATATCTGCTTGATTATTGCACATTTAAAGATTTCAATAAGTACATACTTCTAATTTTACTTACAGAGGAACTTCTACCCGGTAATGGTGACAATTAGAGACAAGTACCTGTAATTAAAAAAGATCATTAATTACAAAAAAATTATGATATTGCACATTCAGAACGATAACATTATAGGTAATACGGTAATAGGTAATACGGGCTGGCATCCGCAACTCCACGTCAACGCGCGTATTTTGCGTATGGGAACATTATTATAATAATACGAGTAATACACCCTTCCTTCATTTGACTTTGTTGAAAATGTAAAGATATTTATACCTAGATAGAAATAAAACAGAAAATTATGTAGTTAAAACCAGTCTATTATGTTTTTTTATTTAGATGACAAAGAGGTTTTCACAAATGATATACCTTTGGTCGGAATGAAATCGTGCTCTTTGAATGACGTTAAGGCCTACAGTACAGCTTCGAACCGAACCTGCAATCCAATAGATTTGGCCGCAGATAGACTATGAATGTCCTCTTGTAATTCACGTGTCTCGTTTCATGCCAGCCTAGTCCATAGGTATGTTGTCACCGTCACAATATGTCCACACAAAGGAGCTGAGAACGTATAGATCCGATTGCCTTTACCTCGGATATTGCTTTGTTTTCTAGTAACAATCACCGTACATATTACTTGATGTATGGAATCTTGGCAGGCTATTATTTGGATTTGAACACTGATTTTGCTTCAGAGAGAGTTAGTTAAATATTGAAAGCTAAGATATTGACAATTGGTAAGTAGCTACTGTAACAAAAACTTAGTTTGAATCTGAAGTACATAATTATGTTTTTACTTACAACAGCCATATCTAACGGTCTATTTAACTGTTTATTGTGACTTTCCCCTTAAATTGTTAACAAAGAATGTGATATTATTATTGCAGTATTTACGGTCTTTATTGGCTTAGCAAGCACATTACTGGTTGTTAGTACATACCCAATTGGTTGCTGCTGCAAATTCATCGGATACAATACCAACCCAAATCCTCTATCTACGACACCCATGGGAACTGTTACTGTGACTAATTTCTATACACTTGTAAACTATAAATATATCAACTAGTACTAGTACTAACATAAAATCACGCTGTATTCCCCGAACAGGCGAATTTGTGTAGTTCACCTACAATTCGCCAGATTGTATACATCTATAATGTTCTATGTAATGGACGCGAGCCTATGTCAGTAACTGAGCACAATTAATCAAGAGTCTGGCATAAAACTGAGAAATTCCTGATAGCAAACCCCAATATCATTTTTCCCGACCTCATGATCGAATCCATATTCAGCCGTTAAGATGGCAACCATAAGACTGTCGAGGCAGTCACTTACAAACTAGAAAATAGATACTAATTCCAAAATATTCCATTTTCATCATTCAAACAAAACTACAACTAATATTAAAGTGCTCATAACCTAGTCCTCTTAGGTACCTACTTAAATGTTTATTGTTGGCCAAATGTTTGCAAAACACCACGCTGTCATATGACGTGACAATAAATTCGCTTCCCACAAACATTCCCAATCTGCGCCCATTGTTCTACAAACTATGAAATTTTGGAACATAAGAGACGTAATAATAACTGCTTAGATACACACATACATGGCTCTCTGTTTATACTTAATGGTGCATGTGATAAAAACTATTCACCTGTTTTATTAAAATAATCAAATGTTTGATGTAGGAGAGGTGCATGCGATGGGAGCATTAGATGATGTAACCGGTTCAACTGATTCACAAGGCTTTTAGTTCTTTAGCTCTTCGGGCAACTTGCAGAAATTATGTGTCCTAAGGACTTTGAAGACAAGCCCCTAATTTATGATTGTATTCAATTATAACCTTTTTATTTCAATACCTGTACATACGAGTACAAAGCAACCTATAACAAAACATTTCTGTTTTAAATGCCACCAATATTTTAGAACTGCAAAAGTAAATACGTTACTAAAAAACTCGTCTTGCAAAAAGTGTGTCAGCAAATCCACAGCAACATTAATCAAAATACCGCAAAACCAAACCCAACAGAAAATTAGGTATTTGCAAAACACGATGATCAGAAAGATCTTAAACAGACAGTAACGGAAGAAACAATGCAGGAACCTAAGCGCACACAAATTTTCTAACATATTACATTACAAGCTTAAAACATTTTAATTGGATACCGACATCGCTGAAGAAATTGTAGCGATAGTAAAACTAAAAGATCGGAGATAAGACGATGAATTTAAGCAACCAATTGTTTGCAACGAGGATATTGTATCCAAAATACAGAAAATCTTGGTGGTGTGTGCAGGGAAAAACAATTGGTGATTGTTTTATACGGCCCACACAAAAACGATGTAATAGAAAATTTAGCTAGCAATACATTTGATAAGAACATTATTGTTGTTCAAACGCATTGGCTGCACGATAACTGCCGCCTGGACGATTTTACAACATGTTTTGAAATACGCGAAATTATTTCAAATCTAGTTTTCTTTGGGAAATTGCATTTTGCGTTTTATATTGTTTCGAGTTGTATTTTGTTTTATTTATGAAAGACATTTTGTATTGTCAGAAAATGTTGTTAACAATAAATTTTATTTGTAGCTTTCAAGCGTCGTCGCCGAGAATAAGTTTAATCTATGTATTTCGGGAAAGGATTGTGATCCTTACACAAAATAGTCTCAACTACTGTTTTAATGTTAAATCAACTAACTAAAGAAGTGTAATTGTAGGTAATAACCGAATTAGGATATTAAGGAATAATGCTCAAATAACATTTCATATCAATCCCATACAATTTTAATTAAAATACACTATTCTTTAAAGATAAACAAGTTTATAATCTAGATTGTTTATATCTACAATACACGCTCGGATAAATTGAGATAATCGAATTATGTGATAACACCACACATACAATTGCGCAACCTCAAACGAGCAATCTATAATGAAATAGAAACATCGCGCTAAGCTACTGAGCGAAAAATTGCTCCAATATAATGCACATTCATCTTATCTTTTAACATTAATAAAGAACGAGTGTTATGATTGTGTCAATTGTCTGCTTTGCAATAATGATGTCATTCAATTCAATGACCGCAGACCGGCTGTATAGGCCGAGATATTATTACATTCAACATTGGCGGCACAGAATTATTATTTTAATTTTTAATCAAAAGGGAGAAGAGAATCGTAGAGAACTTTCACACAGTTATCGAAGACACCAATGGTCTGGGAGATAGTAAAGTTTTATCAGTAAGCTGGAGGCGAAAATCGTTAACATTGCAAACAACCTTATGCGGTTAAACAGGTACTCTTGACCGACGAATGGCCTCCAGTGACACCGCAGCGCGTCACTACTACACGCGGCTGGTACTACGCGACGACGATCGATGTAACGCGAACGATCGATCCGAGGTGAAAACACCAATTGCGAGTGCATAGACGACGGATCCGGTAAAGCTTGGTATAGGGTCGATGAAACCTGTTCGTCGCTCAGTTCTTAGCAAAGTACTCATTTTTTCAGACGGCTAATGTTACGATTACAATCTTGGTCTAGTAACGAATGCTTGGACATCCTAGGTGTTTGAAGAGCTGTGTTTATTAGAATTGCTTGACAGATATTACATGACACAACGCTTTGTACAGCAATTCAAATAATTGAAGCAGTCTAGATTACAAATGATAATATAGAAATGTTTTCATCGTATTGCGGCTATAATAGGGCTATTATTAGCAACAGTATAGTGATTTCTAGTTGAGTGATAAAGCCTTCAATTAAACAAGACATACAACTCCCTACATTCCACACGCATACGTGCATTTTTCTCACGCTTTTTCTTTGGTCATGCACATGCTTCATGATTAATTAATTTGTATTTTTTCCTGTGATTATTGAAGTAAGGAAACTAGTTCTTAAAGAACACTTACCTATCGTGTAGTGTGGTAACAGCCACAGCCCTCTAGAAATAATATTATGGGCTACCGAAAAACGCATAAACTCTACTCTTCGGTTATAAATAAATAATTTTTGTAGTAACGGTTTCACTGGACTTTTTATTGTCCTTGTGTATTTATTTTAAGAATCGGAAGTACCTTCAGCAGTGTTGTCTTTGCTTATTAAAAATTTAAAAATCTCCGAATCAAACAAGAACTACTTAAAACTTAAAAAATAGTAATATATTGGCCCTTTAAGTTTAATATAAGTTGTAGGAAATATTTTTATCCAGGCATCCTCGCGTCGGGGGACGGCGGGGGTTAATAACAGGCCTATGTTTTTGTCGGGGGTTAAAAATAGCCCCAAATTTTTGTCTTGTCTTTAAAGTTACTGTTTCAGTTACAACTCTTCAACATTACTTAAAATAACCTGCAACTACAATTCAATTAAATTGAAATAATGCAAATTTTAATGACCCCAAGAATACCCACCATAATGCACACATCAATGACTGAAATCCCCCTAATCATTTACAACAAAACACTACCATACAATAAGTTAAACACCATAAAAATTCCCATTTGAGCACACCAATGTCTTGTTACTCAAACCACAAACAAAATTACGGCCGATGATTACATGTTTCCTTCAACATTTTACGAGGCCTTTTACAGCAACATTGGACCCCCTCGTAACGCTAACTAGCATTCTTTACTAATAGGGACCCCTGCTTATCTTGTATTAGCTATTCCGCGTAAGCCGGCAAAGGTTTTTGTGTTGTATCAGCATAAAAAATATGTCTTCCTATCGTAAAATTGTCCAATACACTTCAAAGCAGTATTTACGCTCCCTATAAACTTTTTTGGCTTCGGTAGCTTATAGAGGAATTTCTTAAGAAGCAAGACGATTCTAAAGGATTGTAATGCTTTCACAATCTGCTTCAGAAGTTCTGATAATATTTATTATTAAATCGTGTTTACTTCATCTTCCTAGTAGATCAACTAATGTCGATTGTTGATTATTATCTGCCTTAAGTATATCATGCAGTTGACATTTGAAGCTTACAGCTTGCAGAGGGGCTTGTGGCTAAGTAATAACACCCGCTCGGATCCATCAGGTTAAGCTACGCTTGCCGCGGTTAGGCCGTGGATGCTTGACCATCTTTACATACCAAGACCCGTCCGTGCATCGAAAAGCACGCTAAGCCGTTCGTCCCGACTGTCATTCGTGGATCTTTGACAGTCGTTTTGAGTCGTCAAAAACCCGAAAGTCTGAAAACCAGTCTTACCAAGGTTTATCGCATTACTCAAATAACTGGATTGTGGAGGTCAGATAGGCAGTCACTACATGTAAAATACTGGTATTCAGCTGCATCCGGTTAGACTGGAAGCTGACCTCAACATATTTGGGAAAAGTCTAGGCAGATGATGAACGAAATGGGAAGATTTTATGTCAGAACACCACAGTCGTATTTACTATGAATGGCAAAGGCAGTTTAGAAATAGTCAATTACATTACAATATCATTACATAGCAGCAACCTATTGAAACTTCATAACTATAGTTACAAGAGAAACAAATGAAGAAGAAAATAAAGCACAAAATACAAGAGCCAACTCATATCAAATCACGATAAGAAATTATGTCGCTGTTTTAAGTGCTGTTGTTATTTATGCACCCAACAAGACTGTATGCAACTTTTCAACTACGTAAAGCTACTGAGAATACTTTTAAAGAAATTCTTTCACAAACTTAATAGTCATCTTTCTAGTTATATTATGACAAGTTGAATGTTCAAAGTTGCTTTGAAAGGAGCTGTTGTGCTGGGTATTGAAGTTTTCTTTCTCCTGCGCATTTGAGCATTAATTTTCTCGGTGTTCAATGTTATTTCGGAAAACTGAAAGGTCAACAAATAAGGCACTTGCAAAAGGAATTATTGGCTTACAACTGAAGGCCAATTCTCGTAATTTAAAATATTCAAAATCTAGTCGCAGTCTCATCACAGCGACAAACAAATGTCAAAAACTTGTCAAAATTTATAGAAATTAGAGGCATTTTTGACAGATTGAGACTGATCAGACTGTGATCGTTATTAAAATTACGAGAATTGCCCTTCTGGTTGCTATTATCAATTTTCTTGCAAGGCTTAGTGACCATGGCAATGGGAATATGAAGATACTGGCCGATGCCCGATGCTGAACAGATGGCCGACGGGGCCGAAAAGTTCTGGAGTGGCGACCGCGTACCGAAAGACGTAGCGTTGGGAAACCTCCCACAAGGTGGACCTATGACCTGGTCAAGGTCGCTGGAATCCGCTGGATGCGAGAAGCACAGAACCGTGCAAAGAGGCGGTGCTTAGGAGCAGGCCTATGTCCAGCAGTAGACGTCTGTCGGTTGAAAAGGTAATGATGATGATGATGATGAAAAAAATACTCATATAAAAAACAATGAATAAATAACAAGTCTAGACATTTCAAGCACCGTGAACGTAATTGATTAAATCTGATACTTTATCTAATCTCATTCTCACTGATATGTTTTGTCCTTATCCGATATTTATTATAATTTGTCTTTAAATAATTATGATGTGTGCAACGTTACGTAATACGTTTACGTAGGTAACAAGAATAATTATAAAAATACTTGTGCGTAATAAATAGAATCGGATACAGCAATTAATAATTTTATTACTGTCCAAGTACATTAATGAGAAAATAATAGGTACAATACGTACATAAATAAAAATTACTGGTTAGACCTGTTACTAACGAAATATACCACAAAATTACTTACAATAAAAACTTTTTCGCATAAATAGAAAAGAGTTCATGTTTTATTCATATGTGGGTTTAAATTAATCGTTTGTATTGTTGCAGTCAATATAGTAACTTTCAGTGTACTATAAAAGTTATTTTAAACTGAAAATAAGTGAAACCATAGCGAGTGAATGTATAGGGGCCATTTCCTAACGCAATTATAATAATATAAATCGGATGTTTGCATTGCGATTACATTTGAACGAACAAAGGGACTGTAAAAGTGGCATTTATCCTACTCTATAGTCAACACTGCGCTGTTCCATGAAATTAACTTTATTTTTTATTTTAAAAAGGGGTTTTTATCCATACGGATATGCCAACCCCATCGTAACTTATCACAAAGTAAATTTAAATGAGGTAACTACATACTATATAATCAGCATATAATGTTCCACACACAGGCCTCCTCTCTGTGAGAGGGAGTGGGCCGTAATCCACCACGCGGGCCTAGTGCGTGTTGTTAGATGTCACATGTCTTCGATTTTTTTATTCTAAGACATACCGGTTTCCTCACGATGTTTTCCTGTTTTCCTTCACCGTTTTGAGAGCACTGGTGATGAAATAATTTACACAAAGTAAAGCGCCTCTCTTGGTTTGAACCGAAGACCTACAACTCGTAAGTCGCGGCTTTTACCACTGGGCCACCACTGCTCTCCTAACTACATATTAAGTAACAGAAATATAATCATTGACTAGGCAACTTCACCCGGCTACACAACCTCCAATCAATGACTCTCTTTCATTCTTGCTCTTAACCAAGAAATTAACTTGAAAAGTTACAAAACGTTCTATAATCCTGATCAGCAATCCAGGAAACTTGGGAGTCGTATTATGCCAAAAAAAGGACTGCAAAGGACTGAGGTGGCTACAAAATCTAGTAAATGATACAATAATTTGCATGATGCGTATTAATTATTATAGCTCCGCGCATGATCTATCGGTCACGAAACAATAGAAAATCAATTGTGTCTCATTAGCGGAGCTTGACAAATTAACATACTATACGGCAGGCGGTCAAATTAAACTGATAATTTATATTTCATGAACGTCTTTTAGGAATTTTAAATACGAACTGATGGAGTTATAAATTATTTGCTTTAAATAAAACTGCTGATCAGTTACCACAAAACCGATTGATACAGAAACTGGTGCCTTTAAAGGTTATGCTGGGTGCAGATGGTGAAAGGCCAACTATAGTGAGGCATGTAGGTTAGAAAAAGCCGATAGAAGAAATTTGATTCGTTGTCGTAACTAGATCTTTCTGATACGGGAGATGATAAAGAACAGCATAACATAACAATAATTGATGAAATTTACAAAAACGGATATTATGAGGTCCTGGACATGATTTCTAGGCCCAGCAGACGGTTATTGGTTTTTGAAGTGAAACTTCTTTACGCACGCTTGACTCGGGGAGTAAGCTGGCGAAAGCGTGACGTAAGCGTTACGAAAAGTGTGATCGGGTGAGGCGAACGGGAGTTAAGTGAGGGATATAAGCAAGAGAAAGCAGTGCGCGCGCACATTTTCTTTCTCTCTTTCTCTCATAGCCAAATACGTTTGAAGTTTCACTTCAGTAGTGTGGTCATAAGCACACTCGGTTTTTTTTTTCCATAAGGAACAGCCTGGTGTCTGGATTTTTGCCCGGTTTATGACAATAGGATCGCCCCCTATTACATGGGACTTATACGAAACTGTCGAAAATGTGGGTGTACTATAGGTACCTACACCTCTGCCTGATCCTTTGAGGAAAACAGGCGAGATGTTGACATCTAATACAAAAATACTTGAATTAAACGTATACTATTATGTAAATTCGTAGTATTACTCATAAACAAGTAGTTAAGTACATGAGTACACCGGTACGGTACAGAAAATAAATCAAGTTTTACGATATTTTCCTTTTATCTCGTTACGTATGAATTAAATCAATTTTCCGCGTTTATACGCATTGTGCAATAATTACACGGTTCTAATTGTTGTTTTACTTCGACACGGGTCTGGGTAGTCATCAGCGATTAATTACTGTGATATGAATGGATTGTTTGGCACAAGGCATTTGCTTCGTAATCTTTGGTAGGATAATCTTTCCAAAATCTTGACCCCTCATGTTGAGAAACATATTTTTGTCCATCTCAATTTTCACTATAATTATTCATTACCCAAAACAAAAACAAAAAAAAAAGATATACATTATCTTAAAGCAGTTAATGCCATTTCTAGTAATCAGTCAATGATGTATTCGCAACGCGTTTCGTACCGTCGAGCGAAAACTCGCCAAATCACTTTTTTTTTTTAAAGATTAAGAGTCGCTTTATTCTCATGGTAGCACCGTTAAAACTGTAAAGAACAATGGGACATTTCTGAAATTCAAACTATTTTATAATAACCCTACAGTGGTTAGCATGTTTCATGTCATAACATCAGTCCAAAAGTGACAGTTATTTGAAGCGTCACATAATATGTGTAGACGTCATTTACCTCGGTACTTACCTAATATAAATGTTAAAGACTGTAGTGACTTTTTGCTCTAGTTACAATAATCTACGATACCCTCCTAGCCTGGGGAGTCTCCAAAGTGTCCATACGCCTACACTTTGATGCCGCGATTGGCGTACTCATTTAGCATAATATGTACATTTATTAATCATCTACTCATAAAGAAGAAGATACGAAAAAAAAACCAAACAAAAAATACAAAAGACTGTGGCGTGCGACGTATATAATTATTTTTTACAGAATTTTACTTTACCCTTTTTATTTATAACAACATATTCCGCGGATAGCTACTGCAGCAATAGCAATTCAAACTATAATAAAATGCTGCATTTATCGTTAGTAACAGGAAACGCTTTATCGCTAGGACATTTAAATAAAAAGTATAATGCTTATCCACTATCCGGGCACCGACTACACAAAATTTGTCGGAACTATTTGATAATTACGTACCTAGTTACAATCAAATTATATCAGTTGAGTATGGTCAAACTGTATTATTATCATGTATACACGTATTTAATGACAAGAACTTTACGTAAGGAGCTGTTTTTAATAGATGGCTATGAAAACTACATAATAGCTGCTTAATAAATGCTTTGTAAAACGACTTTTAATAATTCCTCCATAATGTATCTATTAGTCTAAAGCTATCTATTTTACATTACATTTTGTCCATATTTAACTACAAATGGATACGCAATGTATAAAATAAGTAGGTATAATTATTATATCACGACCTGAATAATTATCGCCGATATGCATATATTATAAGCAGTAGAAAAGTATTTCATGAATACTAAAACGGGCTGGAAAGCAATTTTACGCCTATCACTATTATCATTTCCTTGCATATTATTTTATTTTCTTCTTCATACAGAATGATTATTTCAAACTTATCTTAAAACTTTTTTCCCTTTTTTATCATACAAAGACGAAAGACCTGTACATATTATCTACAGTTTCTAAAATATTATGTAGGAATCTATTATTTTATCACCTTCTTTTCATTCAAAAACATTATCTGTATGTCTTATCCAACACATTGCTTCAACTCAAATATTTTCATGTCATATACAAAGTTGACAATGAATATTTGTTTGCACTTTCCTCGCCAAGACACGTGCTATCTCACAAGTACAACATTTGACTCGGCATGTGTTTGGCCTCGCTGCGAGTGCTTATTACTGTCGCTTAGATTGTAAGTCACTGATAGCCTTTTGATATCGTATTTAGTGCAAGGAGCCCTAGTTCAGTTGAATGGAGACAATAACATTACTGCGATAAGTAGGTATGTAATCATGCATACATGGACATAATATATACATCGTTCTAGAGATTTTTTATCAGATACTAATTGTATTATCGACACTAATTTGCTTTCAATTGGTAAAGGAGTTTGATTATTGATGATAATCTGATCTTCAAGGGCGCAAATATCCGCAGTACAATTGCGTAATATACGCATTGGGAATAGGCTAGTTTCCTAAAAAATTCTAATTAGTCCATCAGTTAGATTATCGAAAAATAATGAACCCATATTTTTTCTTTTGTCAATCAAACAAAAAATGACAAAGATAAAGCGCGTCAAAATTTGGGAGTGGGGGGTCGTGACGTCACGCCGTGCTCAAAATTGTCGCACGGCGCCGAGGCGAAAGGCAATACGGTGTCGATCCCTTACCGAGTTGATATGTGTGCTATTAGTCGTATGCCTATTAGTCGTTTCCATACAACAACTATTAATTTCGTGAAGTTACTTAGTCTGAGTAATGTGTTGATAAACTTGAAATCTCAAGGGATGTGCCACACCGGTCGGGGTGAAATGTAATTTATATTGGAGTTCGTGACATATATTTCATCATCACCAGCTAATACTTCGAGACGAGCTTCTAAAATAAAAGCACGCACGGATTTCTGATTTCATAAGATTTACTGGAAGAAAATGGGTAGCTTTTCGAATTGCTGGCGCTTTTTCAACTTTGTGAAACTGAAATCTATCCTTTTTTGGCTTAACATTTCAACAGCTAAAGCAGGTAGCAACTGTATAAATGTAGAAAATTAAAGATAATAATATATTTTTTACTCATGAATGAATATTCATACATAAATATTAGAAAGTGCACCAGTTTAATTAAAAATACGATAACGTCATATATTTTATTTTGTTTAACGGTTATTTTTCACCTATATTAACTATACACATAGTAACAATTTCGTCAAAGTAGAAGTCGATTGAACTAAACCTGAATGAACACGCTTCGCAGCCGTTCTATGTAAATAATGTTGACTGGCTGCTAATTACAATTACTCATATAACCTATAAATAAATCATGAATATCGTTCATTGACTTCGCAAATTTCGACCGAAATGGGGCTCGCGATGACGTCACAATCAGAGCAAATGGGCCAGACGTAGACAGATGTTAGCTAAAACCGCAGGCGAGTGGAGTCCAAGTATTAGACAACTTATCTGTCATGACCGCAAAACGCAATACACGTTTGCACGTATTGGAATAATTCAAGTTCTTTGAAAAGCGTTTCGCTTCAGGTAATACCCAGGTTGAATTGGCGAGACTCCACTTAATTGTACATGATAAGAGAATAGTTCAAAGCAATAAAATACTATATAGGTATTGAATTTTGTTCACTTGTGTAGCAGTAGTATCTATGCTAAGGTGTCGGGGTACAGTAAGTTGCGTGGTTTGTTTTTAAATTAGTGTTTAACAACTTCTAGTAAGTAATAGGTTCAATACAGTTAGATCCATAACAACAGCAGAAGTAAATAATGACGGTAAAAAAAGTATTTTCTAAATGGAACGAAAAAGAAAATCAAAGCTGCCATTAAAGACAATAATGATGTAAAAGCATGTGAGTAAATAGTTCTTCGAAATATTAGAATAGATTTTGCCACATCTGGTACAGTTAATTAGATCCATGGTAGAATCTCATAAACTGAAGCCATACGCAAAATTTCCAAATTGATTTTAAACTTGAAAGCAGATTATTCAACTCACTTTAATAAACTTCCTCCTTAACATGCAATTCTTCCGTGGCTTGTCGTCGATATCAATAAAGATATGCATTCAAGCAACAGTCGTCCCCTTACACTTCTTGCAAAATAAATCAAAAGCAAAAGTAAATCCGTCAGTCAATTCAGTGATGTTCCCACGAGCGCCACCCATTCTGCACCGTGCGGTGGTACGGAAGTCAGTCTCCGTATAATTACTCATAGCCTGGCTTTGTCGCCCGCGAGAAAACTCATGTTGCGTCACATTGACAATTAGAACGTGTTTTGTGTAACTCTAATACGAAGAACGAATAAATTAGAACGCAAGTGTAACAATAACTGAGTACGAAGATTAGCTAGGTAATGTCTTCAAAGGAGAGGAAGGATACGAGGGAG
Source organism: Amphipoea oculea (assembly GCA_945859645.1). NCBI lineage: Eukaryota > Metazoa > Arthropoda > Insecta > Lepidoptera > Noctuidae > Amphipoea > Amphipoea oculea. Next base: position 7,796,385 of record OX243869.1, on the reverse strand, counting down.
GGAAATACAGAAATATACTGAAGAAACATGAGGCGGGTAATGTTGATGGTTGTACTGATGTAGAAAAAGTAAAACTGTCTTGTAATTCATTCTATCGTGCTGATGATAAAGTAGCGTTTATTACCGTTGGATCCCGTTTTTTGATCCCGTTTTTTAGGTATTACCGATGGATCCCGTTTGCTATTTCCGTTGAATCCCATATTATAACAACATGTGTACATTTCAGAAGAAAAGTGATTTACCTTTATCAAACACTAAAAAGAGATTATTTTTAGTGGGTTACCCGGAACCGAACTAGTTAGATTAGGTTAATTATTAAAAAAAAAAAACAATGTTAGGTTAGGTTAGGTTAAAACTGTGACCCCTACGCACGAGCCGAGCGAGCGAAGCGAGCGGTGCCGCGGCAGCGGCCGGCGAGTGCCAGAAACGACTAGATTATATAGAAAATGAGTTGTTTGTGAAATAAATAGTATACGAAACGTTGGTTGTAAACTAAAAATTTGTCAATGGAGTTTTGGTGAAACATTAGTGAACCCCTCATTTTATTATAAACAATTTTGTTGTTGAAAGTACCCGCATTCATATTTTTTTAAGCATTCGGGATCCAACGGAAATACTTTGCGGGATTCAACGACAATAAAACGTAATTATCTTGCATTTTTTAAATTCGGGATCCAACGGAAATACATAATAATGTTTTGCGGGATCCAACGCCAAAAATATTAAAATGGGATTCAAAAACGGGATCCAACGGTAATAAATCTAAAGTAGAATCTTTCAAAAATCTGATGTTGAGTATCAATTTTTTCTTAATTGACTGTAAGATGAATGAAGTTCCGTTTCAAATTAGTCATAAAGAAGAACGGGCTCTCTCGTGTTTAGTTATTTAAAACTCGCCCGTTCGTTGTAGACAGTTTAATAGGTTCGACGCACGATAATTTCAGATATTTTAATACGCTAAGCAACACATCTCATACGATTATAATTTCAATGGGCCGCTCCAAGCCAGACAAACGACTCTTTTGTCCATACCGTATGGGTGTTCAAAGACTTGTATAAATTAAACACCTTGACGGGCCCAGCTGAATTTACGACTATTGTTTTAAGCAGAATCTCACAGTTGAGTCTTGAAACAGCTAAAATTGCCTCAGCAGTTGGTCCTAAACGGTGTGGGGGAACAAAACTCGTTACCGGGTACCTACTGAGTTGACGTTCCAGAAATATGGAAGCCGCCGTGCATAATTTTGATTGGCTCTTAAACAAAGCGCTTTGAAATTAAGCCGCACATTGTTCCCGAGTATTGCTTCGTGCTTACTATTAGGGACTTAACACAGTTTCATTGTGATGTTATGAAAGCTTAGGTAAATCTAAGCAATTACCGCGTCTATGTTATTGTAGGAAAAGTTTTAAAACAACAGCCGGCTGCGGTCCCTGTGAAAACTCGTGATACAAATATCAACTTTATTATCATAGGTTTAGTACTGAATATTCATAGAGCGATATTTGCTTTGAAACTTTCGATAGCCGTTTATTTGAAAATTTATTTAGGCTTTGGGTCAATATATTTTCCGAAGGCTTTTTTTAAGTCCCTTTCGTGGTTCGTGGGTTTATTTATTTCCGTATGGACCCAAAAGATATATATTATGAGCATTTGGTAGACATGGACATGAAATCAGACTCCATGGAGATTTGGATTTCTTAAACATTGCAATGTTCAGATTTTAACCATTTCGAATAATACTTTCAATATTGGATTAAAGTCTGTTCAAAAGTGGAATAAAAATAGATAAGTCCACCAATGGATATATTTAGCAAAAATATTACTTACCTACTTTAACAATATTATAATAAACAATGTTTGAGTAAACCACACATGTTTGCGTAACCAGTTTAACCAGTCGCTTACACACAGCTCATCATTCATTCTATTTAAAGACATTTTGTTTCTCAGAGTCAGCACCGTCGTTCGGCAAGTACTTCTAGTTACAACTTCCGTTGTTAGTCCGGAAGCGATCGACACAAATCAGTTTGCCGATGGACGGACTCACCTCACTAATTAGCTTTCGGAGCAAAACGTCGGGGGTCTCACCAAGTCCCTGAAACTATTCCACTTTCAATCTTCCGCAGACAGTTCGAAATTTTCTGCTGACTTTAACTGATGACTGGCACATAATGTAATATATTTTAGAGTTTCTGTGCTCGGCACTTTAGTTGGCATGGGTTATTTGCGTTCATTAACTTTAAAAGGGTCAATTTTAATTACATTTAGAATGCTCTGCGGTTGAGTTAAATAAGCTATTACACAGAACGTAGTCTTTAAATACAAATGAGAATCTATTAAAACATTTACATTTTAGATACGCTTTAAGTACCTATTTGGGAACTTAATAGCATGTTGACTGGATAAAAAAGGACTAGCTAATAAGTTACAGTAGGTTCGGATCGGAACAACTTTAAATACGTTTAATAGTTTAAAAGAACTAAATTACTTCTAAAGAAACCAAAACACCACAACATTTTTCGACGGCTAACACTCGTAAATTTTTTACTTGAGTTAAATTTGACTGTTGCGTTTCCGTGACTTAAATTAAACGCCATTTATTACTTCAGAATTAATTATGAACAGTTATTATGGGACTAATTAGCAGGCGTAGCTTTATGGTAATAGAAACGTTAGCACAAATCCTAATCTAGTTGATGAATATAGTAAACTGTGGAACTGTTGTTACGTTGTATATATTCCAGTTTACAATGTGGTATAATGTATATTTTAAGTATATTCCATGAAGATCCAAGCCAAACGCCACCCAATTCCTGCCTTCGGATATCGTAAAAAGCAACTCCAGAATTTTATCAGGTAGGTAGATAAGCAGCAATTTTAACTAACTATTCTTTAAAGTGAGTCATAATATCGTAATGCAAAATCACACTTGGCAGGAAAAGCAGATTATGTTATCAGTTTAAAATAAGCCGAATTATTTGACATTATCTTTAAAAGAAGAATACAATTAATTCTGTTTAGTGATGTCCGTGTCCGTGACTTTATAACAATTAACAGTGTGGGCGTTTTAATAAGAAAATTTATATTTCTCTAGTTTACCCGTATCCCAATTTTGCGCCAACAGTAGGTAGCTATATCAGACACTACTTTGTAGAGAATCCGACATCAGTAGGGTCAAAAACACACATATTGGCTAAATCAATCAAATGCTGGTTAATAGCCTTTTGAAAGACCAAATCTAGGGAGATGAACATCTTTTGTTCCGTAAAATCAGCAATTTTGTCTCTGGCATTCAGGTTTTGTCTCTCTCAGGGTGACGAACTGCGCGCCAATTACCGTTTCCTCCTTCTTTAGTAGCTTCATAATTCAAGGAATTTAGATAGTCACATAATTATTTAATAATTGTGCGGTTACAGTCAACATTATCAGTTATCCTTGACATAGTAGGAGCCTCCAAAGCTGCATATTGTCAGGTGTATTCACCATGGAAGCAATTAAGTCAGGTACTTCCCGTGTGAAGGATACTGATTCATTCATGGGTGTTTTTGCTATATCATTATCCGTAATCACTATGATTTCAATTGCATTGAGTAGGGATCGATTAAGAGAGAATGCGAGGCGCGAACGTTTCACTATTACTATGGGTAAATTAATTGCACGTCATTGCGAGATCTCTATCATATATATGTAATGTTGTGTTCTTGACTTTTATTGACCGCATCAATAAAATTGGTTGTATTTGCATGAATAATATTGGCACTTTCAAAATAGAAGATTATAGTTTTGCATAACAACGAAATTTACATAATCAGGTTTATCAATATTTGCTTCAGCTGCAAATATGGATTAGGCACTCGTATACTTTAATGTACCTAGACACATATTTGCTAAAGATAAATATACTGTTAAAAAAGATAGCTTCGAATCGAAAATATTCAAATAGGCAGGTATTGATGAGATCATCGTCTTAACATCAAAATCGAATTCTGTAGTGATTTCGAGTTCAACGCCTGTGATTCATATACTGGAATATTTTTTGCAAAACTTCTGTTTCATGTTCAAGGAGCTCTTAAAGTAAATATCTTGCGAGTTAATTTATGAGAATTCAACTACAAACCAAAGTTTATAGTGAAGATAAAAATAAACATACACACACCTCGGAAGTTAATGTTTCGTTTAGTGATGGTGTTCAGATTGGCATCGTGACTAAAATACTCTATTGTTTCAAAGATAAACAGGAAACTTGCACGTTACTTACTTCATGCAAAGCCGGAAATGTTAGTATTGAAATCTCCAATATCCGATTGTTCTTTATTTATAGCCAAGTGATGGAAGAATGATCGAGTGAGCGAACCTCGACTCACGCACCGGTCAAACAACAAAAAATAATTAAAGAAAAAACAAGTCTACTCCGAGACGTCAACGAACTCCGATACACGAACTTTACAAAGATTTCCTTCACCTCGACAATCCCTTAATGCCAACTTATAAAGACTGGACCGGTGACATTCCGAATGCATCCAATCGCATTACTATTCGCAAAGCATACATAACACACCGACCTTGAATATGATATGTTGTGATTTTCCCGGAACTCGAGACAGGGCAGTGTTAATCCAGAAAAAATCCACAATGTTTATAATGAGTGTATTTTTTACAGACACATGTCACTGACAATCCACAGGTAAAATTCGAAAGCTCGCGAGCGGATGCCGAGCGACCGTGGCGTACGTGCGTGCGTCGCGCCGCCCACAGTAAGACTGAGGGAGAATTGAGGTGTAGAGGTCCGTTTGGTCGGAGGTCGGAGGCGATTGGCGGAGGGCCGAGTGAAACGGGATGCGGCAACGAGATGTGCGCATCGGCCGGCTTCCGTTCAACACGTTAGATAAAATTCACAGTGGAAAACTTGAGGACAATTCCGCGCTGGCTAAATATTGTGACCGCACTAACTTATCTCCATGTGAAGTATGGACGATATCGATAGATATGCATTGATATTTATGTAGGTTGATATTTTGTGCACACAAATGTGATAGATAAAGTCCGATAACTAAGAAATGGAAAAGGTGTTTTTTCCTGTAGGTGTGCTAACCTCATCTTCACGGTCTTTAACCCTGCGATTGGAGTTGGGCTGTTTTCACGCTTCGGCTGATTTTAGAACAATTGGACAAATAGGCACATTAGAACTTGCGGCTTTATGAAATAATGTATTGCTAATTCCGTTCCATTCAAAAATGCGAGTGTCATTAGCATTACTCACTAAGTCCATTACTCTTCATTTCAAAGATAGTCGTTACCGACGTCAAAGTAATTGCTAATAATATTAGGTCCTTACATATGAAATTGGCGTTTTGTATGGAAGGAACAAAAAGTCGAATATTTTTTAATATAATATATTTAATTAATCAAAGTATGAACCATTGTTTTCAATGCACTTTTGCCATCTTATAGGTAGTTCATTGATCCCTTTACTAAAAAAACCAGTCGGACGGGAATCAATAAAATCTTTGAAGGCGATTTGGACTGCCCCATCGGAGTTGAATTTTTTCCCTTGCAAAAAGTTATCCAAATTGCGAAAAAAATGGTAATCTGTTGGAGCAAGGTCCGGGGAGTACGGAGGATGTCTAAGACATTCCAATTCAAGCTCTTCTAATTTGGTAGCCGTCTGTTGCGCAGTGTGTGGTCTGGCGTTGTCGTGAAGCAGCAGTGGCGTGGAGCGATTGACCAGCCTTGGTTGTTTAGCCGCTAGCTTTTCCATCACATCGAAGCCTGCAGCTAACTCGGACGTGGTTTGCGATGGGTCCGCTTCCACAATAGCCTTCAATTCTCCATTATCAACTTGGGTCTCAGGCCGTCCACGGGGCTTGTTCTGCAGGTCGAAATTTCCAGAACGAAAACGTTGGAACCAAAAACGAACTGTGTTTTCTTTTGCAACATGACCGCCATACACATCATTCACCCTTCGAGTCGTTTCCGCAGCACTAGTGCCACGGCGGAACTCGTACTCGTAAATAATGCGATATTTTAAATTTTCCATTTTGTAAAATGAGTGACGCAAACAGAAAAAACAGAAGAAAAAAAACAAATGAATGACGGTCATCGAAGCACAAATACATGAGTAAATAGCTGTACAAATTTGAATTTGGAATTCCTTACCAAAGAGGAGAAATTCGTGATTAAAGTGGCCAGTACGAAAAACGCCAATATCATATGTAAGGACCTAATATATATTGACCTCAAATGCAATAATATGACGTGACAATCACACAATTTAACTATCAATTTCTTGATAATAGTCGTCGTGATTATTTATCAACTCATAACACTTAAGAAAATCAGAAAGAATTTTCAACACAATTAACATCGTACCTTCCGAACTCGGTAAATATTTCAAGCTAAGCTGCTAACAAGTACCACATAACATTAAAATGTTTCAGTGCGCGGATTCATTAGACTGCTACTAAATAAAAATCTCATTGGACTCGTACCGGGGGCTAGCGTGTGTTAGAAAAATGGAGTAGAATCTATATGTATATTACCCAAATAATGCTTTAAATCTCGGAATGGTTATTAGTTATGTAATATGTGTAAAAGTAACTGTAGGTATATGGTATGTAGGGAAAGGATGTTATTAAATAAAGCACAGAAAGACAAGCTAGACATTTATTAGAATTTAGGCTTGTCAGTAATTAATCAGAAAGCTAGTTGTCCGTTCCAAATCTAGGTCATCATGGAGAAGAAGGACAAGAAACTCCATGGAAACAGTATTAAATTATTCTACCAACAAATTGCTTAACCTTAACACAATTCACAATTTATTAACCATTAATCATTAATCATATTAAATACAAGAATAATTCCATACCTTAGATGTTACTGCTTTGCTAGTCGAGGAGCAACTGAACGTTACACTGCAGCCCCACTCTTTATATACCGACTCACAAACAAGTGCTGATTCATACAATCGACAGCAGTGAGTCAAATCAGTGACTTTACAAAACACTTTAATAATTTAAAATACTATTACTAAAACTTTCTGCATTTATAATTTTATTGTTTACATTTCATAATCACATATTAGAGTCTTATATACTATATACTTAATTAGTTATATTATATTAATCTAACACGGCCATACTGACAAGTACTTCGCTCTCGAAGTACAATGAACTGAAAGCTGTGATTGTTTAATAATCCTTTTCTTTCTTTTATGTTTGCCTATTGCCTAGACGTGTCAAGTCCCCTCCACCCGCTGCTTGTGGGATAGACTTGCACCAAGCAAAAGACCGACCAGCGGAAACATAATATCTGTATATCGGTTACCTCGTCATGCAAGTCCCATTCACACGCTGCCAGTGAGATAGACAAGCACCAAGTAAACGATCGCCCAGCGTATTTTTATTATTATTCATAGTTATTAACAATCACAACTTACAAATTATTTAGTAAATCAATTTAACATATCATTTTCGACAGCTATTGAATCGAAGCAACAACCAATTATCATGAAAATTATCAAATAACCACCGCTCGGTCAATCTGACAACATCACTGAAAACTAGGTATTTATCAAACATATTTTCTGTTATCGTTTTAACAAAGTTTCGACATAGCCACTGAACACTACTTTACTTGGGAAGCAATACCCAACAACAATACACAGATAATCAATAATAAAAAATTCGAGTAAAAATTTACTAATTGCAAAATTGGATCCAGCATTTACTTAACTTGTATATCACTGTTAGTAGAAATGCCAACACTTTTAGACCAGACTCAATGGCGACATTGCCTAGTTTGGTAAAACTGTCAAACTCAGAGGTCGCAGATCGTGGCTTGATCATAGAGATTCAGAGGCCCGTCTTTGACTTGGCCTGACTAAATTTTATTGAACCAACCAACTGAAACCACGGCCATGACCAAGGCCTTTGAATACAACCATTTTGCAACTCAAATCAAACTCAGAGGTCGCAGATCATGGCTTGATCATAAAGATTCAGAGGCCCGTCTTTGACTTGGCTTGACCGACTTGAAAATCAACTCACAATGAAACGTTTCATCTAATTTTATCGAAACTTTTCAATCATACACAATTTTATAAACAGTTTCTCACCTTATTCATCACGGTCTATTCATTCAGTTACATATTCAGTAGCATTTACTTTACGTTAGTTAGTTTAGTATTAGTATACATGATGTACAAACATGATACACAATATTTAAATTGTAATGTAAACCTTGAATCCTTACTACGTAATGTTCACTACTATGGAATTATTCCAAGTAAATGAGGCCACTCGGCATTGATTAAAGGTACATATTTTGATCTGTTATCAAGTAATTAAATATATTTTTCTATGAAATAGTCTTCTCAGTACCATAGCTTTAAAATGCATTATGTATCTTGGCTCGATAAAGGAAATAATTTGAGAACTAACGAAGATGTTATAATAAAAGATTAGACTGTACAAAATAAAAGCCAATCACAACATTGATATGTTCTTTCAAAAACTCAATACGGTATTCACATAGAATTGTTATCTAAAATAATATATCGAATCTATGTCAATGTATCGTTTGAACGTTCTGTTAAACTGAATCGTACCAAAATGATCATCAAAACAGTAATACATTTAAAAATAATCCATTACGGCCATTCTGAACTGTACTTCGCTCTCGAAGTACCAAACTGATTATATTTTTCAAGAAGTATCTGGCCTTGGCATATTAGTTCTATCATTTGCTGCACATGAATTTCAAACTAATATCAGGGCAGAGACCGACCAGCAATTCATATAAAAGCCTCTGGCCTTGACATACCAGTCCTATCACCTGCTGCGAATGAATTTCAGACTGGTATCAGGCCAGTGACCGACTAGCAGTGTTATTTTTATTACAATCAGTTTAATTTTTCCTTTAGCGTTTTATTTCTACTTTATATCCTTTATTAAATATTAAACTTAGTTCAGATCAGCTTAACTAAACTTAATTGGTTCAACTGTTATATTTCTTAAATTTTCAAATATGTAACTGACTTTGTAACCCAATCGTAGGTTTCTTTGTATACTTTTCTAATTCAGCGGTAAATAAAACTACCTATCGTATATCTGCTACAACATAACAAAGTATCACGGTCCTAAAGAGACAGCAGTTGTTTAAGTACCTACTTCATAAGGTGTTTTATCTCGAAATTAAATGATCGCTAAGTTTCACTTTTGTGCATTATACTACCCTTTTCTACTCGTATTATTGTATTCTCAAGTATTATTTTGAAGCGATTGGTTCAATAATTATCACATAGTTAAAATAGTCAAAACATCCTAATGTTTGTTCTTTATAAGCCAATCGTGATCGAAATGTTACATAATAATTATCTAAAAGTATTTTGCAACACGTACCTATCCAATTGCATTTCGTTTTGATGTAAAAGAGCCTCTAAGGATCTTACCGACTCAACTACTTCTTATTGCCGAAAAGCTTCTCGATGTTCTTCCGGCAGGTCGAGATTCCGTAGTCTCAAACCTCATACAGTAATTAGCAGCGATGTCAGAGGCGGCAGCGCGATGTCATCATTATGGCGACCCGTCGACCAACGGCTTCCAGAAGATCGTCAAAAAGCTCCAACATCGATCATGAAAATAGCAAAATAAAATGTATTAGTAAGCTGTTTTAAAGGCCAGTGAACAATCCCACTTCTGATGTTAGAAAAATGGAGTAGAATCTATATGTATATTACCCAAATAATGCTTTAAATCTCGGAATGGTTATTAGTTATGTAATATGTGTAAAAGTAACTGTAGGTATATGGTATGTAGGGAAAGGATGTTATTAAATAAAGCACAGAAAGACAAGCTAGACATTTATTAGAATTTAGGCTTGTCAGTAATTAATCAGAAAGCTAGTTGTCCGTTCCAAATCTAGGTCATCATGGAGAAGAAGGACAAGAAACTCCATGGAAACAGTATTAAATTATTCTACCAACAAATTGCTTAACCTTAACACAATTCACAATTTATTAACCATTAATCATTAATCATATTAAATACAAGAATAATTCCATACCTTAGATGTTACTGCTTTGCTAGTCGAGGAGCAACTGAACGTTACACTGCAGCCCCACTCTTTATATACCGACTCACAAACAAGTGCTGATTCATACAATCGACAGCAGTGAGTCAAATCAGTGACTTTACAAAACACTTTAATAATTTAAAATACTATTACTAAAACTTTCTGCATTTATAATTTTATTGTTTACATTTCATAATCACATATTAGAGTCTTATATACTATATACTTAATTAGTTATATTATATTAATCTAACACGTGCAATTACTGTCAACGATATAGAAGGTACAGAAATACCAGTGTTTACGACTCACAAATTTAAACTTCAATGTTGGTATTAGCTGCAGCTGCTGGCACACACTGGTGACATTCCAGCCACAAGCATGTTGGACATTAACCCCTTTATTTATAAATGTTGCTTAACGTCTCTTTACTTTATCCATACATTTTTGACGTGAAACACTTATCATAATAAGTTTATAAATGCACCGAGAGCGCCTGGAGGAGCTATTGGTCAATGAAAGATCTTCTAAAAGGAGATCTACCGCTTTGTGTCAAAAGGAGAGTTATGGACATGTGTATTGTCCCCATTCTCACATAATTATGGTGCTTAAACCTGGTCTTTGACACTTCAGCAGAGGTCCACGCTTGAGGTTTGCCAGAGAGCCATGGAGCGCAGTATCCTGGGGGTTCGAATTTCTGACCGTATAAGGAACACAATACTGCGTGCCAAAACCAAAATTACAGACGTTACACAGAAAACCGCTAAACTTAGTGAGACTGGGCCGGATATGTCTGCCGCATGTCAGATGTCAATTGGGCTAAGAGAACCACCAATTGGGTCCCACTAAACGCAAGATGCTATCGCGGCAGGCCAAGACGAAAATGGCGGGACGAGCTTGACTCCTACCGTAGGGACTGGCCGGCACTCGCAAAAGACAGAATTGTGTGGAAAATGGAGAGGGAGGCCTTTGCCCTGCCGTGGGACAATAAAGGCTAGTTAGATTAGATTATAAATAATTGTTGAGTCTTGTCTTAGCTTAATAAGTTGATTATATTAATTTTGAACAAAATTGATACTGTAGCTCCTGTTTTGTAGACTTTTAGTTTGTTAACTTAATACTGTTGTATTAAGTACAGGATAATTCGCAAAATAGGTACACAGCGGTTACCGCAGTAAGAATCAGTCTGCAGTAGTCTCTTGGACTTTTGATGTTTATAGAATACTGCAGTTAGAATCCCCCGATATAATTTTGATAAATTGTTTATATGCTTGAGTTTATCAGTCATCATCATTACGATGTAAACCTTCTGTAGCTGTCTTACTCAATGTCAATGGGCTCGCGTGTGCATCAGGCCTGTTATCAAATGAACACTTCCCTTATCGGGGACCGGCTTGTACCATCTGGCTATTGCGTTTTATTTGTATCGAACATTGGTATCTATTACATTCTTCTTTAGCTGACATAACGCTACTAAATGGTTATTCGTTGGATTTCTCAGAAGTTGTTAGGTAACGTAAAACAATAAACACGAAAGTCCATTATGACGGTATTCCATTACCATTATCTGTTGGCGAAACGTGAATTGCATTTTAAAATTTATTTATATTTTTAAATAATAATCCTTTACTAAACTGAGAGCGATATTAATTTTAGAATTTGCTCAGTTCTGAAATTTTGAATTTAGTCATATTTGATGGTAATCTCAGAAATACAGGGTGGTAGGGGGCATCGAAGCGCAAACTACAAGCGTGAATTCAGTAAGTACATGATTTTGGAGCCCATAGCGAAAATGCATGGGGATTCAGAATCATGTACTGAATGGTAACAAGTTAGATAGATATATAAAACATTTATTTGGTGCACACAAAAGTACAATATTAGATGATAACCAATTACTCACATGAATATAATATAAAAACAAGGTGCAGATATAAAAACAAAAAAAAAAGGAACAACATACAATATGTCGAAATAAAAGTGACACAATGAAGTTCCACATCGATGTCCCTGCGAATCGGTACAACATAAAACAGCGCTTTACAATACAAACCACCTATCGCTGACTAATACAACATAAAAGTTACCAAAACAAAAACTGTAAAAGCTTTTCATCATTTCATTACACATAAGGGCACCTGTCCATCAAGGCACACGCCACAGCCGCACCGCGCCTTGGCGTAAAGATGAAAGTAACAGCGGCTTACTATTTCGTGAACTAATGGAACAATATGAACCTGCATCAAAAGTCAGGCGCGTGGATGACAGGCAGACGTGTTGGCTATAACAGGCTATGAATGAGATTGTTATACCAAAAAGTTTATTCAATGGTTTAATGGCCCGCTTTCACTTGTATATTGGACAGGCAAAGACAATTTGATTGCTTAAAAATGGTAATTTAAATACTCTTGACTAAGATCGTCACTCAGTGGACGCCTCAGGGAGGACATCATGTGGTAACATTTGCAGGGCCAACATGGCCAGAGATCGCACAAGACAAGGAGGTTTGGAAGAAACAATGGGAGGCCTTTGCCGAGCAGTGGGACACAAAGTAGGAAAACAAATTAAAAAAAATGCTGTTTATTTATATTATATATGCAGGAACCCACTAGATGCAAGAAGCACAGAATCGGTCGGAGTGTTGGTGCTTGGAGGAGGCCTATGTCCAGCAGTGGACGTTTTTCAGCTGAAACGATGATGATGATGCTGTTTATCAAAGTTCTGCGATTCGTGTGCCGATTGGCAAAACGAAATAATGATGATTGAAAATTAAGCGACTGCTAAAGGTATCTTCGCCAATTTTTACTTAAACATGTACCCCTTTATTCATAAAGGTTGCTTTTAAAGTTAAGTAGTGATTAGTGACTGTTAAACAATTCATTTTTGAGGTTTAAACGTCACCATCGTTTATAAATAAACCCCTAATGTCATGGAGGACCTTACGATGCTCCCAACTAGTACTTGTAATAGATTAACATTGTCGCAAAATAATGTTTGTAACTTACCATAAAGAAGTCGTTGATCAACAAGATTAAGCAATTTTGTTGGCGCCATAAGAAACACCATTTATGCATATAACATGTCATAATATGCGCCCTCAGTGGGCGAAATGACGTCATAAAATGTGGCTTTATGAGGTACGTTCGTTATGACAGACATTTCTTACGTTTTCCTTATAAAATGTCTTGCACACGTCATGTAATTTTAATAATGATCCCCTCCACACTTACTCGGGTACAGGTATTGGGGGCAATTAAGAGCGTTCACAGTCTGATCTCAGTCTCAATCTGTCAAAAATACCTCTAATGTCCTTATATTATTGACAAGTTTTTGACATTGATAGTCGCTGAGATGAGATTGCGACTAGATTTTGAACGATTTTAATTACGAGAATTAGTCTTCTGGGCTAGCATACAGAATTTTATTATCTCAACTTATGAAGATTCAATATTTTTGACGTTCTGATCCCAAGAGCCACTCTTAAGAAAAAAACCCGTCAGGAAATTGATTACTTTGACTATTCTTATCTATGTACAAATAAATAAAATTTGGAGTGTCTGTTTGTAATATTAAAATAACCTCTTTTAAGCACGGTACATGTACGAAAATATTTTTTTTACCATTTTTATCTGTCTATCTGTCTGTTTGTTCCGGCTAATCTCTAAAACAGCTGGACCGATTTTGACGGGGACTTTCACTGGCAGATAGCTGATTTAATAAGGAGTAACATAAGCTACTTTTATTTTAGAAGAAAAAAATAGGAACCCACGAAAAAGAATTAAATCTGAACAATAACTTTTTTGTTAAATTTGCGGGTAACAGCTAGTAGTGGAAATAAAATAAAAGTGAAAATATTACAAAGAGAAATTGAAATCAATTTACGATAGTACAAACTAAAGCTAGTATCAATGGTTGTGGTTTGTCTTATTTATTTCAATTCGATTTCACTATCATTCCAAAAGTAAATGAGTTTTTATTTTCTTTCGTGGAAATAGACATGACACTTATTACGTATACCTGAGAATCTGCGGGGTAATTGCGTAACACACTAACAGTAGGAATGGCTTTAATTTTGACAGTTGAACAACACTCGTTGCGTTATTTACGTTGTTGAGGCGAAACATTTTTCGAACATATGAAGCAATGGATTAGCAATAAAAATTATATGATGATATTTTGTTTCGGGGTCAATGACCGTAGGTAGTGTAGTTATTACTTGAAATGTCAGTATATTTTTTTTTTAAACTTTACAGACGTAGGTCATGTTCATAGATTTATATAAACACGATAAAACAAAAAGAAACTGATTTTCTCAACTCATACTTCAAGTATACATACAACAAGCCCTCGTTAACCCCAAAATAAATGTATCATCCAATCATTACTTTTTGCTATATCGTGTTTAGATAATATTAATACCCATCACGTCTACGGAGTTTAGCTAGCTAATTTTATTTGACCCTGTAGATCAAGGATTCCTAAAATGATTGTAAGAGGTTCATTTATTTTCCTGTTAAAAGGTATTTGACATTATATAAAAACTTATGCAAGTAACACAAAAGCAGCATCACGGATTAGAAAAGTGACTGATTGAATTTTCAATGAAGCTACTCAGTCCTTACACAGTTATTTTACCTCTGACAGCAGCAATCCAACATCAACCTTATTGTAACTAGAATAAAGATCACAATCATTTTGACAGACTTTTCAGTGGCAGCAATCCAACAGCAGCCTTATTGAAATGAGAATAAAGATCACTGCGATTTGGACTGTGATTCAAAAACACAGATAAAATAACAAAACGGATTGTAGCTATTACTTTACAATTCATAACTTTCAATTTCGTATTGAACAATAGTTATACCTTTTCAATTCATTCCCTTCACTTTCCGGTCGCAAAGCTAATTAATTACGAATAAATATTCAAATCCACCCACGTTAAGGTCGGTGCACATGAGCAAATACGTGGAAACATCACTCATTTTATTTGACACAAAAAGCAAGGCATGCGAATTTCTCGCGTGCTTGTAAAATCCATGCGTGTTCGCGTCGTTGTGTTCAAACCCTTACGCTAAACAATTTAATCCATGGAATAAAGTTAGTTTTTAGAAATAAAGACGTAGTTCTTGCACTAATTGAAACTTCCAAGCATGGGCATGGGGCATGGTAGCACGCAAACAGCTGCACACATTCTTCTAATTGCATCGAGACCCTTCTATAACTAAATTGTTTTGTGAGGCACGATAGTAACACCCTTATTTAGTGGTTGGTATTCTTTGCATTGGCGCCAATTCCCTTGCTCACAAGCTAAACTAAATTTAAGTTCAGTGCATCTTTTTCTTTCTATTAATTCTTAAGAAAAGGAAAGAACCTAAATATTAGTTTACTCCTGTCAAATCAAGATACTCCATAAACAAGTTTAGACGTGATGAAAAAATTGGCTACTAAAAAAACTTTTTTACAAAAAACAACCGACTTCAAAAAAAAAACACTACAAAGTGAAAAATAACTTTAATTTCGGAAGTCGGTGTCTTTGGTTCCGCATTTTCGTTTTTTGACACCGACTTCCGAAATTAAAGTTGTTTTTCACTTGAGCTGAAATTTTGCACAGAGGTTCTAGACCAGATACACTCTTCCACCCGTTTGTATTGATATAACCTTTCCGTAACATTCTGTATATTCGTAATTCAAGATAATTAAGACAATCTTTTCTTACATGGCTACCTAAATAGTTGAGCTAAGATTGTGAATTTCTGAAGAATTCTCATTCGTTGTTAACTTTGTCAAGTTAATGTTCACTGTTCTAAAGTTTAATGAATTCAATGTCCTAGGAAAGTCGATGTTCTTAATTTGTTGGATTAGACTGTAGATTTTGTTTAGACCGACTTAACAATTTTGAATTTACCATACGTTCCGTATTAATATCACACAATACAGTAACACCTTTTACTCCATTAGTAATGATCCGTAGGACAATAATTATATCGTATACTTCTTCAATTTTATCTACCACAGGCATACGTCACACAACACAAACATACATACAATCGCGTATCTTTTGTAAAACATGAACTCAAAGCTACTAGAAGTACTAAAGCCGTACAACACACTTCCGATTGCACCGACCGTAGTGGAGATAGCTTATCAGTCGTCCGTAGGGTCATTACCGTCTCTTCCATTATTATTTTTATACTCACTTACTCTTCTGTTGACTTAGGTCGGTAGACCAACCTTTTTTTTTTTACTTTTTGTCATCGTTCGTTTGCTTAGGCAGTTTTTATTACGTTATTTCTGTTTGGAGTTTCCTTTTTAGAGTCACGAATAGAGATTTACTCACTGTTATATGTTTGAATACTTTCTTGATTTAGATTTAATACATAATTGACATGATGATTTCCATTGTGATTACTAGGTCAATTGATGTTTCTTTCAATACCTATTTATTTTTATTATTATTTATATATACTTTATTGTACACCACAAAAATACATAACATGAAATAAACACATTAGACACTACAAAATATACAATGGGCGGCCTTATCGCTTTCTACCTACGTTTGATAAAGGACGGAGACGATCAAATTTGAAGAGTTAGTCATCATGAGTAACACAATAACTCATTCAAAGTTTATTACTTAAGAGCCTATACTACCTCAAATGGCTTAGCGTGATCCTCCGTTATGTCGAAAATACTGCACCATTAATTTTGAAATAAATATATGGTAAAGTTGAGGATTAATGCTAAGTCTTATGTTAGACGAAAACACGATTCCATAAAATTTTCTCGATAGAAAATAAATCCAAAGTTACCTCTAACCCGAACAATAAACCGCTGGTATTCAAAAAATACTTCAAATTAGATCATGAAACTTTGCATACTAACTGAACTTACTTTAAAGCAGGTCTTATGTTATTTACTTTTTTATAATTACCATTATTTTCACTGTAAAAAGCAAATACCTAAACTATTGGCGCTGCCTGCCGCCCAGCACCGCGCTCTGTCTCGCTCTCACTCAGTCAGCGAGCAGTATCGTATGAGCGAGATAGAGAGTGAATTTTAGCTGAGGTAGTATAGGCTCTTAACTATCTGCTGTGTTCGTGACTTCGTTCGCGTGCATGTTGAAAAACAACAATGTACCTTTAATTATGTTTCTAAAATAAAAGTAGTTGTTACTCCTTCTAATATCAGCTATATGCCAGTGAAAGGCCCGTCAAAATAGGTCCAGCCGTTTTGGAGATTAGCCGGAACAAACAAACAGACAGACGTACAAAAATAAAAAATAAATGTTTTTTTGTAATAAGTACTTATATATATAATTATTTTCTTATGCATTTAGTAAAAAGCTGTTATTTTGACATTACAAACAGACACATAAATTTTATTTATTTGTATAAAAAACTGTATGTGACATATTATTATTATTCAATTGTTTTCTGTTTTTATAGTTCTTGCCATATATCAAACAATGGTCGTGATAGGTATAACATTTACAGAGATGTTTGATATTTATCATTAAAGTGTTATTAGAGTACTGTGTAGTGCTTAGACGAATCAATCGTTGAAGTGTCTGCTAACTTCGAGGCGAGGTTCACTTTTTCAATGATAAGAGAACTGACTCATTAAGGAATTTAACTATTTTTTCGAGGTTGAATTCCCATGACGAGGTTTTTATCAAAGAGACATAGACATTTATTCGTCGGATATGGTAGGTACAAAGTTGATTAGTGTATAATATAGTTATGTTCAGGACACATCCGCCGCTAACAACGACATACGAATATTTACAATATTTACGTGGGTACAAAACCTAACGAATTATACTACTTTTACTCTAAAAATCAATACAAAACACTTATGATTATAGACATAAAGATACATTTATACTCTATTGTACAATATAAAATAAAAACACATCAACAACAACATTTGTAATAACAACTAAATTAATCTAATATCATAGCTCTTATAATCAAAAAAAAAATATTTTACTGTGTAAATAATATTTTGGAGAAGCCATGTTTTTTTTTTGTGTATGAAAATGTAGTTCTCTTTTTATTTTTGGAATATGTAAATTTTTATGGACATAAGGCAGCTGTTTCTGTAGGGGAAACTGCTTTTACAAAATTGGTTTGTTAACTCATGCGAGGAGTAATAATATTTTTTGACTTATAGTTTTCTGGTTAATTACAATTAGGCATTAAAGTTTTCCTTGTCTCGAATCAAATCTGGCATGTTGTATAATATTGATATTGTGGGTACGTACTACATTATCAAGTATAAATCAATAATAAGCAATTGTTTTAAGGTGCAGTTTTAAATATTTTTCTGGTCATATGGTTTCAATATTTGCAGTCGTGTCGCCTGCCCGCATAATATCTAAAGGGAATTCTAGTTTGAAAGCAGAACAATGAAAACCGTGTTAGGAATACTAATAATATGCTTGCCTGTGAATGTTATAATCTCTTGATAACTATTGAGAATATTCGCTATCCGTTCTCAGTGTTATTTCAACAATGCACTGTAATCCGAACTGGAATAGTTCAGATTTTAACGCTTTGCTAGTTCATTTGAAACGTTGTACCTAGTGAATCGTAATTTAATGAATTATTAATTTTAGCTGTCGGTTAGTAGAAAGGTATTTTGAATCTGTTTAGATTTCCTTCTAGTCTTAGCTGACAAGCTAACACTGAGGTCACTAATTGAATTAACCTGTCAAGCTCCGCTAGTGAGACACAGTTCATTTTCTATTGTATCGTCGCGTCATCTCAACAAGTTTTTTTTCAGTATGGCAAAAAGTTTTTTTGTGTTAATGCACGGCGTTTATTAGACTAATTTCACGCCGTACAATAATGGACTAAGTACTTAAGTCACACGCATCGCAATGTACTATTTTCTGTAACTGGTTCAATAAGTCTCCACACAATGGGTGCCTGAAGATGGACGGCGCCGCCGAGGTAGGCCCAGAAAGACGTGGCGAGATGACCACGACTCGTACCACGAGGGCTAGTTCGAGGTGGCGCGGGAGGCCTTTGCCCATCAGTGGGATAGTATAAG
The DNA here is from genome assembly GCA_945859645.1 of Amphipoea oculea. Classification (NCBI taxonomy): domain Eukaryota; kingdom Metazoa; phylum Arthropoda; class Insecta; order Lepidoptera; family Noctuidae; genus Amphipoea; species Amphipoea oculea. The sequence continues at coordinate 7,777,256 of OX243869.1, read as the reverse complement.
CTAAAAAAAATCTGATTCATTTATAATTATATATGTAACCTACATTTTTCCAACTACCTATTCTTTATTTTCCAAACATCCATATCAAGCTTTGCCTGAACAGTCTATTTACGTAAAGACCAGTCGCCAATCCAGTTTTTACATCCCCGATTCCGATAACTATTTTTATACCCGAAGCTACGAACTACAATCGGTAAAATATACAAAACATAAACTTTAATGCGATACCAGCCCGGCACTGGATGTTAAGCACCCTTTGAAGCGAAGTGTCAAAGAACTGTAAAAGGCGCAAGGCCACCTAGTGTGCATCAGCTATGCAAAATATAACTCAATTATAATTGCCAACACAAACAGTACTGAATAATGCCGCAGAGTAGGAAAATGCAGTAGGCTAATATTTGAATAACTCTTCAATTCAACGGCTTAGCTTTCTTTCCAACTTAATAGTATGCATTAGCTGTGCAAAATATGTGCGTATAACTCAATTATACACACTAGAGAATGTAGACGAATACACATACCTGGGTCAGCTCATATCTCCTAAAGACCAAACAAATAAAGAAATAGCGGATGGAGAAAATACTGATCATTAAAAGAGGTCATGAAATCCACAGAATCTAGGCATTGCCATAAAAATAAAAGTTTTTAATACCTGTATCTTACCGTGTAAAATATATTGTTGCGAAACATGGGCACTTACAAAACATCACAGAAATAAACTACAATACTGCCAAAGATCCATAAAACGAAGTATGAAAGGAACAAGTATAATGGACCGAATAAGAAATGAACATCTAAGAGATAAAAACAAAGCTAACAGACATCTTGATCAGAATCGACCAGCAAAAATGGAGGTGGACTGGACACATAATGAGAGCAAAACAGGAAAAATGGTGTAAATTAATAACTGATTGCTATCGCAGAAATAGTGATTACAATCGCAGACATAGTGAAAGGAAAAGAGGGAAACGACAAAGATAGGAGGACGAGGTAAAGATTACAGCGGGCCCTAACTGGAGAGTGGCTTGTGATAGATTTCAATGGAAACAGCTAGAGGAGGCCATTGCCAATAAGCATGCTGAATTGAGAGACATACTTTAACTACATATTTACAATAGAGTAAAAACAATTCAAAATAAAGCCAGTTATAAATGAATGAACAAACTCAATTATCATTGCCAACCCAAATAAATCATCATCATAATCAGCCTATAGCAGTCCACTGCTGGACATAGGCCTCTCCTATTGCACGCCATTCAGCTCGATTTTCGGTAACTCTCATCCAGCTGCTACCAGACATGCTGCGGAGATCGTCGCTCCACCTAGCCTTAGGGCGTCCTACCTTAGCCGCGTGACGACTCCCGACTCCCGACTCCCGGCCACCGTAGGCGCGGGCCTGCGGACGGAGAGTAATGGGTAGCTCACCGTCCGATCAGGACCAGGCCCGTGCCGGACGGCGCGTACGTGTTCAACGCGCGCCTCAAAGAGATGTCAGCATAAAGGAAGGGGCCTGCCAGGGCCGAAGCCTGCCGGGGGTGCGGGATTGTCCGAAAGGGTTACCGCTACCCCGGAACATAAAGGGCTAAGGAAGGAACACGGATGGGTTTTAGTCAGTAAGAGTCTGACACTCCTTTCGCTCCTCCCAGAGCGGGAGGGATCATTTGATGATTTCCCATCCATAAAAAAAAAAGGGCGTCCTACCTTACGTTTGCCGATTCGCGGTCTCCACTCAAGAACACGTCTACCCCAGCGGTCATCGGTTCTACGGCTAATATGGCTGGCCCATTGCAATTTCAGCTTGCTTATTCTGTGAGATTTGTCGACAACTTTGGTTCTCTGCCGGATCACCCAAGTAAATAGTACTGAATAATGCTAGAGAGTAGGAAGATGCAGTAGGCTAGCGTCAAGTAATTATATCGTATCAACATAGCTTTTTTCCAATTAAGTATATCTTAGGATTGGGCCCAGTCTAATTAGAGGCGAGTGGATAATACAATTTTCCATGGAAAAGCGACAAGAGACAGTCATCCAACTACCACAAACCATTACTAGGCAACACTTAGGTATTTTATTTTAAAATATACCCATTGTGGGAATTTCGGTCTCAGGACTGCCGAAAATAACTACCTACTGTTACAAATATTGGTAGGACAAATAGATCCAGCTAGTCTTATCGAGCGGTATCATATTACCCAGTAACTGGGTTGTGAAGGTCAGATAGGCAGTCGCGCCATGTAAAATACTAGTATTCAGCTGCATCAGGGTTGGAAAAAGGCTAGGCAGATGATGATGACCTGTTTATAATTTTCGGACCATTAAAAGAAACTACTTGCCAGAAATTGTCATTGTCTTAAGTAGAACTTCTGCATTCATTTATCTGCGCCATAGCTTCTAACAACTTGTTATCTATTGCAGTTTGTTTACAAAATGGTCACGTACCTACAGACATTATTCCCATCGCCATATTTTGAAACCACTGAAATAATATGCACTGTGGCTGAGAAACTATCGTGTTTACATAATTTTGGTATTTTGTGTATAATATTGCATTTACTAAATACTTGCCAGCCTGTTGCAAATTATCAAGTACACGAGATTACTAAGTATTTAACTAAATACATAGTAATGCAGTATAAATAAATGAACTCCTGTTTTTGCTTGTAGAACAACAAAAAAACTTAAGGCTGACTTTTCAATAGTCAGATAACTTTATCTCTATAATAATTATGACAGTTTGACATAATTGTCTATACAAAAACTGTCAAACCGCAATATTTATTCCTCAGATAAAAGTTATCTAACTATTGAAAAATCAGCCGTAAGTTATAGGCCGACCGCTTAACTGAGATGTTGCCTGAGGTAGCAGCGCGGTGCGGGAGGGGTGTGGTGACGTCAAGCCCTAACTTCACAAACTCAACACCTTAGTCAAAATATGTGGCTTGGCCGTTTCGCTACCGTCACATGGGCGTAAGGTGAAAACTGTATTCACTATTCATTACTTTTCTGTTATACAATAGTTTTTGTAGTAGTAGCGAAACGGCCAAGCTTCATATTTTGAGTAAGGTGTAGAGTTTGTGAAATTAGGGCTTGTAGACTTAGGGCGTGTAGAGTTAGAAGCTTCGCTCTACATGAGATCTGATAACTTTTTGACAGTTCGAGCCATGTGGTCTCGTCTTGGCAACATTTTACATGAAAATGTTTTTGGTGGGATAATAGTTTACGGGGAAGGAATACATTACGAACCGTTTCAGCTCTTACAACATTTAATTATTCATTCGCCCGAATTGTGAATAATTAAATGAATAATACACGGTACGCCCGGATGAATACCATTTTAAACTTTATTGCTTTCAATAGTGAAAGATGTGCGCGTAATTATAAATTATTGGTTTTATGCCAAAATCTACGATGGTACTTAATAATCCTTTAACCCGGCCATTAAAGTCTCCTCGTTAAATAATAAATTGTAATTATAATGTTTTAATGGGTTAGTTGAAACCAGATATTTTTTGCTATAGATATTGTTATAAGTACGGGAGGGATGAGGTCAGAAGGATGACGTTGTTTTACATGTAGATAAATAGAAAGAAAGAATAATAGGTACTATGGTTATGTGAGGATTGAATACAACTGAATCGAATCGAATGTCATAGGTAGTAAACTGGCGGGCATTGTCAGTCACCCATCGCCATTTCCGTATTACCTTCACGGAAATGTAAAATGTACTCATATCTATATGTGACAAAGAATAGACCAGGAAACTTGACTAAGCTGTATTGCTGTCTATTTGATGGAATACTGCTTTCATGGTTTTAAAGAACTCAAAACTTGTTACTATTATTGTGAAGACTGATAAAAAACTGTCATTGATAACCTAAAGAGACATTAAGTAAATACTCAAATCCTTTAATACAGTATGAAGTGTTTCAGTAATGTAGACAAAATATCACAATATTTTGTAAGAAACTCCAGACTGATAAGCGATCTAAATACTTGTATTTTTTGTTGGTTTCCTAAATTTCATAATAGATTAAAAAAAAACTCTAATTGAATACTTTGTGAACTGTGTCAACAAACTCTGTTTGGGTAATTGGCAAATTCATTTTGTAGTTTACCTCCAATGTAGATAAAGGTGAATAACCAGACAATTTCATAATTTATTCTACTCGTGCCTTGAGCAAATTTCATTAGTCAAAAATATTCTTTAGAAAACACGAGATCAACCGGCTCAATACTCAATCATACACCAAAAGTAACAAAAACTACAGCAATCCTCTCGGATCCCGGCAGCCGGAAAAACCGCCTGAAAAAATAACGCCCGACGCCAATTTTCTAAACAGAACAAAAAGATAACAATCCGATATCAATCCAATAAAGGGCAGGAAGGAAGCAGCCTCCGACTAAGCAATCACACGTCAGACAGAGAAAGAGCATGATATACGCAACAGAGCGAGCGAGACAAACAAGCGATTGTGCCGAGTTTCCGAAGAACGGTGTAAACAATAAAACTTTTTGAAGAAGTTCGCACTTATTCGGCGCGGGAAAGGGTTCCAGAGTAATGAATAATACAGATAAATTATTCAAAACACAATCGTATTAAATTCGAGTCGCTTGTGAAATTTTATTACAGGGTGTCCGCAAAGAAAACTTCCGAGTGGCACTCCACCAATTTATGGACTTTTGTTTCTGTTAAGGACTAATTAAAAATTTCACGGTTAGCAAAGTTATGGCGGGGATTGCTCGTAATTCAATTGTTTTAGCTTCATTTTGTTGTTGTTTAATTTAACTTCGAGCAAAATTTTACATTCAATAAAATAATAGAGTAATTTTAAAATTATTTTACCTTGGAAATTATAAGTGCTTCGTGGACCTAAAAGGCAATACAAACGCGCAAGCTCAAAGTAAACGCAAATTGTTTATTGATTACTTTTTATCGTAAAAGTTTTCCTTAGCAACAACCCGTCTGCCATTTTATTTTTTTCAACATAAATTTATAATATGTAGCCTCTGTCATTTGATACTCGTCTGTATTTTGGAACTTTTCATTATTGTTTCCTACCGCTTATCGAAAGTAACCCTCTAAATCAAGGTTCAATTGTCTCATTGGCACCAAAAGTCATTTAGGTGCGTCTCCAGGAGGTCGTTCGCGGTCGTAGCTTAGAACACTTTACGTTTAACCTTTGAACAAAGGAATATTAGGGGTTCAAAATGTACGATTAGGACGCGGATATTTGAGGCTGTTTTTCACTGCGCCAATTTGGGACGGTGCAGTTGTCAATTTTTATCGGTTAATCTGGTCAGGGACAGTTTATGTTATAGTTTTCTTTTCTTATACCTGCTTTATTCTTTCGATTATTTGTGGGAAATTATCGTACTTGTTTACGCCTACTCCGGATGACTTAGGAAACTGAAGTTACAAAACACTGAGTTCATCGATACAAAGGTAAATCCTTCTGCTTTGTCAACATTTTAAAGGTGTGTCATGGACATGCATAATCAGCCTATAATGTTCCCACTGCTAAGACACAGGCCTCCTCTCGGTGCGAGGGAGTGGGCCGTAATCCACCACGCTAGCCTAGTGCGGGTTGGTAGATGTCACATGTCTTTGAATTTTTGGTTCTAGGATATGCCGGTTACCTCACGATGTTTTCCTTCACCGTTTTGAGGTCAGTGAGGATGAAATAATTTACACAAAGTAAAGTGCCTATCTGGGTTCTACCCTACGACCTACAAACCGTAAGTAGCGGTAGTTACCACTAGGCCATCACTGCTCATGTGTATCATTTATATACTATTGTTTATATTGTGCTACACATAAGTGTTATATGTTAGGCAAAATATGTTTTAGTATTGTAATTACATGTAAGTTAAAAATGTATATAATAGTTGTTCTGTGTTATTGTTATGTTTGAGATTTATATAATTTAGGATAGGTAGTAAGTTATAGAAGTTCCTTATTAGGTTAATTTAATATTGTAAATATATAAATACCACACCATCGCATTAGGTTAATCCTGTTATGATAGTTGTAAAGGTAATTATAAATAAATAATTTACAAGTGCCAAATTCTGTCATTATTTTCCTGTTTCATTAAATATTACTTAATTTCGTTTTACGACGAACAAAACTCCTTAACTGTTCATAAAATTCGTATAAAACATTAAACTCTCCCCCTCATCGATATTCAACTTCAATAAACAAATCGCGTCCATGACTCACGATTACCTTTCATTAAGGATGTTGAACTTTCAACGTAATTGAATAGAATTAAAATTAGTCCCGAATTATGCCTGCCATTATTCGATAGTGATCGGGTTCTTTAAAACACAATGGTACGTGATTAGAAGATATTAACAGTTATTAATTATTATTAGTGCTGTCTGCAGTTTTTTGATAACACTAAGCGCATTTTAGATTAAGTTTAGTGCATTGTTAAGTAGTGATTAGCGACTGGTAAACCATACATTTTCGACGTTTAAACGTCACTTAACTTAAATCATCCATACTATCCATACTAATATTATAAATTCGAAAGTAACTCTGTCTCTCGGTCTGTCTGTCTGTCTGTCTGTATGTTACCTTTTCACGCCTAAACCGCTGAACCAATTTAGATGAAATTTGGTATAGAGATAGTTTGAGTCCCGGGAAAGGACATAGGATACTATTTATCCCGATCCCCACGGGATCGAGACTTATGCCGGTGAAACCGCGGGGCGCAGCTAGTCGTTTATAAATAAACCCCTTGGTCTCTAAAAGTCTCTTGTAAAATCTTGGCTAACTTATAACGGATATATGAGTCGGTCGAAGGGTAAGCAACGTTGCTAAGGTCAATCCTTGGATGAGTGTTCAACCATTTCACACAAACCATACATTTCAGAAAGCACGTAAAGCCGCAACATCCCGGCTATCATTCGTAGATCTTTGACAGTCGTTACGAGTACTCAGAAACTCGGAAGTCTGACAACCAGTCTTACCGAGGGGTATCGTATTACCCAGTAACTGGGTGGTGGAGGTAAAATAGGTAGTCGCTCCATGTAAAATAATCGTATTCGACTGCATCCGATTAGACAGTAAGCCGACCCTATACCTACCTAGTTGGGAAAATGCTAGGCAGATGATGATTATAATGATGTGAATTCTCATGTCGTTTACATAATATGGCTCGTTGTCAGACACTGTTGTCAAGCGACAGATTGACTTTGCTATAGTGGTTTCCATTAGTTAGTCGACATTTTTTCACTTCAGCGCACCACATTATGATTTAAAATTCTAGTTCGAAATGTTTGAACTAAACACTATAACGTTTTTATTGACTAATACAACCATGACTTATCATAAAAAAAAAAACAAGTAATCCCTCAGGTTTACCTGATTTTTTATTTATTTTAAACTATCTGCGTCCCACGGTTTCATCCGCGTAAATGTCGATCCTGTGGGAATATCGGGATACAAAGTAACCTATATGTTAATCCAGGGTGTCAGCTACCTCTATACAAAATTTTATCAAAATTGGTCCAGCCGTTTGAGCGTGAAGAAGTAACAAACATTTAAACACACACACTCACAAACTTTCGCCTTTATAATATTAGTGTGATTTCTAGAAAAGGTTGCATGCCACAGACCATGCAGATCATAATCTCTATAGTACCATAGAGGACAACCTCGGTCAAACGGTCGGTCGGTCAAACTTGGTCCAGCCGTTTGAGCGTCGCGGAGGCACTGAGCCGGGGGGAAACTCCGCTTCCGCGGCAAATCGCAGCGGAGCGGACAGACCTCCGGCGCGATCTCATGGTGGCATGGAAGGAGCGACTTTCGCAACCCAGCGCAGGGCACGCCACGATAGTGGCGATAAGACCCCTCTTTGAGGAGTGGCTAGAGAGGCGTCACGGCGTCCTCACCTATCGCCTGACGCAGGTCCTCACCGGACACGGATGTTTTGGGAGGTTCCTGCACATCATCAGGCGGGAGGAGACGCCCGGGTGTCACCACTGCGAGGATCGCCCAGAGGACACGGTGGAGCATACGGTGGAGGTCTGCCCCGCATGGGCGGAGCACCGCCGTGCCCTCGTAGAGGCGATCGACAGCGGCGGCGACCTCTCGCGTCCGGCCCTGGTTCAAGCCATGGTCCGGGGCGAGAGGGAGTGGGGGGCGGTCACCTCCTTCTGCGAAGCAGTCATGCTAGCGAAGGAGGTGGCTGAACGGCTGAGGGAGAGAGCCTCACACCCCAGCCGCCGCGGGAGACGCTCCGGGCGTCGGGAGCCGCGTGACGACTCCCGGCCACCGTAGGCGCGGGCCTGCGGACGGAGAGTAATGGGTAGCTCACCGTCCGATCAGGACCAGGCCCGTGCCGGACGGCGCGTACGTGTTCCACGTGCGCCTCAAAGAGATGTCTGATCACATTTTTGCTAAACTCTTTGATTGGTGGATAAAATAGCACAATGAGTTAATTCATGTCTATAAGTCTCACGAGATTGCGTACCGGTGTACAATACACAGGTTTTTGTTTAAGATTTACGCAATAGAGTAATTAGTGCTGCAAATTGAAGGGTAAATTGCAACAAAACTGTTTTAAATCAACTTGTTTCTTTGAACATGTTTATTGGAATTTAGACGTCTGCAACAATGTTAGTTTTCCAGTGGAAAATCACTTAAATCGTTCTGCCCGATGCGACAGGACGAGCTTGGGTCAGTTAAAAAGTTGATAAAACCCAGCTTTAAGAGAATCCTGATATCATTGAAATACAATACTTGTACAGTAACTACAAATGATAAGATGAAAGATAAGATAACAATATTTTTATACATACACTGGTTGACATATTGGTTTGATATCACACTAATATTATAAAGGCGAAAGTTTGTGAGTGTGTGGGGGTGTGTGTGTGTGTTTATATGTTTGTTAGTTCTTCACGCACAAACGGCTAAACCAATTTAGATAAAATTTGGTATGGAGGTAGCTGACACTCTGGATTAACACATAGGCTACTTTTTATCTCGATATTCCCACGGGGTCGAGCCTTATGCGGGTGAAATCGCGGGGCGCAGCTAGTCTAGTACCTAAATGGCTGCTACCGTGTTAGCTTTTATTCAATGTAATCTATTAGCAAATCTTATGTTGTGATTGTATAATATCTTAAAATACGTCATGATTGGTTGTTAGCTAACACATTTGACAGCATATCTAGACTGGCTAGTATCCCAATTTATTTGGGGTTGGCGCAACATGTCTTTGTTTTCCATACTTCTCTATTACCGTGACCTCAGTAGTGACCACTTTTATAGCCATATAAAGAAAGAAAGAAAGAAAAAGCATTTATTGCGACTCGTAAAGGAAGATCACAAACTAAACTAAACACAGTAAAAAATAAAAAAACAAGTTATATTAAAAAAAAAAGTAACAAAAAGAAAAATGAGACAGAAACTCCTATACGAGGCCAAAAAGCTCCTATTTTAATATATCCTCCTATTTTTTTATTGGTTTTAATCCCCTTCTCTTATAGCCATACACATTTCTGCATGCTTCTATAAAACACGTAAATACTCTACCTCAAACTTCAGACACTCTATTTCCAACTATTCCTATTATACGATAACAATAACTCGCTACAGACAGACCAAACAGCATTAAATATTTAGAGGCGTCTGCAAGTGATAGCCCGCCGAGCCGAGCAACAGACTAGCCCAACCGTGGGCAGTGGAAATTGCCCAGCGGTAACGGGCAATTTCTGTCATAACTAAGTAAAGCCAAAGCACCGGTGAGACACGCAAGGCGAAATGATTTAATTAACTGAAGACCTGGGTGTATTTAGCTTAGACTAGGTATCTGTTTGTGCCTTAGCTGAGGAAACAACGTACTAAGGCGTTAGGGAACATTGTTAGGTTTGTATCCTGATTGGAAAATCTGCATAGTACTTTGAGAACAATACCTATTAGTTGCAGATAGATTCTGATTGAAAAAAAAAGCATGGAAATCGGAATATTAAACACAAAATCCAAAAAAAGCCCTACATGAATTTTGCTCGAAGAAATTTAAGGAGCTCCTCATTCTTTTCAAGGAAATCTAGTTCCGAAATAGGCGGAAATCAATAGACCACAATTATATACTTCCAACATAACATAAACATAACATCACGCCTTTAATCCACGAAGGGTCACATACTGCAGACTTTCAAAGCCCTAATAATTTATGTTTACATGCAAAAATATCCCAAATGGTACTCAGACCCTTTCTTCATCGTCATTTAATATTAAACTCACACAATTCCATCCCAAACAACATTGTCCAACAAATATTTAGGGCAAAGGTATGTCATTTAGCCACTGTTACAAAAACCCTGCCCCGCGAGGGACCAATAGCTTACAAATGTAACCTTTAGCCGAATGACCTCTCAAAATGGCGGCTAGGCCTGCTTTGTCATATATTTTTGACACGGAATATGAAAATTCAGAAGTAGTAGTCAGTGGAGTCAAGGAAGATGCACACAAACGCAACGATCTTAAGATATTATAAGCTCAAGACTTCATCTATTATTGTTGTGCTCGTGGGAAAATCCTTCCGCTTTCTAGGAAGCAGGGTTATATTCGACACCTACCAATTAAGACCCAACAGTTTTCCTCTTGCACCCTAATTGCGTAACATACTATCAATATCAATATGATAGATTTTGAAGGATATTGCTAATCCATTGCTTCATATGTTCGAAAAATGCGTCTTCTTACAACGTAAATAATGCAATGAAGATTGTCGAACTGTCAAAATGAAAGCCATTGCTACCTTGTTACCCCCTTATTCATAATCCTATTTTATCTCTATTTTAGCCAAAATAGGTTTATAGAACGTTTGTCTTTATCTGTCACATTGTCATTTCTGTGTGTAAGAAAGAGACAAACCCCATTTTAACTAAAATAGGTTTGATAAGTTTTATGAATAAGGGGGTTAGTGTGTTACGCAATTACACCGCCGAAGTCGCTATCCCTTGCTTTATAGTCATATACTCGTAGCTATGTATTGTCCACTATCTAGAACTTCTGTGCATGTCCCGGATAGAGCGTCGGGTTATTGACATTATCGCCACGATAAGTGATCGGATTATTGATAACCGCACGCTTGAGACATTAGATCATGACAAGAGGATGTGATAATTATAGGCCATTATTATGCCATCCTCTTGTCATAATCTTTTAATTATCGTTAATATCAACGTGATGAAGGGGATGACCTATTTATTTTTTCATTAATTAACTGCGCCGTAGTTAATTCAGAAATCAGAACGCAAGCGATTTACCTAATTTTTTTGCTGTAGTAAAAAAAAATGTGTGTGTGTGTATAAATGTTATTCTTTCTTTCTTTCAGTCAGACACTTCGAGTGACAGAGACGATTCTCCAGAAAGCCCAACTTTTTCTATATCATAATAGATACTTAGACCATGTTGGTGAAAAGTGATAATGGCCAAAAGTGGTAATGCAATTACAAGATTGACAATACCTACATGATGACGCTTAGTTTTAAACAGATTTTATTCCTTATAAGAACTTAAATAACATTAAATGTAAATAATCCTACTAATCATATTATAAACGCGAAAGTTTCGAGAGAGAGAGAGAGACAGGGGGTTTGAGTTTTGCGAGTTTTTGTTCCGTACGCAAAATACGCGCATTGACGTAGAGTTGCGGACATCAGCCCGTATTACCTACCTAAACGCGAAAGTTTATGAGGATGGATGGTTGGATGTTTGTTACTCTTTCATGCAAAATATACTGAACGGATTTAGATAAAATTTGGCACATAGATAGTCTTCTTCTTCTTAGCGTGTCGATGGCAATCTAAATGTACTCGGCCCAGAATTCGGCCACTTGTTTGGCGCCATCACCAGCGTCATAGATAGTTTATAACCTGGATTAAAACATATGATAGGTACTTTTTATCCCGGTAGTTTTTTTTTAGATTAGATCATTTATTTATTTCTCTCACAATGTTTTTTATTATAGGTAGATGTTTCCCGTGGGATATAATTTCCGACTCCCACGCGGTCGAAGACGCTGGCAAAAGCTAGTAATATCATATTTTCCTCTCGGGCGTTGACGACGTTACAGGGTACATACATGTTTCTTAAGTTTTGCTTTAAGTAATATGTTTATACTATCACAATCCTCTGGTAATTCAATATTGTTTTTATGCCGTGCATCGTGGTTTTAAAATACTTATAGTAGAAACAAGCCTTCTGTTTCTATTTCGTGGTCGCCGTATCAAATATTCATAAGGAATCGTAACATACTACATTACATAATGCCTGCTAAAGGTTACAGGTATCAAGTCAAACTGTCACATTAAGTTGGGCGTCGCGGTACAAAATGTTCTACACGCACACGGCATGACGATAGGTGATATACAGTGTGGGTCTTCATAACGTGCACATGATTATCGAAACGAGGGAAACTAAGCTTAATTTTATAAAACATATTTTGAAAAATACCAAAAAAAAATTAAAAGGGTCTACCTGCTTAAGTGTGGTACAGTCAGTTAAAGCAATTAACCAATGACTCACTTAACTGACCCACCTTTGCATAAATGGTTGAAATTTTTTACAATGCGATTCGATAGAATTTTATAGTTCTCTTATATTTTATTTATTTGAGCAAAATAAATAAAATTATAAAATTCTATCGATTCGTATTGTATTTTTTTAAATGCTATTTTATTATTTATTATTAGCCTGTGACGTCCCACTGCAGGGCAAAGGCAAATAAATTAACCCACCGCGCTTGTCTAGTGCGAGTTGGTGGGTGTACAGTGGACCGCCTGACTGGGTCCGTGGGCGCCGCCTTTGACGTGCTAGATGTTCATCAGCCGCCGCCCTGAGTTGATATCCTGCACTAATATCGACTGTTCAATCCGAGCCTATTTGGGTGTATTTATCCCATAGCCTGCAGGTGGCGTTCTACATTTAGTTCAATACTAAATGCACGACAGTTTAAAGTCATATCGAGGACTATAATTTTTTTTTTTAGGTTGTTTTAAATATTTTTTCTATCGATAAAATTAAGCTTAGTTTCCCTCGTTTCGATATGTGCACATTATGAAGACTCACACTGTATTATTATCACTCATAAGTTGGTTGTGATATTTAAAAGCAATCTAGAAAAGAGTTATTCCGGTCTGATCCCCTGGACCACCCCCCCCCCCTTCCCCTCCTCGATCCTCTGCTAGTTCGTCTTTAACCTCTCGTCTGTCGGAACGTAGATCTACGCGAGACACAATGGCTTTTTAATTGTGTCTGTAATTAAAAAAGTGAGTAAAAAAGTTGTTAAGGGCTCATGATTTTTGTAACAACAATTTGTTAAAAGGTGATCAATAAATAGGTGTGGTGTAGGACGCCTCCCAGCTAGATGGACCGACGACCTTAAGAACGCGGCTGGAACAAACTGGATGTGGAAGGCGGAGGACAGGGTGTTGTGGCGCAGCCTGGGAGGGGCCTATGTCCAGCAGTGGACTACGATAGGCTGAGTTGAATCAATAAGTTAATTTTGCTGTTTAGAACTGAGACAACGAGATGAGTAAGTATCTAAAGTATTTTCAAATAAAAATCAATTCAATGAAACATTTGGCACATTTAATATCATCATTGTAATTATGCACTTAATAGTAGCTCGTAACAAAACTTTTTTTTTAAATTATGTAAGACTATCTGCGCACGCGGCTCCGCCTAGTTATTACCTACTACTTACATGTTTATTTTTTTCCGGATAAGTAGCAGGCAATGTTTGTTTCTACCTTTGGTCAACCATTTACCAACCGTCTATTACGTCATTCATTAGTTACACCTGAACTAATAACTCAAATAAATAGAACAACCTTATGATACGTTACACAAACCTGTTATATAAAATATTATTTCAAACTGTAAAAGTGTAAACAATTGTTGATTGACCATTACAGAAAAAAAAACATATTTTTATTCCATTTCAATTTACTTTAGTTAAAAATAAATTTCCTCAAATTACTTAGTTTTCATTAACTGGCTATAAAAACTTTTTTACAAAAAAAAAACAACCGACTTCAAAAAAAAACACTACAAAGTGATAAATAACTTTAATTTCGGAAGTCGGTGTCGTTGGTTCCGCATTTTCGTTTTTTGACACCGACTTCCGAAATTAAAGTTATTTATCACTTTGTAGTGTTTTTTTTTGAAGTCGGTTGTTTTTTTTTTGTAAAAAAGTTTTTATTTTCCACTTTTTAGTTGTACCTACCCCACAAAAATGTAAACGAAAAGATCGTTAATGTAGACAATATAGATAAATTTTTAGATTTTTGTTGATTTTTCGAAAACTGCTTGTCCGATTTCGATAAAATTTTCATGGGACCATTTGGGAAGTATACCCATTCCAACAAAAACAGATTTTTTCAAATCGGTTGGCAAGCGACGGAGTTATGCGCGAACAAACACAAAAAAAAAAAAAAACATACAAACATCCGAATTGAGAACCTCCTCCTTTTTTAGAAGTCGGTTAAAAATAATATAAAACGAGCATTAACTTGAATTTAAATTAAATCTGTTCAATGGAAATTTTTATTTAAATATTTACATAATATAAGCTAAAATATAAACTATAATAATATGTACAATTATATGAAAAAATACACAATCATTATAGGGCATCAAAGAATTCATCCGCATCGCTGTCAACAGGAACAGTGCCCAAAAGGCTGGCAGCATTGCCACGTTGTATGGCAATGCTAATTCTTTGGCCAAGAAATAGGCCAGCCCTCTGGTCACGTGAAGAGTCGACTAACCGCTTGGCGATATCCCGAAATACCAAGTGGGCACTCGGACCCCATGGCCCTAGTGTTTCAACCCCAAACGGCTCGAACATATAAGTCCCAATCAGGTTGCAATATTTTCGCCGTTTGAGGTTTTCTGCACCTGCAGCAGCCGCCCCAGCACAGCCCACCGTGCTAGGAAGATGGGATGGCGCAAGGGTGTCGACACATGTTGCATCCCACACCAAAGGTCTGCCTAACTTCCAGGGCATTATGGTCATTCCGTCTCGCCTCTTTCCATCGTCGCGTGCCAGGCCGTTGGGTTCTAAAACAGCTGGCACCCCGGCGGTGACAAGAGCACGACGGATGATGTCATTAATGCTGGCGTGCCGTGCTATCCGGCCTGCGCTCCTACTGCAGGATAGGCCATGGTGTCCAAGGCAGTCGACAGCTTCACCGCACTGACAGCGATGCGGAGCCCCGCAAGGAGCGCCCAAACGCAGGCAGGTAGCGAGCCGAAAAGTAGTGTCACCCAGCATAGTGCCTATGTTGGGTGACGGGAGTGCTTGAAGCCACAGCCCCGACTCCCACTCACCCACAGCCAGCAGGCGGGCACGCTCAGCAGAATTGGTGGACGTATTGATAAGATTATTCCGTACCAACCTACAGAGCGGCTCATCCCACTGTCTCTGGGAAGATGGGTTTACGGGCCGATCTGTATCCGGGCAAGCCGCTTTCCAGGCGTTCACCGCGTCGGTCAAGCACGGCACTTCACAGTCAACCAGGCAGGGAGCTAAAATTTTCCCGGTCAACTTTTCAGTGCTGTGGACAGAAGACAGGAACGCCGGTAAGCTAATACTGGTAATTTTGCGGACGCCGAGGCCACCAAAACGGATGGGTAGTGTGGCTTGAAGCCACGCTCGGTCGTCCAAGGCCACATTTAAAATGGATGTTAGTGTGCTGCGAATAATTTGGTCAATTTTGTTCAAGAGGTGTGGCTGCTTCCATAAGGGGGAAGAGCGTAGAAAATACATAAAATTTGGGCCAAAACAACAATATCTAATCAGGGTGAATGCCGAATGTAGATTAATTTTGGAGAGTCTGTCCGAAATCTCATTGAAATTTTTAATTTTTTCGTCGATGAAAGGAGTAAAACTGTCTTCTAAAATTGGGGAACCTAGGAGGTGCAGTGAACTTTTGTCTAAAATTTTGATTTGTGGGGCTATTGCATTAAATTTATCTAAAGTCAATTGTCTGTCGGTAACGTCAGAAAGGTAAAGTTCACATTTTGAAGGGTTAAGGTCCAAGCCAATAGATTGAAATTCCTGTTTGAGGAGTTGTAAATCATTCAAAACAGTGTTTACATCACCTCCTAGCGTTCCATCGTCTAAATACCAAACGTTAAATTTTGAATTTAGTTTCCGTATAATTGGATGAATAGCCAAACTGAAAATGACTGGCCCGAGAGGGTCACCTTGTTGGCATCCTACTGCAGATTCCAAAACATTGTCCTTGTATAATAATTTGGAAGGGTACCTGTAACATTGCCACAAAAAACCATAAATTTCGGGTAATCATCTACATTAATCTGTTCATATATTATAAACATTATTTCAATCCACTTTACGCCATATTTTCATTTGAAAACAAGAAAATTCTGACTTATTCGAGTGTAATATCTGTTTTAGTCTAACTATTCAGTCTGAAAATACGAGATGGAATTGAAAAACATAAAAATAACTTTTTCAGCGACATGCAAATACCATTTTGAATTATTAAATTGCCACTACATTTTTTGTTAGAGATGAGGGTACATCGGGCACTTTAAAGTGTTATTTCAACACTTTAGTCTAGTTTAATGCTTAGGTTTACAACAGGGGTGTTATAATTAATTTGGAGCAAAACGTATAGTTTAGAACTTGGTAAACGGAAACACACTATGTTTACGAGTCCATTCATTAAAAGTTATGCTACGGTCTTCAGAGACCGGTCCGTTTGTGAGCGAGTGAATGTGAGCCAGTTAATAGTTTGTACCAATCAGGTGCTGCATGAATAGGCCCATAGTTCGATATCGTGCGTGAATGAATGATTCAGTCAAATGCACATTTCGCATAACATATCATGTGGTAAATGTTTATTGATGAGTATATGGGCTTTGAGTGGTAATTTGAGATCGAAAGCATTCTATCACGATAATTTCGGGGCTTGGCAGACCAATACGTGATTCACCGCATCGGCAAGCCTGTGTGAAAGCTATTTTATGCATAATGTTCTAATACAAGAGGAAGGGAATTAGGATTTCAATTAAATATAAACGAAATAAATAAGCTGTAAGACGAAAGCGCCAAGGTAGACCGCGAAATTAAAATTTTCTTTTGGTCTCGAATAATATTTTAATCAACATACAACCTGACGCTGATTACGATCAGCAAATTGCAAAAAACGTTTGAAAATATCGCGGATTACCTTAACGCATACCCCTTAACCAAAGGTCCTATACCAATTTCCCAGTTGCAGTGCTTTTATTTGTAATCTCGTTATTGATTGCTTTAAAAACCCTGTTGATGATTATACCAACACGGTTCGCTAACTAATGTTTCATTGCGATGAAAATTGACTGAACTACGTTCCTGGAGTTTCATAATTAACACCGTAACCAACAGATACGAGTGTCAAAATCAATGGGATCTAATTTGATTGTGGCATGAAATTGGATCCCTGTGATCCCAATTAAATACTTCCATCCAAAGGTTATCTTTAAAAGGTCGCTTTTAGGAAAAAGACCGCTCATTGTGGCACCATATGTAAGATTTCTACTTTTATATCTCATTCATATGGTGTACATATTAAAGGGTACAAATACTGTATTCTATGCAGATCGCTTCCGCTTATCGCTGCCCGCTTACAGTCGCACCAAAGTGAAGGCTACGGTTTACTTCATACACCACTGGGCAAGATATTCCATAACTTCATTAAATTCAAACTTGGTACATACATACATAATACCTAGTAGGCAAAACAGACTTCGCCCAATATCGGAACAATATTGAAGATAGCAATATTTAAGCCTGTTACGACCTGCGGGGTAATTGGGTAACATTGGGTAAAATTGGGTTCATTTTGATAGTTCAACAACATTCATTGCGTCATTTACGTTATTGAGCGGACGAATTTTTTGAACATATTAGCATTATCCTTCAAAATTATTCAGATTACAATTATTGACAGTGTGTTACGCAATTACCCCCTTACTAATAAACGTTGTATAGCGTCTGTATAGTTACACAACGCTTTGTCTTCTTCTTTCGAAAGTCAAAATACTGACGTCTGAAAGAGAGAAATCGGCGTGTAACTATTCTGGTATACCTAATACGTTTAAGTAAGGGGGTTAGAATGCAGGTACAAAAAGACTTTCGAGGCAATTAACGAAATAAATATACAATAAGTCGCCCGCCTCGTACAATTAGATGTTTATTACGGGCTAGGTAAAATTTTAATTAACAATTCTATGCTCAAGTATTACCCATTCCAATATATCTAGTTTTAGACATGGAAATATATATTTACACCTAATTTCCGTTAACAGGTACTTATTACCTAACCTAACCTGGCCAATAAGCTACCAGCATCTCTTTTTATTTGACCAAAAAACAGGCCAGCTCAAAAAAAAAAAAAGAATTTGGAATGTCAAGACTTAATGAGTGTCATAATCATAAATCTATGGCTATTTAAAATTCATAATTACTGACGTAACCACTTAATTACTGTGAGCATGACAAAATGAGAATGTAATGCCCAACCTTTGAATCGTGTGTAATTTCTAATAATACAATTCGATTGTATTGATTAAGACACGGATATGTAAACCCCCTAATGATACACGTAAGGTATAATTAACTGATAACGATTGGATACGTATCATTTTCCTACTTGTTGTTGCGATTAAAGTATTTGTAATGTGAATCACCTGATACTATGTAGTAGGAATCTAGGCACTTACGATTTTATTTTTTATCTAATAGGATTCATTTTTGATTACACTATGAACACACAAACTTATTTTTCTCTAATATTTTTTACACTTCTTCAGTACAATACAATATGCAAAAAAATTATCACAGAAATAACGGGTAAAATTCTTTATCAGTTTCCAAAACCAATCATTATTTTGATTCGCCCCAAATACCTATGGCGTAAGGTCCTAAGTTTATCAAAGAAAAAAACGAAAAAAAAATCAATGCGCCCCCTTCACTTTTAAATCCGACATCCGAAGCAACCCGGTTTTACATTTCCATGCCAGCCAGTGCCAAAGTTGGCCACAAGCAGCCATTCAATGGTACAATACCGACAAACTTCGTCCGAGCACTAACACGTACGTATCTATCGAACTGTTCCCGGCTCCGTATGGGGACTCTTGAATAGATCTAGATTGGTAGAATCTTCAGTAGATGTTGTTTTGGCTAACTAACCCAGAGTTTGGTGGAAGGGTTTCAATGGAACAAGTTGATTATGGAAGTGAGTATTCTAATCTATGCACTTTAAGAGCGTTTTAAAAATAACTGATGAAAAGATTAGCCAGTCAACAACGTAGGAAATATCCCTTTTACTGCAACTCCTTAGTAGAACTAAACGTTTACATGACTCCAAAAAGTAAAAAAGCGATTTACAAGAAATAAAAACAAGACCAAAACACTCATCGTCTGCCTAGCCTTTTCTATGTTGTGGTCGGCTTCCAGTCTAACCGGATGCAGCTGAGTACCAGTATTTTACATGGAGCGACTGCCTATTAGATCTGACCTCCACAATCCAGTTACTGGGTAATACGAAACCCCTTGGTAAGCCTGGTTGTCAGACTTTCGGTCTTTTGACGACCCGTAAAGACTGTCAAAGATCCATGAATGACAGCCGGGACCAACGGCTTAACGTGCTTTCCGAGGCACGGAGGGGTCTTGGTATGTAAAGATGGTCACCCATCCACGAACAAACCGCGGCAAGCGTAGCTTAACCTGATCTATCGACCCGTGCGGCTGTTATTACTTAGCCACAAGCCCAAAACACTATGAGAGTGAATTGGTCATCTTTTTGAACAACAGTAGATCAGATAATGACAAAGGTAACGAGTACAATGTTTCCTACTCTCCCTTCACTGAAATAATGTCCCTTCACTGTGGCTTCTTGCGTCACTCACAGGTCAATCAGACAGCTCATTCTATGACAGATAGTACTTACCTACCAACTACTGTCTAAAGTACTTTCAACATGGTTTATGCAAATACTATAGGTAGGTACTACTATACATGAGTCTCGGTAGTTTTTGACAATTTATAATCAATTTCACTTCGCGTTGCGCTTCTCGATTTGAAGACAAGTGAGAGAAAATAATGAAGTGATGAATAAAATACTTCGGTTGTTCTTTATGGTACTGTAGAGATTATGATCTGCATGGTCTGTGGCATGCAACCTTTTCTGGTAATTATAATATATACGAATTTAAAAGGCACGAAAATAATTAGGGGGGGAGGGGTTAGGAAGAGCAGTGGAGGCCCAGTGGTAACGGCCACGACTTACGAGTTGTAAGTCGTAGGTTCGTACTTTACTTTGTGTATATTATTCCATCACCATTACTCTCAAGACGGTGAAGGAAAACCATCATGAGGAAACCGGCATGTCCAAGAACCAAAAATTCAAAGACATGTGACATCTACCAACCCGCACTGGGCCCGCGTGGTGGATTACGGCCCACTCCCTCTCACAGAGTGGAGGCCTGTGTCCCAGCAGTGGGAACGTTTATAGCCTGATTATGTTAGCTGACAAGTGATGTCAGGAATATAAAATAAAAAAATTAAAAAAATGTTAAATAACTGAAAGATCCAAATAACTACGCTGTATAAAAGTAATCAGCCGTTTTTTCATTAATCCTGCTACCGTTAGGTTGTAGAGAGCTAACAGTACATACATATTACTTTTATGATTGCAAGATGATAATTTATTATCTTCAGATGATACTAAAATACACAGACAAATGAAGATACAGCTTTTTACTGTTCCAAATTATAATAATAATCAGTTCCTGCTAAACATATACGAGTACAATATTTGATTTCAAGATCAGCATTTACATCTACATAACCTCTGGTGTACAAGGGATTCGGAGAATTATCCTTTGATTGAAGCCTCAGTAATCTCTAAGTTCATGTATATTAATCCCCTGGAGCGAAGTATCTTGTAGTATATTGTAAGTCAGTGGTCATAGGAAATATATATCTAAAGTTCAAACCACATACGATGAAATACAAAACTTGTTGCACGGTTTTAAATCATTAGAAAATTGTATAAATCAAACATTGCTTGTTGTAGAATGGAGGAGGTTTTCCAGCGATAGGTAAAAAATGATGATGGAAAACTTTCGACGTAATTTGAAGAGGTTCCAACTTTGTAAAACACATTTCTATCGCAGTCAAAAATAAATACGGAAATATCTATAGATGTTACCAACAGCTATGTCAATATTCATCCAACTTGAAGTGAAATGCGAATCGAAAATTTGCTGGAAATGCACCATTCAAAATATCTATGAGAAAGTTTGGACCCGATAGACTGAAATTTCTCGTGGAGTTCCGATTGAGACGTCAGTGATAGAAACTATTCTAGCGGACTAGATGGTTTACCATTCAAAATGTTTGAATGAAAATCGAATGTACATTTTGACCAACAAGGCTTCATTTTGCAAGTAATTATACCACACGAGATGGTCCTGTTCACCTATTCTTTATACCAGATATTGAATTATTATTGTTCACAACTTGGAACTTCAATGAAATGCAAGATTTGAGTTGTGAGAATCTATACTAATCCATACTAATATTATAAATGCGAAAGTGTGTCTGTCTGTCTGTTACCTCTTCACGCTTAAACCGCTGAACCGATTTAGATGAAATTTGGTGTAGAGATAAGTAGTTTGAGTCCCGGGAAAGGACATCGGATAGTTTTTATCCCGACATTCCCACGGGAAGCTTATGCGGCTGAAATCGCGGGGTGCTGCTAGTAAGTAATATAGCTGAAATGTTTGTTTGTTTGAACGCGCTAATCTCTGGAACTACCCGTCGGATTTGAAAAAATCTTTTTGCATTAAATAGCTGAGGATGGCTTTAGGCTACTTAACATCACACTAAGTCGCTTAGGAGCCGAGCAAAAACAAAACTGTCAGAAAGAACACAGTAATAGTTCGGGCAGGCGATGCGATGTGACGGGGTGGGTCGAGACGCGGGAAGAAGCTAGTATTCCATACATAGGACAGATTACACAACATTCTCCTTCTAATATACATATTTGAACATAAACAATAATGTAACAAGGAGGACCGACGATCTTGTGAAGGCCGCAGGAACTCGCGGAAAGCACAATGGATGCGAGAAGCACAAAACCGGTCGAAGTGAAGGTGCTTGGGGGAGGCCCATGTCCAGCAGTGGACGTCTTTCGGCTGAAATGATGATGATGAATACTGTAATGAGTAGATATTAGTAGTGGATAATTATTATTATATTATGAGCAAGTACGTGTATGTTTATTAATACCTTGTTACACAAACGTGGCAGAAGGAAGGGGAACAAATACGAAAGAGTTTACATAATATGAGTAACAATGAAAATTTCGAAGTACACAATTTGAACATGTTTAATTAATTAACTTTGTACAATATTGTGACGTTTAAAGTAAACTTTAAGCAAGGAAGTATCAATGTTGTTCTTTCAACTTATTATAATTTAATTTAAGAGGCCTCTTACAGTCCACTAGCGCCGCCAATCGAAAAAATGTCATAACTCGTAAATAGCATCAAAAACTTTTTAACAAAAAATTAAACCTCCGAAAAAACTGAAAAGCAAAAAATAATAAACTTTTTTTATTTAACCTTAATAAATAAGTTCTTAAACTAATGCAAGTATACCTAAGTAATTTAGAGTCGGCGCCAAACAAGCAAATTAATATCGTTGCGAGTGGTCGTGCGGAGAGCGCATTTTTTGTTTGAAATGTTAAAGTTTATCGCTATAGATTTCACGTAGCTTATTTCTTTAAATTTAAGGTAATTTAGTAATCTTTGTTCATTGATTGTTTGGCGCCGACTCAAAATTACTTAGGTATACTTGCATTAGTTTAAGAACTTATTTATTAAGGTTAAATAAAAAAAGTTTATTATTTTTTGCTTTTCAGTTTTTTCGGAGGTTTAATTTTTTGTTAAAAAGTTTTTATTTTATAATTTTTTGAGGCTATAATTTACTAATTACTACATGCTTAATGTTTGATTACTTTTAAAATACCTACCTTACTTTAGACATTAACTGTTATAATCCTACTTTAACTATTATTTTTTATAATGTAATACTTAAAAAAAACAGGCTTTATATACCAACATAGATAGGCCTTTTATTATTTTAATTGTAATACACAGCTCAGCATTAAAATCTGTGAATGAACAATAAATCACCCCTATTTTCCCACCCTTAGGGTAGGATTTTTTTTTCCAAATTTACATGGGACCAACTTCGAAGTATGTCCTATCCAACAAAAGAAGAATTATCAAAATCGGACTACTCTGTAAAAAGTTAAGCGTGGTCATACATTACAATCAGTGAGTGAACAATCAATCATCCCCTGTTTTCTAACCCTTAGGGTTGGATTTTTTTTTTCCAAATTTATATGGGACCAACTTCAGAGTATACCCTTTCTAATAAAAAAAGAATTATCAAAATCGGACTGCTCTGTAAAAAGTTATGCGTGATCATACATAAAAAAAAAAAAAAAAAAAAAAATATACGCGTCGAATTGAGAACCTCCTCCGTTTTTTTTCGTCGGTTAAAAATACAAAATGTGGTCTATTATTACTGTAGAAAAGGCAATAACGTAATTTTATAACACATTGTCAACACTTGAAATATAGCTGTTTAGCTAAATCGTGCATTCAAAACATAAACGGCCGTTTTTGTTACAAATGCACGATTTAGCTAAACAGCTATATTTCAAGTGTTGACAATGTGTTATAAAATTACGTTATTGCCTTTTCTACAGTAATAATAGACCACATTTTGTATTTTTGATGCTATTTACGAGTTATGACATTTTTTCGATTGGCGGCGCTAGTGGACTGTAAAACGCCCCTTAAGTCCGGTCAAGTTAGCTTCAAAAATAGGGGTAAGGTTACATTAATTCGCATAAAGCTGAAAATTGGTATAAATGTTAGGAACACCATAACAAATAAATTGTCAAAAGTCCCCATCGATCCGACGTGTGCAAAAAAAAAAATTCAAGGTAAAAAAAAACATGTGCTGAATTCATGGTTAGGTACAGTTTTCGCGTCGATCTATGCCACCATCTATATGTAGAGTCACCCCAAAATTTGGCTACAAGTTGGCACCTTCAGCTTAGCGTAGCGTTGTAGCGTGGTGATCTGAGGGGTAATTCTCGTAATATTCACAGTCTGATCTCAGTCTCAATCTGTCAAAAATGCCTGTAATTTCCCTACATTATGACGAGTTTTTGACATTTGTTTGTCGCCGAGCTGAGACTGCGACTAGATTTTTAACGTTTTAAATTACGAGAATTGGCCTTCTAATCATTGCTCGTTCTTCACAACAATGAAAGTATTTCCTCATCTGCAGTTATTATTGTGAGCGTGGAAAACAAGTGTGATATTCGGTCAAGTTGGTACTTGCTACCGACAGGTTAGTTTCTTGAACATGAGTGTTTTGGGGTATTGACAAGTTTTAATAACATAAAATAGAGCTCGTACTACTGTGCTTCGCCTACATCAGTATAAGACGATTCCTGGCATATCTATAGTCTGGCAATTTGATTGTTATTGTAAATAGCTAGTACCTACCTACAACTAACTACCAACTTTAAAGTCAAAGCATTTATTTCAAATAGGCACATAAAAGGCACTTTTGAACGTCAAATAATTTTAATTTAACCAAACAATAAAAAAATAGAACAACAACTCATACCTCATAGTTCTTTCAATTATAGCAATATTTTCTTTCCCTCCGGTTGAAAAACCTTCTCCCTCTTCAGCCATAATAAAATCTCCATTTGCGAATGCAATCAAACCGTGAATCACGAAGCAAAGCAAACAATTGTCATGATTCAGTGGCACGACTCCGCAAAAGGTAAGGTATCGCTAGAGGACATACAACGACCGACTAATTGGTTCATTACCAATTCGTCGCTCTAATCCGCTGGGCCACGCGTGGTCTTCAATCAAACCACTAATTGCTTGCAGTACTGATGTTTGGCGCACTTGATTTTTGCCAAAGGCAGGATTACGAGCAGGAACGGAATGAAAAAAGTGTCCATAATCCAATAAGGATGAAGAGGAGCCGTCTATGAATCCATAGCAACGTCGCCTTTAATAAGCCGAGCTCGATCAAATGGGGCACAAAGAACTCGACAACAATAAATCCGATCCGAACATCATAAATCGGCTGGAACAATTTTCACCGTGGAAAACTGCTTAACATTAAACAACAAATTTTAACGTTAGAGAAAATTTAAATAGGCGTTTTTATATTCTAAAGAGGGGTCCTTATCACTGCTTTCTTATCTCGAAGCTCGTTAAGGTAAGTATTTTACGAGCCCCTTAAACAAGGACATAGGACTGCGTTTTTACATTTTACTTGCTTGCCTCGTAAAATTGTAAGTTACGACTGTTATCACACAAAAAGGGGGAAATATTTTTTATAGAAACAGAAATTATTTAAGCGCCTGATATTTTATTGCGAGCAATAAAATTTCGGCGCGTTATTTGCTAATGGGTTAAATAAGGCAGTGAGTGCGTACGAAACGTTAATGAATGGAAACCTGAACAAATTGTACTCGTATTTAGCCTGAAAGCAAAATTAAACTTGAGCTTACATTAATTTATGGTTGCTACCTGCATTTTGTGAGGATTAATCTACAAAAAATCCTGTACAGGTGCGTAGGTAGGCACCAACTTCATTAAGGTGTATTCACTTTATCTTTTACTAAACAGGCGATAAAATCCTAAGCCAAGTCTAAACAAACTCTAATCCGTAACGACCAAAACCCGTCATTCAATACAGCACCCAGTACCTACTGGACAACTGCTACCCTTAGGCATATTGTTCATTTACCTAGAAAATAAAGCTAACGAGGATAATAAATGAAAAGCAGTCACTATACAAAGTTAATTACAGAAACGATTACTACGAAGTGAACCTTATTTAGGTACCTTTTCTATGAAAGCACTACGTTTAGGTAATAATTTTATATACCTTTTAGAGCACCTGACTTTGTTAGAAAAGAAACAGCTCGTTGATTGGAAAACAACGTTGATAGCATGTTCAGTTTGGTTTTGACGATTCTGTGAATACACTGTGATAATACGAAAGAACATTTTCTGTGAGTTCTGATGTCAAACAATCTGCCCGGCTTTTTCCCAACTATGTTGGGGTTGGCTACCAGTGTAACTGGATGTACCTGACTACCAGTAAATAACATGAAGCGACTGCCTATCTGACCTCCACAACCCAGTTACTGTGAAAAACGATACCCGTTAGTAATACGGGTTTAAAATTGATTCTTATTGCTTTGAAATAAGACTTCATTTTCTTTGGCTCAATCGACGGTCAGTATGGCAAAATATTTTTTTTTTTGTTTTGTTTAATACCTGTATTAACAGTTACTGAAATCGATTCAGTAGTCAATTATGAACGAACTACTTTCAGGACTTGCGTTTACTCTGTTACACCTTGTATTTGTAAAGCAGTATCATATAAAAGAAAAGCTTTTATGTAGTTATGAAAATATACGAGAACAATAATAGACCTAGGTACGTTCATAATGTAGGTACTACAAATAAAGCTCAATAATTAAATTCATAGTCTCAACAACTGTCAACTGATGGTCAGACTTTAATCTATCTGGAAAATCATACACCAACACACGGTGCTATTAATAAGTTTCTAAACTAAATTAAGGGACCAGACAACATCTCTATCCTCTTCAAATGCTCTGTGCTCCTAGTTTCACAGGTAAACGCTTCGGTCCGGTCTCCAGACCGTACCCTACTCGCCTTTAACACATACAAACACATTGCATGGAATTGTCACGTACTCCACGTTACGTTGGAAATTCAGAACCAGATGTTACGAAAAGCGATGCGGTTGTACGAGGACTGGGAAAGAGTAAAAAGTACATGCAATTTTTATCTAGCAGAGTATTAACTGGAAAAATGGAAGAAAACATCGCTCAATGGCGACATGGCAGACCTCTTCTCATGTCAGTGGGGTAGGCTGAAGAAGACGACAATGAAAGAAAAGCAGCATGTTTACCCACAATGTTTGAATCATATTCATAATAAAATTGACAGTTCAAAGCAGAATAATTTTACCATGATGCAATTAATAGCGTCGTGGTAGTAAACAAATTTGCAAAAATAATTAATGGTACAAATGGATGAATTTTAATAATATCAAAAAGCTAAAATACTGGCAAAATGATTATTTGTAATATAAAACAAACTTTCTATTAGAGTATTGCAAACAATTATTTTACCAGTCTTTAACCTAAGAATATGACAAAATTGCTGATCCCAAATATGACGGTCACGAATCATATTTAAAAAAAAAACATACAACCCGACACTTACCTACACATTGCAAAAACTGTTAGAACATTTGAATTTCGTGGACTCTCTTAACGCATCCCCCATAAGAGGAAATGCGGTTGGAGCGACTTTTGAAAAAGTCTAAGTAAAAAGTCATAATTCGAAGTTTGGCTCTCGCCTATTTCCTCCTTCAATATTGGTCCAATTTAAAAGATATTTCATAAACTGATGTGATGTTTTTTTTTTCATTAATAGTTGTCAAATTTGACTAGGCCTCTGTTGACAACGGTTTAATTCGGCATTTTTGAGCATTTTTTTGAGGGTTCTAGTGCTTATAAAAATAATGTATCATCAAAAAGGAAAACATAGGGACATACCTACAAGTAGGTAGTTAATATTTATTATTCTGTAAAAAATCATTGCTTTATGGTTATTAACCAATAACCAGAAAGAAAACAGGCGAGAGCGTTTCTATGGAGAAACGACCATTTAAATTTTACTTCCGCTCCGATATTCATTAAATATTTTACTCAATATTTAAAATAAAATAAAAACTGCAGTATTAATTGAATTTTGTCGATTGCCTACGGTGCCTACCTAGGATTTTAAAACGATCCGTTATTACCATTTAAAGGTATCTTTTTTACTTTATTTTCAACAAATGGGAATTCGTTGTAGACATTTTTAAAGTTATTGAAACTTTATAAAAGCTATCTGAAATAGAAAACGTTATTTGCAATGGAAATTAAGTTAGTTTCTTTGAATGGAACAATAAAGAATAGGTAAAGTTATGAGTCTGCAACCTTTAGGGAACTGAAATTATATTATCTTTTAGAATAGTTTTCCCAATGATGGTTGAAGAAGCTATTTTTTATCGCATAGGTACTAGCTATTTCCCATGCGTTGCAATGCCTTTTCTTAGTAACCTTCTCCGGCGCCCACACAACAACTTATCAAAGTTTCATCAGAATCGGTCGAGCTATTTTCGAGTTTTTGCGAGACTAACACACGATAATTGATTTTTATTGTAAGTTTTAATATACTTAGGTATTTAAAAATAAAAAATGCTTTTCTCTATACTGACCAGTTGACAGGAAACGCTAATGGTAAACATTACATATTGTTGAAATTGTTTAGTGACATGTATTGAAAAAAAAAAAAACGGTCAAGTGCGAGTCGGACTTGCGCACCGAGGGTTCCGTACAAATGTGTAAGTATGTAACTACACTTTTACGGTTTTCGGATTTTTTCCTTTACTTGTGCTACATGACATTGCTTCTTGCCAAACATGATTCTAGGTCAACGGGATGTAGGTACCCTAAAGGTTTTGATTCCTTTGTGACTGTCAAAATATGCGGCTTATACGGAACATAAACGCCCGTATCTTTTGATTGCGTTGACTAGAAAGTTTGATTTTTTGCAATGCTTCAAGGGTTGCAGCTTTGAGTATTTGATATTAATTTTAACTTGATCACTACACGGGTTCCTGACAAAAAGGTTCTTGACAGACGGACAACGAAGTGATTTTATAAGGGTTCCGTTTTTTCTTTTGAGATACGAACCCCTAAAAACAAGATGGCGGCGTTAGTTCCGATGTTTTTCACGCGCCCAAAGATCCTTGTACAGCTACCTATAGTCAGTGCAAAACTGCCGTAAACTTTCATAAATGTTTTATTTATAACTATGTAGGTAGGTATGCCTCATACCTTGTCTATTTATAAGTAAAACATTCCTTGGAGCAATAGTTCCAGAGATATACATGCAGTCTAACTACCTAAGTAAATAAGCGCAAGTAAGTACCTCTACAGATGGAAAGTAATACGTCTGCAATATACATGAGCAAAGTTTACCTTCGAACCAATCAGAAACTAATAGTACGTACTTTATAGTTAAGGTTTAGGCAGGTATTTCTCTATTACAAATTACCGTTTTGGGTAAATGAAACCGACCAGCCACTTAAACTAAAAACCCTCAGCAACACTTATATACTGAGAAGTCCGCCAGAATTAATAATGATTTAGTAGATTTTAGATTATTAATTTATTACTAAGAAAGATTTTCTTATTTGGAGAGTTAAGTAAAGCGCCGTGAAATAAATACCTTTCATCGAGTCCGATGAAAGGTACTTATCTCACGGGGAAGGTCTTCAAAGTAAACTCCTCCTATTAAGTTCAATTATATCATCTACTTTAATCATTTTACTAAGTTGTTGAAAGATAGAAACAAATCTATCTAATAATAACTAGCTGACCCGGCGAACTTCATACCGCCTCCGAATCAATAAAAACAAAAGTACCTATGACAAAATTATTTTTTCCCTGTTTTTATAGTTATTCTGCTATTAGGGGCGGAGATAATCCAACAAATTAATTATCATAAAAATCAAGCCGTTCTTGAGTAACTCACCCAACTTTTTTAACTTTGCTGATAAACAACGCACAACCTAACCGCTGGGTCCTAAACCACAGAACAGCTAACATATTTTATTTGTTCTGTTGTCTAGACCCAGTCTCTGGAATATTCATTCATAATGAGGATGAGTACAAAAACAATGACATTTAAAAATTTACCCCTTATAGGGGGATGAAAGTTAGTTTATGGAAATTAAGACATTTATTCCGATGGGATATTTTATCGGGCACAGGCCTTGTGAAACTATAATATTCACAAGCCTTTTTATTTTTTTCATTTTATTCCGATGGGATATTTTATCGGCCACAGGGCTTGTCAAACTACAATATTCACAAGAACAAACAAAGCAGACGTTATTAAATTCAGGAAGTTTGTATTAAGTAAAGCACCTACCAACATGAACGGCAATCACAAAACGTCAGTTGGAGCTAGTATCAGTAAATCATAGGCAGACCACAGCGGAAGTGATGCGGTCGAGACAGACGGACGGATGGACTATTAGTACTCGTAGTAGGTTGATTTGCACTGGTTATGTGGCAGATGGTCGATAATTAGGTAAATAGGCATTAGGGATGGGTTCGTTCGTTCATTCGATGTAATTGAACTAGTGATTGAGATGAGCTAATAAGGACAGAATTACAAATGTACCTGTGATTTATAGGGAAAACTGTCAAATGGTATGGGACAATGTTGTGGCAAACTGCATGGTAGGGCAACTTGGGTGAGGCTTATGTCCAATGTCCATATCCAGCAGTGGACTGCTATAGGTTTAGTTGATTGATATTAGGTTAACAGTAAGCTAAATTTTATTAACAATTTGAAACTATTTTTTTTGTTAGCCTATTTTATTTATTTATTTATTTATCCATTTATTTCAGGCATCAAGGCCCATAGAAAACACATAAAATACAATATTAATATAACTTAAAAATACTATAAATAAATACATCATTATAATTACAAACTAACTAACTAAACACGAAGTGACGGCGTCGTGTTTCGCTGTCTGGTGTCATGTAGCCGGCCACGAAACCGGCGGTACACAACACCCTTCGGCCAGAACTCTTCTTTGAGGAACTTCTCGAGATGGTGTGTCGGAACACGCACCACGAACGACTTGAAGTTCGTGTTGTGACGCGACTCCAACTTCTCGACCCTCAAAGTCCAGTTGGTCTTCACACGCAAGTACTCCACGATCTCCTCAACCTTCGTGGAGTGGTGCAGTCTGGACACGTACAGCTGCGTCGTCGGGATTGCTGGACGCAGCAGCATGTTGGGTTCTGCCAGCGCGGTGCCGC
This sequence comes from Amphipoea oculea, assembly GCA_945859645.1. Taxonomy (NCBI): domain Eukaryota; kingdom Metazoa; phylum Arthropoda; class Insecta; order Lepidoptera; family Noctuidae; genus Amphipoea; species Amphipoea oculea. The sequence goes on along the minus strand of OX243869.1, from coordinate 7,746,167 downwards.
ACTGGTTCCGACAAGGAGGTTTCTTCTTCTTCTTCTTCTTCACTTTGATGAAACCATCCTTGTCGCACGTGTCCTTCTCTGGATCCTGCCTTTTCAAAACCTTGTTGGGTTTCGACCGGCTCCGTTTACCCCCTTTTAGTTTTTCCGCTAGTTTTACCTGTGAGTTTTGCGACTCAGCAGGCTTGTTAGCGGCTACTACTGCTGCGTAGGCTCGATTGGGGGTCGACGAACCTACACACGACGTTGTCTCCACCTGTGTCGAGGCAAGGACGGCCACGGCACGCGTTGCAACGCATGCATTCTCGGCAGCTGGTGACGCATTCGAGCCCGCCGACTCAAAACTGCAGATGGAGGCGTTTTGTGCCCCGCGACGCGTGTTCACATTTTGTGTCCCACTGCTGGGCAAAGGCCTTCCCTTTTTTCTTCCAAGCCTCCCTGTCTTGTGCGATCTCTGGCCATGTTGGCCCTGCGAATGATATTAGATCGTCACGCCACCTTCGTCTTGGTCTCGACGGCGATGTCCTGCCTCAGACGTCCAGTAAGTGACGATCTTTGCCCATCTCTGCAGGTGCATTTTCCACCAAACAAAAAATATTATAGCCACTATGGCTATATTTTTTTTTGCTTCAATATGAAAATGAAATCACGTAATCAAGACAGAGAAACAATAAAAAACGTTCAATTTATCCAAAAATCTAATAACCTTAGTTAGTTTTTTCAATATCACCTATCTCTAGAACCTTAATAGAAACCAAAGTTTCATCTCACAAATTAATTTTACAATCTTGCAAAACACAAATCTGTTCGCGCTGTAATCAGATAAAAAATTGTTGGCGAGCTTAATAAACGAGGCGGTGCTATTCCCCTAACATAATGGAATCTTTTTAGACACTTTAAGACAGCACTTTAGCTTAATGAAGAGCCATAATTCATTTTGACGCTCCTAGTAACTAGAGCAATGGCGTGCCTCCGCTGAAGTATACGCGGGTAATTAGATCTACGAGGAGTTATCGATTTTTTAATGTTAGCTTTATTAATGGCAAAGCTGAGCTTAACGATAATAGTGATGAAGATTGTTTGATTACTACAGGTAATTTGAAAGGCGATGGAGAAATCGAGAATGATATCCGTTAATATTTAAACAAATTATTTCAAACAACCTTGGAGACGGAAATTAAAAAGAAAATATCAATATAATAGGAACAGTATGATTGTTTTATTAATTGTAAAGCTGAACTTAGCAAACTAAAAAAGGACCATGAAAAGGTGTTGTAAATTAATTGATTATTAATGATATTGGTAGAGACTATGGAGAAATCCATAATAGTAACAGCAAATAAATTAAAATAAATTATTTTAAACAACACCAAAATCAACGTAATAGAAACATAACTTCTATAAGTGCCTCAGAAATACGAATGAAAACTAAAGAGAAACCACTAAAAGTAAAGGCTTACACAAAATTAAAGACATTTGAGGGTCAATTAATTCCCTTATTTTTGGATACGTACGCATTCAAATCTGTCTCAATCTGTCAAAAATACAATCAATTTACATACAATCTTGACAAGTTTTCAATCACTTCACATAGTGCTCAAAGAAAAAAATCATAAAAAACTATCAGGGCTATCTAAAAAAAAATTAAATTGACAGCCCTACTAGTTTTATTTGTTTTTTTTTTTCTTTGGCACTATGCGAAGTGACTAAAAAAAAATATAAATTGGTCATAAGTTTTGAACCGTACAAAAATTCACCGACATTCTCAAGGTTAAAAATGACCTAACACACGCCCCTATTCGATTTGATCCATACTTCCAGGGACACGCTGTATAGACGGTAAAAAAAAAAATATTATAAATTGTCTATCTATTTGTTCCGGCTAACCTCCGAAACGGCTGGACCGATTTTGACTGGACTTTCCCTGGCAAATAGCTAATATTAAAAGGAGTAACAACTTTTATTTTACAATAATTATTAGGGTTCCACGCAAAAACATTAAAACCCACGAAATCTAATTTGTTTTTCGAACTGCGCGCAAACAAAATCGCGGGCACAGCTAGTAATATATAAATATTTTAAAAACCTAGAAGAACTAAAGGTCAATATATAAATATTTAAAAACCTAGAAGAACTAAAGGTCAATGACAACAAATGTTGCGAGAACTGAATTCATAAACGTCGGAGTCCTTCCAGTTATTCCACTGTCAGGGTTTACTCACCCTTTACCTTCAACAAAAACCGATAAAATTCGATATGAAATCATATTAATAAAAGGTTCTAAAGAAGATGCTTCTTCTATTATAAAAGAACTTAATTTATTGCAATTAAGGATCAAAGGACTTTCTAGACCCGCCTCGGGTAAGTATATTGTAATAATTGATAGGCATAATTTATACTGTTGGGTTCTCTCAGAAGCAATTAAATAGGTAACTGCTAATCATACTTCCCCGTAATATTTTTACTGGACTTTATATCACTGACGGAGCAGTGGTGGCCTACTGGTATTGGGCCCGACTTACATACGAGTTGTAGGTCGTGGATTCGAACCCAGACAGGTGCTTTAGTTTGTGTAAACAATTTCATCAACACTGCCCTCAAAAGGGTGATGGAAACCATAGTGAAGAAACCAGCATGTCCTAGAATTTAAAATTTGAAGACATGTGACTATCTACCAACCCGAACTGGGCCCGCGTGGTAGATTATAGCCCACTCCCTCTTGAAGAGAGGAGGCCTGTGCCCCTGCAGTGGGAACATTATGGGCTGATTATGAATGTATCGCTGACGGTGTACAATTTAAAAACAAAAATAGCTGAACAGCCAAGTATGCTAATTTGTTTTGCAAACAAACATGGGGGTTGGTACGTCAAATGTGTTTTCACGTTGCTTTTTAATTGTTATCTATTCACTTTTTTTTCATGACGTTGTCTTTACACAGGTGTGTCCGTATTGGGATAACATTTAGCTGAAATATATTATGTTTATTACAACAAGGGTTTTGTTGAAAGCTCACAGAATAAGCAAGCTGAAGTCGCAAAAGGCGGGCCATATTAGCTGTAGAATCGATGACCATTGGGGTGGACGTGTTCTTGAGTGGTGACCAACGTAAGGTAGGATGCCCTCAGGCTAGGTGAAGCAACCATGTTCGCAGGGTGGCTGGTAGCAGCTGGATGAGAGTTGTCCAGCAGTAGACTGCTGTAGGCTGATGATGATGATGATTTTTATTTTTATGGGAGTTACCTAGTCTGGCCATAAATTCTGTCCCTACCGTTTAAAAATTTCATACATTGAGTGACATATGATACTCAATTGTTTTATTATGATACATATATGTCGTGAATTCTGAACGGAACGTCAAGCTGAACCGACTTGGGTGTGTTCGGAAATGGAGGTTGGCAACACTGTGCGAGCAATCTAGGTCATTTTGGAGTTTTGCGCGGGAAAACAAAACGGTGACATATTACGGCTTTCATTGAAGGTGCTGATACTTTTACGAATTAGAAAAATGAAAAGTACGCTGTGTTTACGAACGTGTTGAGCAGACACAGAACTCACGGACGTGCTGCCAACCTCGCGCCGACCTCGCCGCGTTCCGATAGGAATCCAGTTCCACCCGATTCGTGTGTGTGACTTTCTGATTGTTTGATCTAATTAAAACTGCAGAGTGTATATTGAGTCTTACTTCAGCTACAACAATGGACGACGACCAGTCCGGCAACGAACGCCCACATTATCTTCAGTTATATAAATAAGCTTTGGTCTTCTATAAAAACCTTACTTGGTCTCATCCCAGCTAAAAATATGGAGTGGGCTGTCAAAGAGAATCGTGTCGCAGTAATAGCGCTACACAAGTGTAACAAAAGATTCACCGAGATGTCTTCTGTCGACGACAGACCTAGGAGCGGCCGCCCAAGTGATTCAAGGACGCCAGCAGCAATCAAAGTCGTCGGTGAGCGAATTCGCCGAAATCCTCTCCGCAAACAGAAAATCATGGCCAGAGATATGAAAATTTCAGCTAGGACCATGTTTCGCATCATTAAACAAGACCTAAAGCTTGGCGCTTATCGACGAAGTACTGGACATCGCTTGACGGCTACCTTACTCGGCATCAGAGTCACCAGAGCAAAGAAGTTGTGGCAGCAGCACGCAGAAAACGGATACCGACAAATCCTTTTTACGGATGAGAAAGTCTTCACCGTAGAGGAAAATTTCAACCACCAAAATAACAGGATCTATGCATACAGTTCTCAAAAAGCTTCTGAAGAGGTTGCAAAGGTGGTAAGAGGCCATCACCAGACATGGTCTGATGGGCGTATCGTACGAAGGAGTCACTAAGCTTCATATTTGTCAACAAGGAGTAAAATAGAAAAATATAGTATTGAGTATTGCGAGACTCATGTTTGACAAAGAGCGTTTATAGACCAATATGAAGAAACTGGACTGTTGCTAGAAACACACAGACAAACTATAATAAGCCGAAATGTCAATAAAGACCTGTTTGAGTTGTCATCTTGACATTTGTTCACACAACAATAGAGTTCATTTCACGACTGCTATTTGCGATGGTCGAGTATTTGTATGAACAACTTTAAGGGTTCGGAATTCCGGTAACGGTATTTACCTGAACCGATATCGTTACGCTCATGAAAATGCTTGAAGACAAATAGTTCATAAATTATATTGTGACGGATAAGATAAGCTTACTTATCTCTGTAATTGTTTTCAATATGTCAATAATCTTGACTTCTTGACTTCTTCACAACATCTGTCTCTAAACCTAAACCATATTTTTAACCGACTTCTAAAAAAGGAGGAGGTTCTCAATTCGAATGTTTGTATGTTTTTTTTTTTTTTTTTTTTTTTTTTGTGTTTGTTCGCGCATAACTCCGTCGTTTGCCAACCGATTTGAAAAATTCTTTTTTTGTTAGAAAGGGTATACTTCCCAAATGGTCCCATGAAAATTTTATCGAAATCGGATGAGCAGTTTTTGAAAAATCAACAAAAATCTAAAAATTTATCTACATTTTCTACATTAACGATCTTTTTGTTTACTTTTTTGTGGGGTAGGTACAACTAAAAAGTGAAAAATAAAAACTTTTTTACAAAAAAAAAACAACCGACTTCAAAAAAAACACTACAAAGTGATAAATAACTTTTATTTCGGAAGTCGGTGTCAAAAAACGAAAATGCGGAATCAACGACACCGACTTCCGAAATTAAAGTTATTTATCACTTTGTAGTGTTTTTTTTGAAGTCGGTTGTTTTTTTTTTGTAAAAAAGTTTTTTATTAATAACATTTTTGTTACCTCTTTAATAAATTTAAGTTAACTTAAGAGGCTGCAAATTAAAGAGACAAAGGAGGAATACAAATATCAAACTAGACTTAATATTATTTTTTTTACTATGTCATCTTAACTGTTTGGAAGCTTTAATCCTATCATCTAAGTCAATAGTTTCAGCTTAAAAGCTGTTTGGTCGGTGCATATTGAAATTCTGCACCTTAAAGTAAAGTTATAGCTGATAAGATGAATGATTACTACCTACTCTGTTATCTGGCTCCGGAGTCTGGTAACTAGAAGATGAATTTTAGTTCCCGTATCCCTTTCACACCCAAATATCAAACACGAATGATAAATCGAATCTCTTGCGAACATCCTGTATCGTATGATACCTTCCCCCTGTAGATATGTTATCATATATCCTTGTTCTCGTCAATATTACTGACGTAACGTTTGTGGGCAAAAACTGATTTGCTTTTTCGTCCAGATTTCCGGCACTATTACAGATGTAACGTTTGTAGGCAAAAACTGCATATAATAAGGTGCTATAAAATATCTGCCATGGCTTCAATGGGAGACGGTATTTTGTATATAATATAGATTACAGTAGTGAAGAAATTTTGTACCCCGGAATAATTAAATCAATTTGAGAAAATAAAGTAATGAAATAAACATTTACTCTATTCTGCATAAAGTGGTTTACAAACTACGCGCGATGTGTCGCTTCGTCACATTTTGCGAAATGAAATGATGGTGCGGCAACAGTTAATTACTATGGGACGGTTTCATGCAACTAAATCAATTCAAATTTACACGCACATTTTTTTGTATCAAAAAAAATTATGACATAAGATCAATAATGTATCTTTACTATTGTAATCTATATACAGAATACTGTCTCCCATTGAAGCCGTGGCAGATATTTTAATAGCACCTTAATTTATTTATTCGTCCAGATTTCACAACTTAAGACCCTTTGTTTTATACGCGCGCGTTTTCTTGCCGTGAAAAACTACGGTTTATTCGCCGTGTACGGTCCTCAGTGTTGTATGGATCATATGGAAGCTTGTTGACGGACACGTTTTTTGTACGAGGCGGTTTATTCACCGTGTGTAGGCATGGTTGTCAGTACTGTATGTACCACTATAGAAGCTTGTTGACAAACACGTTTTCCTACGGCACGGTTTACACGCCGAACCGTAAAGAAACCGTGCCGTGAAGAAAGGGCGTTCCATTTATGTACTTCGGCGTCCTCAAAATTTGAAACACGAGGAGTTTATGATGAGAGGATGAACAAAGGCTTCTTTCTACCCCAGTTACCTTAGCAAAATCACGGGAAAAGGTAGCTGAGTAGTAACTATTATATTAAGATACAGTACTTTTAACCGACGAAAAAACGGAGGAGGTTCTCAATTAGACGCGTAATTTTTTTTTTTTATCACACTAAGCGACGCACACTTTATTTGTAGCTATCAAGTGCAGGTACAAGCACGCTGTGAATGTGTGTATTTAAAGCGCAGGAACTCCAATACCGTCCGAGACAATGGCGAAGTCGAAAGTGTGTGTGTGCTGACGCTATTTGTCTTTACGCACAAATTCACAGCGTGTTTGTACACTTGGTTACCACAAGTAAAGCGCGCGTCGCTTTGTGAACTAATAATACTATAACAAATTTAATTTGACTTAGCAAAAAGTTCAGCCTATCGCAGTCCACTGCTGGACATAGGCCTCACCCAGGCTGCGCCACAACACCCTTTCCTCCGCCTTCCGCATCCAGTATATCTAGCTGAGGACGTCTCGATGACAAACATGGCCAGCCCACTGCCACTTCAGTTTGCTGACTCTGCAAGCAATGTCAGTTACTCCAGTTTTTTTTTTCAGATAACTTCATTCCTGATTTTATTCATTAAAGAAACTCCGATCATAGCCCGCTCCATAGCGCGCTGATCGACCTTGAATTTCTAGACCACCCCGACTGCCCATGTTTCGGTGCCGTAGGTATATCATGGCGTAAAAAACCGTAACATAGAACAAAAAAAAAAAAAACGTTCTACAATAATAAATCCCGAAAACAATACCAAACGAAATCCACAATATAATCTTTAAAAATATCACACTCTAATAATATTCTACATTTCACTGGAATTTGTGATTCAAATGGGACTTGTGAATGGCACTGTTTAAATTTTTTAATCCAATTGCTATTTAAGCTGAGCTCGGTGCAGGAGGAGACGGACATAGTCGGATGTGATGCTATACTGACTAGTGACGTAATTAGTGCTGTGACGGACTCTTTGTTAGTTTTAGCTGTTCATTTAATTAATTATCCTTGTTAACTTGTTTTTGTTGCGACTACCTTGTGAAGTATTTGTCGGACAGTATATTCTACTAGCTTCTGCCAGCGACTTTGTCCGCGTGAAATTTCTTATTCCACCGACCCATCCCGTCGCATCGCATCGCCTGCCCGCGCTATTACTTCGTTTTCATTTAGCGTTCTATATACTTAACTATTTTCTTTTTGCTCGGCTCCTAAAGATCCTAACGGGATGTTAAATAGCCTATAGCCTTCCTTAAGAATTGGGCTACCAAATGCAAAAGTAATTTTTCAAATCGACCGGTAGTTGGTAGATTAGCGCGTTCAAACAAACTTAAAAATAATGTGCTGTTAAAATTATAGTCGATAAGACAGAGATTAAAACAGAAGAAGAACTAACAGGAGATCCAGGGGGGGTGGAGGGGACATATTTATTTCCGTTGGATCCCATAATTCAGGGGATCTGGCCGGAACAACTCTTCATTTTTAACCCAATTTTGAAATTCACTATTATACATAAAATAAAGTTCTCCAGAACGTATTTCGGCCACGGCGGCCAACCTCAACGGAGACTAGCCTTCGGCGCGGGAGATATTATTAGTGCACAAGTGTGTACGCAGACACAGTTGCACTCCCTCTTCCCTCACTCTCATAGTCCAATGGGACGGCAATCCGACACAACCGGAGTGAGATCAGGCACAGGACTATCGACTTAACGTACTTTCCGAGGCACGGGGGTATCACACCGCCCACTTAAAAACTCCGGGCTGTAACTATGAAATTTCTAATGGAAAAACTCAATAACACTTTGCCCGACCCCGAATCGAACCCAGGACCCCACGTTCGACAATCGCGCTTGCGACCACGAGAACAACGGGAATCACTATAACAACAGGACGGCACGAAAAGGTTAGTTATATAATAAAAGATTTCAAAATATACGGCGGATTTATTAACAACTAGCTGCGCCCCGCGGTTTATCCCGCGTAAATGTCAATCCCGTGGGAATATCGGGATAAAAAGTAGCCTATATGTTAATCCAGGGTGTTAGCTACCTCCATACAACATTTTATCAAAATTGGTTCAGCCGTTTGAGTGTGAAAAAGTAACAAACATATAAACACACTCACAAACTTTCGCCTTTATAATATTAGTGTGATTAGTGTGATAGTGTGATTCGAGAGCATCCATCAGTTTCTTACTAAACATCAACTATATCCGACGATCCTGCATACTTATCTCTTTTGTTGACTGTACATACATCTATATTTCGACCCCAGACTTAAGCAAGGGGCAAAATAAAAATCTGAAAATGCAGTTTAATACAAAAAAAAAGTCTTCATCGAACAAAACTAGCTATTTTTTTAATATCTAAACCACTTTTCAACAAATATGAAATTAACGTGAAAGTTTACACACGTGCTCGATAGATGGCGTTGTCCTGTAAGGCTGAATCGCGCTATGGTTTCGTTACAAGCGTTTGGTAGGGTGCCTCGAGGGTATACAGGGTGAAATTGAACACATGCGACAAATCGAAATGGGAGATTATACTCATCATTATGAACAACTTTTACTATGGGACCAAACCTGACATCGCGAAAAAAAAAACAGCTGTTCCCTACATTTTGGCGAGTTATGCGAACATAAATGTAGGGAACAGCTGATTTTTTTTTCGCGATTTCAGGTTTGGTCCCATAGTAAAAGTTGTTCATAATGACGAGTACAATCTCTCATTTCGATTTGTCGCATGTGTTCAATTTCACCCTGTATTTTGACAGGCGCCGTATAACACCCTGATCCTATACTACAGGATAGAATATTTTTGAATAACCTCTCGGCGTTACAGCCTTAAGATTTATTATTCCTTGAGATACCTACCTTATTTATAAACGTTACTTAAAGTTAAGTAAGGATTAACGTCTTTTTTTTAACCATATTTTTGACATTTAAAAACGTCAAACATGAAAAGGTGGGCATGACGAGTGGACTCAAGAAAATCCATAAATTATGGAACTTTCATTCTTGTTTCACATCAGTTTCATAATCTAAAGTTACCGACACTAAGGCCCATGTTACAGAACCTTATTCAAGACTCAAATACTAAGTACTGCAAACAAATTTCAACCAATGAAGTGGCTTAAAAATAGTTTGAAGTAATGCTGGAGTCTTGAATGAGGTGCTATGATATGGGCCTTCCTAATGAAAAACTGTCGACAATCCACACTTCTTTCCATAACAGGTACGTACCTAAGCAATTTATATCTCGGATGATAAATATGTAGCATTCGGCGCGAGCTATTCCCGGTCACTGACTGTCTAGAGAACCCGACTAATAATATAGGTACTGAATCAATATTCACGAGTAAGGCGGAATAGCAATCTCTAATATTGTCATTAACTGGTATAATGCTATTAGCAATTAGCAATTATGCCTCGATTAATAAATGTGTTAGAAAATGTGTTAACTGAAAGCGTTACCAGATTTCCTATACAGGGTGAAATGGAAAACATGCGACAAATCGAAATGGGAGATTTTACATACTCATCATTATAAACAACTTTTACTTTGGGACCAAACATTGTTCCCTACATTTATGATCGCAGAACTCGTCAAAATGTAGGGAATAGCTGATTTTTTTTTCGCGATTTCAGGTTTGGTCCCATAGTAAAAGTTGTTCATAATGATGAATACAATCTCCCATTTCGATTTGTTGCATGTTTTCAATTTCAGCCTGTACCTATACGGGTAGGTACCTCAAAGGGGTAATTATTCCTCTATCTTTATGAACGTTCGCATTCTAATCTGTGTCAATCTGACAAAAAAGCTTTTTACTAATATTTTTCACAAGTTATTGACATTGACGGTCGCTGAGGGGTCATTCCGCGGAAATCCAGTAACGGCGAATATATGCTAATAATAAATTAAATATCATAGCTGCATTCTTTTTTTACTTTATATGACATTTCTTACATGTTTTTACGTATGGCGCCGCTATCTAAAAAAGTATAACACCTTTATTTAATTTATTATTGCAATCAACACGCACCAAATGTCCTTACCATTTCCAAACAAAAGTCGGCCTAATTGCGCGGAATGGCCCTGAGATGAGATTCCGACTTGAATTTGAACGTTTTTTAAGTACAAGAAAATAATGGCCTTAAATGATGTTTCTGTTACTTACTGCAACATGTTTAGTATTTTTATCTCACGAAGCGACGCGCGCACTACTTGTGATAACCAAGTGTACAAACACGCTCTGGTTGTGGGCGTGTATACGAGTAGTGTCAGCACACAATACACGCAGCCACACACACACACACTTCCAACTTTGCCATTGTCTGGGAAGGTACCGAGGGCTCCTGCGCTTACACACATTCACAGCCTTCGTTCAAGTTTAAATTCAGGTATGATTTTGATGCAAACTCTACGAGTAAAAGAATCAGTAATTAAATACCAGCTGAAATGGTTAAATTGGCAGAACCAAAATATTCTCATCACGACAATCAAAACATAACTGAATTTAAAATAAAGCTAGCGTATTCTCCTGTTCGTTTTTATGACTGGAATCTGCCATCAAAACATCATGCATAATATTACGAATTAATGCAGAAGTGACGTCTGAATTTATTACATTAACTGCTTTGTTTTTACTGCCGCGCGTCAGTGACTGCTATCCAAGAGTTAATGCAAACATAAAATTAATTACGATACAAAACTTTTAGGAGATTATATTTCTGTAAAATCAATCGTGGATCTTTGACAGTCGTTACGGGTCATCAGAAGCCCGAAAGTCTAATAATCAGTCTTACCAGCTATTAGTGCTTTTTTTACGACTGTACAAATTAAAATGGTCAAGTAGACGTGGCGGTAATAAAAGAGACTTTTTTACGATTCGATGAGGCGGGGATAAAAGTGGGGAGTTTTTGAAGTAGACGTGGCGGCGACTCGACGTGGCGGGACTCGACGTCAAGGGAATAAATCATCGTATTACCCAGTAACTCGGTTGTGGAGGTCAGATAGGCAGTCGCTCCATGTAAAATACTGGTATTCAGCTGCATCCGGTTAGACTGGAATCTGACCCTAACATTGTTGGGAAAAGGCTAGGCAGATGATGATTCCTATAAGTCAATTACTGAAATAAGAAGCCCATGGAGTGAAACTCATATCATTCTCCTGCCCTTATTCCAACGTATTTGGGGTCAGCACAACATATATTTTTCTTCCGTACTTCTCTTTTAGTCGTCATCTCGGTAGTCACCCCCTTTTCTATCCATATCATCACACAGTCCATCCATCGTTTCTTTTACCCTTCCACGAAGACGCGCCCCACTCTTCTTACTAATCGCTAGTGGTTATCGCCAGTTAATTCCGTTAGTGTTTTAGTTTTTTGATACACACTAACTCACCACTAACAACTAATTACTATGAATCAACAAAACTGAAACACTAGCGGAATGTTGCACACTTGTACTGTAAGCGATTAAGAAGAAGAGTGGGGCGCATCTTCGTGGATGGCGCTATCTGTAGCCATCGACATTCATACCTAAAACTCTCCTCACGACATTTTCCTCGTTCCTTCGTTATCACATGCCCATACCATGACAACCGATTGTCACAACACTTTTCAGTTACCGGTTTCTTTGGTCTTTCCCTACTCTTGTAGCCATAACATTCACACTCAAATATTCTACACCGACGTATGAACAGTCGATGTAACAATGTAACAACACTCAATGAAATAAGATGCCAATGGAGAGGAACACTATTTCAGATATGAAACGTTTATAAAAAAAAAAAACGAACAAAATGCCCTAAACAGAACAGCTCTCTAAAAAAAACACTCGGGGATATCCATCCAATGTTAAGCAAATTGACATCCTACGTCAATTTGCCGTGTTATAGGTATATGTATAACCTTAGCGTACAACTGTCAAAGAATGTAATTTGTAAATGTTTGTGATAAAAGCAGAAATTTGTTTGAAATACTTACTTATCATATTAATATCAATGACACTTGGTATCAATGGTGGATGTCTCTGAAAAATAATCCTTTTTCGTGATAGTACCTACTGACATTTCAGGAAATATAAATATTGAATTGTTTAATTCTTTCATGGCATCATTCAGTTCGCATTATCAGAAAATAATTCCACATTCGACAAAAGTGTGCTGTTAAAAATAAACAGTTAAAAATGTGCTTTAAATTTCAATTATTAACTGAAACTGAGACGTGGAGATTACGATTGGCTCATACTGTCATTACCAATGCACAGTGGACACCGGACACATCCGTACAGCCGGCGGGCACCGAACAAATTTTAAATTTTTAATCGCCTTTTCGTCGAACTTAATTTCAATTTAAATTCATATTAGCTCTTCGTATTGGGCGTTGCGATTCCACTCTAAAAAGTATTATTGCCGGATCAATATATAATATTACATTCCATTGATTACTCGCGGTTATTGGTTGATTATAATTTCGCGACTTCTTCCGCGAGAAATACCTTGTTCTCCCGACCCGCCCGGCGCCCCGTCGCATCGCATCGCCTACCCGCGCTATTACTTCGTTTTCGCTTAGCGTTCTTTCTGGCTTTTTTCTTTTTGCTCGGCTCCTAAAGGTCCTAATAGCCTTCCTCAAGAATTGGACTATAAATTTTTTATAAAAAAGATTTTATTTAATCCGTCTGGTAGTTCCAGGAGATTGGTGCGTTCAAACAAAAAAACAAAAGGAACCCCTCAACTTTATTATTAATATCGATGGATAAGTCAGGCGCCTTAAATATTTAATTAACAGAGTTTGAACTTAAATATTTGCTTAATGTTTTTTTAGGCGCTTTGTTGAACCGAAAACAAAAGGAAATCGTTCCATATTCATTGTCATGAAAAACACGTGCGGTAACGTACGCAAACGTTGCAGTATGCATGAGAGCTACTACAATTAGAATCTTGTAATTAAAACGCTGAATTAATACGTTGCACCTGAATACAATTTCCCGAATAGTCGTGTACCTTCCGCAGAGCAGATGCGGTTTAATATGGGCAGCGGCGCGGATACCTAACTTGCAACCGCAACCTACAAATAGGGTAACTTAAACTTAAAGAATGCATAACCAACACAATACAAATATGGCCGCAGACTGCCTCGTTGGCGTAGTGGTCGCAAGCGCCAGTGCTGCGCATGAGGTCCAGGATTCGATTCCCAGGTCAGACAGTCTTATTTTGGTTTTACATCTGGATATTCCCAGTTCCCAGGGTCTGGATTTGTACCCAATTGATTACAAAGGAATTAAATTACTCGATACGTTACATTATTCCGTACCTTGCGTGTGCTCGATAAGGCATGCTCAATATTTGTCACATTTTTTAAATTATGATAAAAAACAATATATCTCTCCTTAAACACCATTTATTTTGTTCTTTGCATATGTTTCATGATTATTATTGTGCTAGAAGCGGCCCGCGATTTCACCCGCATAAGTGTCGATCCCGTAAAAATATCGGGATAAAAAGTATCCTATGTATTATTCTGATTTATAAGCTATATTACTGTAAAATTTCATCAAAATCTGTTCAGTCGTTTTTGCGTAAAAGACTAACAAACATCCATCCATTCATCCTCACAAACTTTCGTGTTTATAATATTGGTAGGATTTTTTTAATAGATTAGTATAACATATGTTTTAGGTCTGTATGTATCTGTTCTATATAAATGGTACACCACAGACTACTTTCATTATTGTCTTTCTCCCTTAATCATCTAAAGGTTGTCTTTAAAAGATTGTTTTTAGCGATAAGACCGCCCATTGTGTCAACCCTTGTAAAATGTCTATATTTCTGTCTATAATTTTGATGGTGTACCTTTTTTTTTTTTCTCGCGGTGGAAATCCTCATGGACTTCCTCTATCGTGGGGGTGACAGAGGGGCATGCCGGACTCTTACCGGCTAAAACCACCGCGGTGTTCCACCTCTACCTATGGCCGGGGGTGCGGGATTCGCAATAGCATTCACCGCTCCCCCGACAGGCCTCGACCCACATAATAAAGAGTATTTAGAATAGAATAGAATACTCTTTATTATGTACACCATATAAATTACAGACATATTATATAGAAAAACTTTACAATGGGTGACACAATGGGCGGTCTTATCGCTAAGAGTGATCTTTTAAAGACAACCTTTGGATGGATTAAAAACGGGAAGGACAGACAAATACTGTAGGTAGTCTGTCTGTGGTGTACTATTTACACAATACAATAAATACATAGTATAGTATTTTATCTATCTATCTATCATACGGAATCAAATATCAATAAATGTTATCAAAGGAGTCCTCAAAACGCTGTTGACAAATCCATAAAACATAACTGACTAAATGTGCCCGTACTGTAATTAGGTACACCTCTGGTCTCTAACCTACCCTAACCTACCCCTTAGGAGATTAGAAGTGTGATGTTATGCTAAGTAGTACAGCACCCTAATTGCGTAACACACTATCTATTGGAATCTGAATCATTCTGAAGCAATTGCTAGTCCATTGCTTCATGAGTTTGAAAATTTGGTCTGCTCAACACGTAAATAACGCAATGAATGTTGAATGTTGAACTGTCAAAATGAAACAGATTCCGATTGATAATGTGTTATGCAATTGCCCCGTAGGGTACAATTCACCACTTAAATTCTCCATAAGCATGCAACTCCGTATGATTGCATTAAAGCACTTACGAACTTTATCCATTTCGTCTGTTGACACTCCACAGCGCTTTAGATTTCACTGAAATTTAATTTTATAATTTCCGTTTTATTATATCGCCATTGTCCTTCCGTAGTTCGTGGTTTGGCGAGTTATTTAAAATTA
This sequence comes from Amphipoea oculea, assembly GCA_945859645.1. Lineage (NCBI taxonomy): Eukaryota > Metazoa > Arthropoda > Insecta > Lepidoptera > Noctuidae > Amphipoea > Amphipoea oculea. The sequence goes on along the minus strand of OX243869.1, from coordinate 7,730,721 downwards.
ATTCACGGCAAAATGTTCGTGTTCATTGTTTTGACAAGTTTTTGGTGGCTTTGACGGATACGGTGTTGGTTAGTTAAAATTGTTTGAAATAATATGTACGTTGGGATTATTATTTTGGGGTTTTGATCAAATAAATTATTATTATTATCTCCATTATTTTAAAGTGGTAGGACGTTACAATAAGTTCTTTTATGTTACTTGTCATAGATTTAAGAAAAACTGTATTTAACGTTAGTCCTTATATTTTTTAATAAATTTTATTATTATTATATAAGATTTAAAGGCTAGACCGTCAAATGTGCACCATGCGTGTGCATTATTAAGGCCCTTGTACTCGGCACGGTTTTTTTACAGTAAGGCAACCGCGCCGTAGAAAAAACGTGTCCATCAACAAGCTTTTAGAGTTATCCATACAATACTGAAGAACCGTGCCTACACTCGGCTTATAAACCGCGCCATAGAAAAAACGTATCTGTTAATAAGCGCAGCACTGATTTGCTGGATTCGTTTTTTCCTCTACCGATAATTTTTCCCCTGAGAGTTCATTTGGTTTATATATATGTCGGATCAGGAGTAGGTTATTGGCATCTAGTTATCATCAGGCATATTTTATTAATTACTGTGGGCATACTGTGGGTAGTGTTGGTTATTGCGCAATAGAAAAACCGTTTGCAGATCAAATCAAAATTATAATATCACGAACAAATTAACCACACTAGCAAATCACACACTGTAAGTACACGATACAACTAGATACACAGTAAAATAATTATGTACAGTAACAAAGTAATTGCGAACAAATCGTAGGATCGATTACTGTTCGTATAGTGACAGAGCCACCCAAGTAAACCGACAGGTTTGTCGGGAGCTAGTGCTCTGTCAGGAGTCGAGTCCGAACACCGACTCACCCTCACTAACTGTCACTGACTGTCTGACTGTCCGTCACTGACTGTCTAGCACAAACGAGTGCGCTCAGTTATAAAGGTCTGTCCCCACCACGCACTCGTCCCACAACAACTCTGTCCAAATGGCGTACGGAAATACGTCATCGTGTTTACTTGATACAAAATATTAAAATGTGCTAAATCAAATAGATTCACATTATAACTCGCATTATAAATCGAATAATACAACAAGAATAATTGTCTTAAATAAACAATAGTGATTTCACAAAGTAAATCGTTTTAAAATCAAAGTAACATGTCATCAATTGGTTTGAACAAAACCATCGGTTACAATTATCAAAATAAGTTGCTAAAATCAATTAGCGCGTACATTGAGTACTCAATAAATTATGTTCCAATTTATTACACTATAATGGATAGTAAAATCTCTTAAATTAATAAAAGAAAACAAATCATAACAAATTCTGTTGACTACCCACAAATGTAGTCGACAACCGTCTCCGACATATATGTATGTATCCATGTATATATTCTTGTATTTTATAGTCATTACCTAGCTAGTTATCCTGTATGTTGCACCTGCCATGTTTTGTCTCTGCATCACCCTAAGGTTGACTAGTAGAAACTGCCTCAGGCATTAAGTCCGCCTTTTTACAGTATTTTTTTTTTACTTGTACATAAAGTTTTAATAAATAAATAAATATAGTGATCCATAAAACACTGATGACAGTGCCTACATCATCTGCCTAGCCTTACCCCAAGCATATTGGGGTCGGCTTCCAGTCTAACTGGATACAGCTAAATACCAGTATTTTACATGGAGCAACTGCCTGTCTGACCTCCACAACTCAGTTACTGGGTAATACGATACCCCTTGGTAAGACTGGTTGTCTTTTGACTTTGGTAAGTTCTGGCTTGTGACTGGGTAGTCACAAGCCCGAAAGTCTGACAACCGACAGTCAAAGATCCACGAATGACACTCGGGACCAACGGCTTAACGTGCTTTCCGAGGCACGGAGGGGTCTCGGTATGTAAAGATGCATGGTCACCCATCCACAGACCAACCGCGGGAATCGTAGCTTAACCTGATCGATTGACCTGTGCGGCTGTTGTTATTTAGCCACGGGCCCCTCGATGACCGTGCCTACATACGGCGAATAAACTGTAGTTTTTCAAGGCAAGAAAAACGGGTGTATACAAAGGGGCTTAAACTTATTATGGATTACGTAATTTCCTATATTTTAAGTTTGTTCTTAAAAGTGGCGCTTCCAGCAACTTCTCCACAGCCAGTGAAAGAGCTTATAACTTCTCCTGCAATTAGATCAGGCTCGCAATGTGGTGTGTTAAAGTTTTCATTGCGTTACGGTGAAGAAAAGTATCACGAGGTGGAAACTATCTCTTTCGCGAACCGAACGACTTTTACTAACTTTGCAGCACGTTTTCCAAACTCAAAAAGTAAGATTAATCTGTCAAGCTCCGCTAATGAGACACAATAGATTTTGTATTGTTTCGTCGCCGATCGGCGAATCGCGCCGCTTGACCGGTTAAGCTAGAAATTAGGTGTGTTTAAAGGAATTTTAGTGTATATAAATTAGCCAACGAAACTCCGCAGACGTGATGGGTATCGATATCTAAACACGATAAAACTAAAGAAAACAGATTCAACGTATCCTTCAATTAAAATAATAACCAGCGGTCGTTGACCCAAAAAAATCAAAACTTTTTCATTTTTATTTTATCGTCTCTAGATGTCGATACCCATCACGACAGCAGAATTTCGCTAGCTAATTTAATTTGACCCTATATAGTTTTAACTTTTTAAACGGGCGATCCATTGCGTACCTACTCGTACCTAGTTCCGTATGCATTGTCGTCTTTTATATCGTACCACATCCAGGAGATTTTTAATATTTTTCCTAAGACTGCGGTGGCCGCCACATAGCGTCCGCAATTTACCATAGAGTGACGTCACTGAAATGTTAATTAAAAAGTAGGTTGGTGTGTTTTCCTAGAGAGTGTTTTTTGACAGCTTATAGTCAAACCCTGCTGCCATCATTTTTCATGACAACCGTCACTGCGGCCGTTATGTGGCGGCCACTGCTTTTCTAGGAAACTGTAGTTTATCAGAGAATAGCAGCACCACGCAGTTTCACCCGCATAAGTGTCAATCCCGTGGGAATATCGGGATAAGAAGTATCCTATGTCCTTTCGCGGGATTCAAACTATCTCTATACCAAATTTCATCTAAAAATTGGTTCAGCGGTTTAACCGTGAAGAGGTAAAAGACAGGCAGACACACTTTAGTATTTATAATATTAGTATGGATGAGAGACGGGAGGGGTCGAGGGGTGTCGGAGATGTGTCTTTGTTCTTGTTGTTTCCCCCTTACTAATAAACGTACCTATTATATCAGATGAATAGTTACACACCGATTTCTCTCTTTCAGTCGTCAGTAATTTGACTTTCGAAAGAAGAAGACAAAGCGTTGTGTAACTATAGGTACAGACGCTACACAACGTTTATTAGTAAGGGGGTAAGTGTTTATTTATGTTGTTTGTTTATATTCTTTGTTTTAATTTAATTCGCTTACCAAATATGTAACAGCTCTAATTCACAAAATTAAATCAAACAAACATTCAATCAGACGAACCAATGCGGTTCAACCAACCATTCATAAATAGGACTTCAAATGGATCCACATTTTCATCGCAACGATATTTTAGTTGAACATCGCGAAACTGACCCAAATGCTATTTGGATTCGCGAATAATACGATTGGCAATATTATTTATTCAACTGAAGGACGGACGAGTATCATTGCGGCGCGTGCGTTGCGGTATGAACATTAGCTTTCATAATTTAGCTGTAGAATTGAGCGATGGGTGGGCCCGACAGTATTTTGTTTTGAGTTGTGGTGCTTTTGAGGAGAAAGATGTGAATGTGATGTATTCCGGTATGATTGAATTTGGCTCTTCTACGATTGAGTAACAGAACTGGACTTGGAAATGCATTTAGATGCATTTCCAAGTCTAGTTCTGTTGCTCTGTTGTTCTGTTGCAATATTAGTATTGACATACTAGTGAGCTTGGACTGTGCTTTATAAGAGCTGCAGCTCAAGGTAGTAAAATAAATCGCTGGTTTAAAATTAAGCTATCTTAACCGCATTGAAATTAGCTTTGTAGGAGTATAGAGATACGATTATGTCCATGTGATGTGAAGCTTTATGTAAAAATATAAGTTACTGAGTTCTGCCCGCGACTTCGTCCGCTTGAAATTTCGGCCATCGCTCGCGTCCATGGTCGCATCCCATAGCTCGCCCGTGCTACTACTTCGTTTCCGCTTAGTGTTCTGACTTTTTTTCCTTTTGCCTGGCTCCTAAGGATCGTACAGTGATGTTAAATAACGTTCCTTAAGAATTGGGCTATCCAATGCAAAAATGTTTTTTCTAATCCAACTGGTAGTTCCGGAGATACAAACTTACAAATAAACAAACAAATGTTATCTCTTTATAATATTAGTTTAGATAGGAACTCTAAATTATTAGAAGAATATCAGCATTTGTTTTTAGTTGCCATATATTATATCAAAGAGTTATCTATTATAGGTACCGATCCGATACATTACAATTCAAATGTAGTTCAAAATAAACATTAAGTACGTACCAAGGCAAGGACCTATCGATGAACGGAGTAGCTTTAAATGTTCAAGTGCTTTAGACAATGCTGTTCTACCTTAGTTCAACAAATGTTTGCAAAAGTAATGTTTGCACATAACATTTCCATCCATTTTCATATTATGTTGGCTTTCAGAACGCGACCTTTGAAAAAATTCAGATCAGTCTTTTGGAAACATTTTTATAATGCTTTTCCGATCGCGTAGCGCCTGTAAGGTTATGCTATGGTAATAGGTAATTTTATTAGGTATATCTAGAAGAATTTTATTAAAGTCTTGAACGTTTGACTCGAAAACGCTAGACAACTAGCATCCTACACCTTTAAATATCGTATCATGATGACTGAGCAACAAATACCATCATAAAGGTACGAGTTCTTAGCCGACCGTAGACAGCAGAAGCAGACGACGTGTCGCTACGACACTACTGGTTTGTATGTATTTCTATGGAATACCTTCCGCAGCTAGCAACACGTCGCACGACCGCAGACGTCGTGTCGCCCGACCGCAGATCAGTAGTGCCACCGACGATGGAGAGCTGGGTTCGAAATCATGACTGCAGCGACATGACCCTGCGACTTGTCGCTACGACATGTCGCAACGTCGCGTCGTCTGCTGCTACTGTCTGCGGTGGGCTACGTTTAATCAACAGATCGAAGCCACTATTACCCCTGCCGCTGCCTGTACTAAGTCATTCATAACGCATGCTTTGACATTGCGGTTACTTACCAACTTGACCCAGCTTCTTGTGCGCTAAACGTATGCCCAAGTCCAACCGATAATTTTCCCAACCCTCAGCGACACCACAAATGTGCTCATTCAAAAATTCGAATAGGTACTAGGCCGTTGGCTACTTTTTACCTATTAGTGTGTGTACGAGTATTACGTTTATTTTTTTTGTACGAAAATTGAGAGTGAAATTTCAAGAACGCGAACGCGATTGTTAGAAGATGGAATAGAATCTATCTATAAGTATATATATATTACCCAAATATAAAGCTTTAAATATCAGAATGGCTACTAGTCATTTAATATTCGTAAAAGTAACTATGAATATGGTATGTAGGGAAAGGATTTTATGAAATAAAGCACAGAAAGACAAGCTAGACATTTATTAGAATTTAGACTTGTCAGTTATCAATCAGAAATCTAGTTGTCCGTTCCAAATCTAGGTCATCATGGAGAAGAAGGACAAGAAACTCCATGGAAACAGTATTAAAGTATTCTATCAACAAATTTCTTATATTGCCATAAATTATTATTATTTTATAAATAATCAATTATATCTCTTGAACATCTATTTACATATGTGTAATAACAACAATAATATAATAATACATACATAACAACATATATATATATATATACATTATATATGTATACATATACACACACACAATATATACTTATTATATATTAACAACAGCTATATATTATTTTATGTAGGTACACATTTATACATTAAACAGTTATCATCAAAGTTATACTACTTATCTTTGTATTTCTCGGGAGCTCCGCACCGGCCAACGTCTCAAGCAATAGTGAGTCAAATACAACGGAACGCTCGTTTTTATAGGCGACGACAAACAAGTATGACTCATGCTTCTTTAAAACTGTGACAAACGATCATAATTCGTACCTATTTGTCGCGCAACATTAAAACATTTCTTATTTAATTTAAAATGATGTTATTTAAATGTTTTTATTAGTAAATTAATTCATAATTAATAAATCAATTTACTATTTTATATTACAACGTGAAATATTCTGTTACATACTAACTACATCGGTATAAATCTAACAACTATATCGGTATAAATCTAACAAACGCGTCACGTTTAGGCACATTCCGTTACATGAGGGAGGAGAAAGATAAAACTCTCTCTGTCTCTCACACTAACACTCTCTTTTTTTTTTTTTTTAAAGGAGTTTCACTTCGATCATGATTTTTTTTATAAAACTACTTCATATTTGTTCTAAATAAACAATTTTTATTTCTTTCTTCAAAACTAAAGGTAGCAGTAACTGCTCTAAACCACTGCAGAACAGTTTACAGAAAAGTACCGAAAAGCAAAACAGATAAAATATCTAATCTCCACTGCCAACCACTCAAAACGAGAGCCTTTGATAAACAAAACATACAAAATGCATTCCATCAATTCAATTCGTTGCCAAGCTAGACAAATCACCAAAACGTAACGTAACGTAGCGTCCAGTTTATTACACCGCTTTACTTATTCATCAGGTATGCAAATGAAAAGCAAATAAAGAGAGAAATGGCCATCCCGGTAACGTACGCGCTGGTTTTATCTCGAAAACGATCAAACATTACGATCCCATTTCACACGACGTATTTCCATATGCGCTATAAATAATGCCGTTTTACCTTCCATCCAAATAAAGGGGTTCCATGGAAACGTTATTTTTTTTATGAAATTGCTGGATGCGGTCCGTTTGTACGATGGGAAGTTTTTTTTTTTTTTAATTTAATACTGGGTGTTATTATAATGTTGGGTCCACGTTTCAGCTCTGGATTGCTTTTTAGAATTTGAAATAAAAAAGGCAGTAGGTATATTTTGCGTTAGATCCTACATTTCAAAATCCCTAAAAAAAAAAAACAAAGGATGGTGCATCTGACAGTTGTTTGTTGTTTGCGAATTAATACTGTGGGCAGTTGATATAACGACACACCTACTGATATGTCATGATAAATTTGTCCGTTTTGAAATTTAAATATCGTAGGGGAATTATTATACATGCCCAGCCAATCAATAGGACTGAAAAGAACCAATCGAATAACGCAGTGAGAAGCGCGAGGTAAGCCGACGACGATCATTCGAATTTTAACGCATTTAAAATACATAGGATGATTTTATTGAGCACATAAAGATATAAATAACGCATTGCATAAATTAAATCTTCCTGAATGAAAAGCGCATCCATTAAGAGCGGAAGACAAAAGTGCTCAAATATTAATTAAAGCACAAAACGAAAATCATTACAATCGGATGCGCCATTTTGGGCATTCAAATACAAACATAAATGCTTCGCTTGACTAATGGTACAGTAAACAATCTTAACGATCGATTGTGGTTATTTGCCAATGTCTCATCTAGAAAGATACACTCTAAATAGTACGGACCTAAGCTCGAAAATGTGACTATTGGTACAAAAACAGAAAAGCCCTGAGACGACACGAGAGGCTTCCACGTGCCGAAATCCTGAGATAGGGACCGAACGCGAACCTAACAATAATTTGAGATCGATTATACTAACACAGGAGCTAAACCAGAGGGATGTTTTGCCAACTTTTTATGCGCACCGCCTTCCGAGCAAAGCCTAAGTACCTACGTACGATTTTACGGTGGAACGCATTACGCCCACAGAGTTGTGAGCAGAATTTATAATAACGTAATTAATGACGGCCGAAACATTGGCCCGAACACGTCCGACCTGCATGCAAAAACCCTTTGGAGGAGGCCGAGCGACGTATTATTTATTACCGAGGCAAGAAACGAAATTTTAGGCGTAAACAAGACTAGGGAATATCGGCTGCGGTGAAATTTTCGGTGGGTTGGCAACTGTTTGTTGGTAGGCCCGTCGGGGTAGTTGATTAAAAACCCCGCATTATGATGTCGATTTTGTGACTTTAATGAGATGGAATATTTTGATTATGAAAAAATAAATGGACGCTAGTCTTGTATAATAATTGATAACACGTACTTACCTAAGTTGTTTTTTTTTAATTATTATATATGTAGTTCCTTATTTCTATAGGTTGCTTCTTTCTGAATACCTAATCAACTAAATATAAACAAAAGAACCAATCTCCTCCGAAGTAAGCGATGCAAAAACAAAATAAACAGCAAGTAAAAAGTTTGTCAGTTTCTTCCATCATCATAAATATACATTAGTCTTACAAGTTTTTGAAAGTTAGAAAGAAGGTATTTCTATCCCCATTATTTTATTCCGCCAAAATATTACTTACATAAAAATATGTAGGTATCCATCCCCTTGCGAACCCCTATAATATAGAAAAATGCTAAAATAACTAATATAAGATCCCATTCAAAAATATAGGTAGGGATCCCATTATTCAAATGAACGCCTTTTATTTTCCTTATAGCAATATTATTTTACCTATTGATGCGTTAAAAAAGCTGTAGGCGTTACAGTGATGTGAGCAACTACGTTCAAAGATATAAATCTGTGTACCTTTTAATGGAAAAACAATTCTTCGTAATAAGAAGTAATTATTAAATTGATTACTATTTTTATAAAGAAAAGATGACCTTTTGTTAAATAAAGGCGTAGGAAGGAAGGGATGCAATAGGAAAAACCGAAAATAAAAATAAGGGCCTCGCCAAAATCTGTATTGTTAATCATTTCTGGCGGTGGAAAAATGTCTGGCGTTTTCATTTTCAACAACAAAAAGGTAAAAACATGCCTTGGACTCAACTTTTAGATTGACTGAATATCTAGACTATTCGATGGTTGTTTACCTATTTCTTAGTCTTATTTTTTGTGGGTTTTATTTTTCAAATTCGGTTCATACAATGTTCTCCTAAATGCAAACTCAAAATAACATTTTACACTAGCAAAAATTCACTATTCTACGAAAGAGTCGGAACTTATTTAATTCAGACCGAATTTAGATTAGAACAAATGTCCCTGTCTTTATTCACCTTTTTCACATGCTCGATTATCGAAATACCTATCCATATAATACTAGCCATTGGCAACACCGTTATCATACTGTTATTAGCTCAGCATGGACAACCACAGAATTAGTGGAGGGTTTAACCGCGCGAACGTCAATACGGCATGTAATGAACCGGCCTAATTAGGGCAAATATAAGCGTTCGCGTACTCATTTGCGGTATATCGAATAAGAGAATGTCACGTGTAAAGGGAAAAGTATTGAATTTTGTAGATATCAGATTCAATGACAATGACTACCAAAAAATATGTGTGAAAAGGTCACACATCTTGAGAAATACTTGAGAGTGGAAACCCTAGCCGGAACTTGTTTTTTCCGACAGCGCTCGGTTATGAGAACAGTGGTGGTCCACTGGTGACGGCCGCGACTTACGAGTTGTAGGTTGTAGGTTCGAAACGAGACTCTCAAAACGGTGAAGGAAAACATCGTGAGGAAACCGGCATAACCTAGAACCAAAAATTCGAAGACATGTGAAATCCACTCCCTCTCCCCGTGAGGAGGCCTGTGTCCTAGATGGGAACATTACCTATAGGCTGATTATACGATGGCTCGGTTATCTTCGAATCTCGAGCCGTAGGTTACTTCAAGGCAAGTGCATTATTGCTTGCATGCCATTAGGTATGTAGATACTAGTCAAACGCGAGCTTATCAAATCATTAGAAAAACAACACTATTTTTTTGAGTGGTCGTATCAACATAGATATAATACCTATAGTAGTAATCCAAGTTATTGTTATCTATATCGCGTTTTGAGATAAAAAACTGCGTCATCATCGATGAATTTGTAGCGAACGTCAACACCAAGAATAACTAACAACAAAAATAGGTCTCTAATGCCTATTTTTGTTAGTTTTTCTTGATGTTGATGTTGGCAGACACTTGATAGAAGTATTGTTGGACTGGCTTGCTAATTGACCGCATAGCCATACTTTTGTTCTCGCCTCTTTGCTGTCTGACATCTCTGGTGCGTAGATGCTAAGCGTCTGGTCCATAGATACTAAGCGAGCCTGGCATCACCTGCCTACAACGGTGTAGGTAACTCAAAAATATACTCGAACTGAAAATATCACGAGTTAGACTATTTTCATTATTTTTTTTAGGTTAAAAATAAGTAGTTAAAGCAGAAAGTAGATACCTGCGGTGTTTAGGTATCCGCATCAAAAGTCAAATAATTTATGAACTTTTGAACCAGGGAATGTTGATCCTTGTTAAGTACCTACCTACATGATCAAATCATCATCATTTCAGCCTTAAGGGAAGGTTCACATCTGACGGAAAATGCGTCGAGCGTAACTTCGACTGCGTCTATTTATTCGCTCGACGCACTAACGTATCATCGGTTGAGTGTGAACGGTCAAGTGTTTTTCTATAGATTTGTCGGTTCTGGCGTTACGCGACCGATAATACGCGACGCATGTTCCGTCAGATATGAACCTTCCCTTAGAAGTCCACTGCTGGACATAGGTCTCCCCCAAGCATAGCCCCATCAACTAGGTTTTACTTAGTTCAATCCGTATATTTTACGTAACGCTCGCTCCCTTATCACTAACAAGGCGAAGAAGATTTTCATTGGTGCTTCGGACTTCCTTGTTAGACACACTTTCAAATATTACAATCGTGTAATCTAGCTATGAGAATGATTGAGTGACCCTCGCATAACGGCGTAGTGACCCAATTCCTTAAGTGATTACAACTGATGTGAAAAAGATATGCAATTCATACTTTCTTTACATAGTGCATAGGCGAAGGGCGGATTTATTGCCGTTGGATCCCGTTTTTGAATCCCATTTTAATATTTTTGGCGTTGGATCCCGCAAAACATTATTGGGGGACTGTCTTTTGTAATTTTGACGTTCGAAAAGTGCTGATTCTCAGCCTAGTTTGAATAAATGACTTTTGATTTGATTTGATTTGGTATGAGCATTTTTTCCTATGATGTTGGTTTTTTAACAACAATTTTTTAAGCTGATGCTCTTTAAGATTAGGAGACCTTACTGCAGTTACAATAAGCCACGAAGTTTTTATAGGCACCTTTTTTATTTATGGTAAAAACATTATGGTCAACTACTTATTCAAAAAGTTTTAGTTTTCATGGATGAAAAAACTGGGTTTCCGTGAATTTAGAACGAAATATTGTTTAGGATGTTGTTTACTCACTTCCTAACCATGTTTACATCGAGAAAGATGCAACATAGTTTTCAAAAAGCAATAAATTCCCACTTACCTTCGAATTCCTTGAATTACTCGAACGCACCGCCTCAAGACTTTCATTCACTTCGATAAACTTTTCAGTTTTTACACGATTAGCTCACTATCATCGCACTAAAGTTTTGAATTTATTATTTACAATGCAAGCCTGCAACATAAACACGTTACTCAAACTAACCTATCAAAACACACTAAAAATTAACTTATCACTTCACAACCAACAAACGTAACGAAAATAATAACTTCAAACACTATTTTTTGGGAAGAATTTCGTCAAATATTTATGTTTTTGATGAAAATAATTGAAAACAGAGTCGCTCCTGCAGGATTGTTGTCAAAACTGTCATTTGTTCGACGCCATGGATATGACGCATGCGTATTAGGGTAGATTTGTTTTGCGCATGACGTTGTCTAGTTGGCTTCTATTGAGAAGATTAAAAACTTTTTGGTAGTTACAAGAATGTTATAACTACTTTTAAGAACCCTTTTATACTTTTTAAAGCATTACATAAATAATGTTTTATATTTTAGGATCGATATTGTTGATTTTAATTGGAGTATAAGCCTAGATCAGCACGGGTGCGTTTCCCGCGGCGATTTTTTTTCGCACATAGGATTTTCAACGCACTGCTTAGTGCCAAGAGTTGAAAATCCAACTGTGTGTTTTTTGACGCGCTGGGATGCACTCTGTTGGATTCTCAATGCTCGGCTCAAGACAGAGAGTTGCAAATCCAGTGCGCGATAAAATCCCGCTGACATATTTTTACGTCCGTGCGTAGTACTATGTATTCTGTGGTCCGTGCGTACATGGGCTTAGAGAGAGTAGAAAAGTACCGTCGGTGATAGAAAAGTCGCCTATGACACGTGATGCGAAAGGTTGCGTGTATTTGTGTGGATCACGTCACGTTACAAGAGGGGCTCGTGGCTAAGTAATAGCAACCGCACGGGTCGATCGATCAGGTTAAGCTTGCCGCGTTCGGTCCGTGGATGGGTGACCATCTTTACATACCGAGACCTCTCCGTGGCTCGGAAAGCAGTTGGTCCCGGCTGTCATTCTTGGATCTTTGACAGTCGTTAAGGGTCGTCAGAAACCTGAAAGTCTGACAACCAGTCTTACCAAGGGGTACCTGTCGTATTACCCAGTACCTAACTGGGTTGTGGAGGTCAAATAGGCAGTTGCTCCATGTAAAATACTGGTATTCAGCTGCATCCGGTTAGAGTGGAAGCCGACCCCAACATAGTTGGGAAAAGGCTAGGCAGATGATGACGTCACGTTACAAAGAAGTTTTAACACTCCCTGTCCACAAAGTAGACACATAAAAAGGTTCATGGGAGAGAGTAGAAAATACAAATTAGCTGAGATCGGTTTTTTTTTAAGGTTTCGTGGTTGTAAGGATCGTAGCAGGTGGCGTAGTTTCTGCCCACCCCTAAGGGAAGAAGGCGTGAGTTTATGTATGTATGACTGTGAAAGAAACAAATATTATAAACGCGAAAGTTTGTGAGGATGGATGGATGGATGTTTGTTACTATTTCACGCAAAAACTACTGAACGGTTTTGGATGTTTGGCACACAGATAGTTTATAACCAGGATTTGTTAATACTGGATATAAACTATCTTTGTACTTTATTTTACATAAGAAAATTTTTACCCCAATATTCGCCCGGGATCGAAAGTTATGCGTTTGAAACCGCGGGGCGCAGCTAGTACAGAGATAAAGGCTTAATCCATACTTATCCTAGTAGAAAATTCTACTTGCAGCGCCCCGCGGTTTCACCCGCATAAGTTTCCCGAGGGAATATTGGGATAAAAACTACCATATGGCCTTTCCCGGGACTCAGACTATCTCTATACCAAATTTCATCTAAATCGGTTCAGCGGTTTAAGCGTGAAGAGGTAACAGACAGACAGACACACTTTCGCATTTATAATATTAGTATGGATTACGCCATTATCCCTCTGTTTGTTTCCAAAATTCCAACATTGTTTTTGACAGAACGATAGACATTGAGCGGCCCTCAAGCGAAAGGAGCAAGTACAAACAGGTGATTTGTTGTTACTGTTACCTATACTAAAATAATACTTGGTAACCATTTGAACACTGACTAACCCTTTCTGTTGACATAATTATAGTTCCATAATTATAGTTCCTTATGAATATTGGACTTTTTAATAGTTTTTATAGCATAAAGTGCTTGGTCATGTCTGTTATTTACGTACAATTTTGGCAATTCTTCTATTTTGTCAAAAGCATGTACGCACGGCTACACATAACCAGTATAAGCTGACTTCTGATTGTACGAAAAACCTATACAATGCGAGGTCAGCTAAAATTGGAAATGTATAGCTTGATGTGGAACCGTATGTGCCTTTTTTTTTTTTTTTTTTTTTTTTTTTTCGTGTGGAAATCCTCATGGATGTCCACCACCCTGGGGTGGGTGGAGGGGTCTGTCAGACTCTTACTGACTAAAACCACACGGTGTCCTGCTGCTACCTTTAGCCGGGGTGCTGGAGTGCTTGCGCATTTCATCACGCTCCCCCGGCCAGGTGTTGGCCCGCATGAACCCATGCGGACCCCGTCACCCTCAGCGGCCGCAAACGGCCACCATTCCTCTAGAGAGATATTAAATCAGCTTATGTATTATTCTTGTTTCCGATTACAGATAACCAACTGGGCACACAGGGCAGGATGTAAGATGGGCCATGACTTCACTTTACTTCGACCGCTTGTTAAGTTTGGGTCGGTCAAGGGCCCTCCAGGTAGACCTCAGCAAATTATTTGCAGGCGATGCTTAGGTTTTGGCATAATAAATCCAAGATTCAAATAATGACACCTATAATATAATAAAACTATAGATATACAGCGGATAAACATTTTAAACTAAATTAACTTAAATAATAGAAAAAATAACAAAACTATAAACAAACTTAAATATGGTGTCGAAAAAATGCTCCGCATCGCTGTCGACAGGTAATGTTCCCAAGGGACTGGCGACATTGCTACGTTACATAGCAATGTTTAGGCCAAGGTAAAAGCCTTGAAACTTGGTTCACAGGACTGAAGTGTCAAACAACCTATAATAGGTTTTAACCTCACAGACTTTTATGGATGTTGTGAAGATACTGATGAGCGAGATCGTTACGGGTCGTCAGAAACTCGAAAGTTTGACAACCACTCTTACCAAGTGACATAACCCAGTAACCGGCTGTGTGGAGGTCAGATATAGGCTGTCACTCCATGTGAAACGAACTCCATGTGTATTCAGCTGCATCCGATAAGACTGGAAGCCAACCTGAACTATGTTGAGAAAAGGCTAGGCTGATGAACGAGATTATGAAGTTAGCATTATAATATTAAAAGGTAATTAAGAAAATACTTAATAATTACATAAAACTGGAAGCTGTTCCATCCACGAAGAGGCGTATTATGTGGGTGACTTATGACAAAAGTTCGCTGAAGAGTTTTAACAAAATGTTCATGTTCGACCGTGCTTTACTGTCTAAAGTTTAATTAAATTCGCGAAAAAACCTCCCCCTTAATGCCGATAGACTATCAAGATAACATTCTCTTGGATTAATACTAATTAAACTAGAACTTTTATATTTACAACCATGAAAATGAGGCTGAGGGTGAGGGCTGACTAAAGTATTTTGCCAGAATCATTTTGTCCTGAGAGTTTAGTACATAGGGTGGTTTGGTAGATGTCACATGTCCTTGTTTGGGTCCGCGTGGTAGATTACAGCTATGGTACATTATTATCTTTCTCGGAGAGACCTGTGTCCCAGCCGTGGGGACATTATAGGTTGATCATGCTATACCAAACAAACAAAAATTGCTCTTGTAGTGGCTTATACAATGTGATAGGGGTGAGACTTCTAACCCGTTAAGGCTGAGTACTACATCTAATTTTATCGACAAAAAAAATAATATGGGGGGTTGAACCCCCTTCCCCTAAAAATTATGGCTAATTTTAATATTTTTTTTAATGTACTACGGCGCGCTTGATACTTTATGTGATATCAAAGGTTGTATGCGTCGTAGAAACAAAAAAAAAAACGACAAACGGTAGCTAATAACCTTGGCTAACTAATTCATTACTTTTTTCATATGTTTTGGTGAGAAAAAAAAATCATTTCTGAATTATTTTGACCGAAAAAATCGCTATTTTTCAATATTTTCATATTATTTTTTTTGTCGATATTACCCCCCATATTATTTTTTTTGTCGATAAAATTAGATGTAGTACTCAGCCTTAACGGGTAAGAAGTCCCACCCCTATCACATTGTATAGCCAAAAATAATAATCTTACAGGAGGCGCTTTATCGCTAATAAGGGTGCGTTTGGGCACAAATTATAAGGACAATAACCTTATACCGCCCTTATAGTTGCTTTATTGTCCACTTGTTTTCCTTATACGAGTTATATAAAGTATAGTTATATATAATATATGCAAAGAGCAAGGAAGATAAACTTATAATGGCAAGAAAAAAGCTCCTAAAAAGTCAACACAGTTGAAAGAAACCGTGTTTTATTATGGTCCGATACAAAGGAGTTAAACTCATTGCGACAAATCAAAGGGCCTTAAAAAGCCGTAGGCCCTTATAGCCGTCTGTTTATGATTCGAACTTATGCTTTCTTTCATATTATTAGGTGTCTTTAGTAATCGTATTGAGTTCTTGTCCTCATTTCTTATTGGATAATTTCTGCTTAGAGGTAAATTATATGAAATACTAGGTTGCGAATTAATAAAGAAATAAATTATAATTTAGTAAAGATTGGTCCATTACAGCTCTGAACAGAGAGAGATAGAAGGAGAGTGGGGAGGCCTTTGCCCAGCACTAGGACATCGAGGGTTAGTAAAAAAAAATGCGTTGCCAAAAACATCCTCATACTATTATGATCACTCAAGCATTTTCTTAATATAATATTAGGAAATGTAATAGGAATAATATTAATAGGAAGAACCATCAAGCCGGAAACAGAGTTGTCTTCCATCTCATAGATGCTCATTAGAGTAAACGAACCATCATACACGAATGATTACAATAAGTTGGGGAGAATGGGGAGTATACGCGTAACGCATGGTTTAGTTGGAATAGTGTCTTATAATAATAGTTGAAATGTGTCACCCATATTGCGATTTCATAATAGATAAGTTTCAACGTCCCGATATATTATTGTCGACGTTCATGACGTCTGTAAAATGTATGGAAATAGGGACACGCGTGCACGGTTATTTAAAAGCGTCTTCATATAATATTATGTCTATACAATTTACTTCCCTGTGTTATCGTGATGACGCGACGCCGACGTGGACGTGGATGCCCATGATGGTATCAACACGTTGGAAATTAAAACAGCGCATAATTATGCAGCATGAACAACCGAAAAAAAAAACTAACAATAAAAATTTTAATTTTTCTAGAACCAAAAAACAATGTCAGGTTTCTGCTTACACAACTTTAAAAACTAAATTCACACGGACACGAAGTTTTTACCTACAACAATTTAAATATAAAATTCCAACTTCTAAAAAATATTTACTTCTTTTCGAGAACTGTTCGAAAAGAAAATCATTTTAATAAGTAATCATTTTACTAATAATGTTCTTGAATTCCAGGTTTTTCTTTTTTTTTAATAAAAAAAGTGTCGGGTAAGTTACCTGTTCTGCCACTGTAATCGTTTATTCTAAATAATTAAAGCAATTTACTCTTTAGTTTTTATTTACCACCTCACAATTGTCTTTTATTATTATTATTTTTTTTTCGAAATAATACGTTCGTCGTGTTTATTATAAATACATTTATTATTTTTTAAAGAATATAAGAACGAAATTCAAGGAATCGATTTTCCTGATCTGTATTCGATAACTTAATTGCTTCGTAATGGCAACCAGCAGTTCGCCATTTAAATAAAATAAAAAAAAAACTTTTGCAGTTCTGTCAAAATCGCACGCGCCAGTTCAAACATCTTGTTGTTGTTGTCGGTGTTTTTCTAATTCTAAGTGCACGTTTGTTTCCTTCTCGAATTCAGCTGCGTTTGCGTTATAGACTTATTGTGTTATATCCATACCACACATTTTGTGACAATGTACCATCAAATACGTTGTATTAATTGTGGTATAAATGTGTTCCGGATGGAACGGCATATAGTTGAATCTGACGATGTCCGTTCATTGTTACGGCAATGGACTTCATTTTCTGAGGTAAAGTACGATTCTTATTAATAGAATGTCAACTGTTTTAACTAATCTAAATGTTAATTTGCAACACAACCGTATTTTGTTTGTTTTAGACTCCAAATGACAGTGTTGTTTATCATTACTGTTGGTTATTAATTAATCAAACAAGTAATCCAACAAGTAGCAATGCGCCAACTGAATCAATTGTGCATCGAAATCTTTGTATTGGTTGCGGTCATTCATTGCATCGTGTAAAGTCTAACGCCTTAAATAACAGTTCAGAAACAGAAGATGCTATCAGACGCGTGGTAGAGCAAAAGTAACCTCCAATTTAAAATGTCTGAATAACTTCTTTTTTAGAAGTTCAGTGTAAAAGTGGAAATCACAGAAAAGCTTTTGACATTAAACTACACAAAAAAACGTAAGAATTTT
Source organism: Amphipoea oculea (assembly GCA_945859645.1). Classification (NCBI taxonomy): domain Eukaryota; kingdom Metazoa; phylum Arthropoda; class Insecta; order Lepidoptera; family Noctuidae; genus Amphipoea; species Amphipoea oculea. The sequence continues at coordinate 7,712,602 of OX243869.1, read as the reverse complement.
CACTGTCCATGACAAATTAATATTGAGCCAAAGTTACTATGGACATCTGACATTGTTCTTTGAAGACATCTGACATCTACCAACCCGAGTAGGCCCGCGTGGTAGATTACGGCCCACTCCCTCTCAGTGAGAGGAGGCTTGTGTCCCAGCAGTAGAAACATTATAGGCTGATTATGCTACATGCAGCATGCTTGACAGTTAAAACAAAGAATGAACGAGGTAATTATGGTGTCAGTCCATATTTATACGTTCCCAATATCTCATCGAATGATTGAATGAACCAACTCTAGAAGTAATAATAGAAATTCCGTGATTACAACTAGCAATTGAATAAAAATCGCTTACATTGGGACCCCAGAAATATCATACCGTGAAACGGAGGCGTATCGTGGGCCAAACTGCTTCTGTCATAAATGGTAACACTAGCTAAACTACAATACGACCAACTTATGTATAAAGAGATCTTTCGCGTGTCGTGTAAATGCTCCATAATTATCTGCGATTTTGAGCGTAAAGAGGGTTGCGGGAGGTCAAGCAATAGTGGTTGGCTTACTGGCAGGTTCGTTTTTTTTTTTTTTCTTATATTCTTTTTTTCAGACAGAATAGTGTGCACTAAACATACGCTATCAGGTCGGGGTAGCGTGACTTTCTAGTGTTTTTATAAGTCACATGCTTACATGCAAATGTTGTACCTAATATAAGGAGAGAATGCATTAAATTAGTTTGCTTCGAAATGCTAAATAGGCCTATTTAACTTTGAGCGAATTCATGGAATTTCAATTCGCTTTGGTACTTAATTGCGTTAAGTATTTTTATGGTCCATTATTTTAATGGATGTGAATTCTCTTCTTCCAAACTAATATTATAAATGCGAAAGTAACTGTCTGTCTGTCATTTCTTCACGCCTAAACTACTGAACCGATTTGTGTGAAATTTGGTATAGAGATAGCTTGAGTCCCGGGAAAAGACATAGGATACTTTTTATCCCGATATTCCCACGGGATCGAAACTTATGCGGGTCAAACCGCGGGGCGCAGCTAGTTGATTAATATGAAAGGCTTTTCTTTGTATTATTATTAATCTATTAGGTATATTATTTTTTTCCTAGAACCAACATTTCGAAGACATCCAGTAACCCGCACAGCTCCTGTGTCCCAGCAGGGAATTATTAAATGCTGATTATGCTGTTTCGCTGTATTTAAGCCCCCATTAAAATAGATGGACAAACATTTAGAAATCATTCAGACCACCAAAATAAGGACGATGGTAAAAAATACATAAGAAAAACGCATTACATACAAGAAAAATAATCAGATAACGAAAATACACTAACGTGCCGGCAATTTATTATTTTAGATCAAAATAAAATCACTTTAATCAGTGTTTTTTTTTTTTGCTTGAATATCTGGTTAGACGTACTGAGCGCTGTTTTAAAATTTGTCCATCTATTTTAATGGGACCCTGACCTGATACATGACAATGTATCAGGTCACTTAGCCCATAACGCCATCAATCGTCAAGAAGACATAGGAACTTGTCGAAGTACTTTATTTCTCTTAATATTGTTGAATCACTAGTATTTGTTATTGTATAACTGTTTATTTAAGTATTTATTCCTCCTTCACTAACCAGCGGGGTATTGTGTAACACACTATCAGTAACAATGGCTTTCATTTTGACAGTTCATCAACATTCATTGCGTTATTTACGTTGTTAAGCAGACAATTATTGACAATTTTTTCGAACATACTAGCAATGGATTAGCAATCTCCTTCAAAATCATTCAGGTTGAGATTGATGGTGTGTTACGCAATTAGGGTGCTGTATTTTATTTTTGTAACTAGTTTTACTTTACGTTTAGTAAGCAGTTTCTGTATGTACAGACGCCAGCACATGAAGCTATTACAATCTGTCAAATTTCTTTAATAGATTTTCAACTTTATCGCTAAAGTATAAGGTTCAAAGTTTATTGGAAAAAAGAGTCAGTTTCAGGTAGCTTGATGTGCTGGGGTTTGTTATACAATGACTTTTTTTCTGTGAGCATTATGAATTTGTAGCTGTGTACTAATTGAATAAATAAACATGTCCTCAATCTCCTGAAACGCCCACAAAAATTGACTTGGTCTCTTTTATAGATAAAACAACACAAGACACGTGTACCTAACATAATAATACTAATTATTTTAATTACACAATTTTTCCTGTAATCTTTACATAAACTTCTATCACATATTATTTGATTTATAATGTGAGTTATAATGCAAGAAAACCATGTAATTTAAAAAACTAACAATCTTAAAATAATAACATGTACAAGTATATAAAACAACATAATCAGCCTATAATGTTCCCACTGCTGGGACACAGGCCTCCTCTCTGTGAGAGGGAGCGGGCCGTAATCTACCACGCGGGCCCAGTGCGGGTTGGTAGATGTCACATGTCTTCGAATTTTTGGTTCTAGGACATACCGGTTTCCTCACGATGTTTTCCTTCACCGTTTTGAGAGCAGTGGTGATGAAATAATTTACACAAAGTAAAGCGCCTGTCTGGGTTCGAACCTACGACCTACAACTCGTAAGTCGCGACCGTTACCACTGGGCCACCACTGCTCTCAAGTATATAAAAAGGGAGGGAAAATAATCAAAGGGCATCAAAAAATTCGTCCGCATCACTGTCAACGGGAAACGTGCCCAAAAGGCTGGCAGCATTGCCACGTTGTATGGCAATGCTGATTCTTTGGCCAAAAAATAGGCCAGCCCTCTGGTCACGTGATGAGTCGACCAACCGCTTGGCGATGTCTTGGAATACTAAGTGGGCACTCGGGCCCCATCGCCCTAGTGTTTCAACCCCAAACGGCTCAAATATGTAAGTTCCAAAGAGATTGGAGTATTTGCGCCGTTTGAGGTTTTCCGCACCTGCAGCAGCCGCCCCAGCACAGCTTACCGTGCTTTGAAGATGGGATGGCGCAAGGGTGTCGACACACGTTGCATCCCACACCAAAGGCCTACCTAGCTTCCAAGGCATTATAGTCATCCCGTCTGGTCTCTTACCATCGTCGCGTGCCAAACCATTGGGTTCTAAAACAGCTGGCACCCCAGCGGTGACAAGAGCACGACGGATGATGTCATTGATGCTGGCATGCCGTGCTATCCGGCCTGCGCTTTTACTGCAGAATAAGCCATGGTGTCCGAGGCATTCGACACCTTCACCGCATTGGCAGCGATGCGGAGCCACGCAGGGGGCGCCCAGACGCAAACAAGTAGCGAGCCGGAAGGTGGTGTCACCCAGCAATGTGCCTATGTTGGGTGACGGTAGTGCCTGAAGCCAGAGACCCGACTCCCACTCACCCACAGCCAATAGGCGCGCACGCTCAGCAGTATTGGTGGACGTATTAATAAGATTATTCCGTACCAACCTGCAGAGCGGCTCATCCCACTGCCTCTGGGAAGATAGGTTCGCAGGCCGATCTGTATCCGGGCAAGCCATTTTCCAGGCGTTCTCCGCGTCGGCCAAGCACGGCACTTCAGAGTCAACCAGGGAGGGGGCTAAAATCTTCCCGGTCAACTTTTCGGTGCTGTGGACAGAGGACAGGAACGCCGGTAAGCTAATACTGGTAATTTTGCGGACGCCGAGGCCACCAAAGCGGATGGGTAGTGTGGCTTGCAGCCACGCTCGGACGTCCAAGGCCACATTTAGAATTGACGTTAAAGTGCTGCGAATAATTTGGTCAATTTTGTCCAAGAGGTGTGGCTGCTTCCATAAAGGGGAAGAGCGTAGAAAATACATAAAATTTGGGCCAAAACAACAGTATCTAATTAGGTTATTACACAATTCAATAACAACATGAAGAGTGAGGGGGCTTATTATCGACACTTACAAAAACCGTCGCTAACCAAAATATCTAGTATGCGACTTATTACTGTATGTGACGCGTGACTAAAAATATCGAGCGAAAATCGATAAACAAAAGCACTGGAGAACGGTTATCTCCTGTGCTTGCAATTAACTAGGAACTAGTATTTGCAGGTTAAATGAATTTGAGAAAGGAAAAACTCAGTCATAGTTGTATATTTTGGAATATAAGAGGTATTAGGTATTTGACTGGGAACAATAAGTAGATAAAAATTATAATATTCCTATAGACAACCCGCACTGAGACCGCGTGGTGGATTATGGCCCACTCCCTTGTATAGAAGAGGGGAGGCCAGTGTCCCAACAGTAGGAATATTATATGCTGATTATGCTCATGCTATAAAATAAATAATAACTTTATCGTACAAAGAGAAACACATACATATAGCAGTATAAATAATAAAAGCAGTTTGAACAGCTAGCTCCTGAACTAAGTAAAAATATACTTGTGTCTCAGGAGCCAAAGTCGAAACTCCTTTTCTAGCTTAACAAATGTAAGCATTTCAAGTCAAATTACACTAAACAGCCATGACTTTTTATGTTCTCGGCATCTTCTCACGGACCCTTAAAGGTCACTAGCCAATCACAACTTCCCATCTCGTTCCCTTCAATCAACGCCAGCATTCATTGACTATAACAAGCTGTCAGATCCTTTTTCCTTTACCGTTCATCCTTCTCAATGACCTTGGTTTTATTCGCTTTAAGCGCTTTTTACCCTCACCCCCACCGGTCAGGTTAAAGTGTATAGCGTTCATTTGTTTAATCAAGGAACACTTTATTTGATCAATTGTCCCGCTCTGTTGTCATTGCCGGCATTTTGGGTTTTCTCTTTGACTAATGGTATTTGTCTGTTTTATTTTTTTAGGTTTTGTAAGTGCTCTGGTTATTTGTGTAATTGTTTGTTTTAGTTTTATTAGCGTTAAAGGATTAACGTCCATAATAATTTGTAATGGCAACTCTTCTTTCGGGTACGTATCTTATAAATAAGTACGTAAAAGCCTTTTCTTATCCACTATTTTTTTTAAATTAATTATCAGGCCTCGGTCACGCCTGATGAAAAGCGATAGATGAGGTTTATGATGGAACAAGCGTGCCCAGAAGATGCCTCTCTAATACTATTGCTTTGAAGGCGAGAGTCCGTTCACTATTGGAGAAAAGCTTCTCTAGATAGTTCTTCCATTCAAGATCAGACATTCTTAAGTCTACCAACACCTACCTTGCTTAATTTAATTTGAATCTTAATAAGATGATTGACTGCCCCATTAAAAATACCTGAGTGTATTGTTCCATTGCAGGGTAAAGACCGCCTCTCATACAGAGAAGGCACGAGCATTGGTCACCACTCTTGCAGAAGAGGGTTTCGCAATTTCAGACTTATATTAACTATAAGTCCACGTTTCCTCACGATATATTTCTTTTACCGATGTCAGTAATGTCCAAGATAAACTCAGAAAGTACAGACGCCAGCTCATCAAGCTCCCCGAAACTGCCAAATTTTCCCAATCAAACTTGAACCTAATGGTTCAGTGATAAAGTTGAAAATCTATTAAAGACATCAACATCGACGTAAATGTATTGTTTTCCAAAAATTAGTTTTTTTTTTTATCGTTTATTCCATATTTTAAAATTACAATATCGAGGTATTGTTGGTCCCAAACTAGGCACAGCCTGTGTCTTGGGCACCATTACAATGGTACAAGATTTTAATAATTAAGGGAAAACTAAGATCAACAAATGAAATAAAAATAACAAAAATAAAAATTAAGTAGCCACATCGGGACTATAAGTCTAAATGTTAAATATAACAAAGCACTTAGAAAGCGTATATACGTTAGGAAAGCAAAGCCTTGAAAATTTTTAAAAAGTAGCAGTTACGTCGATGTTTCTCCAAATGAACGATATGATTTGAAAACGACACATTATTCGATAAAAATCAAATCTTCAGAATAGCCGCTCGTTACACTGCGGTGAACATTTAACTACTAGGTAGTTATGTTAAGGTCGAGTTAGGTTAGGTCATGTTACTCCTTTGTACATCGGATTAACAGTGTATGTAAAGTGATGTAACTACAATAGATTAACCTTTTCGATGCAGACGCGATGTGTCTTATCCACGCAATGGTTGGCGCCGGTAATTTGAAAGGACGTATTTAATTTGTCGAGTTTTTGTTGAAATACTTTGTTGAGTGGTACGGTAAAAAGTATGTGATCATTAACAGTGTCAGAAGCACTTAGGTCGTTAACTTGTCAATTATATTTTTGTCCAATAATTTTGATGAAGGTATAATAATAGGTTAAATATGAATGGCAAAATAAATGATGTGATAAAATAAATGAATGACCGAAAAAAACTCAGAAGTCATAGTCTCTTTTCTAAAGTTCAGACATCATCTTGGCAAGACCCTGCAGCCTAATTGCGGAACGCCAAATCGTCAAATGATTCTGATCAGTTGGCTTCATTTCTATTCACAATTGACTTCATTTTACGATTTTCGAATTGCGAAACTCTAGTTTATTATGAAACCAATTATGAACGTTAAGGCCCTGCGCAGAAACTACAAAGGTCGCAAATTGACTGGGACTTCATTATTTTGACGGAATGCTGGTTGTCTTGTGCACACCGCATACCGCTGCTTGAGGGTTACAATTTCTACAAAACTAATAATAATCTAACCCAAAACGAGGGGGTTGTCATTTATTGTAAAAATAACATTAGCGTGTGCATAGAGGAACCTACTATTTCTGATTGTAATAGTCTAATGATTAAAATTAATCAGAACACGGCTATGCTGGCAGTTTACCGACCTGCTGGTTACAAAAACCTGAATAACTTTCTGACCTCTCTTGGCCTTTTTTTAAGTACTAACTCCAATATTAAAAACTTTATTCTAATAGGCGACCTCAATGTGGACATAACGGAAACCAACACAGACTCTAATTCTGCTTATTACCTTAACCTTTTAGCGTCACATGGCATGTTGCCAGCTTATACTTTCCCTACACATAAAAAGACATGCTTAGATCACATTATATTAAAAACGCGACTGCCAGCTTCTTGTTATGTAGCTGAAACCTCTATCACTGATCATGATGCCGTCATCCTTATCTTGGATTTTAGTAAACCTCAAAACAAAACCTTTAAAATAATTAAACGGTTAAATTACAAAAAAATGGACGATGAATTTATGAACCTCAACTTTCATGACCTGTATTTAATGACTGATGTTGATCTTGCTGTTCAGTATTTCGTTAATTCAATTAACAGAATTATACTATCTAACACACAAATTATAAAAACGTCAAACCGTAAGAAAATTACTAAACCGTGGATAACGCCCGGATTATTGCGGTGTATGAGGAATCGTGACAAACTGCACCAAAAAGCGAAAAAATATCCTAACAACCAAACCATAATAATAACCTATAAAAGATACAGAAATTTTTGCAACGAACTCTTAAAAAAGATAAAAAGGGAACATGATAAATTGGAACTACAGACTGCGGCTAAAACTAATAACAAAACATTATAGAACACAATAAAAGACATTACCCACACACAAAAATCTAAAAACGAGGCCAGACAGCTAATAAATACCCTGGATCCTATTTCTTCTGCTAATAAAATAAATGAATTTTTTGTTAACATAGGCAAAAATATCGCGGATCGCTGTAGTTCTGGTAACGATATCCCTTCACCACCGCTCAATCATCATCCCCACTCGATGGTTTTTTACCCCACGGAGCTGGAAGAGATTGAAAGTATAATTCATAGTCTAAAGTCTGATTGCGCTGTGGGCTATGACAACATCTCTACCGGAATTGTTAAGAGGTACAGACAGCTCCTCGTGTCTCCAATCGTTTTTATCTGCAACCTTGCCATTGACTCCGGCAAATTCCCAAACGCCTGGAAGATAGCAGAGATTCGCCCCATCTTCAAAAGTGGTGACGGAGCCTGTGTCAACAACTATAGACCAATTTCTATTCTGCCAGCCTTATCTAAGGTATTGGAGAGGATCATGAAGAAGCGCTTGGTCGACTATCTGGAAAACAACTCACTGCTATCACCTTCTCAGTACGGTTTCCGTTCTGGCTTGTCGACTAGCGACGCCATTCATGATTTAACTAAGTTTGTTTCTGAAAAACTCAACAAAAACAAAAAGGTAATAGTAATCTTTATGGATCTTTCCAAGGCGTTTGACACAGTCTCCGTCCCACTGTTGGTGAGGAAACTGGAGAGCATTGGTGTAAGGGATACACAACTTGAGCTTTTTTCCGACTACCTCACCAACCGATTCCAGAGAGTTAAAGTGGACGAGTGGACCAGTAATGATCTTCCTGTCGTGCACGGCGTCCCACAGGGCAGTATCCTCGGTCCCCCTTTATTTCTGACTTTCATCAACGACCTCTGTGAGCTCAAGATGCCCAGCGGAAGGATCATTACTTTCGCTGATGACACAGCGCTTTTGTTTGACGCCGACACCTGGCCCGAGGTTTACAGTTGTGCACAGATGGGGTTGAACTTGGTGTTGTCATGGCTAGCTAATAATAGACTCGCCCTCAATGTAGATAAGACAAAGTATATTTCTTTCTACATAAAAAAACCTACCTATCCACTCCATAATCTCAAAATTACCGCTCATTCATCCTCGTGCATTTTGTCTCACAATACTGATTGCTTATGTCCCCACCTTCATAAAGTAGATTCAATAAAGTACTTGGGCGTCATGGTAGATAGCTCACTAAGTTTTCACCCGCACATAGATGCTCTTTCCACTAGAATACGTAAACTAATATTTGTGTTTAAAAATCTTCGTCATGTTGCGGACACCGGCTTATTGCGATCAGTCTATTTTGCGTTATGCCAATCGCTAATCTCGTACTGCATAACTGTATGGGGTGGTGCGACAAAAACATCAATGCTCCGGATCGAACGTGCACAAAGGGCTGTTCTAAAGGTTACCAATTTCTTACCTTTCTTATTTCCCTCCAGAGAACTTTATGAGCGAACCGGACTATTAACTGTACGTCAGCTTTTCATTTTAAATACGATCTTGCGCAAACACTCTCTTCTTACCTATAATCCTACTCTATTTGAAGGCAAGCGACGTAAACACGCAGTCTGTCCTACAACTCAGTTCCATACTGCTTTCTCCCGTCGACATTTCGGTTTTCTTGGAAACTATTTGTATAACAAAATTAACGAAATTTTGTCTATTTATGCCCTACCCAAACAGCGTTGCAAAAAAACACTCTCAGCTTGGTTACAAAAATTGGACTATGATGCCACGGAGCAGTTACTCATGGTTCCTTCGTAATATGTAATAATTTCGGGTACTTGACTGTAACAAACACCCAACACACCCACATTCACACCATCATCCTACATCTCCGCACACTTCACCTGCACACTACACACACATTACACTATACCTATTTTTTTAATATCGTTTTTTCTTTTCTTTTGGTTAATTTGTTAAATTTTGTCATATATGTTTCTTTTTTTCTTCCCTTCATAATTTGTCTAGAGTTATAACTTTGACCGTTGTAATGTTAATGTTAATTGGGCTTATATCGGGGTGAGAGCCTGGTGATCCGTCACACAGGGTATCCTAGTATGGACGCCAGTCTCTCACAAAGGATCATATTTTATGCATTTTTGTTATAACGCTATAATTCCTGTCTCTGTTTATAACTATGTGAACCTTTGTGAGGAGAGAGAAAAAAATAAAGATTATTATTATTTTATGACTTTACTACATGTCTCGGGACCATGGGGTCCCGGTCCTTTGGAAGGCGTACGAGGGGCCGAAGCCAACCCGCAGAGGCCCCTTAGGAAATTTTAATGAAATGTGGCACCAACCGCCGATTATCCCTGTATGCACTATGCAAGTGCATCCAAGGACAACCCCCGGTTGGTGTAGGACTATTGCAGGATATGGAAAAATAAAAAGTTGGACTATGGGTTTGGGTGGCTAAAGTGGACTGGTTACCAATAACTATGGAAGAACTATGACCCCTGCCTAATCAATGTTTTATATATACACGGATAAAATAGCAGGGGGTGACTTGCACACTCAATAATGGGCCCCCGGAAACGGTCGCTAGCACATAGTGACGTAGCGACAAGGGGGCAACATGTCCTGAAGTGCTTATGAGGAGTGGAGAGGTATTTCACGGCTATCAGGACAATCCCGGAAGTACGGTCAAGATCCCTACCAGCATCTTACTGAAACACTTCCTTCCTCCGAGCACGTTTGCTCTTGCGAATCTCCACTCAAGCCGGCCAACAAAGGCAAGAATGAGGTGGGAGCTCTGTTCCTCGTCATTGTTCACTCTAGCCGGCCAATAAAGGCAAGCCAGAGGTGAGGAACAAGACTTCTCCCGGGAGATAGGGTCCGTGGGGTCGCTACTGCCCAACAGCTCGCCACATGCTGCCCTGAGGGTTTCTGTATCTCTCTTGGTCTGGCTCCTCACCCTAGACCAGTTCCAGCAAAGTAAACTCTTCCGGCTCAGGCCTAGAGTTCGGAGCGCGCAAGCCCCACCACGACGTCAACGTAGAGATACGGCGATAGGTATTATTATTAATTCGACGCGTTATTTTTTTTATGTATGATCACGCTTAACTTTTTACAGAGTAGTCCGATTTTGATAATTATGTTTTTATTGGAAATATATAAGTACCCCGAATTTGATTCCATATAAATTTGGAAAAAAAAATCCAACCCTAAGGGTAGGAAAACAGAGGATAATTGATTGTTCACTCACTGATTGTAACATCAAACAAACAATCAATGAACAAAGATCACTAAATTACCTTAAATTTAAATAATAACTAAATCAAATTAACAATGCAACGTGAAATCTCCAGCGATAAACATTAACATTCCAAACAAAAAATGCGCTCTCCGCAAGGCTCTATTAATTGGTCGTAACCACTGACCTCTATGGTCGTAACCCACCACGCTGGCCCAGTGCGGGTTTGGTGGATGTCACATGTCTTCGAATTTTAAATTCTAAGACATGCCGGTTTCCTCACTGTTTTCCTATACCGTTTTGAGAGCAGTGGTGATGAAATAATTTACAAAAAGCAAAGCGTGTGTTTGGGTTCGAACCTACGAACCCAACCAGGCACGTAAATCGTAAGTCACGGCCGTTACCACTGGGCCACCATCCTACCACCATTAGGTATGTACTATAAACACCATCTTTTTGTGGCCTGACGTCTGACCATCTTAGGACACGCACCTTCCAAGAGTGGGTTCACATTACTCTCGTTGGAATATCCGAGGTAGTTACTAAAATTGTTATTTGCCTACCAAAATCAGAATACGGATAATCATAAAATGGAATTTAAATCGTTCGGCCCTTTTAGGGACAAAAGTTATGGATGTTATACATAGCATCGTTACTGATTTCTCAGTAGACATCGTAAAGCTAAAGGTCGTATCTATGCGAATCAATGAAGCATACCTACCTACACATACCTACGCAATCAAAGGTCAAGTGTGTATGAAGTTATCTCCGTATTTATTAATATTATAATAATTGTTGCATTTGGATAGTATTTGTATCTATGTCGTGGCCAGATCTAAGAATTGATCATTTAGAAGATTAAAATAATTATGAGATACAAGATAATTAGTATTAAAATAATTATGAGATACAAGATAACGCCGAAAAAGTCGCGGGAAACAGCTAGTGTGATAAAAAACCGGCCAAGTGCGAGTAGGACTCGCACACGAAGGGTTCCGTACCACCGTACAATATTTAACACTACATATAAAAAAAATTGCTGTTTACGATTTATGACGTATTAAAAAATACTACATACTAGATCTCGTTCAAACCAATTGTAAATAAATAATTTAATGTCTTTGCTACTTACCAAGTTCAACATAGTTCTTATAGTTTCGGAAAAAAGTGGCTGTGACATACAGACGGCAGATATGACGAATCCATAAGGATTCCGTTTTTTGCCATTTGGCTACGGAACCCTAAAAAGGCTCCTCAAAAGAATAAGAAAATAAGAGCACCCATTTAAACTGATAAGTGATGTCTTTTTTGTAAAAAAAAAACCGTATCGTTACCATAGGTATGTGCAACTAGGCCTCTGCACTTTATACCGTTTTCATGGCAATAAACACTAAAGATTACTGTCAAGATAACTTCGCATTTGTGCACTAAGTGCAGCTATCTCCCTCGGCTCATCGGTGCCAACAAATAACTTAATATACGTAAATATATTCCAGTTTGTAGATATTTCACGTGTTACATTGCTTCGTATCACTGCATGCATTGCATTAAGCGGTCCTACCATGGTCTTCAAGTGAAGATTGTGGCGTTCGATTGAAGTATTGTACATTTGTTACTTGCAATCACATCGCACGCCCAGATCAACACTGCACTAAGTCAAAATACCTCATTTTTCAGAATGGACGGAAAAACCATTATTTCATGTTATGTCAATGTTATTGCATGTGAAGAATCCAATGCGTATCAGTATTATATAAATACGCCTGTCTTTGTGGTTAGCGCGGAAAATTATTGGCTATTCTATTAAATAAAAACTCGATTTTAAGATTTTTCGACATAATACAGTGTGTTCTGGGTGTGCGACATAGTCCCTTTTTTTTGTATCCGAGGTGGAAAATCCTCATGGATGTCCGCCGCCCTGGAACGGGCGGCGGGGTCTGTCAGACTCTTCCTGACTAAAAGCAAAAAATAAAAACCTTTTTTATTTTACCTTAATAAATAAGTTCTTAAACTAATGCAAGTATACCTAACTAATTTTGAGTCGGCGCCAAACAAGCAACTTAATATCGTTGCGAGTGGTCGTGCGGAGAGCGCACTTTTTGTTTGGAATGTTAATATTTAGCGCTGGAGATTTCACGTTGCATTATTAATTTGATTTGGCTATTTCTATAAGGTAATTTAGTGATCTTTGTTCATTGATTGTTTGGCGCCGACTCAAAATTTTTTAGGTATACTTGCATTAGTTTAAGAACTTATTTATTAAGGTAAAATAAAAAAGGTTTTTATTTTTTGCTTTTCAGTTTTTTCGGAGGTTTAATTTTTTTGTTAAAAAGTTTTTATTTTATAATTTTTTGAGGCTATAATTTACTTATTACTGCATCCTTAATTTTGGATTACTTTTAAAATGGCTACCTACCTTACTTTAGATATTAACTGTTATATAATCCTACTTTAACTATTATTTCTTGTATAATAAAATACTTAAAAAAAACAGGCTTTATATACCAACATAGATAGGCCTTTAATTTTAATTGTAATACACAGCTCAGCATTAAAATCTGTGAATGAACAACAAATCACCCCTATTTTCCCACCCTTAGGGTAGGATTTTTTTTTCCAAATTTACATTGGACCAACTTCGAGGTATGTTCTATCCATTAAAAAAAGAATTATCAAAATCGGACTAATCTGTAAAAAGTTATGCGTGGTCATACATTACAATCAGTGAGTGAACTATCAATCATCCCCTGTTTTCCTACCCTTAGGGTTGGAATTTTTTTTCCAAATTTATATGGGACCACCTTCGGGGTATATCCTTTCTAATCAAAAAAGAATTATCAAAATCGGACTGCTCTGTAAAAAGTTATGCGTGATCATACATAAAAAAAAAAAAAAAAAAAAAAATATACGCGTCGAATTGATAACCTCCTCCGTTTTTTCGTCGGTTGAAAAACCACCCCGGTGTTCCATCTCAAACCTACGCTGGGGGCCGCGGGAACGTACGATCCTTCCGCAACCCCCTACTGGTGCCGGCCCGCCACTGCGGGCCTCCTTCAAGAGGGAGGGAGTGAGGTGTTTGACTCCGCCGCGACGTCTAAGAGGGGCGTGCGTGGAACACTACGCGTCCTCATATGTGGGGCGCGACAGACGTCCCCGAATCCGTCGCCCCTGAACTCATTTAGGGTGGGTGGAAGAGGGCGTTGTCCGACCTCCGCCGACGCCCGGTGCGCCTGCTACGGGCTGGGTGAGTGGATGAGATAAACACATAGTCCCTAAAGCAACTATTTTGAAGAAACACAACACACACAAGCTCACGGCTGTATTCCCTAAGGGGTTAATCAGAGATGCACCTATTTCCACACACACCACATTTCGCCAGTTTTGTTGAAGTCTGATCAATAAAATGTTAACTTCAAACAAATTTTAGTAGAATTACCTAATTTCATTTTTAAACTAGGTATGCCAAGTCTCAATGGAGCCTTAAGTTGATAAAAACAACACGTAACCGAGGTCCTCTGTGCCAATATTAAAGGGATTCGTGTTGATATTAATAAGGCAATTAATAAACTGAATTAATATAAAATAAAATATAGAATTATTATCATATTTTCGAACATTTAGATACAAAAGGTTTTGACAAGGTTATGAAATGTGAATTTAAATTAGCAATTTACTTTAATTAGTTCGGCATCTGACGTGACAGTGACACAAATAAAATTTGATAAAAATCGGCAAGCGAAATATTGTTATTTTATGAAACTTAGTATGATGTTTCAATTATGACCTAGACATAAGACACTATTGTATGAGAAATATGATCAATGTTCAAAACGGTGAAGGAAAACATCGTGAGGAAACCGGCATGTTCAAGAACCAAAAATTCGAAGACATGTGTCATCAGCCAACCCGCACTGAGTCCGCGTGGTTGACTATAGCCCACTCCTTCTGATAGATAGGAGGCCATTTGTCCCAATAGTGGGAACAAGGCTGATTACGATGATCAATTTTAGTAGGTAGGTAGGTATCTATTCTATCACTAAATACCCCAAGTAAAATGTATTGCTGACTGCAATCTGACAATCACAACCAAAGATGTACAGATGCCAGCACATCAAGCTACCTGAAACTGTCCCTTGAACCTAAAGCTTTAGCGATAAAGTTGAAAATCTATTAACGAAATTTGACAGATTGTAGTAGCTTGATGTGGTGTGATGTGTCTGTACCAAAATAACAGTAGATATTAATGTCGTCATTACTAACATTGATTCATCATGATCGTGACCTATAACCGTGCCTTTATCCCAAATTAACTGAGACCGGTGCAGTATGTCTACTTTTTCCGTACACCTATATCAGGCATAATAAATGTCAGTTTGACTGATATTGTTATTTCATCATCATCGTGCTCCTGCGGGGTAATTGCGTAAATCACTAACAGTAGCAATACCTTTCATTTTGACAGTTCAACAACATTCATTGCGTTATTTACGTTGCTGAGAAGACACATTTTTCGAGCATATGAAGCAATGGACTAGCAATATCCTTCAAAATAATTCAGATTGTGATTGAATATGTTACGCAATTAGGGTTCTTATCCCAATTTATTTGGAGTCATTACAACATGTCTTCTTCTTTCACAACTACATTCATCTCTATTAGCCGTTATTCTGAAGTCTTTTGAAAGCAGCGCTGTTTTGATTTTTACTCTCTCGAAAAACAAACGCCTATTCCTTTCAAACTCATTCAAAACTCACTCACACTTGCACCACCTCCAGTAGTAGAGTCCTACGTCAGAGATCTGTATCGCGAGCTACGCTCCCAGGTGTATCCAGTAATAAGGATGCAGATACACGACACGACAACTGTGAAATTGCTTGATCGTGATGTATGCTGCAACATTTGGCGCAGGACGAGTGTATCCAAACACGGTTGCAGTGCAGAAGAAGTTGAGGATTTTGTGGGTTTGGGCTGTAGAAAAACACAACCGACTTCAAAAAAAACACCACAAAGTGATAAATAACTTTAGAAGTCGGTGTCGTTGGTTCCGCATTTTCGTTTTTTGACACCGACTTCCGAAATTAAAGTTATTTATCACTTTTTAGTGTTTTTTTTTTTTTAAGTCGATTGTTTTTTTTTTTGTAAAAAAAAGTTTTCATTTTTCACCGTTTAGTTGTACCTACCCCACACTCATTCAATTAACACTAGTCCATTGAATGATTGAAGACGCCGACTAGAAGAATCATCAAAATTCACATAGAAATGCCGGAGATGGAGATGATTTATGCATATACCTTCGTACATAAGAATAATTAGCTTATATATTATATACTAAAACCTTCCTGAAAGTATGTAGATCACATTAGTGAAAGAATTATTAAAATTGGTTCCTGAGTTTTTGAGAAAATCGCGGACATACAAACATGCATATATACGGGTCGAATACAGAACCTCCTTTTTTGAAGTCGGTTAAAAAGGAAGTTGCAAATGGTGAAAATCTTATTTTTTTTTTTCATTAAATGTCATAACTAAGTGACCGTACGTTATACTGACATTCTGGAAGACAAGACGGGTGCTTCAATGCAACGAAAACGGCTTTCAGTTATTGTTGAGTGCATCTTTAGTCGATACTCTCAGGCTTATTTATCAGTTTCACTTGCGCAGCAGTGGTATGGAATCCAGAATTTATTTAGGCCCAAAGCTAGTGTTGACCATTGGTTGTGTTTTGTCCGTCCTGCTGTCATCAACATAACATATCGCACCTTCGGTGCAACAAAGTCACAAATAACCAAAACTGCAAAATTGAGGTAAGTAGGTATGCCAAATTGTCTCTGAACCATGCCTATACTTTTCAAAGTCCTCTCCTGTAAAATGAAAAAATGAGCTGTTGTGACTTTGTTACACCGTAGGTGCGATATGTGTAACGTTATAATTACTTATTTACAATCTCACCTTTGCAAGCTTTAATTTAAATAAGCTTAAAAAAAAGATCATCAGAGTCAGTGTCATAAGCATCCACGCTTTAATCACAATAAAAACCAGAAATTTTTGTTCATATCACGTCATATTCTTCCCCAATATTAGAAAATACGACCCTTAATCCTTTTAACGTTTTCTCGTACATTTCCTTTAGAAAAAGAGGAAACATATTGATGGGATGGAAATAAATTTTCGTTTACATTCATCCCGTCTGCGGCGTGAAAGGAAATTAATATCCTGTTATAAAAGTTGTTTTTCTTCTACGTTACTTTCTTTTGTTTTGTTGATGCTCGGTTTTGTGTAGGTATGTCATGTGCTAGGTATTAGTGCTCGACCGACGGTCAGTGCTGACATCGGTCGCGTACCGATTTGTATGGACTCGCGTTCGCTGACCGTCGGTCGGTGCTACGGTAAACATGTCTATTTATCGTCAGTGTCTTCGTACGCGTGTCCGACGGTATGCAACTGACGTCAGCGTAAGAGGAATTCAGGCCTTTATGGTTGCAAACAGGGATATTGGAACACCATGAATGATAACTTATGGCGTTTTGTATAAGTCTACTCTTCACGTGACCAGAGGGCTGGCCTATTTTTTTGGTTAAAAAATCAGCATCGCCATAGAACGTGGTAATGTAGCCAGCTTTTTGAGCACTTTTCCTGTTGACAGCGATGCGGATGTAATTTTTTATGCCCTTTGATTATTTCCCCTTCTTTTTATATACTTAAACACATTATTATTTTGAGCATGTAGCATTTTAAATTATTTAAATACTTCTAAATACAATCATTTTATGGCAGCACTATGACACTTCATAAAATATGTTATCTTAATTGACGTAGATGTAATCACAAAAGATGTAAATACGAGTATAACAGAAGTACTTAGTACAAGTTCAATATCAAATAAAGGGAACCTACACAAACCTTCCAAACAGACATGAATCGAAAGAATTGCACGGTCTCGCCTAGCTTGATCCTCCTCAAACGAACATTAAACAACTGATAAGGCTGTGTTTCCTTCACTTATCCTTCACTTTCGTTCACCTCATCCGTACTCAACGTCACCCGGGATCCCGAAATACTTGTCGGCTTTTTCTCTCAAATATACACGATAAAAGCCATTATTTTGGTATAAATTGCTACCGTTTTCATGCATTGCAATCAAGTTTAATTTCCTTTACGAAGCAATTGGGCAAACGAAATCGTTATAATTGAGTGGTGACGGTTTCGAGGGGAGAAGGTTGAAATATATTTGCAAAACTCCCTTTGAGCGAAACTGGAATATTTGGGATGTTTATTGTACCTACGAAAAGCCATCTTTAGGACTTTTAACGAACTTACTAGAGTAACAGTGCAATCTATCTATACTAATAATAAAACTGAAGAGTTTGTTTGTTTGTTTGCGATAATCTCCGGAACTACCAGTCGGATTTGAATAAATCTTTTTGCATTTGATAGCCCAATTTTGAGGAAGACTTTGGGGTATTTAACATCACAAGGACCCTTAGTAGCCGAGCAAAAAGAAAAAAGTCAGAACAAAAACGAAAACGAAGTAATAGGCCAGACGATGCGATACGATGCAATGGCCACCCCATTGGGGGAAACTAAAAATTTCACGCGGACGAAGTCGCGGGCAGAAGCCTGCCTAATAAAGAACACAATTTTTATCTTACTAAAATCATCGATCAGAATCATCTGTCCATTACAGTAAAACGACATTATAATGAATCAGAAATTCCTCAGCCAGGTGCATTCATTTTGACAGATCGTTTATTAAAACTGTCTATGGGCCTCCCCATGTTGTAGACAACAATAGGCTATTACGAAACCATTACGAAGCCAGCAACAGGCGTTAGTGTAACATTAACAAAAACGCAGTGATCCACAACGCAAACTACGTAATACCTACATATGATTGCATATTTCACCAACCGTACACCGTGTATTCCCATTTCATACGTATTTGGCGCAAACGCCAAATTCGATAAGTCGAACGCTTTTGAGTACCACTCGAAATGCAGTTAATCGAATTACGCTCCCGCTCGATGGTTTTGCCATGGCTAAATGAGTTTTCATGTATTGTCAACAGTTTTATAGGGTGGCATACATTAGTGTTTATTGATTCTTGTTAGAGCTAGGAAACTGTGGTAGTGTTAGTAGGATGTAGCCGTAGCAGGGACAATTTCCGCTGTGTATATTGTGTTTGCCTTTGTCAGGAAACAGGCTAGGTACCGTATAACATTTACGCAATGGTGATGAAGTTCTAATTAAGGACGAGAAGATGTGTTTGCCCAACTACAGCATAATTAATCTATTATGTTCCCACTGTTGGGACACAGGCCTCCTGTCTTCGAGAGGGCGTGGGCTTGTAATCTTTTGCCTAATTGTTGCACAGTAAATAATGAGCATCATAATAGTACTGGTCTGTAATCATCGCACTGCTCGACAAAGGCATCTGCTTATGCACAGATGGAACGAACGTTGGTAAAATAATTATAAAAGATCACTGGTCAACAAAATTTTAACTTTTTTTTGTCACAAGAAAACTTACATCAAATTTTGAATGTACTAGGGCCAGCAAACAAAAATATGTGAATGAAAAAAAATTGACACGTCAGGTTAAAATAACCATGATCCTTTGGTTCGGTCCAAATCATTGGTTTAGCAAATGGCATATGTCTGGGTTCCAGTTTATCCCAACCTTATAGCAGTCTCACACACGTTACACAACATTTTTGTGGAACCCAGGATTTATCTTGATTTCTGACAGGAAATCCAAAATAGTTTAAATAGCACTGTTTCAATTAGTGATGTGAAATTTCGACGCTGAGATGTAAAAGTTAATTCTCCACACACATAACAAAAACTGTCGGGGTTGTTACAACACTTTCGTGGCATGTTTACGATGTAACAAACGTATATAAGATGTCAGTTGAATGCAATAGTTATACAGTCGTCTAAATTAAGTTATTCAAAAAAAGACACTTATATGAGGTCAGAAATGAATATGTAGCTGTCACAAAAAAACTGGACGTAATTGAAACAAAATTATTATATATTGTTAATGAGGACACACTAACATTAACAAAAATCATCGCAAAGTTCGTGTGACAAAAACAGTGTTTACCAGTGTTATCTGAGGGACAATTCTCGTAATTTTAAAAACGTTCAGTCTGATCTCGGTCTCAATTTGTCAAAAATACGTCTAATTTTCCTACATTTTGACATTTGTTTGCCACCGAGATGAGACTGCGACAAAATTTTGAACGTTTTAAATTACGAGAATTGGTCTTCTGAAGTATTTACATAACCTAATCAGCCTATAATGTTCCCACTGCTGAAACACAGGCCTCCACTCTTGGAGAGGGAGTGCGCTGTAATCCACCACGTGGGTCCAGTGGGGTTTGGTAGATGTCACGTTTTCGAACTTTTGGTTTTAGGACATGCCGGTTTCCTCACGATGTTTTCCTTCACCGTTTTGAGAGCAGTGGTGATGAAATACTTTATACAAAATAAGGCGCCTGTCTGGGTGCGAACCTACAACCGAAGTATCGTCACATCGTATCCTACTCATTTTAGTACTTCATTATGGCTCAGTTATGTATGTGTCAGGTTCGACGCTCACCATAAAACAGCTGATTAATGTTCAAAAGCTTTCTATGCGTTTTATGAGTCTTGTATTCAACCGTGTTTTAATGGACTGCAACATTATGACTGACTAGCTTCTGCCCGCGACTTCGTCCGCGTGAAATTACTTGTTCCCCCGTTCCGCCCCGTCGCATCGCATCGCTCGCCCGCGCTATTTTTTTCACTTAGCGTCTTTCTGACTTTTTGCTCGGCTCGGGTCATAGATAGCGCGATGTTAAATAGCCTATACAGGGTGAAATTTTAATCACCGTTTTCCTCTTAAGGGGTCATTGTACTCATCATTATGAACAACTTTTACTATGGGACCAAAACTGAAATCGCGAAAAAAAGTCACTTGTTCCCTACATTTTGACAAGTTAAGCGAACATAAATGTAGGGAACAGCTGATTTTTTTTCACGATTTCGGGTTTAGTCCCATAGTAAAAGTTGTTCAAAATGATGAGAACAATGATTCCTTAGGAGGAAAACGGTGATTAAAATTTCACCCTGTATAATAACCTTCCTCAAAAATCGGGCTATCAAATGCAAACAGTATTTCAAATCCGACTGTTAAATCCAGAGATTAGCGCGTTCAAACAAACAAACTCTTTAGCTTTATTATTATTATGGATTACATTTAACTAGCCATTGTTAGCGACTTCGTTCTGTTCCAAATTTCATCTTCGTAAGACTCGCTCAGTGGTGGCACTGGTGGCCTTTCAAGATAATATTTTTAGTGCGCCTTTACGGTTATTTCAGTACCTACATGAAATTTCGTGGGGGAAGAGCCAAAAGGTTATTTCATTTCGTATCATGTTCCTCATGAAATAATGCTGCTGTTCTTCCTAAAACCTACACAAAACAGTGCACGTTCTTAATTAGCTAACATAATTATCTTTTGTTTTGTTTCTCTCAGATCATAATATACAAAATATTCATGACAGACAACCCCACAGATCCGACGAAACACTAACACCGCTAAACATTACCTTTATCCATCGAAGAGTGAAATTAATTACATCACTCATTGCTAATGAAGCCTGTTGGTTGCGAGACAATATTTATTCACACGCCCCCTCCCCCTTCCCACCCCCCCGCTGTCGCCTGCGCACGTCAGGATCAGCCTTTGTTCTGGTTTCAGTGAAGCTATTATGAATCTGGAGTGTTTGTTCGCTTAATATGTTTGTGCATCGATATTTATTATGATTATGCGTGTGCTTGGCAGATTCTCGTGCATGGAAGTGTAGAGGATTGTTATATGTGATGGATTGTGGTTTGTGTTTTTGTATTTTGGTAAGGATGTGTACTTGTCATGGTGTGATTACATAAGACATATAATCAGCCTATAACGTTTCCACTGCTGGGACACAGGCCTCCTCTCTGTGAGAGAGAGTGGGCTGTAATCCACCACGCGGGCCCAGTACGGGTTAGCAGATGTCTACGTCTTCGAATTTTTGGTTCTAGGACATGGTTTTTTCTTTCACCGTTTTGAGAGCAGTGGCGGATTGGTGTGATTAGGGAGCTCTAATTTCAGCAGTGGACTGTAACAATCTTGGAATTCTTCTGTATCTTTGGTCTGTTTGTAGACAATCCAACTACAAGAAAGGAAAATAGGTTTATTTGTCACGGAAACACTTCTTACATACAAAAATATCTGTTAACTAGAATAATAAAGTAAAATAAAAAAAACACAATCTATATATCTATGTAAAACTCAAAGTCCTGACTGACTGACTGATATATCAACGCACAGCCTAAGCCGCTGGTCCTAGAGACATGAAATTAGGAGGGTGTGTTCTTTGTGAAGAGTAGGTTTTTCGAAATTTCACCCCTAAGAGGGTGAATAGCTTCCATTTACCCTCGTAGAGGTGAAATTACACGCGGACGAAGTCGCGGGCAGAATCTAGTAGATCTATTAATCACGACCACAGGACAGAAATAGCCGGCAGCTGCACGTTGTGACTGTGACAAGAAGGCTTCCACTCAGCATGATGCTGTACTATGGGGGCAACAGCAGAGCGCGTTCTATTCTTTTCATCCAGATAAATAAGTCGAGCAAAGTCTAGTGATGACCTATCCATCGACTTCGCGCTGTTTTGAAAAGAGACCAGCCACAAACATAGCCACATGTGACAATAGTGAAATGGATGGCTAACTATAGTATGGCTTCGTTCTAGTTCTTTCATTATTTTTTTGGCATACGTTGTTTCCCAGTGCTGGGCAAAGGCCTCCCCTTTATTCTTCCAAACCTCTCTATTTTGTGCAATCTCTGGCCATGTTGTCCCCGCAAACATGATTATACAAGAAAAACAACAGGAAATTGTGTCATTTAAGATGACATTCCACAATATTGCACCAGGCACGAGATCTACATTATCACGCATATCAATTGGAATCTAGACGCGACATGGTGCGAATTTATTTCTTATGCCATTTAACTTTGATTGTGTCATATCGTATCAAGTTATGTCATTTTGCACTGCGTTTCGTTATAGCTCATCTAGGACAATGGGTAGCCATTTTTTCCTTATAGCGCTTCGTTTATCCATACTTAATATTATGAATTCGAAAGTAACTCTGTCTGTATGTTACCTTTTCTCGCCTAAACCGCTGAACCGATTTAGATTAAATTTGGTATAGACATAGTTTGAGTCCCGGGAAAGGACATAGGGTACTTTTATCCCGATATTCCTACGTGATCGAGACTTATGCGGGTGAAACCATGGGGCGCAGCTTTACTTACAGGCCAGCCGTCGAGAGAATGCGTTCCTGACACCTGTCATTGCGACAATTCTAGTAGCTAATAAAGATCAAATTACGTGAGGATTTGTAATTGGCTTTCGGGTGACTATAGTTTCCTTTTTTGTTTGTTTTTATTAGCTGTAAGTCATCCATGTACTAAAATAAATAGGTAAATAAATAAAGCAAAATACTTATTCGTTTGTATGCAACTGACAGGTGTCAAGAACGCATTCTCCCTTTGGCCGTACTGTAATGTCTTAAGTATAATAATTTATTGTTTTATCGTGTTTTTATGTTAGATGGCATTGGACAGGTTCTTCCTAAATCCTCTGACCGCATCTTAATACGATCGACATCGTCGTGAGGTGCATAAAAATCGTCTCAGAATGGTAAATTTAGTGGCAATACATAAATACAAGTACAAAGTCAAAGTCAAAGCATTTATTTCAAATAGGCACATAAAAGGCACTTTTGAACGTCAAAAATTATCTTATAAAATAGAATTGATTCTAGTCGCCCACAGTCAGTACAGTCAGGGAAATCAACTGTTAAGCAAACTGACACCCTATAATATAATCTAATAATTTTAAAGGTGTATGCGGGGCTTGTGGCTAAGTAATAACAGCCGCATGGGCCGATCGATCAGGCTAAGCTGCGCTTGCCGCGGTTGGTCCGTGGATGGGTGACCATTTTTATATACCAAGACCCCTCCGTGCCTCGGAATGCACGTTAAGCTGTTAGTCCCGGCTGTCAATTGTGGATCTTTGACAGTCGTTATTAGAAGCCCGAAAGTCTGACAACCAGTGTTACCAAGGGGTATCGTATTACCCAGTTACCTACTGGGTTGTGGAGGTCAGATAGGCAGTCATTCCATTTAAAATACTAGTATACAGCTGCATCTGTTTAGACTGGAAGCCGACCCCAACATAGTTGGGAAAAGGCTAGGCAGACGATGAGTTTTAATGGTGTATTTTTTTCTTTCTTTCTTTCTTTTGCCGTGTCATTTAATAAGTTGTGATTTGAATATACGCATAATTTAAGTTAGTGCTTATTCAAACACAGGGAAATTAATTCCCTGACTTTAACCTCTGACTCACTTGTAGTCCCAGCAGTGGGAACATTATAGGCTGATTATGTACTTGTAGTTCACGCCCATAGGAGAAAGAAAGTCTTATCATAGACTTAGATAATAAAAAGATGTCTGCATTTCTACCCAACACCTTTATATTCCTAGGCGTAATTGCCATGTATAATGTTACCTTAACGTAGGTCTTTGACCGCACGTCAAAACTAACAAGTGAATTCTCACGGATGACCTAATGGCATTTGTTGATTTCAGCTAACATGCAGAGACTGTTACCTACCTATATGTTTACACACTTAGTATGAAATTGCTAATAATATTACAATATTTACCAATATTGGTAATATTGGTTACATAGTAGATTGTACTTAGTATGGTGTTAGTAAACTGCCCAACATCTAAAATCTATTCTTTATGTATCAAATTGAAGTTATTTCAAGTTAAACAAATATCAACCTTATTTAAATGGCAATTAAGTTGATTTCAGAGTGACTAGCACTATTGAAAAAGTTATAAAAATGTTTGAAGTTGTAGCGTAAACTGAACTTTATTATGTAGGAATTAAAGTTATTTTTCCATAAACTCATTTACATTTTTGGCAAATAAATTGCAAATGCAAATTAGGGTGTTGGTCAGTTTTGGTGGTTTTGTGATGTAGTAATATTGAGGAAATATAAAAAAATATTCATAAAATACCTCGGTAACAAATAATTTACCAGCCAGACAAAACATGGAAACGATTTTATGGGGCAAAATTTTAAGGGGCATTGCAAGACCAGTGTTTGTAAACTCCCCACCCCCGTTCGCCCCGTTGGTCTCGTGGTTGCAAGCACGACTGCTGAACGAGTGGTCCTGGGTTCGATTCCCAGGTCGGGCAAAGTGTTATTGGGTTTTTCCATTAGGAATTTTTCAGTAACAGCTCTGAGTTTGGAAGTTAGGGATGTGACACCTCCGAGCCTCGGGAAGCACGTTAAGCCGTTGATCCTGCGCCTGATCAGATTGCGTCCCATCGAACTATGAGAGTGAGGGAAGAGAGAGTGCGCGAAGTCTCCGTTGCGTTGTATCCAGACTGAATTTCGGCCGCCGTGGCCGAAATTCGGTCTGGACTATCATAAATAAATATAATGTTTAATCTGTCTGTCTTCCGTTAGTGAGAATTTACGTATATTCAAGAACTTTGTGTAAGCTTAATAAATTAATTTGAATAACATTCTAATCAGACTTTCGATGCCTATTGCCAGATGTGCCCCGATATGTCAAAATATAAAGTCAATTAAAAATGCGTGATGGCCTGTTGCCCATCGCTTTAAAATAAACCGCAACCGAGAAGACTCTTGAATAACACAAATCATAAAGAATCTCCAAAATCAACATTGGTAACCTTGACTCCAAATTAATCGCGCAGGTAGGTAGTTCCCCAACCATCTCGACAAAAACCGCAAATACTTATCTTACGTAAGGAACACCGCAAACAAAAGCCGTACTAGATAATTTAATAAGAAATGTTTAATATTCTGAGAAAATGGTGGCGCAACGAGCTGGAAATCACAGGAAGGAAATTATGGACTCGAATATCAGTTGATAAAGAAAAATTGAAGGAAATGGAGGAGACATTTGGGGCACACAGACTAAGCCAGCCCGTGTCAATACCTAATATAATTATTTTATTTTTATTTTACAACTTGTCAATAATTGTATTTTAGTAGTGATGCTACTAAAAACGTTTTAAATGGCCTATTTTTATTATTCTGAGAATGGAGAGAGGCTAGACCAGGTGTCAGAGTGTGTTCGACACGTAGACATTACTAACACTGACCCCGTGTCCTTACCAAAGCGATCGGCCGCGCGAATACGCGGTCGTTGCGTTCGTATGATTTCATACATTTGTTCGGAAAACCGGAAGGTGTTCCCTGTCGACGGGTCGACGCGTTCGCCGAACAAAATGAACGTGAAAGCCGCGTGTTCGTGCATCGCTCGCTATGTTTAGGACACGGCCTAATGTTGATTATTGCTGATACTCGATTGAATGATCTACTTGCGTTACAACTGGAGCTTACCCTCTCTCTTCTCTCATCTCTTTATGGTGTCCTTTGTGTTTAGAGGTGAAGTGTCCACAAAGGGAATTGAAGCTGAATGAGTGTATGCTGTATTCATTGGGTGATGATAACACATAGAAAAACAATTTCTGGTTTTTCTTGCTTAAGCTGCTAAATCGGTATAACAACAATAATAATACGTTTAGGATAAAAGTCAAAATAATAATAATTACGATTTAATTGGCATTTTATATATTATATAAACATCTTGTCCTTCCTTGATTAAAACAAGTTATGTTAGTTTAGATAATTGCATCGATTGATTGCAATGGTTGTCAAAGTTTCAATAATATTCTAGAACCTTCCACAGTCTCTTACACCAAAAGTTGCGTACTGCTACAATAGGTCCACTCTCTGGCATATTACACAATAATGCGCACACTTACCGTCTGGAAGCCTATTCATGTTTATCAGTTATCAAGTGATTTGATTAGCTTTTGTTAGCCAATCTAGGTAACAAAGGATTTGATCAGGCTGTTTGAAACCATTGGTCAGAAATATATAATTATCCTCTCCATAGATACCTACTACGCTTTGCAACGGGTAACAAGTTTCCACATTTTTACTCCAAGGCGGAGTCGTCTATGAATCACCTGAACATGTTTTCTTTGCTTCGACATACCTGGGTATGGCGTCTGTTTAAAGATTTCCAGGTTACCCAAGGCAACTCATGTCCAGTCATATTTCTGACTGATCGACTCCTTCACTATTCAAAATGCGTGTAAATGGTTTAATTCCAGTAAATGCTTTGAGTTTAAGTTTTGAGTTTGGATTCTTATCGTTTCCCAGGACTTTGTTTGATCCATCCTTTTAAGATGTCATCATCGCCTTTTTGTTTTGAAGTAATGCTGATTTCTATTAATTTTTATTTCTCGTTGATCTATTTATGGATGTATATCAGAACGTTCGGCCAGTCGAGATAGGGAGCTGGCTGCTACTCCAGTTTTTAGTGACGATTATGTGACGCATTAAGATGCCAGTCAAAGAATTTGTGACGGAACAGTTCGAAAGTTAGAAGCATTTATGTATGGCCGAACGACCTGATATCAGGTCGTTCGGCCAACCTGAATCTCCATAACTGAGTACCTTAGAGAAACTGTTACTGAATAAAGATTTAGTGACGATTTGGTGACAAACAACCAATGCTTTACTTTTACTCGTAATGCCACCGGTTAAAAGTAAAATGAATTTTGCTTCCTGGAACATCAGGACGTTCGGCCAACGTAATCTCCATAACTGAGGACCTGAGAGAAACCGTTAATGAATAAAGATTTAGTGACGAGACTGAAACGAATTTTTATTGCTTTATTTTTTTTTTTGTGACGGCCCCTTTAAATAGTAAATTGAAAATTTAACATATATAACCTCAAAACATTGGGATTATCGATTCCTCCACAACGAAGAAGCCCAGAGAAACCGTTAATGAATAAAGATTTAGTGACGGCACTGAAACGAACTTTTAGTGTTTTATTTTTTTTTGTGACGGCCCCTTTATATAGTAAATTGAAAATTTAACATATATAACCTCAAAACATTGGGATTATCGATTCCTCCACAACGAAGAAGCCCAGAGAAACCGTTAATCAATAAAGATTTAGTGACTGCACTGAAACGAACTTTTAGTGTTTTATTTTTTTTTTTTGTGACGGCCCCTTTATATAGTAAATTGAAAATTTAACATATATAACCTCAAAACATTGGGATTATCGATTCCTCCACAACGAAGAAGCCCAGAGAAACCGTTAATCAATAAAGATTTAGTGACGGCACTGAAACGAACTTTTAGTGTTTTATTTTTTTTTTGTGACGGCCCCTTTATATAGTAAATTGAAAATTTAACATAATATTATATAACCTCAAAACATTGGGATTATCGATTCCTCCAAAACGAATAAGCCTAGAAGACTCGTAAAACCCCTGATGTGTTATAGGTTTTCAGTGCAATGGTGTCAGTATTTTTGTTAATTCACTATTCCGCAATATGGCGGATGGCGACTGAAATAGGGTGACCATGTATTCCAACGAAACAAGTATTTATCAAGTACTTAATTAATGATACTTGATGATTAATGATAATTGATACTTTAATCATATTATTATTTTATCATTATTACTAGGGTCGAAATTCGATCGATAGTTTCAATTATTTTTATTCATTTGACAGTGACAGACACAGAAAAATAATAAAAAATAGAAGCAAAGAGATCATATTATACGGTCATATAAAGAGTTCATAACGCATGTTGGCGTGTGTAATGTTTTTTTTATAACAATTTATTTCTAATGCATATTACTTATATAAAATATTAGTTATTTGCACTTCTGATATTCCTCCGTCCGCGTATCTATTTATTTTGTTGCAATACCTACATCGTCACCGTATTTCAACTATTTCGAAGTGTTTTGCTTCATTCAGTAGATAAATAGGTACCTACCGACTCGATAAATATTTGTTTCGTTGGAATACATGGTCACCCTATTTCAGTCGCCATCCGCCATAGTGCGGAATAGTGAATCAACAAAAATACTGACACCATTGCATTGAAAACCTATAACACATCAGGAGTTTTACGAGTCTTCTAGGCTTCTTCGTTATGGAGGAATCGATAATCCCAATGTTTTGAGGTTATATATGTTAAATTTTCAATTTACTATATAAAGGGGCCGTCACAAAAAAAAATAAAACACTAAAAGTTCGTTTCAGTGCAGTCACTAAATCTATATTGATTAACGGTTTCTCTGGGCTTCTTCGTTGTGGAGGAATCGATAATCCCAATGTTTTGAGGTTATATATGTTAAATTTTCAATTTACTATATAAAGGGGCCGCCACAAAAAAAAAATAAAACACTAAAAGTTCGTTTCAGTGCAGTCACTAAATCTTTATTGATTAACGGTTTCTCTGGGCTTCTTCGTTGTGGAGGAATCGATAATCCCAATGTTTTGAGGTTATATATGTTAAATTTTCAATTTACTATATAAAGGGGCCGTCACAAAAAAAAATAAAACACTAAAAGTTCGGTTCAGTGCAGTCACTAAATCTTTATTGATTAACGGTTTCTCTGGGCTTCTTCGTTGTGGAGGAATCGATAATCCCAATGTTTTGAGGTTATATATGTTAAATTTTCAATTTACTATATAAAGGGGCCGTCAAAAAAAAAAAAAAAACACTAAAAGTTCGTTTCAGTGCCGTCACTAAATCTTTATTCATTAACGGTTTCTCTGGGCTTCTTCGTTGTGGAGGAATCGATAATCCCAATGTTTTGAGGTTATATATGTTAAATTTTCAATTTACTATGTAAAGGGGCCGTCACAAAAAAAAATAAAGCAATAAAAATTCGTTTCAGTCTCGTCACTAAATCTTTATTTATTAACGGTTTCTCTCAGGTCCTCAGTTATGGAGATTACGTTGGCCGAACGTCCTGATGTTCCAGGAAGCAAAATTCATTTTACTTTTAACCGGTGGCATTACGAGTAAAAGTAAAGCATTGGTTGTTTGTCACCAAATCGTCACTAAATCTTTATTCAGTAACAGTTTCTCTAAGGTCCTCAGTTATGGAGATTCAGGTTGGCCGAACGACCTGATATCAGGTCGTTCGGCCATAAATAAATGCTTCTAACTTTCGAACTGTTCCGTCACAAATTCTTTGACTGGCATCTTTAAGCGTCACATAATCGTCACTAAAAACTGGAGTAGCAGCCAGCTCCCTATCTCGACTGGCCGAACGTTCTGATATACATATTTATGGGGTGGGGCTCGTGGCTTCATCATAACAACCGCACAGGTCGATTGAAAGGTTAAGCGACGCTTGCCGCGGTCGGTTCGTGGATGAGTTGAGATGGCGAGATCATCCATTACATATCGAGATCGTTACGGGTAGTCAGAAGTCCAAAAGTCTGACAACCAGTCTTACCAAGGTGTGTCGTGTTACCGAGTAGCTCTTGAGTAGTACGTCGTGTTACCTAGTAGCAACGAGCGACTGACTATCTGACCTCCACAACCCTGTAGAGGTCAGATAGTCAGGCACTCGTTGTAAAATACTGGAGCTGCATCCAGTTAGATTGGAAGCCGACCCAAACATAATTGGGAAAAGGCTAGGCAGTTTGAGCGATCTACACTGACGAGCAATATAAAAAGCCACTTGCAAAGTGCCTATAAATAATCTAAATATCTCCTAAACTAAACCACACAAATTAGTTTCATGAAGTAAAAGAAAATATTGAAAATATTATTTATTATATTGCACATTAATACCTCATTACATACTGGCCTGTTCAAAGTCATGGATAGAAAAAAGCAATAAAAAAATTATCACATTTAAATACTTTTATTTTCACGTTGATTTATTTATTGTTTAATCCGGTACTCAGCATGCCAAATCGTGGAGAATCCGTATTGAAAGCACGCGGAGGGAAAACGAAATATTGAATTAAAAATTTAGTTTCAATTTCGTAAACCCACTTTAAGATTTCATTATTTTTTGTCAAAATGGCCCTATTTCGGTTTTTCCTTCTTTAACACATTAAATCGATTTTTATTTGTTTCATTTTGGTGTATTTTTGATGCGTTATTAAATACAATTGTATGTTGCTATTCACTTCAAGAAGCTATATTGCGTGTTTTCGGAAATATTTCATGATAAGTTAATGTCTTTTTATTGCTCGTCACTGTATTTATGACCATCCACCGTAAAAGCTTCGACAAAAAACAATATACCAAATTGTCGCAGAAGATTAAAACTAATTAGTAATAAAACAATAACGACATTTTATACAATTCGCTTTTACTTGATGACCGTATGGCGTGACTTAGTTCAGTTATCGCCACATATAACATGCATAACATTTAAGTAAGCTAAGTGAAATAAATTGGACCTATATGAGGCATGTGACGCCGTCCGTTTTGAGGTCGAGGTCAAAATTTGATGGTGTCTAAAATTAACCTGAATGAAAATAATAATTTTGTGTTAATAATTTATATCGTTTTTTTTATCGGATTTGTACTGACAAAATTTTATGTATTCCGAATTGCTTTTAGACAGAATATTTATACAATATTTAAACAGCCCTTTAGCAGTTATTTTACCGCTGAATTTACATCACTGACAAAATCAAAGTGATCTTTATTCTTGTTGTAATAAGGTTTCTATTTGGTTGTTGCCACTGACTAGTCTGTCAAATTCACAGTGATCCATTGATATATAAAAAACCCCAGTGATCTTTACTCTCGATATAATAAGGTTGTAGTTGGGTTGCTGTCTGACATTAGATAAAATAACTGTTAAAGATCTGTAGGTTGATTTTAGTTTGTTTGCAGGTCTGCCATAGTACTCAGTAACTTTTGCTTATTATAATTTGCAGTATGTTCACGTACTGAGCAATCGAAGTTTATAATATTATGTTTATGGGTCAGTCGAAATAAACGTTTATTTATTGAATTACCTGTCTAAGTTACTATTGAAGGTAAAATGCATGCAATTCAAATTAATTGAATAGGAGCTCTAGTTCATTCGAAGAGATAGACAGTTTGAGATCAAAAGAATCCTACTGAATTATGTCTACCTTCTAAAAAGGTATCAATCACAATATCAACTTATTCTATTAGAAGGAAAAAAAGAAAAAATAAATGACTGTACAACAAGAAATCCTTTTTATTTTACGAAATTTACAAACATATTGCGACTAGAGGTAAAAATATTGGCAGTGTTAGAAATGGTTTCTTAGTTATTTCTTAACATTTAAAAAGTTAAATTAAACTCTAGTATCTCTGGCCGGGCTCGGGCTTGGGGGGGTGAGTCCTGATGTACTCGATGGCCCTCTGGATGTACTCGGGGATGGGTTGAGGAGGAGGGGGAGTGGGGAGATGAGCACCCTGAAAAAGAACATGGTCGTTAGCACAATTTGATAATCAGAATAAAAAACAAAGATGGCCAGACTTCCTAGGTAGGAGTATCGTAGGCCTCATATGTAGTTTAGTATATCAAAATAGAAGACATAAACAATAACATATACTTAGCACATAGTACTCTTCTTAATAGTCTTAATGCATCCGCTAAAGATAATTCAAAAGCTACGTTAACTGTAAATGAAGTTGTATACGATGATCAATCGGAAATTCAGAACCACTCTATTAAATCATTCGTCGATCATAAAAACATATTGATTAATCATAATGAATCTTTATGAATGAGTTACGTTTACTTGTAGAATTTATTTGTAGAGCTAATAACTTGATTACATCTTTTACATTTTAATAATATCCATCACGCTTGAAGTGCGTAGTTTCAGACCAATTTGATCCAGTGATTATATTTCGTTATTTGAAAACATCTTCAGATAAATTCGTTTTCAAATTGATATACCCAAATGCAAAAGAAGATGAGCAAAGGAATAATTGACTTTTCTTCGATAAATATGAACTAAGTTTTTTTAACTCTTAGATATGTTACCTGGGGCTGGTATCCGTTCTCGTCAGCGACGTAGGAGACAGCGATCACTTCACCACCGGGAGCGGTGTACTGGTTAGAGCCCTGGACGGCAATAGCTTCGCCTTCCTGGATGAAAAAGAAAGTATTTAGTATTCGAAAATATGAACAACCAACTGAAAAAAGAAATAAGAGTAGACGAGATCCCAATATGTATTGAACAAAGATAAACATTCTTTGAGGTTTATGTACTTTTAATAAAATCAAATCACGTTCCAATGAGCTAATGATCATAATTTAGTATGTTTCCACTATTGCGTATAATTTTGACCTTAGACGAAATATCAAGGATCAAGACGATAAAATATATTAACATATTTTGTACGCAAGATCATCCGCTGTGACTTAAATGTCGTTTGCTGGCCTTGATTCTTTGGGACAATTTATTGTTTTTGGAACTGTTTCTTTCATCTTTATTGTCGTTGATGTTTTTTCGTAATAGCTTTTCATTATTTTAAACTTTGGTTATCGCCATTTAAAGATGTTATCAGAAAAAAGAAGATCTTGAACTACTGTGTCAGTGTGACAAGTAAATATTCTAGACGATTAATCGTCTTTGGACGAGGCCCTTTTAGTACTTTATTTACTTTATAAAATATCTTTAAATACCCACGATAAAATCACGATGAGATCAAATTTCTGACTCTAAAACAAAAAACTGTACTTACAGTGCCAACGTTCTTGAGGACTCCGGATTCCTGGGCGGCGATGCCGTTGCTGGTCTCGTAAGCGTAGTTGTACTGGTCAGGGAAGACGTCAGCGGTCTGCTTGAGGATCTGTGCGTCAGCCTCACCACGGTTCACCAAGTGCGAGACATCGGCGGCGACCACGGCCACGACGGCGAGAAGTGCTACGAAGGATTTCTGGAAAACAAAAAAGGATAAGTGTGGACCTATTTTTTTTTTTTTTTTTTATCTTGGCGGCTGGTATTGATAAGATTTAGATTAAAGATTGAAAATTCATAAAGAATTCTTTTCACTTTTTCACATTCTTAAAATTTTATTTTTCAACCCAACCCAATGCAGGTGGTGTCCCGAATTTGTTATCATAATCACAACCACTTTTAATAAACGATTGTTTTCAACCGCGAACTTAAGATGAACAAGAACACCACGTGATTGGCCACATGGGTGCCGTTCTCAAATACTAGCCAATGTTGCAACTTTATCTTCACTCACCATCTTGTGTGTCAAAGTTAACAGACGATGTGTAACTGTGATTATAACATAAACGAGCTGCGGTTTTATACTCGACCCTCTTCCTTCGTATATGGTTCTAAGCAGCGGCATTTGCATTATTTTGCAACAAAGAAGCTCTAGTCTTCGATATGATTTGTTAGTTTACAAGGTGAACGCGATTCGGTGATTTTTCTGTGGTCAGACCATATCCGTGTATGATTTTTTTTCTTTTAGTTATCGATCTTCGGTTGCATTGGAACGTGGTGATCCCCGCTGATTTAATAGGCGTTAGGAAAAAAAGAAACATCAATGGTCAACTTTACAATAAATTAATTAAACGTTAAAATAAATATACTGACACCTTAGCTAAAGCTTATTTTTCTTTTAGAATCTTTAAAAAAAATTGTTTCCAATGTTCTCACAAATTAACTTTTTTGGAACTACATATAACTACAAGTTCGATGTAAGTACGGCTAATAATAATTTATAAATTGTTACTTGTTCATAAGCAAAGGCTCGTCTTGTAGACGTGAACGTTTTTATTATATTTCGAATTATTTTTTCTCAAAAATAACTTAAAGTTTTTAGGGTAAAAAATTACCTCTCTTTCTAATAAAACAGTTTATAGTTTGACAACATGGAATTTAATGTCTATTGATGCCATTTTAGGGTTTGGTTATTTAATATTTCATAGAGGTCATTCAAATGAAATAATTTCAGTTTTGTTTATAACAATGTATCGTATATGTGTGTGTAATACGTGTAATACCGTTATTAGAAGTTTAATTTAAGATCGTAATTGGAAACTTTGCAAATAAATGATTTATGATCATTCGTTGTCAGTTTCGCGCGGCCGTGCTGCCCGTATTGGGACAGAAGGTACAGTCAACAAAAGAGATAAATATGCAGAATCATCGGATACAGTTGAAGTTTAGTAAGAAACCGATGGATATTGTCGACTGAAATTTAATTTGATAAATGAGCTGTTTGTTTTCTATTAATAAAATAAAATTTTATTCGAGGACATCCATCGGTTTCTTACTAAACTTCAACTATATCCGACGATCATGCATATACTTATCTCTTTTGTTGACTGTACATATGTAAGTAGGTGTTTTACGAAACCAAATACCTGTCTCATAATAAATGTTGAGATAAACCTAAAGAAATTTTTGTTTGATTGAAAGTATTTTTGGAAGACAATACCAAATTATTCGGAGTATTTAATCCAGTTTCATAAAATATAACAACTTAACAAGTCAATGATATGTGCAGTTCCAATTGTTATTATTAAATATTAAATTCGTCATTCTCCTGTCCTTATCCCTTTACCTACTTAGGGTCGGCGCAGCATGTCTTTTTCTTCTTTACATCTCTATTAGTCCTCATCTCGGTAGTCATCCCCTTTCTAACTATATGCACACAGTCCATCCAATAAAAAACATAAATATTAACTGGATTAACATATAGGCTACTTTTTATCCCGATATCCCCACGGGGTCGACGATTACGCAGGTATAACCGCGGGGCGCAGCTAGTAAATTATATAAGAAAGTTACATTTTTAGATTATTTTTATTTATTACGGAGTTACGGAGAAATGAGCAAAATGT
Organism: Amphipoea oculea; assembly: GCA_945859645.1. Classification (NCBI taxonomy): domain Eukaryota; kingdom Metazoa; phylum Arthropoda; class Insecta; order Lepidoptera; family Noctuidae; genus Amphipoea; species Amphipoea oculea. The sequence continues at coordinate 7,677,139 of OX243869.1, read as the reverse complement.
CGTGGGGAGAGTTTTGAGTATAGATGTCGATAGCTATAAGAGTAGGGGAAGACTATACAAACGATGGATGGACGGTGAGAATGATGATTATGGTTAAAAAAGGGGTGACTACCGAGATGACGACTAATAGAGAAGTATGTATGTAGTCGCAGAAAGCGATAAGGCCGCCCATTGTATATTTTGTAGTGTTTGATGTGTAGAATGATGAATTACATTAAATTTAGAGACAGTAAAATTTTCGACTTATGTTAAATATACGTAACAAAAAAAAAAAACATTTCCAAACGAGCCACAATCTGTATTAAGTGCCAGTAAATAAATAAACTTTATTCGAATTAAATAATGTAATGTGATGTCTATGTAATGACTGTGAAGACACATATTATATTAACTTTATATGTACTCAAACTATTTGGGTTAATGGCACAGACACATACATAAGCCAGTTATTTTACAAGTATCAATAGCAAGGTTAATACGAATACATTATAAATAGATGGTTACAATCACATACCGAGGGCTCTAACCCAGGCTTTACTTTATGTAATTTATTTTCATCACCACTGCTCTCAAAACGGTGAAGGAAAACGTCGTGAGGAAACCGAAAATTCGAAGACACGTGACATTTACTAACCCGCACTGGGCCCGCGTGGTGGGTCCACTCCCTCTCACAGGAGGAGGCCTGTGCCCCAGCAGTGGGAATGTTATAGGCTGATTATTTGGGTCCGTGGCTTAGGCCCCCAGTGGTCGAGGCACCTGTGGCCGACGCCCCCGAATCGATTAATTTAATTCAAAGCCATTTTTGATCAAATGTACTGTCAGGCACAAATTTTTTTTCACCAATTCTATTTTTAGCTACATATATTGTAATTATTTCGCACGAGCCCTTTCGAAGGACCTCCGCTCGTCACTGTGAGATGACACTCTTATATATAAATGTACTCTGTGGATGACACACTAAACTTTCAAACTTCTTTAATAAAATTTCAACTTTATCGCTAAAATATTAGGGTCAAAGTTGACTGGAAAATTTTTACAGTTTCGGGTAGCTTGATGTGCTGGCGTCTGTACATTCACATTTCGCCAGTTAAGTTTAAGTCATAGGGCGAGCCTATTGCCTTCAACGGGGACAAATCCAGAGTCCGGGCTACTGAGAACAGTAGCGGCCCCATCGGCGGCGGCAGGAATTTCTACTCCAGACTGAAAAACCCAGTAACACTTTTTAGCCGACTCGAGAGTCGAACCCAGGACCTCACGTAGCGCTTGAGATCACTAGACCAACTAGGGCAGAGATGGCGAACCAATAGCACGCGTGCTATTGGTGGCACGTAACAAAATAATTTGACCACGGTATCATTTTTTAGGAATTTAGGTACATACCTGAGTCATTCAGTTTGCAACAGCAAAAGTTGCACTAATTTGTTCTTTCAATTAAATAAATATAAAACTGTTATTAACATTACTGTATAATATTAAAGGCAGTATTGTGAAAGTATATAGCTGGAATTAACGAATATTATTGTGAGTAACAGTTTTTTTTTCCTGTAGTCACTTAGATTATAGTCAAGATTGTTTGATGGAACGTCATGGACTCATTCAATAAAAAAAAAAATGGCACTTGATGTATAGAGGTTCACCATCCCTAAACTAGGGCTTTCCTTTTAATTTCCATTATACTTCACTAATAAAGTTGAAAATATCTTGCTATCATAGACCTTGTCTTGTTACGACGAGCAGTGCGAGTGACATTTAGCCTTGGAATGTTAAAGCAATTACGAGGTCAATTATACAACGTTGAATAGAAAAAGATAATTATACATCTTTATACTAATAATAAAGCTAAAGAATTTGTTTGTTTGTTTGAACGCGTTAATCTCTGTAACTACCAGTCACACACATACATAATCAGCCTATAATGTTCCCACTGCTGGGACACAGGCCTCCTCTCTGTGAGAGGGAGTGGGCCGTAATCCACCACGCGGGCCCAGTGCGGGTTGAACCACCAGTCGGATTTGAGAAATTCTTTTTGAAAAAAAAAAACTGGAATAACGCTAAGCGAAAACAAAAACGTTGTTTCATTTGATAGCCAAATTTTTGAGAAAGGCTATTAGACATCACGGAAGAGCCCTTAGAAAGAAAAAAAAATCAGAAAGAACTCTAGTAATAGCGCGGGCAGGTGATGCGATGCGCCGGGGTGGGTCGGGAGAACCAAAAATTTCACGCGGACGAAGTCGCGGGCAGAGGCTAGTTCTTTAATATAAAGCTCCTACTTCGCGCCGTTTTACGGCTTGACAAAACATAGAGATTTCTTCTTTATACAGATAACTAACTTCTGCCCGCGTTTTCGTCCGCGTGAAATTACACCCTCTTCCATTCACCCTCTTAGGGGTGGAAATTCGAAAAACTCTTTCTTAGTGGATACGAGTACCTACTCTTCACAAAGAATACACCCTCAAAATGTCATGTCTCTAGGACCAGTGGTTTAGGCTGTGCGTTGATTTATCAGTCAGTCAAGACTTTGGATTTTATATGTACGAAAAAAAAATCAGATTATCCCTACATTTCGACGAATTATATCTACGAATATAACTGTATGAAACAGCTGATTTTTTTCGCGATTTCAGGTTTGGTCCCATAGTAAAAGTTGTTCATAATGATGAATACAATGACCTCTTAAGAGGTTGTTGGTGTTTTTCCAATAACCCTGTATATAGATAAAGAAATCTCTAAATTTCTTTATTATAATTATAAATACAGATAATAAAGCTAAATGCTAATTAATAATGTTAATGTTATATAGGTACACAAAAACTTTTCAGAATAAATTCTATAAATGATGGTGAAAACCGTAGCAAAATCCGCTGCATCGTTTAGAAGAACGATGTAGATACAGACAGACACGAATAGCGACTTCAATAAAATTTATCGTATTATGTATAGAAGCCATCTTTACTGTTTATTAGACATGCTTAGCAGGTGTACATAATCGATGATGGCAGCGGATGTTACAAGATTCCATTACTGATAAAGTTATGCAGTCGGCTCTTTGACCAATAAAATATCAAGATCAACGTGTAACATTGGTTTATTTGGTTTATTTACATATGTATACACATACTAAAATATATATATACTATATACAAATAATAATAATAAAAAAAAGACAGAAGTTCATTGGGCATCAAAAAATTCGTCCGCATCGCTGTCAATGGGATAAGTGCCCAAAAGGCTGGCAGCATTACCACGTTGGATGGCAATGCTTATTCTTTGGGCTAAAAATAGGCCAGCCCTCTGGTCACGCGAAGAGTCAACCAAACGCTTGGCGATATCGCGAAATATGCGATGAGCACTCGGACTTGGTTTATTGTATATATATATGTATTTTTTTTTAACTTTTCCTATCATCTTATAACGTCATTACACAATTTATATGATATAAAAGCTTGTCGCGAGGTTTAAGTATCTACTCATATTTACTTATTTTGAAAAAATCAATTAGAAAAAAAAGTAATTTATTGAATAACTCAAAACCTCAGACACTGCAACTCATTTCTAATAAATTGACAATATAATATTAACATCATTATTTTGCTAACTACATAGGTATGTTGGGGTCGGCTTCCAGTTTAACTGGATGCAGCTAGTACCAGTATTTTACATGGAGTGAATGCCTATCTGGCTTCTGGCTTTCTGGCTGGAAATTAATAATTTTCATAAATTATTGTAAAATATATTTGTGTTCATGTTGTGTTCTAAAATCTAATCGATATGACTTTATTCTATCAAAAATAATTATTACAGTTATGAATTTTTTTTTTTTCATACACAAAGCTACTTAATTTGGACTGTAAACAGAACATTATTTATGATAGTTTTCATATAATGACGTGTCCAATTCTTCTATGTATGTGCAAAAAAGAAATACACTGTTCCTCACACCTTGTTCTATTCTTTATCCTGTCATACACTATCGATCTTGGGGCAGGGTAATGCCCCCGCCAAAACGAACCATAAACAAGAAGCAGGTGGGTACTACCTACCTTTTCTCGAAGCGTTTCGTCGTATTTTCAAACCCTCATAGCTTCGGCTTGGATAGTGCAAGAAAGCTCAAATTCTCAGGATAAGCTGTAGTGTGATCCACCAACCCGCTCTGGGCCCGCGTGGTGGATTATGGCCCACTCCCTCACAGAGTGGAGGCCTGTGTCCCAGCAATGGGAACATTACAGGCTGATTATGTTGATGTTGTTATTTGAGCTGTAGTTAGCAGACTTATAAAACACTGTCCCCCTTAATTATAAAACATGGTCTTTCTTTAGATCGATTTAAACTACCGAGCCATTCATTTGGTGTTGTGTGTATTGGTGTGTGTGTGTCTATTCAGATAGGAGAAATACAAAATAAAAAAACAATATTTTAATATAAGAATGTATTTTTTAATTATACATTTTACATTTTCGAAACTGTCATCTGTAGATCATTTATCTACAGTATCCAGCGACCCAACCAGGTTCCTTGTGACAATAACCGGAACAGCAGTTTCCTTGACGGCCATCGGGTTGACACCCGTCGCCATTGTTAATGCAGGCCAAAGCTTGATCTGGTATGAAGATAGCCGCAATCACGAAGATAGCGATTAAGATGAACAGACTAAATTTCATTTTGATTTCTTGTACTTTTCTGAGTCGTTATACCAAGAAGAACCACTTGCTGTAGTAAGGGAGGCTTCTCTCGATATTGGTCTGTGAGCTGATTCCACGTTACAAGTGTATATATACTTTTAAGAATGAAAAAGAAAAAAGAAATATGAGGAGCCCTTTTTGTTCTTAATGATAATTTTATTCCAAGGTAACCTGTCGGACCGCGTGAAGGTCACCAGGATTATAATTTTTTAGGGTTTCGCACCCTAACGGTGCCAACGAGATACTGTGTGTCCGTCGTCGGTCCGGCTGTCACAGGGCTGTATCTTTAGAACCGTAATGGGTAAGCACTTGAAATTTTCACAGAGTACAAACTACTATGGCCGCTATAACAAAAATTAATAAAATTAAAACTGAAAGGGAGTTCAAACGGGAAACGTGTTTTTTTTTTACTAAACTATGTAATATTGAACAGTGGTACGGAACCCTTGGTGTGGCCGCTTTTTTGCTATTCTATGAGGCAAATCAACCTACTTCACTGCTTTTTTAATCTTATTAAAATTGGTACATAGGGTACAGTCAGCATCAAAAGTCGATTAACACTATCATTTTTACATGTTATTAAATTGACAACAATTTTTTTCAATAAACTGATTTTTAGCTTTTCACATAATAGACAAGAGTATATTATTCTAAAAAAAAATCTTCTGCTGCAATTTTGAACAAATATTTTGCTCATTTACTAAGATTAAAAAAACTGAAGTGTTAATCAACTTTTGATGCTGACCGTACACACACGTACGTATCAACAATTTATATTTATGTAAGTACAATGTTTTTATGTATTCTAATACAAAATTACCGGAACGAAAATGTCAAAAGTGACGTACCAATTTTTGTTTCTTTAATTATTTATTTAAATCTAATATTATTTATATTGAATAACTATAATAATAACTCTAATTCACAACAGTATCAGAAACCTATAGATTCTTATTAAAAGCCAAGAAGAAAAGAAACCTCCTCAGGTTCCCATTTATCACGGTGCTAAAGTGTTCCGTCATAGACAATTATGACAGAAGTGACGTCAAACGAAGCGCAGTCAACCTGCCACATCACTGAATGCCGCCCTAGTGCGATGCCCTCAATGTTCCCAAGCACGCTTTTTTAAGGGTGAACCAGAAACCACCTCACAGGAAATTAAAGCTCAACAAGTATATGCGGCCGTGTGCTCTTTTCGAAGTGACTCCACCAGCGGCCTCGACGGCTTGACACTTCAACATCTGTAGGACCTCATGTGTTCAGGCGTCGGGGAAGCTGGTGAATCCCTTTAACCTTTTGAAAGAGATGACGGCCCTCAATAATCTCCTGTTCTCTAGCAATGAGAATGAAGCCGTCATTTATATTTGGTATGGGGCAAATCTATGTGCCCTGCGCAAGAAGGATGGCGGCATTCGTCCTATTGCCGTAGGGTCCACTTACAGTCTTATCGCAGCCAACATTTGCTGTGTTTTCTACCGCGAAACACTGGCCAGCAAATTCCAGCGCCTACAGCTAGGCTTCGGGTCTAAAGCGGCTGTAAGGCTGACATTAAGAATGCTTTCAATTCCAATTCCGTAAACAGGGACACTTAGTTGATCTGTCAACTAAGTGTCCCTGTTTACTGTTTACTTAAAAAAAAACTGTATACAATTTACACTTTTCTCTGTCGATACTCTCATCTACTTTATAAAGTAGTTTAGACAGGCACTCCACCTGTAATACGACCTTTAAAATCAGCCGTTGGATGTCAACAGGGTGACCCTCTTGGGTCAATTGTTTTTTAGTTTGGCACATCGAATTACTCGACAACAAAATTCTAAATTCAACGTTCTTTTTTCAGTTCAAATTTTTGTTCCCTAGGAGATAATGACACAAACACAGTCTAAGTTTTAACTTTTTAATGAAAAATTCAGTTCCATTGGCCTGAACCAATTTATTTATTTATTTATAAAAACTTTATGCACATGTAAAAACTGTACAAAGGCGGACTTAATGCCTTAGGCATTTTCTACCAGTCTACCTTAGGGTGATGCAGAGACAATACACAGTATGTGCAATAACAGAAAGAAAAGATAAGAATAGATATAATAATAAATACATTTATCTTCCCTAAACCATTTTTGAGGAAGATAAATTAATTGAAGCATAGCACCAAATATCAAAATTACGAATTCTTCACCTCCTGGGTCCCTAATTTTTGACGAATACATTTCAACGTTCACTAAGGAGCAAGTATAAAATTTTAATAATGTTTTCCGAGACATCATTAAAATTTTGGTATTTTCTCTTAAAATATTTCTTCCAAGACTATTCAAAATTATAAATCATTCAGCCTTCACACTTATTCGACACTGTTGCTTTGGACCAAAATGAACATATATGTATAACCTTCATTCCTCCCGTCTATGGAAGCTACACAAATTTAAAAAAAGTAGACCAAATTATACCGAACACATAACTTCGACCATAAATGTGACCCTGGACGACCGAGCATGGCAGCAAGCCACACATCCCATTCGCCTGGCTGGTCTCAGCATCCGCAAAATTTAAATCATAAGTTTGGCCTTTCTCTCCTCAGTCCATAGTACCGATAAATTTTATATTCCTCACTAGTCGAATTTTAGGTATCGCGTTTGACCGATGCATAAAACGCTTGGAAAATGGCTTGCTCCAAGCACGGATTTGCCCGACAACCCAACCTCCCAGAGACGGTGGGACGTGCCACTGTGTAGTACGATACGGAATATCCTGGTAAATACTTCACCTAATACCGTTGAGCGTGCCCGACTGCTGGCTGTGAGAGAATGGGAGTGAGGCTTGGGCTTCAGGTGCAAGGAAGGCAGGGCAAAAGCCTCCCTATTCATTTGTCTCTTTTTTCAGAGCTTTGAAGGACCAATCTTTGTAAAAGAAGTCTAGCTTATTTCAACTATCAAACCTTGTATAAAAATCGCTCTGATACTTCGTACTGTTGCGTAAATATTTTAGCCGGTAGGCATAGACGCCTTCTAGCAGCAGACTGAGGATTCCCCGAAAACAAAATTGCAAAACAAAAGCTAAAACAGAAATCTTCTTGTCATAATAACGAGAATCACAGACCACAGGTGTCACATTTGTTATGAATAATTTAATGTATTTACTGGCTTAGAGGTCTGGCTTAATAGGTCACATTATCCATACTAATATTATAAATTCGAAAGCAACTCTGTCTGTCTGTCTGTATGTTACCTTTTCACCACTGAACCGATTTAGATGAAATTTGGTATAGAGATGGTTTGAGTCCCGGGAAAGGATATAGGATAGTTTTTATCCCGATATTCCCACGTGATCGACACTTATGCGGGTGAAACCGCGGGGCGCAGCTAGTTATTAATATGCTTATTAGTTAACTAGCGTTTGCCCGCAGCTTCACCTGCGTGGAGGTCGAAAATTATAAGGGGATTATAAGGGCGAGGGCGGGGGGAGGGGGTGTATAAACGTCTATGTCCTAACCCAGATCATGGTCTACCTCTCTATGGATCAGTTTCTTCGTAGTAAAAGAGTGAAAAAGTGACAGACAGACATACAGAGTTATTACTTTTGAATGTATAATAATAATTAATAATCGAGGTAAGGATTGACGCATGTGCCTAGATTCCTAGATTCATCATCTGCTAAGCGTTTTGCCAACTATGTTGGGGTCAGCTTCCAGTCTAACCGGGTGCAGCTGAATACCAGTATTTTACATGGAGTGACTGCCTATCTGACTTCCTCCAGCCAATTTCTGGGTAATACAATACCCGTTGATAAGACAGGTTGTCAGATTTTCGGGCTTCTGACGACCCGGAACGACTGTCAAAGATCCACGAATGACAGCCGGGACCAATGGCTTAACGTGCTTTCCGAGACACGGTGGATTTACACCACTAACTTCGAAACTCCAGGCTGCTACTGTGAATAATTCCTAATGGAAAAATCCAATAACACTTTTGTCCGATTTGGAAATCGAACCCAGAACCCCGCGCTCAGCAGTCCCGCTCGCGACCACGATACCAACAGAGCAAGTGAGACGATCTTATTAAATGTCAGCTATGCACTCAAAAAAGAGGAATCTTCACGTGACCTACAGCTTCGCTAAATACGAACGTACTTGACATTAACAAAAGCAGGTTTTAATCCTGACATTTGAAGATGTAAAAAAAGTAAAACATAACATGGACCTTTTTGCTTTTTCATTCATAGTATTTTTAGCATCATATTATTTCATTCCTTTTGCTTAATCTTTTTGTCTGGTGTTTGTCTACCCTATTTTGGAACCAGTTTTTTCTTTTTAATGCTGCTATTTAGGTGGGTGATGATGATGAATGGCTTTTTGCTAAGTAACAAAAGCTACACTTGCCGCGGTTGGTCCGTGGATGGGTGACAATCTTTACATACCAAGACCCCTGCGTGGCTCGGTAAGCACGTTAAGCCGTTGGTCCCGGCTATCATTCGTGGATCTTTGACAGTCGTTATGGGTCGTCAGAAGCCCGAAAGTCTGACAACCAGTCGTACCAAGGAGTATCGTATTACCCAGTAACTAAATTGTGGACGTCAGATAGGCAGTTGCTCTATGTAAAATACTCGTGCTCAGCTGCATCAGTTTGGACTAGAAGCCAACCCTAACAAAGTTGGGAAAAGGCTAGACAGATGAAGATTAGATGGATACCATAAGGTAGCTCGCGAATTTCAAATTTAGCCTCAAATATTATGATTTCATGAAAAAGTCATTTAATGGGGTAATATGAACTTATTGACCGTAATGATGATTTTTATGATTATAATTCAATAAAAAAAATACGGCCGCGAGTCATATTGTCAGCCGCGAATCATATGTCGATCTACGACATGTAACCAGAACACTGACCTGCAAAATGAAAAAAACGAAAAAAATAATAATTTCGCGGGCTATTTATTTAATACTACAAGCAACTAAATGTACCGAGGCGGACTTATTGCCATAGACATTTTCTACCAGTCAACCTTTGGATGATGCAGAGACAAACAGTGGAATCATAAAAATTTAGAAATATAACAAATACAAAGATACGCATAAACCTATTAAAAGTATAAATATAATATACGGGTATATACCTAATTACAAATAAATAAATATAAATATACTAAAAAGAAATAAGACAAACAATGAGAAAATACTACCGTTGTGATGGATACTGGCAGCTTCTTGCGAATGTGCTTGCGAACTTTAACTTTAAAGGATAACCGGTTGTTTACCATCCTGATTTCTTGGGGAAGCGCATTCCACAGAAAAAACTTTAAAATAAAACACAACAACACAATTATTATTTAACCTTATACATATGAAGAGCTTCAACAACAATAGACAGATCATTAACTCTTTTTGTAATGGTCAATGTATCGGTAGTTTGGCCCTGACTTATAGTTATAACAAAAGTTACTATGTATTTCAAGTTCAAACAATTTTTTTATGTAATGCTAAGAGTTCTATATGAACGTTTTTATATACTACTAGCAGCGCCCCGCGGTTTCACCCGCGTAAGTTTCGATCCCGCGGGAATATCGGGATATAAACTATCCTATGTCCTTTCCTGGGACTCAAACTATCTCTTAGATACCAAATTTCATCGAAATCGCTTCAGCGGTTTAGGCATGAAAAGGTAACATACTGACTGACAGACAGAGTTACTTTCGAATTTATAATATTAGTATGGATGCTTTTTAATCGCAGGATTGTAAACCTACTTTCCGAGATGATTGAACTCATTTTATGAGTATTTTGTTTTCAACTGACAGTGTGCCCGGTTGGCAATTAGGCTTGCCCCCTATTACTCTGGCGAAATGTGGGTGTAGGTACTATGGGTAGGTACACCGTTATTTACACGACTGCCTAAAAAAAAGAGTGTTTGCCTAAACCTTCAGGGTACACAGGCACGTTGTTGTGCGTTGTTTTTTGGAACAAAGGTAGATATAGGTGTTAAGATTTATGCAAAATAAACGTCATCTTTTGATAGCACATTTACGCGTTGAATCGTAGGCATCCGCAGTAAACTGGCGCTCAAGTAGGCTGGGTAAGCGGACGTCGGCACAGAATAGTCTGCCCTAGTTGATATGAAGTATACAGGAGCGATACGTGCGAATTCTTCCGTAACAATGCGACTAGTTGCGGCACAACGTACGTTACCTTAACGCTGCTATATTTTGTACTAAATTGTTAGTACCTAATTTGGCCTACTTAGGGTAGAAAGCACTTTACGTATCTACTTGCTATGAAGTTATTTTCTTGTCTCTAGTGTTTATAGATAAAAAAAAGAAAGAACTCGCGGGGTAATTGCGTAACAAACTATCAATAGCAATACTTTCAACATAGATGACTTTCATTTTGACAGTTCATGCTGTTGAACTTTCATTGCGTTATTTACCCTATTGAGCAGACTCTTTGGAACATAATGAAGCAATGGATTAGCAATAGGTATCCTTGAAAATTATTCAGATTGAGATTAATAGTGTCGCAATGACTTTCATTTTGACAGTTCATGTTGTTGTACTGTCATTGCGTTATTTACGTTATTGAGCAGACAAATTTTTGGAACATATGAAGCAATGGATTAGCAATATCCTTGAAAATGATTCAGATTGAGATTAATAGTGTCGAAATGACTTTCATTTTGACAGTTCATGTTGTTGAACTGTCATTGCGTTATTTACGTTATTGAGCAAACTAATTTTTGGAACATAATTATGAAGCAATGGATTAGCAATATCCTTGAAAATTATTCAGTTTGAGATTAATAGTGTCGCAATTATAATGTCGGTAGTGGAAAATACTGCCACCATTATTTTCTCTGTCGCCAATCAACATTGCTGTATCTAGATCAAAGGATTTGTATGGATGCTGGTGGACTCGTGAATTCAATTGGACAAATAGACACATCTAGGATGACTAAAGTCCTCGTAGCTGCTGAATGTAACTCACAATTAACACTAGATATATACCAAACTATTACTGGCAATAGGCGCGCTCCCTATTCAATCAATCAACACAGCCTATTGCAGTCCACTGCTGGATATAGGCCTCTCCCAGACTGCGCCACAACACCCTGTCCTCCGCCTTTCGCATTCAGTTCGTCTTTAGGTCGTCCGTCCATCGAGCTGGGGAGCGTCTCACATTACGCTTATCGATACGCGGTCTCCACTCCAGGACTCGTCTGCTCCACCGGCCATCGGTCCTTCGACCACTTCATTTTGCTTACTCTGTAAGCTATGTCGGTAACTCCGGTTCTTTTCCAGATAATTTCATTCCTGATACATGCTACATGGGACTAAAACATAACGGGCGAAATGTAGGTGTACTATTAGGTATATTACATAATCAGCCTTTAATTCACACTGCTGGGACAGGCCTCCTCTCTTCGAGAGGGAGTGGGCTGTAATCCACCATGCGGACCCAGTGCAGGTTGGTAGATGTCACATGTCTTTGAATTTTTTTTCTAGGACATGCCGGTTTCCTCACGATGTTTTCCTTCGCCATTTTGAGAACAGTGGTGATGAAATAATATACACAAAGTAAAGTGCCTGCCTGGGTACAAACCCACGACCTACAACTCGTATTCGTGGCCGTTACCACTGGGCCACCACTGCTCTACTATAGGTACACCTCTGCCTAACCCTTAGGGGAATATAAGCGTGATGTTATGTTATACAGAAGGCATAGACATCGACGGGCAACCTGTTACCATGTATTAAGTACATGATTCTGAAAAAAATAGCTGGTGCAATTTTGACCGCGTATTTTTCTATGAAACAGCTGATATATTTTTTGACGTGAATACGTCTTTAAAATTGCTTCCATAGTGGGAGGCAAGTCAAAAAAACCAATGATAAAAAAATGGCGGGATACAGTTTGGTATTGCATATATAGCTTCATATCTAGCTTCAAATCTATCATCCTAAATTCAATTACACCATTGGATAGCTAAAGGATCAAAGAACTCATTACGCCAAGTGTACGGTTCACGTACAACTTATTAAATTGCATACGCAGCAACCTACTTACTTTCTTCATTTATAATAGCGTTAAACACCTTTTTAAGTTAGTTGACAAATTACTACTGTCGCGAGCACTGCGGATTAGCATCCAATCTTTACTTGTAAATAAACTTTCCTGTGTTACTTAAATCCGTGGTTTCCGTCAACTCACCTAAGCTAACTCTACTTCAGGTGAACTATAACATATTGTACAAGTGTAAGGTGCCTGTTACTTCCGGACCTTACACCAAGTGAGGACTGACACACATCGCACGCGGTAGAGGGGGAAGCGCCGCTATTTTTTTTTTTTTTTAAACCTTCATAATATTTCCACGCTGTTTAGAATAATGTGCTGAATTCATTTTTACAGTTTATGCGTCGGTATCCCTGTACATACTAAACTGAAAATTGTAACAACACAATATGTTGTAGATCGCATTCATCTAACAGTACGTAGACGTTTTCCTCCAAATTCCTCTATCTTGTTTTACCTAACAAGATCAAGATTCTGCACCACGCATTAACCTTAAGTTCACAGGATTATTAAGTTGTGTGAAATGCTGGCATTACCAATCGTTAGATGAACTTTACGAATATCCAGTCCAAATTACAAACACGTAGAGTTTATGTCTGTACATAATCTTAATTCATATTGCGTGCATGTGATTCATATGCATTTCTAGAGTGAGTGCAAACCGAAAATAATTAGAAACTGATCTTACCTCGTTAAACAAATACCTAATACTTTTAAATATGAGGAAAATTTGCGTTTCATGTACTTTTCTGGTGCTGTTTGTAGAAACCGAATGTTGTGGTCAGTTGCCTTGTTCGATAGTTACTTCAGCATTGTACAATGCTGAATGCATATTATTCGTTTTGTTAATTTTATGAGGATAAAAATATACATATATACGGGGCTTCATCAACTAACTAATTATTAGAATAAAAATATAATATCCTAACCTAAAATATGGCGCCGGAAAATTCCTTCCCCTCAATGTATACCTTCTGCTTTCGCGGAGCCACGCTTTTATAGGAGAACGTTCCAGTTCCCTTCATTGAGGGCCAGCACTAGTTCATATCTTAGCTCTCTGTAAATTATTTCATCACCACTGCTCTCAAAACGGCGAAAACATCGTGAGGAAACCGGCATGTTCTAGAACCGAAAATTCGAAGACACGTGACATCTACCAACCCACACTGGGTCTGCGTGGTGGATTACAGCCCACTTCCTCTCGCCGAGAGGAAGCTTCTGGCCCAGCAGTGGGAACTTTATAGGCTAATTATTTTTTGTTTTTATTTTACTAGTTCATATACACACATACTGAAGAGTCCAACAGGTTAGACTCGGTCTTAATGAATGCTTGTAATTACAATAATTTTTGTATTTGCTTATCATAAATTTATAGATGCTTACGCGTCACTCACGTATATGTTTAATTATGTCGTTTATGTTTAAATAAGTTTAGAAACATTTACTTACATAGAATTTGACCAGTAATCCATTCAAGGTAATTTGGTAACACGTGTATCTATTGAATAGACCATATTTGTTATTCCAATGGATTTAGAAGAAGTTTCAGGTGCAACAGCATCGTACAGTAGACTGGTAACTTTTTTTAAAATTAATTCGACATTTTTACTGTGATTCCTTTAGCATAGCATAATCAGCCTATAACTTTCCCACTGCTAGGACACAGACCTCCTCTCTTCCTGAGGGAGTGGGCTGTGATCTATCACGCGGGCTCAGTGCGGGTTGGTAGATGTCACATGTCTTCGAATTTTGGTTATAGGATGCTTTTTATCCCGATATTCTCAAGGTATCGACACTAATGCGGGTGAAACCAGGGGGCGCAGCTAGTTTTCTTTTAATAAGCAAGATACTATACAGGATGGCAGGGACATTGATGCGCAACCTGTTACAAATGGATTAAGCACATGATTCAGGTCCTCCTTGCGTATAGACGATTTATTATGAGGCAATATCACTCGATATAGTTTGCTACTCTTGGTATCGATCCTCCACTCATAAGTAACATGTCATAAAATCAAATAACCAATGAGTAGCCGAGTCACAGCGCTAGTATTTCAATGGTGATTCCTGCACGATTCGACTTACTAATAACTAGTTAGTTTGTGATTGATTGCATCGTGATCGATTCACTATTTATTTACTTATTTTAAGGTCTTTGGAAACAAAACAGAATAAAAAGCTGCTACTGTAGCTGTAAGCCCACTATCTACAAGTCTTCACTAGGCTTTCACTTATAATCACCATATGATTTATATGTTTGTATTTTTCTATTGTTCGCAGAACAGATGGCCGATGGGGCCGAAAGGTTTCGGAGTGGCGACCGCGTACCGGAAGACGGGGTAACCGATGGATGCGAGAAGCACAGAACTGGTCGATGTGGCGGTGCTTGGGGAAGGCATCGATGTCCAGCAGTCCACTGATGATGATGATATTTTCGAACAAATAAATTATTATTATTCTATAGGGTGTCCCTGGAAGTATGGATCAAATCGAATAGGGACGTGGGCAAGGTCATTTCCAAACGTTTTGGCAAAAAAAAAAAATACTAAAAAAAAGAGAAGAAAGATCGAATTCGTGAAAACTATCAGGGCTATCAATTTATTTTTTTTAGATAGCCCTGATAGTATTTTTTTATGATTATTTTCTTTGAGCACTAAGCGAAGTGATTGAAAAAAAAATTAAAATCGGTCATAACTTTTGAACCGTAAAAAATTTCACTGACATTCTCAGGGTTAAAAAGTTTGGAAATGACCTTGCCCACGCCCCTATTCGATTTGATCCATACTTCCAGGGACACCCTGTATAACAGAAAATTCTAGTGAAATAACTCTTGAGTTTTGAAATAAGTGCTGTTATATTCTGGTTACTCATTTGAGTTTGTAATATGTTGGTTTTGAGTAACATCGTGAACGATCGGCATTAATATAAATTCTTCAGTCAACACAAAACATGTTTCACAAAAGAAGATAAAAACTTACCTATCGGATCGTTTCGTAAAACCCAAAGTGCAAAGTTGAGATAGTTTCATGTCCACGAAAGCGAGTTTGTCGTCATGAATAATCAACTTTGGGTTGTCAAGAATGTTTCATAACTATCCATGTATCGATTCTTCTTCTTGTTTTTTGAAAAGTACATTTTTATTTGTGTTGAAAAAATCTTTGTGATTCTTGTTCAGTTTCACTTTTATTCCAATTTGGACTGTTTTTAAGTTGAACATAAATTATGATTAGAATCCTTATCCTCGCAATGGGGACGTAAAATAGCAAATGCTGTGCGAAACGACCTTAGACTAGAAGCGACGATCTTCGCGGGGTTATAAGGAAGGGAAGGGTGTTGTGTACCGCCGGTTTCGTGGCCGGCTACATGACACCAGTCAGCGAAACACGACGCCGTCACTTCGTGTTTAGTTAGTTTGTAATTATAATGATGTATTTATTTATAGTATTTTTAAGTTATACTAATATTGTATTTTATGTGTTTTTCTATGGGCCTTGATGCCTGAAATAAATTAAAAAATTAAAATTATAATTATAATGGATGGATGAGGGAACTGAAGATCGACGACCGGCGACTTGTTGGAGAAGCCTGTGTGATGGTGGAACAGGCTGATGGTGGCAATGATACAAAAAAAATTCAACACAAATATTCAAACAAAAATACTTTATTGACTACATAATGGCAGTAGAGTTTGTACTAGCTTCAAGCTTGGTTGGTTGGTTGACTTGTTCTTCTTAACCGTAGACGGGTTTGGGTACAACCCTGACGCCTTCAGGTGGTGGGGGGTGAGCAGCGATGTAGGCCAGGCTGCGGATAATCGCTTCAGGGGTTGGGGGTGGAACGGGGAGATGGCTTCCCTGAAAAATGAAGAAGGAAATACTTAGAATAGTCAAATATTATGTATATTGGTGATCGATAATAATATTGGCTTGTCAGGTCTAATAGCAGGCGACGAGAGAACTCTTCTATCCTAAGAGAGACATGCTTCTCCCGGCTTCGTAGGGACTGATCAAATATCTAGATTCTTGGCAGTTATTTGACTGTCAAATATGTAATCGGTACACTAAAACAACGACAACTAATCTAGAGATTATTTAATCAAGTGAAGTACCTAGTTACTTCTATATCGATAGTCATAATGGTGGGTAACTTCTAAAAAAGAAGGTTTTATTGCAGCCTCCACAGAAGTTATATTTAAATGTACGTTCAGTGCGCCCTGGACAGTTAGTCACATCGCAAATTGCCTACTGGCTAATTTCTTTAAAACGATATGAGCTATTCTCATACACTTTGTACCGATGATGCGACGCAGAAGAAGAAGCAATTGGCAGTATAGGCCGACGTACATTTATACGGGCAGCACCGCAACGCAAAAATCTTAAATCACTTTCGTACATTTTGCATGAACCATTGTACACAACAGGTGGGCCGCAACAGGATTTTTGTATTGGAATGCGATACGGACCGACGCGGTTATATCTTATGCCTTATAGAACCATCTAACCTGTGACAGCAAAATAATATTTCTTTCTTTATCTCTTCCTTTCTTTCTTTCTTACCTGGGGCTGGTATCCGTTCTCGTCAGCAGTGTAACTCAGCTCGATGGGCTGGCCGTCGGGAGCGGTGTACCTGTAGCCTCCTTGGACTGCCAGGGATGGGTATTCCTAGAAAATGCAGAAAACATCAGTGAATAGAGTATATTTATAATTATTTGTCTAAAGGCACGTTCAGAGATGCCGCAGGCCTCATTTGTAAGGCCAAGAGTGTAATTAATGGAAGGCATGGAATCAAATATATTATCTTCTTTGTATAATAATATGCATATAGAATCTTTTGATTGTGGGTATTATCAATACTAATGGTTCTTGAAGTTCCCAGTCGACCAATTGACATAATCTAATCAATTAAGCGGAATAATAAAAAATAAAAAAATAATCTATCAATTATGCGGAACCGAAATTAATAAGATAATTTATATATTATTTATATATGGATATACCCTGCTTGTTAAATTAAGACTTTTCTTGAATCCCAACATACTGTCATTTACGATCACACGTGGTTCGAACGTGATACACAACTTGTTTTCATCAATTTATTTAAGGCGACAAGGTCTCTTAAAGCTTTTATTTAACGATCAATATAATTTGAATATATTCTCAGTATTCCTTGCATTAATTTAACATATAGTTAACATACATTTGGGCCTTGACATAACATCAAATGGTGATTTTGTCTAGACGGTCATCAGTGGTTCAGCGTGGTAATGTTAGAAACCCTTCACATGCAAGGTTGAGGCTATGAACTTCTGCAGTATTGATGAAATATTGTTTCTAATTTAATTTGCTCCCGTCATTAGCATTAGTGTTAATGATTTTGTTACAATCTACGTCTTGATTCGTTCTGGTTGTAACGACTAGCGCGTTGTAACAGGTATTATTTGTTGCTTCGAATTTATATTTCTAAAACATAATTTTTTTTCTTATCGACGAAGTAACAATTAAGAACTTTTCAATTTTTAAAAGGACACTAACGATGATCTATTAAACAGTGATAAATATTATGTAACTAAAAATATTGAAACACTGAACATGACGAGTTAATCAAAGACCAATTAAAATGTAAGTATGGTCGGCCAAGTCACAGTTAATTTAATTTTGATTTATGTCTTTTACATCCATTTTTTAGTTATTAACAGTACACTATAATCCGCTTGTTAGTAAGTTCTGTGAAGCATTAATAGTGTGTAAAACACCTGTTAAAAGCGTCAGTAAAGTGGCGCCTACGCTCACGACCTCACCAATAGTTGAATTAATTATAGCTGCGAATGTTTTTGCGATGCGACTTTGAGTTCCTGCACTTTAGATTGTTTTTGTGTAAGTTCAGTAGTAGATCAACAGCAAGGTATTTCTAAGAGATTTATTATCTTCTTTATCGTTTTTTTATACATGAAAATTAGGCACTGGTATCGTCCATTTTAGTTTATTTACTTTGTGAAACACAGTTGGTATTTTTGGCATGATTGATATTAGCACTGGCATCATTTTATGTTGGTCTTATTTTGCATCAATTTTATGTTTTTTTTTTTTTGCATCTAGCACGATTATCATGACTGTTACCTATGTCTATATTTCCAGAAATGGTTCTAATTTGTATTCTGCCAGAGTTTAATTATTTCGTATACCACCAATACCACAACTGAAGGATTTTTCTTTTGCATTTATATTGTTTTCCCCTTACAAAACCACTATGTTCGAAATGCATTTTGGAATAACAAGATTTTACATATTTTAGTAGTCAGATTCCATTTATACATAAATAATGCAGTGGTTTCAATTGAAAATAAATGCATCTCAATTTAGGTGTCAATATATTCCTTTTTGCCCAACTATGGAAGATGGAATTTCACAACATAAAGCTAGTCTATTAGTTTGTATTTGATATTGTTTTGTATACTCTTACAGTTTAAACTATTAACCCATTTTATCAAATTAGAAGTTAAATGCCTCTTCATAAAGACCGAGTTTTTGGATCACAGGTCACTAAGCAGAAAACTCAATATGTGCGAACGCTACACATCAAGATGTGTAGTACTTATCTTGTTTTTTCTATTGTTTAAGTTAGATGGTTTAAAGATCAATAAAAATATCTTACCGAGTTCTGGTTATTCACGACACCCTGGGCTTGGGCGGAGATTCCATTGCCGGTCTCATACACGTACTGGAAGGCTCCTTCGGGGGTAATATCGTACTCAGACCTAAGCACCGGCGCGCTGGCCTCATCGGCGGCGCTTGCGCACGCGACTGCTACTGCGAGAACTACTAGGAATTTCTGGAATAGGGTTTATAATGATTAGATTTGTGAAGAAGTTCAAATCAAATCAAACGTTTATTTGCTAGAAATACATTGTTGTGGTAATGGTAAGATCTTAAAAAATGAATAGTAAGTGGATTTGACAAGAAGATAATATCTAATATACGTCATCATGGAATACCAAAGATGTCCGTGGCTATCACTGCATACTTAGCAGTTTCATTATTTTGGCAATTTATTTTCAATGTCAAAAAACTGAACAAGACACTTTACTTTTATTTTGTTGAACTTATTCAATAAATAAAATAAAATTGAATTAGAACTGCTACACGGACGTGATTTGACAGAAATAAAAGATCACAAAGATTAATTATTGTAAGCGAAAAGAAAACAAAACTGATTAAAATTAAACAAAACAACACAAAGAAGTAACTTGTTTAACACGTGCACTTTATTGTCACCTAATAGTGAACAAAAAAAACCAATGCTTACCATTTTGCTATTGGGATGTCAACTACTTGTTTCAATCTGAATGAGATATTCCAAAACGGTCTTTATATACCAAACGTCCAGAATAGAAATGAGGTTTTATTTCTTTTTTTGTACAGCCATTGGTCAAAGATTACAAATGTGAGGCAGATTATGCGGAGATGCAACTTAAAGATACTTAATTATCTTTCATTCGATCAAGGCTGCGCGGACGCTGAATATTAATCAATCGATGATCCATTTTAGCTTATTAAAAGCCAGTTTTAGTTAATACATTTATCTTCGGAGAAGACGCCAAAACTTGTAAAAAAATGGAAAATGATAAGAAAACTGTGCTGGGTAATTAGTGACGTTTATTAAGTCATTGAAAAGATGGATGGATTGTATGAATGATATGAAAAAAAGGGAGTGAATGATAGTGTGACGGTTTATAGGGAAGATTGAAAGAAGAAAACGTGTTGCACCGCTTCAAGTTATATGGAACAAGGGCAGGAAGATGATAATGGCTAAGTAACTGAATATTAGTTGGTTGGACTACTATACTACTGTCATTCGTGGATTTTTGACAGTCGTCACAGGTAGTCAGAAGCCCGAAAGTCTGACAACCAGTCTTACCCAGTAACTGAGCTGTGGAGGTCAGATGGGCAGTCGCTCCATGTAAAATACTGGTATTCAGCTGCATCCGGTTAGACTGGAAGCCGACCCCATCACAGTTGGGAAAAGGCTAGGCACATGATGATGGACTACTATAATTTTGTTTGTGACCGATTCATTTTTAGCGATACAAAATGCTTTCGTCTGGCCCCTTATTCGTCTATACCTTGCTTTAACAAGACAAGGAATTCAATAGACAGGACCGAGATGGACTTGTCCAAATTATTAAAAATGAAATTAGTTGTTTTCCAGTAAAACGTCTTCATCGTTCCAATATTTTCCTCAAAATGAATCGTTAGAAAACTATTTATTAATTAGCAACAAAAAATAGCAAAACTAACTAGAAAATTATGCATAAAACTGGCTAGAATCTTATTAGATTATGTAAGGTAAAAAGAATGAAAAATAATTAATGAGGTATATTCATTTGGATGCAAATAAATAGTTTTCTTGCCTGTGTTTGGAGTTGTTAGTAGGTAGAATACAGACATCGACGGTGGAAAAGAAACACAAATGAAACGCCACTTTTGTCGAAAATGAATTTTATATACAGTTTTATAGGGTTTTGGATTCTCTATCGATGCGTCTAAGTTAGAAGCCATTCGGAGGCACTTTTTGGCGTTTCAATTAAAGTACAAAATGGGGTATTTTAAAAATACACTACCGTTTTATGATATACTTTTTCAACAATGTCGTATAAATTATTTTGAAAATATTGCAAGTGCCTATTAAGTTATTGACCAAATTTATTTTTCTACGAAGATGGCACATCATGCAATTTACCCTTCTTAATTTATTCTTTACTTTGGCCTTTCAATACCTTTTCCCTACTAAGTTATGTCTAGACGTGTCTTAAAACGTTTTGTTCCTCGAAAGTAAAGTACAAATCGTGGCGTTTCAGTTGTTATTTCCATCCTACTTTTAAAAATAAAAAGATCGTATCAGTTACTTTTACGGGCATAGTAAATAATTTTGCCAGTAGCAAATAATTTGTTTTTCCTTTCTTGATTTTCAACAAAGTTGGTGTTTCATAGGTGTATTTTTTACTAAGTTAGTATTTTAAATCCTGTATGTACAGACGCCAGCACATCAAGCTACCCGAAACTAAAATTTTCCCAATGAACTGTGAACCTTATGCTTTAGTAATAAAGTTGAAAATCTATTAAAGAAATTTGACAGATTGTAGTAGCTTGATGGCATCGGTAGATACCTATAGAATAAAATTCGTATACAGGTGAATTTTTAAATTTTAAACGCCAAAAAGTTTGCGTTTTTTAAATTTTAAGGTTTTTTTAAGTTTTGTTTTTTAACTTTTGAAATTCACCCTGTATATTCATTAGCAGTATCCGTGAAAGATGTTAATCACTAATTCAATAAGTACAAGCTGAAGTGACAATGGGCTTGCCATATTAACCGTAGAATCGATGACCGTTGGAGTGTTCTTGAGTGGAGACGCCCGAATTGGCAAACGTAAGGTAGGACGCCCTCAGCACAGGAGAAGCGACGATTTTCGCAGGGGGGCTGGTAGCAGCTAGATGAGCTGAATGTCGTGCAATTTGAGTGGCCTTTGTTCAGCAGTTGACTGCTGAAGGCTGATAATGTAAATGAAAAGGTAACATTTCTCTATTCAGAATGAATTTAAAACCAAATACTAGGTAAAACCTTAGTCAAAAACTATTTGTTACAAATAAGGACTGTCCCATCTTCAATTATTGATTTTCATAATCGTTGATTCCCCTACATGGTTTAACACTTTACGGGACACTAAACGCCCCCAGACGTCATCATCTGCGTAGCCTTTTCCCAACCATATTGGGGTCGACTTCCAGTCTAACCGGATGCAGCTGAGTACCAGTACTTTAAATGGAGTGACTGCCTATCTGACCTCCACAACCCAGTAACCGGGTAATACCTTGTGCGCCTTGCGCCTTGGCGCCTTGGTAAAACTGGATGTCAGACTTTCGGGCTTCTGACGACCTGTAACGACTGTCAAAGATCCACGAATGACAGCCGGGACCAACGGCTTAACGTGCTTTCCGAGCCACGGAGGGTCTTGGTATGTAAAGATGGGCACCTATCAACGGATCAAGCATTGCTTAACCTGATCGATCGATCTATGCGGCTGTTATTACTCCCTCACGCCCCCAGACGTAATAACAATAAAACTTCTATTGTGACTCGTTCAGTTTCCTTCAACAATGGGATAATAATATCAGTTGTCATTGATAGCTGATATTATTAACCCATGTGATATTTACTTAAATTTATGCTACACGAGTAGGAGAACGTTAGCTGGTCTGCTTGTCATTCAAGGTTATACCTACCCGTCTTCGGTCTAGCCGACGCGACGACGTTTGCCCTGACGTAAAATATCGTGGCGGGATTTTATTGCGTATTAGATTTGCAACTCTCGCTGTTGAGCGGAGCATTGAGAATCCAACAGACCGCATCCCAGCGCATCAAAAAACCATACTGTTGGATTTTGAACTCTTGCCACCAAGCAGTACGTTGAAAATCCAGTGCACGAAAAAATGCCACTGCGATATTTTCACGCCCGTGCAAATGTTGGCTTAGGGTCAATTCATACTAGCGCAGAGTCGAAGCGTTAATCTCAAACTTAACATAGCAAACTCACCCTGATCTCCACAACGTGGCAGAGGCGTGAACGTCATGTGTGGACTAATAAAACTGTAGTATTGGCGAAATGTACCTACACATTTACTGCCTCACCCTTCTGAGCTGGGGCTGGTTTTCTTATCCTGTATAACAATCATCGTGATAACGTCATGTAAACATCTCATTACGTAGGTGTACCGGTAGTCAATTGGACATCGTTGCAGAGAGGCCAGAACTGTCTATATTTCGATAGAGTCAAAGGCATTCTCGTAGTCCACATATGACATCACACACAATACCACAGCGGCTGATCATACTCTTCGGTCTTCTGTACAATTTGCCAATCAATTGTACAAATGGAAAACAAAACGCTAAACGATTTGTCAAGTAAGAAGCTATTTCATTTATCATTATCATCACGTCTTCCTTATACCAAGTTATTTGGAGTAGTACTTGGTTAAAGAAGCTACTACACTATCAATAAAAAAATTAGTAGTAGGTAGTCAAAATATCGGTATTTTAATTAGGTAGAAAGAAAGGCATTTTGAGGGACAGTGTTATGTAATTTTGACATTCAAATATGGCTGATTCTCAGCCCAGTTTGAATAAATGACTTTTGATTTCGAAGCGCGATTACAGCAATTTAATGCAGGCTATATAATCAATTTTACATAAAAAAGTTTCCAATTTCTTTTACAATTTCAGAGGACACATGTGCCTAACGGCTGAAAGTACAGGTACTTTCAGCCGTTAGGCACATGTGTCCTCTGAAATTGTAAAAGAAATTAATTGCGTAATTGCGGAACACACTATCCGTAGAAATGGCTTTCATTTTGACAGTTCAACAACGTTCATTGCGTTATAAACGTTGTAAAACAGACAAATTTTTGTAACATATGAATCAATGGATTGGCAATATCCTTCAAAATAATTGAGATTGTGATTGACGGTGTGTTATGCAAGTAGGGTCTAAACCTTTGTCAATAATTTACTCTTGATCTCTATAAACGTTCAAGGCCACATTGTTTATCGTTTTCCGTTCCACGTGATCATTATGGACATTAAGATTATAGTGATGTATGCAGATGAGGCAACTTTAAGACAGCTTTCATTCTTTATTTCTAACTCCCACGCAACTTAGCTTTTAATAGATACATTCGTGACCTTTTACTTTTTATTGTTACGATATTTTATAGCCGTGTTCAGCTTCCTTGTTCGACATCCCATCTGCCTAGCCTTTTCTCAATTATGTTGGGGTCGGCTTCCAGTCTAACCAGATGCAGCTGATTACCAGTATTTTATATGGAGCGACTGCTTATCTGGCCTCCTCAACCCAGTTACTGGGTAATACGATACCCATTGGTAAGACTGGTAGTCAGACTTTCGGGCTTCTGACGACCTGTAACGACTGTCAAAGACCTACGAATGACAGCCGGGACCAACGGCTTAACGCACTTTCCGAGGCACGGAGGGGTCTTGGCATGTAAAGATGGGCCCATCCATTGACCAACCGCGGCAAGCGTAGCTTAACCTGATTGATTGGACCGTGCGGCTGTTATTACTTAGCCACAAGCCACTTGTTCAATATCATCATCATAATTTCAGCCGAAAGACGTCCACTGCAGGACATACGCCGGTCCCAAACATCGCCACTTCGACTTGCGTAACACGCTATCTGTAACAATGGGTTTCATTTTGACAGTTCATCAACATTCGTTGCGCTATTTACGTTGTTGAGTAGACAAATTTTTCGAGCATATGAAGCAATGGATTAGCAATATCCTTCAAAATGATTCTTAATTTTTGTTACACAATTAAGGTGTGGTTCTAAGCGTCTCGAATGCAGCGGATTCCTGCGGTGCAATAAACCCGCTTCCTCGTTACAATAAATTAATTTCGTAGAGATGTCCTTTTTGTTAATGAGTAGGTACTTGATGTTTAAGTGTGTGGTTGACATTTATTAATGTGTAAACGATATTAACATAGTGGTTTTCTGTCGTATTAAAGAAGATTTATGTTTCGCCTTGGGCCATCTTTCTTCCTTATAGCGTAACCTACAGTACATAGGTATTTTACTACCGTCGACAGAAACCCGAAATTCACATCTGATTTTCTAGAATTCTCCCATAATTGGATTTTGGAGGTCAGATAGCAACCACTTTATGTAAACTACGAATATACAGCACCACGCTTCTATCCGCAATTTCGGCCGCGTAAAATTTCTTGTTCTCTCGACCCGCCCCGTCGCATCACATCGCCTGCCCGTACTATTACTAGAGTTCTTTCTGACTTTTTGAAGTGAAAACTTCTTTAGCGGCGTTGCACACTTTTTGTAATGGGTAAAAAGGACATCGCGTCAGGACACGTGACCGTCAGGAGAGATTCCCCCCCCCCCCTCTCTTTCTACGGCGGCGCCAACCGAAGTGAACCAAGTGACACACGAGTAACATACAGACAGACAGACAGAGAGTTACTTTCGAATTTATAACATTAAGTATGGATAGTATAGTATGGATATGGGTGGATGGTATGAATCAATATATCTACCGTGTGATTGTCCCCAAGTTGATGTACGTCACCAAAGGAGATAAGTAACCAGGGTCGTCGAATATAGTTGAAGTTTAGTAAGAAACCGATGGATGTTTTCAAATAAAATTTAATTCAATTAATATAAAACAAACTTCAAATTCAATTAATTTATCAAATTAAATTACACTGGTTACTTATCTCTTTTGGTGACTGTACTTACCTAATGTTTTTGTAGTTTGGGACCATCTGTTATACAAAAATACCTATCCGCCATAAGTAGGTTTCGTTTTTTTTGCTTTGCCTAACCTTTCAACCACATTTTCGAAAATAATTAAGTTATGGCCATAACTTTAGACAACTGCATTTTATGTTTATTTATAGTGTAATGTCAATCTGGTCTCCCAACAAGCTTTACTTGGAAACTAAAGCTGTAAAGTCAAGTTCTCGGCTGTCTACGGAATGTCACCTTAGGGCCTTCTTATTTTGAGGATGATATCATTCGTGTGAATACCAGATGTGCTGAACGCGTGCGGAATACTTAAAGGATAATATACATTAATGAGGTGCTCTAGGGTACCCACTTCAATTGAGGCTTTTACTAACTCCTTCTAATTCTTCATGGTGTATTTTTGGATGGAGTATTCCCTTATGGCTTTGATAAATAATTCTCACGGTGTTATGTAAGTAAGTAAGCCGTTGGTCCCGGCCGCCATTTGTGGATCTTTGACAGTCGTTACGGGTAGTCAGTCTGAAGCCCGAAAATCTGACAACCAGTCTTACCAAGGGGTATCGTACATATTACCCAGTAACTGGGTTGTGGAGGTCAGATAGGTAGTCGCTCCATGTAAAATACTGGTATTCAGCAGCATCCGCTTAGACTGGAAGCCGACCCTAACATAGTTGGAAAAAGGCTAGGCATGTGATGATGATGATGATGTTATGTCCTACGGTTTCCAAGTAAAAGATTCTTTCATTATTAATGGCGTTACAATTTCAGGTAATCTTGGGTCTTTGGGAGACTAAATAAATATTCGTTGACTAAATAAATGTTTAAAGTTGTAGCGCAAACTGATGTTATTGTGTAGGAATTATAGTTATTTTTCCATTAATTCGTATTTGTTTACGTTTTTGGCAAATAAATGGCGAACGCAGATTTTTACGGAATAAATCGGCAGTTTGTACTTTTTTCAAAATATAGCGGTATTCCCAAAACAACAAGTAATAAAGCAGTTTGCAATCAATATGTGGTGCGTTTCGTCTCAACATGGCGATGGAGGCACGATACATAGCGTGCACACGACGAATGATGAATTTATAATGCCGACATAATGTCGTTAATCACTCTAGGGTTGAACGACTGTTCGATTGAGGAATAAATAATATTTCTCTACCTACATGGAAGTGTTTAGTTTTATGAAAGAATTTCGTTGCGTTTTTTCCAATGCGTCACATGAACTTAGGATAATAAAAAGTGATTCTCGAATCGTAATCACACTAAAAAATGGTTGTCATGTTGAGGGTATTATGCCAAGGATGACATAATATGTCGATGCTTTGAAGGTGGGTTGGCGATCACAGTGTTCTTGTGGCGGCATCTACATCGCCATATGCGAACGACACAACACACTGAGATCACGCGCAAAATCCTGCATCGCGCAAGCAGAGTTTACCGCGCAACTAGCATAATAATAATAAGTTTTATTGAATCATAAATTAGTGTTACATTATTTGGGTATGACACTGGATCCCGCACTAGGATACCCTGTGTCGCAGGATCCAGTCTCTTTCGACAGAAAAT
Source organism: Amphipoea oculea (assembly GCA_945859645.1). Lineage (NCBI taxonomy): Eukaryota > Metazoa > Arthropoda > Insecta > Lepidoptera > Noctuidae > Amphipoea > Amphipoea oculea. The sequence goes on along the minus strand of OX243869.1, from coordinate 7,649,508 downwards.
ATGACTTAAGTATAGAAATTTTAACACATGCAACGGTTTCAGTAGAAATAATAAATTTAAACTTAGAACTAAAAGGTAACCAAATGCAAGTGTGTGTGATGAGTGTAAGTATGAATGTGATGAGTGTGAGTGTGTATGTGATGAGTGTAAGTATGCATGAAATGAGTGTGAGTGTGTATGTGATGAGTGTAAGTATGTATGTGATGAGTGTGAGTGTGTATGTGATGAGTGTAAGTATGTATGTGATGAGTGTGTGTGTATGTGATGTGTGTAAGTATGCATGTGATGGGTGTTAACGTGTATATGATGATGAAAACTTTATTAGTTGAATGATACCAGATTTTCCGTTTCAGTATAATTAAGCCCAAGCAGCCAATCCTGTACCTGTTTTTTGCACCGAAACTTTGTCAGAGGGTAGATACCAAGCTTTTTGTTAACCTTTTCATACAGGTATGGTCCAATACGAGAGAAAGCCTTATTGCCAAATTTAAGTCTGCAGAAAGCTCTGTTCCACTTAGGTTTTCTACGTGCGCGCTGGTCCGTCACCTCTGTGGCAGCTGCTGTTTTGTGAAATTTAAGTAGTACTGATAAAATGTACAGTTGGCGCACCGTAAGTACTCTCGTTTCTCGATATAACTTATCAGTGGGGTATCGGATTCCTAATCTATGGGAGACCTTAAGGATAGCCCTTTGCGCACGTTCAGCAGTAATTAAATAACTTTTGCCGGCGATGCCCCAAGATATTATGCAGTAACCAAGCACAGACTGACATAAAGCCAGGTAAGTCATCTTGAGGGTATCTTTGTCAGCTACAGATCGAAGTCTCTTAAATATGTACAAAAGTTTCCTTACGCGAGAAGTAACCGATTGTATTTGCTTTCCCCATGTCAGGTGTTGGTCTATGCAAATACCAAGATACTTGATACTATTAACATTTTCAAAAACAGGGCAGCTGCAGCTACCTCCTAGACTATAATTGCATTGGTGGGATTTGAGTGCAAATTGTTTAGGGGCAGCTGTTTTTATGCTTACAGAAAAATTTACTACCTTTGTTTTTCGAACATTAAGGGTAAGCAGATTGTGTTGCAGCCAACTGGTGACCTTCTGCATTCCAGCCTCTGCGGCACTGTAGGTTTCCCCCCAAGAGTCGCCGTGGAAAATAAAATATACAACGTCTTAACATTAATCGTCGGGCAGTGGTTCACCAGACACGACACCCTGTGTTGGATCCTTCTTTTCATATGGACGATGAGTGAACGTTACATCCTGTTCCTCATACCTTTATTTTCTAAACACCTAGTGAAACAAAAAAAAACACGGTGCTGAGATCTCTTCTCCATCTTGCCGAGCCTTTAGCGATATTCACAGAACGAGATGGAGTGATGGTGCTGTATGTACTTCGTGTGAACCCACAGTAAGTGCAGTAGAGAGAGTAGAGTATGGAGTCGCCTCAGCGGCCGTTGAGAAAGACGGCATTGTCAACATTTGCTGCATTTTTCACGGTGAATGACAGCGATGCAATGGTGAATGTCAGATCGAAGTCAGCCCTTGCTGACCCCCTTGAACCCCTTGGTTCTACAGTCCCTTCATAGTTATCTTACCTCCGATTTCGCATCACTGTCACATAACAGTGATCTTTTTTCTCATGTTAATAAGGTTACTCTTGGGTTGCTGCCACCAACAGGTCTGTCATAATCACTATGATCTTTACTCTCATTACCATAAAGTTGCTGCTAGCTTGCTGCTGTCAGAGGTGAAATAACTGTCAATGGACTGTACCTAAAACCCAACGTGTCACCGTTTACTCGCACTAAGTACGACACATGACGCATAGAACCTGATGGCTTTGAAGGTGGTCCGTGACAAAAGTTTTACACTCAACGCAATTTCTAAGCAACAATTTTTATTAGTACTGCCGTTTTTGCTCTATGGTACCTATAATGAATATAGGTACTCATAATAAAGCTGAAGAGTTTGTTTTTTGAAGTGAAAACTTCTTTAGGCACGCTGGGCATTTTTTGAGATGAGAAAAAACCATTGAATTCGCGCAACTGTTACCGTAAGCGACACCGATTCGGATGTGTTCGGCTGTCCTTGGGATGTACTCGGTTTTAATATATGTAGGTATATCCGATATGTCAGTGAGTGATGGCAAAGTATTCTTTGTGTTTTGTTTTCACTTCTGTTGGCACTCTCGGAGTGTCTTTTTTTTTTACTTCGTTTTTTGTTTGCTTGTTTGTTTGGGCACGCGAATCTCTGGAACTACCAGATGGATTTGAAAAAATATTTTTGTATTTGATTGTCGAATGCTTGAGGAAGGTTATAGGTTATCATCTCTATAACATCACGGTAAGACCTTGAGGCTCCGGGATAAAGAAAAAAAGTCAGACCGCTGAGCGAAAACGAAGTAATAGCTAGATGCGAAGGGGTGGATCGAGGGTACGAGAAATTCGACGAAGTCGCGGCCAAAAGCTAGCTAGCTTTGTTTATACGTATGTTCTATGCAAATACAATGAATCCGTCTACAGAATTAACTTACTCGTAGTTGTACATTTAAATGACACCGTCTAGATAACAGCTCGACTCGCAAGGGAAATGAATACTACAACACACCGGCTTTAATCTGTACGTCGTACGTAAATGGACATACACTACGTGACAAAAAGGTGACAACGTTACAGTCACGACAGATCAAACTTTTTTGTAAATCTAATCTGACCTGGATGTTGTCCCGAAAGGAATGTTGTTCATTTTGTGGTTTTGGTATTTTTCTATTTTTAGGTAATGCAGGGTTATTTTAAATTGGCTAGCTAAACTACGCAGACGCGATTGGTATCGATATCTAAACGCGATAAAATAATAGATAGAAAGATTTGATGGTTTTTTTTTTTTTTTTTGAGAGGTCAACGACTGCTGTTGGTCTTGTTACTGAAACTATGAGTTGAGAAAAACTATTTGCTTATGTTTTATTGTGTTGAGATATCGCTTTTGTGAATTTTGCACAAAAAAAAATAGATTTTTAAACTAATATTTCAAGTTTAGTGACTACAATAACTGCAGTCAATGACCCCACAACATCAATTTAATACATTTTTTTGTTTCATTTTTTTTCACCACCATTGCATCTGCGGAGTTTACCTAACCAATTTAAAATAACCCTGTGTAATAAGTAGTCTGTCAGTTTTTTTAGGATTCTCATGCAAATTGCACTTTATTATTACTATATATTATAATAACTGCCTCGTTGGTCTTCTGGGCGATAGCTCTACTGCTGATCATGAGTGGGTTATTCCATCTGTGGTTTTTTTTTTTATTGTAGCAGCCTGGAGTCTGGATTTGTGCTCGGTTGAAGGCAATAGGCTCGCCCCCTATTACATGGAACTTAAACATAACTGGCGACATGTGGGTGCAGGTAAACCTCTGCCTAGCCATTCGGGGAATACAAGCTGGATGTTATGTTATCTATGTATTATTAGGATTTTTTTTTAAACATAATTTTCCGAGTGACAACCCTTATACTGTAAAATTTGCACAATTATAAATTATAAAACCTCATTTGTCGAATGTTTCCTTGGCTCTAACATTATAATATTTCAGGTTGATTAAAAAATAAAAGGCAAAAGTATTTATGAACATACCTAATGCAAAACATTGAATTATCCGCTAAGCAGTTAATCTTTCGTTTGTCACAAAATATCAGATTGGATATTAAAGTCCAAGATTCAATCTATAGTTATAAGATAATGGCAACATTCAAATATGCATATTTCATTTATATAGGGTGGTCAAAAAGTCGTGGATCAAACGAAATAGCGAGATAAAGGGGGTAATTTCCAACTCTTTTAAAGTGAGAAATAATTTTTGGTAACGCTTCAAACTTTTTGGAAAAAAAATGAATTGCTCTTGATATTTGGTACCTATAGCCGCAATAGAACATTTGTAGTGCTGATACATTATCTAGTAATAGATAATACAACACCGTTTCTTTTATTGTTTTATATAACTTTTTTTTAATTAATCAAATTGTAAAAGAACTCGGTATACAAAATACAAAAACATGCATAACTTTTAGGGCAAATTATGGCCATGCTGTAGAAAGATGTTTTGTTGGAAATTACCTCCTTTATCTCCCTATTTTGTTTGATCCACGACTTTTTGACCATTCTGTATATACATATAGGTATAAAAGCGAAGTAGGTACCTAATCAAGTTGTTCAAAGCTTGTATTTTTGTTTTATATTTTTATGTTGAATAAAAAGATAGAAAGAATGAAAATACGTTTATTTGCGGCAAACATGACGCAGAGAAAAAACACAAAAAAAGAACAAGTTGAGGAAAAATATTCGTTTATGAGTTTCAGTTAGTAAATTACTAAGATCTTGAAGAGGGTATGTAGGTACAGACGCCAGCACATCAAGCTACCCGAAACTGTCAAATTTTCCCAATCATCTTTGAATCTTATGTTTTAGCGATAAAGTTGAAAATTTATTAAAGAAATTTGACAGGTTGTATAGCTTGATGTGCTGGCGTCTGTACGATAAATAACATTATTTTGCAATTCAAATATTCTCAACCTTCTTGATCTTTTTCCGGTCGAAATAAAGCCACAGTGCAGATTATTTATTTATTTTTAATAGGTTCAGCTTTTTTATAGTAAATTAGATTAGGGATGGATTTTGTCAATTTTTTTGCTATATTTTAACGGAAATACTGATGACATTATATAAATTATCGGAAAAGATTCTTAAAGTACGATTAACGATGTATATTATATTATCATATAAATACTAAGGAAGTATGTCTAAATAAACCTACCTACTATGTTTGACATTAAATAAAGTCGTAAAAAAATGAACTTTAAAAATCAGATGACATTAAAATGCATGTCAATAAGGAATCAATAAAAGGCCTTATATGGGAAAACTAGATTGAAAATATTATCTACATATTTAAATACTGCTATGAATATTTAATTGATTGATTGATAGGTTAAAATATTGCATCAGCATTAATTAAAACGCATTATACATTATATATTCATAATACTTCAATTATGTTTATGTTTCATACTATTATTATTGTCATACTATTTATTGACGTGTAAAAGTGTTTGTACAAACCTATTTACAGAAATAAATCATTTGTCATCTATACCGATTATGCAGATTTGATTAATTACGTGAATCACCTTATTTTTAATTAAGTCTAGGCATTGCTGAATACCTTGTACCTTAACCTTAGAATAAAACTTTTTAATCTATTAGGTCCTTACATATGAAATTGGCGTTTTGTATGGAAGGAACAAAAAGTCGAATATTTTTTAATATAATATATTTAATTAATCAAAGTATGAACCATTGTTTTCAATGCACTTTTGCCATCTTATAGGTAGTTCATTGATCCCTTTACTAAAAAAACCAGTCGGACGGGAATCAATAAAATCTTTGAAGGCGATTTGGACTGCCCCATCGGAGTTGAATTTTTTCCCTTGCAAAAAGTTATCCAAATTGCGAAAAAAATGGTAATCTGTTGGAGCAAGGTCCGGGGAGTACGGAGGATGTCTAAGACATTCCAATTCAAGCTCTTCTAATTTGGTAGCCGTCTGTTGCGCAGTGTGTGGTCTGGCGTTGTCGTGAAGCAGCAGTGGCGTGGAGCGATTGACCAGCCTTGGTTGTTTAGCCGCTAGCTTTTCCATCATGGTTTGTAATTGCTGACAATAGACATCAGCTGTAATAGTCTGGCCAGATTTGAGAAAACTGTTATAGAGGTATGAGGAACAGGGTGTAAAGTTCACTCAACCTCCATAGAAAAGGGAGGATCCTCCGACCAGACGGGTGTTGTGTCTGGCGGGCAACAGCCCAATGAGTCATGTCGGGCTGTTGTATATATGCTAGTTGCGTAGTAAACTCTGCTTGCGCGATGCAGGATTTGCGTGACGTCAGTATGACGCGTTGTTCGCATGTGGCGTTGTAGATACCGCTACATCACTCCCCCCCGGAGACCGGAGGTCGATAGTGGGCTGAGTCTTGTATCTTGCGATGTTTGCCAGGCCAGCTGAGGTTCCAGTGAGTCGGAACCGGTTGCCGCATAGTTCACGGTGAGTCGGAACTGTCTGCGAAGATGTCCCCAGTGAGTCGGGGTGGCGCTGCGTTATGCTCCAGTGCGTCGGATGTAGTACAGCGCCGGGTTGAGGCTGACTGCTGGCGTCGACCAGGAGAGAAGGGCTCTGCTTGTTGACCGGCCGAAAGTGCAGTGTGCTGTGCCGAGGTTGCTGATGAGGCTGAGGGTGATGACCAGGTATGCGCGGTCGCTGCATGCTGGTGGTCAGGATACCCGTTGAAGCCGTGGGTGCTGGCTGGCTGGGTGACTCGTCGCTCTAAAGCTTGCGGGAGTGATGATGACGTCACGCTGAAGTAGGTGCACGAAGGCTGCGCTGACGTTCATGTTCGGGGTCACCAGTATAGAAGTATGAGGAACAGGGTGTAAAGTTCACTCAACCTCCATAGAAAAGGGAGGATCCTCCGACCAGACGGGTGTTGTGTCTGGCGGGCAACAGCCCAATGAGTCATGTCGGGCTGTTGTATATATGCTAGTTGCGTAGTAAACTCTGCTTGCGCGATGCAGGATTTGCGTGACGTCAGTATGACGCGTTGTTCGCATGTGGCGTTGTAGATACCGCTACACTGTAATGAACAATACCGGCACTAGTCCACCAAACGCTTACAAGTAACTTTTTTGGGGTTAATTTTCGCTTGGGGCAGGATTTGGCTGGCTGGCCAGGATCCAACCATTGCGCTGAGCGCTTCCGATTATCGTAAAGAATCCATTTTTCATCACAGGTAATGATTCGGTTTAAAATACCTTCATTGTTGTGCCGGTTCAGTAATGTAACGCAGCAGTCGACGCGCGTTTGCCGGTTTGCTTCAGTCAATTCGTGAGGTACCCACCTTTCAAGCTTTTTAATCTTCCCAATTTGCTTCAAGTGAATTAAAACAGTTTTATCACTAACATCGAAGCCTGCAGCTAACTCGGACGTGGTTTGCGATGGGTCCGCTTCCACAATAGCCTTCAATTCTCCATTATCAACTTGGGTCTCAGGCCGTCCACGGGGCTTGTTCTGCAGGTCGAAATTTCCAGAACGAAAACGTTGGAACCAAAAACGAACTGTGTTTTCTTTTGCAACATGACCGCCATACACATCATTCACCCTTCGAGTCGTTTCCGCAGCACTAGTGCCACGGCGGAACTCGTACTCGTAAATAATGCGATATTTTAAATTTTCCATTTTGTAAAATGAGTGACGCAAACAGAAAAAACAGAAGAAAAAAAACAAATGAATGACGGTCATCGAAGCACAAATACATGAGTAAATAGCTGTACAAATTTGAATTTGGAATTCCTTACCAAAGAGGAGAAATTCGTGATTAAAGTGGCCAGTACGAAAAACGCCAATTTCATATGTAAGGACCTAATATATAATTATATAAAATTCAAAGTCCTGACTGCATGACTGATATATCAACGCACAGCCTAAACCGCTGGTCCTAGAGACATACAATTTGGAGGGTGTGTTCTTTGTGAAAATTAGGTATCCATTAAGAAAGGATTTTTCGGAATTCCACCCCTAAGAGGGTGAATGGAGGGAGGTTGAAATTTCACGCGGACGAAGTTGCGGGCAGAGGCTAGTTAAAACCGGCGACCAAGTGTGTAAACACCTATTTAAACTATAGTAAGGCGTAATAACTCCAAATGCGGCAGAAAGTATATTTATTAAATTGTTTTAATTCGTTATAATATTATTTATTTCTAAACATATAACAATTATAATTAAGTCCTATATTACCGAATTTAGCTATATTCAGGTACGTTTTTGGATATTTTATTAATTAAATATATTTGTATTAAAATCTAGGCTAAGCTAGGCTATTTAATAACGAGATGGCAATATATCATTAATTTCGTTGCATCGGATCCTTGGCATTTATGTGTCACTAATAAACTTAATTCAATTAATTACTTAATGATGCGCCTAGAGGTACTAACAAGGTGGTTGTTTACTATTGTCTGAGATTTAAGGTATGGGCAGACTAGCGTCTTTTGAATGCGCGTTTGATATAACGTGTATTCATACAAACAATATTTTAAGAGATACACTATAATAGGTGGTAAAGTAAAATTACTTGACACACAACATAATAAATACTGTCTCCTTATTTTTTCACATTCATTACGCAAGTTTCTACGACGTATTTATTTACTCTCATTAAAGCGGAGTAAAGGGCTTATGCAAAATGTCTCAAGTAATTATAATAATCAGGTAAAAAAAATACGGAAAAAATATTTTATGGTCATTTTTAACTATTGGTAACAAAGTTAAGACTAAATCGATTTCATTACTTATTTGGATTAAGGTATAAAAAAATTGTACTAGTTTTTTTTTCAAATTAACTAATGAAGGTTCTGACGTAGCAATAATATGCAGGAGTAAAAGTTCAATATTCAACATGTATTTTTTCTCTGCTCACATTTAAAAACGCATAGAAAAACGCAGCAAAAAGACGTCCAGGTTGTACGGAGCCTAATTGTTAGTTCAAACCAATCTGCAGTTTAAGATGTTTCACATAATAACAGGTTGTACCGTCGGTAGATTCGAAGGTTTCCTAGCCAGTTTTTGTGCTTATAAATAACATAGTATTAATATGAAAATTATTAAAAAAAAACGACAGCTAAATCTCAGCACTTTTAAAAGACGTTTTTAAAGGTGTGGAGGATTATTAATGGAACATTTTTAAATAGCTATAACATTATTGTTTTTCTTTTTTGTTATCCTTATGTGTCCCACTCCTAAGCAATTTTTTCTTTAACATTATTTCTATACGTATAAATAAACTAGCAGCACCCCGCGGCTTCACTCGCATAAGTTTCGCTCCCGTGGGAATATCGCGATAAAAACTATCCTATGTCCTTTCCCGAGACTTAAACTATCTTTATAATAAATTTCATCTAAATCGGTTTAGCGGTTTAAGGCTGGGCGCATACGTCCGATTTCCTGATTTGGAATTCAGTTTCGGAATTCAGATTCGGAGACCTCGAATGCACGCATTTCATACAAAATGTTCTCTTCAGCGCACACGTTCTTAAATATACCGTCAGTGCCGAACGGAAAAAATTTTTGGACACACCACGTGAGCGAAGCCGCAGGCGGAATCTAGTTAAAATATATAGGTACATAATTTAACAAAGAGTTGTCGAACCTCTTCGGGAATAAGTCAAGCTACGACCGAGATGCATTAACCATCCAATGACAGCTCCTGGGATATCAGTTCCTTTGTTGTCAGCTTCTTAGCCCATTCTTGGCCCAGTCAGCTCAATGATTGCCAAATCCACGTACCTCATGTTGACAATCTCGTATGCCACGTGGATTCTTTTAGTAGTTACCTACCATTTTCAGATCTATAGGCCGACCGCTTAACTGAGACGTTACCTGAGGTAGTTGCGCGGTGCTGGAGGGGTGATAGTTGTCACAAGGTAACGAATTACTGAGCTCTTGCATCACGTCACCACACCCCTCTCGCACCGCGCTGCAACTCCAACATCTCAGTTAAGTAGTCAACCTTTAACGTACAAGGTAGCCTATCGAGCCGGCCATCCACTCCGGTCAATCGCATATCACTATCACCGACCCAAGCAGGAGTTTACATCTACGTGAATGTAAGGTCCGGTCGCGCTAAATTTGCCAAAGATGTAAACAACAATGGCCGCCCGAAATTGAATAAAATCGATATACAAGAACATTTATTTTAAGTAGGTAATGTTTGTTTTCGTCCAAATCTCCGAATTATTCGTAAATAACGCAATGAATATTGTTGAACTGTAAAAATTAAACCGATTCTGATTGATAATGTGTTACGCAATTGCCCCGCTGATAATAATGATCTGCTAATTTGCAAAAAAACGTAAGAAAATTTTAATATCGCGGGATACCCTGGTGCTTTCGCCTTAAGAAACTTCGATAACGTTGACACTATTTTACTGTCACAAACTCAATAAGACCTTGTCGTTTTGTGGCGTTCAAGTGACATACAACCCTAGGGTAGTAAAGATATTACGAGGTCGACTGTACTATAGTTAGTTTTTTAATCCCAGAGACTAATATGACATTTAAGTCTTTTGTGTTTTCGCTTTTTTAGTATAGAAATTTGACATTACACACACCTGTCAGATTAGTCTCTGAGATTAAAAAACTAACTTTAGTCTGTTTACAACATAAATCTGTAAACATTAGGAGACGTACTCCACAACCACCTGTGAGCTAATGACGTCACTGGCGACTCCTCGGTCAACTATGTGACCGACTAGTGACGTGGTAATGGCAGAATGCCACGTGTTGCTGCCATTAATGTGGTAGGCCTACGTTCTGTAGCGGATATACTATACCTTAGTGTGTTCTCAGGGCGAATTTCACTAATGGAACTGAACGCGATCAGCTCATCCAAACTGCGTTCAAGAGCTGTCCATGTCAATACAACGCGGTTTAGATGTGCTCATTGCGTTCAGTTTCATCGGTGAAATTGGTCCTATAAGACTTTGGGTCTTAAAACTGATAAGTCACACCGTCATAAAATACTAACATAACATAACATCTCGCCTGTATTTCCAGAAAGGTAAGGCAGAGGTGTACCTATGGTATCTCACCATCCGATCAGGACCAGGCCCGTGCCGGACGGCGCGTATGTGTTCCACACGCGCCTCAAAGAGATGTCAGCATAAGGGAAGGGGCCCGTTAGGTCCATAGCCTGCCGAGGTAGCGGGATTATTCGAAAGGGTTACCGCTACCCCTGAACATAAAGGGCTAAGGAAGAACACGAGTGGGTTTTAGTCAGTAAGAGTCGGACACTCCCTTCCGCTCCACCCAGAGCGGGAGGAGTCATTTGATGATTTATCTACTATCCACAAAAAAAAGAGGTGTACCCCACATTTCGCCAGTTATTGTTAAAGTTTCATGAAATAGAGGGCGAGCCTATTGCCAACAACATAAAAAGGAGGTTTTAAACTATATAATAATATATATATATATAATAATAATATTCCACAACTATCACACAACGCCATCTAGTCCCAAGCTAAGCAGAGCTTGTGTTATGGGTACTAGACAACTGATAAACATACTTATATATTTCTAAATACATACATATTATAGATAAATTACACCCAGACACAGAACAAATGATCGTGCTCATCACACAAACATTTGTCCTGGGTGGGAAAAAAACTATCAGTCTTTGACATAATTATGTATGTAGTTAAGCTAAAAGTCAGAAACTTGACAAATCACTAAACTTGGATTATTAATCAGGTGCACCAGCTCGTGAAATCGTCAGATGTGATTTTCGGATGCATTTGGATCGGTTTACAAAAAAGTTCTCTAATTTATGATATTATATTAAATTAGGTACTAGTATTAAATTATAATGTTATAATACCTACTAATAAAATGTATGTTATTATTATGCGTTTTTTTTTAATATAAATTGTATCTATACTAATTATTATAAAGAGATACCTAAATATGTTTGTTTGTAAGTTTTTATGTAGGAGTAATCTCTGGAAATTCCAGTCGGATTAAATTTTTTTTTTTGCATTTGGTAGCCCAATTCTTAAGGAAGACTGTTTAACATCACGCCATTACCCTAAGGAGCCGAGCAATAAAAGAAAAAGTCAGAATCAACGATAAGCGAAAAAGCGAAGTGATACGCGATGCGACGAGATGGGTCGGGAAAACAAAAAAATTTCCCGAAGACGAATTCGCGGGCAGTAGCTAGTAATTATATAAAAAGAAAAATCACGTACTTTAGGTGTGAAAAATCTATTTACACTTCTTAAGGGCTTGTAATAGTTCAGCTGAAATTCATATTTTGCCCCCCATTCCCCCCGCCCTGTATCACTCTATCCCACTCATATTGTCTAACTGATTCAGTTAGGGTAAACTACATTGTTGATGAACGTAGGCTTAATACATCACTAATCACTAAATTATGATATTATTATATACTCGTACGAAATCGACCTCTTCTGTATAAAATATACAAACGTTTTTACAAAAAAAAAAAAACAACCGACTTCCAAAAAAAACACTAATTAAAACGTGAAAAATAACTTTAATTTCGGAAGGCGGTGTCGGTTCCGCATTTTCGGTTTTTGACACCGACTTCCGAAATTAAAGTTATTTTTCACTTTGTAGTGTTTTAGTGGAGTCGGTTGTTTTCTTTTTTTTTTTTTTTTGTAAAAACGTTTTGTAAAAAATCAGAATAAATAAAGTATTAAAGATAATACGATCTATAAAAAGATAATTATAGAAATTGGTGAGAACTCAGATATCTATAATGATAATTATTATTACATAAGCAAAAATTAAATCGGAAGCCGTTGGATGCGAGAAGCACAGAATCGGTCGAAGTGGAGGTGCTTGGGGGACGCCTATGTCCAGCAGTGGACGTCTTTGGCTGAAATGATGATGATGATGAAACATTTACAACAACAGCAACATTAATTAACAACATTTTTTGAGATATATTCATAGTTTTAAAATCATTGTACCGTGTCATTGACTAATTTCGGAATACATTTAAATAATCGATTTTGCTAGTTTATAATTTATTTTAATGAGTCTAACATCTGCATAATCGATACAAATTTGCTTAATATAAAATGGTACAAATCGTTAATATCCTTACAACATTATTGATTTTGCTAAAACTTTTATTTCTTTTTTTTTTAATGTTGTTGCAGTAATAGGGTATTAATTATTCGTCCCAATTAAAAATTACTTTACACAATTCATAATAGTCCAGCAGCGGGGTAAATTGCAGAACCACACTAACAGTAGAAATGGCTTTCATTTTTACAGTTCAACAACATTGATTGCGGTATTTACATTATGGAGCAATGGATTAGCAATATCCTTCAAAATTAGTCAGACTGTGAGCAGTCATGGTGGCCCAGTGATAATGGCCGTAACTTCAGAGTTATACTTAAGTCGTAATTTCGAGCCCAGACAGGCGCTTTACTTTGTGTAAATTCTTTTCATCACCACTGCTCTCATAACGGTGAAGGAAAACATTCTGAGGAAAACCGGCATTTCCTAGAAGCCAAAATTCGAAGACATGTTTGACATGTGTGTTTCAGCAAAACTCATAATGTTGTAAGGATATTAACGATTTGTACCAAAATTTGTAATAGATTATGCAGATTTTAGGCTCATTAAAATCAATTATTAACTACCAAAATCGATTATTTAAATGTATTCCAAAATTAGTCAACGATACGGTACAATGATTTTAATACTATGAATATGTCTCAAATAATGTTGTTGTTGTTGTAAATGTTTCATCATCATCATCATTTAAGCCGAAAGACGTCCACTGCTAGACACAGACCTCCCCCAAGCACCTCCATTTCGACTGGTTCGTGCTTCTTGCATCCAACGGGTTCCGATTTAATTTTTGCTTATGTAATAATAATTATCATTATAGATATCTGAGTTCTCATCAATTTCTATATAATTATCTTATTATAGACCGTATTATCTTTAATAGTTTATTTATTTTGATTTTTTTACAAAAAAAAACAACCGATTTTCAAAAAAAACACTACAAAGTGAAAAATAACTTTAATTTCGGAAGTCGGTGTCGGTTCCGCATTTTCGTTTTTTGACAAAATTCGAAGACATGTGACATCTACCAACCTGCACTGGGCCCGCGTGGTGGATTACGGCCCGCTCCCTCTCACAGAGAGGAGGCCTGTGTCTTAGCAGTGGGAACCTTATAGGCTGATTATTATGTATGTATGTAGGTATATATAATTGATAGTGTGTTACGCATTTAGGGTGCAGTTCTTTTTGCAAAAAGTATGCAGAAACCTGTGCAAAAATGCAACCCCAAAACTGCTTTCACTTTTGTGAGTGTAAGATAACAACGAACAAGGCAGTAAAAACACATTTGGTAAACGTTTCTACATTATTTATTGTCTAGAAAACAAAAAATTAACAAAAACATAAAGTTGTTAAAGCCGTTTTACGCTTTATTGCAGGTTCGACGAGTAACATCATACATTAGCTTGGTTTGGTACAGATCTTAGTTTGCTACAATTGCTTAATTTACATTTACTGTTTCTCTGTGTAGGGATGGGCAGCGATCCATGCGATGGACTTCGCGATGTACTCTGGGATGGGCTCAGCGGGTGGGGGAGTGGGGAGATGGGCACCCTGTTGACAAAAAAAAAACAAAATGAGCAACAAAAAACATCAAACAATTCCAGAAGGTCAATATTCATACGAAGTATGCGCTGTCATTTTTATATTCATTGGAGGATTATGTGTTGTTTACTGACCTGGGGCTGGTATCCGTTCTCGTTGGCGATGTAAGTCAAGGAGATGACCTCTCCCTCAGGGGATTTGTAGCTGTTGGAGCCAGAGACCTCAAGAGCGGCTTCGTCCTGAAATAGAATAAACACCGTTTTAGAAAAGTTAAATATGAGAGCTTTGTTAAAATAGAACAAAGTACTAAAGGGAACTACTGAAACGGCCGCTTTTCAATGTCCGTATAAACACGATCCACTAGATAATTTCAAAAATAAAATATCTGCAAGACAAGTTAACCAAAATGTACCCAGAAGGAGTAAAAAAGGCCATACCAATACTCTAATTATGCAGAAACTGGCTTTAATTTCTATATTACAGTTATTCCAGATCTGCCAGGAAAATGATTTTCAATAAAAGCCTTTATTTACGAATTCACTTTGTCGCAGATGAACATGACCAGTATTTCAATACAATACTGACATAATTATGTATAACAATATGACATTTTTTTAATTTGACATTCTATTGTTTAATGTAACTCAATTTAAAATTTATTTTGTAGCTAATATATTAATTTGCACACCTCAGTAGGTTATAATACAATGTACTTTTATACTTGTAACGCCTTTTTAACATGTATTATGCAAATAAATGATTTGATTTGATTTCTCTCCAAAAAAATATCTAACATAGGTACAGTAGGTCTTTAGCTAACCTAACTTATTATGTAGTTTCAATAGAATAAGAAGCCAGCTTATACTGGTTGCCTACCGTGCAAATAGTTGGATTGGATGTAACTCACCTTTCCGTAAACCTTGACTGTGCCAGCAGCCTGTCCACTGATGCCGTTTTCGGTGTCATAGGCATACTGGAAGGCACCATCGGGGCTCTGCTCATAGTCGCTGCGCAGGACCTGCGCGGTCTTTTCGTCGGCGCCGGCGTACACGCACGCGAAGATGCAAACGGCTACGATGAAGGATTTCTGTAGGGGAAATTAATTTTAATATTTTTTTGTACTGAAAATACATCATGACAAAAATACATCGATTTCCCGTTAAAAGTGATCAGTTTTTTCGTTTTTCTTTTTTTAATATTTGGACTGTCCCACTCTAAAAATCGATAGAATTCGTCTAGAATTCTTCATAATGTAATAATGTATAATAGTCTTCTAAAAAATGGTAAGTATGTTCCATAATATGTTAATAGCATTTTAAAGCTTATTTAAACATATCCGATAGGACAATGACCTACCTTCATTTCATTCTAAGTCGGATGATGAAAAGTCTACACATAATATAATACCTAAATAACATTATAAAGTTCAAAATATTTTCAGAACAACGATTAGCAAGTTTTGATCAACAACAAGAAAAGATCGTTAACTCTACAAATGAAAATGACAGAAATACAAAGAAACAATACAATACAATACAATATTTAGGTAATGAAGAAGTCAAGAAATGTCATAACGTAATAAATGAGCAATCTGGCATTTCAGTATTGCGCCAATATTTAGTAAACCACTCACTAACACACGAACTATATCAAATTCACTTGTAAATGAAGTCTGTATCATTATTTATACATCAGATACGCATTTTACAAATCATAATATTTTGCACATTTCATTTTGAAAAACTTTCATTAAGACGAAATTATAAGTTTTACGAAATCTTCACAAATTGATTTATGGGCAAAAACATTTTTAATTACAACCGAACACTTTTCTTTTACCAACCAGTTTGAATTCACAAATTCACTAATTTTATTTTTGCACACGAAACAAAATGTTTTATTATTTTATTGCTGTCTGCACTTACCATGATGTTGCTTATTCGAACTGTAAGTTCAATCTAATGCTGGAGCAGAATCTAAGTTTCTTATATACACATTCCCAGGAATATCGAATTTGAAATCATACCTACCAACAACTACACCGCACCGGTAGGAAAGGTCAACTTTTGTTTTTTTTTTTCAACGACTTATCTATCGCCAGTACGTTTGACATTTTCGGTTTGAACAAACGGTAAACGTGTTGACTAGGGAAAAAAAGGTATTACATAAGATGTGGATCCTATTTTCGTCTGAATATATTAAAGAGCAGTGAATACCAAGTGGTGATCGTAGACATATAGGTAGTTTTAGGATACCTTTCGTCTGATTAGCAATATGATTGCTGGTCGTCATGGAAAATATGATACAAGCATGAAAATCTTGTCGATACGGAAGTGTTTTTGGAAAATCTATTTAAGTACGTAAGTATGTTCGTTACTACGTAGTTTTTTTTTCCTTTTGTGATATTGCAAGTGAAGTACATAATCAGCCTATAATGTTCCCACTGCTGGGACACAGGCCTCCTCTCTGTGAGAGGGAGCGGGCCGTAATCTACCACGCGGGCTCAGTGCGGGTTGGTAGATGTCACATGTCTTCGAATTTTTGTCATGTGAAGTAGTTGTTTCGTTAATGGACTGTTTTTTTTACCATTTAGATATTTATTTCATGCAATAATGAAGATAATTCCTTCACATACATCATTTTACATTTCAAAACGGTTCAAAATGGTTTTCAATTCCAATCATCGATAAACGATTGGCACTTAAATTATCTAGATATCTACTTAAGTCATCTCAAAATACATTCGGAAAGCTACATTCTTGAAGTCTATTAGTAATACCACCTGCCTCAGGTTGTTTAATACCTACAGACATAAATAATCGTTTCTAATCAAAATATTTTATTTCACATAAACCTACATGGATACTTATGAAACGTCAGAAGCTAGGTGCACGGTTCCAATTGGTCGTTTCATATGGAGAAGAGCCGGCAAGAAACTCCACGGCTACTCTTTTAAAAATGCGGCTTTTACAATGTTTTCATATTACAGTAGGTATGGGAGGACAGCGTAGGCCTGTCAACAAGTACCAGGTACTTTATAATATGAAAAAACAATGTGGTATTCTCGCAATTTTTTATTGTTAGAATTGGAACAGAATTTTATTAAAAGCTCGTTTGAGACAATTACAGCGGAGTGATTGCGTAACACACCATCAGTAGCAATGGCTTTCATTTTGACAGTTCAACAACATTCATTGCGTTATTTAAATTGTTGAGCAGACAAAGTTTTCGAACATAGTCGCTCATTTGGAGAAACATCGACGTAAGTGTATTTTGCCCCAAAAATTATTTATATATGACAAAGCACTTAGAAAGAAGCGTATTTAAAAAAGTAGCAGTTACGTCGTCGTCTCCAAATGAGCGAATTATAAAGTAATGGATTAGCAATATCCTTCAAAATGATTCCGATTTCGATTGGTAGTGTGTTATGCAATTAGGGCGCTGAATTGTATTTATACTAATATGAGAACATAATCTCGTATTTTATTAGCATTATACAGTCGTTAACGTCCGATGCTCGACTTGAGCCTGCTCATGCAAACACGACCATTCCTCATAAGTAGATACCTTCTTTAAAGATGAATGTCTATGACAAGATAAGTCCTTTGGGAAAAAAAGTAGTGGGACGTAAAGGGTAAAGTCGCATCCACATTGCATTTGTAGGTACCTACAGCATATTCAGCCTATAATGTTCCCACTGCTGGGACACAGGTCTCCTCTCGGTGAGGGGGAATGAGCCGTAATACCACATGCGGGCCTAGTGCGGGTTTGTCACATTTCTTCGAATTATTGGTTCTAGGTCATACCGGTTTCCTCACGATGTTTTCCTGCACAGTTTTGAGAGCAGTGGGTGATGAAATAATTTACACAAAGTATAGCGTCTGTCTGTATTATAGGCTGATGATGATGATGATAGCGTCTGTCTGGGTTCGAACCTACGACCCACAACTCGTAAGTCGTGTTACATTAGTAGGTACAACTAACACAAAATGACAATCAAAAGTATCCTTATACCTTATTTAGGGATGTCTTTTCATTATCATTAAAGAAGATAAGGATCGCAGTCCAGGTCAAGGCCAACATGGCGAAACGAAGAATTAAAGTCCGTATGTGTGGGCTCAATAGAATGCCGAATATTAATTATATTTGCGTATCATTGCGCACTTAGATATTTGTTATTTGTAAATTTCAAACGCAAAGTCCTCTCAAACATTACAAAATATGTAACAGCCTATGCAGTCTATTAATAATGTCATAGTTGAGCCAAGAGTTTCGTTAATCATCAAGTGTGGTAACCATTACCACAGAATATGTAGTTACAGAAGATCAGCTCTATTATAACAAGTGAAAACAGACGCACGCACACAAGGACGCCTATGTCCTATTAAGGGGCTTACAGGACCTAAACGCAAATTTTAGAAACAATAAAAGTTTATGATCGACTACAGTAAACAAAACCAAAAAAATATATGATATTCTTCAGGATATATGCTAGGTAGATAGTGTGTTAAAAACATAATACAACTTATTTGGTACGATAGAAAAAAAACATGAAGATACCTCTAAAAACTTTCTTTTTACAATAAAAACCATACTAATATACATACAATCATTATGATTTTTTGACAGATTATTCGACAGTTTTAATTTTTTAGTCCAAACAATAGATTTTTCGTAAATAGATAATTGCTTCATATTTTGCAATCAATTACCAGCGTTGTGTCATCGCGCTTCTTTTTTCTTTTATGCACTCCGACAAAGACCGCGCTTTAGGTCATGTAGTCCTCTTAATAGAGATTTCAAACTGTCTGAAGTGAATGCACGCCGCAAGTGCGCTTGCACACGCGGTACACGCGACAGAAAGAATATCAGCTTATACTGGAAACGTATAGCTTGATATATCGCCGTGCGTACGTGAAGCATGTCTATTACATATTTTGTGCGTGTGTTTTCGCTCGGTGTTACGTAAAATGGTTACATTAAAAAAAAACCGGACTCCCACACGTAGGGTGCACAAAGCAAAAACGCCGAAAAAAAGTTTCTTGTATGTAAATCCCCTTTAATTTTTAACTTTATTATATTTTTATTATTTGTTGTTATAGAAATACACACTGAAATTTTCAACTGTCTACTTATTACGGTTCATGAGATACAGCCCGCTGACAGACACACGGAAGGATGGACAGCGGAGGCTTAGTAATAGGGTCTCGTTGTCACCCTTTGGGTACGGAGCCCTAAAAATAAGTAACAATATAAGAGAAAGTCTGAAAGCGGTACCGGTAACTGAAAAAATGTGTAGAAATCCGTTATCATGGTATAGATAGCTATAAGAGTAGGAGAAGAACAAAGAAACGATAGATGGACAAAAGAAAGATGATATGGCTAGACAGGGGGTGTCTACAGAAATGATAACTAATAGAGAAGTCTGGAAGAAGACAGACTGCATCGATCTTTACATCTATTCAAATAAATAAAATAATAAGTAAGCAAATAACAACTAATACTTAATTAACTAAAAACAAACTAAAACATAGCGTCGAAAAATTCATCCGCATCGCTGTCGACTGGTAATGTACCCAAGAGACTGGCAGTATTATCACGTTGTATGGCAATGCTTAGCCTTTGGCTAAGGTAAAAGCCAGCCCTTGGGTCACGGGAAGTGTCAACCAGTCGTTTCGAAATTTCCTTAAAAAGGCCATGGGTTTCACGTTCAACCCCAAACGGCTCGAAAATATAATTGAAATAAAATTGAAGTGTTTGTCTGTGATGTCAAAATACCAGTTTTTTACTAAATGCAAGTGAAAGTACATACGGTACCTACCTATAACAAAAAAGATATGTATTTAAATTCTGTTTGTCTGTCTGTCTACTTGTTCCGGGTAATCTGCAAAACGGCTGGACCGATTTTGACGGGAGTTTCACTAGCATAGCTGATGTTATAAGAAGTAACTTAGGCTACTTTTATTTAGAAAAATAATTAGATTTTTGCGCAAGAAACATTAAAACCCATGAAATCATATATGCACGCGAATGAAGTCGCGGGCACAGCTAGTCCTAAATACATTGGGATAATAGCAAAATAAAGTGTTTTTTCGCTCATTGTGATAAGGTGACCTTCGGTATTTATTCATTTAGTGTCATCACGGCGCAAGCCCCAAGCTTGTATCGTCATTTTAATGAAACAAAGCTTCGTATGACCTGGATATTATAGTCATTGTTGACAGCGTTACTAAAGGCCTCTTGATTACTAAGTATCTATTATGAAACAATGAGTTTCCGTGTATCTCTCTCGTATCTGATTAATATCTTAATGTAGTTATGTTCAGCGATGAACTTTAATCATTAAATGACCTTGTCTATAAACTTTGCAGAATGGATTTGGACACTGCATTTATTAGCACGTTATCAGTAAACATCCCCGAGTCGGGCAAAGTATTATTGGGTATTTTCATTTGGAATTTGTCAGTAACAGCCCGGAGTTAGGAAGTTGGTGACGTGGTACCACCATGCCTCGGAAAGCACGTTAAGCCGTTGGTCCTCCTCCTGATCTCACTCCGGTCGTGTCGGATTGCCGTCTCATCGGACTATGAGAGTGAGTGCACCTGTGACCGCGCACACTCTTCTGAACTTATCATATATCCTCCGTAGATGGCCAGTCTCCTCCGAGATTGGCCGCCATGACCGAAATCCGGTCTGAGGGACTATTATTATAAATAAACATCTTCTAAGTGAAGGCACGCCCCGCTCCATTGGAACAACCACTTCCAACCTTGCCCACTAAACCTTCTCACCACAACTCCTGATAACATACAAGATGAGCAAATAAAGATGAACCATTGATAAAAATAATCTGTCATCATAATCAGCCTATGGTCCCACTGCTGGGACACAGGCCTCCTCTCTGTGAGAGGGAGAGGGCCGTAATCTATTAAGGGGGTTATCCAGTGCGGGTTGGTGGATGTCACATGTCTTCATTTTTTTTTTTGTTCTAGGACATGTCGATTTCCTCACGATGTTTTCCTTTGCCGTTATCAAATAATTTACACAAAGTAAAGCGTCTGTCTGGGTCCGAACCCACGACCTACAACTCGTAAGTCATACAAGTGTATACCTACTACTATAGCTTTATGGCAAAC
This sequence comes from Amphipoea oculea, assembly GCA_945859645.1. Classification (NCBI taxonomy): domain Eukaryota; kingdom Metazoa; phylum Arthropoda; class Insecta; order Lepidoptera; family Noctuidae; genus Amphipoea; species Amphipoea oculea. The sequence continues at coordinate 7,628,118 of OX243869.1, read as the reverse complement.
ATTTTTGGTGTTACATATTCATAGAAAAACGTGTCAAAAATAAAAACATTTTAGTACATTAACGCGGACAGCCGTAATGGTCTGAAAAGCTTTATTTTTAGAGAGCACCTGTTTTACTAGTACCAGTATTAAAATTCGACGGCTTTTTATACAAACATAAAAGGTTATTTTTCGAATAAAAGACATGTCCTAAAACCGTTGCTACCCAATAAAATCTATAGACTGTAACCTTTTAATAACATGTTTGATCCTATTTTAATGGGCATTATACATTCATGTAGGTAAGTATATTAATAGTACCTATGCCTATCTACAACATCGTTATTAGGCGAAACTATTTAAGGCATTATCTGGAAAATAAAAATCGGGTGACTGATCCACTAAGCGAGCGAAAGTGATGCAATTACTTTTGCGTTGCAAAAGAAGAAATAAATGGCTTTAATGTGCGTGCGCTCGAAATAAAACGACGTAAGTGTCAAAACGAATTTACTCCTTTTTTAACAAATTAATTGAATTAAAAAAACTACTTTGAGTAAACTTTGATATGATAACTTTAAAACATAGAGTTTTAAAGTAAATTTCATTGAATAACTCTTAAGCTACTATTAAGTATTCTGTGACTTGTGTAAAATCCCAAAATAGAAATAAAAAAAATATTACAATATGTACTTTATGACGCTTAATTTCTAAAGGTACGTGTGCTTTTTTTGATAAATTAGTTTTTGAAGGATGCCTACGTTCATGACCTATCACAAAAGCCCCGTTTAAAGTCCCAATCGTAGTAGATTTCTCACAATGAACAGTGTATGGTCGAGAAATAGGAAATTTTCAAAAAAAAACTTACAAGTTCGATATCTCCAAAAACAATCCTATTTAGACCTGTTATTGGGGCTAAAAATGTTGCAAATTAACTGTAATGTCACCTATTTTAAGAAATGTACCCAAATACCATATATAGATTCAAACCACGTATTACAAAATGTGGTTCTGGCTTAACGATAGTCCTGATTTGAGTCTAATTTATTGTAAAGATGTCACAAATTAGCGTTTATTACAAAACAAAACGATGTTTAAAGACATTGATAAAGTCTAGATCTTGCACGCAACATCCCATTATACTAATAGATATCTTTAAAGACTTCAACATTCCTTGACTAATTTACTTGACCCGTGACCCGACGTAGTCTGGCTAAGAACACACTCGGTCACCTTGGATTGTACCTACACTTTCATCTGAACCGGTCTATGCTAGAGGAAAAAGCCAGACAAAATATACCTATAATTTATTTGATTTTAATTGAAAAAATTGTTAAGCCTTCAGTTTTTTTTGGGTTATTTAATTATATCGGAAGAGGTTTTATGAAAAGGATAGTTAGGAGCGTCTGTTTTTGGTGAGGAAGGCAATTTTTTTGTTGTGAGGTATCTAATTAATTGTATGTAGTTAACTTCCGTTTTAGACGTAAGTCATGAACATGTTTTTTCCAGTTTTGGAAAACTGATTCTAGCGCAAACTCGCACAATCGAAGCAAAAGAAAATTTCATTTTCATCTCAAGCTTTTAAAAAGCTTTCTGAGAATTACGAACCGCGTCCTTGTTACGCCGAGAATCTCAATTTAAAACAGACAGATTTGACAGGAATCTCGACTTTTCATTACTATTAAATAAACCGTAAATTACTAGGATCGGTCTTGAAAATGGGTCTTAGATTATTAATTATGTAAGAGGATTTAATAATCAAATTGTTCCGTAACTCATAACCACACCCAATACGCGGTTTAGCACGCTATAATATTTTTTATTCGCGTGGCGACATTAACACTTTTTCTAAGATAATGCATAGGTATTAATCTATTATTTTTTTGCACTCCAGCATTTAGTGTTAAAAACTTCCTTTTTCATGTGTCTAAAATAAAGACAAAAATAAATACTGATTCGATTTTTTCTTTTTTGCAAGAAAATGTCAATTAATCTCATGTTATTTTGCATGATATTAAATTACCATAGCGTCTTATATAAAAGCGTGGAGTTGATGCTGTGTAGATCATTTGAAAATATAGTCTGAATAAGCTACAGACTACTCTCTGTTCGCTCCTGCCGATTTATTCTGTAAAAATCTCATCTTGAAAACTTAGACGAAGTAAGCTTAATGTGAGCAGTCAATCAATAGTGCCAATCCATGGCATTTTTTTTTTTTTTGGGTGGGACATTTTCATATAACTCGTGTCAGAGTTTTACTGACTAAAACCCAGCCGTGTCCCTTCAGTTTCCCGTGCCAGGGGCCACGGTATCTCTTTTGAACCACCCGCGACCCTGGCAGGCATCGGCCCTTGCGGACCCCGTCAATTAGTGCTGACATCTCTTTGAGGCGCGCGTGGAACACAACGGTCCGTCGACCCGCGCCTGGTCCTTACCGGACGGCGAGCTGTCCATTGCTCGCCGTTCGCAAGCCCGCGCCTACGGTGGCCGGGAATCGGCTGTCGACTCCAGACGCCTTAATCCATACCATCAGGTGGAATGACAGCTCACTTCAAGCTCACCTCACCTTAGTTTTCACAGTGAGGATTTTGAACAGACCAGCAGATAGCACGAACGCACAGCATAATCTGCCTATAATGTCCCCACTGCTGAGACATTAAAGACTCTTATACGTTGGGCCGAAACTGGAAATCCCAAATCACTTTATCCCGAATGAACGCTATCACGAATCACGCTATTCCGAATGAAAGACTGGTTTGACATAGGCCTCCTCTCTGTGAGAGGGAGTAGGCCGTGCACCCACAGGTCCAGTGCGGTTGGTAAATGTCACAAGTCTTCGAATTTTTTGTTCTATGACATGCCGGTTTCCTCATGATGTTTCCCTTCACTGTTCTGAGAGCAGTGGTGATGACGTAATTTACACAAAGTAAAGTACCTACATGTCTGGGTTCCTACCTACGACCCCGTAAGTCACGACCATTACGACTGGGCCACGACTGATCTGAGCTTTCGCGTGATAATGCCAAATTAATATTTCACCGCCATACACAACAAAAGCTACAAAAAATGGTGGGCCTTTCTTTACACTCACAAAAATAAAGTATGCCTTAGGAGAAAAAAAAAACATTTTGATTTAAAACGCCGTATTGTGCGAGGAAACGGCGATGACATCCTTTAGAAAACAATGGCGTACCCTTGTATGCCAGTGCGGAACCATTGTACACCATGATTTATAAAGTTTCCGCTTTAAGGTGATTGGATACTGACACTTTTTCATACATTCTTTCGGGGTACAAATCTCGAAAAATAAACGATTTTTGCAGAATAAAAGCACGTATATTAAGTTGTTATGACTTATTATTGACGCATATCGACAAAAACCTATAAAAAAAACACTATTTCCAGGATATCTAGGCCTGACAAAATCGATAAATTTTTCTATGTGTGCGCGGCCGGAACACGCCCTCTGCAGGATATTTCAAAGAACTATCGAGAAGCAGAACACAAATTTTTGCTAAGGTTATCAACAACAATTGATCTTGCTCGTTAGATGGCGTTGTTTGTCAATGTCAAACAGGTTGGCCAATTTTATAATAAATCGTTGAATTATGCGTGTTTTTTTTGACAAGTTGCGAATCGTTGGTAGGTATGCAATATTTCTTACAAGGCTGGCGCGGTGGCTCTGCCCGCGCAGTTATATATTAAATCAATTTATCAATTGAATCATGAAGTGCGAAAAAATGCTTTACCTACTTATTGATAGTATTTGCGATCTACCCTGGGTTCGATATTACTGTATTGAATGTATGTACCTACATACTAAGTTTATGTACCTAAGTACCTACATAAATGTAAGTACTAACTTACACTTGAACTGTCTTCGAGAAATTTTCTGAATTAAAAATCTTTCTGCATTAGGCTGGTAAGTACCTATTGAGAGAGCCCTTCCCAGTTCCCACTGTTCCCAGACCGTCTATCCTATCGTCAACGCGGGCATAGTCAAAAGCTTGTTCACAGAACACTATTACCTTTCCCTAGCGGAGCTAAGCTTGTTTTTGTTGTTCAATCCAGCGCATTGTTTGAAAAAGAGGCAAAGCAAAAAGAGAGAGATAGCGCCTGAACGCTCGGTTGGCGTTCGGTTCGGGTTCGGTAACTTCCGCCGCTCACTCGCAGGCGGCAGCATGGACTTTGGGCGGCAGGCCCGGCCGGCACTATTGATATCTATTCTGTGATTGGAGCGCTTGGGTGGGTTAGCCATTCATTCATGATGTCGCATCGCACCTCGCATGCGCCTCGCTACTTGGCCGCGCGCATAAATGCACTAGTTTTGTAAATTGCTCTGCATGCAGGTACATATAACTACATACCTATAGTACGGACGAAGCGCTTGGCCCCGCGCCGGGGAGATGTGTGTTTGAATTTTTATCAATCTAGGTACCTACCGAACTAGCGTTATTTTTGACTATATGGAAATTATTTATAATATACACAAATACTTTAGCTTTTTCATATTATGTTTGTTCCTAACTAATATTATAAATGCGCAATTGACTTTGTTTGTTCCACTTTCACGCTAAAACGGCTGAGCTGAACGGATTTACTTAGATGAAATTTGGCACATGGGTAGACCATGACCTGCGGGGTAATTGCGTAACACACTATCAGTAGCAATGGCTTTCATTTTGACAGTTCAACAACATTCATTGCATCATTTACGTTTTTGAGCAAAAACATTTTTCGAACCATAGAAATGATATACATTATGTTTCGAACATAGGTAATGCAAAGCAATGGATTAGCAATATTCTTCAAAATGATTCAGATTGAGATTGATAATGATTGTGTTACGTAGGTAATTAGAATGCTGGGTTAGGATTACGACATAGGATACTTTTTATTCCGGTAGTACGATTCCGTGGGATAATCTCCGACATCCACGCGGGCGAAGCTGCGGGAAAAATCTAGTACCTCCATAAAGTACGATAAAGTAAAAGTAAATAATTTTATTCTACCTATGGAGTAGAGTAGCAGTACCTACCTAAATAAATTCTTAATTCCGCGTTCCGTTACCTAATCTCAACTTCTTCAATAGACGTATTGAAGAAGTTGAAATTAGGCAACGGACTTGTATAAAATGTAGGTACGTACCGTATATAAATGTAATACCTAGTACCTACTTGTACCGCGCAGTACCTACAGGCACAAAATATAGAGAGTACCTACAGACTGCCATCCGCGCGAGACACGCGTAGCTGTGAAGTGCAAAAAACCGGCCAAGTGCGAGTCGGACTCGCCCATGAAGGGTTCCGTAGCAGCAAGTAACATAATATAAAAGTTCTTGTAGTTCGTTGTAACTTTGTGAAAGGTAAATTGCGGTTTTCGATTTATGACGTATTAAAAAAAAAACTACTTACTAGATCTCGTTCAAACCAATTTTCGGTGGAAGTTTACATGGTAATGTACATTATATATATTTTTTTAATTTTATCATTCTCTTATTTTAGAAGTTAGAGGGGGGGGGGGGGGGGACACACATTTTACCACTTTGGAAGTGTCTCTCGCGCAAACTATTCAGTTAAAAAAAAAATGATATTAGAAACCTCAATATCATTTTTGAAGACCATCCATAGATACCCCACACGTACAGGTTTGATGAAAAAAATTTTTTGGAGTTTCAGTTGTAAGTATGGGGAACCCCAAAATTTATTGTTTTTTTTCTATTTTTGTGTGAAAATCTTACTGCGGTTCACAGAATACATCTACTTACCAAGTTTCAACAGTATAGTTCTTATAGTTTCGGAAAAAAGTGGCTGTGACATACGGACGGACGGACAGACAGACAGACAGACAGACAGACATGACGAATCCATAAGGGTTCCGTTTTTGCCATTTGGCTACGGAACCCTAAAAATGGAGTAACAAAAAAAAAAGTAATTATAAGTAACTGTTGAGTGGATGGTTGTTTAAATTCAACATTACGATGAATTATCGTTTTTTAAGCTACCAGTTGTTTCAGAGAGGTAAGTAGGCATTTGCTTGTATTTCGAATAGTTAGATAGGTAGGTAAGCGCCCCGGCCCCCGGTGCCGAGCCGTAAAAGCGAACATGACTTTGTGGCGTTGTAATATTTTTACAATTTATATTAGATATTTATTGTAGTAAGTACCTATAAGCTAAAAAAATACGATCATTTCCTTTCTTGCTGTTTCATTCTCAACAATGAATCAAATAACTAGATACGAGTACCACTACTACACTAGTTTTTTGTGTTTTTTGTTTTGTGTGTTTTTTGCCAAAGTTGACAACCCCAGCGCGACCGCCGAGCGTAGGTATGAAAAGTGCAAGTACCAAATTACCTTTCTGTTTTGTGCGGTTGATCAAATAAAGTAATCTGAATACAGTCATTTATATTTACGGTACCTACTTTGAACAAAAAACATTTGTTGTTAATTTTTGTCTCTGTCTGTTTATTCCGGCTAATCTCCGAAACGGCTAGACTGATTTTGACGAGACTTCCACTGGCAGAAAGCTGATGTTATAAGTTCCGCGAAAAAAAATAGGTGAAAATGAATGAAATTCAATACTGTACAGACGCAAGTACATCAATCTACTACCGCGGTAATATTATTATGCGAGTCATACCTACGCGCCGCGGCCCGCGAGTTCGGTTTACACTCGGTAAACAAACAGTCTCGAATGCTCCACAGTGACGAACGGACGCCGGACGATGTGATGGTTTTGTACGCAGTTACGAGCGTAGACCATATAGGTACATACCTACTGTTTGACAAATTGTACATAAGACCGAGGAGTACAGTCAGCCACTGTGTATGGCATTTGTGGACTACGAGAAAGCCTTCGATTCCATCGAAGTATGGGCAGTTCTGGCCTCTCTGCAATGATGTCGAATTGACTGGTGCTAAATCGAAGTGTTGAGATGTTTGTATGATGCTGCAACGATGACTTTCCAGATCCAGGATCAGAAAACCAGCCCCATCCAACTGCTCAGGGGGGTGATACAGGGGGATGTCATATCCCCTAAATTGTTTGTGAAATACTAGAAGAAATACTAAAATTCACGGCAGTAGTACTTATATGTCACGAAATCAAAATCACAGCTGAGTAGACTTTACGAGTAATAGTCGACCAACTTTTAGTTGCAATGTATGGGAGGACATGATTTTCAACTACAATGTTAAGCTTGTTCTTGGGATAAATTCATTTCGACTACGGAACTCTTCATTGTGGTCCGACATGGACTTGGCCGGTTTTTCCTTGCTAATTTTAATGTAACTTAGGGTGTAAATAAGTACCTAATAAAAGATGTATAGAATCTTCAAAACAAAGTCGGTACCAACAAAGCTCAATTATCGAAGAGAGAGAAGAGTTCAATAAACTTTATTTGCAACTAGCTGCGCCCAGCGGTTTCACCCGCATAAGTTTCGATCCCGTGGGAATATCGGGATAAAAACTATCCTATGTCCTTCCCCATACCTACCAAATTTCTTCTAAATCGGTTCAGTGGTTTAGGCGTGAATAGGTAACATACAGACAGACAGGCAGAGTTACTTTCGAATTTATAATATTAGTATGGATATAATATAGTATAAGTATATACAGGGTTATTGGAACAACACTAACATGGTCATTGTACTCATCATTATGAACAATTTTTTTTACTATGGGACCAAACCTGAAATCGCGAAAAAAATCAGCTGTTCCCTACATTTATGTTCGTATAGGTATCATCATGCGTCAAAATGTAGGGAACAGCTGATTTTTTTTCATTTTCTCATTTGAAATTGGAATTGTTGGTTTGAGTGGACGCTGGTGTATGTGAATTTGTTGGTTTTTAGGCTAAACATACAAACACACGTAAATAGTAAACACATAATACATATTACACATAACACTTATATACATATACATACACATACACACAACAGTAATAAAATTACACTAATAATTAAATACCCACAACCGTGTGTACACGGCCTAATAATTTCACGCGTCTGTACACTGCCTTACTGCCTGCGACGGCGGGCACGCTGGGCTGCGGTTGAATGATACATTATTATTATACCTACGAGTGACCGAAATTCGCGGAATTCCGTCGCGCCGCTGCATCTCTCGCGCACCGGCACGACTCAAATAAACATTTTATATATTTTGTTTTATAGTAGCGTTTAATTATACAAAGAATCTTAACTGTCCCGTTGGTTTCGTGGTCACAAGTGCATCTGCCGTTCTCGGGGTCCTGGGTTCGATTCTCAGGTCGGACAGTGTTATTAAAATTGGGTTTTTCCCGTTAGGAGTTTCTTTACTCTTTTTCTTTTTTTTTTTGCCCGGAGTTTGGAAATTGGTGGCGTAATACCCCCGTGCCTCGGAAAGCACGTAAAGCCGTTGGTCCTGCGCCTGTTCTCTCTCCTGTATTTGCGCACACACTTGTGCACTATAATATCTCCTGCAAACCTGGCTAATCTTCTTTGAAATTGGCCACCGTGACCGAAATCGGTCAGGGGATTTATTATTATTTTATTATTTTTAAACCTAAACCTACCCTAACACACTACAAAAGCACCCTTAGAATAATTGAATAAGCAACTGACAACCCTTGTAGCAATCAAGTATTCTTTTCTTCGGTTTTTACTATAAAAAGTACGCTTTTCTTTAGAGAATGAAGGACAGTCATAAAAATATTTTCGTAAAAATATTTTATTTTAATTAACGCCACCTCTGGAAAACAAGTTCACAAACCAAGTTTATGAATACAACGCCATCTAGTTATATCGCAAGTAAAACTATACACGTAGTGTGTAACTGTACATGTGTGTGTAAAGACATAGTAAAGATATAAAGTGAAACGGCTAAATGTTTAGGGGTACAAATCTTTGTATGTGACGAGTTAACAAGCAAAGTGAATATCTAAAAAGATTATGTTAATGCGTTAGTTGACGCATATAATAAAGTTGTTTCGCAAAGCTTTCTGAGTTAGGCGTAAAAATTGAAAATGTTCGAAGTGCGAATGTGCCGCCATCTAGCGATAAAGTGGCTGGGAGATCATGTATTGAATAGCCTTAAGCGGACCGCTGCTACTTTTCTTTCGTTATTGGTCGTTTTATGGGTTCTTTCAATTCGTGACCGAGATTTATAATTAACATATTTTTAGGGGAGATTGAACGGTATGAAAGTTTAATTTAATGTTGTGTTTGTTATGATTTTTGTTATGGTTGCACCATAAAAAAACACCCATATTCCATCAAATAAATTAAAACTAAAACACCACTACCAACACCACACACCATAGCAAACTATTGATGAATAATAATAATAAAATATGGCTATAAAATTACTCCCTTACTAATAAACGTTGTATAGCGTCTGTATAGTTATACAACGCTTTGTCTTCTTCTTTCGAAAATCAAATTACAGACGACTGAAAGAAAGAAATCAGTGTGTAACTAATCTATAGGTACATATAAAATTCAAAGTCCTGGCTGACTGACTGATATATCAACGCACAGCCTAAACCGCTGGTCCTAGAGATATGAAATTTGGAGGGTGTGTTCTTAGTGAAGAGTAGGTATCCAATAAGAAAGGGTTTTTCGAAATTCCACCCCTAAGAGGGTGAATGGGGGGAGGGTGAAATTTCATGCGGACGAAGTCGCGGGCAGAAGCTAGTCTGATATAATACGTTTATTAATAAGGGGGATAGAATAATAAATTTTATTCTATACAGGGTGGTAGGGACATTGACGCGCAAACTGCTCCCTACATTTATGTTCGCATAACTCGTCAAATGTAGGGAACAGCTGTTTTTTTTTTAACGATTTTAGGTTTGGTCCCATAGTAAAAGTTGTTCATAATGATGAGTACAATGACCCCTTAGAGTTATGGGATATGAACAAAAACATGTCATAATACAAACAGCTTTATTAAAAAAATAATCCTAAGAAGCTCCATCATGTAAAGTTATGTGCAATCATTGCAAGGGTGTCTTATATTAAAATAATAATTCACAAAGACACCGTGTAAGTGCCAGGTATTAAACATATTTATCATACTTTGTATTAAAATAATAAATATTTGCAAACTTGCATTTTGTAAGATAAAGCGAGGGAAACGTTTTGTCTCGAGAGACCGGCCGGAACCAATGTATCATGATAAAATTGAATAGAACTCTTTGAGAATTTAGTTTTACAAATTCCGGTAATTTTAGTACGGAATAAGGAACATCGTAAGATTTCTAACTACACCAAAATTCGTTTGTTATCACGTAGACGTTATTTTTGTGGAAACAATTTTTTTAAATGTAATTTTTACAGGTACTTGTGTGCCTGTGAAAAAAAAACAAGTACTTATGTGAGGGGTCCGTAGCTAAATAATAACTGCCGCACAGATCAATCCATCAGGTTAAGCTACGGTTGCCGCGGTTGGTCTGTGGACGGGTGACCATCTGTACATACCGAGACCCCTCCATGCCTCGGAAAGTACGTTAAGCCGTTCGCCCCGTCTGTCATTCGTGGATCTTTGACAGTTGTTACGGGTAGTCAGAAGCCCGAAAGTCTGACAACCAGTCTTACCAAGTAACTGGGTTGTGGAGGTCAGATAGGCAGTCACTCCATGTAAAATACTGGTATTCAGCTGCACTCGCTGCAAGCCGACCCCAAAATAGTTGGGAAAAGGCTAGGCAGATGATGATTTCACAGGTACTCGTACTTATGTCAACAACAAAACTGAAAAGTTTGTTGATTTGAGTGCACTCATCTGTGGAACTACCAGTCAGATTTGGTAATAAATCTTTTTGCTTTTAATAGCCCAAGTCTTGAGGAAGGCTATAAGATATTTAACATCACGCTAGGACTCTTAAGAGCCGAGCAAACAGAAAAAAAGTAAGAAAGAACGCTTAGCGAAAACGAAGTAGATGATAGCACGGACAGGCGATGCGATGCGACGCGGTGGGAAGGGGAACAAGAAATTTCACGCAGACGAAGTCGCGGTTAGAAGCTAGTATATAATAAGTCCATGGGCGGCTGTCTTGTAATGGCAGCAGATCCGATGACGTCAGGGTCAGAGGAGCCGTTGTCGTTTTACCTCTGAGACCAGCAACCCAATAGGAACCTTATTGTAACTACAGTAAAGATCACTGTGATTTTGACAGCTTTGACAATGGCAACAACCCAACAGCAATCTTATTACAACGGCGATAAATTCAATTCAATTCATTTATTGCATCAAATATGGTAGGTACATGAAGTTCGTATATAAAATATTTAGTACTTAACACACATTTGGCCAATATTTACCATGCAATAGTACCAGTTTTTGCATTTAAGATATTAATTACTAGGAAACACATTTTGTAAAGAATGATGGGCATTTTGTATGAAGCCTGGCCTGATGACCAATAGAGTTCTAATGAGATCCACGAATGACAGCCAAGACCAACGGCTCAACGTGCTTTCCGAGGCACGGAGTGGTTTCGGTATGTAAAAATGGTCACCCATCCAGGGGCCAACCGCGGCAAGTGCAGCTTAACCTGATCGATCGACCCGTGCGGCTGTTATTACTTAGCCATAAGCCCCCTCAATGTTATGAGTCAATAACTAATATTATTGAGAACTGCAGTGAACATTAGCGTCATAAACTAATACGTTTACATGGTACTCGAGGTCTGATATCTCTTTAACCCAGTATTTCACAGCCTTCTGCTCATAATGAAAATTGATGCTTATTATAGAAGCTTTTATTTATGTATATGTGGTTTTTATTGGACATACCGGCCAAAACACGCATCATTCTTTATGTAGCTACTTAACCTTTTCATCATCGTGTCCCATCACTGGCTTACTTTATATCAAGTACTTGGCGTTGGGGGCATTAAAATATTTTCTGGCGTTTTTTTTTTCTATTGAATATAAAACAAACAAGAACTTATTAAGTGCGAAAAAGTTAAAAATATGGCTTATAACAGGGCTATTTTCCTTAAAAACAAAATAAAAGGTCTTGTAAAAGTCGTAAATTTATTTTATACTATTATTACTTCTAATCAAGTAGTGGCGCTGAGGGCACGAAAATTTCGAACTTGTATACAAGTGATTGGCGTTCAAAAGGGTAACAGTTAAATATATCTGTGCTTTATTATTTAAAATTTACAGGGACACTTATGAACGAACTCATCTATCGAATAAAAATATTCTTGCAACAACCACTTCCGCAACGCAACACAAAACTTATTGAAGGGTAGTTGAGTAATTGACCTAGGCAAAGCATTGTAAATTAGGGGAAGCCATGTAAACGCAGCTCCACCGAAAAAGTTCTAGTTTTAACCGCCCGGCCACGACTTTTGGCTTAGCGGCAAGCGGCGCGGCAACCGTCGGGGTGTCTTAACTGCTAGCGTTGACGCTGCGAGCAGTGCGTCGTGGCATGGTTCATACATTTTTGTATATATTTGTTTTTACCGATCGCCACCCGGCGCTAAGCTGCCGCTGATTGCTGCAAGGTCGTGGCCAGGCCATAAAGCGTAAAAATCACTACGATTTTTTGAGGCTGAGGCTACAGTAGGCAGCGTTTTGCGATGCGACTGGAAGAGCGAAACGAGATAAACATGGTATGGCTACATTATCAGCGAAAATCTGGCGTATATTCGGCGATGACGTGGCTACAGTACACATGCTATCAAATCATCCATCGCGGTTTACTATACGCTCAATGTAGCCACACGCATATTTAGTAGCACTATTGAACTAATCGTGAAAGTGAGAAATTTTCTAATAAATTCGCTTCAATTTCGCTGATATTATGTTGATGTAGCCGATGCCGTGATTACAGTAATGTTGTTCCTATCGCATAAAGAAATCAAAGATCGCTAGTAACATTTGATGTACGGTGTAGCCATATACGTGAGCATTCATTTATTTGTTTTAATCGCTCATGTGTCGCAGGTCGCGTCGCGGCCTAATGTAGCCTCAGCCTGATAGTGATCCAATGTCAGAGGTAAAATAACTGTGAATGGAATGTACTATATTCCAGCACAATCCTGATGATATTGAAGCTGCTGAACCACAATACGATGACCACTTCTGAGAGGCTATCCTGCGCCGTTAGATAGAATAATTTGATACGGGTCTAGAAAACTCAATAGCACCCAGCTTATTCAGAACAACCAAAATAAAAAAATAAAATAAACAATCCAATACACACACATATTTCAAGACAAGAATTTATTTTTTTATATCCTTGCCTTTCTTGAACTCCTGAACGTCCATTTCAACCCATAGTAAGTCGTTTAAAAACCAAACAAAAAAATATCGAACACTGTTTCCCCGTGACCTGAATGTTCCTACTGTCTCATCTTTGTTCCTAAATCAGGTTAAAAGGACAATATTTCTTTGTAGCTCTGACAAGAAATAGTGTCGTATTTCTCTAGGATCCTCATCTACACATTTTCTTTCAGCGTAATGTAGGTAAGAATACCGAATAAATGTATTGAGGTTCCTAAACTACTCTTTTCTTTAAGAGCTTTAAGTAAATTAAAGTATTCCACAAAGGAATCCTTTCGCTTGTGGTAGCAATTTTCTTTTTCTTTTCTAGTTTTTTGCCTCCATCATAAAGATTAAAACGTCATGGCAGTCTTTGAAACTACATTACGGATCTTTTAGAACTATGTTCTTTATTTTTACTGAGTAGTATTATTCTGACTTTAGTAAGGAGCTTTTGTCTTGAACAATCGCTATAATAGCGACAGGTTTCTCACTTCGGAACGTTTTACATACGCTTGTTTCGAAGAAGTCCCATACGGGGGAGGTTCTGTACACGTATGGGCCGGCATTTCATCAGATGGTCACACGGGATTAGTGCCGATAGAAAATGGCAATCTAACCGCCTGTGAGATACGTAAACGAGATTCTCAATGAACATGGTCCAGCATGTCATGCCGGTCCGTATTTGATCAATATGGGCGACAATGCATTGTTTATGCATGATAATGCTCAGCCCCACACCGCTGATTTGGTAAACGAGTGCCTTCAAGACGTAGGAATCCATCAAATAGCCCTATAAGCCCTATCGAAACATGCCTGGGACGAGCTTGGCAGATGTGTTAGATTCCGAAATCGATCTCCAGTCACACTTCATGCCCTGAAAAATGCACTTATTGAAGAAAGGGAGAATATTTCTCAGCATATGCTGAGGAATTTGGTACTCTGCATGCCAAATCGTGTAGAATCCGTATTAAGAACACGCTGAGGCAATACGAAATATTGTATGATTAAAAAAAATGGTTTCAATTTCGTAAACCCACTTGAAGAGTTAATTGGTTTTTGTCCAAATGGTCCTATTTTTTGTTCCAATTTCAATGTTGCTTTTCACTTCAAGAAGCTATCTTGCGTGGTTTCGGGAATATTTCATAATAAGTTAGTGGATTTTTTTTTTATATTGCTTGTCAGTATAGGTAGGTATTTATGGGAGGACAGTGGTAGTTTAATGTTTATTTAAACTTCTTTCTTTACAAAACCTTTTTTCCACTTCTTGATTACACCGCCACTTCGAAAGGCTTCTTTATCGCCTCAACAAAATTAAATTAATCCTGGTGTTCGTGTCAGGACCCCGGCGGCGTCGGAGAGGCAGATTAGTCGGAATCCTACAATTAACTCTTGCAAAGCTCTTATATTGTAAATTCAGTCTGACACCGCCTACGTGACAGACTCCTGTTCAGATTAAGGCATTAGATACTGATTGTTGCTGTATGGATGCTGTTTTTTGAATTAAATTAATCTGAATTTAGAGTGTTTTAATCCCGAAAATCAAAAAAAATCCTGTCTTTATTCTTATTTAGGTACTTATCAGGCTTTTTTCTCTGATTTCTATCAGCCATCTTTTCTGTTTAACTGCTTTCTTCCTTGCACATCTCGGCATAATCAGAAGAAATCCAAAGCTTATCACAGTATTTATAATTTAATTTACGTCCATTCAATATTGAACGTCATATCTCGCCGTCACTGTCGACTTTTACATAATATGTTCCGGAGAATTATTAATCAAACTCTAAAAATAAAAAAAGGTCCAATTGTGTTTTCTAGCGTCTGCGTCAAATACATTACACATTGAAAAAACTGCCGCCCGAAATACACAATAGATAAAAAACTAAAGGTCTCAAAAAAACCCAGACGATACAATCACAATGAAAGCGTTGTACCTCCAAAACATGCCACAAATAATATAATGTAATGAAAATCTGTCTCGGCAAGTCGGCAAAGTAAAAGAGACCTTCTTTGCGCGTGACCAACATATGTTATAGCCAACAGATTTCGCGAGGATCTAGTCAAATTACATCCGAAATCCAACTCTTCTCGTATAGATAGGTTTCGTAATGTAAATAAGCTGTCAAGTATAGTTCCTTACTACGATATGGACTTAGATATTCTGTGCTTAAAAGCTTCTTGGTTGCCTAAAGGCATTGAATCAAAGTGACAATATGTAGAACGTGCGAATTCTTGTTTATATTATTTGGTATCTCAAGGTGGCTACATTTTCGTATCCATGTTTTTAATGGGGACATGTTTTAAAGGATTCGTCAAAAAATCATAGGTCTATCCATCGTAGGCCCATGTTGGATTTGAGCCTCCAAATTATCCAATAATATACGGCTTCCCGCATCTATTCTGCCCTAGATGTCAACGTCTCTCCACCTGACTGGAAATAGAAATTATTTATTGTCCAGGTAATACATTATGCAGTTTAAGACGACATGAGTGGCTTAAAATATTACCTGCTAGGTTAGTCTGTATCTTGGGGCTCCAGGTACGTATTCCAGTGTGGAGACTAGAGAGGTATTTTCAGGAATGTTATGGCATGTGTGTATGTGTAATGTGGAAGGCCTCTGATATCTAAAAGGTCGTTTTTCCACGAGTCGAACTCCCTAAAAATATTATTATCAACTTTGTACAGAAAAGCCATTTTAGTGATATGACTTTGTAGTAAAAGCAAAAATTATTTGCAGCACTAACACGATTACAAAATCGGTATCATTTGTACTAGATACATACAGTAGCCATTTATAAAACCTAAAACGGTCGGTTCGATTTGTCTAGGCCTGCCCTCATTGTCTTAAAAGACTTAGGTTTCAACTCCTTGTTCCCAAAACTTGATTCAATACAGAAAAAAAAACTAAATTTCTACATACAGAGCCTTCTTCATCATTTTACCAGTTACTGGATTGTCTCCATAGACTAATCAATTTGTTCCCATATTATGTGTTAAACAAGCTCTCCCGACAATTGTAAATTCGTGTATGTGGGCACCGTACCGTGAATAAATAAGGATCAAACGATGTAAGGGTATACTTGTATCATATTTCTTTGATGTTAACGGTGCAATTTGGCCGATGGTCACATTTCTAGAGTAGGTAGGTAATGTTTTACATTGTAATTTGTAGGTAATGGGAGGATTTTTCATTGAGATGAAAGGAGCCTTACGTTTTTGTATTAGCAATGTCGTTTGTATGTTCATATTCTGGACTTGGTATTTTCCAATAATGAAGTTTCTGTATCCTGCAGCACTGATCCACTGGTTCCTGAAGATCCGCACCACAATGCAATGTGTATTACGGCGGACTTTGTTCAGCTCCATAGTCTGCCAGCTCGTCCCTATGTGAAATACTTGTACCGGTCTGCTGACTATGCAGCAATTAAGGATGAACTCAACATCGTTGACTGGCAGTACGAGTTGGGCCACAGGTCGCTAAACGATGCCGTGGCATTCTTCTATGATGTCTTGTATAAAGTGCACAAAACTTATATCCCATCAAAAACAGTTGTTTCCCAATCTAAATACCCGCTCTGGTATAAAAGTCCGTTAGTGAAAATCATTAAAGAAAAATCCAAATTCCATGCTAAATTTAAAAAATATGGGAACGAGTCAGACTACCAGTCTTTTGTAATATTACGGCAACGTGCAAAGGACCTGGAGAAGTGCATGTTTGATGAATACATGGCAAACGTTGAATCCGCTATTCGCAACAACCCTCGAGCCTTCTGGAGCTACATAAAATCAAAAAAGCAAAACAACTCCTACCCTTCTGTGCTGCGGTTTGGAAACCTGTCTTCTAGCAATGGTGAAGAAATTTGCAATTTCTTCGGCGAATATTTTCTGTCCAACTTTCGTGAATCCACCATCTCTGATAATAATGCACAATATCATTGTACCAGTGAGCGGATTGATTGCAGTCCATACGATATTGCTGCTATCGAGGTTTGTGAGGACGAGGTTATGAAACTGCTAAAGCATTTGGACTTAAATAAATCAGCTGGTCCAGACAAGCTCCCACCGGTTTTCATAGTAAACTGTGCTACAAGCCTTTCGGTTCCTCTTACATTATTATTCAGACGATCTCTGAATACCGGGGTTATGCCTGCTATATGGAAGTCGGCTTATATAACTCCTATTCATAAAAAGGGACCGAGAAACTACGTGGAAAACTACAGACCGATATCCAAGTTATGCGTGTTTGCTAAAATATTAGAAAAAATTGTTTACAGACAAGTTTACTCTGCTCTCAGGCTCAGTTTCAGCGAACACCAGCATGGATTCTTGGGTGGTCGATCAACAACTACAAACCTCGTTCTCTGTAGCGACTTCCTGTCAGAGGCTATGTCTAATCGGTCCCAAATCGACGTCATTTATACAGACTATGCCAAATGTTTTGACAGAATTGATCACGTCGTTCTCATGCGCAAACTTCTATCGATGGGCATCAGGGGTAATCTATTTCGCTGGTTTAAGTCGTATGTGGAGGACAGGTGTCAGACTGTTGTGCTGAATGGGTACTCATCAAGATCAATGCGCATCCCATCTGGCGTTCCGCAAGGATCTTTATTAGGGCCGCTATTATTCAATTTATTCGTCAACGATATTGACTCCTGCTTCCTTCATTCTAAAATACTGCTATATGCAGATGACATGAAAATTATGTCAAATATATCCTCCTTATCAGATGCTCTGTCATTGCAAGAGGACTTGGATAGGTTCCAGTACTATTGCAGAACTAACAAGCTCCATTTAAATGTCTCCAAGTGTTACGTGTGCTCCTTCACTAGGAAGCCCGTACCTATCACATTTGACTACAAACTTTTAGACAGCTCCCTAGCTAGGGTTAACACAGTCAAAGACCTGGGAGTTGTATTTGATTCGAAATTATTATTTGATCAACACATAGATAACGTCATTAACAAAGCATCAAAATCTCTAGGGTTCATTTTGAGGGTCTCGTCTGAGTTCAGGAACATCAAAACCATTAAAATTCTTTACTGTACTTTTGTTCGCAGTCATCTCGAGTATGCCTCTCAAGTTTGGAATCCCAATTACAATATATACATAAATCGATTGGAAGGCATACAAAGAAAATTTTTGAGGTATATTCAATTCCGGTCTAAAACTTATTCTCCCACTTATCTCCTACGCTGTAAAAGATTCCATTTACTTCCTCTTTCTGAACGTAGAAAAATTGCGGATTTGGCGTTTTTATTTAGAATCGCTAACGGTTCAACTGAACTTCCCGAATTGCTGAACAAAATCGGACTGCGGGCTCCTTCTGCTTTTCTGCGCAATCCTCATCTGTTGCATACTCCTATGGTAGGAACGAACTACAGACGAAATTCGTACTTAATTAGAGCGAGTCATACGTACAATGCCGTCTGCCGGGGTGTCGATATCGATATTTTCAATACCAGCATGTCAAAATTAAAAAGGACTCTTTGTGATTTCTTTTTTGATCATGTAAACTAATTTCTCGTCTATTAATCACATTTTTTTTCCTTATTTTTTACTCTAAAACTGTCTACCTTCTCAAATATTTCTTTGTTGTTTATATACACTCTTCTATCTGTGAAAACTTGTAATTGGCCTTATTTCTGTTACTCTTAATAGTGCAAAAGTGTTTAGCTGTAAGTTTTCCAAAAAACTGTAAAATAAAATAAAATAAAATAAAATATTATTCAAATTGTCCTGTTTACGAATCGTGGGTTTAGGAAGGTTTTGCATATTTTCATCTGGTCTGTGTACATCAATGTACAAAGACATAAACCGTTGACTTCAGCAACCTGTTATTAGATAAAGTTTGTATTTGATTTCGTAGTTCTTGTCTATTCAAAAACAAGACAGCATTCTTCGTATAGGTAGCTACTTACAAATAATTATGAAATAGTTTATAGCTAGAGAGTAACACAAAATACCTAGACTTCCAATTAAATAAAATATACTATCTTCAATTGCCGAACAAACACAAGAAAGTCGATTCAAAATCTTAATGGTCTATAGAATCGCTACGGAATTCAATAACATTGGCAAAACGATTCGTTGAAAATTCAATAAGACTGAAATTGAGAGCCGGTGAAGTAATATCGTGAAAACCCAATTCCCCTCATTAGAAACGCGTTCAAATTCAAATGGGGTTGAAAAAACCCCGTCTCCGGCTTCTCGGCTGGCGATTGGCTATTCAAAACAATTTTCGAGTCAGATTAACCCACCGATATATCGATGAGTTTATATCGAAATTTTATTGGAACGAACTGATTCGATTAGGAAATGATAAGGCTTTGACAATATTGGGTTCTTTAATTTTTTGCTAAGGTCGCTGACCTAAGCAGGGATACTTATGTTTTTTAATTACATCATTTTATACTGATTACTGGCTCATTTGTTTTTAGATATCAAAATCATAATATTTTTATAAAACTTGAGGTTTTGAGGACTTACTCGTACATACTGGTAGGGGAGCCCAGAGGGTTTTTGAGCAAGCATATTCAGGGCGAGAAGTTGATAGCTGAGTAGGTCTGGCATGAGGAGAGAACACCGAAAAAATATTTAAAAAGTTTCTGATAGGAGACCCCTGGTCAGGAGACTACTTTCAGATTTCAAAAAAGGGCCGAAATTAAAGTGATCTTCAGAGGCGTTGGTTTTGGCATGATCGGGTCTGGCCTAACCCATAATGACTTAAATAGGCAAATCTGACGGAGAAATTGTGGGCTTTCCCCAAATCTGACGACTTTGAAAACTCAGATTTGGGCCATTTCTAAAAGGATATTCAGGGCGAATGAAAGTTATTCTGTGCAATAATGTTACATGTCCTGATAGTGAATATATAAATATCTGACGGGATGATGGAGCCTTTTGGCAAATATGAGGAAATTTCATCAATTCAGAAAATTACCCAAAAGTAGCCATAATTTTGCATTTATCCCTAAATCAAGGAACCTAGTAGCTTCGATTGCTATTTGCATTGGAAGGTGACACGTTTGTGAAGATTTCTCCATATTCAGAAGTTTGAAAAAACTAAACACTTTAACGTAATGATTAAAAGTTAAGTAGCAAAATTAAAACATCGACGGAGTACACCATAAACAAAGTTGATTATTTCAATATTTTACTATGACACCAATTAAACCAATTATTTCAAAAACATCCTCATCTTATGGGCTATCTAACGAACTAGTAACGTTTTAAAAAATATTGAGAGATGCCCGTCAATTGTTTGATAAAACTGGCAAAGGTGGAAAGCCATACTTACTAAAATTAACGAAAACATTAAAGTAACGACTTGTTTACGTCGTAATACTTTTCTATTCGAGGTTTTATTGTAACTACGAACCTCTGCGCTCGATATCGTTACTGATATCGCCTCCAATTCTCAGTGATAGTTCGTTATGAGAGTTTTGTTAAATAAGTCCCAACACTTCTGCTTAGGCCGCCAGCTGCTAGTTAACTAGATTAAATGGCAGATCATGAGATACAAATTTATTTCTAACCGATTTCTAAAAGAGAGAGGTTATTAGTTCGTCTGTATACACAGGATGAATGTTTCAAGTCATCATGTGGATGACCAAATCCGAAACTATAGGTAATACCGAAAAATTCTTAAAGGAGTCACGGGGTAGATTTTGACGAATCCTAAAACTGCATCATTAAATTTTTGAAAAATCAATTGCTCTAGCCAGGAATCGAACTCGCAGACTTTGAAAAAAAAAACACTGCCTGTTTTATTGCACCCTCCGACGGTGTCGTTAGTAAGGATCAAATTCTGGAAAGAAATGATACACGCCAAAGTAAAGGAAAGTGGACATTTTTAAGATTAACTAAAATCAGATAAACAAATTGATTAACTATGGTTTAACAATGAATTCAAAATATAATTTATTATATTAAAAATATAAGTTAACGGCCAAATAACTACTGCTACAGTGCAAACGAACAAATCACTTACATTCTAGATACTTAAAAACTGTTACTATCTTAAAATAATTGCTTTTTGTTAAAATGCGCCCTTTACTGTACTTTGTCGTATATCATTTCTTTCCAGAATTTGATCCTTATTAGCGACACCATCGGGGGGTATACGACAAAGTAAAGTAAAGGGCGCATTTTTAACAGAAAACAATTATTTTAAGTTAGTAACAGTTTTTAAGTATATAGAATGTAAGTGATTTGGTCGTTTGCACTGTAGCAGTAGTTATTTGGCCGTTAACTTATGTTTTTAATATAATAAATTATATTTTGAATTCATTGTTAAACCATAGTTAATCAATTTGTTTATCTGATTTTAGTTAATCTTAAAAATGTCCACTTTCCTTTACTTTGGCGTGTATCATTTCTTTCCAGAATTTGATCCTTACTAACGACACCGTCGGAGGGTGCAATAAAACAGGCAGTGTTTTTTTTTTCAAAATCTGCGAGTTCGATTCCTGGCTAGAGCAATTGATTTTTCAAAAATTTAATGATGCAGTTTTAGGATTCGTCAAAATCTACCCCGTGACTCCTTTAAGAATTTTTCGGTATTACCTATAGTTTCGGATTTGGTCATCCACATGATGACTTGAAACATTCATCCTGTATATACAGACGAACTAATAACCTCTCTCTTTTAGAAATCGGTTAGAAATAAATTTGTATCTCATGATCTGTCATTTAATCTAGTTAACTAGCAGCTGGCGGCCTAAGCAGAAGTGTTGGGACTTATTTAACAAAACTCTCATAACGAACTATCACTGAGAATTGGAGGCGATATCAGTAACGATATCGAGCGCAGAGGTTCGTAGTTATAATAAAACCTCGAATAGAAAAGTATTACGACGTAAACAAGTCGTTACTTTAATGTTTTCGTTAATTTTAGTAAGTATGGCTTTCCACCTTTGCCAGTTTTATCAAACAATTGACGGACATCTCTCAATATTTTTTAAAACGGTACTAGTTCGTTAGATAGCCCATAAGATGAGGATGTTTTTGAAATATTGGTTTAATTGGTGTCATAGTAAAATATTGAAATAATTAACTTTGTTTATGGTGTACTCCGTCGATGTTTTAATTTTGGTACTTAACTTTTAATCATTACGTTCAAGTGTTTAGTTTTTTCAAACTTCTGAATATGGAGAAATCTTCACAAACGTGTCACCTTCCAATGCAAATAGCAATCGAAGCTACTAGGTTCCTTGATTTAGGGATAAATGCAAAATTATGGCTACTTTTGGGTAATTTTCTGAATTGATGAAATTTCCTCATATTTGCCAAAAGGCTCCATCATCCCGTCAGATATTTATATATTCACTATCAGGACATGTAACATTATTGCACAGAATAACTTTCATTCGCCCTGAATATCTTTTTAGAAATGGCCCAAATCTGAGTTTTCAAAGTCGTCAGATTTGGGGAAAGCCCACAATTTCTCCGTCAGATTTGCTTATTTAAGTCATTATGGGTTAGGCCAGACCCGATCATGCCAAAACCAACGCCTCTGAAGATCACTTTAATTTCGGCCTTTTTTTGAAATCTGAAAGTGGTCTCCTGACCAGGGGTCTCCTATCAGAAACTTTTTAAATATATTTTCGGTGTTCTCTCCTCATGCCAGACCTACTCAGCTATCAACTTCTCGCCCTGAATATGCTTGCTCAAAAACCCTCTGGGCTCCCCTACCATACAATACCTATTCCTTAACTATTTTTTTTGTAAGCTAAGATTCTGGTTTATTTAAATTTCCAACACAATAGTTACATAATTTAAAAACTAACAGTCTTAAAATAATAATATGTAAGTACAAGTACATAAAAAAGGAGGTGCAGAAAACCTCAAACGGCGCAAATATTCTAATCTTTTGGGGACTTATATGTTTGAGCCGTATAAGGTTGAAAAACTATATAGGGCCATGGGGCCCACTTTGTTTTTCGAGACATCGCCAAGCGGTTGTTCGACTCCTCTCGTGGCGAGAGGGTTGCCCTTTTTTTGCCCCAAAAAATCAGCAATGCCATACAACCTGCTAATACCGCCAACCTTTTTGGAACTTTTCCTATTGTCAGCGATGCAGACGAATTTGTTGATGTATTAAACAATCATCATTCATTACTGGCAGACTCAAACAATACCAGCATAAATTAATTACATACACACAATTATCAAACCTCTAAACAACCTACACATTCACTAAACAATAGCAACAATTGATTGATACGTCCTTCTGACATACAGCTTCCCGCTCCAATAAATTACAAAGGAAGCTCGAAAACCTTAAATTAGCTGCCTCCATACCAAAATCATAAAGTCGTAAATATAAAGTTTTGCGTGTTCAAAGAGCTGTATGTTGACTATGTTTTATCTCACGACAAAGGCTTTCAGCTTCATTAGGCAGAAGAACGAAAAGCTTTGAAAAAAACTCGCATTCCATCTTTTGAAGGGGAACCAAATTTGCCTATTGAGAGCGATCCATTAATGCGATAAATTCTGATACATTCGAGCTCGCTGATTGGCTCTTATTATGTAAACTGAGAAGTCTAATTGGTAGCAAGATTGTATGCACTGGGGGATGGACGTCTGGAGGATAGAATACGGTTTTAAAGAAAATTGGTACTACTTTAGTGGTTACTACTTTATTGGTACTACTTTGGTACTTTAAGTGGTACTGCAGTCTGTCGGTATTGAGAAGGACTTTACTTTTTAACGGTTTAGTGGATAATTCAGATGGTAAGTCATTAAAATTAAAAGTTATACAATGTGGAGACAACAATACGACAGTAAATGAAAACACTGGCAATACTTATGCATAGGAGTATTTTAGAACTATTAAATAAATCCTAAAATCAAAATTAAAAATGTGATTTTTTTTTCAATCAAAAATGCAGTGATGGGCCCACTATGGGTTTTGTGACCGAAATGAGAAAGTTTCTAGTGGATAAGACAGAGATTAAAACAGAAGAAGAACTAACAAGGGATTGAGGAGGGGGGCGTGGAGGGGGTTTAGGGGGGTCAAACCGGAATAACTCGACTAAACTATTATATTTGGTTGAATTTTTGTATGCAGACTGCGAACGTTATTACTTATACGAAGTTTAATTTGTTGTCGTATTGTCGTCTCCACCTTGTATTATATTTTAAATTAACTGTATATTAAAAATACGGTAGCGCAAATAGGGAAGGGCCATAGCCTAGAGGCTGTGGCTTTCACTGCGTCATTGGTATTGGACTGCAATTCCAATTCAATTGGCTATTCTTCCCTTGCGGTGGTAGGGCTAATGCCCGCCTGGTTTGCGACCACCCTCCCACCGGAGTCCGGCGTCAAGCAGCCTGCTGTGTTTCGTCGATGCGTGGGATTTCCAATGCCTTAGGCATCTTCTGGGCACGCTCGTTCCATCATAGACCTCATCCATCGCTTTCCATCAGGCATGATCGAGGTCAAGAGCGGGTCCATTCATAAATAAAAAATAATTGGTTTAATTGAGAACAGTAACTTTGCGCCTTTTGGTCTGATACAGTTTGAACTTCTTTAGCTTATAATGGTTAGGTAAGTAGATACATTTACAAATATTTTTGCAGATATCCCAGAGTATTCACACGCATCTATCTAGCCCAATAAATGACACTCCTCTAAAACTCAAGTTTTGTAAGAATTCAAGATACACCTACACTTGCTCTTTATTCAAAATCGTCCACTACATTTTATTGCTATAATAACGGCGACCTAAATGAGTTTACGCATCAATTATGATGATTAAGTAAGTATTGCTTCACTATCAGAGTTCGTCTACCACCCACGGGCAGATTCCTGCATATGATAATCGTCTGACATTCAAGTTTGTTAGAACAATCGTTTGATCAAGATGGAGCTTTCGTAATGCCATTAGGTGCTAAAATACAATGCGTGTCATATATATTCTATTGTGTAAACTTATAAGATGAAAAGCAAGATATGCCAAAATAGTCTTAAGTGCAAATTCATTGCTAAATTCTTGTAAGTTTTTCTTTTGTTTAATTTTCTTTTCTTTCTCACTCGTTTGTTAGGTACTCTACGGGTCACAGCTATGAGGAATAATACCCTACTATACAGTATCAACTAGTACGGGGGTATTGTGACTGTTACGCGGCCTTGTAATGTATTGTTATGCCAAGGTTATAAATTGTGCACATATAAATAAATAAGTTAATAAAATAATAATCCTACTAATTCGGGAAATTTTATGAAGATGGATGGACGTTTGTTACTCTTTTACGCAAAAACTACAAAACAAATTTGAATGAAATTTGGCACACAGATAGTTTATAACTAGGATTAACATATAGAATATGTTTTATCCCGATATTCCCACGGAATCTAAACTTATGAGGGTGAAACCGCGGGGCGCTGCTGGTATGTTATAAAAATGAAATGCTGTTCGTTGGTAAGCGCATAATTTGAGAACGGTTAGACGGATTTGGCTATTTTTAATTTTAAAATTTTTGTAACAGCCTGAATTAGGTTTTTATGAAACATTGGAACGTTTCCCGGATGAATTTCAAATACGTGAAAAAAAAAAACGTAATTTCATTTTTAATGGGATTTGTTAATGAATTATTGAAAATTGGACAACGTCTGTTGGAACAGCGAGTTTTAAAATCCTAATTCGGTAAACGTCTAGAAACAAAGGAGCTTTGGCAGCTGTTGTTTTGTAATGGTAGATAGATTTCTTACTTCGCAAACACTTGCAAAAGTAGAAACTGAATTGAAAGAATTTTAATTTTTGTCATAATTTCATAAAATTTGGACTTTAATGGAAAGTAAAGAAAGTAGCTTTCCTTGGGTATTTAATGTTTATGACGATGTCTAGCGTCTTCATAAACTGTAAGTGGTAGGGGAGACTGGGTACAGTTGAAACAATTTTGCTTTGAACGCTCGTAGCACAGCCATTTTGAAACATAACAAACAACAAAACACATAAAATGAGAGAATAGACTTTTGTCTTCAAATACATCTCAAAATTAGAGGCTCAACTGCCATATTTACTAGATAGGAAGAGTTTAATAAAATATTGTGCCACTGTTTGAAACACCGGTTGAAACAGCGATGGGGGTCAGTTGAAACATAAACAAATAAGTAATAAAAATCAGTTTCTTTATTCATAATCAACAAGAAATAGTTAAATTCTAGTATGGCACCATTTCTATCAGTCTTAATAATTGTTTCGAACATAAAAAGAGCTCTTCTGCTCCGGTTTAAACTAACAAACTAACACTAACACTGCATTTCTATTTTTCTTGTATCGCAGAAGAGAAGAATGGTGAACTCCGTACATCTCTGCAGCTTTTCGTAAAGAAGTCCCTTTTTTGACTTCTACATAGGTACGCATTTTCGTATTGAGTTATATCACACTCGCCTCTTGAAGTTTTTTTTTGATACGTTGTCTGGGCATCTAGAACGAAAAAAGCAACGGTTATCATTGTTTCAATCGTACCCACAATAATTGCTTCATCCGTCCCCATACCCCTCAACCGCTTATAAAACAAACATAGCGTCGAAAGAAAACAACATAAACAAAAACGAATCACGGTTTTAGAACCTTCAAAATCTAACAATAAAACAGAAAATCACTCAAAATGCAAATGCTAATATCAACAAAGTAATTTGAAAAAGAAAACAATAGAAAATACTTACTTTTAGTCGAAAAAATATAATAGGGTCCCCTGGAAACGTACAGAGCGCGCGAAGTGCAACGCGTCACTGTGATTCATGTCCGGACTCTCCAGCCACGTCATTTTCCCCTTGTACCCCTTACCACACCGCTAATAGTTTACGAGTTATTAGCGTTGGTTTAACCGTACCCTGCTGCAACCGTACCCAGTCTCCCCTATAGTCTGAACACAATTACGGTCCGGCCGTGGAGAGAACATGGATTTATAATAAGTCCATGGGAGAGAATGCGTTCCTGACACCAGTGCGACAATTCTAGTAGCTAATAAAGATCAAATTCGCAAAACGCGTATTCCTTTGTATGAAACTGACAGATGTCAAGAACGCATTCTCTTGTCGGCCGCACTGTAAGTTGATGAAATAGTAACTTCATCAACCTGCCTTCATAGCACTCACAATCAGGGTCGTCTTTACCCGGGGGTGCAAAGGGTGCCTGGCACCCGGGCGCAAGCCAATGGCTTTATGAAATTATTAAAAACTACTTACAATTAACTATGACTCAAGATAAATTGACTGGCTATAGTATGTAGGTACCTAATTTTATTGTAGAGTAAGTTTTTTTTTTGTTAGGATATAGGTACTGTCCCACTGCTCTGCAAAGAGTAAGTATTAAATAAATGAATAAACACGAAAATTGGGGCCCAGGCTGATTTTCGCACCCCGGCGCTCAATATTATGGTTAAGAGGGCCCTGCTCACAATGTTACCTGTTACAAATTCTGTAGACATTTTATACTGAACAGAAAGTCTCATTAACAGTATTAGGAAAACATTACATCTTTGTATTATTTTTGTCTTAAGGCGCGGTAAGAAGCAATTTGCGGCAGCAAACAAGATTCAAAACACCGATGCGTTTGATGTAAGTTGAATCGAATGGCCACCAAAATAAACCACCAATCATTTTGCAGATTTAATTAGATTAAAAAATAAATGCACGGCTCAGTGGAATATATTTTAGGTATTTCTTTATTTGGTTGAATTCGTTTTATCGTCATTACATAAAATATGACAGTTTACGCTCAAAATTATGAGAATTACGCGACAAAAAAATTTTTATAGTGCTCTGTTTTTCTTACACTTGTTTTATCATGATACTATTTTACTATCATGAAATATTTTCGAAAAAGTTTTTTTTTTAACGTTAAGTAGGTACACTATAGGTACACAAAAAAAATCTGGACGCCAGCATATATTCAAGCTACTACAATCTCTCAAATTTCATTAACATATTTTCAACTTTATCGCTAAAGCATAAAGTTCAAAGTTGATTGAGAAAATTTGACAGTTTTGGGTAGCTTAATGTGCTAGCGTCTGTACCATTATGTCTAACTGTGCGACAAAAAGCTGAGCGTTTTAAGGTGTCCTACGTTTGGGTAGCGCCTTAACAATGATACATGAAATGGAATTTACAAAACAAACATTTGCCCCAGAGCCTCCGTCAATCAATCTGCTTAGCCTTTGCTTAGTATTTATTTGGGAAAATAAACGATTACACATACACACACCTACAGACACATACTACACATTACACAGACCTACAGAGTGAATAAGTAAAGATATAACCCACAATTTTTACATTTTCCACATATTTTTAAAACAAATTATTAAAATGAATGCCATGTGCGCTTACAATTTTGGTACAATTATCTATACATATAATAAAATCGTAGGAAAGTCAAAACGGTACATTGAATATTTTTTTAAAAGAATACTTGGGGCGTGATCTACAATCGATATCGAAGCCAAAAATATAGTTTTTAGAATTTTTGTCTGTTTGTCTGTTTGTCTGTATGTCCGGGATAAACTCAAAAAGTACTGCATGGATTTACTTCAAATTTTCCATGAATATTACTAAGAGGTCGGGTCAACATATAGGCTACATATTATCACGCTATCACCTATGGGGGAGGAGCTGTGAATCTTTATTTTTCTTACGCATTCTGTGACAGCGTGTAATCTAACGACGCATATTTAAATGTTGTTTTTCAGTAAGCCATGCTATTATCTAGCTTTACACTATAAAAACTACGCCATTTAAGTAACTTGGGCAGAAAAAACATAGTTTAATGAATTTTAGTAGTATAAAGAAAATTTTGAAGCAGCGCCATCTATGAGATTTCATAAAAATCAAATCAAGTTACATGTTGACACTATTTGGAAATTAATAATTTAAATTTGATCATGTTGGCGAGGTTAGTAGTTAGTTATTCTTAAAATTCATAGATGGCAATGTGCATTTTCTTCATAAAAGTTGTATCGTATAGTTCGTTTTGATATATATACCACAAACCCTTAAAACCTTGAGCAGAGTTGAGGACGACAATTAAAAAAAAATGCGGTGTTAAGTATAACAAGAAAGTTATGTTTCTACTGGAGACGAAGTCGGAGTAACTGATGAACGCGTGCTGAACACCTGTCTCAGTTCATTTCAAGATGTGGTCATTTCTATCGGCGGCAATCCACTGATCGAATATGGGTTACTACCAGCTCCCCAATCATCACCGCATCATGACCGTGTAAATCGGGAGTATAACGCTGAGATAAATTACGATCCGTGCGAAATGACCATGTCGTTTTGTTCTCTTCAGAGCAAAAACAAATTTATGACACCGTCCTTGAAAGCGTTGGGAAAAAACCAGGGTCAAATGTTTTTCTTGGAATGCGTCTGGTGGAACAGGAAAAACATTTGTTACCACTTGCATACTTGCAGAGGTCAGCAGCCAAGGCAAAATTGCTATTGCTGTAGCGTCGTCGGCAATCGCTGCCACACTGCTTCCGAGTGGCAAGACAGCACATGCCATGTTTAAAATTCCTATCGATTTAGAGAGCGCTGATACGCCTGTTTGTGGTGTGTCACGTAACAGCGATAAGGGACACGTGCTCAAGGATTGCTCTTTGATCGTATGGGATGAGTGTACGATGGCCAATAGGAAGGCAGTTGAGGCCGTGGACGGAACCCTGCAGGACATCCGCAGGAACGAACATTTGATGCGTCGTATCACAGCTGTTCTGTTCAGTGGCGATTTCCGGCAAACGCTTCCCGTGGTGACACGGGGATCGAGGGTTGACGAGGTGAATGCTTCGTTGAAACTATCTTCGTTGTGGTCACGAGTTCGTACGCTGCGCTTGACCATTAATATGAGAGCTCGGCTCGGCGGCAATGCACGTGCTCAAGAATTCTCCAATGTCCTTCTAAATCTTGGCGAAGGCACTCTACCAGAAGAGAGAGGTGGACAGGTGGTGCTTCCAGAGTCTCTCGGTAGAGTGGTATCCAGCTTAGAAGAACTCATTTGCTGTGTGTACGGGGACATCAGTCGTATACTGCACCTGCAGAATTCTTGGGTGTGTGAGCGGGCCATTTTGACGTCCAAAAATGATCAGGCTGCAGCAATTAACGAATGCATTCTCTCGGAAATTGAGGGGAATGAAGTGGTCTACACCTCGATAAACACTGTTGTCGAGCAAGATGACGCCACACATTATCCCGTGGAATTTCTGAACTCCCTGTCAGCAAGTGGACTTCCAGCGCATACCATCAAGCTGAAGGTCGGTGTCCCGATTATGCTTCTTCGGAACCTATCTCCTCTGAAGTTGTGTAACGGGACCCACCCTAAAGTCATCTCGCTCTACAGACACACCATTGAGGCGGAAATTGTTACGGGTTGTGGCGTTGGCGAGGCAGTATTTATACCACGCATTCTCCTCATACCTCATATCTTCCCGTTCCAGTTCAAGCGCGTACAGTTCCCCGTGAGTGTTTGCTTCGCGATAACCATCAATAGAGGCAGACACTGAGGGCAGCGGGTGTCAAACTCAGGACGAGTTGCTTCTCACACGGACAACTGTACCTCGCTTGCTCCCGCGTCACCAGTCCTGACTCTCTTTACATTTTGGCTCCTGGCAGCATAACTACCAACGTTGTTTATAGGGAAGTGTTTTAAGGTATGATGCCTTTGTACGTATTTTTACTCTTTTGTGTCCTGGAATGTATTCCTGCATTGTTTTCTCTATTTCCTTCAGTCACACCACACTGAACTCAGCAGGACTCCCATATAACTCTCTTCACTTGCTTCGCTTGCAAAAAAAACTTATATTTTAATGCTATTTTAAAAGTTGTTTACTTATAATGCTATAGCGACACTGGCATCTTAGGTATTTTTGGTGCTGTAGAGCAGACGACGTCGCGGGCAGTCGCGGGCAGCAGCTAGTTATTATATATAGCCTATTTAACATCACGCTGCGACTCTTCGGAGAAGAGCAGAAAGAAAAAAAAAGCCAGAAAGAACGCCAAGCAAAAACAAAGTAATAGCGCGGGCAGGCGATGCAATGCGATGTGTCGGGGGAACCAAACATTCCACGCGGACGAAGTCGCGGGCAGAAGCTAGTAATACATAAATGTGTGTGATTGAGATTAGTTCACAAATAGGAGGAATCGTATGTGAGAGTGGAAACCTCAGGAAATTTTATCTGGCACTATATTCTTCATAGCGTATCGATGGCAAAAAGTTCAAACAACTTTGGCCCAAAATTCAGTTGCGTGAACTCGGCTCACTGACACAGTCGTAAGATCATCAAGTGCGATGACGCCAGGTGTAATTGATAAATATTTTTCATGAAAATATAGTCACATTTTACAAACCATAGAGTTATGCGTAAATATCGATGTTACAAACTGAGAGAACAGGTTATCAAAATATTTCAATCTCAAATCATTCCCATAACATTCGTCCCCGTTTCATTTTCTCATCACCAGCCATTAGATTTACTCACAATTTTCCTAATAAGTCGGTTGGAGGTAGGAGGTGCATAATAAAATGGCCATGTAATTTCATGTATCGCAATACGTACATTAGTGTGGCAGGTGCGAACGTTGCCATTTCGGGAGAAGATTCTGGAGGGTGTTACGTAACTCCTTCGGAACTTAATTTTGGTCTGATAGAAGGTATGAAAAGGCAGATATGGTCTATGGAAGGGAAGACTTAAATCTGGTCTTGCAACACTGAAGAAGAAAAAGGACAGTGGAGAAGTAGAGTAGAGTAGAGCAGTGGGGGCCAAGTGGTAACGGCAGCGACTTACGGATTCTAGGTTCGAAGCCAGACAGCCGCTTTCATCATCATCATTTCAGCCGAAAGACGTCCACTGCTGGACATAGGCCTCCCCCAAGCACCTCCACTTCGACCGATTTTGTGCTTCTCGCATCCAACGAGTTCCTGCGGCCTTCACAAGGTCGTCGGTCCACCTTGTGGGAGGCCTTCCAACGCTACGCTTTCCGGTACGCGGTCGCCACTCCAGAACCTTTCGGCCCCATCGGCCATCTGTTCTGCGAGCAATGTGCCCTGCCCACTGCCACTTCAGTTTGGCAATTCTTCGGGCTATGTCGGTTGCCTTGACAGCCGCTTTACTTTGTGTAAATTATTTTATCACCACTGCTCTCAAAACGGTGACGGAAATCATCATGAGGAAACCGGCATGTCCAAAAACCAAAAAATTCGAAAACATCCGACATCTACTTACCCGCACTGAGCTCATGTGGTGAATCACGGCCCAATCCTTCTCACCGAGGCCTATGACCCAGAGATGAAACATTATAAGCTAAATTGTGAACAGTGGAAGGACTTCAATAGCCGTTAGGTACCTACAACAAATTTTTCATAGCCAGGTAGCAATGTTTTGCTTACCATTGCTTTTTGTTGTTGTTATTAGGTATACGGGCCTTCTAAATGACCAAAATTCTGTCTGTGGAAACTCGGTCTTGGTCTGCAATAGGGAGCTTTTTTGGGGTCAAGAAATATTATCCAACATAATAAACCATGCATTATTCAATGTAGTAACTACATAATGTATTACAGAACATATTTAGGTAATAAGTCATAATGAGTGCTAGTCTCTGGCTCGCCGCCTGAACAGCTACCAATAAAACACCCATTCGCACAGCTGCAGTAGTGCTAATAATTGTTAACATTCCAAAATTTAAAATCACCGTAATAAACATCCTGTAATGAATGTACAGTCAGAGATTTTTTTACGGCTGCCGTGTGTATGAAAACTTATTGTGACACGCGAGGGAGAGGCAACTGCATCCGTCGACAACGTCTCGCTCGCTGTCGACGGCTACATTTACCTCTGTCGTCGACGCATGTCGCTCGTGTGTATGGGCCACATAGCCCTATCGTACAACTGTCAAAGAATGTCAGTTGAGATTTGATTAAAAGAACAATATAAGACGATATTCAATTTGCTGAGCAATATTTATTTCATTGACTTTATGAACTTCCCATTTTCATTATTATCGTCAAGGATGTCACAAACCTCGCATGTATTGACGAGCACACCCATCGGTCGTGAAAGGTCAGGCACCTCGTTTGGTTAGCAATCATTCAATCAATCATCCACTTAGCTATCAACTGCTGGATCAGTACTTATCTGATCTCTGGGAACAATATAATAGCACTATTTGTGTCTGTTAGGTTAAATACTAAAATTGTTCAGGGCATGGTGCGTTATAAGTATAGTTTCTTGTAAATGTGCGCTGATCCCAGCCTTAAAAATAAAAAAAAATAAGATACTTGTTTCTAACCATATTCTTTTTTAATGCCCTTTAGGGGCCATTTTCACGAGCGAGAGAATCGCGGCGATAGTCTCACCGTTCCATCAAATTAGATCAAGCGCAAGACCAACTACTCAACGTGCTTTCTTACGCACGGAAATATTTACAGCCGTTATGGCAGTGCATACGAACGAGCGACATGCGTCAACGGCAGAGGTAACTGCAGCAGTCAACGAGTGTCGCACGTCGTCGACGCGTCGGCGGCTGCCGTCGACAACGTGCCAATCGGGTATTTGAGTACCTACGGTGGTCAAATACACGCATGACATGTTGTCGACAGCTGTAGTTGCCTCCGCCGTTTACGCGTGTCGTTCGTGTGTATGAGCACTTAGATGCGCTTGCTCAGCCGTTTGAACTGATACCTTATAAGAATACAGAAGATCACCATTATCTTCTGATTAAGTTATTTTCATAGATATCCAGGTTAGAAAGCAATTAGGAAGGTAACACCAGCAGAGCAATTGCGTAACACACTATCAGTAACAATGGGTTTCATTTTGACAGTTCAACAACATTCGTTGCGTTGTTTGCGTTGTTGAGCAGACACATTTTTCGAACATATGGAGCAATGGATTAGAAATATGCTCAAAATTATTCAAATTGAGAGTAACAGTGTGTTACGCAATTAGGGTGCTGGATGAGGAACTCACAGAACCGGGAAGTATAATACAAATGAAAGGAGGCCTATACCCAGCAATAGATGATTAGAAGTTTAAGTGATGACGATGATTTGTTTTTTTTTTTTCTTATCTTTTCATTATGGACGCTTTTAACGTTCTGCATCGTTCTCACATGTATAATTTTTAACATGAATGATGTAACCAAGACTTTGTAACCATATTATTTTGATTTAAAAGAGTGTCCATGGAGTTTCTTGCCCGTTCTTCTCCATGGGTACCTACGTTTGTAATGGGCAACTAGCTTCATCTTTCTGACTGACCGACCCTTTGACAATTCAAAAGTGCCTGTAATTGGTTTAATTGAAATAAATGCTTTGAGTTTGAGTTTGATGAGGTAAACACCAACCGGCTTGTCCTAAGTGGTGACTATTGCTGTGGCCAAGTGAAGAAATGAAATTGATTAATGATTCACTCCGTGACCTATGCTCCATGAATCCGTAGTGAACAGCATGAATTAGTAGGTCACATGTCATATATTGAGAGCAGTGGTGGCCCAGTAATAACTACCGCGACTTCCGAGATGTATGCCGTAGGTTCGAACCCAGACAAGCGCTTTACATTGTGTAAATTATTTCATCATCACTGCTTTCAAAACGGTGAAGAAAAACATCATCTGCCTAGCCTAGTGAAAAAAAAACATCGCGAGGAAACCGGCATGTCCTAATACCAAAAAAAAAGGAAGACAATTGACATCCACCAACTCGCTCTGGACCTACGCAGTGGATTACGGCCCACTCCCTCTCACCGAGAGGAGGCCTGTGTCCCAGCAGTGGGAACATTACATGCTAATTTAAAACTAACAAAGTTACATTAACCAACCAAAAAGAAAAGACCTATGCGAGGCCAAAAAGGCTCGTATCTCAGCATAATGCTGCAATATTTAAAAAATAAAACAATGGAGTATTGTTTTGCATTGAGAATTTAGTACAAAAAAAAAAATAGACAGATTGTAGTAGCTTGATGTGCTGGTGTCAAAAAAAAACAAAAAAATCCTCATTTTCATTTAAAAAAAGAAACTGCAGCTGCAACTCATTCGTATCATTTGTCGTACCATTCATAGACCGTATTCATAACTGATAATGTAGAAAGTCTATCAGACAGACAACTGCATTATCTAAAAACTGTTATCAAACACTTCCTGACACTGCGTAATGATACAACGACACAATTGTTATTTATGACTCAAGCTACGACGAAGATTTAGATAATTTATTTCCGTGATTATTTTTGATAAATCTGTCCAT
The DNA here is from genome assembly GCA_945859645.1 of Amphipoea oculea. Taxonomy (NCBI): domain Eukaryota; kingdom Metazoa; phylum Arthropoda; class Insecta; order Lepidoptera; family Noctuidae; genus Amphipoea; species Amphipoea oculea. Next base: position 7,592,636 of record OX243869.1, on the reverse strand, counting down.
TAGCCAGCTGTTTCCTCGCCAATTTTAGAGTGGTTGCTAATAGAAACAAAACACGTCCCCAATGTCAATGGCAGGTTGTTAGAGAAACCACTGGCAAGTTGCCACTGTGTACATGCGGTGCTTTCGAACCTAACACGCTAATGTCAAGTGATGTTCACGCTTTTGGTATTAGACACTGTTAACCGAAGATTAACGACATGAGTATAAATCCGATAGAATCTAAGCTTCATGTAGACGAGGCTTTAATGTGCTTATAGAATAGAATACTCTTTATTATGTACACCAAATAAATTATAGACATTAAATATAGAAATATTGAAGAACATATTATATACCAATTACAACAACAACAATTATACAACTTTTTTTTTACTTTTTAACCGCCCGACTTTATATCAGTTGTCGTGACCCCAGCGCCCGAAAAAAAAAAAAAAAAACGAAAAATTAATACCGATGAAACGAGCTGTGATGATGTAATAATAATACAGATTAAACGAGTTGTGTTATTTGGTCGTATATATACGACTCTGGCGGAATGGACACGAAAATATTTGTCAGATTAATCCGACGCAAGCGGTTAAAAGGTTAATATAGAAATATTGAACATTGAATATTGTAGTTTGATTGTGTGAAGCGTGATCTTAGTTCGTTGTCTACTTATGTAGTATGTAGCATATAATCAGCGTATAATGTTCCCACTGCTGGGACACAGACATCGTCTCGGTGAAAGGGAGTGAGCTGGAATCCACCACGCAGACCCAGTTCGGATTGGTATATGACACATGTGTTCGAATTTTTTGTTCTAGGACATGCCGGTTTCCTGTCGATATTTTCCTTCACCGTTTTGAGATGGTGATGAAATAATTTACACAAAGTAAAGCGCCTGTCTGCTTTCGAACCTACAACTCGTAAGTCGCGGCCGTTACTTCTAGGCCACCACTGCAAAACTACATATGTGCTACCGATCAATAGGACGCTCAGTACCTTGGCAACACGTGTATTTGTCGCTTGTCTTGTTCTTGGATTGAACATGTCCCTTATGTATGGTTTGGCTTTAGGCTCTGTGTATGGCTATGTTACAAGACACCCTTTTAGAATCGAAATTATAGGTGTAAAAGAAAGGGGCCTGTTAAGGCCGAAGCCTGCCGGGGTTGCGGGATTGTCCGAAAGGGTTACCGCTACCCCGGAACATAAAGGGCTAAGGAAGGAACACGGGTGGGTTTTAGTCAGTAAGAGTCTGACACTCCCGCTCCACCCAGAGCGGGAGGGGTCATTTGATGATTTCCCATCCACAAAAAAAGGTGTACATCCAATAAATTCAAGCTCCATGTATAGGAGACTTTAGTGTGCCTAGTGCAGTGTGATTGTGTGGAGCTTGAACTTTGTTCGTTGTCTGCTTATGTGCTACAAGTAAACATGACGCTTAGTAGCTTGACAATACGTGTACTTGTCGTATGTCTCCCCGTGTTTACAGATTGATCTAGTCTCTTGTGTATGCTGTCAAAGCTTAAGGCGTCGCCGCAACGTGCATGGCTGTGTAAATCACATTACACATACAACTTCAAGGTACCTGTGATAACATGAACTGGCAGTTTGGCCAATATAATGACGCTTGAGGAGGGCTTGTGGCTAAGTAATAACAGCCACACCGGTCGATCGATCAGGTTAAGCTACGCTAGCCGCGGTTTGTCCGTGGATGGGTGACCATCTTTACTTACCAAGACCCTTCCGTGCCTCGGAAAACACGTTAAGTCGTTGGTCCCGGCTGTTCTCCGTAGATCTTTGACAGTCGTAACGGGTCATCAGAAAGCCCGAAAGTTTCACAACCAGTCTTGCCAAATGGTATCGTGTCACCCAATAACTGGGTTGTGGAGGTCAGAAAGGCAGTCGCTCCATGTAAAATAGTGGTATCCAGCTGCAGCCGATAAGACTGGAAACCGACCCCAAACTTAGTTGGGAACAGGCTAGGCAGATGATAAGGTGGCAAAATGGGTAATCAAAGAAAATGTTTGTATACTAACGTACATAATTTGACATCACGTTGACTGCTTGGACAAGTAGCGCTGGTCCATCCGTCATTTGGTTCAAGGATGGACTCTCATTTTTTTTTTGAAGCTATATATCTCCAAACTGGGAAAACATCGTAAGGAAACCGGCATGTCCTAGAACCAAAAATTCGAAGACAAGTGACATCTACAAACCCGCACCGGGCCCGCGTGGTTGATTACAGCCCATTCCCTCTCGAATAGAGGAGGACTGTGTCCCAATAGTGGGAACATCAAAGGCTGATTATGTTATATAGCTCGGATATCGCAGCCACGTACTTCACAGTGCCCGGAATAGGGCTCCCGTTGCATATTTTAATGCGCAGCCGAATGCGACGAAGCGCGAAATGGAAATCTTTCGGGATCGTAACTGCCTGCCTTAACTGCAGCGCAATATCGGAATACTGTTTTGAAAAAAAATATGCTATCAAGGATATTGCCAAGCACTTTTACAATATTCTGTATAAGGGATTTTTAAATTAATTTTAGAGCTCAGCTGTGAAGACGGTGTGGTAAATTTTGTGGCTAAGTGGCGACAAGAGAAAAAGAAATGATTTTATTATAGTTGACAGAGGAATTGTTCGCTCCTTTAAGCAAATTGTAGGTAATAGAGTACCGCAACCATCGTTGAGGTAAAGATTTAGACAGGTTTTACAGTCGAAAACCGGAAAGCATGACGAGGAAATTACCTAACAGGTAAGGTGTAGACTGCCCAACAAGTTGGAGCCGTAATCCCTAAAATCTATTGCGGTCAGGTCAAACTGATTCCCACGTTTGACCTTTATTCAGGTGTGAACTTAAACCCAACAAAACAACAGCAGCTTTTTCCGAAATCAGAAAAAAGGAGCGGTCTCTCTTGTTTTTGTACAGTGTCCTAAGTAAACGAGTACTTAACTTACGAGTGCTTACACAACAGTTGTTTTAGGCTGGGGCTAGCTACTGCTTAATATCAGGGGGAGTCTTGCAGATCTGCCAAGCCCGCCACTTACATGTTTTTGAACCCAAAGTATGTACAGATATCTAAAAAATAGGTACCTAAATCCTATCATTACTTACTTATATTCATAGATTAGTATATCATCATTATCATAATCAGCCTATAATGTTCTCACTGCTGGGACACAGGCCTCCTCTCAGTGAGAGGGAGTGGGCCGTAATCCACCACGCGGGCCCAGTGCGGGTTGGCAGATGTCACATGCCTTCGAATTTTTGGTTATAGGACATGCCGGTTTCCTCACGATGTTTTCCTTCACCGTTTTGAGAGCAGTGATGATGAAATAATTTACACAAAGTAGGTAAAGCGCCTGTCTGGATTCGAACCTACGACCTACAACTCGTAAGTCGCGGCTGTTACCACTTTGGCCACCACTGCTCACTCTAGTTCTGATTAGTATATGTTGTATGATTTATTTTATTATATAAAATATAAATGGTACAGTCATTCTAAAAGTATGTATACACTTGGCAATTTTCAATTTCGTGAAATAACGAATGCAACGTTGAAATACGACACTTAACATAAACCTATGGGTTCGAAAATACTATTTTCGTAATAATATAAAATATCATTAAAAAATAAAGGAGAAAATCGCCTTAGAATAAAGCCAAGTGTATACATACTTTTAGACGTGACTCTACACCACAGATTACTTACAATATTGTCTGAGTATTGTCTGTCCTTCCCCTTTTTAATCCATCCAAAGGTTGTCTATAAAAGAATGCTCTGAGCGATAAGACCGCCCATTGTAAAATTTCTACATGTATATCTGTGATTCTATTACAAGCTTTTAAAAAAGTACTATAATCAGCAAAACTCTGCCGATTGTATAAAGTTTTATTTAAAAACAGTAGGTATCAAGTAACACCAACATGGCGCATTAAATAGTTGTCCCCTAATCAACAGTTCTATTTCAAGCACTATTCACTGCAGTGCAACTAAAACAGGAATTAATAACATTATTCCTGGAATTATTGAAGCGTTGCACGTAGGTACGATTAGTGCCCGGGGCACATAGAACAATGGAACAACGAACCAATCGCAGATAGCAAGATAAACCAATAAGTGGTAATTAAAAATAAACAATAGGTAAGATTTTTAATGGAAATCTTTGTTTTTCACGGTTTTCCTCTGAAAACATCTTGTTTCAGGTTTCGGGAAATGAAAAGAAATAAAAAATGTTCTCGGTGAATGTTTTTCTATTAGTTTTTATCATTGTACATACCTACAATTTAAAAGTATTAATAATTAGCAATGATTACGTATTTTCGAAAATAAGTTCATTATGTTTTTAATAATTTGCCCCTATGGACAAACATTCTTACTCACACTACAAAAGTAGATAATATTGTTCATGTTGCATAATTTGCTTTTAACTTATGTACCTATGTACCTTACCTAGGTACTTCTATAATGATCGTTTTGATAGTAGGAAAATTCTAAAGTTATATTGAGTACAATCCATACCTATTTCATTCATTCAGTTTACAAGAAATATAAACCACCAATATGAAGTGCAGTTTTGTTCCAACTAATTAGAACAAGATTAATGTAAGCGGAAACACAGGAAAAAATACACACTGCGTTACTCAGACCTACTCATTTATCTCATCTTTTATTTCAAACAAACGTTTCATCCATTTATTATCTTTTATCAATCATCGGTGCATTTCATTTCGAAACGAAAGAGAAGTGCTTCTATAATTATACTTAGCTATTTGGGACGTCATGATCAGAAAGATCGCATCAATCTTTCATTTCGTTGCTATAAAGCTTGTCAAAAATGGTGAGGAAAACAGCTGTGCTTGAGCTTCAATCACGTGTATAATACTAGCTTATGCCCGTGGCTTTGGCCACTCGGAAATTATGCCAAGGGTACAACATACTACCGGGATTAAAATTATCCTATGGTCCTAACCTAGGTCATGAGTCATTGGTCATAGGTCTAGGTCATGGGTCATAAACCAAACATCGGAATCCGTACAGGTTCTAGACAGACAGACAGACCGGCAGACAGAGTTACTTTCGAATTTATAATATTAAGTATTAATTTAAATATTATTAGTATGAATTTGCTGGTGTGGAAGCAAGCACCCTTTGCCCAGAATAATATAAAATACTATGTACCAAGCTTATTCTCTTATTGAGTGAGTTCTGTGGTATGGCTGTAAAAACATACTTAACTGACAAGGAGACTCTTTTTCGTGTTTTGTTGTTATGCATGGCAGTTTCCGTCAGCAAGTACCTACCTAACTCCGGAGCCATAATTGTCGCAAGTGCTGTTTTCGGCAAACTTGAACATATAACACAAATTAAAATAAAATAAAAACAATTAAAATTATATAATAAAGAAATAGATATATCAGCTTCCCAGGATGCCATAAATACTACGTTCGTCGTGTGTGACATGGTTAATTCCACTTCCGTGCAGATATTAGTAGAGAAATACGGAAAACGGGAGCGCGACCGTGCCTACGAGCTCGTTGAATTATTGAGACACCGCTCGCGTCCAAATTGAATTCGTGAGCCTCCATATACTATATGCTCAGTTATATCTATGTACGTCCTTACACAATGAAAATATATTATTGACTAGCTTCTGCCCACTACTTCATCCGCCTGAAATTTCTTGTAACCCCGACCCACACCGTTGCATGTTGCATGGCATCGCCTGTCAGCGATTTTACTTCGTTTTCGCTTAGTGTTGTTTCTCGTTTTTTTTTTCTTTTTGCTCGGCTCCTAAGCTCCTAGCTTGATTTTGAATAGCCTATAGCCTTCCTGAAGAATTGAGCTATCAAATGCAAAAACAATTTTTTAAATCTGTTTGGTGGTTCTAGAGATTAGCGCGTTCAAACAAACAAACCCTTCAGCTTTATTATTAGAGAAGAATATAGATAGAAGATAGATAGATATATTGGAGGAAAACTAAAAAAGTGCTTAAAAATCCCAGTAGACACGCGTTGTATTATCGCGCTTTGTCGTTCGTATTTTGTACTTATGTTAAGCTTAGCACAGCGAAGATATGTGTCATCATTTAATCTGGTTTAAAATATAAATTGTGTGGGTATGATACGTAAACATTTTATTATACCATAAAAAAATGTAGACCTACGTATTCTTGTTTCCATTAGGTACAATAATTATCTACTGACCCTTTTGAGTTAATTATAGAACCAGTAAACAAAACATATTTTTGTGGTATTGTGTGAGTATGCTTAGAGCACCGCGTACTGTACCGGTATACCTACAGACACGAGCGAATCTGTTCTTGACAAACAACTTCTTAGGACAATTGGACAATGACACGTAAGTGGGGTCGGGAGCTAAAGCCGTTGATAGAATCGACCTAAAAATATATAATCTAATGCAGCACGATATCGCAATATTAATCAAATGCAGAATCAACAAAGTAGTAAAAGATAAAGGTTATTGCATTCCATTTGTTATCTCTTGCAAGCACTCAGACCAATATTGATAGAAGTTTTTTTCATTCAAGGTAAGGTACTCGTAGAATCAATAAACACAAGATAAAAAGTTAACGAAAACACATCTAGTTCGGGATAGAATAGAAACAGAAGGCGTGGGCATTATAGATAATATAGTGATAGACGAAAGTTAGCGTGTATGTGTAGTAGTGCCGTGTACCCACGCCGTACAGTAGCGAGCACACGCGCAGCGACCCTGGCGACCCGGCCGCCGCCCGCACATGCGCACTCCGCGCTACCCAACACAAATCACAAAATGACGCCGCTGGACACCGCGACGTAATAATACGATAAAAATATTCAAGACAAACCCACAAAAGTGAAAATTAATAAACCAATTACTACAATCTCCGTACATTGTTTAACAATATAGTGCAGTACGCGAATAGACACACACGCACGCGCGGTTCCATGTCAAAACAAACCAGTGCTTTTGCGATGTAAACATGAACGAACGTAAGATCCTGCTTTTTATTCTTTCCGTGATCGTTTACAGTATTTACAATGTGCAACTGTGGTTTATGAAACAAAATGTTGAAGCGAATGTTGTACTCCCTGAGAAAATTGCCGACACTGCAATCACGCCCGAAGAAAATCAAACAATTCCAGAAAATCCATCGGAAGCATTAAAACCTGTCATAAAACCAAAAGTCATTCCACTGTTTATAAAAGACGCATGCAGCATTTTAGAAGTGTTTACTGTGAAACCGAATATAACGAAACGTAAACATAAACATCAAGGATGGAGCGCAAATAATAATCCAGTCACCGTCATAGGCATCACTGTTTTTCTCCTGGTACTGCTGCTCAACGCTATACTAGATGTTCTGAAAGTGAAAGAAGAAGAAAGGGCCAGGAGGAAGCTTAACCCAGATGGAGACAGAAGGCAATCGTTAGCTGAATTTGCTAATAAGAAACCATTACGACGAGGATCAAGCAAGTTTGGACTGCAGCTGTTTCAGATTGCTGAATCTGTTGTGACTCAAGAAGAGGACAATAAGAATAATTGTCGTCAAACAAGACCATATTTGTCGTCAAATAGGAGAGGAGATTCTACAAATTCGTACCTAAGTGAACCACATAGGAAATCTCAAGAGGGATCGGCACCGGCTTCAATCGCTGAAACAGCAGGAGATCCGAGACTCGTCAAAAGGCAATCTGTAGCGAAGCTCTTTGGTATGAATCTATTTTTATCTCTATTTTTATTCTTATACTAACGCAATGTTGATGAAATAATTTATGAGTTCATTGCAAGTCTGCTCTTTATTGATCGAAACTTTAATGTTGATAAAAGTGAATGTAAATGTTTATGATTTTAATGGTTTCTAAAGTTCTATCTCTTCTTTCACTGTTTTATATTCTCTGTTTCATAACAAGGTCTGTCTGACGACTGAAAAAGTCTTTCAGGTAATTAATGTTCTCACACGTCTTTTAGTTAGATTTTTATAATTGCTTGTTTTTTTTTTTTAATTATCTTCAGTAGTTCGATTTTTTGTAGCTACAGTTCTTTCTTATCTCTGTTACAACGATTGAACTTAAATTGTTTCATGCCTTGCCTGGAATACAAACATATCTTTCGATGGGATGCCTGAATCGTAAAGAGTCAAAGCACTTTACAGTTCAATTAATCCTTTATAGCGTTGCATGTAAGCACATAGATAGATACCATCTACATTATATTCCTGAACATAATCAAATCTGTCAATACACATATCCGAGTTGGCAAGTTTGTATGTAATCAATTGAACTCATAGTCCATTGAACACATGATTACGTTCCAAATGGTTAATCAAAGGTTTCATATACACTCTGTAGCAGTACAATAATTTTCTGCCCTGGATCCGCAATCAATAGTATCACGGAGGTTTGTGGCGGATTTAGTTGGCGCCTAATTGGCTTTTAGCTGTAGCAAATCGGTTTACTAGTGAAACCCTTTCATCCAATTTATAATTACTTGTTAGCTGACAAATATGTCCCGTGTTCCCTGATGGTGATATTAATTGGTACATACTTTACATATAGTAAATCTGCTTGCCTGTGCTTTTAATTAAATACGCTAGTGTATTTCCCTTGATCGATTATATCTAATTAAGGGAGTATTTGTACAACAGTTTCAATTACAATGTACAGTTTCAATTTGCGAATTAACTATCTCAACATTTGAGGTAATTATAACAAGGAATTTGTAAGTATTACATGGTTTTAGCTAGAAACGTTAGGGTGTGTAATTCTGGAAATAACCCCATGTAATCCTTATCGTTCATTAGCGTTCCTGGATGTTCTGGTTATTTATTAACTGTGTTAAGCGGAGCTTTAGTACCCTTATCAAATCGGGGACGAAACCCCAGAGAAGGATTGGGACATTTAGACTGAATTGTCACTTGTCAGATGAAGCCAGATGTTCTACAAATTGACATTATAAGGACTACGATGTCGATCAGTAACGAGTGTTATTTCTTGCATCAACTTTCCCTGAAACCATTTTATAAACCACGTATGGACACAAGTCACTTTACCATTTTACATCCTAAAGATTTCTGTGTGTTCATCACATGCACTGTTAAAGTTTACATCAGTCAAAAACTATTAACTGTGTGCGTTCAGGCCAGCTAAGTCACAGGGAAAGTGTGGAAAATCATCAGGATCCCTTACTGGTTAATGAGCAACATTCTTCCGACTGCAATAAAACAGTGTAGTTTTAATCAAAATTCTTTCTATTTAGGAGCTCGTCCAGTGCCGATGGTTCGTCGCTCATCATTCCCCGTTCTTCCTCTCAACCCTGAGGTTCAGGCGCTGATGTTAGGACACCGGCAGACGTCAATGGACAGCGATGATGAAGGGGATGGTAGGGGACGACGCGTCAGACTCATTCGTAGATTTTAAGTTGTTTAACTCCGTGAACAATAGATATCAATTGAGTCTTCTGAATGTTTGATGTACCTATAGTTAGCCCTTTATCAAAATGCTGTTATTAACCTATTGCTTTCTCATTTCATTGATATGAACATGACAAGGACAGAAAGCTCTTTTGTAGAGTTTCGGTTAACAGTGTAAGTTATTATGAATGAGAATGCTATTCATTAAAAAAAAATTACGTTATTCTAGTCTTTTTGCTACTTGCCTAATTTATTAGTTCTGTGACATTTTACTTAGGGTATTTTTATGTACTTATTAATGTTATCAAAATCGTAATAGATTTATAAATAGTTTATTGTTATTGTTGACAATATTAGGTGGAAATAGTAATATTTGTTGATTTTAAGTAGACATGAGTAGTTGCAGTACGTTGTATTAGTTAAATTATTCAGAAGTATATTCTGCAAGTGTATTAATGGTATTTGAATCACAATATTTACATATTTAAAATACATATTATTAGATGTAATTGTATTCCCTGTCTGCACCAAAATGAATATTCTGAATAATCAAACATTTTATATAAATTAAGGATTTTGGCAAAACAATGAAAATTTACTACGAAATTTTAAACTATAAGAAAATCAAATTATTATTAGCAAAGCTGATGCTTTTTTTATCTAGTCAGAATTTCCAAAAAAATAGACTTATAAAGGTGCGAATGTGAATCCTTCTAACTACTGTCCTATATTTTTAGATCTCTAAGAATATTATTCACTTATTCTATAGAAGAACAAACTACGTACCTACTTATGTAAACATTTCCAATGTTAGGATGTGAAAATCTCGTGTAGTATGATTACCCACTTTTATAGTTAAGTTATATAAATAATAAACTTGATATCTCTCAATGTAATCTTTACCAACGACAATCCTATTATTTTTATGCATTAATAATATTGTTCATCGAAATAAATCAAAACTACCTCTGAGTTGCGAAGGTCTAAATTTCTAGAATATTAAAATATTCAATCAAGTTCATTTTCAAATCTATGACATGTATAATTTTTTCATCTATCGCCTAACATCTAGTTGGAATGTGATGCGCAAGCAAGATATACGTCTTCTAGAAACAATTTAGAAGAAAGGATCATATAATTAGGAACCGAGAACATAGATGAGCTTAAAGCGTTAAAAGAAACGGTGAATGAAGAAAGAGTTAAGTGAATACAGGATGAAATTGAAAGCATTTGACTTTCTGTGAAGGCTGAGTTCTGGCCAAAGCAAATATAAATAAAAACTTGTAATAACGCAATTGCGGAAGAAACCAGTGAAGATGTTTTACACAATGAAATCTTTTTCAATTTCAATTTCCCCCTGTATACAATGTTCTAAATATCCACCTGAACTGATGTGATTGATCAAAATTACTTCAAAGTCTGATCTACTTGTACTGTATGTGTGATACTTGTGCACGTATCTATATAATTATATTAGTGGACACTATGTGACCTGACATTTTGTATAGCACCTTTTGCGTATTCAAAAATATCAATTAAACTTAGTATAAAATTATTGATGTAGTTTTTCCTGAAATACATACATACTATAACTTTTTGTGACTCTTATTCTTAGCTAAGTATCACAAATCCTGGATTTAACATGTTTTGAGTTGTAACTTACGATTGATACAGGTAATCAACATTCATAAAAATACTTAAATGATGACGACACAACATTGCAAATAATTAATGTCCTCATTAACTTTACGATTCAGACCGATTATATTATTATCAGTAACAGTCAAATTTGTAACATTTTATAGTATGCAAGCGTGGGTGGTCAGTTCCGACCATTCCATGGAATTAGAACCAAACGCATATGGAGCTCATCAACCTTTATGTTTTATCTGACATTCCTAAAATCGAGGATAAGCAAATATCTAGATGTTTTTCTAGACGATATGTTAACAACAACATTAGTTAAAGTAAACTGTGTGGAGTGGAAAAGATATCTTTCAAAATGTTTTGACTTTGTTTAGTTTTTTATAGAAAAATAGAAGAAGTAAATGGATAAGACTTACAGAGGATTGAGTACATACAATGACGTTTAATTCGAAAAGGTCTATGATAAATTGATGATGATGATAGAAGGGTTGCGGTCCTAAGCTATCAAAACAGAACACAAGCTTCGGAAATTGTTGACAGTGCTGATATCTGCCAGCTTGAACAAAACGAAGTTTCCCTCAAAATTATAAATTGAATGAATTGAAATCCAAACCACGTTCTCATCTTCTTGGAAAACTCATATCTCTTCGGGACGCTTTTTAAGCTCAACACTGTTCTAAGAAAACGTTGTTTCCTTGTTAATATATCCCAATTAACAAGACTACAGTGGGTAGACTGATAAAAATAGCCGGTCTAATGAATGCAGCGTAAAACTAGGACGAATATTTTGATGCATGCTCCAGTTTTAGCATACATGATATAATACATTTAATATTGACTTTAGCAGTCTTTTAATATGTCTGGTATGTTATTGTTGCTGTGTTTGGTTTGTACTTCCTATTATATTATTGTCGGAATCGTACTTCTTCCTGGTAACAGTTTTTTCAAAGTGTCTAGTTGCGCTTTTCTCTACGTACCTATGTACGTTTTAGGTTTCTCTTTAAATGACGTTGTAGTAGGTTTCAGAAGGCCAATTAACGTAATTTCAAATATTCAAAATTTAGGGAAATTAGAGGTATTTTTGACAGATTGATACTGAGATCAGACTGAACGTTCCTAAAATTACGAGAATTGCCCCTCTGTTCAGTGTCGTTAAGCCATATACGAATTTTCCATCAATTGGATTTCAATTAGAAATCTTTAATCCATCATCATTACACATCCGATGTTTCGTCAACGTTGTGGTCTCATTATTTGTTATTGTGTTACGGTCGAATGCCCTCGACCTAACACCGCGCGCGAGTTTTTATTGGATCAGCGCCAACCTCTCCGAATAATACTGTGCTTATCACTACACCTTGCATCGCTTTCGTAATGATAATATGGGAAGATTTTATATTTATTTATTATAATAATTGTAATTATTTTTCGGGGGTCATAATAAAACTAGCCCTTAATTATTATCCCACTGCATAGCAAAGGCATCTTACAGAGAAGGTACAAGCATTGATCACCTGGGTTGGCGGTTTCAGACTTATATTAACTATATCCCTCACGATGTTTGTCCTTTGTTTTTTTTGTCAGTTTTTGCATATTATATCAGGGATAGTTTTTGCATATTTTTTGTTTCATTGTATCGTAATCAATATTACGTTGGTATAACCGACTGATAGACTTACAATACCTATATATTTTAGAAAAATTGTAAAACACGTTCTCATATAAAATGAATTATTGACAACACGAATGCTGTCTAAACTGGATGCTGCTAGCTATCCCCAGCATCTAGGCATTATACCTACGGCGAAAAATATTTTAACAAAATTTCCTCTATCGCAAAAGACCTTGTTATAGTTTTAAAAATAATTCACGTGCGTCCGACCGACATGGGATGCAGTCTTCTTCAGACGGGAATCAGAGGAGCTCGCTCTGACTTTTGCGTTCCAAACAGACGTATGGACAAAGCTTTTAACTGAACATACTCGTACGTTATAATATAAACATATATGAAGAGCTGACTGCTTGAGTGCATTATTTTTAATAAACATTTAAAAGTGAAGTGAATAATGAACTAGGAAGAACAGTAGATAGACTTTTGTGCAAAAAAACATGAATTGCTATGATGAATTATCACCAACCACCGTTCTTCACTGGAATTACAGAGGATTTACGGAATTTCCTTTAAACCAACTGAAGGGCGAGGAAGCAGAAGTGACAGACATATATTTGAAAGAGAATCTCTTGACTCGTTTGCCAACTAACATCGGAGTTCTGGAGCATTTAGAGAGCCTGTACGTAAGCGGTAATGATATAACCGAGTTGCCGAGAGAGATATCTAAGTTGCGATGCCTCAAGTGCCTCGATGTTAGCGGGAATAGATTGAGGCGTATTCCTGAAGAGATAGGTGAAGCGAGGAGCTTAAAGTTCCTGATATTGGATGAGAATGAATTAACGGAGTTGCCGCTAAGGATTTCTGAACTAAGACGTCTACGGTACCTCTCGGTTTGTGGTAATTTAATTTGTTACTTTAATTTTATGTGCCGTGTGGTCAATTCGATGTTGTGAGTTCTTTTTTTTTTTAATTTTTGCATGATAATAACAAACTGGTGAAATATTGAATAGGATTATCAAAATTAATAAAATTATATTATTCAAATGTGGTCAGTGGACACGTGCATGAATAATTAGTGGTGATTTAGTAAAAAACAAAAACTTGTGGTAATCGGTGGTTAGCCACGTGCGCTGTTTCATAACAGAGCTTTTCAAGGCTAACTATCTCACAGTCAGGTTTGATGAATGTATTTAAAAATCCGCAACATGTGGCAGAGCTCTTCAAGGCCGCTGTCTTTTTAACTTTTTTTATTATACTTTTACTCACATTATTCGTTTACAGCATCTCGTAAAATAATGTAATTATCTGTTATAAGAATAATAGATACTAAAACTTTACTAAGTATCTATGTATGTATATAATTTTACTATACTAGTAGGTGTATGCGTGGTGTGTGGTGTGTGTGGTGGTGTATGTGTGGAAATCCATTAAGACCCTAATAGACCATTACAAGTAATAACTGTAAAAATAAAGACGTTCTGTCTGTCACGGAAACTTGTCTGAGATAAGAGGCTATCTATGTAGCCCTACCTTTAATAGTACAGGCTGGTCATAATTGATTCGTACGTTCAAGCAGGTGTCAAACATTTTTATTGGTTATTTTTGTTTAGTAGAGTGGTGAGTGCTAGATATAACATGATAATGTTAAAGTTTTTCTATGAATACAACTTGAAGTAAAAACCTCTCGCTGTTTAATTCGTAAAGGGGCTCCCATCTCAGAGTTCCTAGAGCACCTGCTCATAAATACTAAACCCACGCGTTCTTCCCATGTAGGCAGAAACTACAAAACGCGACCTGCTAGTGCATATCACACTCCTTTTGCCTCGTTTACGTTCTGAGTTAGTGTTAGATTTAAAAAAGACTGTAAAAAAAAATTTTTTTTTCGATTTTCTGAACCAAGACCACGCAGACATAGATCATAAACCCAAAATGTGAGTTCGTTATACTATAAACTAACGCCACAACAATATCTGCACTGCCAAATGTTTTCCTAAGGCCCATTTGAGTTACATCACAGGAACCTATTTACTGGCCATCTCAAGCTAAACAGTGGCCAGTAATATTACGCTCTAGTTGCGTTTTACTATCCTCGTAAAGTTAACGAAAACAGTCATTTTGGCGCCTCGGATAACAAACTATCCGCTATGAATCAAGTTTAGCGTTTCCTCATTGATTTGGTTGACCCATTTACTTGTGTATGTTGGGACTGACGGTGTAGACCACCTCGGAACGTTTGAGTTTGAAAGTGTTTTGGCATTTGTTTTATAATGAAGGTACTTTGAACATCCTACTGGATAAGTAGTCGGTGTAATTGTTGAAGACGAGATGTTCATTGTTGTACCTACACTTGGGAGCAAATAAATCGAGCCACTTGCTTTTTTTTGCACGTTTTTCTTAAATCTCAAATTACCGTTTTTCTTTCAGAGCCAATAATTTATCATTAAATAAGGTTATCATACAATAATTTACCCTCATTGTAAAGATTATTAAATAAGCTCTTAGGCGATATATGTTTCGATTTGATACGTTCCATAATACCAAAAATAATAGGTAACCATTATACGTGAAAAAAGGAAGTGGCTCGATTTATTTGCTCCCAAGTGTAGTTGTTAAAAGCAAGGTAAATGTATTCTCAAACGTAGATTTTTATCCAATGAAGTCACTTAGAAGACATACCTAGACCAAGAAAAGGCAAGATATTGATTTTTGTGATGGTAAAAACCAACGTAAATGTATTCGCAAACCTTTTATGTTTATCCAATTAAGTATGGCAGGTTAGGTACTTAAAAGAGATACTAAGATCAAAACCTTATCTACGGTTGATTCCAAAAGATCTTTCGCAATAACTCTCGAATTGGAAACGGATGTCGAAACTATGATGAAAAAAGAAGAAATATTGTGTTTATACTGGTTTTCAAATGGCGGAGATTGTTATATTACATCATCCAATGCCTGCTTTCAAATATAGGTCTTGTTTATCTTTATTTAAAATGTATTTTTACCTAAAAATAGAAATAAACTATTGTCTGGAGAACAGTGGTGGTCCAGTGGTAACGGCCGCGACTGACGAGTTGTAGGTCTGGGGTTCGAACCCAAGCACGCACTTTACTTTGTGTACTTAAATAATTTCATCACCACTGTTCTCAGACGGAAAAGATCGTGCATGCATGTCCTAGAACCAAAAATTCGAAGATAATATGTGACATCTACCAACCCGTACTAAGCCCGCGTAGTGGATTATGGCTCATTCCCTCTCACAGAGGAGAGGAGGCCTGTGTCCCAACAGTGGAAACATTATAGGCTGCTTATGCTGTAGAACTGGAAATAAAGTAGCGTGAACTTGGAAAACAAATTACACCCGTGTCTTTGGTGTAGGAGGCTGCTAACGTTAGAGCTAGGCCTGCTAAAGACAGATTCATCGAGATTCTTGTTTACTGTTTTGTTGCAAAAATCCACTACGGGAATATTTTGAAACAGTTCTTCAAAGTAACTGATACAGTTTAAGAGCAATCAACTATGCGGTGGTTGATTTCATTCAAATCATCATTGAAAGCTGAATTAAATATTCGTAGGAACTCGCATGACATGAATTTTTGCCTGTTTTATTAACGACAACTGCAATCGCATAATGTTTATGGTACCTAACTAGCTGTGTCCGCGACTTCATTCGCATGCATGTCGAAAAACTAATTTTATAGGATTTCTTTTTTGCGCGGACCCTAATTGTTTTTCTAAAATAATATCTAAAATAAAAGTATTTACTACTACTCCTAATAACATCAACAGCAAACCGACGCTGTAGTATGTATATGTATTTATTATTTATTTATATGGTAAACCAGGCAAACGTGCCCCACTATTCGAAGAATCTAAATAAAAATAATTTTTTGTTCAGAACATGTTTATTAAAGTAATCCGTCTTAACCTCTGACTCAATTGGCATAACAAAAACTAAAAAATCTTCTAAAATATAATTAAAAATAACTGAGATCAACAATTTTGTGAAACTTAGGGTGGGGCACGTTACAAGGATAGGTCAGTCTTATGTGCCCCAGTAAATCCTCTCATTTAGAGGTTCTTTTTCCTTTCCCTTTCGTTGTTGCATTTCTCTCTATAATTTGTACAGTCTTCATGTAACCAGCCAGAACACTGCAAACACCGAATCCATTCACTCTTCTTCTTGGTACGATAGTAATCCTCGTGACATTCCACAGAAGTGTCTTCATTTTCATCAGAACATTCTTCGCTAGATTCACTAAGCTGCAACTCTACTTCACTTTCTGGTGACGATGATAAATCCCTCACAACATTCTTCTTACACTTTTTCTCTTGTAACTTTTTTTATCTTCAAACAGTTTACGAGTTGTTAAATGAGTTTCTGATGTCAAAACCTTAACAGTTTGCTTCCTTTTACTTACGTTGAATAATAGGCAATGGACTAATTATTTGTAAGGTCTTAGATGGTGTTCCTTCTTGTGTAGTCACAGAAGATTCTGGTGATTCTGAAAACTTTAAAATCACGAAATAATATCGAGCAAATACTTTTAACTAACGTGAAAATAGATATAAAACAAATTCATGTAGTCATACAAACCTTTTAATGACTTTTTCTCACTCAAACTAAATAAAAACCAGCACTGTGTTGTTTACATCGCGGCCATACTTGGGTTACTGACCAGCTAGGATCAAATAAGCGCCAAGTTTAAAATGCATCACTGAGTTTCACGAGTGGGGCACGTATCCGACTGGGGCACGTTTGCCTGGTTTACACCTATTCTATAAGGATAGTACTGCTTTATATCGCAATATTACCTATTGTCAACTTATACAATTTATCAGATTTTATATCAACTTACAGATAATAAGCTACGATGGCTTCCCCAGCGA
The DNA here is from genome assembly GCA_945859645.1 of Amphipoea oculea. Lineage (NCBI taxonomy): Eukaryota > Metazoa > Arthropoda > Insecta > Lepidoptera > Noctuidae > Amphipoea > Amphipoea oculea. The sequence continues at coordinate 7,575,087 of OX243869.1, read as the reverse complement.
CCTGTATACAACTACCACCACTGTGAGTTCAGATTCTGGAGAAACTCGAACTTGAAGACTTTGCCGTACTCGCTATGGTATCACATGTTCAGAGATCAACAAACAAGATGTCTCAATATTGGGTAAGTTTCGATGGTGCTTGTCTTTCCCAACTGTCTCCAATAAATCCTCTTAGGCATCGTAACTCTCACACGTCATATTGGGAGAGGGAATATTGAACAGAGGGGCAATTCTCGTAATTTTAATTACGTTCACAGTCTGATCTCAGTCTCAATCTGTCAAAAATACCTTTAATTTCCCTACATTTTTGACAAGTTTTTGACATTGATTGTCGCTGAGATGAGATTGCGACTAGATTTTGAACGTTTTTAATTACGAGAATTGGCTTTCAGATGTGTTCGTATGATCTTTTGGTGGTATATTATGCTCTTGGAACTTGAAATAATGTCGTTGTCAGCTGCTAAGATAGCATTTTTATGTAGAAAAAGAATTATCATTCGCATTGTTTTCTGTATTGAACGTGGATCAAAACGTACCTACCTACCTATGGTCTAATTTATATACTTATTATTTTCAGGTGTTTAGAAGCTGCAAATTGCCAAACTGTCGATAAAAGAAGGCATCAGTGCAAATTAAAATTAAGGCAAGACTCCAAAGAATTAGAAGTTGCAGTTGAATGTCCACCTCAGTACAATGTTATATTAGATTCTAAATACTACTCTCCGCCAAGTCTATACGAGATTTGTAGGAAACAATTCTATGAATTGATAAACACTGCAGTGAGAAAACTGAACCCACAAACCTACAGTTTTTACTCTGAACACGTAGGAGAAAATCTGTATAATGAGCATAATAATAACATAATAGATTTGCAAGAGAATTTTCATGGATTCAACATTGATGCTGAAGAGAAAAAATATTGTGATGAGAATGGTAACCGTTATCAATCAGTAGCTATTAAAGAGGGAATTTACAAGAAAGCAACGAAACCGTACTACGTGCCAGCTGACGTATTAAGAAAATATTTTAATTTCATGCCTAACGTATTGATATCAGATCTGAGTAACGGGCCCGTTTCAACATGTGAGAACTTAAACTGCAAGAAGCCTGTATTTGATCATGTCTATTATGAATTTTGTGTCGGGTAAGTTTTTAGTTTACAAATTATTATTGTTAAAAAAGCTTGCAATGGGCACTTTACCAACCCTGGCAATTGTTCCGTGTGGTCGATTATGGCCCTTTCCCTCCTACAGATATTATACAGGGTGAAATTGAATTCATGGGCATCCTTTTAAGGGGTCATTGTAATCATCATTATGAACAACTTTTTCTATGGGACCAAAACTGAAATCGCGAAAAAAAAGTCAGCTTTTTCCTACATTTTGACGAGTTATGTGAACATAAATGCAAGGAACAGCTGATTTTTTTTCGCGATTTTTGGTTTAGTCCCATAGTAAAATTTGTTCATAATGATGAGTAGAATGACCCCTTAAAAGGATGCCCATGAATTTAATTTCACCCTGTATTACGATAATAAGCCGTTTGAATAAACAATGGTCCACACAAGCCCTGGACCGAAACAGCTGGAAGTCATAGACGAGGCCTTTGCCGAGCTGTGGGATGATGCAGGCTGACAGTACCTAACCAGTAATACCTACGAATGTTTTCCTTTTCAGGGAAATCATACTTATCGATAAAATTGAAGACGTTCTACTGAGTGCTGCTTTTTGTTCAAAATATTGTGCAGATTTCTGGAAAAGAAGTAAAAATACAATACCTTGGACATTGGCATAGAATAACTGATTAAAGTAAATTTAGGTAATGTTGTTATTTTTTATAAAGGGACTGTTATTTACTTATTTACCCATTGATATCGTCAGTCGTCTACCTAAACTACTTAGACTATTTAATTTAGGGACTAAGCTAAAATAAGACAGCTAACTAGATACCTAACGTCAATCAGGGTGAATAGGGTTGTAGGGGCAAATCGGAACGAAACTTGAAAAAGGGATTTTAACATATAAATAATACATTTTGTTGCCAAAAAGGACTCTAATGTGATTACTGTATTTGAATTAACTATCTATTAAGTGCCCTTGTTGGCAACATACTATGTAATTAGGTACACCGTTAAAATCCATTTTAACGTTTCTTCGCGATTCATCCATGCATCCCTATTCACCCTGTTTGTTGTTATAATATTTCAGGTTTATTTTAAATAACCAAGGAGGTCTATGTGATTTACCCATGCAATTAGTATGTACTATACCGATTTACCTTAATCTAGAGATAATTCCATGGTGTTACCAATTTTTCATTTCTAGCAGGTCTGACGCAAATGTCTAATAAAAAAAGAAACTATGAAACGTGTACTAAACATAATGGCGACTATCGCTGTCTCGCTTTAACATGTGCAGTCTGCGCATAGTCTCTGTCATTTTTGTTATGTTGGTAATTAGTTTTAGTACAAGTTTCATACAAGCGACGTTTTAATCTTTTTCTATGGGACTCCCGTCTCTTCTTACTCATTCATTACTTACTCTATGATTTCTAGGTTGCTACTGTGACAGTTCTTCCGTTTGACAGATTTTAAGCTTTCAAAAGAAAAGGTTATGGTGGCATTAAATACTTTCAATTAAGTATAGTGATTTTGTTTACTAACTTTATCCATTCAATGATTTTGTTTACGACCAAGCTGCTTTAATTTCCATCATGAGTGAAAAGACTTCAGAGGAAAAAACTAAATCTGACCCAGAAATAAATAAAGTTACAAAACCAGATGTGCGTGATGCAACATCCCATGGTTATTTCCATGGTCACGGATGCAACTTGCCAATCGAAAAAATATCAGCATACACGATAAAGAGTCGGGGAATACTGAGATGGATATTCAACTTTATGTCCGTTGATGCTAGTGATAAAAGAGCTAGCAATATGTACAGGTAATTTTATGTAATTTTACAAAAGAAGTTTTTATTAGGAGCAGTGTTGGCCCAGTGGTAACGGCCGCGACTTACGAGTCGCGGTTCGAACCCAGACAGGCGCTTTACTTTGTGTAAATTATTTCATCACCACTGCTCTCAAAATGGTGATGGTGATAAACATCGTGCGGAAACCGGCATGTCCTAGAGCCAAAAATTCAAAGACATCTACCAACTCGCACTGGGCCCACTCCCTCTCACAGAGAGGATGCCTGTGTCCCAGCAGTGGGAACATTATAGGCTGATTTTGCATGCATAACAAAAAAATATAATATACATATATCTAGTGCCGAGGGCCATCATGTAAATGGCTTGCATAGTCAGCAGGGCTCCTAATGACCGTGGCCAACGAATTTGAGACCGCAATGTAGAAAGCACAATGTTGCCAATCCTTTTGTTTTAATATTCTTAATAATTTAAAACTATGGTAGACCAGGTGGTAACGGCGTTTCGATTATGAATTATTGGAGCAGACAGAAACTACTGAAGTCACCTGCTAAAAACCTTACATACCTACCTCTTTTGCTTCCACGTTCATACAACTGCGGGGTAATTGCGAAACACACTAACAGTAGGAATGGCTTTCATTTTGACAGTTCAACAACATTCATTGCGTTATCTACGTTCTTGAGCAACAAAGTTTTCGAACATATGAAGCAATGGATTAGCAATATGCTTCAAAATGATTCAGATTCCGATTGATAGTGTGTTACGCAATTAATGTGCAGGTCATACACGTACGAGTAGGTACTACGCAACTGACGTTTCTGAAGATCACCAATAAGTTATTACGAGTAGGATACCTAAGTGCTTTACATAGATAGGTACCTAGGTAGGTTCGAATCCACCAACCCGCACTGGGCTAGACTGGTGGTCACTCCCGGGTACAGAGAAGAGGCCTGTGTCCCAGCAGTGGGAACATTATAGGTTGAGGTACCTACTGATAATAATTAAGTACTTACAATAATTTCAGTATCATATTTCGCTTTTGCCTAGATCTTATGCAGCCTTGTGCGCGGAGAAGTACCGACATCACCAGTATTTTCGTTGCACCATCCACCCGTACAGCAAGCTAAGATTCTATTTAGAAATTTTGTTTGTCGTTCTAATGATTGCAGCTTCGCTAATTATTGCTTACCATTACTCTACAGAGGATCCTAGAATTGCCTATGTTAGTACGTTTATTCATTTAATCAACTCAGCCTATCGCAGTCCACTGCTGGAGATATAGGCCTCTCCCAGGCTGCGCCACAACACCCTGTCCTCCGCCTTTCGCACCCAGTCTGTCCCAGCCATCTTTTTGAATGACGATGGTACTTACATCTAGCTGAGGTGGGAGTCAAAATTAAAGTTAAAATTGGCAGCGACAGCACAAGCAGGATATAAGCAACATTTACACTCTTCGGCTCGTTCTGAAGTACCGCGTTCTTTGTGGTTCGTTAGAGATTAAAAAATAACTTCGACTACAGTTCACCCTAAAGAGATGTACCTATGGACGGTGCGTATTGGCACAGTATACATTTCGTATCTTTCTACTGTGGTATTGGCGTAAATACAAACATAATATGAGCCATTTTAGACATTTTATGCCTCTTGCCAGATGTTTGTGAGTAGCAATGACCACTACTAAAGGCGCCAGTATAGCCCGCGAAATTCATTTTTTTTTTACTATTTTTGCAATTCGCAGGTCAGTAGATATTAGATTCTACGTCGTTGATCAAAATATGATTCGCGACAGTAGAAAATATTGTGTATTTATAGAATTATAATCATTGAAATTATCAATAGATACAACTCTCTAAGGTAATTAGGTATTTACCCTATTGAATGACTATTTTCATGAAATCATGGCATTCGCACAATCAGGCCAATTGTAACTTATAGAGTAGTAAGTACCTATTGATGATTCCCATATAACCTGACACTGATTAGTACGTGAAAAAAAAATTGAATATCGCGGGCTAACTTTGCACACTCTCCAAGTCTTCGTAAGCGAACTTTGTATTCATCTCCGCAGGACTACCACAGCGAAATTACGTTGTTTTGCAATCTCATGATCGTGTTTAATATTATCGCTAATTTCTTCACCGGCTACATCGAGGGGTATTCGCGCAAGGTTGCTGTATTGTCCTTGCGGAAAATTGCATCGAATTATTTAAAAACCTGGCTGATTGTGGACTTGTTTGCATGTGCCGGTATACTGACCGAATTTGATGACCAGCATCTCACCCTTGTTTTGATTTTGGAGTCTATAAAGATAATACGCATACCTATCATACTGGTTTACTTAAAGAATATTCTCAATGTTTTAAGAGCCTCTGTGAGTACCTCTGTGAGTCCTTTCTTATTATGTTTTAAAATAATTAATAAGTACCTTCTAGTTTGCTTTTTGTTAATACTAATTTTCCAATTGACCAGTTTTACCAGAAGACATGTGTGGAGATCCTTTTCTTTTTAATAATCTACCTATGTTGGAACATCTACTTCCAATTTGCTGTGGATTACATAATTGAGGGTAGTTTTAGGCCAGAAAATCCTAGAAACTGTTCATGGTTAACTGTTGGAAAGTTGTGGAATGAAACTACAAAAGTCCGGCTATTTTACTCTTTTGACAGAGCTGGTAAGTTGGGCTACCTACAATTAAGCTTCGGCCAAACCTGCGCGACCAAAGCGACTGCGAAGCGGGATGAGCGTCTGTCGCGCGGCGGACGCTCCTCGTGTTTATCTATGGCGCCTTGCACACCTACGCGACCGCTGTAGTCGCGCAGTTGTTCGATTAGTTTCGTGTTGTTGACGCTCCCGCTTCGCTTCCCGCGTCTCTCGTATCTACTTGACGCGCAGGTTTGGCCGAAGCTTAAAACTACTTAACTATCTACTTTTCCCCAACGATATTATGTGCAGGACAGGTTAGGGTGACAGTTGTACCTTACAGTAGCATTCTCCTGGCTGCCGAAAACCAACTGCAATTTCCAGTTCAGTTGCCAAAGGTCATTGGGCACCATTGCATGGAAACTATACCCACGCTGTACGGAAATAAAATATGGTGGAATACACAAATTAATGTCTCTAGCTTACGATAGTATGGGTTGTATTAGTGTGGGTGTTGTATTTTAGGCCTAAACAATAAAAGTATATTTTTCCAAGTGTATTGTCTAATTTATATCTATTTATTTAACAACAATTAACTTCTTAATCACGCATTATTATTAAGTAACTTTTAATTATTTTGCGCCATTAATTATTACTGGCACTTAAGTAAACATTTTCGTATTGTGAGAAATAAAAAAAAATACTTTTTTAACACGTTTAACGCGGCAAGTTTCTGCCAGTTTGCTCGTCCGTGCGGCCGCTGTCTATCCCGTACCAGAGTTTCCTGATATGCATTATGGCCGGTATAAAGCTGCGTTTCCACCAGAGATGAGCGAGGATACGTTTCGAGGAATATGTGTAGGTAAAAATAACAACGCTATCTTAGTTCAAGCTATGAAATGAAGCGATGTTATTGGTTTGTTTCACACACATCCCTCGCTACGCATCCTCGCTCATCTCTGGTGGAAACGCAGCCTTAACATCGATTTTTTATTGACCTGTTAATTTTTATTCCCATAGTTAAACAAAAAAAAGTACCTACATGAAATTAAAAGTGTACATAAGTAATAACTTAACAAGTTAAATCTAGTTTGATTTTTGTACACAAGGGTCAGATTACAGCCAATGACCTTTAAAACCGCGATAGTACCTACCTATCTGCAAATTTCTTCTTTCACTATTAGGTAAATAGATAAACGTCACGAGGCCATTTTGAGAGGATAGGCCTCCATCTCTAAATGTTACGTGTTCCTATACTTATGTTGGTTATAACCTGTTTCAGTTGGTATGCTTACAACAAATACAAACATGAATGTTGTAGAACAAAAGGGGTGCTTAGAAAACTTCCTTGTTATATGCTGGCTTTTTTCCAAGGTATGTTTTAGAAACAAAAATAAAATGGAATTCTTTATTCTGTCAATATGATATATCGGAATCACTTTTACATGTAGCATACCTAAGCATAAAAATAAGCTAGATGGAATCGTCCTTTTCTGATTAAGTACCCCTGAAAAGAAATGGCGAAACAAACACAAGGGTCATTTTAACCTTTTAACCGCCCGACTTCATGTCAGTTGTCGTGCCCCAGGCCCCAGCGCCCGAAAAAAGAAACGAAAATTAAATACCTGATAGAATACAGCGCAATTCAATAAAAAAGCAGATTAAACGAGCTGTGGTATTTGGTCGTAAATATAAGACCCTGGCGAAATGGACACGTAAGCGGTTAAAAGGTTAAAGTCCAGACATAATCTTGGTCAGATCATATGAGGACCATGTAGATTCGTGCCTGAGTGTGTTTTGAGGAAAGAATCACTAAGATTTGAGTGGACAATAGAAAGTGATAGTTACACCCAGGGACTTAAAACACCTTCATAAAGGTTACAGAATTATACCTAAGTGTTACATATTGAATTGATAACAGAATCAAGTATGTAACCCTTATAAATGTGTGTTTCAATGTGTTAACCTAAAACACATTTAAAAGTGTAACAGTATAATAATATATTGTCTGTAACCGATCTAAAAGTGTTAACAGTGTTAATAAGTGTAACCGGAAAACGCGGCGTTGCCAAAATAGCCGCAATCCTGACTGGATTAAGGCTGTTTTGCCATAGCCGCGTCTGTCTGTCCGCCGCGCGTTTTTGCGGTACCGTGCAATTATACCTACAAATGCTTTATTTCTATTAGGTAGGTACACATATTAACACATATAAAAGGTTACACTCTGAATCTGGAACATTACTGTATAAATTGGATATTTTGAGTCCCTGGTTACACCTACTGTAATAGACTCCCATTACATTTTCGGGTACTTAATCAATTCAGGCCTTCCAATTTTCCCTAAACGATCATTCTCACTAGCATCTCATACCTATCCTAATCCCATACCTATATTTTGCAGATCCTAATATTTCATTTCGCACTAAAATATATATTGGCGTTTTTTGGAAAAGAATCTGCAAGTGCCCAATACTATATGATGAAAAAACAGATAGAGACATACATGGTGCAGAGAAACTTCCCTCCGAGACTTAAGAGCAAAATCCTGAAGTTCTACGCTATTCGATTTCAGTCAAAATTCTTTGAGGTATGAAATGCTAGTTATCTCTTATGGCTGCCCCAGTTTCAAGCCATAATAGTATGCACACCAATATAGTCCAGTGCCCACTGTCGGGACTGCATGTCACGGATTTTTAGGTGAAGAATCGTATACATAGATAATGTTATTAAAAAGAGACAATGTTCGAGGCAACTGCTTATCTCAAAGCTCGAAGGCAATAATAAAATTATAATAATATCTTCCTGACTACCGAAGTACGCAGGAGATATTGTGCACAAGAGTGCGCAAAGACAGGTGTGCTCTCTGTTCCATTACTATAGTCCGATGGGCCAGCAATTCAACACGACCGGGGAGAAATCAGGCACATGACCGACGGCTTCACGTCGTACTCTTCGAGACCCTCCGTGTCTCGATACGTTAATAAAATAGTCAATCTATAGACTGACCGCAGCAAGAGCAGCTTTACCTCGTCGATCTGTCGATCCGCGCGGTTGCTACTTAGCCACGAGCGCCTTATTAAAAGAAAAAGGTAATAAAAATGGCATTCCCTCAATATCTTTTGTTTCTGTAGGAAGCTCGCATACTGGGATGTGTGTCTGGTCAACTACGTGAAGACATCCTCATGCACACTGGACGTCAACTGGTGAGGGAACTGGATTTCTTGAAACAGCTGCCTAGCTCCTTACTGTTGCAAATTGCTGTCAAACTACGCCTTGTCATTTTTATCGCTGGTGACATCATATTCAAGATCAATACCGTTGGTAAGCACCTGGTGACCTGGTTTAATTTTCTTTAAAAGATGGTGTGTTCTGGAACTTACATCTTCGAGGGGTTCTTTTCAACAGCTGTTCGTTATAAGTTACAAATGAGTAGTCCTTATAATTGTTATAAACTATGCTACTTCCTACAAACAAAAATGTTATAAATGTGGAAGTCCAAATGTTTTTGAGTTTGGATTTTTGTTGAACAGTTAGTTTAGTGAGCAGTGGTGGCCCAGTGAGCAGTTGTGGCCCAGTGAGCAGTGGTGGCCCAGTGAGCTGTAGGTAGTGGCCCAGTGAGCTGTGGTGGCCCAGTAGTAACGGCCCAAGTTATAGGTCGTGGTTTCGAACCCAGGCAGGCGCTTTACTTTGTGTAAATAATTTCATCACCACTGCTATCAAAACGGTGAAGGTAAACATCGTGAGGAAACCGGCATGTCCTGGTCCCAATAATTCGAAGATCTTCTACCAACCAGCAGTGGGCCCGCATGATATATTATAGCCCACTCCCTCTCGAAGAGCGGAGGCCTGTATCCCAGCAATGGGAACTTTATTGGCAGATTATGATGATATTGATTTAACCTTTTAACCGCTTACGTCGGATTAATCCGACAAATATTTTCGTGTCCATTCCGCCAGAGTCGTATATATACGACCAAATAACACAGCTCGTTTAATATGTATTATTATTAAATCATCACAGCTCCGATATTTATTGTTCGTTTTTTTTTTTCGGGCGCTGGGGGCACGACAACTGATATAAAGTCGGGCGGTTAAAAGGTTAAACTTGTTCCACAGGTGACTGTCTCTACTTCATCGATAGAGGTACAGTAGCCATCTACTCTGATTCAGCCAAGGAGATCTGTCACTTAGAAGACGGGGATTTCTTCGGCGAAGTAGAGTTAGTTATGAAAAACCCCTTTAGGTCAGCGTCTGTGGTAGCTGTCACTAACTGTGAGTTGTTCAGACTAGACAGGGAACACTTTGAGACAACCATAGCGCATTATCCGACAGTATATAATAGTATAAAAGAAGTAGCGGTGAGAAGGTTTGAGAGGACTCGCTTGCTCGATGAACATCATAAGGCTGAACTGAGGACGTATGAAGGACGGGTTCCAATTTGAGGAGAAGAGCATTAGGTGGCCATTGTAATGCAGAACTAAAAAAAATTTGTCACCGAAAGCATATTTTTAACAGACTTCAAAAAAAGGAGGTTCTCAATACGGTTGTATTATTTTTTTAGACAAAAGAAGTGAATGTCAGCATTGTTACAATAATATAGCTGTACAAGAATCTTTCGACGCGTGGCCAAAATCCTGAACTAACGCCGCCATCTTGTTTTCAATATATTTTACAAAACAATTTGGCACAAATGTTTACCAACTTTAGGGGCTTGTGGCTAAGTTATAACAGCCACACGGGTCGATCGATCAGGTTTAGCTACGCTTGCCGCGGTTGGTCCGTGGATGGGTGACCATCTTTACATACCAAGACCCCTCTGTGCCTCGGAAAGCACGTTAAGCCGTTGGTCCCGGCTGCCATTCGTTGATCTTTGGCAGTCGTTTCGGGTCGTCAGAAACCCGAAAGTCTGACAACCAGTCTTGCTAAGGGGTATCGTATTACCCAGTAACTGGGTTGTGAAGACAGGCAGTCGCTTCATGTAAAATACTGGTATTCAGCTGCATCCAGTTAGACTGCGTCAAAAGATCCTTGTAGTATTTATTTATTTCCTGAATTATTTTATTTTGCAATATGAACGATGCCAGCTTAGTTGCAGGACGAATTTCATTTCATAAGTTAAGTAATACTGTCATTTTAAGGAGACAATATTTTTGAAGACTTACTTCTTAAATTGTAATGTTTTTCTTAATTAAGATTAGATAGGATAAATAAAAAAGTTTTATTATTTAACTTTCGTTTTTATTTAAAACCAGCCACCATGTAGGTACAAGCGGAATAACTTGGAAAATCGAATGTAAGGCTAAGAACACACTACGATTTATTTAATTGTCAACAATAATATGCCTTTACAATTTAAAATCCATGTTTATAACTGAGGTGGAATGAATCGCAGTGTGCTCTAAAGCTGAACTGTATTTTTGTAAGTTGAAAAACCTTTTATAGCTACAGCTATTTAACACACGATGTTCACTAGCAGCTTTACACAAATTGCCTTTTTTTCCTTGACTGCGACAAACCCCAAAAGTGGTATTACGTTTACAGTTTCAAAAGTTCAACTTGTGAAAATGTTGCAAGTGCGCACCATGCTTTAGGATAACATTTATTTTTATGCAACATAATAATTATATCTGCACAACTGCATTTAATAACATAATGACTAATCTCTTATTTCACTCCGTTAAAACGAATAATAAACTTTTCAGTCAGTCGCTTTCATCGAACAACACATAATCATAACTCGTAGGTAGGAGTAATATTACGGAATCAGGGTATCGGGGTATAGTGGCAGGGACGTCGATGGCGCAACCTATTATTGGACATGGATTCAGTATATGATTCGGGACCCCGCTGCATTAAAATTTTTCGTCAGTTATTAAAAAAAACTTTTTAAGAAAAAAAAAACCGACTTCCAAAAAAACACTACAAAGTGAAAAATAACTTTAATTTCGGAAGTCGGTGTCTTTGGATCTGTATTTTAGTTTTTTGCCACCGACTTCCGAAATTAAAGTTATTTTTCACTTTGTAGTGTTTTTTTGGAAGTCGGTTTTTTTTTTCTTAAAAAGTTTTTATTTCACGCTTTTTAGTGGGTCTGCTTATAATTTATCTAAGTTACAATAGCCTAGTGATCATCGCCTTTTACAAACAAAATATTGCTTTTCCCGATGCAGGGAAGTTAATTGTTGAGGAGTTCTCCAGGTCCACCATCAGCTCCATATCACCATTCACATTGTGACGAGCATGAATTGCTTAGCAACCATATTAAAGTAATCGAATCGCAACCCGTGAAATACTTAGATATTATTGAGTAGTTCCGGTGGCCATCTGTGGTCTTCATCATCAGTTCCACTTCACCAAATGGTGCTTTCCGAGAGCAAGTGCACGAGTTACTATAAAAAATACCCAAATCGCTATAGGTGTGCCTATAATATTTGAAGAATTCCTTCGATTTCCCCAGGACCCCATCATCAAATCCTGACCTGATGTTTTTAGACTAGAAGCTGATAATCCTGGCTGCAGCATCAGGCCAGACTTATGTCAACATTGCATTGAACTTAAAATTTAGTCCTGTTTAAAATGAGCCCAAACACGACTACGGTGCTGTTATTTCAAGGTTTGTACTTTTTCTGATGCTCCTGGCTTCAGCATCAGGTCTCTATGTACTTCGGTGTTCCTCATTAACAGTACGTTTATCCACACATCGAGCCCTTTTCAATGAGCCTAAACACGATATATCTGCTGTTAGTTGTCGAGGAGTTAGGTACTCTGCAGACTATCCTGACTGCAGCATCAGGTCATGACTTGATGATCATGAGACCAAATGTGACAAATGCCCTATCAAACATCAAAACAATTTACTAAAACAGTCCTTGCCTGTTTGAGTAACTTCTTACTGTTAAGGAGTTGTACCTTCCATCATCAGCCCAGCTACCTGAGATGGTGACAACCATACGCAAATAAACAAGATACTTCATAAAATATGCGAAAAACAATAAGTGAGCCTATAAAATTTGAGGGTTGCCCTCGATTTCTCTAAGATCCCATCATCAGATCCTAACTTGGTGACAATGGGACCACCTCAGAACTATCTACTTTCGAACAAAAAAAGAATTTTGAAAATCCATCGACAATTGGCGGAGTATTCGATGAACAAACATACAAAATAATAATAAAAAACATACAAACAGCCGAACATAGTACCTCCTCCTTTTTGTGAAGTCGGTAAAAAAAGAGGTCCACGCTCGAGATTTGCCAGAGACCTATGGGACGGAGTATTCTTGGTATTAAACTTGTGGACCGGGTCAAGAATACAACAATTCGTACCATCACTAAAATAACTGATGTCACTCGGAAAACTGCCACACTTAAGTGGAATTGGGCTGGACACATCTGCCGCACGTCGGACTATCAATGGCTGAAAACCAGCGCTGGGGCTGTGTCCTGCATAGGGTCGCAGCATAATGCTGATCGATAGCCGTTTTGCGTGGATGTGACGCATGTTTCCCCATACCTTTTTATTTTATTTTTTGTGTTTATGTTCTTTTTTGCGTCATTTTCACCGCAAATAAACGTATTTTCTTTCTTTCTTTTTTAATGGGCCAAACTTACGACCCAGTGGGTCCCGCTTAATGGCAAACGACATCGCGGCAGGCCCAGACGGAGATAGCGGGATGAGCTGGACTCGTTTGATAAAGATTGGTCCTTGGCAACTCTGGACAGAGACAGGTGGAAAGAGTAGGGAGGCCTTTGCCCAACTGAGGGACATTAAAGGCAAAAAAAAACATTTTGACCGCGTAGGTATTGTACTTTTCTATGAAAGAGCAGATTTTTTTTTTATAACCGACGAAAAATTTCTACGCTAGAGTCTATGGTCTAATCATGTGCTGAACTCATGGTCACAGTTTGTGCGTCGGTTTCCCTGCCTGTATTTAACATTTTATCTAGACTACCAACAGTAAAGGCCGATACACAATACGGTCCACCGTAGAGGTCTACCTGTGAAGGTAAGAAACATTGGAATAGATGTAACATGAAATGTCACATATGATAGGTTTCTCATAATGTGTACCCACCACTATAATGACATGTAGTCGACTAACGGTGGACCACAGGTGGACCTCCTGTAGACCGTAGCGAGTATGGCTTACATAACGCCAGTAATGACGTTTCGGAAAAAAAATGTATGCGAAATTCAAATTCCCGTAGCATTAATTGCTTTAATTTCTTAAAACATTTGCACCCCTGACTTGCTCGAGGGTAGTCTAGATACTAGGACCGAGATTGATAAACTTTACGCAGCTCTTATTTTGGCTATGCATTATTCCTGTCACTGTCGCACAACTGTCAAACTACAAGGGCAAGATAGAGACGGGAACATGGCTAAGCCAAAGCACGTGCAAAGTAACGTTTATCAATCTCGGCCTCAATGTCCATTGCATGGCTCAATGTACGTATAATTTAGTGGAAGAGACAGAATTCAGTATTTCTCTAATTTACTCGTAATATCACAACCAAAATAAATAAATTCTTACATCTATACAATTTTTAGAGAGTTAAATTACAATGGTGAACAAACGCAAAACAATGTTTTCTGTGTAAATTATAATAAGTGATTTAACACAAATAAACTTTGGGCATCTGATCGTGATTTTAAATGTAGGTAACTTTTAGACGATTATTTAAAAAAATATATAACTCTCTTAGCAATAAATACTGAATAAAGTTATGACAAGCTTGTAAATAAAAAAATAACTTATCTTATTATGATAGTTTTCTTGATATAACTTTATTTAGTCATTCATTTTAAGGGAGTAAAGACTGATTTGTGATGGAACCAATAAAAGGGACCAATAAAATATGTGACAAGCAGAAGACTAATTCTCGTAATTTAAAACTATTAAAATCTAGTCGCGCGTCTCATCTCAGCGACAGTCTAATTTTTGACATTTGTTATGTCAAAAATGTAGGGAAATTGGACCTACTTATGCAAGACGGTAATCCACACATGCCAAAATCGAGATAATTATACAGAAAGCTTTCAAAATGCACCTTCTATCGACCCTGTAAAGATCAAAATGATCTGACTGAATTGATTGTTTTGTCTGAATTGTCAGATCATTTTGGTTCCGTCTTGCATAAGTAGGTCCAATTAGAGGTATTTTTGACAGAATAAGACTGAGATCAGAAGGCCAATTTTCGTAATTTAAAACGTTCAAAATCTAGTCGCAGTCTCATCTCAGCGACAAATAAATGTCAAAAACTTGTCAGAATGTAGGGAAATTAGAGGTATTTTTGACAGATTGAGACTGAGATCAGACTGTGAACGTTCTTAAAATTACGAGAATTGGCCCTCAGACTGTGAACGCTGTTAAAATTACGAGAATTTCCCCTCAGATAAAAAAAAAATGTTTCAGGACATTCAGTTACATAACTTCATTCATTTACCTATCAATAACCTAGAACAATCATTGAGTCAATAGAAATCTCTTCTCCTTAGATATCGTTTACTAAACTTCACAGTCACATTTATAAAAATACACGCAACAGCCGGCCCCATCTCAAAACTCTCTAAAGAACATCAATTTATAGGAACGGAATATGTTTTGAGGTAGATAACACAGTTTTAGGCATTAAGAAATACATATTTCCGTATAATAAGCATTTAGGCACATATTATCGCACATTAATAATAACTGCGAGATGAAATACATATTATTATGTAAAAATCCTTTCAAATTTTGAGATGGGGCAGCCGCCTTTCATATGAGTAGAATCTGCATGAATATAAAATTCTTTATTTCGTAACTAAATAATTTTACAATCTTCCGCACCCTCAGTTTAAAAAAGGCATAATTAGTCAGACTTGCGAAAAGTTTCATGAACTAGCCAAACTAAAAAGGCTCGTAATTGAAATGAATAATAGACAAAATTCCATTTTCCCAAAAAATTTGGAATTTCAATCAGCTTGCATCAGCTTTTCACAGGAAGAGAAGGCCATCTGTCATCTTTGTTCCAGTGCAAGAAAGTGATGGAGCTATACAGGACGAATAACGCCATCCCTTTTTCGCATCGGAACTATGATAGCTTTGAACCTTCCCTAAAATCTTATACTAATCTGTAGGATATATAGGTACCCATAGATTAGCTCACTATGATTTTATTGTTCTGACTTACAGTACCCAGACGTTTATGACATATCAAGCTTCAGAAAGAGACGACACATAGGTATGACAGAGACAACACTCTACAAATCCGAACTTTTTCTAAAACTCAATCCGTCTCTTATCACAAAACAAATCTTCAGATCCAGGTTTAAACCATGAAATCATGGAATTTCGAACTTTATTTCGACTAAAGTAAAGCTCTTAATAAAAAACTGATAACTTAGTGCCGGACTTAGTTATATTTTTTGTGTAAAAGACTGTATTTTAATCACAGTTACGTTCACATTAAAAAACTGTCTCGTTTTAAACCATGTCAAAAAGAAAAAAAAAACTTTCTTTTTTAAAAAGACCGCGTCTTATTTTTTTTATTGCTGAATGGGCTAATGGCTCTAGACCAGGGTTTCTTAAAGTGGGGTCCACGGACCCCCAGGGGGTCCGTGGCGTGTGTGTCAGGGGTCCGCGGTAGCTTAGTTAAACCTTAACATACTTATCAGGAAACTATTTAACTATGAAGCAGTGTCGAGCGACGGGCTAGCGAATTCAATTATAATTAATAAGTACAGTCAAAATCATTCAAGCTGTCAAGAGTCTGAATGATTTACTTGCCTTACTAACTTTAAACTGTACTTGAGCCACGAAAACCCCGATTGACATATTCAAAAACATTAAGAACATCGGCAGACATGGGGACTGCCGACTGAAGTAAAAACTTAAAGCCATAAAATGACAGTGGGTTTTTTAAGGCGCCTAATAAATATTTTCCTTTAAAAAGCCTGTTATAAAAATATAGAATCAAGGATTCAAGAGCGAGCAAAGCAAATTCGGGATATTGGGCACCCCGCTCGTACGTAAGGTTGAAAGGCTTAGGCAAGGCTAGATCGAAAACCTAAACTGGTGTAAAACGAGTGTAAGCTTTTCGTCATAATTCGACAAAGTAAGTTCTCTTTTTGTATGATGTGTAAAAGAAAACAGAGACTATTCAAGATGGGGTGCTAAAATTTTCAGGCTCGCTACGCTCGTTCTTGCAAATTTTCATTGGTTCTTGAGCTTTTCTTCAAAAGTCGACAAAACAAGTAATTCCTAGTCCTTTTGGAATGATCGAAAGAAAATCGAACCTATCCGAGAGGGTGCCAAATTTTCGAGCTCGCTTCGCTCGCTCTTGCATTTTAGGTTCTGATAGCTGCTTGAGCTTGCCTGCATAAGTCGACAATGTAACTCCTATTTCTACTTGAAAATATAAAACAAAACACCTAATCAACAGAGGCGGAGTGTTAAAATTTTCGAGCTCGCTTCGCTTACATCCAGCTTGCGAGTACTAGACCAACGAGAAGATGTACCTCCCTTAAAATATTCCTCGGCACCCATGATGACCCCCCCCCAAATCTTGGGCTGCGACCGCGCCTGCGAGCAGGTCGAGTTACAAATGTGATTTTTAATATAATACATAATTATTACATAAACAAGGTTTGTTTTCTTTTCCTAAAATATTGTTTGACAGGGGTCCGTGGAGGTTTTAAATTCTGGAAAGGGGTCCGTGACTGCTAAAAGTTTAAGAAACCCTGCTCTAGACCTCGATAACGCCTGATAGAAAGTGATAGATGAGGTCTATATCTATGGAACGAGCATGCCCAGAAGATACTTATTCACTCTTGCTTTGAAGGCAGACGGGTTCTCTACGGCCAGGTACTGTATCTACGCCTTTATTACCCTGAAGATGTAATTATTAGCTAAAATCGCCACAATAATTTAATTTACACATACTATTATAATTTTAATTTCAGTTCATACATTTGTTCACACAATTTTGTGCCGCCGAACGTTTTCTTGAGCTTATCGTAATGGAATCATTTTAATTTATTGAACGTAGTTGTAGTGCGTCTGCGCCGGTACTGGGTAGTACATGTCGCTCATTACGTATGGACCGATTATAGCACTGGAATTGGATAGAGATATGGGATGTATGAATAGTGTTTTAAATCAAAAAGTTTTTTTATAAAGAGTTAGGTACAGTACCCGGCGATAAATATTGCACATCGACATTTGGAAAGAGACAATCGGCTAATTTCGGCTTCGTAGAGCGTTATCTCTGTCGCACGAAATACAAACAGTCCGGTATCTATTAGGAGCTGTTAAAACAATTATGACTTGCTTCTTTTGATAATTCTTTTTATTCTTTGTATAAAATACACCAATTTTTCTATAAATGATGGCTTTAGGTTAACAACAACATGTCTAAGTTTATGGTTATGGCTAAAGATGCCATAGTACAACTTTAAATTATTAAAATTTGGGGGTGTTAACAATATATTTTGAACTAAACGCGACCACCCTCTATCCCACTTGAACAACGACTGACACAACGTCACATAGGTAGTGTGCGACAGAGATAACGCTCTACGAAGCCGAAATTAGCCGATTGTCTCTTTCCAAAGGTCGAAGTGCAATATTTATCGCCGGGTACTGTATTTAGGTATTCAATTAATATGCTTCGAAAATGTAGGGCAAAATCAGCAGTTTTTGAAGTGTGTTTTAATGTGTTAGAAAATCTGCCACGACACTGGTAAAACGCAAAAACCAATTGATAAAGTCAATTGCATTAATAAAGTGCTTGTTTGCATACCATGAGAAATAACAAAAAAAAACTACAGACTTCAAAATTATCCTTTCAACAAAGCCAAACTAATTTTCGTTTTATCTCCTCCAAAACATGTCAGTAGGTTCGGTAGAAAATCTCAGAAATTGCCAGACGATATTCATTCCATTTATTACAACTTACCCATGGCTATAAGGTCCATACAAAAGCGTCGGCTATGACCTCGGCTCGTCCTCTACGGGCGCCAACCGCGCGTTGCTCGACGTATAGAACAGAACGCACGGCGTCTTCCACCACGCGCCGAACTGTACCACTTCGTCTGCGGTTACGGGGACGACACTGGAAAATAAATGGTTTTCAATATTAATTGTAAGGTTTCCGGCAGTAAAAGCAATTCCATTAGGGAAAATGGCGCAATACAAGCATCGTCGGCGGTAGCACCGCAAAAGTTGTATGTACTATCGCGGACACTCCCGCCTGACCACCACTAAGTTTATTTTTGCTTGCACTCAAAAAATAGAAGCGCTCTCTAGTAAGCGCGCCAAAGTCAAATAGTTCGTCCGTAAAATTGACAAAAGAAGTACACGTGATACGTCACTAAGCTTCGCAGTGCAGGTTGCAACTTATTGAGTTATCGCTTTCCTAATAGACGAAAACTTATAAGGGGACGTGGTTTGTTTTTTTTAAGTGATCAGGCGGAAATGGCCGCGATGGTACATATGTCCGTCCTATTATATTCCCGTCCCCCAAGACACAGGCCCTTACCAGTTTGGGGTTCATCGTCTAATCTGATCATCTAAACTTATTTTATAAAGAAAAAAGATTTGATTTGTTGTGTTTGTTTCCAATTTGTATTCTGATATGCACGCGAACGAAGTCGCGGGCATTGCTGGTCAAACTATTATATTCCAGTATCTTCCTCCTGCCCTTATCCCAATTTATTTGGGGTCTTATAATGCCTAATCTAAAGTAAAAGTGCGCAGTGCTGCACACCCCTACCTATTTAAAGTCAAACAAATATCAACTTTATTTCAATGACCATTAAGTAGATTTCAGAGTGACTAGCACTATTGACAAGGTTATAAAAATGTTTGAGGTTATAGCGTAAACTGAACTTTATTGTGCAGGAATTAAAAGTTATTTTTCCATTAATCCATACTTGTTTACATTTTTGGCAAATAAATCGCGAATGCACGGTACAGTCACGAGCACCAATATGTCAACACTTGGCAACTTTCAATTGCGATATTTTCGTGAAATAACGAAAACAACGTTGAAATACGACACTTTACATAAACCTTTGGGTTCGAAAATACTACGTTCGTAATAACATAAAATTTAATTCAAAAATAAAAGAGAAAATTGCCTTTGAATAAAGCCAAGTGTATACATACTTATAGACGTGACTGTACACGTGGACATAAATTATTAATGTAAACCTTCGTACTCACCTCAAATCATTGAACAGATACCAGACCGGCTCCACGTCTTTCGCGGCCGTCTGTATGTACGCGACCAAGTTCTTAGGGTTGTCTTCAACGCATACAACGGCCGCTGACAACGTGTATTCCTCCTCTGACTGCGTTGTAACGTTCTTTTTCTTTTGTTTCTCAGCCCTACTGTTCGGTGTGAGCGGCTCTGTTGGGGATTCGACCTAGAAAGTATAAGGGATTTTGTTATCGTCGGGAATCGACAGCCGATTCCCGGCCACTGTAGGCGCGGGCTTGCGGACGGCGAGTAATGGGCAGCTCGCCGTCCGGTAAGGACCAGGCCCAGGTCGACGGCGCGTTGTGTTCCAGACGCGCCTGAGGGACATGTCAGCACTAACTGACGGGGTCCGCTAGGACCGATGCCTGCCAGGGTCGCGGGTTGTTCGAAAGAGATACCGTGGCCCCTGGCACAGGCAACTGAAGGAACACGGGTGGGTTTTAGTCAGTAAAAGCCTGACACGCACTCCCGCTCTGCCCAGATCGGGAGAAGTTATTTGAAAATATCCCAACCAAAAAATAAGGGGATTTTGGTATATTTTTCTGTTTCGATGGTTACTAACAGTCAACCAAAAAAATTACAATAAACCACCAGACAAGTTATTAATCTGTAAAGCTCCGCTAATGAGACACAATTGATTTTCTATTGTTTGGTCGCCAATGGGCGACGCGCGCCGCTTGACCGGTTAATATACTCCGGCCCGGCGCGTACCACTGGTGGCACATTACAATAGAAAATCAATTGTGTCTTATTAGCCGGCCTTGATCGATTAATATGCATTTCATAAGCAGAATCAATCTTGTCGTTTATTTATTTTCATACATATTTAAAAATATAAAAAAAACCGGCCAAGTGCGAGTCGGACTCGCCCATGAAGGGTTCCGTAGCAGCAAGTAACATAATATAAAAGTTCTTGTAGTTCGTTGTAACTTTGTGAAAGGTAAATTGCGGTTTTCGATTTATGACGTATTAAAAAAAAACTACTTACTAGATCTCGTTCAAACCAATTTTCGGTGGAAGTTTACATGGTAATGTACATTATATATATTGTTTTAATTTTATCATTCTCTTATTTTAGAAGTTAGAGGGGGGGGGGGGACACATTTTACCACTTTGGAAGTGTTTCTCGCGCAAACTATTCAGTTCAGAAAAAAATTATATGAGAAACCTCAATATCATTTTTGAAGACCTATCCATAGATACCCCACACGTACGGTCAGCATCAAAGTTGATTAACACTTCAGTTTTTTAAATCTTAGTTATTGAGCAAAATATTTGTTCAAAATTGCAGCAGAAGAATTTTTTTTAGAATATATACTCTTGTCTATTATGTGAAAAGCTAAAAATTAGTTTATTGAAACAAGTTATTGTCAATTTAATAACATGTAAAAATGATAGTGTCAATCGACTTTTGATGCTGACTGTACAGGTTTGATGAAAAAAAAATTTTGGAGTTTCAGTTGTAAGTATGGGGAACCCCAAAATTTATTGTTTTTTTTCTATTTTTGTGTGAAAATCTTACTGCGGTTCACAGAATACATCTACTTACCAAGTTTCAACAGTATAGTTCTTATAGTTTCGGAAAAAAGTGGCTGTGACATACGGACGGACGGAAAGACAGACAGACAGACAGACATGACGAATCCATAAGGGTTCCGTTTTTTGCCATTTGGCTACGGAACCCTAAAAATAGTGATCCATCGGCATTAAGAACAGGGTCCAAGCTGCCGGTGGTCAGGGCTCCAGAGAGAGGAACCTCCTCGCTATGCGTGCCGTGTCCAGCAGTACTGCTTTCTGAATCAAGCCCTTGACCCAGCCGCGCAAAGAGAGCCTCCTTAGCCTTCAAGGCTATCAGCTCATAAGCAGGATTAATTATTATTATTGCGTGCGGTATTACTTTTTAAACATAAAACACTTAGATAAACAACATCAAAGATTTGTCTATTACTTATCTGTTTTGTTATTAGAGTATTATTACCCTTCAATCTGATATTCGCAAATCCTAACGGAAAGTAATCACACGATTTGAATATCTACTCACGATAAGAAAATTAGAGCAAACCAAATGTTATTTATAATTTTAATCTATTTATAACAGTCACTGCAGTAATCTTGCAGGAGACCCGTATTGATAGGTACACATTACAAAATTAGACGACCCATGTACAGGGTAGCGTGGCCGAGCGGTCTAAGGCGCTGGTTTAAGGCACCAGTCTCTTCGGAGGCGTGGGTTCGAATCCCACCGCTGCCAGATATCTTTTTGTTGAATATTCAGGAATGTTGCCGTGTAGTTCGTACAACGTACTCACAAGGTGATAGGAATTTATAAGAATAACGACAAAAAATTTGTATTACTGTTGTAGCGGTATCTCCCAAATTACAGCTACGTCTTGGTAACCTTTCATGATGGAAGGTCATGCATGAACGACTTAAACAAAATGTTCTGCATTTAATGTTCTACCAGATTTTCTCTACTATTTATATAATAACGTTGATTTACTACAGTAACTAACTAAAGTCTATTAATCTGTCAAGATCCGCTAATGAGACAAAGTTGATTTTCTATTGTTTCGTCGCCAATGGGCGGACCGCGGCCCTTGACCGGTTAAAATCCATGTTTCCAATGAATGTTATTTTCACTCAAACGGAAATCAACTTTATACAAGTGGAAATTAAGTTGATTTTAAATGGTTGAAAATGTCATTAATAATGTTGGTAGTTGTAGTGCAAACTGAACTCTATGTATTAAAGTTGTTTTTCCTTAAGAAAATATTTGTTTACATGATTGGAAAGCAAATCGCGAACACAGTATACGTGACATACTATTATCGATGTATTTCTTACCTTATCATTAATAACAACATCTCCATCTGATTGCAGTCTTATAAGTAGCTGTAGGGGCAGAACACAGTTCGACTCCTGCGTCGGACTTTTTGATGAGCCCGCTTGTGGACTTGGTCTAAAAATATATTGTTAGAATATTAGACAAGTAGGCTAAACTACATTTATTTTTGCTTTAACTGTCGTAAATTAATCTTTTAACCGCCCGACTTCATATCAGTTGTCGTGCCCCCAGCGCCCGAAAAAAAAAAAAAAGAAAACGAAAAATAAATACCGATGAAACGAGCTGTGATGATGTAATAATAATACAGATTAAATGAGCTGTGTTATTTGGTCGTATATATACGACTCTGGCGGAATGGACACGAAAATATTTGTCGGATTAATCCGACGTAGGCGATTAAAAGGTTAAGCGTAAGTATGTGAGATCAGGAGTAGTCGTGCATGGCCCAGTGGTAACAGCCCCGACTTACGTGTTGTAGGTCGTGGCACTCCCTCTCGAAGAGAGGAGGCCTGTGTGCCAGCAGTGGGAACGTTATAGGCTGATTATGTTATCCTATATGCACATTTTTTTAAAGTAAAAACTTCATAACGTTGTAAGGGATGATTTATATTAGACCGGGCCGTGCCCGGGCTGCGGCCGAGGCGTGCCGTGTACGAGGCCCGGACGGGGCACGAATTTGAAACGTTACATACATTTTGTATGAGCAGTTTATATTACACCGTGCATGATCCGTGTCCCCGGGCACGGCCCGGTCTAATATAAATCATCCCTAATAATTACCTGTCAGGGTGTTTAAAGTGACAGCCGGGTCTTGCGCAGTGCAGACCATACCGGCACGGTTTGCCGCCACCGCCCCGTTTTGTGTCCGGCTAGAACATAATCATTATTAAAGGAAGGATGTGGAATACTTTCAGAAACTAGAAGAAGAGCCCCTCTTCTTCTAGTTTAGACATACACGGTGTAATTGAAATAACTAAAAACCCCTTAAGGGGCGATTGTTCTCATAATAAGGAGGATCTCACACTGTAATGCGCCATGTAAAAGGCACGGGAAACGGAGCCGGATGCCCGTGCGGAAGGGTGTTTTTATTGAATTTCTATGTAGAAATCATGACGGAGCGTGGCGCGTGGTAGTGTGAGATCCGCCTTATGAACAACGTTTTTTTTTTCGCGAGTTCGTTTGTGTCCTTAGTAAAAGTTGTTTATAATGATGAGTACAATGATCCTTTAAGACGTTTCAAGTTCTATTTAGATCTTGTATAGAGAAGGGGGTTCCTCACCACTTCTTTCTGTGTGCCTTTCGCCCAATAAGCTTTTTCTCGAACAGTCGCACCGCCACAATTTATAGCTAGTATCGGTGGTAATCTGCAATAAAAAAATGTACTATGTTGAAAAAAATAAAAAAAAATTATCTTCTAGATTGTATGAAATCCCGTCATTTTGTCAGTTCTTCATAAGTCGTTTTATTACAGGCTTTAGATTTACACATTCGACTATTTTACATTTATAGAAAATTTAACTTCCGAGTGGAAGTCATACCAATCATACCATAGTGAAATAGTCATGCCATAAAACATAAACTTAAACTCAAAGCATTTATTTCAATAAAACCATTTAAAGGCATTTGAATTGTCAGAGAGTCGATCAGTTAGTCAGAAAGTTGAAGCTAGTTGCCAATTCCAAAACGTAGATCTCTATGGGGAAGAACGGGCAAGAAACTCCAAGGACACTTTTTTAAATCAAGATATTACAAAATCCTGGGTACATTATTCTTGTTGCTTCTATATATGAGAACAATGTACAGTTCGCTTCAAAGTAAGGGAACCCCTTTTGGGAATGACATTAAACCCATTTAAGTTTTTTGTAACGTATTGTATATGGCGTGTTGGTCTAGTGGTTAAGACAGCGGCTTAACAATTCGATGGTCTCGAGTTCAAATCCTCGGACGAGAAGTTCTTTTTTTGTTTTTTTTTGTTTCTTTTATAGGTTATTATGTGATTTTTGTTAATTATTATTTAAGAAATCAAATGTTGAAGTAGGTATGAGGTTTGTAAGAAAATCTAGGCATGTTGCATAAACAATATTCATTTATTTCTCTAATTACATTTCTAGGACTTCATGGAATCCACTTCACGGTTGAATATACAGTTTTCTATGTGTGTTAAATTGGGGTTATTTACTTAGAATATTAACTAAACACAAAATAGATACCCTGGGTGAGGTTTAGAACGTTTAACATTAGATAACGGTTCATTTATAGATTTTTCTAGAAACAACTACAATAGGTAATATTTATTCATTTAAAGTTGTGAAAACATTATTTTTTTATACTTTGTATGATCTTATCGGAAAAAAAAGATTAAAAATCTAAATGTTGTCATTTGTGCCTGTGAATTACAGAGGAAGAACCAACATGCTAAACTATAAAAGTATAGCAATATACATCTTTCTCTTTTATCACATTTTCTGATAACCCTTATTTAACACAACATTAGAAATTATAAAAATATGTGAGGTCAGATGGTGCATCACACATTACCTACAAGACTACTTGTAAACAAAAGTATCTGGATTGATAATAATAAAGGTTGTTTATTTCTGATTAACTACGAATTAATGATCCCACAAATATTGGGAATCATTAACACTTGCTCATACGTTCCAATGTAATTTTATCAGATCAGTTACACAATAAATCTGCCGAGTAAATTGCCTATTAATAACGGAGAGGATGGCCGTCACTGTCTATCACTTCTTGAAGTCACACTTGAACCCGTAGTTTTGAAGGGTGTCACTGAGTGAACTTCCACAATATTACGGTGTCGCCCCGATTCATTAGTGTAAACAATTATTGAGCGAGGGCCTTGGCGATCACATTTCACATCACCAGTCGCATGATACCTTTGTATCCATCTACGAACTGTTTTTCTCTGGAACGAAAATAATAATATTAGGAATACATAAAAAAATCCAACTTGTCAGTAATAATGCAACATGATTGCAACAATAAATACATATATGTGTATAACGTAAATCTTACCGTTATGCCCATATCTCGTTCTTTATGCTTTGTTCCTGTTCCCAGAGAACAACAATTTTAGAGTCCGCGTATTACTGGTCAGTTTCCCTCAGTCGTCAGTTTATTTAATTCCAGCCTTCAAAAAGTTATTAATCGAACAATACTATCGGTTAATATAATCAACTGTTCAAAAACTTAATAAATCGGATAATATTTCGACGAAGATAATTACGCACAAGCGGATCGACACGAAAACGAAACGATTTGATAAGTAATTATACCCTCAATCACAGTTTAGTAAATAAGGCGAAGAAGAATTCTAAATTAAAATTACGGTAGGTAGGGCAACAATCGGAATCAAGCACATTCTATTCAACCAAACAAGAAATCTATGCAAATTTCAACCTTATAATTTAGTTAATTGAGGAGTTACGAATTGCATTTTGTAAAACAAGACGGTAAGGTGTTAGTATTTATAATACGTGGTGGACGTTGAAATTTAAACCTTAACATCTAGAAGATTAGACCGTTATCAACCTTGTTCGATAAAAGGAGTAAAGCTATTCAAATTTTCGTTAAGATGGCTAACTGATTCAATAGTCTAGTGGTATAAGGCGCGGTCTACGTGATCGGCTGGCGCCTGGTGATGCGGGTTCGTATCCTCAATCGCACATAAAGTGTCTTTTTGTAAGTTAAGTTATTCTTGGGATACGGTTCGGGCAAAAAGCCGAAAAAATACCATATTATAATTATTTAAAAACTTGCAAATAATATTTGAGTGGGATCGGTGGATGCTCGGGCAGAGATGGATGCGGCGCGCGGCAGCGGGGGAGGGAGCTGCTCGAGGCCAGAGCCACGTGACGCGCCCGCCGTCGCTCGAGCGACGAGCGACAGCGGGCTCGAGCGCGCTCGGGCGATAATCTTTAAAGTCTTGAGGGGTTCCTTTTCTCTGAAGCTGATCGTACAAAAATAAAATGAAAAAAACAATATAAAATTAAAAAGCCCTGGCAGTTAAGAGATGACCAGTCTAAACCGACGGCGCCCGTTCACGAACATGACCATATCCTATAGTGCACTCGGCAATACTTTAGCTTTCTATCAATATATGGATTTTTGTAATCGGATCAATATTTACAAAGATTACTAGAAACCAAATCATTTTATCTAAGTACTTAATAAAAAAATTAAACTCACTGACAGACAACTCACAGCCTAATTCCATTGGGTCTTGAACCATGTGCGCAAGAGTTCCTTTTATAACGAAGGTGAGCACAAAGGAAGAATCTTGGAAAATTCATTCCCTAAAGGTGTTAAATGAGGGGTGGAAGTTCGGCATTCTCGACGATGAGAAATCCCATCCAACATACGGCTTATCTCTTTATACTATTAGTTTAGATTCACCTAACGATCCTCCCCCGCTGCACAGTGGGAGTGAACCTGGAGCAGTGTTCGCACCAGGCGGGCGTGCTTCGTCTGGCCGCTAGTGAAGCGCGCACCAGTTCTAGGAACCCACCGCGGGGTTCCGGTCCTTCGCGCACTGCGGCCGGATACTGCAGGGCGCAGGCTAGGACTACAGATTCTCGGCCTTCCTGGTGATAGACAAGAAACGTCAATATCATGACTATCAATCAAGGTTTATGAACAGATCTTATAAAGAAAGAAAGATGAAAAAAATTGATGTATGTAACACGGACAAAAGAAACAATATTAACATGGCGAACAGTGTGATATATCCGACTCCTCCCTGTCCACTTCATCATCATCATTTCAGCCGAAAGACGTCCACTGCTGGACATAGGCCTGTCCGCTTGCTGCGGGGTAATTGCGTAACACACTATAAGTAGCAATGAGTTTCCTTTTGACAGTTCGACACCATTCATTGCGTTATTTACGTTGTTGAGCTGACACATTTTTCAAACATATGAATCAATGGATTAGCAATATCCTTCAAAATTATTGAGATTCAGGGTGCTGGTTGTTCGGTAGCTCATGGTTTTCTGCTAGGACTTACCTCTTTATTACACTTTAGACACCTGTTGAGCTGGTGCCTGCCGATGGCGAACAGTTGTGATATCTCCGACTCCTCCCTGTCCGCTTGCTGGTTGTTCGGTAGCTCGTGGTTCTCTACTGGTACTGTGTCGGCGTCGCCAGCACCTACCAATTTGGGTACCAATTTATATAACCAACCAGCATTGGGCCTCGTTTTACAAGCTATAGTCTGTTCTAAAAGCATCAGATGAAACTGTAAACAAACCCTGTACATGTAAAATTCATACGCAATCACTCAATGAAGGGGATGAATAACACATTGATCTGTATTTAGAAGCTTTGTTCTCTATATCTCACCACTTTTTCCAATAATTATTGTTTGAATAATATCATTAAATCGTAATTTAAAAAAGATGAGGTTATAATTAACCTCAATTGTCGAATTTAAATCATATTTAAAGTGATTTAGGGCTGATTTTTCAATCGACCGATCAATTTTATTCGTGGAATAATACTGACAGTTTTTGTATTGAAGAACTGTCAAAAATCCAAAATTATTCCTATGATAAAGTTATCTGGAGTTGGAAAAATCAGCCCTTAAAATAAGAATTTCGGGTTTAAGTATTCAAATAATCAAGTCAAAGCTCTCAATTTGTAAGTTGCAATACAAATTGACGCTGATACAAATTCAGTGGTACTTTTTCTGATCCATTCGTCTACATTTTCGTCAGATGCTTTTGGAACAGGCCTAGTCTCTAAAACGTGTATCAGAAATGTGTGGTCAGAAAGCGTGTGTTCAAAGGAATCAAACAACGATGCGATTTATTTACGTTTATATTGACTGAACGTCTTTACATATTGCCGACTAAACTAACACTGTTTTTTCCTTAACAAAAAAAACCTAATACATTATTTGACATCCCGTTCTAAACTTGCTTGAATGTTCGAATGGAACCCGCGCTAAATTATAGCCAGCCTGCACTAAATAAGGTTGACTTTAGTGAACAACCTTTACGGTACATATCATCAAACTAAACAACTTTCTCCGTGGGACCAACATCGCAATCGCGAAAAAATTATCAGCTGCCCCAAACGAGTACATTTGGGTCGAGTATGTATTGAAGTTTTATATGGGACAGCCGATTATTTTGTATTAGAAAGTTGTTTAGTTTGATGGTCTGTATCAAACCCTTTCATTTGACGACACCTTTCTCATACACGCTGTATAACAGAGAAGGCCTACGTTCCAGCAGTGGATTCAATCTAGACCGATTAAAAGAAAATGATTTTGAAATTAAAATACACTGCAAAAGATGTAAAAAATCAAAATTTAATAGTTCTGTGATATATAAATTCCCACCTACCTCCATAATCTGGCGGTCCAAATAGGATCGCTACTGGGATTTAATAAAGTCATTAGTGAAATTATTATGTTCTTAAAAAAATAATACGAACAAACACCAACTAAAACATCAATTTTAACATGTCGCACATTTGGAGAAACATCGACATTACTGGTACTTTTTTTTTGACATCTATGCTTTCCTAACGTAAATACGCTTTCTAAGTGCTTTGGCATATTTAACTCATTTTGGGAAAAAAATACATTTACATCGATGTTTCTCCAAATGAGCGATATGATCAAATTACTTCGAAGGCAGATATTAATAATGTTACCTTAGTACGCGTTTTGGCTCCGTTATGGCTCAGTTATGTTCCCGTCTCTATATTGCACTTACAGTTAAACAGTTGTGCGACAGTAACAGCAATAATGCTTAGCTAAAGCTCGAGCGTTAAGTAATCTCGGACTAATGCCCATTTTGCCTGATGCTCGGCTCAGCGCTAAAACTTGAAAACCCTACAGCACGCTTTTATTTAGGCATTCATTTAGGTGTCCTCTAGTGTTAGTAGAAACGGGCGTAAAGTTGAAGAGGTTGCTTGAACACGCTAATCTCTGGAACTACCAGTCAGATTTGAAAAATTCTAGCTTTATATGATAGCCCAATTATTGAGAAAAGCCCTTAGAAGCCGAGCAAAAAAAAGAAACACAAAAACGCTAAGCGAAAACGAAGTGACAGCGCGGGCAGTCGATGCGATGCGACGGGGGGGGGTAGGGGGAACATGAAATTTCACGCGGACGAAGTCGCAAGCAGAAGCTAGTAACATTATATAAACTCACCATCTTCCCTCGCACTCCACCCATCTTCCCTCAACTCCTCTTGGCACTCAAATTCAGTAGCCGGTCCCAGAAACTCCAATTCAGTATACTGATATTCCTCCGGATACTGTCCATTCATCACTTGTGGGGGGACCGGACGTACTTTAACGTTTAAACTTGGAATTCGAACCGCCTTAGGTGGACTGTTCACGAGTAGTGCCTTCTCTTTCTTACGCGTCTCGAGGATTTCGTAGTGAATCTGGTGTAGGATGAAACGGTTCCAACTCTGTGGGTGTAGGACTGAAATTCTTTAATTGATTTTTGACTCACTTTTGAATTTGTTCTGGTACTAACGAGTTTTGCTTAGCGTATGCTATCAAATAATCTTATGCCAATCTATTTACGTATACCTAGTCGAATTACTTTATCACCCTATTTTTTTTATGGATGGGAAATCATCAAATGACCCCCCCTCCCGCTCTGGGTGGAGCGGAAGGGAGCGTCAGACTCTTGTTGACTAAAACCCATCCGTGTTCCTTCCTTAGCCCTTTATGTTCCGGGGTAGCGGTAACCCTTTCGGACAATCCTGCATTCCCGGCAGGCTTCGGCCCTGGCAGGCCCCTTCGCGTATTCCAGCGCGTCAAAATAAGACGCCGTTGGATTTTTAACTCTCGGCTCTAAGCTGAACGTTGCCATTCCAGTGCGCGCAAAAAAAATCGTGCAAACCTGGGCTAACGTTGAATATCACTTGTAAGAGCTGTAAGTCATGAAACGAAAAGGTCTATTTGTCTATGTGACATGTTGTATAAATTGTTGTCAAAAGTGATAAAGCAATTAGAAGGTCGACTATACCTAACTGGTTGGTTAATCACAACACACGGCAGATTTACTAAGGATCAGAATCTTAATAAGTATTTCATTAGATTGATTTTACAGTTGGATTGGTCTTACAGTTTCATGATGAATGAGACAGAAATCCACAAAGTACAGGGCGTATGCCATTTCAACCAAGATTAAAAGTAACTGCGAGAATCATACTTCTTTAGATTCCACTTATTTCACAAATTACTTCGACAAGAAATACTTCAGTCCAACAAAAAACAAACAGACAAAATTGAACTCTATTTAAAACAACAAGTTTTACCTGTATCAAAGCAACAAGATCGACTCTTGCGTCAGCGCCTCGGTCCGGTATTATAAGTCCTAATGCAGCCGCCTCGGGAACCGTACGGAACGCTCGAAGGAAATTGTTAGCCTGACACGGCACGCCTCCTGAAGTGTCTAACATTCTGAAAAGGAACCCTGAAATTTTGAAAGCTTTGTTATTGAAGTCTGTCTGTAGTAAAATAGGTGGTCGCAATCTGGTATGCCAATATTTTGGTGTAGTGCGCATGGCCGAAATTAATTTGGCAAAATTTTTGGTCGAATCTCATTCGGCGAAGAATTTTTGTCCGAATTTAATTTAGCAATGAAAATTGACCGAATTTCTTTTATTTGTTTATTACAGCTTTAAGCTTTATACACAAGTAAAATATTCTGTCCAACGGCGGACTTAATGTCTGAGGCGTTTTCTTTTCGCTCACAAAAAATATTATTTATCTGACATTAATTTCGCCGAAGTTGATATCGTTTAAAAAATTAACTACAGCGAAATGAAACTCCACCAGTCAATAAGCTATCCATACAAGCACACTTTAAATTATATTATAGTGATTCCATCCCACAGACGACCATTAAAACCTATGCAGATAATTATTTATCTCAGGCCCAGTTCCCAAGCAACGCGCGACGCATGTTAAGGGAATAATTATAATTTTCAAAGTATGCGTCAATACACGTTCACGCAAGTTTTTGGAACGAAGATCTTTAACGCGGCTTGCGGTAGGAGTACTGGTAGAAATCGTCATGTAACGAAAAAGCGTTATGCCCCCTCCATGCGACTTTATTTTTTTATAATAGAAAGAAACAGAGAGAGAGTTTTCACGGTTTTCGAGGGTGCTGAAGCCAATAGTGAGGCCAAAATGAAAATACAAGATGGCGGCTGCGAAAACATTAAAATTTTTCGTCATGGGTGTCGTTTTCAAGGTTTTTGAGGATGCTAAAGTCGATAGCGGGTTCAAAATAAAAATCCAAGATGGCGACTACTTTATGAGAGCTTCTAAAAACGAATACAAGACGGCTCTGTATTAAAAACGCGTTTAAATTCACAATCTCTCTGTCTATTTCTATTATATACGAATGTGTGTGGGTGCGAGTATCGCGTAAGGAACTTCATTCTTGACGGGGGTCCCCCGACCGCACAAGTTTTTTTTTT
The DNA here is from genome assembly GCA_945859645.1 of Amphipoea oculea. Taxonomy (NCBI): domain Eukaryota; kingdom Metazoa; phylum Arthropoda; class Insecta; order Lepidoptera; family Noctuidae; genus Amphipoea; species Amphipoea oculea. The sequence goes on along the minus strand of OX243869.1, from coordinate 7,542,952 downwards.
TGTCATGGGAACCAGGCCTTTATGTAACCTAAGTATGAAAATATTATAAATAAAAAGTGAGCATACCCAATTCGCAACTGAGACAAAATTCTTTGGCACATGTATGTGCTAAGAGGGTCGCCTTTACCGGCAATGTGTAATATAAAACCTGAAAAAAGTTGTGTCTTATAATCTAGTGATTAGGTAGGTTCTTAGAAGCCCTGTAGCGAACACGTGATACTTTATAAATCGGAGATAATTGTAATCTATTTGAATAAAAAATGAAATACTGTTCGTTGGTAAGCGCGTCATTTGAGAACGGCTGGATAGATTTGCCTCTTTTTTATTTTCAAATCTTCTTAACGCTCCGAATTAGGTTTTTGAGGGAAAGGAAAAATCTGAAAAGTTGCCCGAAAAATTCTTCCGGAAAGTGCTATGGGATTCTATGGGATTTTTGTATTAATTATGGTTTGGACAGGACTTCGGTCTGGTCAGCTAGTATACTATAATTATAACAGCCATGGTCATGAAACGCGAGAGCGAGATGGCTTGAGACAGCACAGACGTTTGAGAAATCCCGTACTGAACGTTCACCGTCCTACTTTCACGTTTTTTAACCACAACTGCGACTGTCTTGGTGTCTTGAGTAACTATTACAAATCGATTGATCAAGATAAACAGATTATGGTCAGATCTTAAGGAATGTCTGAATCTACAATCATAGATGATTAAAAAAGTATCATATGTAAACCATTTTATTTGCCACGCTGTATAAAATATAATTAATAAAATAATACTTTTACAAATTACCTGTAACATAGAATTGCAATAAGAATTAGGTAACGTAGTTTCTAATCCCGGAAGCCCTGTTTTGTTACATTTCTCTAATTCTTCGTTCGGACCGTGTTTATTGTAACGTATATCTATCTGTAATATGAAATATATTGACATTTAAAACAAATTCAAGCTGTCAAAAAAAATTTAAGATATGCAGTTAAATTACTACAGTTTTGTAGTCCTTATTTAATACGTGTACTGAGGATTCAAGTCTTTGAAAGCTCTGAGTCTGATGCTTTAGAAGTTCGCTCTGTGTAACAGATTTTAATTCCAGGGGCTGTACATAATCAGCCTATAACGTTCCCACTGCTGGGACACAGGCCTCCTCTCAGTGAGGGGGAGTGGGCTGTAATCTACCACGCGGGCCCAATGCGGGTTGGTAGATGTCACAATATGTCTTCGAATTATTGGTTCTAGGACATGCCTGTATCTTCACGATGTTTTCCTTCACCGTTTTGAGAGCAGTGGTGATGGAATAATCTACACAAAGTAAAGCGCCTGTCTGGGTTCGAACCTACGACCTACAACTCGTAATTCGCGGCCGTTAACACTGGGCCACCACTTCTCGTCGTGGCCGTAAACCGTCACAATACGGCACCTGGCCTGCATACCAAATCCTTGCTATATTCTACCATTGCAGGAAGTTTCGCAAAGGCTGTGTGTGACAGAACAACTTCTTCTTACAATCCAAATCTTTTCAGCATAGAACTTAGCCAAACCGAAGGTCGGGTTTAGAGCAGTGCGCCTTGTCTATTTACCCGACTGCACGACAGCAAAGACAGGGTTATGTTTTTAAATATAGGTACTTAGGCCGGGAATTTGAGATAATTTTCAAGTTATGGAACAACAAACTGAATGTCATACTTAACAAAGTTCAAATTCCATTGCAACCAAAAACGTTAGGACCTTTTTGTTACAAATGGTCACTCAAAAATGAACTTAGAATACATTCCACTAAAGTAGATAACTGATTATGTGGCGATGGAATGAAAATTATCAAAGACTATGAACACTGCCATAGACAATCTTTTCAGCGATTTTTTTTATATCTCAATCCTGTGGACGTCCGTAAAAGGACAGAAAATATCAAACGCGATGAAGTACTTACTGAACAAAACACTTACTTAGGACGTAACGAAGACACTCTTCAACACTCAGTTGTCAAACTTAAATAATTGATATTGTACCTTTTGATAATGCTTGGGTATTGGCTGAGCAACGTATTTATTTTCGTTCTGTCTTGAAGCATGCAAATCATCGAAATTATCTTCTATATACGGCATCTGCAAATATTTCAGATGAATTATTTTAATGATATAGTATTTAAAGAATAAGAACGTCAAGACGAAAGTATTGGCTATAACATTAGGCTCAAATCACACCGAGATGGCAGCGAAGCGGCGAGCAGTTTCAGTGTCATATAATTTTAAACTTTATCTTCATTACTATAATACATAGTATCGCTTGAGAAACTTGAGTCGTCGGAATGCACGCGGCGCCGCGGGCGGCCGCGCGACCTTTCAAGTTTCTCAAGCAATACTATGTATTATAGTAATAAGGATAAAGTTTAAAATTATACGACACTGAAACTGCTCGCCTCTTCGCTTCCATCTCGGTGTGATTTGAGCCTTAGGGGAAAACCAAAGAAACTATGGATGAACTGTGTGAAATTATTTGCACACCTGATAAGGTAGGATATGGTTTAAAGAACTGTTGTAATTATGTATCACCTCATGTACCTACCCATATTCAAGCAAATAATTTGATTTGAAAGATGGTATGGTTAGAAAGGGGTGACTACTGAGATGACCACTACAACTATGTACCTACTTATGTACTTAATTAAAAAATATATAGATTTATTTAAAATGAACATTAATTTATATTTATTATTGTAAATATTGCTATGCTCTTACAGGGTTCATGTCACTTTAATCTGTCAAGCTCCGCTAATGAGACACAATTGATTTTCTATTGTTGTGTTAATAACCTTTTTTATCCATTTGAAAGCAATAAATCTTTGCATGGAGAAGTTTGGAAAAAGACATGTTGCGCCAAACCCCAGTAAAATATTAAGAGTAAGTATGTCCTTTGATATCAAAAATAGCACTAGATTATGAATTAGGAATAAAAACCGCGATTGCATTAACTTGATTATAAACCGTAACTTTCTAACATAAAGATTATTATCGTCGCCTTAGAGTGAAAACCTCGGGAATGCATTTGCATAGTTTTTTGTATGAATACCTTGTAAGTAGCATTTTATGCATTTCGGTTAATCTTCGAGAATATGACTGTTCTGGATATGAAAGCGGGTTAAATTTACCTATAAATTAACAAAAAAAACATAAAAGAAGCCGTACAAAAATTGTACAGCACGCAGTTGTATCTTCCTCCTGAAAAATTACTTCTTTTACACTTAAGAGGTTTTCACTCTAAGGCGTCGTTATAGTTTGCAATATATTTACTACATTGATTAAAAAGTAAACGTATTTTTAAAATAGGAACAAAAATATTTATGGAAATATAAAACATAATTTCTAAGCAATAAGGTTGAAAAACCAAGTTGCAAAACAAGACCACAACATTATTAATCATGGTCTTTTTTTTCCGGCCGTTTTTGATGCGCCCATCGGAAATCTAGTACTATTGTTTATCGAAGAGTATTTTAAACACATTCCTTACGCACACAGCGGGCGTACCTATATCACCATTTGGAACTGTAATTTTAATTCAAAATGTCGGCAATGACTTTGTTGGAAAAATAATAAGGTACATTAAAATTTAAGTTAAGGTGCCTAACATTTTAGTTTTTTGACTGTACACCAGCCAAAAACTTATTTTTGCAACATATCCCAACAAAAAAAGAAAACCTTTCCTAACATTCTCTGTTGGAGGTCTTTGATAAAATAAATAAAAAACAATTAATTATAATGAGTTTTTATTGGATACCTGATTTCTCTTAAACGTTCTAGGATTAGGTGCGTATCCAATAGGGCCTTGCATTTTCATTGATTTCAATACTTCGGGGTCGATCGGTTTTGGTTTCCTGCGTAATGAGATATTATAATGTTAAAGTTTCTATTGAAAACATAAAAAGTCCTCCATCGTCATCATCATTTTAGCTGAAAGACGTCCACTGCTGGACATAGGCCTCCCCCAAGCACCGCCACTTCGACCGGTTCTGTGCTTCTCGCAGCCGGCGGATTCCTGCGGCCTTTACTTTGTCAATTTTCGTTACAGCATTTTGCAAAAAGGGGTTTGAAGGTTTTGGCCCTAAAATCAGCCGCCATTTTGATTTTTTTTCAGAATCGCGGTGCACAACAAAAGTTATATATTTAGATAGAGCACACTTATACAAAAAAAAAATGTTATGTATTATAATATCCTAAAGCGTCAGGTTTCGTAGTTATTCACCAAAATATAAGTCGAAAACAACAAGGATTTTTTTGTTTTTTTGCCCTCCAGGTAAGCATATTGAACTATTGAGGTAATAGAAACGTTATGAAACCTTTATGGAGAAGAAACAAATGAAGAATAGACATTTTTTAAATAAATAATTAAACACGGCAATTTATAGTTCGTTTTTTAATCCCAGAGACTAATCTGACAAGTGTCTTCTATACTAAAAAAACGAAAACACAAAAGACTTAAATGTCAGATTAGTCTCTGGGATAAAAAAACGAACTATAAATTGCCGTGTTTAATTATTTATTTAAAAAATGTCTATACTTCATTTGTTCCTTCTCCATAAAGGTTTCATAACGTTTCTATTACCTCAATAGTTCAATATGCTTACCTGGAGGGCAAAAAAACAAAAAAAATCCTTGTTGTTTTCGACTTATATTTCGGTGAATAACTCCGAAACCTGACGCTTTAGGATATTATGTTATGTAACATTTTTTGTTTGTATAAGTGTCCTCTATCTAAATATATAACTTTTGTTGTGCACCGCGATTCTGAAGAAAAATCAAAATGGCGGCCGAGCTTAGGGCCACACTCCATACAAAAATCTTCAAACCCCTTTCAAGAACAAAATCCAGTAATCACCAAGTGCATATAAAAAGAAACACTACTTTTTATTGAACGCTTTTTAAATCACGCACTTGACCTAAAATGTTATGGGTAGGTTAGATACGCCTAGTATCGTTTCTATTCGAAGAATTGTTTTTGAAGTGAAAACTTCTTTAGGCGCGTTGCCATTTTTGAGTTGGAAAAATCCATTGAATTCGCGCGACTTTTCGGTAGGAGTGGCGCGTGTCATTGCGGTTAACAATACCGCTTCGGATGTGTTCAGCAGTCCTCAGGATGTACTCAGTTTTAATGTATATCCGATATGTCAGTGAGTGATGGCAAAGTATTGTTTGTGTTTTGTTTTCACTTCTGTTGGCACTCCCGGAGTGCCACTGTTTTTTATTTCGTTGCCAAGTAGATATAATTAGTCATGAAAGTTGACAGTTATTATGCCCGCTAATTTATAACAACACTAGAGATGTACCTCAAGGTTTTTACGACTTGACAAAACAAGTAAATAAATTCTCTAATTAATGATAGTTTAAACCGCATCAAAATCCGTTGCGTAGTTTACACTAAAAGAGACTTTATTTAATAATATTATGTATATAGATTTATTATACCTGTATATTTTCTTAAAGAACTCCTCAGGCAGTTCGTTGAACCACTTGCTGCCTGACGTCAGCGGCGGCAGCGGTACTGTGCCGTACTGGAACGTTGTGTCGCTGAACCCGACGAACGGTATGCCCACTACTTGATCCGCAAACTCTGTTGCTCTGGGAACAAAGTATAAAACATTTAACCAGCTCATAATCATACGACATCTTACCGTAATACAGGGTGACAGGGACATCGATGCGCTGTGGTATTGAACTTTTCTATAAAACAGCTGTTTCAGAGAAAAGTGCAATACCTACGCGGTCAAAATGTATGGAACAGCAATTTTTTTTTTTTAATCGCATACGTAATATTTCAACGCAAGGAGGTTCAGAATCATGTACTGAATCCATGGTATCAGGTTACGCATCGATGTCCCTGCCAGCCTGTCACCGTTTTGTTATTTTGTAAATTACTCTAATTCTTCTAACGATTCTATTCTAATCTTTGTTTTAAGTTCCAAGTAGGTACTTCAGCTAACTTACCTTTTTTTATGTACAGACGCCAGCGCATCAACTTACCCGAAACTGTCAAATTTTCCCAATCAACTTTGAACCTTATAATTTAGTGATAAAGTTGAAAATCTATTAAAGAAATTTGACAGATTGTAGTAGGTTTATGTGCTGGCGTCTGTACATAAACTGTGACGAAATATTTAAATTTTTCTTACAATTTTCAAAAAGTACTATACTATATTGCAGAGACAAATTACAAAGTGAGAGGGCTGAAGCGAATGCTTCCTAAACATGAGAATTTGTGTCTAGTAATAATTACAAAATGCAATCGCCACTTTAACAAGTATATGGTGATTAGAATTATTATAGTTCTTTTAAACCTTTATTATTTAAATTTTCATCGTCTTATCTGGCTATTTTCCGCTGTGTATTAAACTAAAAACCGAAAAAAGAAAATTCTCACCTTGAAAAGTTATTGAAGACCGGTTCATGGTTGTGCTGTGGTGAGAACAAGTGCAGATGTCCCGCTTGATCGCCGAACACTAACGCCTGGCTAGTGGAGGACACGTCCATCACACTGCACAAAGAGCTGTGAGTGTCCACCTGAAAACATTATGAAGATAGCTGTAAAAGGTGAACTATTATGGAAACCCACTTGCAAAACGGTTTTAGGTACGAAACTATTTCTTTTTTATTTCGAAAAGTTAATTATTCAGGCTAAAAGAGAAAAGTATGCAGGATAGTCGGATATCATCATCATCATTTCAGCCGAAAGACGTCCACTGCTGGACATAGGCCTCCCCCAAGTACCTCCACTTCAACCGGTTTTGTGCTTCTCGCATCCAACGAGTTCCTGCGGCCTTCACAAGGTCGTCGGACCACCTTGTGGGAGGCCTTCCAACGCTACGCCTTCCGGTACGCGGTCGCCACTCCAGAACAGTCGGATATAAGTAGTTGAAGTTTAGTAAGAAACCGATGGATATTCGCGAATAAAATTTTATTTTATTAATAGAAAACAAACAGCTCATTTATCAAATTAAATTTCAGTCGACAACATCCATCGGTTTCTTACTAAACTTCAACTATATCCGACGATCCTGCATACTTATCTCTTTTGCTGACTGTACATTAAACGGCATTGCTGTTTTCGATTGTTGCTCTACAGTAGGATTTTTCATATACAGCTCGATTCAAACTTTATGGCGGCTCTGAAGTGCGCTACTCGCTTGCGCAGTACCTTCCCCTCGCCCCCGCTGAGAGGTAAATTTGTTACAGCGCAACGACTCGCCTCATGTTCCGAGCCGCCATACTGTTTGAAACGGGCTATACAATGGTAGGTATATTGAGAGCGTTTTACAAACACACAAACTCAACAACAACAAAATCTGTAGCTCTTCAAAATATTGGTGTATAAACTGCACCCAGAGGGGTAATTCTCGTAATTTTTAGAACATTCACAGTCTGATCTCAGTCTCAATCTGTCAAAAATACCTCTAATTTCCTTACATTTTTGACAAGTGTTTGGCATTGATTGTCGCTGAGATGAGATTGCGACTAGATTTTGAACGTTTCTAATTACGGGATTTGCCTGCTGTTCTATGCGCAATCAACTTTAGAATCTTTTGATACAAGTTGCAAGAAAAGTAAACATTTGAAACTGTAGTTGTAAATCCAAATTATCCAGTCTACATCAACCTCACCTGAAACATAGAATGCTCAGCCGCACACGGCGCATTGACATGCAGTAATGCAACATGGCCGTCACCCGACAACGCCACCGCTCTTCCAGAGAAAGCAGGTAGGAAGTGCAGCAACAATGGCGGCGAGACTGTGGGGAGAGACCAGGCGCCCTCGCCCGGCATACTGTTGGCGCGCAGGCAGCGCACGTCCCACACTAACACGTAGGGCTCTGCTACTGCCATGCCGACACTGAGGAGGGGGTATAAGTTTTTAGACGTCATGGTTATATATGTATATTATTAAGCTGAACAGGCTGAGAGCAAGCCCCTGCTGAGTAAACTAGGTAGCCATTGAGAATGATTGAAAACAAGTGACAAAGACAACTTTATTAAAATAGATAGACTTTCGGAAACTAACAGGGTACAGTACCCGGCGATAAATATTGCACATCGATCTTTGGAAAGAGACAATCGGCTAATTTCGGCTTCGTAGAGCGTTATCTCTGTCGCACAAAATACAAACAGTCCGGTATCTATTAGGAGCTGTTAAAACAATTATGATTTGCTTCTTTTGATAATTCTTTTTATTCTTTGTATAAAATACACCAATTTTTCTATAAATGATTGCTTTAGGTTGTGGTAAAATAAAAAGGTTCCCCTATTTTTCCTAAAGATGCCATAGTACAACTTTAAATTATTTAAATTTGGGGGTGTTAACAACTCTAGATATATATTTTGAACTGGACGCGACCGCACTCTATCGCACTTGAACAACGACTGACAAAACGTCAGTTAACGTCACATAGGTTGTGTGCGACAGACATAACGCACTACGAAGCCGAAATTAGCCGATTGTTTCTTTCCAAAGGTCGATGTGCAATATTTATCGCCGGGTACTGTAATAGCGTAAAACACTAACCATGGCAACGCCTTTCATTTTGACAACATTCAATGCGTATTTACTCGTACGTTGTTGAACTGACAAATTTTTCGAACCTATAAAGCAATGGATTAGGAAATTCCTTCAAAACCCACATGATCTCATGTAGCCTTTTGAGTACGCGTAAGGTGACTTTTATATCTATACATTATTTTAAATGAAAAGTCGGTTTTCGTGTCTGCCTGTGTGATCGCGTTGTTTTTCTAAATTACGCAATGGATTTTAATGTAGTTTTCACCATTTAGAGAATTTATTACAAGAAAGAAATCTTGCTTCTTTGTCAAGTCGTAAGAACCCTGGGAAGCGGGGCCGAGACGCTAATCGATACTATAATATTACAAATGCGAAAGTGTGTCTGTCTGTCTGTCTGTTACCTCTTCACGCTTAAACCGCTGAACCGATTTGGATGAAATTTGGTATAGAGATAGTTTGAGTCCCGGGAAAGGACATAGGATACTTTTTGACAGGCCTGATGGTCTAGTGGTTAGTGACCCTGACTGCTATGCCGGAGGTCGTGGGTTCGATTCCCACCCAGGACAAATGTTTGTGTGATGAGCACGATCATTTGTTCTGTGTCTGGGTGTAATTTATCTATAATATGTATGTATTTAGAAATATATAAGTATGTTTATCAGTTGTCTAGTATCCATAACACAAGCTCTGCTTAGCTTGGGACTAGATGGCGTTGTGTGATAGTTGTGGAATATTTTATCTCGATATTCCCACGGGATCGAGACTTATGCGGATGAAACCGCGAGGCACTGCTAGTTATATACTATACAAATGTAACTTTAGTTTTGTGTAGGTTTTCTGAGTCTTTCATTAGTAAAATATGGATTAATTTTCGATATCAGAGCACTATAAGCTGTTCGGCATCTTTTGCATTATTACAACTCGTTAGACACGTCCACCAAAGACTAAGACGTGACAAAAGTACCATTGCATTGCGCCAAACTTAAAAGGACGCGTTTAATCACGTTTATAATAATAATATCAAAGATAAAATACATACGACTGCGTAAATCCACATGTGATAAGCAGGTCCCCTTGCATGTCCAAGTCGGAGAGACAAGCGGAATGTGCCCTGAAGGTATGGTTAGCTGTGCTGGGTGCCCGTAAGTCTCGTAACGCGACCATGCCGTTCGCACTGCCGCATGCGACTAAAGAACCGCCACCGCTGCGGAGAACGGCGCAACCTTCTTCTTGTATGGGCTGGAAAAGAAAGATTTTCGGAACGAAGTTCTTTAACGGAGCTTGTCGATTGCTATCGACACGCTAAGAAGAAGAAGAAGAACGGAGCTTGTGGTAGGAGTAAACTTGGAGAAATCGTCACGTAACGAAAAAGCATTATGCCCGCTCCATGTGACTTTTTATTACATTTATAATAGAGTCAGAGAGAGATAGAGATAGTTTTCATGTTTTTCGATGATGCTGAAGCCGATATTGATGTGAAAATAAAAATCCAAGATGGCGGCTGCAAATAAATTTTTAATTTTTGTCATGGGTGACATTTTTATGGTTTTCGAGGGTGCTACAGCCGATAGTGAGTTCAAAATGAAAATCCAAGATGGTGTCTGAGAATATTTTCAAAGGGCATTGCCCATTTTGTTGGGAGTTTTGGGCCCCTAAAAAACTTCGCATGTCACGGTGGTTTTAACTTGGTTTTGTAGACCTGGAATTACCTTTTCATATCCTGAAATCGATTTTCAATTATTCACCCTAGTTTAAGAGAAATCTTATTTTTTCGGGTGATGAAATTGAGGTTATAAAACAAGTTTGTTTTTGTTTTAAACATAAGTATTTGAAATTAAAATAATAATAATAATGTTTATGTATTAATATTGATTCCAGAATTTAGAAAACACTACATAACTTCTTCTCTTGCTAAATATTATGTAAGTAGGTTAAACCTAATTCGGTACGGGTTTGAGCACGCTCAAATCGATAATATCGATTACAGTCCTAACTACAATTATTTAATTGACATAGTATAGTCTGTCGTCTGGCAACAATCAGGTTAAGTTTTAATGGCGGAACTGATATAAATTCAATAAAATAAATATTAATTTGGTTTTCCAATGCTAGGGTAAAAGAAATGTCGATAAAATATACATATACATGTAAAAATACGACTTAATTTTTGAGAAGTAAATAGTCTTGACACGGCACCAAAACTAGGGGCCCATTGGTTGTCATTTTCCTTTCGCAGCCGCCATCTTGAACTTTCATTTTGAACTTCGTTCCTAGCCGGGGGCCTCCTTTATTTTCCATGTATATGGAAGTAAAGTATGGTTAACCAGGGTATTGGTGGACAGAAAATACGGGTAATTATGTGGAAGAATCTATACATGTAATGAAAAAGTAACGAAGATTTTTGTCCGTTTGTCTGGATGTATTTTCCGGATTGGCGCAGAAACGGGCAAACGAATTTGGCTGGGCACTCAGATAGTTTAAAACCCGAATTGGATACTTTTGATCCCGGAAGTACGTTCCCGTGGGATATTTTCCGACATTCACGCGGGCGAAGCCACGAGCTAAAGCTAGTAGGTCAATATAAGTAATAGGAGTCACTGATATTTTCAGTTTTCATTTACTCTATGTATTTTCTGTTCACATTTAGCCATTTCAAAGTTCTTGTCTCCACTTTGTCTCCACTTTTACCATAATGACGGAGTGTGCATTGGCCTAGATCTATCTACACACACACACCCCCACACATACACCACACACTTAAAGGTTTTCCACCCTGTATAGGGCAGATTTATATAGGTGTCAAAACTTGCGAATTCAAAGCAACAACCAATTTATTTCAGATCGGCTAGTGTGCTTAAAATACTCACAATAGCCGTCTCAGCCATTTTGTTGAGGTCCAGATCAATCAGCTTGTTTTGATGTCCTCCCATCATCAGCTTGTTAGCGCTCACTTGGAAGATACACTGCATGTCTGTCATATTGGCTGATCTAAAAAGAATCAAAATTATTGAGCATGGTTTTGAGTTCTTTGGAATGAAAGTCTTCAACTATTTTGCGACTGGCTCTAAAAACTACAATTATATACACATGTAATCTATCTAGCCGAGCAAAAATAAAAAAGTCTGAAAGAACTCTAAGCGAAGATGAAGTAATAGCGTGGGCAGGCGATGCGATGCGACGGAGTCGCGGACAAATGATAAATGATTTATTTCTGTAAGTAGGTTTGTACAAACACTTTTACACGTCAATCATATTTTTTTTTAAGCTAGATGAGGTCGGCGTGTCCTATCGGACTACTCTGAGAAGAAACGCCGAAACAAACTCAGAGGTCACAGTCTCTTTTAAAGTCCAGACAAGATCTTGGTCAGATCATGTGAAGACCATTTAGATTGGTGTCTGAAATGGTCTTTTGAGGAAAGAACCACACAGATTGAGCGGACCTGTCCAGTCAGTGCACGCATTTGTCAAAAATCGTGCAGCTCAACTCAGAACTTGAGGAACTCAACGATTCGAAGAACAATGCCAAAGAAAGGACATTTGGGTAGGCAGCATAAATTACTCAAACTGCCAGATCATGATTAAAACTTTCATACATCCGCTGGATGCGAGAAGCACAACCAGTCGAAGCGGCAGTTCTTAGGGGAGGCCTATGTTTAGTAGTGGACGTCTTTCGGCTGAAATGGTGATGATGATGATACATTACTTACTTGAAAGTACGTTTCGGAATCCCTCGGCGTATTTGATGGCGTAATGACGTTTTGGTCAGTGCAAAAATGCCTTGTTCAACAGTTAGGATATCCCTCACTTCTTCGGATTCATGCACTTGGAAAGATGTGTACTTTTGCATTCCTGGACCATAGTAGGATGTTACATGACCCTAGAAATAATAAGTATGCGAAATTAAATATTCAAGACATAAAATAAATATTTTCCAAATATTTTTTATACATTGAAATCTGAAAGTAGAACATTCGTTTTCAAATATTTTTTGTTAGAGGTTTCATCTGAAGAAATAAACACAAACCTCATTTTGCATGCAAAATTAATGCTTGGTTTGCTATCTTGGTAGGATTCAGCTTGTTTTTACTAAACATCATTCATCATTAGCTGCAACACCCAATAAATGTGCAAATCAACTATGTTGGGGTCTGCTTCCAGTCTAACAAGATGCTGCTGAATACCAGTATTTTACATGGAGCGACTGCATATCTGACTTCCACAAGGGTAACAATACTCCTTGGTAAGACTGGTTGTCAGACATTTGGGCTTCTGAAGACCCGTAAAGACTGTCAAGGATCCAAGAATGACAACCAGGAACAATGGCTTAAATAACATGCTTTCCGAAGCACGGAGGTATCTCGGTATGGAAAGATGGTCACCCATACACGGACCGACACGCGCGCTACGCGCCAAGAGTAGCTTAATCTGATCTATCGACCCGTGCGGCTGTTATTTCTGAGCCACGATAGATCTATGCTACTGATTGAATTTTTTAATAATATATCCACTTACTCCTTGGTTCCCCATCCATATCAGCTCCTCATACTTGTCGAACACCACCGCAGACACCCCAAACCTGTCGCCGCCGTCCACCAGCACACTGGCCCGCACCTCATACTCCGCTGATTGTTTCGGCACCAAGTATTGCGGAGCATAATCTGTGTTGTATGGACCTGAGAGTTATGATGTGATTAATGTATTATACAAACTTTGCCTCGATTTGAAAGAGTTTCCGAAGACAAGAGAGAGAAGTGAAATAGTAAAGTTTGTATAATACATCAAGTTTGTAGGAAGCTAATTGGCATATTATTATTATCATCTCCTAGCATCTTTGATGGAGCTGGCACAGAAGTGTGGAGATTGGCACATGCAAAGAGAAACCTATTCTCAGCAGTGTGTAAAGTCGGCCTGTGGATCTTGATGATGAGCCTCTTTGAATATTTATTTCCTTATTTTACATAATATCTATGAGCTTAAATGTTTTATATGAAGCTTATATGCTTTTTGCAACAATGATAAGGTAATCTAAGATCCAGATGAAGTGCTACAACTTCACTTTATGTCAAAAAAAGCAACAGTAAAAAAAAAGTCGCAATAATTTTTATATTTCTAATACTTATTAAAATAATTGCTGCACATTACTACAGAACTCACTACCTACCACTGAACATTCTGAGCAAATTACTTTTATTGTGTCCTAATTATTTACCAGTGACCCCTAAAGGTCAATGATATACAATGTATCATAGAAAACAAAAAGTTATCAGAAAAATAGTGCTGATGAACTTTATAATAGAAAACGGATAACTTCAGATGACTTATTTGTTTGATACTTTGATTATAGAAAAACAACACCATTTATTTTTTATTTTGCTGAAATTGAAATACCAATATTTTAATTAGTAATTCTTCTTATTAATTTTCAAGAGTACTTAGAAGTTTCTACTTCTACTTTTTTTAAGGATTTAACATAGGAACTCGAAGTAGGAAGTAGGTACTTTAAAAGAATATTCTGGAAGTATTTCTAGTATAAGTGGCTTATTTCAGCAAACAGAAGTCTGGGTAAAATCTCTTGTTTACTTATGTGTTGTCCCACAAACCATAAAATTTTACAAAATAAGGTCTAAAGTGTACAGTAACATTTTTATCAATATCTACCAAGAAGTATACTTACATGAGAAAAGTTTTGATTTAACAAAGGCTCATTGGCGATTAATCTATGACTATGAGGGCTGATATTGAAAGTTTACTTGAAGAGCTTAGCGGTCACATCATATTTTTTTTTTTTTTTTAATAATAAGATACCACTAATACCACTTTTGTTCTTGCAGTAACTTGTAGTAAAAACTTGTTTAGAAAAAACCTATCATAGGCTGTTGAAACAAATATTAGCCCAGCTGATTAAAAAAGCAACAAGAGAAAAGCACCGACATCACAACGAATTTGTAAACAGTAATTTTAATGTAACTTTCAGAAAATAACATTAACATCTGAGGGGAAAATACTGTTGTTTACTGATCCGAAAAGAAAATAAAACAAAGAAACTTATAACCGATGTTCCACTCAAGGGATGCCTGAAGGCCAAAGTAACCAATTTAATCCATTAATACGACAAAATACCTTTGTATTTTAATGAATACCATTGAAAAACGAATACTTACCAGTTAGCAGATGATCCGTCGGCATGCAAAGATCGGAATAATGATATTCCATACTAAAAATGTTTCACTTATTTTGTTTCACAACATCTATAATCACTATTTTAACTCAAAAGTCACTATTTAAAAGATTTTAATTTAAAATAAAACGAAATGGATCAAGGGTTCGACGACGACAATCAGAAATATTTTCAAGTTACTCAACATGAAAGTTGCATTTACACTCCGTGTTCGATAGCAGGAAATTGGTCTTTACAATTATTGAAATACGGTGCACAGATTATACACAGTGTGCTTGTTGGAAAACAAAATATACTCGCGTCTTGTCATCAAACTGTATTTGCGTTCCGTTCTACGTTTAGTGAATGCAAAGAAAAAGTAGAAAAGGTCAATTTTGTCAATCTAAAACATATGATGCATTGAATGCTTATTGTTTCGGATATTTTATCATACGAAACTTTATTCGGATACGGAAAATAGAATAAAATATTATTTCGGATTTTTATCAAACTGCTTCTTATCATTGAATTCCTGGTTATTTAAATGGCATTTATCTGAATTTCATCAAATAAAAGGAGCAGGAGGGGGAGCAGTGGTATCGGTCCCACAGAGTACTTTTTGATAGACTGAAAATCGGCCCCGACTGACGAGTTGTGTAGGTCGTGATTTCGAACCCAGATATGACATTACTTTGCGAATTTTATTTCATCACCACTGCTCTCAAAACGGTGAAGAAACCGGCATAATTATTCTAGATCCAAAAAAATCGATGACGTGGTGGGTTAAGGTCCACTCCCTCTTATAAAGAGGTTTGTGTCCCAGCAGTGGGAACTGAAGGCTATTATGCTATGCGAATAAAATTAACATAACGAAATTAGAAAAAAAAAAAATGGTTGTTAGGATACGATAAGGATTCTAATTAGATAGCTTCCCTAGCTAGCGCCGGATTTAAAATTCAAAATTGTGTCAAAAGCCTTGTCGTTTTATGGTAACTTTGTGTTTTTTTCTATGTAATGCTGGGGCCAGACTATCGCGATAACGCGAAGATTTGCGCGATAAGTTGATGCTCATTGGCTGGACCTACGATGTCAGCCAATATGAAACAACTATCGCGATTTTCCCGTATATTGTGGCCCCGGCATAATAAAGAAAGAAAGTCACTTTTCGAGTCTGTGTCTGCGCTTTTAAATTGAATAATCGATCTGGCCACCAGCCTGTCTCTGTCTGCTAACTTTGCATCGCAACGCTGCGTGGCGCGTTTACACCTACATAACATATAGGTATATGTACATTGGCCCCGGCAGGATTATATTCAGGGGGGTGAATCTTCAACTCCACGAAGTGAGCTCGAAAATTTTAGCAACTCGCCTCGAATAGGAAAGGTTTAAGTACTTTTGTCTGCTGTGATATCTCCAGAGCCCAGCCACAGGCGCGGGATGGCCGGAACTAATATCTGGGCGCCCTAGGCCCGTGCCTCTTCGGCCCTAGGATCCGGGAAAATCTGCCACTGATAATGAATTAATATTTTATCCGTGTTGACACGTTGCCACATTTCTTAATTGCACCCGTGCGAAGCAAGGGTTTCTAATAAATAAGACTACAAATAAGTCTTGGAAAATGCTTTTATTAAAGCCTTAAAAATATATTCCTATATTAGTTGATAAGCTTTGCTGTTAATAGTATATTATAATATTTAAACAATGCAGAATTAAAATAAATTAGTTGCTTTCTACAGGGTGTTACAGAAAGGGTATATCAATACAAACGGGTTGAAGAGTGTATCTGGTCTAGAATAGAGGTACAAAATTTTAGCTCAAAAGCAGTAACTTTGAAAATGCTTAATTTTTTTTATTTCGATACTTTATTAAATTGAAATCATAACAAACGTGTCACCGCACTACGAGGGTCATTATCCATTATCTGTAGTGTGTCTGTGCGCCTAGTACACGCACATCACGCCGCCGCGCGCCAGTGCAGCGCCGTGATGTCGAAATAAAAAAATATTAAGCATTTTCAAAGTTAATGCTTTTGAGCTGAAATTTTGTACAGAGATTCTAGACCAGATACACTCTTCAACCCGTTTGTATTGATATACCCTTTCTGTAACACCCTGTATAACATAATACAGTCGCCGGCACGTAACTTGGCAAGGTTTTGGCGTAGTCGAATTTCGCGCAAATACAATTTAGGCTTATTCCGCTAAACTTTTATACATAGAAAAAGTCTTATTCTGAGCTTTTGAATTTTTGACAGTTTTTCCATACTAGAACTGTCAGACGTCAATTATTTTTACATGGATAAATGATATCTGACTTTGGTAAAATTAGACATAAGGGCTGATTTTTCAATACTCAGATATGATGACAGTTTGACATAGATATTTTCTATACAAAAACTGTCAAACCGCAATATTTATACCTCAGATAAATGTTATCTGACTATTGAAAAATCAGCACTTAGTGCAAAAAAAAATGGTCACTTTTACTTATGTCATTATTCTATGATTAGTGCCGTAATTTATTCTTAAACATCTGTTTAGAAGCAAGTTAAAGAAAGGAGAGGAACGACTAACACTCTTGCCAAATTACGTGCTGGCGACTACTTATCACAATAATTATTGTACAGTAGTTGGTAAGAAATGCTGATAATAACTCTTGGTGAATTCTGTCATGAGATCTGGCATTGCTTCAGGTAATGTAGTGATGAGTCGCGCTGGGCTGCCAGAGTATCTTGCAAAAGAAGGTACAACTGTCTCTGCAGGAAGCACCGAATTGTCCTCAATCATGCAGCAGTCTTTTAGCACGCATCTCCGTCCCTGGAAATTAAAACAAGAATTGAAAAATTAGAAATCAGTTTTGGATGAAGAAGTAAGACAATGTAGTGGACCTACACACATCAACAGAATCTAGGGATATTTTATATTTCATCAAATATCTAAAAATCTATGAAGAATTTTCTGATATAGTAAATGGAAGAATGATAGGTAATTTTAAGGTCTTTAATAAAAAATAAGAAACATTCCGTGATTTTTTTCTTTTAAATAAAAACTCAACATTCATCTCGACTCAAATGACGACGTGACATGACTTTTAAAGCTCTCACGGCTCATTAAATTAAAAAAGAAAATCCATCTAATCCCTTTTCATTAATTAATATTAATAAAACAATTTTAACGTTCCTTAACGTAAAAAATTACTAACAATTTTGCAGCCGTATTTTGTTTTTTTTTTTTATTTACATTTTCAAAGGGGTTTGAAGGTTTTGGCCCTAAAATCAGCCGCCATTTTGATTTTTTGTCAGAATCGCGGTGCACAACAAAAGTTATATATTTAGATAGAGGACACTTATACAAACAAAAATGTAATATAACATAATATCCTAAAGCGTCAGGTTTCGGAGTTATTCACCAAAATATAAGTCGAAAACAACAAGGATTTTTTTGTTTTTTTTCCCTGTAGGTGAGCATATTGAACTATTTAGGTAATAGAAACGTTATGAAACCTTTATGGAGAAGAAACAAAAGAAGAATAGACATTTTTTAAATAAATAATTAAACACCGCAATTTGGACCAATCTTTATTAAAAAAGTCCAGCTTATTCCGCCATCTCCGTCTGGGCCTGCCGCGATGTCAGCGGGACCGTCAAACTTCTATACTAAAAAAAAAAACGAAAATAGAAAAGACTTAAATGTCAGATTAGTCTCTGGGATTAAAAAACGAACTATAAATTGCCGTGTTTAATTATTTATTTAAAAAATGTCTATTCTTCATTTGTTTCTTCTCCATAAAGGTTTCATAACGTTTCTATTACCTAAATAGTTCAATATGCTTACCTGGAGGGAAAAAAAACAAAAAAATCCTTGTTGTTTTCGACTTATATTTTGGTGAATAACTCCGAAACCTGACGCTTTAGGGTATTATGTTATATTACATTTTTGTTTGTATAAGTGTCCTCTATCTAAATATATAACTTTTGTTGTGCGCCGCGGTTCTGAAAAAAAATCAAAATGGCGGCCGACCTTAGGGCCACCCTCCATACAAAAATCTTCTAACCCCTTTGAAAATAGAATAAAAGAGGTTTCAATCTGTGTATAAACTTTTTATGGAAACTTAAAAGATTTGAAACTATAAATTTGTTAATACTTTAACATTATAGGCCGTCGGAAATAGACAAAAAAAGTGGCTAAATTCGCAAAGTGTGATGTAGTTCTGCATTTTTGGTATGTTGTATGGGTCTGTTAGGGTAGTGTAAATTCAAATTTGCAACTTCGAAAAACTTGTGGAAACTGAGAAAATCGTGAAAAACTTCGAAATTTTGGGACTTTTTTCACTATTTGCTCTCCAGGGCCAAAACTATGCATTTTTTTGCGAACGATGTTCCGCACACTTATAAACTGTATTAAATTGCCTACAATTTGAGTCCAAGTGCAGCTCTATTGACCCCGAAAGAGCCAAGCTATGGCACTTCAAAGATGACCAATTTTTCTTGAAAATTGAAATTTTCAGGTTTTCCACACTTATTTCGCGAAATATTGGCAAAACCACTTGCCCTACGAAGAAAAGTTACTGAAAGTATTTTGTAGTACATTTATTTAGCTTTTATTAGAGCCCAAAACGAAGTCTGTGAGACTAGGAATTCACTCACAATCTCAAAAAAAACGAAAAGAAGGTAAAATGGGTTATAGAGGCAAAAGACTCATTGTATACAGGGTTATTGGAAATTAGACCGGAATCTTATAAGGGGCGATGGGGACATCATTTGCAACAATATTGACCCCAAAAGTAATATAACCTCTCCGTCCACAGCAAAAACATTTGTAAATCGTATACTTACTCTTTCTTTTGTCTTTGTTGTGTGTGGATGTGGATTGATGGCGTTAAGTTCACTAATGTACCATTGAAGTTAACTTTAATGGTTAACATTTTTTAATTTTAAGTGTTTATTGCAGGGATACGTTACATTTGTCTCGATTATTCCATTCCGAATATCAATAACATAAGCTGAGAGTACCTCCCCGCGGTGAAGGCGGTAACAGGGTAAGCAGTGTAAGCGTGTAATGCAAACACTTATGTAGTCGTTGATGGGGGATACCTCTTGCCTACTGTTTCTGGCATCGTAACTCATTTGTACAGGCAATTATAGATGCCTACGTCACGTATAGGTACGTTGAACCGCTTTGGCAGGAACGTATCAGTGGTGTTTGACGGGTACCCGGGACGAGAGTGCCGATCGGAGCACAAAATCTGCCGAGCGATTCAGACGATATCTTGATTCTTCAACTGAAATTATTTTTGACTCCTCCACGATTATAAAAGTGCCCCAGGAGAAGATGATGTCGAACGATCGAAACAAAGAACGTCTCATTCAACATCTCTGCTCTGCATTATGTCTCGAAGGAATTGAAACGAAGACAGCGACGGATGATGCAGACCGCGATATTATTCTAATGGCGTTAGAAAGAACCAAGAGCCACGCCCATGTGATCGTAGTGGGAGAGGACGTAGACCTGCTTGTTCTCCTCTGTGGGTTGGGTTCTAACATCCAGAACTTGCGCTTTCAGAAACGTGGACGTAACAGACATGAGGCCGGGTGCATTCAGTATACCACTAGCGCGTATAACCGAGGAGAAGTTGAAATGCCCAATGGATTTAAACTGTTTATACACGCTTTTACTGGGTGTGATACCACGTCCGCCCTTTTCTGGCAAGGAAAACAGAAATTGTGGGGTCAATTTCAAAAGAGGCAAGACCTAGTAGACCAGAGCGGCGCAATTGCGTTACACATTATCAATCGGAATCGGTTTCATTTTGACAGTTCAACAACATTCATTGCGTTATTTACGTGTTGAGCAGACACATTTTTCGAACTTATTTAGCAATGGATTAGTAATTTGCTTCAAAATGATACAGATTCCGATTGATAGTGTGTTACGCAATTAGAGTGCTGGCTACCATCTTCCTCCAAACAGATGCAACGCATGCGGATATTGCGGAAGCTGGCGTAAAGTGTCTGGTGGCTCTTTACGGAGGCGTTGCAGGTACTCAGACACTGCACGATCCTGCGGTTCCAGTTGTTTGTGAAGACAGTGGCAAGCGCAATACTGAATCTGACACGTTTGCCCCCTACTACTGAAGCATCCTCTTTTCATGCGTTTCGCACCTACCACCAATTGCAAAAATGGCTGGGGGTAGAAAAGGATCCTACCGAGTGGGGTTGGGAAATCAGCTCCCGCGGCCTAATTCCGATCACAACAAACAAAGAGCCAGCTCCCGCACAGCTTCTAAAAATGATAGCCTGCAAATGCAAAAAGGGATGTAGAGGGGCATGTAGTTGTTTAAAAGCTGGGCTGAAATGCTCGGCTCTTTGTTTGAATTGCGGAGGAAAGTCGTGTAATAACGTCACGTTGATTTCTGTTGACGAAGACAGCGACGATTCAGAGCAAGATGAAGAAGGACTTCTTCCTCAGAATGATGAAGAAAGACACGAAGAGGAAGAAGAACACGAGCGCATTATTTTTCATCTTTCTCAAAATGAAAACCATCCTGATGAAAGGGAATCCAAACCAAAGAAAAAACGACGATTGACTTAGAACAGTTCTTAGTCAATCGTCGTATTTTCGGTTTTTTTTAATTCGGTCATTGATTTTATTTTTTGCCTAGAACTTAGATTCCAAATCAAACATCGAGCGAGATTATTGCAAGTGACCTCCCACCAAAATTCCTGTCTAATTTCCAATAACCCTATACAGGATGAAATTGAACACATGCGACAAATCGAAATGGGAGATTGTACTCATTATTATGAACAACTTTTACTATGGGACCAAACCTGAAATTGCAAAAAAAATCAGTTGTTCCCTACATTTTGATGAGTTATGCGAACATAAATGTAGGGAACAGCTGATTTTTTTTACGCGATTTCAGGTTTGGTCCCATAGTAAAAGTTGCTCATAATAATGAGTACAATCTCCCATTTCGATTTGTCGCATGTGTTCAATTTCATCCTGTATACAATTAATTTAGTCTTTTGCCTCTATAACCCATTTTACCTTCTTTTCGTTTTTTTGCGATTGTGAGTGAACTGCTAGTCTCACAGACTTCATTTTGGACTCTAATAAAAGCTAAATAAATGTACTACAAAATATTTTCAGTAACTTTTCTTCGTAGGGCAAGTGGTTTTGCCAATATTTCGCGAAATAAGTGTGGAAAACCTGAAAATTTCAATTTTCAAGAAAAATTGGTCATCTTCGAAGTGCCATAGCTTGGCTCCTTTGGGGTTAATAGCTCTGCATTTGGGCTCAAATTGTAGGCAATTTAATACAGTTTATAAGTGTGCGGAACATCGTTCGCAAAAAAATGCATAGTTTTGGCCCTGGAGAGCAAATAGTGAAAAAAGTCCCAAAATTTCGAAGTTTTTCTCGATTTTCTCAGTTTCCACAAGTTTTTCGAAGTTGCAAATTTGAATTTACACTACCCTAACAGACCCATACAACATACCAAAAATGCAGAACTACATCACGCTTTGCAAATTTAATGTCTTTATCCGACGGCCTATTAAGGTATCCCTAGATTCTGTTGATGTGTGTACATGAAGAATGATTATGTCTGTCATTAATTTGAATCCTATTTTATTAAAGTTTGTTTAAATATTACCAGCAGTTGATAAGCTGCTTCTGTCCAATGTCTTTATCTTTAAGTAAACAAGTAATTTATGTATACTTTAGCAGTAATACCTTTGTAAGCCAATGTTTAATATGCAGGTCAATTTTCATCTTAGTTTTTTAATTCGACTTTAAGCCACCGGGTCAGATATGTTTATGGCACTATACTACATGTGTTAGCTTCTTAAAAACGAAAGTATTGTAACTTACAATAACAACATTCTTTCCAATGTAGACATAAGAGCCCACAACAGCAGCGTTCACAACTGTGTTTTCACCAACAAACACATGGTCACCCATTTGCAACGGGAAGAAGGCAACGCTGGAAAAAAAATTGTGTGGTTACTCTGAGTGTCTTTCATAGAGCATGACAACTCTATTTTTTTTCTGTTAATCTATATTGTCCCACTGCTGGGCAAAGGTCTCCTCCATATTTTTCCTTTTTTCTTTGTGCTGTGCCTTCTCCATCCAATCAGTTAGGAACAAGTCCAATGCTGACTCTATACATATTATAAATTAAAGCTGCTTTTTGTGTCTGCCAATGTGACCACGTTGTTCTTCTAAACAATGCAATGGATTTTGTGCAGTTATCACCATCATTTAGAGATTTTTTTCTGAACTACATATTTAATAAGGATATCTCGTTGATTTGTCAAGTCATATAACCCGTGCAAAGCAGGGGCGGATTGCTGGTATCATATAAATTTAACTCTGATGTAAACCAAGTAAATGTTACTGGAAAAAGAAAATACACTATTTATAACTTGTATTAAAGGCTATCACTTACCCTTTACTGAATTTCTTAAAAGGAGGCCGTATAACAGAGCCTTTGCTTATAATACAAAATCTTCCAGTCTTCACATTTGCCAAGTCTCCTCTGATTATTGCATCGCTTTGGACTATCACTTTTCCGTGTAGAACAATATTTTGAGATCCACATAGCACTGTTTGTCTGCTTACTTTATTACCCGATGCCTGCAACAATATTATAACCAGTTGTAATGCACGTCATGTTCCACAACGATTTTTTTGTGTCTAAACGCCACTTACAGTTTCTACGTATTCTGACTTATTATAATAAGTATCTTGAAGCTCCATTTTATTTTAGTAAATAGTAAGTTATGTGCAAAAACTAGTGATTCATTCGAGTTTGAATATAATTATTTACGAAAAGTCGAAAACTCTGTGAAAGAAAGAAACGCCATAGCTAATGTCAAAATAAACAAACGTCACAATGACACTTTTTAATGTTTACGAAGTTAGCTATCTTTAAAGGTATTAGATTGATAAAATGGCAGCATCGTAATCATAAAAAATGGGAGCAGCGTAATCACTAAAACCTTCCTGGGGGAGGCCTATGTCCAGCAGTGGACGTCTTTCGGCTGAAATGATGATGATGATGATAAGTTCATTGAAAAAGAAAAACCAATTTACTTTTCTCTGCATTAGTGGCTGCCATGGTTCTTTTTTAGGAAAAGTATCCGGTAAAGTAATAGGTTCTCATAATTATTTATCTATTAATAAATCCTAGAAAATATATTTGAATTATGAAAATAATAATAATATAAAAGGTTTTTTTACACTGCATTGATTTATGTGCACTTAAGACGACATAGCCGCCAAACCAAACTTTTGACCACTATCTTCACTGGCACAAAATTCAACAAAAAAATTGTAAAAAGCCATAAATTCATTGAAAAAGAAAACCAGTTTTTTTTTCTCTGCATTAGTGGCTGCCAAGGTTTTTTTTTAGGAAAAGTGTCCAGTAAAGTATAGGTTCTTATAATTATTTATCTATTAATAAATCCTAGAAATATTTGAATTATGAAAATAATAATAATATAAAATCTTACATTTTTAGAACAATTTAAATAATGTTACGTTTTTGTAACAATAAATACAACTGGCATAGGCAGAATGAGACAATGAACAACCAAAAAAAAACAACAAAAGGTCTTTGATAAAATTGGCGCCAACCGAAACTTTTCAGTTTTCCAATCGTAAAAAATAAAAATTAATCATCTTTACGTAATAAAAGAAATGGATAGATACGTTGTCAGAGAACCTAGGGTCGGGGCAGGTAAGGATTAACATTTGATTGTTTTTCCGTACCTCGTGTCACAAGGTTGTCCAAACAAGGAAAACATATTTTTCAGACTATCCGCAGGGAAATCAAATGATGGCGTTCTCAATGAACGCAGGGATAAATAATATGATGTAAGTAAAGCCATTCGCATTATCTAGAAGTTCTCTGCAGTTATTTTATTGGATTTTAGATTTAATATAATTTGAAGTCGGTTAAAAAGATGATAGGTAACAAACACTAGGTAACTTGTTATTGTACTTAATGGGAAAATAAATAGATACGTACAATACAATAGAAGACCAGACAGGTAATATTTTTAAAATTTCAAAATTAAGTTATACAAGCAGGTAAGTAAGTATTATTTTATCAGAAAAGTGTTTTCGTGGTCTTGAATAATAATAATTACGGTAGGTAGGTATACTGTACTTAAAGCAAGCCTAAACCTCTGTAATTGATACGGAGCTACATTCTTGAGTTTATAGGCGA
This sequence comes from Amphipoea oculea, assembly GCA_945859645.1. Taxonomy (NCBI): domain Eukaryota; kingdom Metazoa; phylum Arthropoda; class Insecta; order Lepidoptera; family Noctuidae; genus Amphipoea; species Amphipoea oculea. The sequence goes on along the minus strand of OX243869.1, from coordinate 7,518,028 downwards.
AATATATTTTTTCGATCTAGGATTAAAAAAAATATTAATTACTTATTTCTTGGTTTTCAGTCCTCCTGAGAACGTTTACTATAGCAGTGGACCTTATACACAATTTTCGAACATACAAAACGTTCCTAACTCAAGTTACATGGAAGTTGCTCAAATGAATACGCCCGTGTTTGGTCAAAACGTAAGTAGGCTTTAGTATCAGGTGCTATGATTTATTATTTGGATGACTGGTAACAGTTGAATGAGAGTGGCCAAGTTAGGCCATTTGTACACGGCACGGTTTCTTTACGGTAGGTACCTTCGGTGTATAAACCGCGCCGTAGATAAAACATGTCAGTCAACAAGCTTCCATACTAAACTTAGTGCTGCATATAACACTGACGACCGTGGTTACACACGGCGAATAAACGGTAGTATTTTTACGGAAAGAAAAACGTGTGTGTAGGTACAAAGTAGGTGCTTTACCTGAATGGTTTGTGATTATAGAGGCCTGCGTAACACACTATCAATCGAAATCTGAATCATTTTGAAACAAATTGCTAATCCGTTGCTTCATAAGTTCGAAAAATTTGTTTGCTCAACACGTAAATAACGCAATGAATGTTGTTGAACTGTCAAAATGAAACGGATTCCGATTGATAATGTGTTAAGCAATTGCCCCGCTGTTTCCAGTAATGAACAGATACCTATAGACCGACGATTATGATGATTACCTATGTATCTATATGTTTGCGTATTACCCATGTACCTACCCAATGTCATCATCATCAACCTTTTCCCAACTATGTTCGGGTAGTCTTCCAGTCTAGACGCGCCCTCTTAGACGTCGCGGGGGGAGTCAAACACCTCACTCCCCCCCCCCCCCCCCTGACCTGAGGAGACCCGCGGTGGCGGGCCGGCACCAGTCGGGGGTTGCGGAAGGATCGTACGTTCCCGCGGCCCCTGGCGTAGGTGTGAGATGGAACACCGGGGTGGTTTTTAGTCAGTAAGAGTCTGACAGACCCCTCCGCCTGCCCCAGAGCGGCGGACATCCATGAGGACTTTCCACTCCGGAACCGAAAAAAAAAGGCTTCCAGTCTAACCGGATGCAGCTGAATATCAGTATTTTACATGGAGCGACTGCCTATCTGACCTCCACAACCCAGTTACCTACTGGGTAATACGATACCCCATGGTAAGACTGGTTGTCAGACTTGACTACTCGTAACGACTGTCAAAGATCCACAAATGACAGCCGGAACCAACAGCTTAACGTGCTTTCCGAGGCACGGAGGGGTCTCGGTATGTAAAGATGGTCACCCATCTACAGATCAACCGCGGCAAACGTAGCTTAACCTGATCAATCGACCTGTGCGGCTGTTATTATTTAGCCACGTGCCCTAATGTTAGGTACCTAATGTAATCAGACCGGAATAAATCGTATAATATTGTTTGTGGTTACATATTGAAACAATATTATGGTACAAATACCTATTGTAGATAATCAAATGAAGTTTTGTCGATGTATACTTACAGCAAAAAATCAAACCGTTACCATGAATTCAGCACATGATTCTAGACCCTTAGCGTAGAAATTATTGCTCTGTTATAAAAAAAAAAATCAGTTGTTTTAAAAACTGCAATTTTTACGCGGTAAATTTTTTATTATAACAGACAGACGAATACCTAATTTCTACGCTAGGGGGTCTAGAATCATAATTATCCTGAATTCCTGGTTACAGTTTAAGCACTGCTTAAAAGAAATTCCTTTTCAGTACAAGTTTTTGTGGCTGACTGTACTAACTAATGGTAGCTTAGACGAGTTATGGTAGGTTCGTTTGTCTTTCAGATGTTACCGGGTCAAACTCAAATGATGACGGGAATCGATCCCAGGTATTTAGCCAACTACTCTGACAACAGCGCTCAATTTATAGTGACTGGTAAGTTTTTTAATCCTAGCAATGCAGTAGCTACTTGTTGTTTCCATTTGTAGTAGGTATGTATGGGTTATAATATAATATATTAGGTCCTTACATATGAAATTGGCGTTTTGTATGGAAGGAACAAAAAGTCGAATATTTTTTAATATAATATATTTAATTAATCAAAGTATGAACCATTGTTTTCAATGCACTTTTGCCATCTTATAGGTAGTTCATTGATCCCTTTACTAAAAAAACCAGTCGGACGGGAATCAATAAAATCTTTGAAGGCGATTTGGACTAGGGCATGCAAAACCGGTTTTCCGGTTTTGCGCAAAACCGGAAATCGGCCAAAATTTAACGATTTTTGAAAACCGGTTTTGAGAGCCAAAACCGGAGCTCAGCTCCGGTTTTGTCAACATTTTTTTCGAAGTAATGTTATTTTGTAGTTCGTCTTCAAAGTTACAAAAATGTTGATTTTTTTGGTTATTGTGGGTGGCTGTGTTTAATACTTGAAGATGCTGATTGTGTTTTCTATGTTTAAGATATATTATTTTTGATAGCAGACTTAATAGGTACCAAAGATACCAAAAACTTACTTGTTGTTGATTTGATCTCAGTTAATTAATCTTTATACTATTATAAGTTCATTGTTATCTGTACAATTATTATGGTTTGGATTAAAAAAAAGTAAAAAAACTAAAACCCGACTACGACAAAAAAAAAACGACGCTGAAAAAGTATGAAACAAGATTTTCATACTTCGAACAGAACAAAAAGAAAAACCGTTGTCACACGTTATTAAAGTGTTTCGGTTGGTACCTATAACGTGTGACTACGGTTTTTTCTTTTTGTTCTGTTCGAAGTATGAAAATCTTGTTTCATACTTTTTCAGCGCCTTTTTTTTTTGTCGTAGTCGGGTTTTAGTTTTTTTACTTTTTTTATTTAAACAATTTTGGTGTTAAATTTAACACATGACTTTTGTCCGCTAGAGGGCGACGCTTTAAATTTGAGCAATATTTTGGAAATGTACAAGTGAAGCCCTTTCAAATGATACCAAACATGGCGTATTTATTTTGTCCACTAGAGGGCGCCGTATCGAGTTTAATGCAACGTCACGTAGCCTATGTTCAGCGGACAATTAAGACGGTTCTAACGATACCTCATATGTCGAGTTCCGATAAGTAGATTAGGAGCTATGAGGGAACAGATGAACATACTCACATACATACATAGCCTGTTAAAATCATAACCCTCCTTTGGCTTTGCCGTAGTCGGGTAAAAAGAAATGTATCATACAATTTGTTTTATTTGTAGACTTAGTGGGTATTTAAAAAAATTGGTGTTTCTTTTTAAATTATACTACATTCGATTTTTTTTGCTAAAACCGGACCTAGCTCCGGTTTTCGGTTTTGGTCCCAAAAAAACGATGTTCAAAACCGGTTTTGATGACTTTCCGGTTTTGCATGCCCTAATTTGGACTGCCCCATCGGAGTTGAATTTTTTCCCTTGCAAAAAGTTATCCAAATTGCGAAAAAAATGGTAATCTGTTGGAGCAAGGTCCGGGGAGTACGGAGGATGTCTAAGACATTCCAATTCAAGCTCTTCTAATTTGGTAGCCGTCTGTTGCGCAGTGTGTGGTCTGGCGTTGTCGTGAAGCAGCAGTGGCGTGGAGCGATTGACCAGCCTTGGTTGTTTAGCCGCTAGCTTTTCCATCATGGTTTGTAATTGCTGACAATAGACATCAGCTGTAATAGTCTGGCCAGATTTGAGAAAACTGTATCATTACAGTTTTCTCAAACAACAATACCGGCACTAGTCCACCAAACGCTTACAAGTAACTTTTTTGGGGTTAATTTTCGCTTGGGGCAGGATTTGGCTGGCTGGCCAGGATCCAACCATTGCGCTGAGCGCTTCCGATTATCGTAAAGAATCCATTTTTCATCACAGGTAATGATTCGGTTTAAAATACCTTCATTGTTGTGCCGGTTCAGTAATGTAACGCAGCAGTCGACGCGCGTTTGCCGGTTTGCTTCAGTCAATTCGTGAGGTACCCACCTTTCAAGCTTTTTAATCTTCCCAATTTGCTTCAAGTGAATTAAAACAGTTTTATCACTAACATCGAAGCCTGCAGCTAACTCGGACGTGGTTTGCGATGGGTCCGCTTCCACAATAGCCTTCAATTCTCCATTATCAACTTGGGTCTCAGGCCGTCCACGGGGCTTGTTCTGCAGGTCGAAATTTCCAGAACGAAAACGTTGGAACCAAAAACGAACTGTGTTTTCTTTTGCAACATGACCGCCATACACATCATTCACCCTTCGAGTCGTTTCCGCAGCACTAGTGCCACGGCGGAACTCGTACTCGTAAATAATGCGATATTTTAAATTTTCCATTTTGTAAAATGAGTGACGCAAACAGAAAAAACAGAAGAAAAAAAACAAATGAATGACGGTCATCGAAGCACAAATACATGAGTAAATAGCTGTACAAATTTGAATTTGGAATTCCTTACCAAAGAGGAGAAATTCGTGATTAAAGTGGCCAGTACGAAAAACGCCAATTTCATATGTAAGGACCTAATATTATGGAGTCTTTCGTGGGCTAAACACGGTGTAGCGGTATCTACAACGCCACATGTGAACAACGCGTCATACTGACGTCACGCAAATCCTGCAACTAGCATAGATACAACAGCCCGACATGAATCATTGGGCAGTTGCCCGCCAGACACAACACCCGTCTGGTCGGAGGATCCTCCCTTTTCTATGGAGGATGAGTGAACTTTACACCCTGTTCCTCATACCTCTATAACGGCTTGACATGCCATGTTTTAATATATTAAATTAAATTTAGATTAATGGAACCCAATTTCATTTGTATGGTGTACATAATAAAGACTACTCTATTCTATTATATCCAGAGCCAAACCTGTTTTTTCGCTGCAACTAAGTAGAGCTACGACTTTTAGCAGTGAACTAACGGGTTTACAAAAAGTGCTAAAGACTCGTACCGGTGCATCAGTGAACTTTGGAAATTGCGTGCTTTATTTATTTATTTATTGGATCGCCAACAGAGGCTACACAGTTACATGCACCCTTATAATAATCTATTCACAGTTTAGGTAGGAAACACACAAAATTTTAAATAGTAGTCAGGTAACTATTTAGGAAATATCAAGACAAGGAGCGAGAAAGAAAGCGTACCATAATGTGAAAGGTAAGATTATGGGATTTGATATTTTTAGACAGAGATATTTTTCTGATTTATTATGCATAACATTGAGAGCTACTTGACACGCAACTTGTACATTACGAAGACCTCAATAGGTACTTACTGTACCTATTTCAGATGATAAGCGTCATGAATATTTATCACTGAGATCTAAATGGAGTTTACTTAAAGAAGATTATTTAGCCTTGGCCTTGGTAGAAGTAAAAAAAAACCCACGATATTCGTCTTTAACAAATCACAATTATTTTTGAATTATTTAAGTATCAACCAGCTAATGGGGTTCTGATGATCAAGAACAGCCAGATTTCATCGTAACTCGACCCCTCAGGAGAATCAACCGATTTAAGATGTGCTAAAAGAGTTTCTGCTCATTTCATAATTACCTTGTACTATTAATTTTTGAGACTGTCTTGTACAGTATAGCCCGATTCATACTTTATGGCGGCTCTGAACATGAGGCAAGTCGCTGCGCAGTAACAAATTCATCTGTCAGGGGGTGAGGGGCGAGGTACTGCGCAGCGCGTAGCGCACTTCAGAGCCGCCATAAAGTTTGAATGAGGCTGTAATTACAATGTAAAGCAAAGCTTCCTAATTAAGTATCTAATCATTTATTTCTCAAAAAACAGCCTAGATAACATCAGTGTTGTTGCAATAAGGGATGGGTATGGTTATTACAGATTAGTAAGACCCCTCAAACTAGGAATTCTGTATCTTGAAGGACAGTGTATTTTATCGGGATTGGCACATTTCACAAAAATATTTATAATTGCGTAATAATTCTCATGTTAACATGATTTATTGAATGGGAGTTGATTGTGAGGAGTGTTCGTAGAATAAATGAGTTCCTCGGGTAATTGCGTGACACACTAACCGTAAGAATGGCTTTCATTTTGACAGTTCAACAACATTAATTGCGTTATTTACATTGTTGAGCAGACATATTTTTCGAACATATGAAGCAATGGATTAGCAATATCCTTTAAAATCATTCAGATTGTAATTGATAGTGTGTTGCGCAATTAGGGTGCCGAAGTTACTCAGTCTTAAAAAATAACAGGGTAATTATCTTCAATCGTAATATTTTAAACTTTCCAGGCCAAAAGATGCAAAGGGAACCCAATGCTACACCACTTTTAAACACTGGATTTGGAACTAATTACCAAAACTCCAACTTCGGAGGAGCTGATAGGAACAAAGCTAAAAGTTATACTCCTCAAGTTTTAACGAGTATTAATAGTGGTGAGTTAATAATTTCTTAGAAGAATCTCGGATTGGGCAGCACTGTCTTCCTTTCGAGGAAGATTAATTGAATGAAGACTCGTTAATTTATACTAGTGGTTGGCAAACCATTGGTTTGGTCTAGTCTAGAGTTTAGTTAATAGCAAACTCGAAAGGATGGCTCTTAATGAGGGGTTCCAAAGATTTATTGTTAAGTTCGACGGGTCCTAAACGATCAATAATATTGCATAATATCACAAATTGCACAATGTTTTTGAACGCTTAGGGTTAATATTAAAGATTCCGCAATGATTGAACAAAAGTTTGAGCTAGTTAAATTTTTATTGCACCGTGTATGATAACTATTGCGCAGGTCTTGCTCACGCGCATACGTTGAAGCTTAAGGGCCATCAATGTTATTGCGTGAAAATAATGGATCGTTTGAGTGCAAGGGCTGATTCAATCATATTGCGCAACTTAATGTAGAGGTAGGGGATGTAGGGGGCCATAGCTGTCGTTAGCTGCACTAAGTGTACAATTCGGGGTGAAAGTCTGTGTTACTTTTGAATGATGAAACGGTATATTTGAGCATGTTAATTTTTTGTTTTATAAAAAGCACCACCCAAAGAAACGCCCAAAAATATTATCTCGTTCGAAGGAACTCCGAAACTTAGTTTCCAGCACAAGCAATATCCGCAAATTGAGCCAGTTCAGCAGAACACAATAAATGGTAAGAACTATATCTATGTACTTAATTTAATTAGTGACTGATATTTTGACCTTGGTGTCTAACTGAAGAAAATACTTCACGACTAATAACTAACTTTTTGGGGAAAGTTTCTATAGAAACCTAAATATAAATTAAATTCATGTAATTTCTTCTCTCCAGGATAATTTTACATACACAATATGGCGGTAGGCAGAAACTACAGAACGCCAGGATAATCTTGTTCCCAATACCTTTTAATATTCCATTACGAGTTCTCTACTTCCCTTATACATGGCTTAGCACCTTACGTATGTTGTTAAGTAGCTAGATGGGTTCCAAAGCCTGTAAAGGATGACGTATTGAACGAGTCCTCAGATCAACAGCACTCAACTTCAAACAAAACATGCATATAAAGTAAGCACCCACAAATTGTGCGCTGTTAAACATAAAAGTATTCTTGGCCGACCTGTGCTAAAGCCTCGTAACTCGGTCTAACAAGCTCATTACTCTGTATTTTCGAGAGAAGTAAAGTTGTAAAGGAAAACTTCGCGATACTTGGCAGGATACGCGTTTCAAGTTGCGCCCCCAATGGGTTGCGAGTTCAAAAAGTCTCCCTCTATCACCGTAAGAACGTGATTTAATTAAAGACGTGTACACACTTTGTTCGGGACATGTCCGGGTTTGGGTCTTTATGGCAGATTTTGTTTGTCAGTTTGTGATTTTAAATCTAACAAAAGTGTCCAGAAGAACAATAAGTCCTAAAAAAAATTGGACGTACTGTTTAGGTAACTACACACTTGAAAGAGTATTTCCATCAACTGGACAATAGGTCCCCTTCAATTTGTTCCACATTAGTTGGTTCTGTACTTTTCGCATTCAGTCGAACCCAATATAATAAGGAAAATATTGTCTTGTCAATTTGTACCTACATGTAAACGAAAAGATTTTGTCCTGAAAAAGAAGGGTTAGGTTTAGGTACACGGCGTTCATCAGTACGATATTTTACTGTATAATTTTAGGTCACATGGTATTTCATGTTCACATGTGATCCCAACTTTTGCAGCGTCCGTGTGAATGTAATTGCGACATCGTACGTACCTACATAAAAAAAAAAACAAAACTATTAGCTACTGGACTACACTTATCTTAGTTATGTCTTTATTCGCTAAGTAAACAATGTAGGTATGTTCTTTTAGAATAAATAAAGAATGTTCAAACCCAATTAATCATCATAACAAAATTATTCTTATTACCAGCGACACCTAAAAAATCAACGGACATTGAAGTAACGAAAAAGGAGCCACAGAACCAAGTTATGACGAGGATGGACAGACTAAAGGTAAGTACACATACATATTATCTACCCATAGAGTACTGACATCATCATCATGATCTACAAGCCACTACGGATCATAGGCCTCTCTTTTCTTGTTCCAATCTCCACGTTTCTATGCCAAGCCTCATCCCGATACCTACAACATACGAGTACCTACCTACTTATGTATAAATGTGCTAGAACCTCTCTTGTTTTAATAACTGATTATGAACTCCATATTTACTTTGCTACAACAAATGTTACTTCTCAAAGAAAGGGTAATAATCTTGCCTACTAATTTTCATAATTCTCACACGTCATATTTGAGTATAATATTATTACAGTCCCCTTTTAACTACTACTCTGTTATATGAGCGCTGCGTACCTTCTCAAGAGTATAATAGCCTATTCTACCCAAACCTGTATTTAATCTCGCATTTATAATTCATATAGCAGTTGGATTACAGAACTTTACTGTAGTTGAGGTAGCCGTAACCCAAATATCTCACCTCATTTCATCAAAAGTCAAATACCAATCTCGTAAACTTGAGTACTTCCATTTTGTTTGAGCTCCTATCACACCGTTGTGTATCGATCAATAAAACGGCGATTTAAAAATATAGGACAATGTTCGCTTTCCTCATTCAAGTCAATTTATCATCCGCACATGGTCCTGGTAAGGACATCAAATTGCAATGCAATATCCAATAAAGAATAAAAAAATTGCTTACGGGTTCTCGCTCTACAGCACAACAGACTGCGTATAGATATATAGTACCTAGTTGTGCTTCACAAAATAATAATTAATGTTTTCACTAGCTGTCTAGGTATATAAGGCCTATAGTTTAGTTTGGTGTTTTAATATTACTATTAGGTTTTGTTTGAACACTTCGGTACAGATTGCACAGAAAATAATCAGCATATATCTACATAATAAGCAGCACATTCCTCAAATATTTACTAAGTACTAGAATTATCCACACAATTATTTTAATTACACCTGCAACCGTCGTCAACGTAAACCTACATCAAAACACCGCCGCCGGTCTTACAGGCAGCCTCTATCAAAAACCATACAGAGTTGACTCATAAAATGAAAACTTAAAGAAATTGCTTGTGATAAAAGTAAAAGCAGGCATTTTTCTCCTTTGTCATCTCTCTGGCAGTGGCCTAGAGGGTCGCGTAGTGGGGACAGTGCCCTTGCAATTTTATAGAATGTGGTAATAGGGAACTTTCTACACTTCTCATAAAGGTCGTGGCGAATCGCGATGGTAATTATTTTTTGTACTCATAAGTTATAATGTCGTTTCATTATGTTTTTTTTACTGTGTGCTTCTACATAAATGATATAATAAATTCAAGAAATTACTTAGGTATCCAATAAATTATCATGATTTAATTTTGTCATCATGAGCATTATGTATCTCAATCAAAAGTCGTCCACTGTTGGACATAGAGATTTGTTTCTTAGTTCCAAAAAAACTTTTTGCTGCAATCGTGATTTCGTATTCTAATGTTAATTTGACGATGATTAATTGCACGTCCTAAACTAAACAATTTCCTTTCTATCTTTCCGACCAGACATCAATCTCTTTGGCCAATACAAGTTCAGTTCTTGCCATTGATTTGTTCTATGTCAACATAGTGAAGTTCATTGCGGGAAGTGTGCCGGTGCGCGCGGCCGATGCAATATCCGTGCTTTTGTCTTTGAAAAAAGTGATTTCTCGAACATCCCTTTAGGGCGTTCAATTTAAAGCAAAGAGATAAGTAGGGTCCGCTATTTCCTCTGCCCTGCCTTGGTTTTTTACCAGATTATTGTCAGCATCTCTGTCTTTGCTTCATTTTGTTTCTTGCAAGTAGTTCTTCCTAGACTGTACCTAAGTGATTGAACCTGAAATAACGCTCATATGTCACATCACACTAATATTATGCGAAAGTTTGTGAGTGTGTGTGTGTGTGTTTATATGTTTGTTACTTCTTTACGCTCAAACGGCTGGACCAATTTTGATGAAATTTTGTATGGAGGTAACTGACACCCTGGATTAACATATAGGTTACTTTTTATCCCGATATTCCTACGGGATCGACACTTAAACGGGTGAAACAGCGGGGCGCAGGTATCACACTAATATTATAAAGGCGAAAGTTTGTGAGTGTGTGTGTATGTGTGTGTGTTTATATGTTTGTTACCTCTTCACGCCTAAACCACTGAACCGATTTAGATGAAATTTGGTGTAGAGATAGTTTGAGTCCCGGAAAAGGACATAGGATAGTTTTTATCCCGATATTCCCACGGGATCGAAACTAATGCGGGTGAAACCGCGGGGCGCAGCTAGTTATTTCATAAATCTTTCATCATTTCCATCTATCACATTGCGAGAGCTTTCGATACATAACACGGCTAATTGATCCCTAATGTTAGTAATCCAATTACGATGAATCCATTTAGCTAATGCCTAATGAAATAAGTGCATTTAGGAATTGTAACAGATTGATAGTGTTAATGCTTTATTGAGAATTCATAAATTGATTTAGGTAATACAATTTTGATACTAATCACTTAAAAAAAATTTCACTCACGATCCTTTCATCCGTAATTCTTCTATCTAGCAGACATATTTTTCAAACCAAAGTGCCTTCTTATACCAACACTCATAAACAATCTACACACTATCACTATTTTACCACCCACCGTATAAAATACATAAGATAAAACCACTATACCTAGAATCCCTCCCACTCATAAATATAGCTTATGATCGCACATATCTACAAAATGTGGCTATGTTATAATAATAAACGGTCGCATTCAGGCGCTACACAAAAGCGGTCCGCGGGCGTTTTCCGGTCCAGTTGAGAAGGTGCTTAAATGGCACAAGGCTTTGCAGGACATCGGCGTTTTTGTATTTTACGAAATAGTCGGTGAGTTTGATTGATGTGATAATGTTGTTTTTTATTCTTTTGATAAGTTGTATGCTTTGTTGAAGATGTAAGAGAAGGATGGACGGAGACACGTTCAGATTATGGCTCTAGGTAGTAATTACAATTACACAGTATACTAAGTAGTGTATAGTACACCCACATTTCGCCAGTTATGTTTAAGTCCCATGTAATAGGGGACGAGCCTATTGCCATCAACCGGGCACAAATCCAGACCTCGGGCTGCTACTGGGAAATCCCTCATGGAAAAAGAATCGAACATACAACCTGATGTTGAGCAGAAGTTCATGATCTCTTAGTTAAATTCTTTTTCTTCCATGTAAAAACTGTTGCTTTATACGTAGTACGTAACATGTTATTTGAGCTTACCATTTCTTTCAGCCAAATGCGTTAGCGTAAGATCTGGAGAATCTTGCGCGAAGAACCTTGTAATACGAGATGACAACGGCCCAGCCATGCAGGTTGTTTACTACGAAGTGGACTTCTTGCTACCTGAACTCAAAGTCCCTTCCACCGTAAGGTAGAACAACAAATTGTAAACACAAAACTAGATTGTTTCGATTCTTTCGCTTGTGTAAACTAGGGGTGGGTATAATTGAATTGTTACCGTCCTTTGTAGACCTTGCTGTAATCCGGGTCTTAATCCCGAGTCGTGGCTTTTAGTAGAATGATAAACAAATAAATGTAACTAGATAGTTTATTTTGTAGTTCCAGCATAATTTTTGTTCGAGTTACATAACATGGCGATGAGGAAAATCTCAGCTAAAGTTTCTTCATAGTTAGTTACAGTCTAGGACCCACAGAGTACTTTTTGATGACTAGGACCCGAAAATGCATCGCCGTTTTCGGGCTTGATTGACAACGTCAGATGTTCTTAATTTTCTATTTTTTCTTGACAAGCAGCAGTATTATAGATGGACAGACGGTATGGTTCTGTGATCATTAACTCGTTTGCCTTACATCATGACTTGACTGACTAGTCTTTCCTTCCTCTTTGACAGATATACCACTATGCCCAGTTCAAGTAGTTATAAAAATTAAATAAATAATATATACTTTGCAGGGTGATAGGTAGAATGATGGCGGGAACCTGCAGGCTTCAGGCATTCAGTGTGCGACCAGCGACAGGGGATGACGTCGCGACATTGCAACGCCGAGCTGCAGTAGCTGCACATCATGTTGCACGGCTGTGTAAAGAGTATGGAGTTAACCATTAGATGTTTGTTTCTGTTTTAAATGTAATTGATTTTATTCATAAATAAAATATTGTTTGTTAATGTCTTGCATAATTCTGTTTTTCATTTTTGATTGAGAGGATTTGATAGTTATAGGAAGTCTAATATATACCTTCAGATACAGGTTTTTTGGATGCTATTATTTAGTATAAATTCAAGAATAAAGATCTATTACCAAACCCAACCTAACGAGAGGAGTTCCCTAAAAATATGTTAGTCGTTAATACCGCTTTGCCAGCCACTATCACAAGCCAAGCCAAGCTTGCTCCATCCCAAGTAGAAGAATAATAAGAATGTGTGTATTTTTATGTTACAAAAACATGCGTCCCACCAAATCTGTGTAACATTATATTATCATGTAAAATGTCTACAAAAGAGGTAGAGGTTATAATACAAATCTTATTCTGGAGGAAGTTTGCACCTGGGGAGTTAGGCTAACTTTACTACCATTCTGCGAATATGATCGTAAAACAAAGATATCTATGAATTTGTAGTTAATCCCACTGCCCCTTTTTATGGTACCTATATCACGAGTTGCTTTACAAGTCCCTGAGTGGCACCACAGATAATATAATACTCTATGGTGGCACCTATGACTTACTTACTTGGAACTAAGGCAGGATATGTTTTACATGAATTGAAAAAATTGTTTCCATTGTTGCTTTTGGTAAGATAAAATGAAAACTATTTATTTTGTGTGAAATGTTTTATCTCAACATTGATTATTCTGTTCAGTTTTTGTGATTCAATGATAAGTTTTAAGCCCTATGGCTCGTTAAAAATTAAAGCCTAAATAAAATAAAAATACACTAATTAATGTTTTCCAAAGAATGTAAACTAAAAGCAATCTATCAACAGCAATAACCTAAAAAAATAATCTCCAAACTACAAAGCAAACTGTAAAAGTTGTCTAGACACTCTTATTTGACAGCAGGCGAGTGACAGCAAAACATGTTAAACCAAGTTTTGAAAGTCTAGTCCAGTTTTTAATACATAGTTAAAAACTTATGGGCTTATAAGTCTCCTAGAAAAGAATACTAAGGTTATAGAGAGCATCAAATTGTTTTCTAAAATAATGCGATCCCATTCAGGTATTTATGTTGATTTGATAGTAAGAGATTTTCAAAATGTGTTTTTTTTTAAATAAAGTTATTCTCTGTGCTTGACAAACGAGGCGATTTGAATATCACTAACTTAATTTAAAGCAAATCTCCATAATCTTGATAATATTATTCTCGTTATTATATCGAATTATTAAGTCATTTTGTAAGGCTAATAAATTAACAAAGCAATCTGTTAATCTTGTTTTAGTAAGGTACCCCCTACTAAAGCAAGATTGCGAAATTGACAAGGCTGACCTTCTTGCTTGTCATTTATTTAAAAAGTACCTACCTTCACGATACTTTTTTCTCAGCAGCAAGTAAGTTATACTACTCAAAACAAAATAAGAACCACTTGTGAATTTTAACATCCGGTCTGATTAAATTATTTTAAAGCGGTCTTAAACGATAAATCTTTTGTCTGGTATATCGTGAAGTATTAACAAACATAATGTGAGGATACCACTTGCATAATTTTTAAAGTGGGCTACTTTGATACTTTTTTTTGTAACCAATTAAATTTACCCTATTCTAAGACGAATACTTGAGTCATTTAAATTGTGGATTCTTTTAGGAACAGTCTTACATTTGCTAAGTTACAACATGGATAAACATTTTGAAAGCGCTATGCCGAGGATCCGAAGACATATGGACCTGCAAAGCGCAACTAGAGCCATCACATTGATCCAAGAGGGACATTCGCAGCGTTCTGTAGCTTTACAGCTTGACTTTTCAAGGCGAGCGATCCAGAATGCTTGGAATCGATTTCAAGAGACTGGGAGTGTAACCAGAAAACGGTTATCTGGCAGGAAACGAGCAACCACCTCGCAGGAAGACCGCTACATACGTTTGACTGCGCGAAGAGAGCGCGTTGTCACCGCCCGCGCCTTACAAAATCGCTTACGTCAGGCGATCGGTACCCGCGTGAGTGACCAAATGATTAGAAATCGGTTATATGAAGACCAGCAGTTTTCTAGGAGACGCGTACTGCGGATTCCATTGACAAGTGTACACTGTGCAAACCGATTATCATTCGCAAGGCTGCACCTGGACTGGGACATAAGTGAATGGAGCTCAGTATTGTTCACTGATCAGTGTAAAGTGAAATTTTTTAGTGAAGATCGTCATATTAGAGTATGGAGACGAGAAGGTAAGCGATTTTCGGATGTTTGTATCCATGAAAGTGACAGATTTGGGGGTCCCAATGTCATCGTATGGGGAGGAATCTCTCTATCAGGTCGAACCGAACCCGCAATACTCAGCGGAGGCACGGTAACGGCTGTGCGATAAATTGAGGTGGTAGTAAGACCTCATGTGATGCCATTTGCACAAAGAATTGGTGCAAGATTCACATTAATGCACGACAATGCCCGCGCTCATACAGCTAGAGCCACTAGAGAAGCCCTAGACGATGCTGGTATACGTGTCTTGCCGTGGCCTACCAACAGTCCGGACCTTAACCCCGTCGAATACATATGGGATTTGTTAAAAAGAAGTGTCCGGGACACAAATCAACCCTTACATAATGAACGACAGCTCATTAACGTGCTAAAGTCAAGCTGCGAACAAATTTCAGAAGAGACAGTGCGACATCTGGTGGAGATTGTGCCATCCAGGTCCAGGTCCATGTTTTTGCATTAAAAATTAGCTAGCTAATTCAATTTAATTATTTATCTACCCTCAAACCCAATACAATTATTAGAATACACAAAATACATGGTGGCTCTTATTTTGTTTTGAGTAGTATATATCCTAAGTACAGAATCGTTAAACGCATCACTCATCGGATACGGTAGACGGACATCGCCCTTAGATCTATATTTCATAAATTTATGAAAATAAAATCGCGTTTTCATTATGCATACAAATTGAAAATCACCGAAAAGCAATAGAACAGAAAACGAACTCTATTCTTATAGGAGCATGCAATATTCATATTTTAAATCACCTAGGTACTCGATAGACCGGTGTATGGTAATGAGTTTTAGTTTTGGCGTTTGTCCAAGCTTTGATAGCACTGTTTACGAAGTCTTCTTCAATAATAAAGCCGCTTAAATTCGCTAAAAAGCGTAGCAAAGCATTTCCGAGTGACATTAAGAAAAATACCCACAAAATTGTGGGGCAGATGTTGTTGAGAGTCTGCCAAGAAAGTAATACGCTTGTTTCGCTTCATTGTAGAATGGAATACTCAGAAATTGTATGTAATAATGACACTGATTTTCTTCTTCAATTGCATCAAAACACTGCATATCTGCAATGTTAGATTTTCTTATTTATCAGTCAAATCTGTTTTATAGGAGTATGGGATGTCTAGTTTTTTTTTTGCAAAATGTAGGATGATGAATGCCTTTCAGAAACTTAAGCTGGAGTTACAATTGCTTTTATGCATGCCCAAGACACAGGCTGTGCGTAGTTTGGGACCAACGATAATTTTGAATTATGAAATAAATGATTTTACTCTTACTTTACATAGTGTTGATTAAAACATGTTAAATTGCTGTTTTCATGTTCATAGAAGAACTAGTGAATATAAATAATACTTACACCTTTTCAAAATAAGCTCAAAGCTGAAAGCGCAGTGCCTCAGATAGATGACGGAGAATACCCTCGGATTAATTCAGAAGTCACAAGAACTCTTAGAAGTTAATCTAAGTTACTGACTTCACAGAAGTGATAATTTTGTAGCGGCTGCGTAATAAAAAATTCATTGGTCTTGTAAGATTTCTTCATAAGTATGCATATAACTAGTTAGAAAGATATAAATAGTGGCTAACAAAAACTTTTGCGAGTAAAGATAAGATTGTAAACGATCTGAATTACACAAAAAAAAAATGACATAATGACGAAAAAAAAATCGATACCGGTACACGAAAATTTTAGTGAAGTTCATTGCAGCGTTTCCCTAAAATTTTCGCGTAACTATTTGTTTACCAGGCACATAACTAAACGTAGATAATTACTCAACATTACAAAACTATTCAACTCGAACCTATTCATTATTAGGAACAATTTGTACGAGCAGAAAATTTAATTAACAACCTAAGAACTTCATCTTGACTAAAATTAAGATTTTCCTTTTAACAGTCGATTAACATGCAAATTGCATATTAATTTTAGCAAAATGGACGACCATTAAAAGTTAATGTAAAGGCTCAAAAGATCGTTTCAAGGTGTATTACAGGTACTTGGAGAGTGATTAAGGTTTTAAAATATATTGGATAGGTTTACTAGGGTCGTCGACGCCGTAATTTTGAAAATTTAATTTATGTTTTAGGTTTATTGATACCTAATTTTACCTAATACAGTGAGTCCCATGTGAGTATGAAAAGTAAGGATTCTTTTTAACCGACTTTAAAAAAGGAGGTTCTGTTTTTGACCCGTATGTATGTATGTTGTTGGATAATTCTTTCATTATTGTGATTTACATACTTTCAGGAAGGTTTTAATATATAAAACATTAGGTAACTATTCTTATGTACGAAGTTATATGCATAAATATACTGCATCTCCGACATTTGTATGCGAATTTTGATGATTCTTCGAGTCGTGTCTTCAATTCTTCAATGCACTAGTGTTAATTGAATTTGTGTGAGGTAGGTACAACTAAAAAGTGAAAAATGAATACTTTTTTACAAAAAAAAAAACACCACAAAGTGAAATAAAACCGACTTCCAAAAAAAACACTGCAAAGTGAAAAATAACTTTAATTTCGGAAGTCGGTGTCTTTGGATCTGTATTTTAGTTTTTTGCCACCGACTTCCGAAATTAAAGTTATTTTTCACTTTGTAGTGTTTTTTTGGAAGTCGTTTTTTTTTTTTTGTTAACAAGTTTTTATTTCACGCTTTTTAGTGGGTCTGCTTATAATTTTTCTCAGTTACAATAACCTAGTGTCAAGTTTCTCATCGCCTTTTACAAAATATTGCTTTTTCCGATGCAGGGAAGTTAACTGTTGAGGAGTTCTTCAGGTCCACCATCAGCTCCATATCACCATTCACATTGTGACGAGCATAAATTGCTTAGCAACCATGTTAAAGTATCGAATCGCAACCCGTGAAATACGTAGATATTATTGATTAGTTCCGGTGGCCATCTGTGGTCTTCATCATCAGTTCCACTTCACCAAATGGTGCTTTCCGAGAGCAAATGCACGAGTTACTATAAAAATACCCAAATCGCTATAGGTGTGCCTATAATATTTGAAGAGTTCCTTCGATTTCTCCAGGATCCCATGATCAAATCCTGACCTGATGACAATGGGACCAATCTGAAAATATAGCCATCCAAAGACTAACCTCGATCTCCGCATAACCTACGTGGAACCAACGACACCGACTTCCGAAATTAATTATTTTTCACTTTGTAGTGTTTTTTTTTGA